>OY998231.1:15339923-16611106 GCA_963922035.1 Amblyjoppa proteus | reverse complement strand
TCGAGTAGAGCACACATTCCCCCTTTTAACACTGTTCCAAAGGTGTGTCGGGTCGGCAATAATATTTGAAATTTTTGTTGTCCTCAAACTTGAAGCATGAGTCCACGATATCGATTGGAGCCTCGAAATTTGATCCTAGCCCCGAGTAGAACTCAAATTCCGCGTTTTAAAGCTGTTCCAATGGGCTGGCGGGTCGACAAAAATATTTGAAATTTTGGTTGGCTTGAACTTGAAGCACGAGTCCACGATATCGATTGGAGTCTCGAAATTCAATCCTAGCCTCGAGTAGAACTCAAATTCCTCGTTTTAAAGGTGTTCCAAAGGGCTGGCGGGTCGGTAAAAATATTTGAAATTTTTGTTGTCTTCAAACTTGAAGCATGAGTCCACGATATCGATTGGAGCCTCGAATCTCAATCCTAGCCTCCAGTAGAACTCAAATTCCTCGTTTTAAAGGTGTTCCAAAGGGCTGGCGGGTCGGCAAAAATATTTGAAATTTTTGTTGGCTTCAAACTTGAAGCACGTGTCGACGATATCGATTGGAGCCTCGAAATTTATCCTAGCCCCGAGTAGAACTCAAATTCCTCGTTTTAAAGGTTTTCCAAAGAGCTGGCGGGTCGGCAAAAATATTTGAAATTTTTGTTGGCTTCAAACTTGAAGCACGAGTCCACGATATTGATTGGAGCCTTGAAATTCAATCCTAGCCCCGAGTACATCTGAAATTCTCACGTTTAACGGTGTTCCAAAGGGGTGGCGTGTCAGGAAACGTATTCAAAATTTGTGTTGTCTTCAAACTTGAAGCACGTGTACACGATATCGATTGGAGTCTCGGAATTTGATCCTAGCGCCGAGTAGATCTGAAATTCTCACTTTTAACGGTGTCCCAAAAGGGTGGCGGTTCCGCAAAAGTATTTGAAATTTTTGTTGGCTTCAAACTTGAACCACGTATCCACGATATCGATTGGAGTCTCGAAATTTGATCCTAGCGCCGAGTAGAACTCAAATTCCTCGTTTTAAAGATGTTCCAAAGGGCTGGCGGGTCGGCAAAAATATTTGAAATTTTTGTTGGCGTCAAACTTGAAGCACGAGTCCACGATATCGATTGGAGCCTCGAAATTCAATCCTAGGCTCGAGTAGAGCTCACATTCCCCCTTTTAACACTGTTCCAAAGGTGTGTCGGGTCGGCAATAATATTTGAAATTTTTGTTGTCCTCAAACTTAAAGCATGAGTCCACGATATCGATTGGAGCCTCGAAATTTGATCCTAGCCCCGAGTAGAACTCAAATTCCGCGTATTAAAGCTGTTCCAAAGGGCTGGCGGGTCGGCAAAAATATTTGAAATTTTTGTTGGCTTCAAACTTGAAGCACGTGTCGACGATATCGATTGGAGCCTCGAAATTTGATCCTAGCCCCGAGTAGAATTCAAATTCCTCGTTTTAAAGGTGTTCCAAAGGGCTGGCGGGTCGGCAAAAATATTTGAAATTTTTGTTGGCTTCAAACTTGAACCACGAGTCCACCATATCGATTGGAGCCTTGAAATTCAATCCTAGCCCCGAGTAGATCTGAAATTCTCAGGTATAACGGTGTCCCAAAAGGGTGGCGGGTCGGCAAAAGTATTTGAAATTTTTGTTGGCTTCAAACTTGAAGCACGTGTCCACGATATCGATTGGAGCCTCGAAATTTGATCCTAGCTCCGAGTAGAACTGAAATTCCTCGTTTTAAAGGTGTTCCAAAGGGCTGGCGGGTCGGCAAAAATATTTGAAATTTTTGTTGGCTTCAAACTTGAAGCACGAGTCCACGATATCTATTGTAGCCTCAAAATTCATCCCTAGCTCCGAGTAGATCTGAAATTCTCACGCTTAACGGTGTTCCAAAGGGGTGGCGGGTCGGCAAAAGTATTTGAAATGTTTGTTGGCTTCAAACTTGAAGCACGTGTCGACGATATCGATTGGAGCCTGGAAATTTGATCCTAGCCCCGAGTAGAACTCAAATTCCTCGTTTTAAAGATGTTCCAAAGGGCTGGCGGGTCGGCAAAAAAATTTCAAATTTTTGTTGGCTTCAAACTTGAAGCACGAGTCCACGATATCGTTTGAAGCCTTGAAATTCAATCCTAGCCCCGAGTAGATCTGAAATTCTCACTTTTAACGGTGTCCCAAAGGGGTGGCGGGTCGGCAAAAGTATTTGAAATATTTGTTGGCTTCAAACTTGAAGCACGTGTCCACGATATCGATTGGAGCCTCAAAATTTGATCCTAGCTCCGAGTAGAACGCAAATTCCTCGTTTTAAAGCTGTTCCAAAAGGCTGGCGGGTCGGCAAAAATATTTGAAATTTTTGTTGTCTTCAAACTTGAAGCTCGTTTCCACGATATCGATTGGAGCCTCGAAATTCAATCCTAGCCTCGAGTAGAACTCAAATTCCTCGTTTTAAACGTGTTCCAAAGGGCTAGCGGGTCGGCAAAAATATTTGAAATTTTTGTTGTCTTCAAACTTGAAGCATGAGTCCACGATATCGACTGGAGCCTCGAATCTCAATCCTAGCCTCGAGTAGAACTCAAATTCCTCGTTTTAAAGGTGTTCCAATCGGCTGGCGGGTCGGCAAAAATATTTGAAATTTTTGTTGGCTTCAAACTTGAACCACGAGTCCACCATATCGATTGGAGCCTTGAAATTCAATCCTAGCCCCGAGTAGATCTGAAATTCTCAGGTTTAACGGTGTTCCAAAGGGGTGGCCGGTCGGCAAAAGTCTTTGAAATTTTTGTTGACTTCAAACTTGAAGTACGTGTCCCCGATATCGATTGGAGCCTCGAAATTTGATCCTAGCGCCGAGTAGAACTCAAATTCCTCGTTTTAAAGGTGTTCCAAAGGGTTGGCGGATCGGCAAAAATTTTTGAAATTTTTGGTGTCTTTAAACTTGAAGCACGAGTCCATGATATTGATTGGAGCCTTGAAATTCAATCCTAGCCCCGAGTAGATCTGAAATTCTCATGTTTAACGGTGTTACAAAGGGGTGGCGCGTCGGCAAAAGTATTTGAAATTTTTGTTGTCTTCAAACTTGAAGTACGTGTCCCCGATATCGATTGGAGCCTCGAAATTTGATCCTAGCGCCGAGTAGAACTCAAATTCTTCGTTTTAAAGGTGTTCCAAAGAGCTGGCGGGTCGGCAAAAATATTTGCAATTTTTGTTGGCTTCAAACTTGAAGCACGAGTCCACGATATCTATTGTAGCCTCAAAATTCATCCCTAGCTCCGAGTAGATCTGAAATTCTCACGCTTAACGGTGTTCCAAAGGGGTGGCGTGTCGGCAAAAGTATTTGAAATGTTTGTTGGCTTCAAACTTGAAGCACGTGTCGACGATATCGATTGGAGCCTGGAAATTTGATCCTAGCCCCGAGTAGAACTCAAATTCCTCGTTTTAAAGATGTTCCAAAGGGCTGGCGGGTCGGCAAAAAAATTTCAAATTTTTGTTGGCTTCAAACTTGAAGCACGAGTCCACGATATCGTTTGAAGCCTTGAAATTCAATCCTAGCCCCGAGTAGATCTGAAATTCTCACTTTTAACGGTGTCCCAAAGGGGTGGCGGGTCGGCAAAAGTATTTGAAATATTTGTTGGCTTCAAACTTGAAGCACGTGTCCACGATATCGATTGGAGCCTCAAAATTTGATCCTAGCTCCGAGTAGAACGCAAATTCCTCGTTTTAAAGCTGTTCCAAAAGGCTGGCGGGTCGGCAAAAATATTTGAAATTTTTGTTGTCTTCAAACTTGAAGCTCGTTTCCACGATATCGATTGGAGCCTCGAAATTCAATCCTAGCCTCGAGTAGAACTCAAATTCCTCGTTTTAAACGTGTTCCAAAGGGCTAGCGGGTCGGCAAAAATATTTGAAATTTTTGTTGTCTTCAAACTTGAAGCATGAGTCCACGATATCGACTGGAGCCTCGAATCTCAATCCTAGCCTCGAGTAGAACTCAAATTCCTCGTTTTAAAGGTGTTCCAATCGGCTGGCGGGTCGGCAAAAATATTTGAAATTTTTGTTGGCTTCAAACTTGAACCACGAGTCCACCATATCGATTGGAGCCTTGAAATTCAATCCTAGCCCCGAGTAGATCTGAAATTCTCAGGTTTAACGGTGTTCCAAAGGGGTGGCCGGTCGGCAAAAGTCTTTGAAATTTTTGTTGACTTCAAACTTGAAGTACGTGTCCCCGATATCGATTGGAGCCTCGAAATTTGATCCTAGCGCCGAGTAGAACTCAAATTCCTCGTTTTAAAGGTGTTCCAAAGGGTTGGCGGATCGGCAAAAATTTTTGAAATTTTTGGTGTCTTTAAACTTGAAGCACGAGTCCATGATATTGATTGGAGCCTTGAAATTCAATCCTAGCCCCGAGTAGATCTGAAATTCTCATGTTTAACGGTGTTACAAAGGGGTGGCGCGTCGGCAAAAGTATTTGAAATTTTTGTTGTCTTCAAACTTGAAGTACGTGTCCCCGATATCGATTGGAGCCTCGAAATTTGATCCTAGCGCCGAGTAGAACTCAAATTCTTCGTTTTAAAGGTGTTCCAAAGAGCTGGCGGGTCGGCAAAAATATTTGCAATTTTTGTTGGCTTCAAACTTGAAGCACGAGTCCACGATATGGATTGGAGCCTTGAAATTCAATCCTAGCCCCGAGTAGATCTGAAATTCTCACGTTTAACGGTGTTCCAAAGGGGTGGCGTGTCAGCAAACGTATTTGAAATTTTTGTTGGCCTCAAACTTGAAGCACGTGTACACGATATCCATTGGAGCCTCGAAATTTGATCCTAGCGCCAAGTAGATCTGGTAATTTTCACTTTTAACGGTGTCCCAAAAGGGTGCCGGGTCGGCAAAAGTATTTGAAATTTTTGTTGGCTTCAAACTTGAAACACGTGTCCACGGTATCGATTGGAGCCTCGAAATTTGATCCTAGCTCCGAGTAGAACTGAAATTCCTCGTTTTAAAGGTGTTCCAAAGGGGTGGCGGGTCGGCAAAAGTCTTTGAAATTTCTGTGGGCTTCAAACTTGACATACGTGTCCCCGATATCGATTGGAGCCTCGAAATTTGATCCTAGCGCCGAGTAGAACTCAAATTCCTCGTTTTAAAGGTGTTCCAAAGGGCTGGCGCGTCGACAAAATTTTTTGAAATTTTTGGAGTCTTTAAACTTGAAGCACGAGTCCACGATATCGATTAGAGCCTTGCAATTCAATCCTAGCCCCGAGTAGATCTGAAATTCTCACGTTTAACGGTGTTCCAAAGGGGTGGCGCGTCGGCAAAAGTATTCGAAATTTTTGTTGGCTCCAAACTTGAAGCACGTGTACACGATATAGATTGGAGCCTCGAAATTTGATCCTAGCGCCGAGTAGATCTGAAATTCTTCGTTTTAAAAGTGTTCCAAAGAGCTGGCGGGTCGGCAAAAATATTTGCAATTTTTGTTGGCTTCAAACTTGAAGCACGAGTCCACGATATTGATTGGAGCCTTGAAATTCAATCCTAGCCCCGAGTAGATCTGAAATTCTCACGTTTAACGGTGTTCCAAAGGGGTGGCGTGTCAGCAAACGTATTTGAAATTTTTGTTGGCCTCAAACTTGAAGCACGTGTACACGATATCCATTGGAGCCTCGAAATTTGATCCTAGCGCCAAGTAGATCTGAAATTCTCACTTTTAACGGTGTCCCAAAAGGGTGGCGGGTCGGCATAAGTATTTGAAATTTTTGTTGGCTTCAAACTTGAAGCACGTGTCAACGGTATCGATTGGAGCCTCGAAATTTGATCCTAGCTCCGAGTAGAACTGAAATTCCTCGTTTTAAAGGTGTTCCAAAGGGGTGGCGGGTCGGCAAAAGTCTTTGAAATTTCTGTTGGCTTCAAACTTGACGTACGTGTCCCCGATATCGATTGGAGCCTCGAAATTTGATCCTAGCGCCGAGTAGAACTCAAATTCCTCGTTTTAAAGGTATTCCAAAGGGCTGGCGGGTCGACAAAATTTTTTGAAATTTTTGGTGTCTTTAAACTTGAAGCACGAGTCCACGATATCGATTAGAGCCTTGCAATTCAATCCTAGCCCCGAGTAGATCTGAAATTCTCACGTTTAACGGTGTTCCAAAGGGGTGGCGCGTCGGCAAAAGTATTCGAAATTTTTGTTGGCTCCAAACTTGAAGCACGTGTACACGATATAGATTGGAGCCTCGAAATTTGATCCTAGCGCCGAATAGATCTGAAATTCTTCATTTTAAAAGTGTTCCAAAGAGCTGGCGGGTCGGCAAAAATATTTGCAATTTTTGTTGGCTTCAAACTTGAAGCACGAGTCCACGATATTGATTGGAGCCTTGAAATTCAATCCTAGCCCCGAGTAGATCTGAAATTCTCACGTTTAACGGTGTTCCAAAGGGGTGGCGTGTCAGCAAACGTATTCAAAATTTTTGTTGTCTTCAAACTTGAAGCACGTGTACACGATATCGATTGGAGTCTCGGAATTTGATCCTAGCGCCGAGTAGATCTGAAATTCTCACTTTTAACGGTGTCCCAAAAGGGTGGCGGGTCGGCAAAAGTATTTGAAATTTTTGTTGGCTTCAAACTTGAAGCACGTATCCACGATATCGATTGGAGTCTCGAAATTTGATCCTAGCGCCGAGTAGAACTCAAATTCCTCGTTTTAAAAATGTTCCAAAGGGCTGGCGGGTCGGTATAAATATTTGAAATTTTTGTTGTCTTCAAACTTGAAGCATGAGTCCACGATATCGATTGGAGCCTCGAATCTCAATCCTAGCCTCCAGTAGAACTCAAATTCCTCGTTTTAAAGGTGTTCCAAAGGGCTGGCGGGTCGGCAAAAATATTTGAAATTTTTGTTGGCTTCAAACTTGAAGCACGTGTCGACGATATCGATTGGAGCCTCGAAATTTATCCTAGCCCCGAGTAGAACTCAAATTCCTCGTTTTAAAGGTTTTCCAAACGGCTGGCGGGTCGGCAAAAATATTTGAAATTTTTGTTGGCTTCAAACTTGAAGCACGTGTCGACGATATCGATTGGAGCCTCGAAATTTGATCCTAGCCCCGAGTAGAACTCAAATTCCTCGTTTTAAAGATGTTCCAAAGGGCTGGCGGGTCGGCAAAAAAATTTCAAATTTTTGTTGGCTTAAAACTTGAAGCACGAGTCCACGATATCGATTGGAGCCTCGAAATTCAATCCTAGCCTCGAGTAGAACTCAAATTCCTCGTTTTAAAGGTGTTCCAAAGGGCTGGCGGGTCGGTAAAAATATTTGAAATTTTTGTTGTCTTCAAACTTGAAGCATGAGTCCACGATATCGATTGGAGCCTCGAATCTCAATCCTAGCCTCCAGTAGAACTCAAATTCCTCGTTTTAAAGGTGTTCCAAAGGGCTGGCGGGTCGGCAAAAATACTTGAAATTTTTGTTTTCTTCAAACTTAAAGCACGAGTCCACGATATCGATTGGATGCTCGAAATTTGATCGTAGCGCCGAGGAGAACTCAAATTCCTCGTTTTAAATGTGTTCCAAAGGGCTGGCGGGTCGGCAAAAATATTTGAAATTTTTGTTGGCTTCAAACTTGAAGCACGTGTACACGATATCCATTGGAGCCTCGAAATTTCATCCTAGCGCCGAGTAGATCTGAAATTCTCACTTTTAACGGTGTCCCAAAAGGGTGGCGGGTCGGCAAAAGTATTTGAAATTTTTGTTGGCTTCAAACTTGAAGCACGTGTCCACGATATCGATTGGAGCCTCGAAATTTGATCCTAGCTCCGAGTAGAACTCAAATTCCGCGTTTTAAAGGTGTTCCAAAGGGCTGGCGGGTCGGCAAAAATATTTGAAATTTTTGTTGGCTTCAAACTTGAAGCTCGAGTCCACGATATCGATTGGAGCCTCGAAATTCGATCCTAGGCTCGAGTGGAACTCAAATTCCCTCTTTTAACAGTGTTCCTAAGGTATGTCGGCTCGGCAATAATATTTGAAATTTTTGTTGACTTCAAACTTGAAGCATGAGTCCACGATATCGATTGTAGCTTCGAAATTCGATCCTAGGCTCGAGTAGAAGTCAATTTCCCGCTTTTAACAGTGTTCCAAAGGTATGTCGGATGGACAATAATATTTGAATTTTTTTTTGTCTTCAAACTTGAAGCATGAGTCCACGATATCGGTTGGAGCCTCGAAATTTGATCCTAGCCCCGAGTACAACTTGAATTCCTCGTATTAAAGGTGTTCCAAAGGGCTGACGGGTCGGCAAAAATATTTGAAATTTTTCTTGGCTTCAAACTTGAAGCACGAGCCCACCATATCGATTGGAGCCTTGAAATTCAATCCTAGCCCCGAGTAGAACTCAAATTCCTCGTTTTAAAGGTGTTCCAAAGGGCTGGCGGGGCGGCAAAAATATTTGAAATTTTTGTTGGCTTCAAACTTGAAGCCCGAGTCCACGATATCGATTGGAGCCTCGAAATTCAATCCTAGCCCCGAGTAGAACTCAAATTCCTCGTTTTAAAGGTGTTCCAAAGGGCTGGCGGGTCGGCAAAAATACTTGAAATTTTTGTTTTCTTCAAACTTAAAGCACGAGTCCACGATATCGATTGGATGCTCGAAATTTGATCCTAGCGCCGAGGAGAACTCAAATTCCTCGTTTTAAATGTGTTCCAAAGGGCTGGCGGGTCGGCAAAAATATTTGAAATTTTTGTTGGCTTCAAACTTGAAGAACGTGTCGACGATATCGATTGGAGCCTCGAAATTTGATCCTAGCCCCGAGTAGAACTCAAATTCCTCGTTTTAAAGATGTGCCAAAGAGCTGGCGGGTCGGCAAAAATATTTGAAATTTTTGTTGGCTTCAAACTAGAAGCACGAGTCCACCATATCGATTGGAGCCTCGAAATTCAATCCTAGCCCCGATTAGATCTGAAATTCTCACGTTTAACGGTGTTCCAAAGGGGTGGCGGGTCGGCAAAAATATTTGAAATTTTTGTTGGCTTCAAACTTGAAGCACGAGTCCACGATATCGATTGGAGCCTCGAAATTCAATCCTAGGCTCGAGTAGAGCTCACATTCCCCCTTTTAACACTGTTCCAAAGGCGTGTCGGGTCGGCAATAATATTTGAAATTTTTGTTGTCCTCAAACTTGAAGCATGAGTCCACGATATCGATTGGAGCCTCGAAATTTGATCCTAGCCCCGAGTAGAACCCAAATTTCTCGTTTTTAGGTGTTCCAAAGGGCTGGCTGGTCGGCAAAAATATTTGAAATTTTTGTTGGCTTCAAACTTGAAGCACGTGTCGACGATATCGATTGGAGCCTCGAAATTTGATCCTAGCCCCGAGTAGAACTCAAATTCCTCGTTTTAAAGATGTTCCAAAGGGCTGGCGGGTCGGCAAAAAAATTTCAAATTTTTGTTGGCTTAAAACTTGAAGCACGAGTCCACGATATCGATTGGAGCCTCGAAATTCAATCCTAGCCTCGATTAGAACTCAAATTCCTCGTTTTAAAGATGTTCCAAAGAGCTGGCGGGTCGGCAAAAATATTTGAAATTTTTGTTGGCTTCAAACTTGAAGCATGAGTCCACGATATCGATTGGAGCCTCAAAATTTGATCCTAGCTCCGAGTAGAACTCAAATTCCTCGTTTTAAAGTTGTTCCAAAAGGTTGGCGGGTCGACAAAAATATTTGAAATTTTTGTTGTCTTCAAACTTGAAGCACGTTTCCACGATATCGATTGGAGCCTCGAATCTCAATCCTAGCCTCGAGTAGAACTCAAATTCCTCGTTTTAAAGGTGTTCCAAAGGGCTGGCGGGTCGGCAAAAATATTTGAAAATTTTGTTGGCTTCAAACTTGAACCACGAGTCCACCATATCGATTGGAGCCTTGAAATTCAACCCTAGCCCCGAGTAGATCTGAAATTCTCAGGTTTAACGGTGTTCCAAAGGGGTGGCGGGTCGGCAAAAGTCTTTGAAATTTTTGTTGGCATCAAACTTGAAGTACGTGTCCCCGATATCGATTGGAGCCTCGAAATTTGATCCTAGCGCCGAGTAGAACTCAAATTCCTCATTTTAAAGGTGTTCCAAAGGGCTGGCGGATCGGCAAAAATTTTTGAAATTTTTGGTGTCTTTAAACTAGAAGCACGAGTCCACGATATCGATTGGAGCCTTGAAATTCAATCCTAGCCCCGAGTAGATCTGAAATTCTCACGTTTAACGGTGTTACAAGGGGGTGGCGCGTCGGCAAAAGTATTTGAAATTTTTGTTGTCTTCAAAGTTGAAGTACGTGTCCCCGATATCGATTGGAGCCTCGAAATTTGATCCTAGCCCCGAGTAGAACTCAAATTCCTCGTTTTAAAGATGTTCCAAAGGGCTGGCGGGTCGGCAAAAAAATTTCAAATTTTTGTTGGCTTCAAACTTGAAGCACGAGTCCACGATATCGTTTGAAGCCTTGAAATTCAATCCTAGCCCCGAGTAGATCTGAAATTCTCACTTTTAACGGTGTCCCAAAGAGGTGGCGGGTCGGCAAAAGTATTTGAAATTTTTGTTGGCTTCAAACTTGAAGCACGTATCCACGATATCGATTCGAGCCTCGAAATTTGATCCTAGCGCCGAGTGGAACTCAAATTCCACGTTTTAAAAGTCTTCCAAAGGGCTGGCGGGTCGGCAAAAATATTTGAAATTTTTGTTGGCTTCAAACTTGAAGCACGAGTCCACGATATCGATTGGAGCCTCGAAATTCAATCCTAGGCTCGAGTAAAGCTTACATTCCCCCTTTTAACACTGTTCCAAAGATGTGTCGGGTCGGCAATAATATTTGAAATTTTTGTTGTCCTCAAACTTGAAGCATGAGTCCACGATATCGATTGGAGCCTCGAAATTCAATCCTAGGCTCGAGTAGAGCTCACATTCCCCCTTTTAACACTGTTCCAAAGGTGTGTCGGGTCGGCAATAATATTTGAAATTTTTGTTGTCCTCAAACTTGAAGCATGAATCCACGATATCGATTGGAGCCTCGAAATTTGATCCTAGCCCCGAGTAGAACCCAAATTTCTCGTTTTTAGGTTTTCCAAAGGGCTGGCTGGTCGGCAAAAATATTTGAAATTTTTGTTGGCTTCAAACTTGAAGCACGTGTCGACGATATCGATTGGAGCCTCGAAATTTGATCCTAGCCCCGAGTAGAACTCAAATTCCTCGTTTTAAAGATGTTCCAAAGGGCTGGCGGGTCGGCAAAAAAATTTCAAATTTTTGTTGGCTTAAAACTTGAAGCACGAGTCCACGATATCGATTGGAGCCTCGAAATTCAATCCTAGCCTCGAGTAGAACTCAAATTCCTCGTTTTAAAGGTGTTCCAAAGGGCTGGCGGGTCGGTAAAAATATTTGAAATTTTTGTTGTCTTCAAACTTGAAGCATGAGTCCACGATATCGATTGGAGCCTCGAATCTCAATCCTAGCCTCCAGTAGAACTCAAATTCCTCGTTTTAAAGGTGTTCCAAAGGGCTGGCGGGTCGGCAAACATATTTGAAATTTTTGTTGGCTTCAAACTTGAAGAACGAGTCCCCGATATCGATTGGAGCCTCGAAATTCATCCCTAGCACCGAGTAGATCTGAAATTCTCACGTTTAACGGTGTTCCAAAGGGGTGGCGCGTCGGCAAAAATATTTGAAATTTTTGTTTGCTTCAAACTTGAAGAACGTGTCGACGATATCGATTGGAGCCTCGAAATTTGATCCTAGCGCCGAGTAGAACTCAAATTCCTCGTTTTAAAGATGTTCCAAAGAGCTGGCGGGTCGGCAAAAATATTTGCAATTTTTGTTGCCTTCAAACTTGAAGCACGAGTCCACGATATGGATTGGAGCCTTGAAATTCAATCCTAGCCCCGAGTAGATCTGAAATTCTCACGTTTAACGGTGTTCCAAAGGGGTGGCGTGTCAGCAAACGTATTTGAAATTTTTGTTGGCCTCAAACTTGAAGCACGTGTACACGATATCCATTGGAGCCTCGAAATTTGATCCTAGCGCCAAGTAGATCTGGAATTCTCACTTTTAATGGTGTCCCAAAAGGGTGGCGGGTCGGCCAAAGTATTTGAAATTTTTGTTGGCTTCAAACTTGAAGCACGTGTCCACGATATCGATTGGAGCCTCGAAATTTGATCCTAGCTCCGAGTAGAACTGAAATTCCTCGTTTTAAAGGTGTTCCAAAGGGCTGGCGGGTCGGCAAAATATTTGAAATTTTTGTTGGCTTCAAACTTGAAGCACGATTCCACGATATCTATTGGAGCCTCGAAATTCATCCCTAGCTCCGAGTAGATCTGAAATTCTCACGTTTAACGGTGTTCCAAAGGGGTGGCGGGTCGGCAAAAGTATTTGAAATGTTTGTTGGCTTCAAACTTGAAGCACGTGTCGACGATATCGATTGGAGCCTCGAAATTTGATCCTAGCCCCGAGTAGAAATCAAATTCCTCGTTTTAAAGATGTTCCAAAGGGCTGGCGGGTCGGCAAAAAAATTTCAAATTTTTGTTGGCTTCAAACTTGAAGCACGAGTCCACGATATCGTTTGAAGCCTTGAAATTCAATCCTAGCCCCGAGTAGATCTGAAATTCTCACTTTTAACGGTGTCCCAAAGGGGTGGCGGATCGGCAAAAGTATTTGAAATTTTTGTTGGCTTCAAACTTGAAGCACGTGTCCACGATATCGATTGGAGTCTCAAAATTTGATCCTAGCTCCGAGTAGAACGCAAATTCCTCGTTTTAAAGATGTTCCAAAAGGCTGGCGGGTCGACAAAAATATTTGAAATTTTTGTTGTCTTCAAACTTGAAGCACGTTTCCACGATATCGATTGGAGCCTCGAAATTCAATCCTAGCCTCGAGTAGAACTCAAATTCCTCGTTTTAAAAGTGTTCCAAAGGGCTGGCGGGTCGGCAAAAATATTTGAAATTTTTGTTGTCTTCAAACTTGAAGCATGAGTCCACGATATCGATTGGAGCCTCGAAATTCAATCCTAGCCTCGAGTAGAACTCAAATTCCTCGTTTTAAAGGTGTTACAAAAGGCTGGCGGGTCGACAAAAATATTTGAAATTTTTGTTGGCTTCAAACTTGAACCACGAGTCCACCATATCGATTGGAGCCTTGAAATTCAATCCTAGCCCAGAGTAGATCTGAAATTCTCAGGTTTAACGGTGTTCCAAAGAGCTGGCGGGTCGGCAAAAATATTTGAAATTTTTGTTGTCTTCAAACTTGAAGCATGAGTCCACGATATCGTTTGGAGCCTTGAATCTCAATCCTAGCCTCGGGTAGAACTCAAATTCCTCGTTTTAAAGGTGTTCCAAAGGGCTGGCGGGTCGGCAAAAATATTTGAAATTTTTGTTGGCTTCAAACTTGAACCACGAGTCCACCATATCGATTGGAGCCTTGAAATTCAATCCTAGCCCCGAGTAGATCTGAATTTCTCAGGTTTAAAGGTGTTCCAAAGGGGTGGCGGGTCGGCAAAAGTCTTTGAAATTTTTGTTGGCTTCAAACTTGAAGTATGTGTCCCCGATATCGATTGGAGCCTCGAAATTTGATCCTAGCGCCGAGTAGAACTCAAATTCCTCGTTTTAAAGGTGTTCCAAAGGGCTGGCGGATCGGCAAAAATTTTTGAAATTTTTGGTGTCTTTAAACTTGAAGCACGAGTCCACGATATCGATTGGAGCCTTGAAATTCAAACCTAGCCCCGAGTAGATCTGAAATTCTCACGTTTAACGGTGTTACAAAGGGGTGGCCCGTCGGCAAAGGTATTTGAAATTTTTGTTGTCTTCAAACTTGAAGTACGTGTCCCCGATATCGATTGGAGCCTCGAAATTTGATCCTAGCGCCGAGTAGAACTCAAATTCTTCGTTTTAAAGGTGTTCCAAAGAGCTGGCGGGTCGGCAAAAATATTTGCAATTTTTGTTGGCTTCAAACTTGAAGCACGAGTCCACGATATGGATTGGAGCCTTGAAATTCAATCCTAGCCCCGAGTAGATCTGAAATTCTCACGTTTAACGGTGTTCCAAAGTGGTGGCGTGTCAGCAAACGTATTTGAAATTTTTGTTGGCCTCAAACTTGAAGCACGTGTACACGATATCCATTGGAGCCTCGAAATTTGATCCTAGCGCCAAGTAGATCTGAAATTCTCACTTTTAACAGTGTCCCAAAAGGGTGGCGGGTCGGCAAAAGTATTTGAAATTTTTGTTGGCTTCAAACTTGAAGCACGTGTCCACGGTATCGATTGGAGCCTCGAAATTTGATCCTAGCTCCGAGTAGAACTGAAATTCCTCGTTTTAACGGTGTTCCAAAGGGGTGGCGGGTCGGCAAAAGTCTTTGAAATTTCTGTTGGCTTCAAACTTGACGTACGTGTCCCCGATATCGATTGGAGCCTCGAAATTTGATCCTAGCGCCGAGTAGAACTCAAATTCCTCGTTTTAAAGGTGTTCCAAAGGGCTGGCGGGTCGACAAAATTTTTTGAAATTTTTGGTGTCTTTAAACTTGAAGCACGAGTCCACGATATCGATTGGAGCCTTGCAATTCAATCCTAGCCCCGAGTAGATCTGAAATTCTCACGTTTAACGGTGTTCCAAAGGGGTGGCGCGTCGGCAAAAGTATTCGAAATTTTTGTTGGCTCCAAACTTGAAGCACGTGTACACGATATAGATTGGAGCCTCGAAATTTGAACCTAGCGCCGAGGAGATCTGAAATTCTTCGTTTTAAAAGTGTTCCAAATAGCTGGCGGGTCGGCAAATATATTTGCAGTTTTTGTTGGCTTCAAACTTGAAGCACGAGTCCACGATATTGATTGGAGCCTTGAAATTCAATCCTAGCCCCGAGTAGATCTGAAATTCTCAGGTTTAACGGTGTTCCAAAGGGGTGGCGGGTCGGCAAAAGTCTTTGAAATTTTTGTTGGCTTCAAACTTGAAGTATGTGTCCCCGATATCGATTGGAGCCTCGAAATTTGATCCTAGCGCCGAGTAGAACTCAAATTCCTCGTTTTAAAGGTGTTCCAAAGGGCTGGCGGATCGGCAAAAATTTTTGAAATTTTTGGTGTCTTTAAACTTGAAGCACGAGTCCACGATATCGATTGGAGCCTTGAAATTCAAACCTAGCCCCGAGTAGATCTGAAATTCTCACGTTTAACGGTGTTACAAAGGGGTGGCCCGTCGGCAAAGGTATTTGAAATTTTTGTTGTCTTCAAACATCAAGTACGTGTCCCCGATATCGATTGGAGCCTCGAAATTTGATCCTAGCGCCGAGTAGAACTCAAATTCTTCGTTTTAAAGGTGTTCCAAAGAGCTGGCGGGTCGGCAAAAATATTTGCAATTTTTGTTGGCTTCAAACTTGAAGCACGAGTCCACGATATGGATTGGAGCCTTGAAATTCAATCCTAGCCCCGAGTAGATCTGAAATTCTCACGTTTAACGGTGTTCCAAAGGGGTGGCGTGTCAGCAAACGTATTTGAAATTTTTGTTGGCCTCAAACTTGAAGCACGTGTACACGATATCCATTGGAGCCTCGAAATTTGATCCTAGCGCCAAGTAGATCTGAAATTCTCACTTTTAACAGTGTCCCAAAAGGGTGGCGGGTCGGCAAAAGTATTTGAAATTTTTGTTGGCTTCAAACTTGAAGCACGTGTCCACGGTATCGATTGGAGCCTCGAAATTTGATCCTAGCTCCGAGTAGAACTGAAATTCCTCGTTTTAACGGTGTTCCAAAGGGGTGGCGGGTCGGCAAAAGTCTTTGAAATTTCTGTCGGCTTCAAACTTGACGTACGTGTCCCCGATATCGATTGGAGCCTCGAAATTTGATCCTAGCGCCGAGTAGAACTCAAATTCCTCGTTTTAAAGGTGTTCCAAAGGGCTGGCGGGTCGGCAAAAAAATTTGCAATTTTTGTTGCCTTCAAACTTGAAGCACGAGTCCACGATATGGATTGGAGCCTTGAAATTCAATCCTAGCCCCGAGTAGATCTGAAATTCTCACGTTTAACGGTGTTCCAAAGGGGTGGCGTGTCAGCAAACGTATTTGAAATTTTTGTTGGCCTCAAACTTGAAGCACGTGTACACGATATCCATTGGAGCCTCGAAATTTGATCCTAGCGCCAAGTAGATCTGAATTTCTCACTTTTAATGGTGTCCCAAAAGGGTGGCGGGTCGGCCAAAGTATTTGAAATTTTTGTTGGCTTCAAACTTGAAGCACGTGTCCACGATATCGATTGGAGCCTCGAAATTTGATCCTAGCTCCGAGTAGAACTGAAATTCCTCGTTTTAAAGGTGTTCCAAAGGGCTGGCGGGTCGGCAAAAATATTTGAAATTTTTGTTGGCTTCAAACTTGAAGCACGATTCCACGATATCTATTGGAGCCTCGAAATTCATCCCTACCTCCGAGTAGATCTGAAATTCTCACGTTTAACGGTGTTCCAAAGGGGTGGCGGGTCGGCAAAAGTATTTGAAATCTCTGTTGGCTTCAAACTTGAAGCACGTGTCGACGATATCGATTACAGCCTCGAAATTTGATCCTAGCGCCGAGTAGAACTCAAATTCTTCGTTTTGAAGGTGTTCCAAAGAGCTGGCGGGTCGGCAAAAATATTTGCAATTTTTGTTGCCTTCAAACTTGAAGCACGAGTCCACGATATGGATTGGAGCCTTGAAATTCAATCCTAGCCCCGAGTAGATCTGAAATTCTCACGTTTAACGGTGTTCCAAAGGGGTGGCGTGTCAGCAAACGTATTTGAAATTTTTGTTGGCCTTAAACTTGAAGCACGTGTACACGATATCCATTGGAGCCTCGAAATTTGATCCTAGCGCCAAGTAGATCTGGAATTCTCACTTTTAATGGTGTCCCAAAAGGGTGGCGGGTCGGCCAAAGTATTTGAAATTTTTGTTGGCTTCAAACTTGAAGCACGTGTCCACGATATCGATTGGAGCCTCGAAATTTGATCCTAGCTCCGAGTAGAACTGAAATTCCTCGTTTTAAAGGTGTTCCAAAGGGCTGGCGGGTCGGCAAAAATATTTGAAATTTTTGTTGGCTTCAAACTTGAAGCACGATTCCACGATATCTATTGGAGCCTCGAAATTCATCCCTAGCTCCGAGTAGATCTGAAATTCTCACGTTTAACGGTGTTCCAAAGGGGTGGCGGGTCGGCAAAAGTATTTGAAATGTTTGTTGGCTTCAAACTTGAAGCACGTGTCGACGATATCGATTGGAGCCTCGAAATTTGATCCTAGCCCCGAGTAGAACTCAAATTCCTCGTTTTAAAGATGTTCCAAAGGGCTGGCGGGTCGGCAAAAAAATTTCAAATTTTTGTTGGCTTCAAACTTGAAGCACGAGTCCACGATATCGTTTGAAGCCTTGAAATTCAATCCTAGCCCCGAGGAGATCTGAAATTCTCACTTTTAACGGTGTCCCAAAGGGGTGGCGGATCGGCAAAAGTATTTGAAATTTTTGTTGGCTTCAAACTTGAAGCACGTGTCCACGATATCGATTGGAGCCTCAAAATTTGATCCTAGCTCCGAGTAGAACGCAAATTCCTCGTTTTAAAGATGTTCCAAAAGGCTGGCGGGTCGACAAAAATATTTGAAATTTTTGTTGTCTTCAAACTTGAAGCACGTTTCCACGATATCGATTGGAGCCTCGAAATTCAATCCTAGCCTCGAGTAGAACTCAAATTCCTCGTTTTAAAAGTGTTCCAAAGGGCTGGCGGGTCGGCAAAAATATTTGAAATTTTTGTTGTCTTCAAACTTGAAGCATGAGTCCACGATATCGATTGGAGCCTCGAAATTCAATCCTAGCCTCGAGTAGAACTCAAATTCCTCGTTTAAAAGGTGTTACAAAAGGCTGGCGGGTCGACAAAAATATTTGAAACTTTTGTTGCCTTCAAACTTGAACCACGAGTCCACCATATCGATTGGAGCCTTGAAATTCAATCCTAGCCCAGAGTAGATCTGAAATTCTCAGGTTTAACGGTGTTCCAAAGAGCTGGCGGGTCGGCAAAAATATTTGAAATTTTTGTTGTCTTCAAACTTGAAGCATGAGTCCACGATATCGTTTGGAGCCTTGAATCTCAATCCTAGCCTCGGGTAGAACTCAAATTCCTCGTTTTAAATGTGTTCCAAAGGGCTGGCGGGTCGGCAAAAATATTTGAAATTTTTGTTGTCTTCAAACTTGAAGCACGAGTCCACGATATCGATTGGAGCCTCGAAATTTATCCTAGCCCCGAGTAGAACTCAAATTCCTCGTTTTAAAGATTTTCCAAAGGGCTGGCGGGTCGGCAAAAATATTTGAAATTTTTGTTGGCTTCAAACTTGAAGCACGAGTCCACGATATTGATTGGAGCCTTGAAATTCAATCCTAGCCCCGAGTACATCTGAAATTCTCACGTTTAACGGTGTTCCAAAGGGGTGGCGTGTCAGCAAACGTATTCAAAATTTGTGTTGTCTTCAAACTTGAAGCACGTGTACACGATATCGATTGGAGTCTCGGAATTTGATCCTAGCGCCGAGTAGAACTCAAATTCCTCGTTTTAAAGGTGTTCCAAAGGGCTGGCGGGTCGACAAAATTTTTTGAAATTTTTGGTGTCTTTAAACTTGAAGCACGAGTCCACGATATCGATTGGAGCCTTGCAATTCAATCCTAGCCCCGAGTAGATCTGAAATTCTCACGTTTAACGGTGTTCCAAAGGGGTGGCGCGTCGGCAAAAGTATTCGAAATTTTTGTTGGCTCCAAACTTGAAGCACGTGTACACGATATAGATTGGAGCCTCGAAATTTGAACCTAGCGCCGAGGAGATCTGAAATTCTTCGTTTTAAAAGTGTTCCAAATAGCTGGCGGGTCGGCAAATATATTTGCAGTTTTTGTTGGCTTCAAACTTGAAGCACGAGTCCACGATATTGATTGGAGCCTTGAAATTCAATCCTAGCCCCGAGTAGATCTGAAATTCTCAGGTTTAACGGTGTTCCAAAGGGGTGGCGGGTCGGCAAAAGTCTTTGAAATTTTTGTTGGCTTCAAACTTGAAGTATGTGTCCCCGATATCGATTGGAGCCTCGAAATTTGATCCTAGCGCCGAGTAGAACTCAAATTCCTCGTTTTAAAGGTGTTCCAAAGGGCTGGCGGATCGGCAAAAATTTTTGAAATTTTTGGTGTCTTTAAACTTGAAGCACGAGTCCACGATATCGATTGGAGCCTTGAAATTCAAACCTAGCCCCGAGTAGATCTGAAATTCTCACGTTTAACGGTGTTACAAAGGGGTGGCCCGTCGGCAAAGGTATTTGAAATTTTTGTTGTCTTCAAACATCAAGTACGTGTCCCCGATATCGATTGGAGCCTCGAAATTTGATCCTAGCGCCGAGTAGAACTCAAATTCTTCGTTTTAAAGGTGTTCCAAAGAGCTGGCGGGTCGGCAAAAATATTTGCAATTTTTGTTGGCTTCAAACTTGAAGCACGAGTCCACGATATGGATTGGAGCCTTGAAATTCAATCCTAGCCCCGAGTAGATCTGAAATTCTCACGTTTAACGGTGTTCCAAAGGGGTGGCGTGTCAGCAAACGTATTTGAAATTTTTGTTGGCCTCAAACTTGAAGCACGTGTACACGATATCCATTGGAGCCTCGAAATTTGATCCTAGCGCCAAGTAGATCTGAAATTCTCACTTTTAACAGTGTCCCAAAAGGGTGGCGGGTCGGCAAAAGTATTTGAAATTTTTGTTGGCTTCAAACTTGAAGCACGTGTCCACGGTATCGATTGGAGCCTCGAAATTTGATCCTAGCTCCGAGTAGAACTGAAATTCCTCGTTTTAACGGTGTTCCAAAGGGGTGGCGGGTCGGCAAAAGTCTTTGAAATTTCTGTCGGCTTCAAACTTGACGTACGTGTCCCCGATATCGATTGGAGCCTCGAAATTTGATCCTAGCGCCGAGTAGAACTCAAATTCCTCGTTTTAAAGGTGTTCCAAAGGGCTGGCGGGTCGGCAAAAAAATTTGCAATTTTTGTTGCCTTCAAACTTGAAGCACGAGTCCACGATATGGATTGGAGCCTTGAAATTCAATCCTAGCCCCGAGTAGATCTGAAATTCTCACGTTTAACGGTGTTCCAAAGGGGTGGCGTGTCAGCAAACGTATTTGAAATTTTTGTTGGCCTCAAACTTGAAGCACGTGTACACGATATCCATTGGAGCCTCGAAATTTGATCCTAGCGCCAAGTAGATCTGAATTTCTCACTTTTAATGGTGTCCCAAAAGGGTGGCGGGTCGGCCAAAGTATTTGAAATTTTTGTTGGCTTCAAACTTGAAGCACGTGTCCACGATATCGATTGGAGCCTCGAAATTTGATCCTAGCTCCGAGTAGAACTGAAATTCCTCGTTTTAAAGGTGTTCCAAAGGGCTGGCGGGTCGGCAAAAATATTTGAAATTTTTGTTGGCTTCAAACTTGAAGCACGATTCCACGATATCTATTGGAGCCTCGAAATTCATCCCTACCTCCGAGTAGATCTGAAATTCTCACGTTTAACGGTGTTCCAAAGGGGTGGCGGGTCGGCAAAAGTATTTGAAATCTCTGTTGGCTTCAAACTTGAAGCACGTGTCGACGATATCGATTACAGCCTCGAAATTTGATCCTAGCGCCGAGTAGAACTCAAATTCTTCGTTTTGAAGGTGTTCCAAAGAGCTGGCGGGTCGGCAAAAATATTTGCAATTTTTGTTGCCTTCAAACTTGAAGCACGAGTCCACGATATGGATTGGAGCCTTGAAATTCAATCCTAGCCCCGAGTAGATCTGAAATTCTCACGTTTAACGGTGTTCCAAAGGGGTGGCGTGTCAGCAAACGTATTTGAAATTTTTGTTGGCCTTAAACTTGAAGCACGTGTACACGATATCCATTGGAGCCTCGAAATTTGATCCTAGCGCCAAGTAGATCTGGAATTCTCACTTTTAATGGTGTCCCAAAAGGGTGGCGGGTCGGCCAAAGTATTTGAAATTTTTGTTGGCTTCAAACTTGAAGCACGTGTCCACGATATCGATTGGAGCCTCGAAATTTGATCCTAGCTCCGAGTAGAACTGAAATTCCTCGTTTTAAAGGTGTTCCAAAGGGCTGGCGGGTCGGCAAAAATATTTGAAATTTTTGTTGGCTTCAAACTTGAAGCACGATTCCACGATATCTATTGGAGCCTCGAAATTCATCCCTAGCTCCGAGTAGATCTGAAATTCTCACGTTTAACGGTGTTCCAAAGGGGTGGCGGGTCGGCAAAAGTATTTGAAATGTTTGTTGGCTTCAAACTTGAAGCACGTGTCGACGATATCGATTGGAGCCTCGAAATTTGATCCTAGCCCCGAGTAGAACTCAAATTCCTCGTTTTAAAGATGTTCCAAAGGGCTGGCGGGTCGGCAAAAAAATTTCAAATTTTTGTTGGCTTCAAACTTGAAGCACGAGTCCACGATATCGTTTGAAGCCTTGAAATTCAATCCTAGCCCCGAGGAGATCTGAAATTCTCACTTTTAACGGTGTCCCAAAGGGGTGGCGGATCGGCAAAAGTATTTGAAATTTTTGTTGGCTTCAAACTTGAAGCACGTGTCCACGATATCGATTGGAGCCTCAAAATTTGATCCTAGCTCCGAGTAGAACGCAAATTCCTCGTTTTAAAGATGTTCCAAAAGGCTGGCGGGTCGACAAAAATATTTGAAATTTTTGTTGTCTTCAAACTTGAAGCACGTTTCCACGATATCGATTGGAGCCTCGAAATTCAATCCTAGCCTCGAGTAGAACTCAAATTCCTCGTTTTAAAAGTGTTCCAAAGGGCTGGCGGGTCGGCAAAAATATTTGAAATTTTTGTTGTCTTCAAACTTGAAGCATGAGTCCACGATATCGATTGGAGCCTCGAAATTCAATCCTAGCCTCGAGTAGAACTCAAATTCCTCGTTTAAAAGGTGTTACAAAAGGCTGGCGGGTCGACAAAAATATTTGAAACTTTTGTTGCCTTCAAACTTGAACCACGAGTCCACCATATCGATTGGAGCCTTGAAATTCAATCCTAGCCCAGAGTAGATCTGAAATTCTCAGGTTTAACGGTGTTCCAAAGAGCTGGCGGGTCGGCAAAAATATTTGAAATTTTTGTTGTCTTCAAACTTGAAGCATGAGTCCACGATATCGTTTGGAGCCTTGAATCTCAATCCTAGCCTCGGGTAGAACTCAAATTCCTCGTTTTAAATGTGTTCCAAAGGGCTGGCGGGTCGGCAAAAATATTTGAAATTTTTGTTGTCTTCAAACTTGAAGCACGAGTCCACGATATCGATTGGAGCCTCGAAATTTATCCTAGCCCCGAGTAGAACTCAATTTCCTCGTTTTAAAGATTTTCCAAAGGGCTGGCGGGTCGGCAAAAATATTTGAAATTTTTGTTGGCTTCAAACTTGAAGCACGAGTCCACGATATTGATTGGAGCCTTGAAATTCAATCCTAGCCCCGAGTACATCTGAAATTCTCACGTTTAACGGTGTTCCAAAGGGGTGGCGTGTCAGCAAACGTATTCAAAATTTGTGTTGTCTTCAAACTTGAAGCACGTGTACACGATATCGATTGGAGTCTCGGAATTTGATCCTAGCGCCGAGTGGATCTGAAATTCTCACTTTTAACGGTGTCCCAAAAGGGTGGCGGTTCCGCAAAAGTATTTGAAATTTTTGTTGGCTTCAAACTTGAACCACGTATCCACGATATCGATTGGAGTGTCGAAATTTGATCCTAGCGCCGAGTAGAACTCAAATTCCTCGTTTTAAAGATGTTCCAAAGGGCTGGCGGGTCGGCAAAAATATTTGAAATTTTTGTTGGCTTCAAACTTGAACCACGAGTCCTCCATATCGATTGGAGCCTTGAAATTCAATCCTAGCCCCGAGTAGATCTGAAATTCTCAGGTATAACGGTGTCCCAAAAGGGTGGCGGGTCGGCAAAAGTATTTGAAATTTTTGTTGGCTTCAAACTTGAAGCACGTGTCCACGATATCGATTGGAGCCTCGAAATTTGATCCTAGCTCCGAGTAGAACTGAAATTCCTCGTTTTAAAGGTGTTCCAAAGGGCTGGCGGGTCGGCAAAAATATTTGAAATTTTTGTTGGCTTCAAACTTGAAGCACGAGTCCACGATATCTATTGGAGCCTCAAAATTCATCCCTAGCTCCGAGTAGATCTGAAATTCTCACGCTTAACGGTGTTCCAAAGGGGTGGCGGGTCGGCAAAAGTATTTGAAATGTTTGTTGGCTTCAAACTTGAAGCACGTGTCGACGATATCGATTGGAGCCTGGAAATTTGATCCTAGCCCCTAGTAGAACTCAAATTCCTCGTTTTAAAGATGTTCCAAAGGGCTGGCGGGTCGGCAAAAAAATTTCAAATTTTTGTTGGCTTCAAACTTGAAGCACGAGTCCACGATATCGTTTGAAGCCTTGAAATTCAATCCTAGCCCCGAGTAGATCTGAAATTCTCACTTTTAACGGTGTCCCAAAGGGGTGGCGGGTCGGCAAAAGTATTTGAAATTTTTGTTGGCTTCAAACTTGAAGCACGTGTCCACGATATCGATTGGAGCCTCAAAATTTGATCCTAGCTCCGAGTAGAACGCAAATTCCTCGTTTTAAAGCTGTTCCAAAAGGCTGGCGGGTCGGCAAAAATATTTGAAATTTTTGTTGTCTTCAAACTTGAAGCTCGTTTCCACGATATCGATTGGAGCCTCGAAATTCAATCCTAGCCTCGAGTAGAACTCAAATTCCTCGTTTTAAACGTGTTCCAAAGGGCTAGCGGGTCGGCAAAAATATTTGAAATTTTTGTTGTCTTCAAACTTGAAGCATGAGTCCACGATATCGACTGGAGCCTCGAATCTCAATCCTAGCCTCGAGTAGAACTCAAATTCCTCGTTTTAAAGGTGTTCCAATCGGCTGGCGGGTCGGCAAAAATATTTGAAATTTTTGTTGGCTTCAAACTTGAACCACGAGTCCACCATATCGATTGGAGCCTTGAAATTCAATCCTAGCCCCGAGTAGATCTGAAATTCTCAGGTTTAACGGTGTTCCAAAGGGGTGGCCGGTCGGCAAAAGTCTTTGAAATTTTTGTTGACTTCAAACTTGAAGTACGTGTCCCCGATATCGATTGGAGCCTCGAAATTTGATCCTAGCGCCGAGTAGAACTCAAATTCTTCGTTTTAAAGTTGTTCCAAAGAGCTGGCGGGTCGGCAAAAATATTTGCAATTTTTGTTGGCTTCAAACTTGAAGCACGAGTCCACGATATGGATTGGAGCCTTGAAATTCAATCCTAGCCCCGAGTAGATCTGAAATTCTCACGTTTAACGGTGTTCCAAAGGGGTGGCGTGTCAGCAAACGTATTTGAAATTTTTGTTGGCCTCAAACTTCAAGCACGTGTACACGATATCCATTGGAGCCTCGAAATTTGATCCTAGCGCCAAGTAGATCTGAAATTCTCACTTTTAACGGTGTCCCAAAAGGGTGCCGGGTCGGCAAAAGTATTTGAAATTTTTGTTGGCTTCAAACTTGAAACACGTGTCCACGGTATCGATTGGAGCCTCGAAATTTGATCCTAGCTCCGAGTAGAACTGAAATTCCTCGTTTTAAAGGTGTTCCAAAGGGGTGGCGGGTCGGCAAAAGTCTTTGAAATTTCTGTGGGCTTCAAACTTGACGTACGTGTCCCCGATATCGATTGGAGCCTCGAAATTTGATCCTAGCGCCGAGTAGAACTCAAATTCCTCGTTTTAAAGGTGTTCCAAAGGGCTGGCGGGTCGACAAAATTTTTTGAAATTTTTGGAGTCTTTAAACTTGAAGCACGAGTCCACGATATCGATTAGAGCCTTGCAATTCAATCCTAGCCCCGAGTAGATCTGAAATTCTCACGTTTAACGGTGTTCCAAAGGGGTGGCGCGTCGGCAAAAGTATTCGAAATTTTTTTGGCTCCAAACTTGAAGCACGTGTACACGATATAGATTGGAGCCTCGAAATTTGATCCTAGCGCCGAGTAGATCTGAAATTCTTCGTTTTAAAAGTGTTCCAAAGAGCTGGCGGGTCGGCAAAAATATTTGCAATTTTTGTTGGCTTCAAACTTGAAGCACGAGTCCACGATATTGATTGGAGCCTTGAAATTCAATCCTAGCCCCGAGTAGATCTGAAATTCTCACGTTTAACGGTGTTCCAAAGGGTTGGCGTGTCAGCAAACGTATTCAAAATTTTTGTTGTCTTCAAACTTGAAGCACGTGTACACGATATCGATTGGAGTCTCGGAATTTGATCCTAGCGCCGAGTAGATCTGAAATTCTCACTTTTAACGGTGTCCCAAAAGGGTGGCGGGTCGGCAAAAGTATTTGAAATTTTTGTTGGCTTCAAACTTGAAGCACGTATCCACGATATCGATTGGAGTCTCGAAATTTGATCCTAGCGCCGAGTAGAACTCAAATTCCTCGTTTTAAAAATGTTCCAAAGGGCTGGCGGGTTGGCAAAAATATTTGAAATTTTTGTTGGCTTCAAACTTGAAGCACGAGTCCACGATATCGATTGGAGCCTCGAAATTCAATCCTAGGCTCGAGTAGAGCACACATTCCCCCTTTTAACACTGTTCCAAAGGTGTGTCGGGTCGGCAATAATATTTGAAATTTTTGTTGTCCTCAAACTTGAAGCATGAGTCCACGATATCGATTGGAGCCTCGAAATTTGATCCTAGCCCCGAGTAGAACTCAAATTCCGCGTTTTAAAGCTGTTCCAATGGGCTGGCGGGTCGACAAAAATATTTGAAATTTTGGTTGGCTTGAACTTGAAGCACGAGTCCACGATATCGATTGGAGTCTCGAAATTCAATCCTAGCCTCGAGTAGAACTCAAATTCCTCGTTTTAAAGGTGTTCCAAACGGCTGGCGGGTCGGTAAAAATATTTGAAATTTTTGTTGTCTTCAAACTTGAAGCATGAGTCCACGATATCGATTGGAGCCTCGAATCTCAATCCTAGCCTCCAGTAGAACTCAAATTCCTCGTTTTAAAGGTGTTCCAAAGGGCTGGCGGGTCGGCAAAAATATTTGAAATTTTTGTTGGCTTCAAACTTGAAGCACGTGTCGACGATATCGATTGGAGCCTCGAAATTTATCCTAGCCCCGAGTAGAACTCAAATTCCTCGTTTTAAAGGTTTTCCAAAGAGCTGGCGGGTCGGCAAAAATATTTGAAATTTTTGTTGGCTTCAAACTTGAACCACGAGTCCACCATATCGATTGGAGCCTTGAAATTCAATCCTAGCCCCGAGTAGATCTGAAATTCTCAGGTATAACGGTGTCCCAAAAGGGTGGCGGGTCGGCAAAAGTATTTGAAATTTTTGTTGGCTTCAAACTTGAAGCACGTGTCCACGATATCGATTGGAGCCTCGAAATTTGATCCTAGCTCCGAGTAGAACTGAAATTCCTCGTTTTAAAGGTGTTCCAAAGGGCTGGCGGGTCGGCAAAAATATTTGAAATTTTTGTTGGCTTCAAACTTGAAGCACGAGTCCACGATATCTATTGTAGCCTCAAAATTCATCCCTAGCTCCGAGTAGATCTGAAATTCTCACGCTTAACGGTGTTCCAAAGGGGTGGCGGGTCGGCAAAAGTATTTGAAATGTTTGTTGGCTTCAAACTTGAAGCACGTGTCGACGATATCGATTGGAGCCTGGAAATTTGATCCTAGCCCCGAGTAGAACTCAAATTCCTCGTTTTAAAGATGTTCCAAAGGGCTGGCGGGTCGGCAAAAAAATTTCAAATTTTTGTTGGCTTCAAACTTGAAGCACGAGTCCACGATATCGTTTGAAGCCTTGAAATTCAATCCTAGCCCCGAGTAGATCTGAAATTCTCACTTTTAACGGTGTCCCAAAGGGGTGGCGGGTCGGCAAAAGTATTTGAAATATTTGTTGGCTTCAAACTTGAAGCACGTGTCCACGATATCGATTGGAGCCTCAAAATTTGATCCTAGCTCCGAGTAGAACGCAAATTCCTCGTTTTAAAGCTGTTCCAAAAGGCTGGCGGGTCGGCAAAAATATTTGAAATTTTTGTTGTCTTCAAACTTGAAGCTCGTTTCCACGATATCGATTGGAGCCTCGAAATTCAATCCTAGCCTCGAGTAGAACTCAAATTCCTCGTTTTAAACGTGTTCCAAAGGGCTAGCGGGTCGGCAAAAATATTTGAAATTTTTGTTGTCTTCAAACTTGAAGCATGAGTCCACGATATCGACTGGAGCCTCGAATCTCAATCCTAGCCTCGAGTAGAACTCAAATTCCTCGTTTTAAAGGTGTTCCAATCGGCTGGCGGGTCGGCAAAAATATTTCAAATTTTTGTTGGCTTCAAACTTGAACCACGAGTCCACCATATCGATTGGAGCCTTGAAATTCAATCCTAGCCCCGAGTAGATCTGAAATTCTCAGGTTTAACGGTGTTCCAAAGGGGTGGCCGGTCGGCAAAAGTCTTTGAAATTTTTGTTGACTTCAAACTTGAAGTACGTGTCCCCGATATCGATTGGAGCCTCGAAATTTGATCCTAGCGCCGAGTAGAACTCAAATTCCTCGTTTTAAAGGTGTTCCAAAGGGTTGGCGGATCGGCAAAAATTTTTGAAATTTTTGGTGTCTTTAAACTTGAAGCACGAGTCCATGATATTGATTGGAGCCTTGAAATTCAATCCTAGCCCCGAGTAGATCTGAAATTCTCATGTTTAACGGTGTTACAAAGGGGTGGCGCGTCGGCAAAAGTATTTGAAATTTTTGTTGTCTTCAAACTTGAAGTACGTGTCCCCGATATCGATTGGAGCCTCGAAATTTGATCCTAGCGCCGAGTAGAACTCAAATTCTTCGTTTTAAAGGTGTTCCAAAGAGCTGGCGGGTCGGCAAAAATATTTGCAATTTTTGTTGGCTTCAAACTTGAAGCACGAGTCCACGATATGGATTGGAGCCTTGAAATTCAATCCTAGCCCCGAGTAGATCTGAAATTCTCACGTTTAACGGTGTTCCAAAGGGGTGGCGTGTCAGCAAACGTATTTGAAATTTTTGTTGGCCTCAAACTTGAAGCACGTGTACACGATATCCATTGGAGCCTCGAAATTTGATCCTAGCGCCAAGTAGATCTGGTAATTTTCACTTTTAACGGTGTCCCAAAAGGGTGCCGGGTCGGCAAAAGTATTTGAAATTTTTGTTGGCTTCAAACTTGAAACACGTGTCCACGGTATCGATTGGAGCCTCGAAATTTGATCCTAGCTCCGAGTAGAACTGAAATTCCTCGTTTTAAAGGTGTTCCAAAGGGGTGGCGGGTCGGCAAAAGTCTTTGAAATTTCTGTGGGCTTCAAACTTGACATACGTGTCCCCGATATCGATTGGAGCCTCGAAATTTGATCCTAGCGCCGAGTAGAACTCAAATTCCTCGTTTTAAAGGTGTTCCAAAGGGCTGGCGCGTCGACAAAATTTTTTGAAATTTTTGGAGTCTTTAAACTTGAAGCACGAGTCCACGATATCGATTAGAGCCTTGCAATTCAATCCTAGCCCCGAGTAGATCTGAAATTCTCACGTTTAACGGTGTTCCAAAGGGGTGGCGCGTCGGCAAAAGTATTCGAAATTTTTGTTGGCTCCAAACTTGAAGCACGTGTACACGATATAGATTGGAGCCTCGAAATTTGATCCTAGCGCCGAGTAGATCTGAAATTCTTCGTTTTAAAAGTGTTCCAAAGAGCTGGCGGGTCGGCAAAAATATTTGCAATTTTTGTTGGCTTCAAACTTGAAGCACGAGTCCACGATATTGATTGGAGCCTTGAAATTCAATCCTAGCCCCGAGTAGATCTGAAATTCTCACGTTTAACGGTGTTCCAAAGGGGTGGCGTGTCAGCAAACGTATTTGAAATTTTTGTTGGCCTCAAACTTGAAGCACGTGTACACGATATCCATTGGAGCCTCGAAATTTGATCCTAGCGCCAAGTAGATCTGAAATTCTCACTTTTAACGGTGTCCCAAAAGGGTGGCGGGTCGGCATAAGTATTTGAAATTTTTGTTGGCTTCAAACTTGAAGCACGTGTCAACGGTATCGATTGGAGCCTCGAAATTTGATCCTAGCTCCGAGTAGAACTGAAATTCCTCGTTTTAAAGGTGTTCCAAAGGGGTGGCGGGTCGGCAAAAGTCTTTGAAATTTCTGTTGGCTTCAAACTTGACGTACGTGTCCCCGATATCGATTGGAGCCTCGAGATTTGATCCTAGCGCCGAGTAGAACTCAAATTCCTCGTTTTAAAGGTATTCCAAAGGGCTGGCGGGTCGACAAAATTTTTTGAAATTTTTGGTGTCTTTAAACTTGAAGCACGAGTCCACGATATCGATTAGAGCCTTGCAATTCAATCCTAGCCCCGAGTAGATCTGAAATTCTCACGTTTAACGGTGTTCCAAAGGGGTGGCGCGTCGGCAAAAGTATTCGAAATTTTTGTTGGCTCCAAACTTGAAGCACGTGTACACGATATAGATTGGAGCCTCGAAATTTGATCCTAGCGCCGAATAGATCTGAAATTCTTCATTTTAAAAGTGTTCCAAAGAGCTGGCGGGTCGGCAAAAATATTTGCAATTTTTGTTGGCTTCAAACTTGAAGCACGAGTCCACGATATTGATTGGAGCCTTGAAATTCAATCCTAGCCCCGAGTAGATCTGAAATTCTCACGTTTAACGGTGTTCCAAAGGGGTGGCGTGTCAGCAAACGTATTCAAAATTTTTGTTGTCTTCAAACTTGAAGCACGTGTACACGATATCGATTGGAGTCTCGGAATTTGATCCTAGCGCCGAGTAGATCTGAAATTCTCACTTTTAACGGTGTCCCAAAAGGGTGGCGGGTCGGCAAAAGTATTTGAAATTTTTGTTGGCTTCAAACTTGAAGCACGTATCCACGATATCGATTGGAGTCTCGAAATTTGATCCTAGCGCCGAGTAGAACTCAAATTCCTCGTTTTAAAAATGTTCCAAAGGGCTGGCGGGTCGGTATAAATATTTGAAATTTTTGTTGTCTTCAAACTTGAAGCATGAGTCCACGATATCGATTGGAGCCTCGAATCTCAATCCTAGCCTCCAGTAGAACTCAAATTCCTCGTTTTAAAGGTGTTCCAAAGGGCTGGCGGGTCGGCAAAAATATTTGAAATTTTTGTTGGCTTCAAACTTGAAGCACGTGTCGACGATATCGATTGGAGCCTCGAAATTTATCCTAGCCCCGAGTAGAACTCAAATTCCTCGTTTTAAAGGTTTTCCAAACGGCTGGCGGGTCGGCAAAAATATTTGAAATTTTTGTTGGCTTCAAACTTGAAGCACGTGTCGACGATATCGATTGGAGCCTCGAAATTTGATCCTAGCCCCGAGTAGAACTCAAATTCCTCGTTTTAAAGATGTTCCAAAGGGCTGGCGGGTCGGCAAAAAAATTTCAAATTTTTGTTGGCTTAAAACTTGAAGCACGAGTCCACGATATCGATTGGAGCCTCGAAATTCAATCCTAGCCTCGAGTAGAACTCAAATTCCTCGTTTTAAAGGTGTTCCAAAGGGCTGGCGGGTCGGTAAAAATATTTGAAATTTTTGTTGTCTTCAAACTTGAAGCATGAGTCCACGATATCGATTGGAGCCTCGAATCTCAATCCTAGCCTCCAGTAGAACTCAAATTCCTCGTTTTAAAGGTGTTCCAAAGGGCTGGCGGGTCGGCAAAAATACTTGAAATTTTTGTTTTCTTCAAACTTAAAGCACGAGTCCACGATATCGATTGGATGCTCGAAATTTGATCGTAGCGCCGAGGAGAACTCAAATTCCTCGTTTTAAATGTGTTCCAAAGGGCTGGCGGGTCGGCAAAAATATTTGAAATTTTTGTTGGCTTCAAACTTGAAGCACGTGTACACGATATCCATTGGAGCCTCGAAATTTCATCCTAGCGCCGAGTAGATCTGAAATTCTCACTTTTAACGGTGTCCCAAAAGGGTGGCGGGTCGGCAAAAGTATTTGAAATTTTTGTTGGCTTCAAACTTGAAGCACGTGTCCACGATATCGATTGGAGCCTCGAAATTTGATCCTAGCTCCGAGTAGAACTCAAATTCCGCGTTTTAAAGGTGTTCCAAAGGGCTGGCGGGTCGGCAAAAATATTTGAAATTTTTGTTGGCTTCAAACTTGAAGCTCGAGTCCACGATATCGATTGGAGCCTCGAAATTCGATCCTAGGCTCGAGTGGAACTCAAATTCCCTCTTTTAACAGTGTTCCTAAGGTATGTCGGCTCGGCAATAATATTTGAAATTTTTGTTGACTTCAAACTTGAAGCATGAGTCCACGATATCGATTGTAGCTTCGAAATTCGATCCTAGGCTCGAGTAGAAGTCAATTTCCCGCTTTTAACAGTGTTCCAAAGGTATGTCGGATGGACAATAATATTTGAATTTTTTTTTGTCTTCAAACTTGAAGCATGAGTCCACGATATCGGTTGGAGCCTCGAAATTTGATCCTAGCCCCGAGTACAACTTGAATTCCTCGTATTAAAGGTGTTCCAAAGGGCTGACGGGTCGGCAAAAATATTTGAAATTTTTCTTGGCTTCAAACTTGAAGCACGAGCCCACCATATCGATTGGAGCCTTGAAATTCAATCCTAGCCCCGAGTAGAACTCAAATTCCTCGTTTTAAAGGTGTTCCAAAGGGCTGGCGGGGCGGCAAAAATATTTGAAATTTTTGTTGGCTTCAAACTTGAAGCCCGAGTCCACGATATCGATTGGAGCCTCGAAATTCAATCCTAGCCCCGAGTAGAACTCAAATTCCTCGTTTTAAAGGTGTTCCAAAGGGCTGGCGGGTCGGCAAAAATACTTGAAATTTTTGTTTTCTTCAAACTTAAAGCACGAGTCCACGATATCGATTGGATGCTCGAAATTTGATCCTAGCGCCGAGGAGAACTCAAATTCCTCGTTTTAAATGTGTTCCAAAGGGCTGGCGGGTCGGCAAAAATATTTGAAATTTTTGTTGGCTTCAAACTTGAAGAACGTGTCGACGATATCGATTGGAGCCTCGAAATTTGATCCTAGCCCCGAGTAGAACTCAAATTCCTCGTTTTAAAGATGTGCCAAAGAGCTGGCGGGTCGGCAAAAATATTTGAAATTTTTGTTGGCTTCAAACTAGAAGCACGAGTCCACCATATCGATTGGAGCCTCGAAATTCAATCCTAGCCCCGATTAGATCTGAAATTCTCACGTTTAACGGTGTTCCAAAGGGGTGGCGGGTCGGCAAAAATATTTGAAATTTTTGTTGGCTTCAAACTTGAAGCACGAGTCCACGATATCGATTGGAGCCTCGAAATTCAATCCTAGGCTCGAGTAGAGCTCACATTCCCCCTTTTAACACTGTTCCAAAGGCGTGTCGGGTCGGCAATAATATTTGAAATTTTTGTTGTCCTCAAACTTGAAGCATGAGTCCACGATATCGATTGGAGCCTCGAAATTTGATCCTAGCCCCGAGTAGAACCCAAATTTCTCGTTTTTAGGTGTTCCAAAGGGCTGGCTGGTCGGCAAAAATATTTGAAATTTTTGTTGGCTTCAAACTTGAAGCACGTGTCGACGATATCGATTGGAGCCTCGAAATTTGATCCTAGCCCCGAGTAGAACTCAAATTCCTCGTTTTAAAGATGTTCCAAAGGGCTGGCGGGTCGGCAAAAAAATTTCAAATTTTTGTTGGCTTAAAACTTGAAGCACGAGTCCACGATATCGATTGGAGCCTCGAAATTCAATCCTAGCCTCGATTAGAACTCAAATTCCTCGTTTTAAAGATGTTCCAAAGAGCTGGCGGGTCGGCAAAAATATTTGAAATTTTTGTTGGCTTCAAACTTGAAGCATGAGTCCACGATATCGATTGGAGCCTCAAAATTTGATCCTAGCTCCGAGTAGAACTCAAATTCCTCGTTTTAAAGTTGTTCCAAAAGGCTGGCGGGTCGACAAAAATATTTGAAATTTTTGTTGTCTTCAAACTTGAAGCACGTTTCCACGATATCGATTGGAGCCTCGAATCTCAATCCTAGCCTCGAGTAGAACTCAAATTCCTCGTTTTAAAGGTGTTCCAAAGGGCTGGCGGGTCGGCAAAAATATTTGAAAATTTTGTTGGCTTCAAACTTGAACCACGAGTCCACCATATCGATTGGAGCCTTGAAATTCAACCCTAGCCCCGAGTAGATCTGAAATTCTCAGGTTTAACGGTGTTCCAAAGGGGTGGCGGGTCGGCAAAAGTCTTTGAAATTTTTGTTGGCATCAAACTTGAAGTACGTGTCCCCGATATCGATTGGAGCCTCGAAATTTGATCCTAGCGCCGAGTAGAACTCAAATTCCTCATTTTAAAGGTGTTCCAAAGGGCTGGCGGATCGGCAAAAATTTTTGAAATTTTTGGTGTCTTTAAACTAGAAGCACGAGTCCACGATATCGATTGGAGCCTTGAAATTCAATCCTAGCCCCGAGTAGATCTGAAATTCTCACGTTTAACGGTGTTACAAGGGGGTGGCGCGTCGGCAAAAGTATTTGAAATTTTTGTTGTCTTCAAAGTTGAAGTACGTGTCCCCGATATCGATTGGAGCCTCGAAATTTGATCCTAGCCCCGAGTAGAACTCAAATTCCTCGTTTTAAAGATGTTCCAAAGGGCTGGCGGGTCGGCAAAAAAATTTCAAATTTTTGTTGGCTTCAAACTTGAAGCACGAGTCCACGATATCGTTTGAAGCCTTGAAATTCAATCCTAGCCCCGAGTAGATCTGAAATTCTCACTTTTAACGGTGTCCCAAAGAGGTGGCGGGTCGGCAAAAGTATTTGAAATTTTTGTTGGCTTCAAACTTGAAGCACGTATCCACGATATCGATTCGAGCCTCGAAATTTGATCCTAGCGCCGAGTGGAACTCAAATTCCACGTTTTAAAAGTCTTCCAAAGGGCTGGCGGGTCGGCAAAAATATTTGAAATTTTTGTTGGCTTCAAACTTGAAGCACGAGTCCACGATATCGATTGGAGCCTCGAAATTCAATCCTAGGCTCGAGTAAAGCTTACATTCCCCCTTTTAACACTGTTCCAAAGATGTGTCGGGTCGGCAATAATATTTGAAATTTTTGTTGTCCTCAAACTTGAAGCATGAGTCCACGATATCGATTGGAGCCTCGAAATTCAATCCTAGGCTCGAGTAGAGCTCACATTCCCCCTTTTAACACTGTTCCAAAGGTGTGTCGGGTCGGCAATAATATTTGAAATTTTTGTTGTCCTCAAACTTGAAGCATGAATCCACGATATCGATTGGAGCCTCGAAATTTGATCCTAGCCCCGAGTAGAACCCAAATTTCTCGTTTTTAGGTTTTCCAAAGGGCTGGCTGGTCGGCAAAAATATTTGAAATTTTTGTTGGCTTCAAACTTGAAGCACGTGTCGACGATATCGATTGGAGCCTCGAAATTTGATCCTAGCCCCGAGTAGAACTCAAATTCCTCGTTTTAAAGATGTTCCAAAGGGCTGGCGGGTCGGCAAAAAAATTTCAAATTTTTGTTGGCTTAAAACTTGAAGCACGAGTCCACGATATCGATTGGAGCCTCGAAATTCAATCCTAGCCTCGAGTAGAACTCAAATTCCTCGTTTTAAAGGTGTTCCAAAGGGCTGGCGGGTCGGTAAAAATATTTGAAATTTTTGTTGTCTTCAAACTTGAAGCATGAGTCCACGATATCGATTGGAGCCTCGAATCTCAATCCTAGCCTCCAGTAGAACTCAAATTCCTCGTTTTAAAGGTGTTCCAAAGGGCTGGCGGGTCGGCAAACATATTTGAAATTTTTGTTGGCTTCAAACTTGAAGAACGAGTCCCCGATATCGATTGGAGCCTCGAAATTCATCCCTAGCACCGAGTAGATCTGAAATTCTCACGTTTAACGGTGTTCCAAAGGGGTGGCGCGTCGGCAAAAATATTTGAAATTTTTGTTGGCTTCAAACTTGAAGAACGTGTCGACGATATCGATTGGAGCCTCGAAATTTGATCCTAGCGCCGAGTAGAACTCAAATTCCTCGTTTTAAAGATGTTCCAAAGAGCTGGCGGGTCGGCAAAAATATTTGCAATTTTTGTTGCCTTCAAACTTGAAGCACGAGTCCACGATATGGATTGGAGCCTTGAAATTCAATCCTAGCCCCGAGTAGATCTGAAATTCTCACGTTTAACGGTGTTCCAAAGGGGTGGCGTGTCAGCAAACGTATTTGAAATTTTTGTTGGCCTCAAACTTGAAGCACGTGTACACGATATCCATTGGAGCCTCGAAATTTGATCCTAGCGCCAAGTAGATCTGGAATTCTCACTTTTAATGGTGTCCCAAAAGGGTGGCGGGTCGGCCAAAGTATTTGAAATTTTTGTTGGCTTCAAACTTGAAGCACGTGTCCACGATATCGATTGGAGCCTCGAAATTTGATCCTAGCTCCGAGTAGAACTGAAATTCCTCGTTTTAAAGGTGTTCCAAAGGGCTGGCGGGTCGGCAAAATATTTGAAATTTTTGTTGGCTTCAAACTTGAAGCACGATTCCACGATATCTATTGGAGCCTCGAAATTCATCCCTAGCTCCGAGTAGATCTGAAATTCTCACGTTTAACGGTGTTCCAAAGGGGTGGCGGGTCGGCAAAAGTATTTGAAATGTTTGTTGGCTTCAAACTTGAAGCACGTGTCGACGATATCGATTGGAGCCTCGAAATTTGATCCTAGCCCCGAGTAGAAATCAAATTCCTCGTTTTAAAGATGTTCCAAAGGGCTGGCGGGTCGGCAAAAAAATTTCAAATTTTTGTTGGCTTCAAACTTGAAGCACGAGTCCACGATATCGTTTGAAGCCTTGAAATTCAATCCTAGCCCCGAGTAGATCTGAAATTCTCACTTTTAACGGTGTCCCAAAGGGGTGGCGGATCGGCAAAAGTATTTGAAATTTTTGTTGGCTTCAAACTTGAAGCACGTGTCCACGATATCGATTGGAGTCTCAAAATTTGATCCTAGCTCCGAGTAGAACGCAAATTCCTCGTTTTAAAGATGTTCCAAAAGGCTGGCGGGTCGACAAAAATATTTGAAATTTTTGTTGTCTTCAAACTTGAAGCACGTTTCCACGATATCGATTGGAGCCTCGAAATTCAATCCTAGCCTCGAGTAGAACTCAAATTCCTCGTTTTAAAAGTGTTCCAAAGGGCTGGCGGGTCGGCAAAAATATTTGAAATTTTTGTTGTCTTCAAACTTGAAGCATGAGTCCACGATATCGATTGGAGCCTCGAAATTCAATCCTAGCCTCGAGTAGAACTCAAATTCCTCGTTTTAAAGGTGTTACAAAAGGCTGGCGGGTCGACAAAAATATTTGAAATTTTTGTTGGCTTCAAACTTGAAACACGAGTCCACCATATCGATTGGAGCCTTGAAATTCAATCCTAGCCCAGAGTAGATCTGAAATTCTCAGGTTTAACGGTGTTCCAAAGAGCTGGCGGGTCGGCAAAAATATTTGAAATTTTTGTTGTCTTCAAACTTGAAGCATGAGTCCACGATATCGTTTGGAGCCTTGAATCTCAATCCTAGCCTCGGGTAGAACTCAAATTCCTCGTTTTAAAGGTGTTCCAAAGGGCTGGCGGGTCGGCAAAAATATTTGAAATTTTTGTTGGCTTCAAACTTGAACCACGAGTCCACCATATCGATTGGAGCCTTGAAATTCAATCCTAGCCCCGAGTAGATCTGAATTTCTCAGGTTTAAAGGTGTTCCAAAGGGGTGGCGGGTCGGCAAAAGTCTTTGAAATTTTTGTTGGCTTCAAACTTGAAGTATGTGTCCCCGATATCGATTGGAGCCTCGAAATTTCATCCTAGCGCCGAGTAGAACTCAAATTCCTCGTTTTAAAGGTGTTCCAAAGGGCTGGCGGATCGGCAAAAATTTTTGAAATTTTTGGTGTCTTTAAACTTGAAGCACGAGTCCACGATATCGATTGGAGCCTTGAAATTCAAACCTAGCCCCGAGTAGATCTGAAATTCTCACGTTTAACGGTGTTACAAAGGGGTGGCCCGTCGGCAAAGGTATTTGAAATTTTTGTTGTCTTCAAACTTGAAGTACGTGTCCCCGATATCGATTGGAGCCTCGAAATTTGATCCTAGCGCCGAGTAGAACTCAAATTCTTCGTTTTAAAGGTGTTCCAAAGAGCTGGCGGGTCGGCAAAAATATTTGCAATTTTTGTTGGCTTCAAACTTGAAGCACGAGTCCACGATATGGATTGGAGCCTTGAAATTCAATCCTAGCCCCGAGTAGATCTGAAATTCTCACGTTTAACGGTGTTCCAAAGTGGTGGCGTGTCAGCAAACGTATTTGAAATTTTTGTTGGCCTCAAACTTGAAGCACGTGTACACGATATCCATTGGAGCCTCGAAATTTGATCCTAGCGCCAAGTAGATCTGAAATTCTCACTTTTAACAGTGTCCCAAAAGGGTGGCGGGTCGGCAAAAGTATTTGAAATTTTTGTTGGCTTCAAACTTGAAGCACGTGTCCACGGTATCGATTGGAGCCTCGAAATTTGATCCTAGCTCCGAGTAGAACTGAAATTCCTCGTTTTAACGGTGTTCCAAAGGGGTGGCGGGTCGGCAAAAGTCTTTGAAATTTCTGTTGGCTTCAAACTTGACGTACGTGTCCCCGATATCGATTGGAGCCTCGAAATTTGATCCTAGCGCCGAGTAGAACTCAAATTCCTCGTTTTAAAGGTGTTCCAAAGGGCTGGCGGGTCGACAAAATTTTTTGAAATTTTTGGTGTCTTTAAACTTGAAGCACGAGTCCACGATATCGATTGGAGCCTTGCAATTCAATCCTAGCCCCGAGTAGATCTGAAATTCTCACGTTTAACGGTGTTCCAAAGGGGTGGCGCGTCGGCAAAAGTATTCGAAATTTTTGTTGGCTCCAAACTTGAAGCACGTGTACACGATATAGATTGGAGCCTCGAAATTTGAACCTAGCGCCGAGGAGATCTGAAATTCTTCGTTTTAAAAGTGTTCCAAATAGCTGGCGGGTCGGCAAATATATTTGCAGTTTTTGTTGGCTTCAAACTTGAAGCACGAGTCCACGATATTGATTGGAGCCTTGAAATTCAATCCTAGCCCCGAGTAGATCTGAAATTCTCAGGTTTAACGGTGTTCCAAAGGGGTGGCGGGTCGGCAAAAGTCTTTGAAATTTTTGTTGGCTTCAAACTTGAAGTATGTGTCCCCGATATCGATTGGAGCCTCGAAATTTGATCCTAGCGCCGAGTAGAACTCAAATTCCTCGTTTTAAAGGTGTTCCAAAGGGCTGGCGGATCGGCAAAAATATTTGCAATTTTTGTTGGCTTCAAACTTGAAGCACGAGTCCACGATATGGATTGGAGCCTTGAAATTCAATCCTAGCCCCGAGTAGATCTGAAATTCTCACGTTTAACGGTGTTCCAAAGGGGTGGCGTGTCAGCAAACGTATTTGAAATTTTTGTTGGCCTCAAACTTGAAGCACGTGTACACGATATCCATTGGAGCCTCGAAATTTGATCCTAGCGCCAAGTAGATCTGAAATTCTCACTTTTAACAGTGTCCCAAAAGGGTGGCGGGTCGGCAAAAGTATTTGAAATTTTTGTTGGCTTCAAACTTGAAGCACGTGTCCACGGTATCGATTGGAGCCTCGAAATTTGATCCTAGCTCCGAGTAGAACTGAAATTCCTCGTTTTAACGGTGTTCCAAAGGGGTGGCGGGTCGGCAAAAGTCTTTGAAATTTCTGTTGGCTTCAAACTTGACGTACGTGTCCCCGATATCGATTGGAGCCTCGAAATTTGATCCTAGCGCCGAGTAGAACTCAAATTCCTCGTTTTAAAGGTGTTCCAAAGGGCTGGCGGGTCGACAAAATTTTTTGAAATTTTTGGTGTCTTTAAACTTGAAGCACGAGTCCACGATATCGATTGGAGCCTTGCAATTCAATCCTAGCCCCGAGTAGATCTGAAATTCTCACGTTTAACGGTGTTCCAAAGGGGTGGCGCGTCGGCAAAAGTATTCGAAATTTTTGTTGGCTCCAAACTTGAAGCACGTGTACACGATATAGATTGGAGCCTCGAAATTTGATCCTAGCGCCGAGGAGATCTGAAATTCTTCGTTTTAAAAGTGTTCCAAATAGCTGGCGGGTCGGCAAATATATTTGCAGTTTTTGTTGGCTTCAAACTTGAAGCACGAGTCCACGATATTGATTGGAGCCTTGAAATTCAATCCTAGCCCCGAGTAGATCTGAAATTCTCACGTTTAACGGTGTTCCAAAGGGGTGGCGTGTCAGCAAACGTATTCAAAATTTTTGTTGTCTTCAAACTTGAAGCACGTGTACACGATATCGATTGGAGTCTCGTAATTTGATCCTAGCGCCGAGTAGATCTGAAATTCTCACTTTTAACGGTGTCCCAAAAGGGTGGCGGGTCGGCAAAAGTATTTGAAATTTTTGTTGGTTTCAAACTTGAAGCACGTATCCACGATATCGATTGGAGTCTCGAAATTTGATCCTAGCGCCGAGTAGAACTCAAATTCCTCGCTTTAAAAATGTTCCAAAGGGCTGGCGGGTCGGCAAAAATATTTGAAATTTATGTTGGCTTCAAACTTGAAGCACGAGTCCACGATATCGATTGGAGCCTCGAAATTCAATACTAGGCTCGAGTAGAGCTCACATTCCCCCTTTTAACACTGTTCCAAAGGTGTGTCGGTTCGGCAATAATATTTGAAATTTTTGTTGTCCTCAAACTTGAAGCATGAGTCCACGATATCGATTGGAGCCTCGAAATTTGATCCTAGCCCCGAGTAGAACTCAAATTTCTCGTTTTTAAGGTTTTCCAAAGGGCTGGCTGGTCGGCAAAAATATTTGAAATTTTTGTTGGCTTCAAACTTGAAGAACGAGTCCACGATATCGATTGGACCCTCGAAATTCATCCCTAGCTCCGAGTAGATCTGAAATTCTCACGTTTAACAGTGTTCCAAAGGGGTGGCGGGTCGGCAAAAGTCTTTGAAATTTCTGTTGGCTTCAAACTTGACGTACGTGTCCGCGATATCGATTGGAGCCTCGAAATTTGATCCTAGCGCCGAGTAGAACTCAAATTCCTCGTTTTAAAGGTGTTCCAAAAGGCTGGCGGGTCGACAAAAATATTTGAAATTTTTGTTGTCTTCAAACTTGAACCACGAGTCCACCATATCGATTGGAGCCTTGAAATTCAATCCTAGCCCAGAGTAGATCTGAAATTCTCACGTTTAACGGTGTTCCAAAGGGCTGGCGGGTCGGCAAAAATATTTGAAATTTTTGTTGTCTTCAAACTTGAAGCATGAGTCCACGATATCGATTGGAGCCTCGAATCTCAATCCTAGCCTCGGGTAGAACTCAAATTCCTCGTTTTAAAGGTGTTCCAAAGGGCTGGCGGGTCGGCAAACATATTTGAAATTTTTGTTGGCTTCAAACTTGAACCACGAGTCCACCATATCGATTGGAGCCTTGAAATTCAATCCCAGCCCCGAGTAGATCTGAAATTCTCAGGTTTAACGGTGTTCCAAAGGGGTGGCGGGTCGGCAAAAGTCTTTGAAATTTTTGTTGGCTTCAAACTTGAAGTATGTGTCCCCGATATCGATTGGAGCCTCGAAATTTGATCCTAGCGCCGAGTAGAACTCAAATTCCTCGCTTTAAAGGTGTTCCAAAGGGCTGGCGGATCGGCAAAAATTTTTGAAATATTTAGTGTCTTTAAACTTGAAGCACGAGTCCACGATATCGATTGGAGCCTTGAAATTCAAACCTAGCCCCGTGTAGATCTGAAATTCTCACGTTTAACGGTGTTACAAAGGGGTGGCGCGTCGGCAAAAGTATTTGAAATTTTTGTTGGCTTCAAAGTTGAAGTACGTGTCCCCGATATCGATTGGAGCCTCGAAATTTGATCCTAGCGCCGAGTAGAACTCAAATTCTTCGTTTTAAAGGTGTTCCAAAGAGCTGGCGGGTCGGCAAAAATATTTGCAATTTTTGTTGCCTTCAAACTTGAAGCACTAGTCCACGATATGGATTGGAGCCTTGAAATTGAATCCTAGCCCCGAGTAGATCTGAAATTCTCAGGTTTAACGGTGTTCCAAAGGGGTGGCGTGTCAGCAAACGTATTTGAAATTTTTGTTGGCCTCAAACTTGAAGCACGTGTACACGATATCTATTGGAGCCTCGAAATTTGATCCTAGCGCCAAGTAGATCTGAAATTCTCACTTTTAACGGTGTCCCAAAAGGGTGGCGGGACGGCAAAAGTATTTGAAATTTTTGTTGGCTTCAAACTTGAAGCACGTGTCCACGATATCGATTGGAGCCTCGAAATTTGATCCTAGCTCCGAGTAGAACTGAAATTCCTCGTTTTAAAGGTGTTCCAAAGGGCTGGCGGGTCGGCAAAAAAATTTCAAATTTTTGTTGGCTTCAAACTTGAAGCACGAGTCCACGATATCGTTTGAAGCCTTGAAATTCAATCCTAGCCCCGAGTAGATCTGAAATTCTCACTTTTAACGGTGTCCCAAAGGGGTGGCGGATCGGCAAAAGTATTTGAAATTTTTGTTGGCTTCAAACTTGAAGCACGTGTCCACGATATCGATTGGAGACTCAAAATTTGATCCTAGCTCCGAGTAGAACGCAAATTCCACGTTTTAAAGATGTTCCAAAAGGCTGGCGGGTCGACAAAAATATTTGAAATTTTTGTTGTCTTCAAACTTGAAGCACGTTTCCACGATATCGATTGGAGCCTCGAAATTCAATCCTAGCCTCGAGTAGAACTCAAATTCCTCGTTTTAAAGGTGTTCCAAAGGGCTGGCGGGTCGGCAAAAATATTTGAAATTTTTGTTGTCTTCAAACTTGAAGCATGAGTCCACGATATCGATTGGAGCCTCGAAATTCAATCCTAGCCTCGAGTAGAACTCAAATTCCTCGTTTTAAAGGTGTTCCAAAAGGCTGGCGGATCGACAAAAATATTTGAAATTTTTGTTGGCTTCAAACTTGAACCACGAGTCCACCATATCGATTGGAGCCTTGAAATTCAATCCTAGCCCAGAGTAGATCTGAAATTCTCAGGTTTAACGGTGTTCCAAAGAGCTGGCGGGTCGGCAAAAATATTTGAAATTTTTGTTGTCTTCAAACTTGAAGCATGAGTCTACGATATCGATTGGAGCCTCGAATCTCAATCCTAGCCTCGGGTAGAACTCAAATTCCTCGTTTTAAAGGTGTTCCAAAGGGCTGGCGGGTCGGCAAAAATATTTGAAATTTTTGTTGGCTTCAAACTTGAACCACGAGTTCACCATATCGATTGGAGCCTTGAAATTCAATCCTAGCCCCGAGTAGATCTGAAATTCTCAGGTTTAACGGTGTTCCAAAGGGGTGGCGGGTCGGCAAAAGTCTTTGAAATTTCTGTTGGCTTCAAACTTGACGTACGTGTCTCCGATATCGATTGGAGCCTCGAAATTTGATCCTAGCGCCGAGTAGAACTCAAATTCCTCGTTTTAAAGGTGTTCCAAAGGGCTGGCGGGTCGACAAAATTTTTTGAAATTTTTGGTGTCTTTAAACTTGAAGCACGAGTCCACGATATCGATTGGAGCCTTGCAATTCAATCCTAGCCCCGAGTAGATCTGAAATTCTCACGTTTAACGGTGTTCCAAAGGGGTGGCGCGTCGGCAAAAGTATTCGAAATTTTTGTTGGCTCCAAACTTGAAGCACGTGTACACGATATAGATTGGAGCCTTGAAATTCAATCCTAGCCCCGATTAGATCTGAAATTCTCACGTTTAACGGTGTTCCAAAGGGGTGGCGTGTCAGCAAACGTATTCAAAATTTTTGTTGTCTTCAAACTTGAAGCACGTGTACACGATATCGATTGGGGTCTCGTAATTTGATCCTAGCGCCGAGTAGAACTCAAATTCCTCGCTTTAAAAATGTTCCAAAGGGCTGGCGGGTCGGCAAAAATATTTGAAACTTTTGTTGGCTTCAAACTTGAAGAACGAGTCCACGATATCGATTGGAGCCTCGAAATTCAATCCTAGGCTCGAGTAGAGCTCACATTCCCCCTTTTAACACTGTTCCAAAGGTGTGTCGGGTCGGCAATAATATTTGAAATTTTTGTTGGCTTGAACTTGAAGCACGAGTCCACGATATCGATTCGAGTCTCGAAATTCAATCCTAGCCTCGAGTAGAACTCAAATTCCTCGTTTTAAAGGTGTTCCAAACCGCTGGCGGGTCGGTAAAAATATTTGAAATTTTTGTTGTCTTCAAACTTGAAGCATGAGTCCACGATATTGATTGGAGCCTCGAATCTCAATCCTAGCCTCCAGTAGAACTCAAATTCTTCGTTTTAAAGGTGTTCCAAAGGGCTGGCGGGTCGGCAAAAATATTTGAAATTTTTGTTGGCTTCAAACTTGAAGCACGTGTCGACGATATCGATTGGAGCCTCGAAATTTGATCCTAGCCCCGAGTAGAACTCAAATTCCTCGTTTTAAAGGTGTTCCAAAGGGCTGGCGGGTCGACAAAATTTTTTGAAATTTTTGGTGTCTTTAAACTTGAAGCACGAGTCCACGATATCGATTGGAGCCTTGCAATTCAATCCTAGCCCCGAGTTGATCTGAAATTCTCACGTTTAACGGTGTTCCAAAGGGGTGGCGCGTCGGCAAAAGTATTCGAAATTTTTGTTGGCTCCAAACTTGAAGCACGTGTACACGATATAGATTGGAGCCTCGAAATTTGATCCTAGCGCCGAGTAGATCTGAAATTCTTCGTTTTAAAAGTGTTCCAAATAGCTGGCGGGTCGGCAAAAATATTTGCAATTTTTGTTGGCTTCAAACTCGAAGCACGAGTCCACGATATCTAATGGAGCCTCAAAATTCATCCCTAGCTCCGAGTAGATCTGAAATTCTCACGCTTAACGGTGTTCCAAAGGGGTGGCGGGTCGGCAATAGTATTTGAAATGTTTGTTGAATTCAAACTTGAAGCACGTGTCGACGATATCGATTGGAGCCTCGAAATTTGATCCTAGCCCCGAGTAGAACTCAAATTCCTCGTTTTAAAGGTGTTCCAAAGGGCTGGCGCGTCGGCAAAAATATTTGAAATTTTTGTTGGCTTCAAACTTGAAGCACGAGTCCATGATATTGATTGGAGCCTTGAAATTCAATCCTAGCCCCGAGTAGATCTGAAATTCTTATGTTTAATGGTGTTACAAAGGGGTGGCGCGTCGGCAAAAGTATTTGAAATTTTTGTTGTCTTCAAACTTGAAGTACGTGTCCCCGATATCGATTGGAGCCTCGAAATTTGATCCTAGCGCCGAGTAGAACTCAAATTCTTCGTTTTAAAGGTGTTCCAAAGAGCTGGCGGGTCGGCAAAAATATTTGCAATTTTTGTTGGCTTCAAACTTGAAGCACGAGTCCACGATATGGATTGGAGCCTTGAAATTCAATCCTAGCCCCGAGTAGATCTGAAATTCTCACGTTTAACGGTGTTCCAAAGGGGTGGCGTGTCAGCAAACGTATTTGAAATTTTTGTTGGCCTCAAACTTGAAGCACGTGTACACGATATCCATTGGAGCCTCGAAATTTGATCCTAGCGCCAAGTAGATCTGAAATTCTCACTTTTAACGGTGTCCCAAAAGGGTGCCGGGTCGGCAAAAGTATTTGAAATTTTTGTTGGCTTCAAACTTGAAACACGTGTCCACGGTATCGATTGGAGCCTCGAAATTTGATCCTAGCTCCGAGTAGAACTGAAATTCCTCGTTTTAAAGTTGTTCCAAAGGGGTGGCGGGTCGGCAAAAGTCTTTGAAATTTCTGTGGGCTTCAAACTTGACGTACGTGTCCCCGATATCGATTGGAGCCTCGAAATTTGATCCTAGCGCCGAGTAGAACTCAAATTCCTCGTTTTAAAGGTGTTCCAAAGGGCTGGCGGGTCGACAAAATTTTTTGAAATTTTTGGAGAATTTAAACTTGAAGCACGAGTCCACGATATCGATTAGAGCCTTGCAATTCAATCCTAGCCCCGAGTAGATCTGAAATTCTCACGTTTAACGGTGTTCCAAAGGGGTGGCGCGTCGGCAAAAGTATTCGAAATTTTTGTTGGCTCCAAACTTGAAGCACGTGTACACGATATAGATTGGAGCCTCGAAATTTGATCCTAGCGCCGAGTAGATCTGAAATTCTTCGTTTTAAAAGTGTTCCAAAGAGCTGGCGGGTCGGCAAAAATATTTGCAATTTTTGTTGGCTTCAAACTTGAAGCACGAGTCCACGATATTGATTGGAGCCTTGAAATTCAATCCTAGCCCCGAGTAGATCTGAAATTCTCACGTTTAACGGTGTTCCAAAGGGGTGGCGTGTCAGCAAACGTATTTGAAATTTTTGTTGGCCTCAAACTTGAAGCACGTGTACACGATATCCATTGGAGCCTCGAAATTTGATCCTAGCGCCAAGTAGATCTGAAATTCTCACTTTTAACGGTGTCCCAAAAGGGTGGCGGGTCGGCATAAGTATTTGAAATTTTTGTTGGCTTCAAACTTGAAGCACGTGTCCACGATATCTATTGGAGCCTCAAAATTCATCCCTAGCTCCGAGTAGATCTGAAATTCTCACGCTTAACGGTGTTCCAAAGGGGTGGCGGGTCGGCAATAGTATTTGAAATGTTTGTTGAATTCAAACTTGAAGCACGTGTCGACGATATCGATTGGAGCCTCGAAATTTGATCCTAGCCCCGAGTAGAACTCAAATTCCTCGTTTTAAAGGTGTTCCAAAGGGCTGGCGGGTCGGCAAAAATATTTGAAATTTTTGTTGGCTTCAAACTTGAAGCACGAGTCCATGATATTGATTGGAGCCTTGAAATTCAATCCTAGCCCCGAGTAGATCTGAAATTCTCATGTTTAACGGTGTTACAAAGGGGTGGCGCGTCGGCAAAAGTATTTGAAATTTTTGTTGTCTTCAAACTTGAAGTACGTGTCCCCGATATCGATTGGAGCCTCGAAATTTGATCCTAGCGCCGAGTAGAACTCAAATTCTTCGTTTTAAAGGTGTTCCAAAGAGCTGGCGGGTCGGCAAAAATATTTGCAATTTTTGTTGGCTTCAAACTTGAAGCACGAGTCCACGATATGGATTGGAGCTTTGAAATTCAATCCTAGCCCCGAGTAGATCTGAAATTCTCACGTTTAACGGTGTTTCAAAGGGGTGGCGTGTCAGCAAACGTATTTGAAATTTTTGTTGGCCTCAAACTTGAAGCACGTGTACACGATATCCATTGGAGCCTCGAAATTTGATCCTAGCGCCAAGTAGATCTGAAATTCTCACTTTTAACGGTGTCCCAAAAGGGTGCCGGGTCGGCAAAAGTATTTGAAATTTTTGTTGGCTTCAAACTTGAAACACGTGTCCACGGTATCGATTGGAGCCTCGAAATTTGATCCTAGCTCCGAGTAGAACTGAAATTCCTCGTTTTAAAGGTGTTCCAAAGGGGTGGCGGGTCGGCAAAAGTCTTTGAAATTTCTGTGGGCTTCAAACTTGACGTACGTGTCCCCGATATCGATTGGAGCCTCGAAATTTGATCCTAGCGCCGAGTAGAACTCAAATTCCTCGTTTTAAAGGTGTTCCAAAGGGCTGGCGGGTCGACAAAATTTTTTGAAATTTTTGGAGTATTTAAACTTGAAGCACGAGTCCACGATATCGATTAGAGCCTTGCAATTCAATCCTAGCCCCGAGTAGATCTGAAATTCTCACGTTTAACGGTGTTCCAAAGGGGTGGCGCGTCGGCAAAAGTATTCGAAATTTTTGTTGGCTCCAAACTTGAAGCACGTATACACGATATAGATTGGAGCCTCGAAATTTGATCCTAGCGCCGAGTAGATCTGAAATTCTTCGTTTTAAAAGTGTTCCAAAGAGCTGGCGGGTCGGCAAAAATATTTGCAATTTTTGTTGGCTTCAAACTTGAAGCACGAGTCCACGATATTGATTGGAGCCTTGAAATTCAATCCTAGCCCCGAGTAGATCTGAAATTCTCACGTTTAACGGTGTTCCAAAGGGGTGGCGTGTCAGCAAACGTATTTGAAATTTTTGTTGGCCTCAAACTTGAAGCACGTGTACACGATATCCATTGGAGCCTCGAAATTTGATCCTAGCGCCAAGTAGATCTGAAATTCTCACTTTTAACCGTGTCCCAAAAGGGTGGCGGGTCGGCATAAGTATTTGAAATTTTTGTTGGCTTCAAACTTGAAGCACGTGTCAACGGTATCGATTGGAGCCTCGAAATTTGATCCTAGCTCCGAGTAGAACTGAAATTCCTCGTTTTAAAGGTGTTCCAAAGGGGTGGCGGGTCGGCAAAAGTCTTTGAAATTTCTGTTGGCTTCAAACTTGACGTACGTGTCCCCGATATCGATTGGAGCCTCGAAATTTGATCCTAGCGCCGAGTAGAACTCAAATTCCTCGTTTTAAAGGTATTCCAAAGGGCTGGCGGGTCGACAAAATTTTTTGAAATTTTTGGTGTCTTTAAACTTGAAGAACGAGTCCACGATATCGATTGGAGCCTCGAAATTCAATCCTAGGCTCGAGTAGAGCTCACATTCCCCCTTTTAACACTGTTCCAAAGGTGTGTCGGGTCGGCAATAATATTTGAAATTTTTGTTGGCTTGAACTTGAAGCACGAGTCCACGATATCGATTCGAGTCTCGAAATTCAATCCTAGCCTCGAGTAGAACTCAAATTCCTCGTTTTAAAGGTGTTCCAAACCGCTGGCGGGTCGGTAAAAATATTTGAAATTTTTGTTGTCTTCAAACTTGAAGCATGAGTCCACGATATTGATTGGAGCCTCGAATCTCAATCCTAGCCTCCAGTAGAACTCAAATTCTTCGTTTTAAAGGTGTTCCAAAGGGCTGGCGGGTCGGCAAAAATATTTGAAATTTTTGTTGGCTTCAAACTTGAAGCACGTGTCGACGATATCGATTGGAGCCTCGAAATTTGATCCTAGCCCCGAGTAGAACTCAAATTCCTCGTTTTAAAGGTGTTCCAAAGGGCTGGCGGGTCGACAAAATTTTTTGAAATTTTTGGTGTCTTTAAACTTGAAGCACGAGTCCACGATATCGATTGGAGCCTTGCAATTCAATCCTAGCCCCGAGTTGATCTGAAATTCTCACGTTTAACGGTGTTCCAAAGGGGTGGCGCGTCGGCAAAAGTATTCGAAATTTTTGTTGGCTCCAAACTTGAAGCACGTGTACACGATATAGATTGGAGCCTCGAAATTTGATCCTAGCGCCGAGTAGATCTGAAATTCTTCGTTTTAAAAGTGTTCCAAATAGCTGGCGGGTCGGCAAAAATATTTGCAATTTTTGTTGGCTTCAAACTTGAAGCACGAGTCCACGATATTGATTGGAGCCTTGAAATTCAATTCTAGCCCCGAGTAGATCTGAAATTCTCACGTTTAACGGTGTTCCAAAGGGGTGGCGTGTCAGCAAACGTATTCAAAATTTTGGTTGTCTTCAAACTTGAAGCACGGATCCACGATATCGATTGGAGTCTCGAAATTTGATCCTAGCGCCGAGTAGAACTCAAATTCCTCGCTTTAAAAATGTTCCAAAGGGCTGGCGGGTCGGCAAAAATATTTGAAACTTTTGTTGGCTTCAAACTTGAAGAACGAGTCCACGATATCGATTGGAGCCTCGAAATTCAATCCTAGGCTCGAGTAGAGCTCACATTCCCCCTTTTAACACTGTTCCAAAGGTGTGTCGGGTCGGCAATAATATTTGAAATTTTTGTTGGCTTGAACTTGAAGCACGAGTCCACGATATCGATTCAAGTCTCGAAATTCAATCCTAGCCTCGAGTAGAACTCAAATTCCTCGTTTTAAAGGTGTTCCAAACCGCTGGCGGGTCGGTAAAAATATTTGAAATTTTTGTTGTCTTCAAACTTGAAGCATGAGTCCACGATATCGATTGGAGCCTCGAATCTCAATCCTAGCCTCCAGTAGAACTCAAATTCTTCGTTTTAAAGGTGTTCCAAAGGGCTGGCGGGTCGGCAAAAATATTTGAAATTTTTGTTGGCTTCAAACTCGAAGCACGAGTCCACGATATCTAATGGAGCCTCAAAATTCATCCCTAGCTCCGAGTAGATCTGAAATTCTCACGCTTAACGGTGTTCCAAAGGGGTGGCGGGTCGGCAATAGTATTTGAAATGTTTGTTGAATTCAAACTTGAAGCACGTGTCGACGATATCGATTGGAGCCTCGAAATTTGATCCTAGCCCCGAGTAGAACTCAAATTCCTCGTTTTAAAGGTGTTCCAAAGGGCTGGCGCGTCGGCAAAAATATTTGAAATTTTTGTTGGCTTCAAACTTGAAGCACGAGTCCATGATATTGATTGGAGCCTTGAAATTCAATCCTAGCCCCGAGTAGATCTGAAATACTTATGTTTAATGGTGTTACAAAGGGGTGGCGCGTCGGCAAAAGTATTTGAAATTTTTGTTGTCTTCAAACTTGAAGTACGTGTCCCCGATATCGATTGGAGCCTCGAAATTTGATCCTAGCGCCGAGTAGAACTCAAATTCTTCGTTTTAAAGGTGTTCCAAAGAGCTGGCGGGTCGGCAAAAATATTTGCAATTTTTGTTGGCTTCAAACTTGAAGCACGAGTCCACGATATGGATTGGAGCCTTGAAATTCAATCCTAGCCCCGAGTAGATCTGAAATTCTCACGTTTAACGGTGTTCCAAAGGGGTGGCGTGTCAGCAAACGTATTTGAAATTTTTGTTGGCCTCAAACTTGAAGCACGTGTACACGATATCCATTGGAGCCTCGAAATTTGATCCTAGCGCCAAGTAGATCTGAAATTCTCACTTTTAACGGTGTCCCAAAAGGGTGCCGGGTCGGCAAAAGTATTTGAAATTTTTGTTGGCTTCAAACTTGAAACACGTGTCCACGGTATCGATTGGAGCCTCGAAATTTGATCCTAGCTCCGAGTAGAACTGAAATTCCTCGTTTTAAAGTTGTTCCAAAGGGGTGGCGGGTCGGCAAAAGTCTTTGAAATTTCTGTGGGCTTCAAACTTGACGTACGTGTCCCCGATATCGATTGGAGCCTCGAAATTTGATCCTAGCGCCGAGTAGAACTCAAATTCCTCGTTTTAAAGGTGTTCCAAAGGGCTGGCGGGTCGACAAAATTTTTTGAAATTTTTGGAGAATTTAAACTTGAAGCACGAGTCCACGATATCGATTAGAGCCTTGCAATTCAATCCTAGCCCCGAGTAGATCTGAAATTCTCACGTTTAACGGTGTTCCAAAGGGGTGGCGCGTCGGCAAAAGTATTCGAAATTTTTGTTGGCTCCAAACTTGAAGCACGTGTACACGATATAGATTGGAGCCTCGAAATTTGATCCTAGCGCCGAGTAGATCTGAAATTCTTCGTTTTAAAAGTGTTCCAAAGAGCTGGCGGGTCGGCAAAAATATTTGCAATTTTTGTTGGCTTCAAACTTGAAGCACGAGTCCACGATATTGATTGGAGCCTTGAAATTCAATCCTAGCCCCGAGTAGATCTGAAATTCTCACGTTTAACGGTGTTCCAAAGGGGTGGCGTGTCAGCAAACGTATTTGAAATTTTTGTTGGCCTCAAACTTGAAGCACGTGTACACGATATCCATTGGAGCCTCGAAATTTGATCCTAGCGCCAAGTAGATCTGAAATTCTCACTTTTAACGGTGTCCCAAAAGGGTGGCGGGTCGGCATAAGTATTTGAAATTTTTGTTGGCTTCAAACTTGAAGCACGTGTCCACGATATCTATTGGAGCCTCAAAATTCATCCCTAGCTCCGAGTAGATCTGAAATTCTCACGCTTAACGGTGTTCCAAAGGGGTGGCGGGTCGGCAATAGTATTTGAAATGTTTGTTGAATTCAAACTTGAAGCACGTGTCGACGATATCGATTGGAGCCTCGAAATTTGATCCTAGCCCCGAGTAGAACTCAAATTCCTCGTTTTAAAGGTGTTCCAAAGGGCTGGCGGGTCGGCAAAAATATTTGAAATTTTTGTTGGCTTCAAACTTGAAGCACGAGTCCATGATATTGATTGGAGCCTTGAAATTCAATCCTAGCCCCGAGTAGATCTGAAATTCTCATGTTTAACGGTGTTACAAAGGGGTGGCGCGTCGGCAAAAGTATTTGAAATTTTTGTTGTCTTCAAACTTGAAGTACGTGTCCCCGATATCGATTGGAGCCTCGAAATTTGATCCTAGCGCCGAGTAGAACTCAAATTCTTCGTTTTAAAGGTGTTCCAAAGAGCTGGCGGGTCGGCAAAAATATTTGCAATTTTTGTTGGCTTCAAACTTGAAGCACGAGTCCACGATATGGATTGGAGCTTTGAAATTCAATCCTAGCCCCGAGTAGATCTGAAATTCTCACGTTTAACGGTGTTTCAAAGGGGTGGCGTGTCAGCAAACGTATTTGAAATTTTTGTTGGCCTCAAACTTGAAGCACGTGTACACGATATCCATTGGAGCCTCGAAATTTGATCCTAGCGCCAAGTAGATCTGAAATTCTCACTTTTAACGGTGTCCCAAAAGGGTGCCGGGTCGGCAAAAGTATTTGAAATTTTTGTTGGCTTCAAACTTGAAACACGTGTCCACGGTATCGATTGGAGCCTCGAAATTTGATCCTAGCTCCGAGTAGAACTGAAATTCCTCGTTTTAAAGGTGTTCCAAAGGGGTGGCGGGTCGGCAAAAGTCTTTGAAATTTCTGTGGGCTTCAAACTTGACGTACGTGTCCCCGATATCGATTGGAGCCTCGAAATTTGATCCTAGCGCCGAGTAGAACTCAAATTCCTCGTTTTAAAGGTGTTCCAAAGGGCTGGCGGGTCGACAAAATTTTTTGAAATTTTTGGAGTATTTAAACTTGAAGCACGAGTCCACGATATCGATTAGAGCCTTGCAATTCAATCCTAGCCCCGAGTAGATCTGAAATTCTCACGTTTAACGGTGTTCCAAAGGGGTGGCGCGTCGGCAAAAGTATTCGAAATTTTTGTTGGCTCCAAACTTGAAGCACGTATACACGATATAGATTGGAGCCTCGAAATTTGATCCTAGCGCCGAGTAGATCTGAAATTCTTCGTTTTAAAAGTGTTCCAAAGAGCTGGCGGGTCGGCAAAAATATTTGCAATTTTTGTTGGCTTCAAACTTGAAGCACGAGTCCACGATATTGATTGGAGCCTTGAAATTCAATCCTAGCCCCGAGTAGATCTGAAATTCTCACGTTTAACGGTGTTCCAAAGGGGTGGCGTGTCAGCAAACGTATTTGAAATTTTTGTTGGCCTCAAACTTGAAGCACGTGTACACGATATCCATTGGAGCCTCGAAATTTGATCCTAGCGCCAAGTAGATCTGAAATTCTCACTTTTAACCGTGTCCCAAAAGGGTGGCGGGTCGGCATAAGTATTTGAAATTTTTGTTGGCTTCAAACTTGAAGCACGTGTCAACGGTATCGATTGGAGCCTCGAAATTTGATCCTAGCTCCGAGTAGAACTGAAATTCCTCGTTTTAAAGGTGTTCCAAAGGGGTGGCGGGTCGGCAAAAGTCTTTGAAATTTCTGTTGGCTTCAAACTTGACGTACGTGTCCCCGATATCGATTGGAGCCTCGAAATTTGATCCTAGCGCCGAGTAGAACTCAAATTCCTCGTTTTAAAGGTATTCCAAAGGGCTGGCGGGTCGACAAAATTTTTTGAAATTTTTGGTGTCTTTAAACTTGAAGCACGAGTCCACGATATCGATTAGAGCCTTGCAATTCAATCCTAGCCCCGAGTAGATCTGAAATTCTCACGTTTAACGGTGTTCCAAAGGGGTGGCGCGTCGGCAAAAGTATTCGAAATTTTTGTTGGCTCCAAACTTGAAGCACGTGTACACGATATAGATTGGAGCCTCGAAATTTGATCCTAGCGCCGAGTAGATCTGAAATTCTTCATTTTAAAAGTGTTCCAAAGAGCTGGCGGGTCGGCAAAAATATTTGCAATTTTTGTTGGCTTCAAACTTGAAGCACGAGTCCACGATATTGATTGGAGCCTTGAAATTCAATCCTAGCCCCGAGTAGATCTGAAATTCTCACGTTTAACGGTGTTCCAAAGGGGTGGCGTGTCAGCAAACGTATTCAAAATTTTTGTTGTCTTCAAACTTGAAGCACGTGTACACGATATCGATTGGAGTCTCGGAATTTGATCCTAGCGCCGAGTAGATCTGAAATTCTCACTTTTAACGGTGTCCCAAAAGGGTGGCGGGTCGGCAAAAGTATTTGAAATTTTTGTTGGCTTCAATCTTGAAGCACGTATCCACGATATCGATTGGAGTCTCGAAATTTGATCCTAGCGCCGAGTAGAACTCAAATTCCTCGTTTTAAAAATGTTCCAAAGGGCTGGCGGGTCGGCAAAAATATTTGAAATTTTTGTTGGCTTCAAACTTGAAGCACGAGTCCACGATATCGATTGGAGCCTCGAAATTCAATCCTAGGCTCGAGTAGAGCACACATTACCCCTTTTAACACTGTTCCAAAGGTGTGTCGGGTCGGCAATAATATTTGAAATTTTTGTTGTCCTCAAACTTGAAGCATGAGTCCACGATATCGATTGGAGCCTCGAAATTTGATCCTAGCCCCGAGTAGAACTCAAATTCCGCGTTTTAAAGCTGTTCCAATGGGCTGGCGGGTCGACAAAAATATTTGAAATTTTGGTTGGCTTGAACTTGAAGCACGAGTCCACGATATCGATTGGAGTCTCGAAATTCAATCCTAGCCTCGAGTAGAACTCAAATTCCTCGTTTTAAAGGTGTTCCAAAGGGCTGGCGGGTCGGTAAAAATATTTGAAATTTTTGTTGTCTTCAAACTTGAAGCATGAGTCCACGATATCGAATGGAGCCTCGAATCTCAATCCTAGCCTCCAGTAGAACTCAAATTCCTCGTTTTAAAGGTGTTCCAAAGGGCTGGCGGGTCGGCAAAAATATTTGAAATTTTTGTTGGCTTCAAACTTGAAGCACGTGTCGACGATATCGATTGGAGCCTCGAAATTTATCCTAGCCCCGAGTAGAACTCAAATTCCTCGTTTTAAAGGTTTTCCAAAGGGCTGGCGGGTAGGCAAAAATATTTGAAATTTTTGTTGGCTTCAAACTTGAAGCACGAGTCCACGATATTGATTGGAGCCTTGAAATTCAATCCTAGCCCCGAGTACATCTGAAATTCTCACGTTTAACGGTGTTCCAAAGGGGTGGCGTGTCAGCAAACGTATTCAAAATTTGTGTTGTCTTCAAACTTGAAGCACGTGTACACGATATCGATTGGAGTCTCGGAATTTGATCCTAGCGCCGAGTAGATCTGAAATTCTCACTTTTAACGGTGTCCCAAAAGGGTGGCGGTTCCGCAAAAGTATTTGAAATTTTTGTTGGCTTCAAACTTGAACCACGTATCCACGATATCGATTGGAGTCTCGAAATTTGATCCTAGCGCCGAGTAGAACTCAAATTCCTCGTTTTAAAGATGTTCCAAAGGGCTGGCGGGTCGGCAAAAATATTTGAAATTTTTGTTGGCGTCAAACTTGAAGCACGAGTCCACGATATCGATTGGAGCGTCGAAATTCAATCCTAGGCTCGAGTAGAGCTCACATTCCCCCTTTTAACACTGTTCCAAAGGTGTGTCGGGTCGGCAATAATATTTGAAATTTTTGTTGTCCTCAAACTTAAAGCATGAGTCCACGATATCGATTGGAGCCTCGAAATTTGATCCTAGCCCCGAGTAGAACTCAAATTCCGCGTATTAAAGCTGTTCCAAAGGGCTGGCGGGTCGGCAAAAATATTTGAAATTTTTGTTGGCTTCAAACTTGAAGCACGTGTCGACGATATCGATTGGAGCCTCGAAATTTGATCCTAGCCCCGAGTAGAATTCAAATTCCTCGTTTTAAAGGTGTTCCAAAGGGCTGGCGGGTCGGCAAAAATATTTGAAATTTTTGTTGGCTTCAAACTTGAACCACGAGTCCACCATATCGATTGGAGCCTTGAAATTCAATCCTAGCCCCGAGTAGATCTGAAATTCTCAGGTATAACGGTGTCCCAAAAGGGTGGCGGGTCGGCAAAAGTATTTGAAATTTTTGTTGGCTTCAAACTTGAAGCACGTGTCCACGATATCGATTGGAGCCTCGAAATTTGATCCTAGCGCCGAGTAGAACTCAAATTCCTCGTTTTAAAGGTGTTCCAAAGGGCTGGCGGGTCGACAAAATTTTTTGAAATTTTTGGTGTCTTTAAACTTGAAGCACGAGTCCACGATATCGATTGGAGCCTTGCAATTCAATCCTAGCCCCGAGTAGATCTGAAATTCTCACGTTTAACGGTGTTCCAAAGGGGTGGCGCGTCGGCAAAAGTATTCGAAATTTTTGTTGGCTCCAAACTTGAAGCACGTGTACACGATATAGATTGGAGCCTTGAAATTCAATCCTAGCCCCGATTAGATCTGAAATTCTCACGTTTAACGGTGTTCCAAAGGGGTGGCGTGTCAGCAAACGTATTCAAAATTTTTGTTGTCTTCAAACTTGAAGCACGTGTACACGATATCGATTGGGGTCTCGTAATTTGATCCTAGCGCCGAGTAGAACTCAAATTCCTCGCTTTAAAAATGTTCCAAAGGGCTGGCGGGTCGGCAAAAATATTTGAAACTTTTGTTGGCTTCAAACTTGAAGAACGAGTCCACGATATCGATTGGAGCCTCGAAATTCAATCCTAGGCTCGAGTAGAGCTCACATTCCCCCTTTTAACACTGTTCCAAAGGTGTGTCGGGTCGGCAATAATATTTGAAATTTTTGTTGGCTTGAACTTGAAGCACGAGTCCACGATATCGATTCGAGTCTCGAAATTCAATCCTAGCCTCGAGTAGAACTCAAATTCCTCGTTTTAAAGGTGTTCCAAACCGCTGGCGGGTCGGTAAAAATATTTGAAATTTTTGTTGTCTTCAAACTTGAAGCATGAGTCCACGATATTGATTGGAGCCTCGAATCTCAATCCTAGCCTCCAGTAGAACTCAAATTCTTCCTTTTAAAGCTGTTCCAAAGGGCTGGCGGGTCGGCAAAAATATTTGAAATTTTTGTTGGCTTCAAACTTGAAGCACGTGTCGACGATATCGATTGGAGCCTCGAAATTTGATCCTAGCCCCGAGTAGAACTCAAATTCCTCGTTTTAAAGGTGTTCCAAAGGGCTGGCGGGTCGACAAAATTTTTTGAAATTTTTGGTGTCTTTAAACTTGAAGCACGAGTCCACGATATCGATTGGAGCCTTGCAATTCAATCCTAGCCCCGAGTTGATCTGAAATTCTCACGTTTAACGGTGTTCCAAAGGGGTGGCGCGTCGGCAAAAGTATTCGAAATTTTTGTTGGCTCCAAACTTGAAGCACGTGTACACGATATAGATTGGAGCCTCGAAATTTGATCCTAGCGCCGAGTAGATCTGAAATTCTTCGTTTTAAAAGTGTTCCAAATAGCTGGCGGGTCGGCAAAAATATTTGCAATTTTTGTTGGCTTCAAACTTGAAGCACGAGTCCACGATATTGATTGGAGCCTTGAAATTCAATTCTAGCCCCGAGTAGATCTGAAATTCTCACGTTTAACGGTGTTCCAAAGGGGCGGCGTGTCAGCAAACGTATTCAAAATTTTGGTTGTCTTCAAACTTGAAGCACGTATCCACGATATCGATTGGAGTCTCGAAATTTGATCCTAGCGCCGAGTAGAACTCAAATTCCTCGCTTTAAAAATGTTCCAAAGGGCTGGCGGGTCGGCAAAAATATTTGAAACTTTTGTTGGCTTCAAACTTGAAGAACGAGTCCACGATATCGATTGGAGCCTCGAAATTCAATCCTAGGCTCGAGTAGAGCTCACATTCCCCCTTTTAACACTGTTCCAAAGGTGTGTCGGGTCGGCAATAATATTTGAAATTTTTGTTGGCTTGAACTTGAAGCACGAGTCCACGATATCGATTCAAGTCTCGAAATTCAATCCTAGCCTCGAGTAGAACTCAAATTCCTCGTTTTAAAGGTGTTCCAAACCGCTGGCGGGTCGGTAAAAATATTTGAAATTTTTGTTGTCTTCAAACTTGAAGCATGAGTCCACGATATCGATTGGAGCCTCGAATCTCAATCCTAGCCTCCAGTAGAACTCAAATTCTTCGTTTTAAAGGTGTTCCAAAGGGCTGGCGGGTCGGCAAAAATATTTGAAATTTTTGTTGGCTTCAAACTCGAAGCACGAGTCCACGATATCTATTGGAGCCTCAAAATTCATCCCTAGCTCCGAGTAGATCTGAAATTCTCACGCTTAACGGTGTTCCAAAGGGGTGGCGGGTCGGCAATAGTATTTGAAATGTTTGTTGAATTCAAACTTGAAGCACGTGTCGACGATATCGATTGGAGCCTCGAAATTTGATCCTAGCCCCGAGTAGAACTCAAATTCCTCGTTTTAAAGGTGTTCCAAAGGGCTGGCGGGTCGGCAAAAATATTTGAAATTTTTGTTGGCTTCAAACTTGAAGCACGAGTCCATGATATTGATTGGAGCCTTGAAATTCAATCCTAGCCCCGAGTAGATCTGAAATTCTTATGTTTAATGGTGTTACAAAGGGGTGGCGCGTCGGCAAAAGTATTTGAAATTTTTGTTGTCTTCAAACTTGAAGTACGTGTCCCCGATATCGATTGGAGCCTCGAAATTTGATCCTAGCGCCGAGTAGAACTCAAATTCTTCGTTTTAAAGGTGTTCCAAAGAGCTGGCGGGTCGGCAAAAATATTTGCAATTTTTGTTGGCTTCAAACTTGAAGCACGAGTCCACGATATGGATTGGAGCCTTGAAATTCAATCCTAGCCCCGAGTAGATCTGAAATTCTCACGTTTAACGGTGTTCCAAAGGGGTGGCGTGTCAGCAAACGTATTTGAAATTTTTGTTGGCCTCAAACTTGAAGCACGTGTACACGATATCCATTGGAGCCTCGAAATTTGATCCTAGCGCCAAGTAGATCTGAAATTCTCACTTTTAACGGTGTCCCAAAAGGGTGCCGGGTCGGCAAAAGTATTTGAAATCTTTGTTGGCTTCAAACTTGAAACACGTGTCCACGGTATCGATTGGAGCCTCGAAATTTGATCCTAGCTCCGAGTAGAACTGAAATTCCTCGTTTTAAAGTTGGTCCAAAGGGGTGGCGGGTCGGCAAAAGTCTGTGAAATTTCTGTGGGCTTCAAACTTGACGTACGTGTCCCCGATATCGATTGGAGCCTCGAAATTTGATCCTAGCGCCGAGTAGAACTCAAATTCCTCGTTTTAAAGGTGTTCCAAAGGGCTGGCGGGTCGACAAAATTTTTTGAAATTTTTGGAGAATTTAAACTTGAAGCACGAGTCCACGATATCGATTAGAGCCTTGCAATTCAATCCTAGCCCCGAGTAGATCTGAAATTCTCACGTTTAACGGTGTTCCAAAGGGGTGGCGCGTCGGCAAAAGTATTCGAAATTTTTGTTGGCTCCAAACTTGAAGCACGTGTACACGATATAGATTGGAGCCTCGAAATTTGATCCTAGCGCCGAGTAGATCTGAAATTCTTCGTTTTAAAAGTGTTCCAAAGAGCTGGCGGGTCGGCAAAAATATTTGCAATTTTTGTTGGCTTCAAACTTGAAGCACGAGTCCACGATATTGATTGGAGCCTTGAAATTCAATCCTAGCCCCGAGTAGATCTGAAATTCTCACGTTTAACGGTGTTCCAAAGGGGTGGCGTGTCAGCAAACGTATTTGAAATTTTTGTTGGCCTCAAACTTGAAGCACGTGTACACGATATCCATTGGAGCCTCGAAATTTGATCCTAGCGCCAAGTAGATCTGAAATTCTCACTTTTAACGGTGTCCCAAAAGGGTGGCGGGTCGGCATAAGTATTTGAAATTTTTGTTGGCTTCAAACTTGAAGCACGTGTCCACGATATCTATTGGAGCCTCAAAATTCATCCCTAGCTCCGAGTAGATCTGAAATTCTCACGCTTAACGGTGTTCCAAAGGGGTGGCGGGTCGGCAATAGTATTTGAAATGTTTGTTGAATTCAAACTTGAAGCACGTGTCGACGATATCGATTGGAGCCTCGAAATTTGATCCTAGCCCCGAGTAGAACTCAAATTCCTCGTTTTAAAGGTGTTCCAAAGGGCTGGCGGGTCGGCAAAAATATTTGAAATTTTTGTTGGCTTCAAACTTGAAGCACGAGTCCATGATATTGATTGGAGCCTTGAAATTCAATCCTAGCCCCGAGTAGATCTGAAATTCTCATGTTTAACGGTGTTACAAAGGGGTGGCGCGTCGGCAAAAGTATTTGAAATTTTTGTTGTCTTCAAACTTGAAGTACGTGTCCCCGATATCGATTGGAGCCTCGAAATTTGATCCTAGCGCCGAGTAGAACTCAAATTCTTCGTTTTAAAGGTGTTCCAAAGAGCTGGCGGGTCGGCAAAAATATTTGCAATTTTTGTTGGCTTCAAACTTGAAGCACGAGTCCACGATATGGATTGGAGCTTTGAAATTCAATCCTAGCCCCGAGTAGATCTGAAATTCTCACGTTTAACGGTGTTTCAAAGGGGTGGCGTGTCAGCAAACGTATTTGAAATTTTTGTTGGCCTCAAACTTGAAGCACGTGTACACGATATCCATTGGAGCCTCGAAATTTGATCCTAGCGCCAAGTAGATCTGAAATTCTCACTTTTAACGGTGTCCCAAAAGGGTGCCGGGTCGGCAAAAGTATTTGAAATTTTTGTTGGCTTCAAACTTGAAACACGTGTCCACGGTATCGATTGGAGCCTCGAAATTTGATCCTAGCTCCGAGTAGAACTGAAATTCCTCGTTTTAAAGGTGTTCCAAAGGGGTGGCGGGTCGGCAAAAGTCTTTGAAATTTCTGTGGGCTTCAAACTTGACGTACGTGTCCCCGATATCGATTGGAGCCTCGAAATTTGATCCTAGCGCCGAGTAGAACTCAAATTCCTCGTTTTAAAGGTGTTCCAAAGGGCTGGCGGGTCGACAAAATTTTTTGAAATTTTTGGAGTATTTAAACTTGAAGCACGAGTCCACGATATCGATTAGAGCCTTGCAATTCAATCCTAGCCCCGAGTAGATCTGAAATTCTCACGTTTAACGGTGTTCCAAAGGGGTGGCGCGTCGGCAAAAGTATTCGAAATTTTTGTTGGCTCCAAACTTGAAGCACGTATACACGATATAGATTGGAGCCTCGAAATTTGATCCTAGCGCCGAGTAGATCTGAAATTCTTCGTTTTAAAAGTGTTCCAAAGAGCTGGCGGGTCGGCAAAAATATTTGCAATTTTTGTTGGCTTCAAACTTGAAGCACGAGTCCACGATATTGATTGGAGCCTTGAAATTCAATCCTAGCCCCGAGTAGATCTGAAATTCTCACGTTTAACGGTGTTCCAAAGGGGTGGCGTGTCAGCAAACGTATTTGAAATTTTTGTTGGCCTCAAACTTGAAGCACGTGTACACGATATCCATTGGAGCCTCGAAATTTGATCCTAGCGCCAAGTAGATCTGAAATTCTCACTTTTAACCGTGTCCCAAAAGGGTGGCGGGTCGGCATAAGTATTTGAAATTTTTGTTGGCTTCAAACTTGAAGCACGTGTCAACGGTATCGATTGGAGCCTCGAAATTTGATCCTAGCTCCGAGTAGAACTGAAATTCCTCGTTTTAAAGGTGTTCCAAAGGGGTGGCGGGTCGGCAAAAGTCTTTGAAATTTCTGTTGGCTTCAAACTTGACGTACGTGTCCCCGATATCGATTGGAGCCTCGAAATTTGATCCTAGCGCCGAGTAGAACTCAAATTCCTCGTTTTAAAGGTATTCCAAAGGGCTGGCGGGTCGACAAAATTTTTTGAAATTTTTGGTGTCTTTAAACTTGAAGCACGAGTCCACGATATCGATTAGAGCCTTGCAATTCAATCCTAGCCCCGAGTAGATCTGAAATTCTCACGTTTAACGGTGTTCCAAAGGGGTGGCGCGTCGGCAAAAGTATTCAAAATTTTTGTTGTCTTCAAACTTGAAGCACGTGTACACGATATCGATTGGGGTCTCGTAATTTGATCCTAGCGCCGAGTAGAACTCAAATTCCTCGCTTTAAAAATGTTCCAAAGGGCTGGCGGGTCGGCAAAAATATTTGAAACTTTTGTTGGCTTCAAACTTGAAGAACGAGTCCACGATATCGATTGGAGCCTCGAAATTCAATCCTAGGCTCGAGTAGAGCTCACATTCCCCCTTTTAACACTGTTCCAAAGGTGTGTCGGGTCGGCAATAATATTTGAAATTTTTGTTGGCTTGAACTTGAAGCACGAGTCCACGATATCGATTCGAGTCTCGAAATTCAATCCTAGCCTTGAGTAGAACTCAAATTCCTCGTTTTAAAGGTGTTCCAAACCGCTGGCGGGTCGGTAAAAATATTTGAAATTTTTGTTGTCTTCAAACTTGAAGCATGAGTCCACGATATTGATTGGAGCCTCGAATCTCAATCCTAGCCTCCAGTAGAACTCAAATTCTTCGTTTTAAAGGTGTTCCAAAGGGCTGGCGGGTCGGCAAAAATATTTGAAATTTTTGTTGGCTTCAAACTTGAAGCACGTGTCGACGATATCGATTGGAGCCTCGAAATTTGATCCTAGCCCCGAGTAGAACTCAAATTCCTCGTTTTAAAGGTGTTCCAAAGGGCTGGCGGGTCGACAAAATTTTTTGAAATTTTTGGTGTCTTTAAACTTGAAGCACGAGTCCACGATATCGATTGGAGCCTTGCAATTCAATCCTAGCCCCGAGTTGATCTGAAATTCTCACGTTTAACGGTGTTCCAAAGGGGTGGCGCGTCGGCAAAAGTATTCGAAATTTTTGTTGGCTCCAAACTTGAAGCACGTGTACACGATATAGATTGGAGCCTCGAAATTTGATCCTAGCGCCGAGTAGATCTGAAATTCTTCGTTTTAAAAGTGTTCCAAATAGCTGGCGGGTCGGCAAAAATATTTGCAATTTTTGTTGGCTTCAAACTTGAAGCACGAGTCCACGATATTGATTGGAGCCTTGAAATTCAATTCTAGCCCCGAGTAGATCTGAAATTCTCACGTTTAACGGTGTTCCAAAGGGGTGGCGTGTCAGCAAACGTATTCAAAATTTTGGTTGTCTTCAAACTTGAAGCACGTATCCACGATATCGATTGGAGTCTCGAAATTTGATCCTAGCGCCGAGTAGAACTCAAATTCCTCGCTTTAAAAATGTTCCAAAGGGCTGGCGGGTCGGCAAAAATATTTGAAACTTTTGTTGGCTTCAAACTTGAAGAACGAGTCCACGATATCGATTGGAGCCTCGAAATTCAATCCTAGGCTCGAGTAGAGCTCACATTCCCCCTTTTAACACTGTTCCAAAGGTGTGTCGGGTCGGCAATAATATTTGAAATTTTTGTTGGCTTGAACTTGAAGCACGAGTCCACGATATCGATTCAAGTCTCGAAATTCAATCCTAGCCTCGAGTAGAACTCAAATTCCTCGTTTTAAAGGTGTTCCAAACCGCTGGCGGGTCGGTAAAAATATTTGAAATTTTTGTTGTCTTCAAACTTGAAGCATGAGTCCACGATATCGATTGGAGCCTCGAATCTCAATCCTAGCCTCCAGTAGAACTCAAATTCTTCGTTTTAAAGGTGTTCCAAAGGGCTGGCGGGTCGGCAAAAATATTTGAAATTTTTGTTGGCTTCAAACTCGAAGCACGAGTCCACGATATCTAATGGAGCCTCAAAATTCATCCCTAGCTCCGAGTAGATCTGAAATTCTCACGCTTAACGGTGTTCCAAAGGGGTGGCGGGTCGGCAATAGTATTTGAAATGTTTGTTGAATTCAAACTTGAAGCACGTGTCGACGATATCGATTGGAGCCTCGAAATTTGATCCTAGCCCCGAGTAGAACTCAAATTCCTCGTTTTAAAGGTGTTCCAAAGGGCTGGCGGGTCGGCAAAAATATTTGAAATTTTTGTTGGCTTCAAACTTGAAGCACGAGTCCATGATATTGATTGGAGCCTTGAAATTCAATCCTAGCCCCGAGTAGACCTGAAATTCTTATGTTTAATGGTGTTACAAAGGGGTGGCGCGTCGGCAAAAGTATTTGAAATTTTTGTTGTCTTCAAACTTGAAGTACGTGTCCCCGATATCGATTGGAGCCTCGAAATTTGATCCTAGCGCCGAGTAGAACTCAAATTCTTCGTTTTAAAGGTGTTCCAAAGAGCTGGCGGGTCGGCAAAAATATTTGCAATTTTTGTTGGCTTCAAACTTGAAGCACGAGTCCACGATATGGATTGGAGCCTTGAAATTCAATCCTAGCCCCGAGTAGATCTGAAATTCTCACGTTTAACGGTGTTCCAAAGGGGTGGCGTGTCAGCAAACGTATTTAAAATTTTTGTTGGCCTCAAACTTGAAGCACGTGTACACGATATCCATTGGAGCCTCGAAATTTGATCCTAGCGCCAAGTAGATCTGAAATTCTCACTTTTAACGGTGTCCCAAAAGGGTGCCGGGTCGGCAAAAGTATTTGAAATTTTTGTTGGCTTCAAACTTGAAACACGTGTCCACGGTATCGATTGGAGCCTCGAAATTTGATCCTAGCTCCGAGTAGAACTGAAATTCCTCGTTTTAAAGTTGTTCCAAAGGGGTGGCGGGTCGGCAAAAGTCTTTGAAATTTCTGTGGGCTTCAAACTTGACGTACGTGTCCCCGATATCGATTGGAGCCTCGAAATTTGATCCTAGCGCCGAGTAGAACTCAAATTCCTCGTTTTAAAGGTGTTCCAAAGGGCTGGCGGGTCGACAAAATTTTTTGAAATTTTTGGAGAATTTAAACTTGAAGCACGAGTCCACGATATCGATTAGAGCCTTGCAATTCAATCCTAGCCCCGAGTAGATCTGAAATTCTCACGTTTAACGGTGTTCCAAAGGGGTGGCGCGTCGGCAAAAGTATTCGAAATTTTTGTTGGCTCCAAACTTGAAGCACGTGTACACGATATAGATTGGAGCCTCGAAATTTGATCCTAGCGCCGAGTAGATCTGAAATTCTTCGTTTTAAAAGTGTTCCAAAGAGCTGGCGGGTCGGCAAAAATATTTGCAATTTTTGTTGGCTTCAAACTTGAAGCACGAGTCCACGATATTGATTGGAGCCTTGAAATTCAATCCTAGCCCCGAGTAGATCTGAAATTCTCACGTTTAACGGTGTTCCAAAGGGGTGGCGTGTCAGCAAACGTATTTGAAATTTTTGTTGGCCTCAAACTTGAAGCACGTGTACACGATATCCATTGGAGCCTCGAAATTTGATCCTAGCGCCAAGTAGATCTGAAATTCTCACTTTTAACGGTGTCCCAAAAGGGTGGCGGGTCGGCATAAGTATTTGAAATTTTTGTTGGCTTCAAACTTGAAGCACGTGTCCACGATATCTATTGGAGCCTCAAAATTGATCCCTAGCTCCGAGTAGATCTGAAATTCTCACGCTTAACGGTGTTCCAAAGGGGTGGCGGGTCGGCAATAGTATTTGAAATGTTTGTTGAATTCAAACTTGAAGCACGTGTCGACGATATCGATTGGAGCCTCGAAATTTGATCCTAGCCCCGAGTAGAACTCAAATTCCTCGTTTTAAAGGTGTTCCAAAGGGCTGGCGGGTCGGCAAAAATATTTGAAATTTTTGTTGGCTTCAAACTTGAAGCACGAGTCCATGATATTGATTGGAGCCTTGAAATTCAATCCTAGCCCCGAGTAGATCTGAAATTCTCATGTTTAACGGTGTTACAAAGGGGTGGCGCGTCGGCAAAAGTATTTGAAATTTTTGTTGTCTTCAAACTTGAAGTACGTGTCCCCGATATCGATTGGAGCCTCGAAATTTGATCCTAGCGCCGAGTAGAACTCAAATTCTTCGTTTTAAAGGTGTTCCAAAGAGCTGGCGGGTCGGCAAAAATATTTGCAATTTTTGTTGGCTTCAAACTTGAAGCACGAGTCCACGATATGGATTGGAGCTTTGAAATTCAATCCTAGCCCCGAGTAGATCTGAAATTCTCACGTTTAACGGTGTTTCAAAGGGGTGGCGTGTCAGCAAACGTATTTGAAATTTTTGTTGGCCTCAAACTTGAAGCACGTGTACACGATATCCATTGGAGCCTCGAAATTTGATCCTAGCGCCAAGTAGATCTGAAATTCTCACTTTTAACGGTGTCCCAAAAGGGTGCCGGGTCGGCAAAAGTATTTGAAATTTTTGTTGGCTTCAAACTTGAAACACGTGTCCACGGTATCGATTGGAGCCTCGAAATTTGATCCTAGCTCCGAGTAGAACTGAAATTCCTCGTTTTAAAGGTGTTCCAAAGGGGTGGCGGGTCGGCAAAAGTCTTTGAAATTTCTGTGGGCTTCAAACTTGACGTACGTGTCCCCGATATCGATTGGAGCCTCGAAATTTGATCCTAGCGCCGAGTAGAACTCAAATTCCTCGTTTTAAAGGTGTTCCAAAGGGCTGGCGGGTCGACAAAATTTTTTGAAATTTTTGGAGTATTTAAACTTGAAGCACGAGTCCACGATATCGATTAGAGCCTTGCAATTCAATCCTAGCCCCGAGTAGATCTGAAATTCTCACGTTTAACGGTGTTCCAAAGGGGTGGCGCGTCGGCAAAAGTATTCGAAATTTTTGTTGGCTCCAAACTTGAAGCACGTATACACGATATAGATTGGAGCCTCGAAATTTGATCCTAGCGCCGAGTAGATCTGAAATTCTTCGTTTTAAAAGTGTTCCAAAGAGCTGGCGGGTCGGCAAAAATATTTGCAATTTTTGTTGGCTTCAAACTTGAAGCACGAGTCCACGATATTGATTGGAGCCTTGAAATTCAATCCTAGCCCCGAGTAGATCTGAAATTCTCACGTTTAACGGTGTTCCAAAGGGGTGGCGTGTCAGCAAACGTATTTGAAATTTTTGTTGGCCTCAAACTTGAAGCACGTGTACACGATATCCATTGGAGCCTCGAAATTTGATCCTAGCGCCAAGTAGATCTGAAATTCTCACTTTTAACCGTGTCCCAAAAGGGTGGCGGGTCGGCATAAGTATTTGAAATTTTTGTTGGCTTCAAACTTGAAGCACGTGTCAACGGTATCGATTGGAGCCTCGAAATTTGATCCTAGCTCCGAGTAGAACTGAAATTCCTCGTTTTAAAGGTGTTCCAAAGGGGTGGCGGGTCGGCAAAAGTCTTTGAAATTTCTGTTGGCTTCAAACTTGACGTACGTGTCCCCGATATCGATTGGAGCCTCGAAATTTGATCCTAGCGCCGAGTAGAACTCAAATTCCTCGTTTTAAAGGTATTCCAAAGGGCTGGCGGGTCGACAAAATTTTTTGAAATTTTTGGTGTCTTTAAACTTGAAGCACGAGTCCACGATATCGATTAGAGCCTTGCAATTCAATCCTAGCCCCGAGTAGATCTGAAATTCTCACGTTTAACGGTGTTCCAAAGGGGTGGCGCGTCGGCAAAAGTATTCGAAATTTTTGTTGGCTCCAAACTTGAAGCACGTGTACACGATATAGATTGGAGCCTCGAAATTTGATCCTAGCGCCGAGTAGATCTGAAATTCTTCATTTTAAAAGTGTTCCAAAGAGCTGGCGGGTCGGCAAAAATATTTGCAATTTTTGTTGGCTTCAAACTTGAAGCACGAGTCCACGATATTGATTGGAGCCTTGAAATTCAATCCTAGCCCCGAGTAGATCTGAAATTCTCACGTTTAACGGTGTTCCAAAGGGGTGGCGTGTCAGCAAACGTATTCAAAATTTTTGTTGTCTTCAAACTTGAAGCACGTGTACACGATATCGATTGGAGTCTCGGAATTTGATCCTAGCGCCGAGTAGATCTGAAATTCTCACTTTTAACGGTGTCCCAAAAGGGTGGCGGGTCGGCAAAAGTATTTGAAATTTTTGTTGGCTTCAAACTTGAAGCACGTATCCACGATATCGATTGGAGTCTCGAAATTTGATCCTAGCGCCGAGTAGAACTCAAATTCCTCGTTTTAAAAATGTTCCAAAGGGCTGGCGGGTCGGCAAAAATATTTGAAATTTTTGTTGGCTTCAAACTTGAAGCACGAGTCCACGATATCGATTGGAGCCTCGAAATTCAATCCTAGGCTCGAGTAGAGCACACATTACCCCTTTTAACACTGTTCCAAAGGTGTGTCGGGTCGGCAATAATATTTGAAATTTTTGTTGTCCTCAAACTTGAAGCATGAGTCCACGATATCGATTGGAGCCTCGAAATTTGATCCTAGCCCCGAGTAGAACTCAAATTCCGCGTTTTAAAGCTGTTCCAATGGGCTGGCGGGTCGACAAAAATATTTGAAATTTTGGTTGGCTTGAACTTGAAGCACGAGTCCACGATATCGATTGGAGTCTCGAAATTCAATCCTAGCCTCGAGTAGAACTCAAATTCCTCGTTTTAAAGGTGTTCCAAAGGGCTGGCGGGTCGGTAAAAATATTTGAAATTTTTGTTGTCTTCAAACTTGAAGCATGAGTCCACGATATCGAATGGAGCCTCGAATCTCAATCCTAGCCTCCAGTAGAACTCAAATTCCTCGTTTTAAAGGTGTTCCAAAGGGCTGGCGGGTCGGCAAAAATATTTGAAATTTTTGTTGGCTTCAAACTTGAAGCACGTGTCGACGATATCGATTGGAGCCTCGAAATTTATCCTAGCCCCGAGTAGAACTCAAATTCCTCGTTTTAAAGGTTTTCCAAAGGGCTGGCGGGTAGGCAAAAATATTTGAAATTTTTGTTGGCTTCAAACTTGAAGCACGAGTCCACGATATTGATTGGAGCCTTGAAATTCAATCCTAGCCCCGAGTACATCTGAAATTCTCACGTTTAACGGTGTTCCAAAGGGGTGGCGTGTCAGCAAACGTATTCAAAATTTGTGTTGTCTTCAAACTTGAAGCACGTGTACACGATATCGATTGGAGTCTCGGAATTTGATCCTAGCGCCGAGTAGATCTGAAATTCTCACTTTTAACGGTGTCCCAAAAGGGTGGCGGTTCCGCAAAAGTATTTGAAATTTTTGTTGGCTTCAAACTTGAACCACGTATCCACGATATCGATTGGAGTCTCGAAATTTGATCCTAGCGCCGAGTAGAACTCAAATTCCTCGTTTTAAAGATGTTCCAAAGGGCTGGCGGGTCGGCAAAAATATTTGAAATTTTTGTTGGCGTCAAACTTGAAGCACGAGTCCACGATATCGATTGGAGCGTCGAAATTCAATCCTAGGCTCGAGTAGAGCTCACATTCCCCCTTTTAACACTGTTCCAAAGGTGTGTCGGGTCGGCAATAATATTTGAAATTTTTGTTGTCCTCAAACTTAAAGCATGAGTCCACGATATCGATTGGAGCCTCGAAATTTGATCCTAGCCCCGAGTAGAACTCAAATTCCGCGTATTAAAGCTGTTCCAAAGGGCTGGCGGGTCGGCAAAAATATTTGAAATTTTTGTTGGCTTCAAACTTGAAGCACGTGTCGACGATATCGATTGGAGCCTCGAAATTTGATCCTAGCCCCGAGTAGAATTCAAATTCCTCGTTTTAAAGGTGTTCCAAAGGGCTGGCGGGTCGGCAAAAATATTTGAAATTTTTGTTGGCTTCAAACTTGAACCACGAGTCCACCATATCGATTGGAGCCTTGAAATTCAATCCTAGCCCCGAGTAGATCTGAAATTCTCAGGTATAACGGTGTCCCAAAAGGGTGGCGGGTCGGCAAAAGTATTTGAAATTTTTGTTGGCTTCAAACTTGAAGCACGTGTCCACGATATCGATTGGAGCCTCGAAATTTGATCCTAGCTCCGAGTAGAACTGAAATTCCTCGTTTTAAAGGTGTTCCAAAGGGCTGGCGGGTCGGCAAAAATATTTGAAATTTTTGTTGGCTTCAAACTTGAAGCACGAGTCCACGATATCTATCGGAGCCTCAAAATTCATCCCTAGCTCCGAGTAGATCTGAAATTCTCACGCTTAACTGTGTTCCAAAGGGGTGGCGGGTCGGCAAAAGTATTTGAAATGTTTGTTGGCTTCAAACTTGAAGCACGTGTCGACGATATCGATTGGAGCCTGGAAATTTGATCCTAGCCCCGAGTAGAACTCAAATTCCTCGTTTTAAAGATGTTCCAAAGGGCTGGCGGGTCGGCAAAAAAATTTCAAATTTTTGTTGGCTTTAAACTTGAAGCACGAGTCCACGATATCTTTTGAAGCCTTGAAATTCAATCCTAGCCCCGAGTAGATCTGAAATTCTCACTTTTAACGGTGTTCCAAAGGGGTGGCCGGTCGGCAAAAGTCTTTGAAATTTTTGTTGACTTCAAACTTGATGTACGTGTCCCCGATATCGATTGGAGCCTCGAAATTTGATCCTAGCGCCGAGTAGAACTCAAATTCCTCGTTTTAAAGGTGTTCCAAAGGGTTGGCGGATCGGCAAAAATTTTTGAAATTTTTGGTGTCTTTAAACTTGAAGCACGAGTCCACGATATCGATTGGAGCCTTGAAATTCAATCCTAGCCCCGAGTAGATCGGAAATTCTCACGTTTAACGGTGTTACAAAGAGGTGGCACGTCGGCAAAAGTATTTGAAATTTTTGTTGTCTTCAAACTTGAAGTACGTGTCCCCGATATCGATTGGAGCCTCGAAATTTGATCCTAGCGCCGAGTAGAACTCAAATTCTTCGTTTTAAAGATGTTCCAAAGAGCTGGCGGGTCGGCAAAAATATTTGCAATTTTTGTTGCCTTCAAACTTGAAGCACGAGTCCACGATATGGATTGGAGCCTTAAAATTCAATCCTAGCACCGAGTAGATCTGAAATTCTCACGTTTAACAGTGTTCCAAAGGGGTGGCGTGTCAGCAAACGTATTTGAAATTTTTGTTGGCCTCAAACTTGAAGCACGTGTACACGATATCTATTGGAGCCTCGAAATTTGATCCTAGCGCCAAGTAGATCTGAAATTCTCACTTTTAACGGTGTCCCAAAAGGGTGGCGGGTCGGCAAAAGTATTTGAATCTTTTGTTGGCTTCAAACTTGAAGCACGTGTCCACGATATCGATTGGAGCCTCGAAATTTGATCCTAGCTCCGAGTAGAACTGAAATTCCTCGTTTTAAAGGTGTTCCAAAGGGCTGGCGGGTCGGCAAAAATATTTGAAATTTTTGTTGGCTTCAAACTTGAAGCACGAGTCCACGATATCTATTGGAGCCTCGAAATTCATCCCTAGCTCCGAGTAGATCTGAAATTCTCACGTTTAACGGTGTTCCAAAGGAGTGGCGGGTCGGCAAAAATATTGGAAATTTTTGTTGGCTTCAAACTTGAAGCACGTGTCGACGATATCGATTGGAGCCTCGAAATTTGATCCTAGCCCCGAGTAGAATTCAAATTCCTCGTTTTAAAGGTGTTCCAAAGGGCTGGCGGGTCGGCAAAAATATTTGAAATTTTTGTTGGCTTCAAACTTGAACCACGAGTCCACCATATCGATTGGAGCCTTGAAATTCAATCCTAGCCCCGAGTAGATCTGAAATTCTCAGGTATAACGGTGTCCCAAAAGGGTGGCGGGTCGGCAAAAGTATTTGAAATTTTTGTTGGCTTCAAACTTGAAGCACGTGTCCACGATATCGATTGGAGCCTCGAAATTTGATCCTAGCTCCGAGTAGAACTGAAATTCCTCGTTTTAAAGGTGTTCCAAAGGGCTGGCGGGTCGGCAAAAATATTTGAAATTTTTGTTGGCTTCAAACTTGAAGCACGAGTCCACGATATCTATTGGAGCCTCAAAATTCATCCCTAGCTCCGAGTAGATCTGAAATTCTCACGCTTAACGGTGTTCCAAAGGCGTGGCGGGTCGGCAAAGGTATTTGAAATGTTTGTTGGCTTCAAACTTGAAGCACGTGTCGACGATATCGATTGGAGCCTGGAAATTTGATCCTAGCCCCGAGTAGAACTCAAATTCCTCGTTTTAAAGATGTTCCAAAGGGCTGGCGGGTCGGCAAAAAAATTTCAAATTTTTGTTGGCTTCAAACTTGAAGCACGAGTCCACGATATCGTTTGAAGCCTTGAAATTCAATCCTAGCCCCGAGTAGATCTGAAATTCTCACTTTTAACGGTGTCCCAAAGGGGTGGCGGGTCGGCAAAAGTATTTGAAATTTTTGTTGGCTTCAAACTTGAAGCACGTGTCCACGATATCGATTGGAGCCTCAAAATTTGATCCTAGCTCCGAGTAGAACGCAAATTCCTCGTTTTAAAGCTGTTCCAAAAGGCTGGCGGGTCGGCAAAAATATTTGAAATTTTTGTTGTCTTCAAACTTGAAGCTCGTTTCCACGATATCGATTGGAGCCTCGAAATTTGATCCTAGCCCCGAGTAGAACTCAAATTCCGCGTATTAAAGCTGTTCCAAAGGGCTGGCGGGTCGGCAAAAATATTTGAAATTTTTGTTGGCTTCAAACTTGAAGCACGTGTCGACGATATCGATTGGAGCCTCGAAATTTGATCCTAGCCCCGAGTAGAATTCAAATTCCTCGTTTTAAAGGTGTTCCAAAGGGCTGGCGGGTCGGCAAAAATATTTGAAATTTTTGTTGGCTTCAAACTTGAACCACGAGTCCACCATATCGATTGGAGCCTTGAAATTCAATCCTAGCCCCGAGTAGATCTGAAATTCTCAGGTATAACGGTGTCCCAAAAGGGTGGCGGGTCGGCAAAAGTATTTGAAATTTTTGTTGGCTTCAAACTTGAAGCACGTGTCCACGATATCGATTGGAGCCTCGAAATTTGATCCTAGCTCCGAGTAGAACTGAAATTCCTCGTTTTAAAGGTGTTCCAAAGGGCTGGCGGGTCGGCAAAAATATTTGAAATTTTTGTTGGCTTCAAACTTGAAGCACGAGTCCACGATATCTATCGGAGCCTCAAAATTCATCCCTAGCTCCGAGTAGATCTGAAATTCTCACGCTTAACTGTGTTCCAAAGGGGTGGCGGGTCGGCAAAAGTATTTGAAATGTTTGTTGGCTTCAAACTTGAAGCACGTGTCGACGATATCGATTGGAGCCTGGAAATTTGATCCTAGCCCCGAGTAGAACTCAAATTCCTCGTTTTAAAGATGTTCCAAAGGGCTGGCGGGTCGGCAAAAAAATTTCAAATTTTTGTTGGCTTTAAACTTGAAGCACGAGTCCACGATATCTTTTGAAGCCTTGAAATTCAATCCTAGCCCCGAGTAGATCTGAAATTCTCACTTTTAACGGTGTTCCAAAGGGGTGGCCGGTCGGCAAAAGTCTTTGAAATTTTTGTTGACTTCAAACTTGATGTACGTGTCCCCGATATCGATTGGAGCCTCGAAATTTGATCCTAGCGCCGAGTAGAACTCAAATTCCTCGTTTTAAAGGTGTTCCAAAGGGTTGGCGGATCGGCAAAAATTTTTGAAATTTTTGGTGTCTTTAAACTTGAAGCACGAGTCCACGATATCGATTGGAGCCTTGAAATTCAATCCTAGCCCCGAGTAGATCGGAAATTCTCACGTTTAACGGTGTTACAAAGAGGTGGCACGTCGGCAAAAGTATTTGAAATTTTTGTTGTCTTCAAACTTGAAGTACGTGTCCCCGATATCGATTGGAGCCTCGAAATTTGATCCTAGCGCCGAGTAGAACTCAAATTCTTCGTTTTAAAGATGTTCCAAAGAGCTGGCGGGTCGGCAAAAATATTTGCAATTTTTGTTGCCTTCAAACTTGAAGCACGAGTCCACGATATGGATTGGAGCCTTAAAATTCAATCCTAGCACCGAGTAGATCTGAAATTCTCACGTTTAACAGTGTTCCAAAGGGGTGGCGTGTCAGCAAACGTATTTGAAATTTTTGTTGGCCTCAAACTTGAAGCACGTGTACACGATATCTATTGGAGCCTCGAAATTTGATCCTAGCGCCAAGTAGATCTGAAATTCTCACTTTTAACGGTGTCCCAAAAGGGTGGCGGGTCGGCAAAAGTATTTGAATCTTTTGTTGGCTTCAAACTTGAAGCACGTGTCCACGATATCGATTGGAGCCTCGAAATTTGATCCTAGCTCCGAGTAGAACTGAAATTCCTCGTTTTAAAGGTGTTCCAAAGGGCTGGCGGGTCGGCAAAAATATTTGAAATTTTTGTTGGCTTCAAACTTGAAGCACGAGTCCACGATATCTATTGGAGCCTCGAAATTCATCCCTAGCTCCGAGTAGATCTGAAATTCTCACGTTTAACGGTGTTCCAAAGGAGTGGCGGGTCGGCAAAAGTATTTGAAATGTTTGTTGGCTTCAAACTTGAAGCATGAGAACACGATATCGATTGGAGCCTCGAAATTTATCCTAGCCCCGAGTAGAACTCAAATTCCTCGTTTTAAAGATTTTCCAAAGGGCTGGCGGGTCGGCAAAAATATTTGAAATTTTTGTTGGCTTCAAACTTAAAGCACGAGTCCACGATATTGATTGGAGCCTTGAAATTCAATCCTAGCCCCGAGTACATCTGAAATTCTCACGTTTAACGGTGTTCCAAAGGGGTGGCGTGTCAGCAAACGTATTCAAAATTTGTGTTGTCTTCAAACTTGAAGCACGTGTACACGATATCGATTGGAGTCTCGGAATTTGATCCTAGCGCCGAGTGGATCTGAAATTCTCACTTTTAACGGTGTCCCAAAAGGGTGGCGGTTCCGCAAAAGTATTTGAAATTTTTGTTGGCTTCAAACTTGAACCACGTATCCACGATATCGATTGGAGTGTCGAAATTTGATCCTAGCGCCGATTAGAACTCAAATTCCTCGTTTTAAAGATGTTCCAAAGGGCTGGCGGGTCGGCAAAAATATTTGAAATTTTTGTTGGCGTCAAACTTGAAGCACGAGTCCACGATATCGATTGGAGCCTCGAAATTCAATCCTAGGCTCGAGTAGAGCTCACATTCCCCCTTTTAACACTGTTCCAAAGGTGTGTCGGGTCGGCAATAATATTTGAAATTTTTGTTGTCCTCAAACTTAAAGCATGAGTCCACGATATCGATTGGAGCCTCGAAATTTGATCCTAGCCCCGAGTAGAACTCAAATTCCGCGTATTAAAGCTGTTCCAAAGGGCTGGCGGGTCGGCAAAAATATTGGAAATTTTTGTTGGCTTCAAACTTGAAGCACGTGTCGACGATATCGATTGGAGCCTCGAAATTTGATCCTAGCCCCGAGTAGAATTCAAATTCCTCGTTTTAAAGGTGTTCCAAAGGGCTGGCGGGTCGGCAAAAATATTTGAAATTTTTGTTGGCTTCAAACTTGAACCACGAGTCCACCATATCGATTGGAGCCTTGAAATTCAATCCTAGCCCCGAGTAGATCTGAAATTCTCAGGTATAACGGTGTCCCAAAAGGGTGGCGGGTCGGCAAAAGTATTTGAAATTTTTGTTGGCTTCAAACTTGAAGCACGTGTCCACGATATCGATTGGAGCCTCGAAATTTGATCCTAGCTCCGAGTAGAACTGAAATTCCTCGTTTTAAAGGTGTTCCAAAGGGCTGGCGGGTCGGCAAAAATATTTGAAATTTTTGTTGGCTTCAAACTTGAAGCACGAGTCCACGATATCTATTGGAGCCTCAAAATTCATCCCTAGCTCCGAGTAGATCTGAAATTCTCACGCTTAACGGTGTTCCAAAGGCGTGGCGGGTCGGCAAAGGTATTTGAAATGTTTGTTGGCTTCAAACTTGAAGCACGTGTCGACGATATCGATTGGAGCCTGGAAATTTGATCCTAGCCCCGAGTAGAACTCAAATTCCTCGTTTTAAAGATGTTCCAAAGGGCTGGCGGGTCGGCAAAAAAATTTCAAATTTTTGTTGGCTTCAAACTTGAAGCACGAGTCCACGATATCGTTTGAAGCCTTGAAATTCAATCCTAGCCCCGAGTAGATCTGAAATTCTCACTTTTAACGGTGTCCCAAAGGGGTGGCGGGTCGGCAAAAGTATTTGAAATTTTTGTTGGCTTCAAACTTGAAGCACGTGTCCACGATATCGATTGGAGCCTCAAAATTTGATCCTAGCTCCGAGTAGAACGCAAATTCCTCGTTTTAAAGCTGTTCCAAAAGGCTGGCGGGTCGGCAAAAATATTTGAAATTTTTGTTGTCTTCAAACTTGAAGCTCGTTTCCACGATATCGATTGGAGCCTCGAAATTCAATCCTAGCCTCGAGTAGAACTCAAATTCCTCGTTTTAAACGTGTTCCAAAGGGCTAGCGGGTCGGCAAAAATATTTGAAATTTTTGTTGTCTTCAAACTTGAAGCATGAGTCCACGATATCGACTGGAGCCTCGAATCTCAATCCTAGCCTCGAGTAGAACTCAAATTCCTCGTTTTAAAGGTGTTCCAATCGGCTGGCGGGTCGGCAAAAATATTTGAAATTTTTGTTGGCTTCAAACTTGAACCACGAGTCCACCATATCGATTGGAGCCTTGAAATTCAATCCTAGCCCCGAGTAGATCTGAAATTCTCAGGTTTAACGGTGTTCCAAAGGGGTGGCCGGTCGGCAAAAGTCTTTGAAATTTTTGTTGACTTCAAACTTGAAGTACGTGTCCCCGATATCGATTGGAGCCTCGAAATTTGATCCTAGCGCCGAGTAGAACTCAAATTCCTCGTTTTAAAGGTGTTCCAAAGGGTTGGCGGATCGGCAAAAATTTTTGAAATTTTTGGTGTCTTTAAACTTGAAGCACGAGTCCATGATATTGATTGGAGCCTTGAAATTCAATCCTAGCCCCGAGTAGATCTGAAATTCTCATGTTTAACGGTGTTACAATGGGGTGGCGCGTCGGCAAAAGTATTTGAAATTTTTGTTGTCTTCAAACTTGAAGTACGTGTCCCCGATATCGATTGGAGCCTCGAAATTTGATCCTAGCGCCGAGTAGAACTCAAATTCTTCGTTTTAAAGGTGTTCCAAAGAGCTGGCGGGTCGGCAAAAATATTTGCAATTTTTGTTGGCTTCAAACTTGAAGCACGAGTCCACGATATGGATTGGAGCCTTGAAATTCAATCCTAGCCCCGAGTAGATCTGAAATTCTCACGTTTAACGGTGTTCCAAAGGGGTGGCGTGTCAGCAAACGTATTTGAAATTTTTGTTGGCCTCAAACTTGAAGCACGTGTACACGATATCCATTGGAGCCTCGAAATTTGATCCTAGCGCCAAGTAGATCTGAAATTCTCACTTTTAACGGTGTCCCAAAAGGGTGCCGGGTCGGCAAAAGTATTTGAAATTTTTGTTGGCTTCAAACTTGAAACACGTGTCCACGGTATCGATTGGAGCCTCGAAATTTGATCCTAGCTCCGAGTAGAACTGAAATTCCTCGTTTTAAAGGTGTTCCAAAGGGGTGGCGGGTCGGCAAAAGTCTTTGAAATTTCTGTGGGCTTCAAACTTGACGTACGTGTCCCCGATATCGATTGGAGCCTCGAAATTTGATCCTAGCGCCGAGTAGAACTCAAATTCCTCGTTTTAAAGGTGTTCCAAAGGGCTGGCGGGTCGACAAAATTTTTTGAAATTTTTGGAGTCTTTAAACTTGAAGCACGAGTCCACGATATCGATTAGAGCCTTGCAATTCAATCCTAGCCCCGAGTAGATCTGAAATTCTCACGTTTAACGGTGTTCCAAAGGGGTGGCGCGTCGGCAAAAGTATTCGAAATTTTTGTTGGCTCCAAACTTGAAGCACGTATACACGATATAGATTGGAGCCTCGAAATTTGATCCTAGCGCCGAGTAGATCTGAAATTCTTCGTTTTAAAAGTGTTCCAAAGAGCTGGCGGGTCGGCAAAAATATTTGCAATTTTTGTTGGCTTCAAACTTGAAGCACGAGTCCACGATATTGATTGGAGCCTTGAAATTCAATCCTAGCCCCGAGTAGATCTGAAATTCTCACGTTTAACGGTGTTCCAAAGGGGTGGCGTGTCAGCAAACGTATTTGAAATTTTTGTTGGCCTCAAACTTGAAGCACGTGTACACGATATCCATTGGAGCCTCGAAATTTGATCCTAGCGCCAAGTAGATCTGAAATTCTCACTTTTAACCGTGTCCCAAAAGGGTGGCGGGTCGGCATAAGTATTTGAAATTTTTGTTGGCTTCAAACTTGAAGCACGTGTCAACGGTATCGATTGGAGCCTCGAAATTTGATCCTAGCTCCGAGTAGAACTGAAATTCCTCGTTTTAAAGGTGTTCCAAAGGGGTGGCGGGTCGGCAAAAGTCTTTGAAATTTCTGTTGGCTTCAAACTTGACGTACGTGTCCCCGATATCGATTGGAGCCTCGAAATTTGATCCTAGCGCCGAGTAGAACTCAAATTCCTCGTTTTAAAGGTATTCCAAAGGGCTGGCGGGTCGACAAAATTTTTTGAAATTTTTGGTGTCTTTAAACTTGAAGCACGAGTCCACGATATCGATTAGAGCCTTGCAATTCAATCCTAGCCCCGAGTAGATCTGAAATTCTCACGTTTAACGGTGTTCCAAAGGGGTGGCGCGTCGGCAAAAGTATTCGAAATTTTTGTTGGCTCCAAACTTGAAGCCCGTGTACACGATATAGATTGGAGCCTCGAAATTTGATCCTAGCGCCGAGTAGATCTGAAATTCTTCATTTTAAAAGTGTTCCAAAGAGCTGGCGGGTCGGCAAAAATATTTGCAATTTTTGTTGGCTTCAAACTTGAAGCACGAGTCCACGATATTGATTGGAGCCTTGAAATTCAATCCTAGCCCCGAGTAGATCTGAAATTCTCACGTTTAACGGTGTTCCAAAGGGGTGGCGTGTCAGCAAACGTATTCAAAATTTTTGTTGTCTTCAAACTTGAAGCACGTGTACACGATATCGATTGGAGTCTCGGAATTTGATCCTAGCGCCGAGTAGATCTGAAATTCTCACTTTTAACGGTGTCCCAAAAGGGTGGCGGGTCGGCAAAAGTATTTGAAATTTTTGTTGGCTTCAAACTTGAAGCACGTATCCACGATATCGATTGGAGTCTCGAAATTTGATCCTAGCGCCGAGTAGAACTCAAATTCCTCGTTTTAAAAATGTTCCAAAGGGCTGGCGGGTCGGCAAAAATATTTGAAATTTTTGTTGGCTTCAAACTTGAAGCACGAGTCCACGATATCGATTGGAGCCTCGAAATTCAATCCTAGGCTCGAGTAGAGCACACATTACCCCTTTTAACACTGTTCCAAAGGTGTGTCGGGTCGGCAATAATATTTGAAATTTTTGTTGTCCTCAAACTTGAAGCATGAGTCCACGATATCGATTGGAGCCTCGAAATTTGATCCTAGCCCCGAGTAGAACTCAAATTCCGCGTTTTAAAGCTGTTCCAATGGGCTGGCGGGTCGACAAAAATATTTGAAATTTTGGTTGGCTTGAACTTGAAGCACGAGTCCACGATATCGATTGGAGTCTCGAAATTCAATCCTAGCCTCGAGTAGAACTCAAATTCCTCGTTTTAAAGGTGTTCCAAAGGGCTGGCGGGTCGGTAAAAATATTTGAAATTTTTGTTGTCTTCAAACTTGAAGCATGAGTCCACGATATCGAATGGAGCCTCGAATCTCAATCCTAGCCTCCAGTAGAACTCAAATTCCTCGTTTTAAAGGTGTTCCAAAGGGCTGGCGGGTCGGCAAAAATATTTGAAATTTTTGTTGGCTTCAAACTTGAAGCACGTGTCGACGATATCGATTGGAGCCTCGAAATTTATCCTAGCCCCGAGTAGAACTCAAATTCCTCGTTTTAAAGGTTTTCCAAAGGGCTGGCGGGTAGGCAAAAATATTTGAAATTTTTGTTGGCTTCAAACTTGAAGCACGAGTCCACGATATTGATTGGAGCCTTGAAATTCAATCCTAGCCCCGAGTACATCTGAAATTCTCACGTTTAACGGTGTTCCAAAGGGGTGGCGTGTCAGCAAACGTATTCAAAATTTGTGTTGTCTTCAAACTTGAAGCACGTGTACACGATATCGATTGGAGTCTCGGAATTTGATCCTAGCGCCGAGTAGATCTGAAATTCTCACTTTTAACGGTGTCCCAAAAGGGTGGCGGTTCCGCAAAAGTATTTGAAATTTTTGTTGGCTTCAAACTTGAACCACGTATCCACGATATCGATTGGAGTCTCGAAATTTGATCCTAGCGCCGAGTAGAACTCAAATTCCTCGTTTTAAAGATGTTCCAAAGGGCTGGCGGGTCGGCAAAAATATTTGAAATTTTTGTTGGCGTCAAACTTGAAGCACGAGTCCACGATATCGATTGGAGCGTCGAAATTCAATCCTAGGCTCGAGTAGAGCTCACATTCCCCCTTTTAACACTGTTCCAAAGGTGTGTCGGGTCGGCAATAATATTTGAAATTTTTGTTGTCCTCAAACTTAAAGCATGAGTCCACGATATCGATTGGAGCCTCGAAATTTGATCCTAGCCCCGAGTAGAACTCAAATTCCGCGTATTAAAGCTGTTCCAAAGGGCTGGCGGGTCGGCAAAAATATTTGAAATTTTTGTTGGCTTCAAACTTGAAGCACGTGTCGACGATATCGATTGGAGCCTCGAAATTTGATCCTAGCCCCGAGTAGAATTCAAATTCCTCGTTTTAAAGGTGTTCCAAAGGGCTGGCGGGTCGGCAAAAATATTTGAAATTTTTGTTGGCTTCAAACTTGAACCACGAGTCCACCATATCGATTGGAGCCTTGAAATTCAATCCTAGCCCCGAGTAGATCTGAAATTCTCAGGTATAACGGTGTCCCAAAAGGGTGGCGGGTCGGCAAAAGTATTTGAAATTTTTGTTGGCTTCAAACTTGAAGCACGTGTCCACGATATCGATTGGAGCCTCGAAATTTGATCCTAGCTCCGAGTAGAACTGAAATTCCTCGTTTTAAAGGTGTTCCAAAGGGCTGGCGGGTCGGCAAAAATATTTGAAATTTTTGTTGGCTTCAAACTTGAAGCACGAGTCCACGATATCTATTGGAGCCTCAAAATTCATCCCTAGCTCCGAGTAGATCTGAAATTCTCACGCTTAACGGTGTTCCAAAGGGGTGGCGGGTCGGCAAAAGTATTTGAAATGTTTGTTGGCTTCAAACTTGAAGCACGTGTCGACGATATCGATTGGAGCCTGGAAATTTGATCCTAGCCCCGAGTAGAACTCAAATTCCTCGTTTTAAAGATGTTCCAAAGGGCTGGCGGGTCGGCAAAAAAATTTCAAATTTTTGTTGGCTTTAAACTTGAAGCACGAGTCCACGATATCGTTTGAAGCCTTGAAATTCAATCCTAGCCCCGAGTAGATCTGAAATTCTCACTTTTAACGGTGTTCCAAAGGGGTGGCCGGTCGGCAAAAGTCTTTGAAATTTTTGTTGACTTCAAACTTGATGTACGTGTCCCCGATATCGATTGGAGCCTCGAAATTTGATCCTAGCGCCGAGTAGAACTCAAATTCCTCGTTTTAAAGGTGTTCCAAAGGGTTGGCGGATCGGCAAAAATTTTTGAAATTTTTGGTGTCTTTAAACTTGAAGCACGAGTCCACGATATCGATTGGAGCCTTGAAATTCAATCCTAGCCCCGAGTAGATCGGAAATTCTCACGTTTAACGGTGTTACAAAGAGGTGGCGCGTCGGCAAAAGTATTTGAAATTTTTGTTGTCTTCAAACTTGAAGTACGTGTCCCCGATATCGATTGGAGCCTCGAAATTTGATCCTAGCGCCGAGTAGAACTCAAATTCTTCGTTTTAAAGATGTTCCAAAGAGCTGGCGGGTCGGCAAAAATATTTGCAATTTTTGTTGCCTTCAAACTTGAAGCACGAGTCCACGATATGGATTGGAGCCTTAAAATTCAATCCTAGCACCGAGTAGATCTGAAATTCTCACGTTTAACAGTGTTCCAAAGGGGTGGCGTGTCAGCAAACGTATTTGAAATTTTTGTTGGCCTCAAACTTGAAGCACGTGTACACGATATCTATTGGAGCCTCGAAATTTGATCCTAGCGCCAAGTAGATCTGAAATTCTCACTTTTAACGGTGTCCCAAAAGGGTGGCGGGTCGGCAAAAGTATTTGAATCTTTTGTTGGCTTCAAACTTGAAGCACGTGTCCACGATATCGATTGGAGCCTCGAAATTTGATCCTAGCTCCGAGTAGAACTGAAATTCCTCGTTTTAAAGGTGTTCCAAAGGGCTGGCGGGTCGGCAAAAATATTTGAAATTTTTGTTGGCTTCAAACTTGAAGCACGAGTCCACGATATCTATTGGAGCCTCGAAATTCATCCCTAGCTCCGAGTAGATCTGAAATTCTCACGTTTAACGGTGTTCCAAAGGAGTGGCGGGTCGGCAAAAGTATTTGAAATGTTTGTTGGCTTCAAACTTGAAGCACATGTCGACGATATCGATTGGAGCCTCGAAATTTGATCCTAGCCCCGAGTAGAACTCAAATTCCTCGTTTTAAAGATGTTCCAAATGGCTGGCGGGTCGGCAAAAAAATTTCAAATTTTTGTTGGCTTCAAACTTGAAGCACGAGTCCACGATATCGTTTGAAGCCTTGAAATTCAATCCTAGCCCCGAGTAGATCTGAAATTCTCACTTTTAACGGTGTCCCAAAGGGGTGGCGGATCGGCAAAAGTATTTGAAATTTTTGTTGGCTTCAAACTTGAAGCACGTGTCCACGATATCGATTGGAGACTCAAAATTTGATCCTAGCTCCGAGTAGAACGCAAATTCCTCGTTTTAAAGATGTTCCAAAAGGCTGGCGGGTCGACAAAAATATTTGAAATTTTTGTTGTCTTCAAACTTGAAGCACGTTTCCACGATATCGATTGGAGCCTCGAAATTCAATCCTAGCCTCGAGTAGAACTCAAATTCCTCGTTTTAAATGTGTTCCAAAGGGCTGGCGGGTCGGCAAAAATATTTGAAATTTTTGTTGTCTTCAAACTTGAAGCATGAGTCCACGATATCGATTGGAGCCTCGAAATTTATCCTAGCCCCGAGTAGAACTCAAATTCCTCGTTTTAAAGATTTTCCAAAGGGCTGGCGGGTCGGCAAAAATATTTGAAATTTTTGTTGGCTTCAAACTTGAAGCACGAGTCCACGATATTGATTGGAGCCTTGAAATTCAATCCTAGCCCCGAGTACATCTGAAATTCTCACGTTTAACGGTGTTCCAAAGGGGTGGCGTGTCAGCAAACGTATTCAAAATTTGTGTTGTCTTCAAACTTGAAGCACGTGTACACGATATCGATTGGAGTCTCGGAATTTGATCCTAGCGCCGAGTGGATCTGAAATTCTCACTTTTAACGGTGTCCCAAAAGGGTGGCGGTTCCGCAAAAGTATTTGAAATTTTTGTTGGCTTCAAACTTGAACCACGTATCCACGATATCGATTGGAGTGTCGAAATTTGATCCTAGCGCCGATTAGAACTCAAATTCCTCGTTTTAAAGATGTTCCAAAGGGCTGGCGGGTCGGCAAAAATATTTGAAATTTTTGTTGGCGTCAAACTTGAAGCACGAGTCCACGATATCGATTGGAGCCTCGAAATTCAATCCTAGGCTCGAGTAGAGCTCACATTCCCCCTTTTAACACTGTTCCAAAGGTGTGTCGGGTCGGCAATAATATTTGAAATTTTTGTTGTCCTCAAACTTAAAGCATGAGTCCACGATATCGATTGGAGCCTCGAAATTTGATCCTAGCCCCGAGTAGAACTCAAATTCCGCGTATTAAAGCTGTTCCAAAGGGCTGGCGGGTCGGCAAAAATATTGGAAATTTTTGTTGGCTTCAAACTTGAAGCACGTGTCGACGATATCGATTGGAGCCTCGAAATTTGATCCTAGCCCCGAGTAGAATTCAAAATCCTCGTTTTAAAGGTGTTCCAAAGGGCTGGCGGGTCGGCAAAAATATTTGAAATTTTTGTTGGCTTCAAACTTGAACCACGAGTCCACCATATCGATTGGAGCCTTGAAATTCAATCCTAGCCCCGAGTAGATCTGAAATTCTCAGGTATAACGGTGTCCCAAAAGGGTGGCGGGTCGGCAAAAGTATTTGAAATTTTTGTTGGCTTCAAACTTGAAGCACGTGTCCACGATATCGATTGGAGCCTCGAAATTTGATCCTAGCTCCGAGTAGAACTGAAATTCCTCGTTTTAAAGGTGTTCCAAAGGGCTGGCGGGTCGGCAAAAATATTTGAAATTTTTGTTGGCTTCAAACTTGAAGCACGAGTCCACGATATCTATTGGAGCCTCAAAATTCATCCCTAGCTCCGAGTAGATCTGAAATTCTCACGCTTAACGGTGTTCCAAAGGCGTGGCGGGTCGGCAAAAGTATTTGAAATGTTTGTTGGCTTCAAACTTGAAGCACGTGTCGACGATATCGATTGGAGCCTGGAAATTTGATCCTAGCCCCGAGTAGAACTCAAATTCCTCGTTTTAAAGATGTTCCAAAGGGCTGGCGGGTCGGCAAAAAAATTTCAAATTTTTGTTGGCTTCAAACTTGAAGCACGAGTCCACGATATCGTTTGAAGCCTTGAAATTCAATCCTAGCCCCGAGTAGATCTGAAATTCTCACTTTTAACGGTGTCCCAAAGGGGTGGCGGGTCGGCAAAAGTATTTGAAATTTTTGTTGGCTTCAAACTTGAAGCACGTGTCCACGATATCGATTGGAGCCTCAAAATTTGATCCTAGCTCCGAGTAGAACGCAAATTCCTCGTTTTAAAGCTGTTCCAAAAGGCTGGCGGGTCGGCAAAAATATTTGAAATTTTTGTTGTCTTCAAACTTGAAGCTCGTTTCCACGATATCGATTGGAGCCTCGAAATTCAATCCTAGCCTCGAGTAGAACTCAAATTCCTCGTTTTAAACGTGTTCCAAAGGGCTAGCGGGTCGGCAAAAATATTTGAAATTTTTGTTGTCTTCAAACTTGAAGCATGAGTCCACGATATCGACTGGAGCCTCGAATCTCAATCCTAGCCTCGAGTAGAACTCAAATTCCTCGTTTTAAAGGTGTTCCAATCGGCTGGCGGGTCGGCAAAAATATTTGAAATTTTTGTTGGCTTCAAACTTGAACCACGAGTCCACCATATCGATTGGAGCCTTGAAATTCAATCCTAGCCCCGAGTAGATCTGAAATTCTCAGGTTTAACGGTGTTCCAAAGGGGTGGCCGGTCGGCAAAAGTCTTTGAAATTTTTGTTGACTTCAAACTTGAAGTACGTGTCCCCGATATCGATTGGAGCCTCGAAATTTGATCCTAGCGCCGAGTAGAACTCAAATTCCTCGTTTTAAAGGTGTTCCAAAGGGTTGGCGGATCGGCAAAAATTTTTGAAATTTTTGGTGTCTTTAAACTTGAAGCACGAGTCCATGATATTGATTGGAGCCTTGAAATTCAATCCTAGCCCCGAGTAGATCTGAAATTCTCATGTTTAACGGTGTTACAAAGGGGTGGCGCGTCGGCAAAAGTATTTGAAATTTTTGTTGTCTTCAAACTTGAAGTACGTGTCCCCGATATCGATTGGAGCCTCGAAATTTGATCCTAGCGCCGAGTAGAACTCAAATTCCTCGTTTTAAAGGTGTTCCAAAGGGCTGGCGGGTCGACAAATATATTTGCAGTTTTTGTTGGCTTCAAACTTGAAGCACGAGTCCACGATATTGATTGGAGCCTTGAAATTCAATCCTAGCCCCGAGTAGATCTGAAATTCTCACGTTTAACGGTGTTCCAAAGGGGTGGCGTGTCAGCAAACGTATTCAAAATTTTTGTTGTCTTCAAACTTGAAGCACGTGTACACGATATCGATTGGAGTCTCGTAATTTGATCCTAGCGCCGAGTAGATCTGAAATTCTCACTTTTAACGGTGTCCCAAAAGGGTGGCGGGTCGGCAAAAGTATTTGAAATTTTTGTTGGTTTCAAACTTGAAGCACGTATCCACGATATCGATTGGAGTCTCGAAATTTGATCCTAGCGCCGAGTAGAACTCAAATTCCTCGCTTTAAAAATGTTCCAAAGGGCTGGCGGGTCGGCAAAAATATTTGAAATTTATGTTGGCTTCAAACTTGAAGCACGAGTCCACGATATCGATTGGAGCCTCGAAATTCAATACTAGGCTCGAGTAGAGCTCACATTCCCCCTTTTAACACTGTTCCAAAGGTGTGTCGGGTCGGCAATAATATTTGAAATTTTTGTTGTCCTCAAACTTGAAGCATGAGTCCACGATATCGATTGGAGCCTCGAAATTTGATCCTAGCCCCGAGTAGAACTCAAATTTCTCGTTTTTAAGGTTTTCCAAAGGGCTGGCTGGTCGGCAAAAATATTTGAAATTTTTGTTGGCTTCAAACTTGAAGAACGAGTCCACGATATCGATTGGACCCTCGAAATTCATCCCTAGCTCCGAGTAGATCTGAAATTCTCACGTTTAACAGTGTTCCAAAGGGGTGGCGGGTCGGCAAAAGTCTTTGAAATTTCTGTTGGCTTCAAACTTGACGTACGTGTCCGCGATATCGATTGGAGCCTCGAAATTTGATCCTAGCGCCGAGTAGAACTCAAATTCCTCGTTTTAAAGGTGTTCCAAAAGGCTGGCGGGTCGACAAAAATATTTGAAATTTTTGTTGTCTTCAAACTTGAACCACGAGTCCACCATATCGATTGGAGCCTTGAAATTCAATCCTAGCCCAGAGTAGATCTGAAATTCTCACGTTTAACGGTGTTCCAAAGGGCTGGCGGGTCGGCAAAAATATTTGAAATTTTTGTTGTCTTCAAACTTGAAGCATGAGTCCACGATATCGATTGGAGCCTCGAATCTCAATCCTAGCCTCGGGTAGAACTCAAATTCCTCGTTTTAAAGGTGTTCCAAAGGGCTGGCGGGTCGGCAAACATATTTGAAATTTTTGTTGGCTTCAAACTTGAACCACGAGTCCACCATATCGATTGGAGCCTTGAAATTCAATCCCAGCCCCGAGTAGATCTGAAATTCTCAGGTTTAACGGTGTTCCAAAGGGGTGGCGGGTCGGCAAAAGTCTTTGAAATTTTTGTTGGCTTCAAACTTGAAGTATGTGTCCCCGATATCGATTGGAGCCTCGAAATTTGATCCTAGCGCCGAGTAGAACTCAAATTCCTCGCTTTAAAGGTGTTCCAAAGGGCTGGCGGATCGGCAAAAATTTTTGAAATATTTAGTGTCTTTAAACTTGAAGCACGAGTCCACGATATCGATTGGAGCCTTGAAATTCAAACCTAGCCCCGTGTAGATCTGAAATTCTCACGTTTAACGGTGTTACAAAGGGGTGGCGCGTCGGCAAAAGTATTTGAAATTTTTGTTGGCTTCAAAGTTGAAGTACGTGTCCCCGATATCGATTGGAGCCTCGAAATTTGATCCTAGCGCCGAGTAGAACTCAAATTCTTCGTTTTAAAGGTGTTCCAAAGAGCTGGCGGGTCGGCAAAAATATTTGCAATTTTTGTTGCCTTCAAACTTGAAGCACTAGTCCACGATATGGATTGGAGCCTCGAAATTCAATCCTAGCCTCGAGTAGAACTCAAATTCCTCGTTTTAAAGGTGTTCCAAAAGGCTGGCGGATCGACAAAAATATTTGAAATTTTTGTTGGCTTCAAACTTGAACCACGAGTCCACCATATCGATTGGAGCCTTGAAATTCAATCCTAGCCCAGAGTAGATCTGAAATTCTCAGGTTTAACGGTGTTCCAAAGAGCTGGCGGGTCGGCAAAAATATTTGAAATTTTTGTTGTCTTCAAACTTGAAGCATGAGTCTACGATATCGATTGGAGCCTCGAATCTCAATCCTAGCCTCGGGTAGAACTCAAATTCCTCGTTTTAAAGGTGTTCCAAAGGGCTGGCGGGTCGGCAAAAATATTTGAAATTTTTGTTGGCTTCAAACTTGAACCACGAGTTCACCATATCGATTGGAGCCTTGAAATTCAATCCTAGCCCCGAGTAGATCTGAAATTCTCAGGTTTAACGGTGTTCCAAAGGGGTGGCGGGTCGGCAAAAGTCTTTGAAATTTCTGTTGGCTTCAAACTTGACGTACGTGTCTCCGATATCGATTGGAGCCTCGAAATTTGATCCTAGCGCCGAGTAGAACTCAAATTCCTCGTTTTAAAGGTGTTCCAAAGGGCTGGCGGGTCGACAAAATTTTTTGAAATTTTTGGTGTCTTTAAACTTGAAGCACGAGTCCACGATATCGATTGGAGCCTTGCAATTCAATCCTAGCCCCGAGTAGATCTGAAATTCTCACGTTTAACGGTGTTCCAAAGGGGTGGCGCGTCGGCAAAAGTATTCGAAATTTTTGTTGGCTCCAAACTTGAAGCACGTGTACACGATATAGATTGGAGCCTTGAAATTCAATCCTAGCCCCGATTAGATCTGAAATTCTCACGTTTAACGGTGTTCCAAAGGGGTGGCGTGTCAGCAAACGTATTCAAAATTTTTGTTGTCTTCAAACTTGAAGCACGTGTACACGATATCGATTGGGGTCTCGTAATTTGATCCTAGCGCCGAGTAGAACTCAAATTCCTCGCTTTAAAAATGTTCCAAAGGGCTGGCGGGTCGGCAAAAATATTTGAAACTTTTGTTGGCTTCAAACTTGAAGAACGAGTCCACGATATCGATTGGAGCCTCGAAATTCAATCCTAGGCTCGAGTAGAGCTCACATTCCCCCTTTTAACACTGTTCCAAAGGTGTGTCGGGTCGGCAATAATATTTGAAATTTTTGTTGGCTTGAACTTGAAGCACGAGTCCACGATATCGATTCGAGTCTCGAAATTCAATCCTAGCCTCGAGTAGAACTCAAATTCCTCGTTTTAAAGGTGTTCCAAACCGCTGGCGGGTCGGTAAAAATATTTGAAATTTTTGTTGTCTTCAAACTTGAAGCATGAGTCCACGATATTGATTGGAGCCTCGAATCTCAATCCTAGCCTCCAGTAGAACTCAAATTCTTCGTTTTAAAGGTGTTCCAAAGGGCTGGCGGGTCGGCAAAAATATTTGAAATTTTTGTTGGCTTCAAACTTGAAGCACGTGTCGACGATATCGATTGGAGCCTCGAAATTTGATCCTAGCCCCGAGTAGAACTCAAATTCCTCGTTTTAAAGGTGTTCCAAAGGGCTGGCGGGTCGACAAAATTTTTTGAAATTTTTGGTGTCTTTAAACTTGAAGCACGAGTCCACGATATCGATTGGAGCCTTGCAATTCAATCCTAGCCCCGAGTTGATCTGAAATTCTCACGTTTAACGGTGTTCCAAAGGGGTGGCGCGTCGGCAAAAGTATTCGAAATTTTTGTTGGCTCCAAACTTGAAGCACGTGTACACGATATAGATTGGAGCCTCGAAATTTGATCCTAGCGCCGAGTAGATCTGAAATTCTTCGTTTTAAAAGTGTTCCAAATAGCTGGCGGGTCGGCAAAAATATTTGCAATTTTTGTTGGCTTCAAACTTGAAGCACGAGTCCACGATATTGATTGGAGCCTTGAAATTCAATTCTAGCCCCGAGTAGATCTGAAATTCTCACGTTTAACGGTGTTCCAAAGGGGTGGCGTGTCAGCAAACGTATTCAAAATTTTGGTTGTCTTCAAACTTGAAGCACGTATCCACGATATCGATTGGAGTCTCGAAATTTGATCCTAGCGCCGAGTAGAACTCAAATTCCTCGCTTTAAAAATGTTCCAAAGGGCTGGCGGGTCGGCAAAAATATTTGAAACTTTTGTTGGCTTCAAACTTGACGAACGAGTCCACGATATCGATTGGAGCCTCGAAATTCAATCCTAGGCTCGAGTAGAGCTCACATTCCCCCTTTTAACACTGTTCCAAAGGTGTGTCGGGTCGGCAATAATATTTGAAATTTTTGTTGGCTTGAACTTGAAGCACGAGTCCACGATATCGATTCAAGTCTCGAAATTCAATCCTAGCCTCGAGTAGAACTCAAATTCCTCGTTTTAAAGGTGTTCCAAACCGCTGGCGGGCCGGTAAAAATATTTGAAATTTTTGTTGTCTTCAAACTTGAAGCATGAGTCCACGATATCGATTGGAGCTTCGAATCTCAATCCTAGCCTCCAGTAGAACTCAAATTCTTCGTTTTAACGGTGTTCCAAAGGGCTGGCAGGTCGGCAAAAATATTTGAAATTTTTGTTGGCTTCAAACTCGAAGCACGAGTCCACGATATCTATTGGAGCCTCAAAATTCATCCCTAGCTCCGAGTAGATCTGAAATTCTCACGCTTAACGGTGTTCCAAAGGGGTGGCGGGTCGGCAATAGTATTTGAAATGTTTGTTGAATTCAAACTTGAAGCACGTGTCGACGATATCGATTGGAGCCTCGAAATTTGATCCTAGCCCCGAGTAGAACTCAAATTCCTCGTTTTAAAGGTGTTCCAAAGGGCTGGCGGGTCGGCAAAAATATTTGAAATTTTTGTTGGCTTCAAACTTGAAGCACGAGTCCATGATATTGATTGGAGCCTTGAAATTCAATCCTAGCCCCGAGTAGATCTGAAATTCTTATGTTTAATGGTGTTACAAAGGGGTGGCGCGTCGGCAAAAGTATTTGAAATTTTTGTTGTCTTCAAACTTGAAGTACGTGTCCCCGATATCGATTGGAGCCTCGAAATTTGATCCTAGCGCCGAGTAGAACTCAAATTCTTCGTTTTAAAGGTGTTCCAAAGAGCTGGCGGGTCGGCAAAAATATTTGCAATTTTTGTTGGCTTCAAACTTGAAGCACGAGTCCACGATATGGATTGGAGCCTTGAAATTCAATCCTAGCCCCGAGTAGATCTGAAATTCTCACGTTTAACGGTGTTCCAAAGGGGTGGCGTGTCAGCAAACGTATTTGAAATTTTTGTTGGCCTCAAACTTGAAGCACGTGTACACGATATCCATTGGAGCCTCGAAATTTGATCCTAGCGCCAAGTAGATCTGAAATTCTCACTTTTAACGGTGTCCCAAAAGGGTGCCGGGTCGGCAAAAGTATTTGAAATTTTTGTTGGCTTCAAACTTGAAACACGTGTCCACGGTATCGATTGGAGCCTCGAAATTTGATCCTAGCTCCGAGTAGAACTGAAATTCCTCGTTTTAAAGTTGTTCCAAAGGGGTGGCGGGTCGGCAAAAGTCTTTGAAATTTCTGTGGGCTTCAAACTTGACGTACGTGTCCCCGATATCGATTGGAGCCTCGAAATTTGATCCTAGCGCCGAGTAGAACTCAAATTCCTCGTTTTAAAGGTGTTCCAAAGGGCTGGCGGGTCGACAAAATTTTTTGAAATTTTTGGAGAATTTAAACTTGAAGCACGAGTCCACGATATCGATTAGAGCCTTGCAATTCAATCCTAGCCCCGAGTAGATCTGAAATTCTCACGTTTAACGGTGTTCCAAAGGGGTGGCGCGTCGGCAAAAGTATTCGAAATTTTTGTTGGCTCCAAACTTGAAGCACGTGTACACGATATAGATTGGAGCCTCGAAATTTGATCCTAGCGCCGAGTAGATCTGAAATTCTTCGTTTTAAAAGTGTTCCAAAGAGCTGGCGGGTCGGCAAAAATATTTGCAATTTTTGTTGGCTTCAAACTTGAAGCACGAGTCCACGATATTGATTGGAGGCTTGAAATTCAATCCTAGCCCCGAGTAGATCTGAAATTCTCACGTTTAACGGTGTTCCAAAGGGGTGGCGTGTCAGCAAACGTATTTGAAATTTTTGTTGGCCTCAAACTTGAAGCACGTGTACACGATATCCATTGGAGCCTCGAAATTTGATCCTAGCGCCAAGTAGATCTGAAATTCTCACTTTTAACGGTGTCCCAAAAGGGTGGCGGGTCGGCATAAGTATTTGAAATTTTTGTTGGCTTCAAACTTGAAGCACGTGTCCACGATATCTATTGGAGCCTCAAAATTCATCCCTAGCTCCGAGTAGATCTGAAATTCTCACGCTTAACGGTGTTCCAAAGGGGTGGCGGGTCGGCAATAGTATTTGAAATGTTTGTTGAATTCAAACTTGAAGCACGTGTCGACGATATCGATTGGAGCCTCGAAATTTGATCCTAGCCCCGAGTAGAACTCAAATTCCTCGTTTTAAAGGTGTTCCAAAGGGCTGGCGGGTCGGCAAAAATATTTGAAATTTTTGTTGGCTTCAAACTTGAAGCACGAGTCCATGATATTGATTGGAGCCTTGAAATTCAATCCTAGCCCCGAGTAGATCTGAAATTCTCATGTTTAACGGTGTTACAAAGGGGTGGCGCGTCGGCAAAAGTATTTGAAATTTTTGTTGTCTTCAAACTTGAAGTACGTGTCCCCGATATCGATTGGAGCCTCGAAATTTGATCCTAGCGCCGAGTAGAACTCAAATTCTTCGTTTTAAAGGTGTTCCAAAGAGCTGGCGGGTCGGCAAAAATATTTGCAATTTTTGTTGGCTTCAAACTTGAAGCACGAGTCCACGATATGGATTGGAGCTTTGAAATTCAATCCTAGCCCCGAGTAGATCTGAAATTCTCACGTTTAACGGTGTTTCAAAGGGGTGGCGTGTCAGCAAACGTATTTGAAATTTTTGTTGGCCTCAAACTTGAAGCACGTGTACACGATATCCATTGGAGCCTCGAAATTTGATCCTAGCGCCAAGTAGATCTGAAATTCTCACTTTTAACGGTGTCCCAAAAGGGTGCCGGGTCGGCAAAAGTATTTGAAATTTTTGTTGGCTTCAAACTTGAAACACGTGTCCACGGTATCGATTGGAGCCTCGAAATTTGATCCTAGCTCCGAGTAGAACTGAAATTCCTCGTTTTAAAGGTGTTCCAAAGGGGTGGCGGGTCGGCAAAAGTCTTTGAAATTTCTGTGGGCTTCAAACTTGACGTACGTGTCCCCGATATCGATTGGAGCCTCGAAATTTGATCCTAGCGCCGAGTAGAACTCAAATTCCTCGTTTTAAAGGTGTTCCAAAGGGCTGGCGGGTCGACAAAATTTTTTGAAATTTTTGGAGTATTTAAACTTGAAGCACGAGTCCACGATATCGATTAGAGCCTTGCAATTCAATCCTAGCCCCGAGTAGATCTGAAATTCTCACGTTTAACGGTGTTCCAAAGGGGTGGCGCGTCGGCAAAAGTATTCGAAATTTTTGTTGGCTCCAAACTTGAAGCACGTATACACGATATAGATTGGAGCCTCGAAATTTGATCCTAGCGCCGAGTAGATCTGAAATTCTTCGTTTTAAAAGTGTTCCAAAGAGCTGGCGGGTCGGCAAAAATATTTGCAATTTTTGTTGGCTTCAAACTTGAAGCACGAGTCCACGATATTGATTGGAGCCTTGAAATTCAATCCTAGCCCCGAGTAGATCTGAAATTCTCACGTTTAACGGTGTTCCAAAGGGGTGGCGTGTCAGCAAACGTATTTGAAATTTTTGTTGGCCTCAAACTTGAAGCACGTGTACACGATATAGATTGGAGCCTCGAAATTTGATCCTAGCGCCGAGTAGATCTGAAATTCTTCATTTTAAAAGTGTTCCAAAGAGCTGGCGGGTCGGCAAAAATATTTGCAATTTTTGTTGGCTTCAAACTTGAAGCACGAGTCCACGATATTGATTGGAGCCTTGAAATTCAATCCTAGCCCCGAGTAGATCTGAAATTCTCACGTTTAACGGTGTTCCAAAGGGGTGGCGTGTCAGCAAACGTATTCAAAATTTTTGTTGTCTTCAAACTTGAAGCACGTGTACACGATATCGATTGGAGTCTCGGAATTTGATCCTAGCGCCGAGTAGATCTGAAATTCTCACTTTTAACGGTGTCCCAAAAGGGTGGCGGGTCGGCAAAAGTATTTGAAATTTTTGTTGGCTTCAAACTTGAAGCACGTATCCACGATATCGATTGGAGTCTCGAAATTTGATCCTAGCGCCGAGTAGAACTCAAATTCCTCGTTTTAAAAATGTTCCAAAGGGCTGGCGGGTCGGCAAAAATATTTGAAATTTTTGTTGGCTTCAAACTTGAAGCACGAGTCCACGATATCGATTGGAGCCTCGAAATTCAATCCTAGGCTCGAGTAGAGCACACATTACCCCTTTTAACACTGTTCCAAAGGTGTGTCGGGTCGGCAATAATATTTGAAATTTTTGTTGTCCTCAAACTTGAAGCATGAGTCCACGATATCGATTGGAGCCTCGAAATTTGATCCTAGCCCCGAGTAGAACTCAAATTCCGCGTTTTAAAGCTGTTCCAATGGGCTGGCGGGTCGACAAAAATATTTGAAATTTTGGTTGGCTTGAACTTGAAGCACGAGTCCACGATATCGATTGCAGTCTCGAAATTCAATCCTAGCCTCGAGTAGAACTCAAATTCCTCGTTTTAAAGGTGTTCCAAAGGGCTGGCGGGTCGGTAAAAATATTTGAAATTTTTGTTGTGTTCAAACTTGAAGCATGAGTCCACGATATCGAATGGAGCCTCGAATCTCAATCCTAGCCTCCAGTAGAACTCAAATTCCTCGTTTTAAAGGTGTTCCAAAGGGCTGGCGGGTCGGCAAAAATATTTGAAATTTTTGTTGGCTTCAAACTTGAAGCACGTGTCGACGATATCGATTGGAGCCTCGAAATTTATCCTAGCCCCGAGTAGAACTCAAATTCCTCGTTTTAAAGGTTTTCCAAAGGGCTGGCGGGTAGGCAAAAATATTTGAAATTTTTGTTGGCTTCAAACTTGAAGCACGAGTCCACGATATTGATTGGAGCCTTGAAATTCAATCCTAGCCCCGAGTACATCTGAAATTCTCACGTTTAACGGTGTTCCAAAGGGGTGGCGTGTCAGCAAACGTATTCAAAATTTGTGTTGTCTTCAAACTTGAAGCACGTGTACACGATATCGATTGGAGTCTCGGAATTTGATCCTAGCGCCGAGTAGATCTGAAATTCTCACTTTTAACGGTGTCCCAAAAGGGTGGCGGTTCCGCAAAAGTATTTGAAATTTTTGTTGGCTTCAAACTTGAACCACGTATCCACGATATCGATTGGAGTCTCGAAATTTGATCCTAGCGCCGAGTAGAACTCAAATTCCTCGTTTTAAAGATGTTCCAAAGGGCTGGCGGGTCGGCAAAAATATTTGAAATTTTTGTTGGCGTCAAACTTGAAGCACGAGTCCACGATATCGATTGGAGCGTCGAAATTCAATCCTAGGCTCGAGTAGAGCTCACATTCCCCCTTTTAACACTGTTCCAAAGGTGTGTCGGGTCGGCAATAATATTTGAAATTTTTGTTGTCCTCAAACTTAAAGCATGAGTCCACGATATCGATTGGAGCCTCGAAATTTGATCCTAGCCCCGAGTAGAACTCAAATTCCGCGTATTAAAGCTGTTCCAAAGGGCTGGCGGGTCGGCAAAAATATTTGAAATTTTTGTTGGCTTCAAACTTGAAGCACGTGTCGACGATATCGATTGGAGCCTCGAAATTTGATCCTAGCCCCGAGTAGAATTCAAATTCCTCGTTTTAAAGGTGTTCCAAAGGGCTGGCGGGTCGGCAAAAATATTTGAAATTTTTGTTGGCTTCAAACTTGAACCACGAGTCCACCATATCGATTGGAGCCTTGAAATTCAATCCTAGCCCCGAGTAGATCTGAAATTCTCAGGTATAACGGTGTCCCAAAAGGGTGGCGGGTCGGCAAAAGTATTTGAAATTTTTGTTGGCTTCAAACTTGAAGCACGTGTCCACGATATCGATTGGAGCCTCGAAATTTGATCCTAGCTCCGAGTAGAACTGAAATTCCTCGTTTTAAAGGTGTTCCAAAGGGCTGGCGGGTCGGCAAAAATATTTGAAATTTTTGTTGGCTTCAAACTTGAAGCACGAGTCCACGATATCTATTGGAGCCTCAAAATTCATCCCTAGCTCCGAGTAGATCTGAAATTCTCACGCTTAACGGTGTTCCAAAGGGGTGGCGGGTCGGCAAAAGTATTTGAAATGTTTGTTGGCTTCAAACTTGAAGCACGTGTCGACGATATCGATTGGAGCCTGGAAATTTGATCCTAGCCCCGAGTAGAACTCAAATTCCTCGTTTTAAAGATGTTCCAAAGGGCTGGCGGGTCGGCAAAAAAATTTCAAATTTTTGTTGGCTTTAAACTTGAAGCACGAGTCCACGATATCGTTTGAAGCCTTGAAATTCAATCCTAGCCCCGAGTAGATCTGAAATTCTCACTTTTAACGGTGTTCCAAAGGGGTGGCCGGTCGGCAAAAGTCTTTGAAATTTTTGTTGACTTCAAACTTGATGTACGTGTCCCCGATATCGATTGGAGCCTCGAAATTTGATCCTAGCGCCGAGTAGAACTCAAATTCCTCGTTTTAAAGGTGTTCCAAAGGGTTGGCGGATCGGCAAAAATTTTTGAAATTTTTGGTGTCTTTAAACTTGAAGCACGAGTCCACGATATCGATTGGAGCCTTGAAATTCAATCCTAGCCCCGAGTAGATCGGAAATTCTCACGTTTAACGGTGTTACAAAGAGGTGGCGCGTCGGCAAAAGTATTTGAAATTTTTGTTGTCTTCAAACTTGAAGTACGTGTCCCCGATATCGATTGGAGCCTCGAAATTTGATCCTAGCGCCGAGTAGAACTCAAATTCTTCGTTTTAAAGATGTTCCAAAGAGCTGGCGGGTCGGCAAAAATATTTGCAATTTTTGTTGCCTTCAAACTTGAAGCACGAGTCCACGATATGGATTGGAGCCTTAAAATTCAATCCTAGCACCGAGTAGATCTGAAATTCTCACGTTTAACAGTGTTCCAAAGGGGTGGCGTGTCAGCAAACGTATTTGAAATTTTTGTTGGCCTCAAACTTGAAGCACGTGTACACGATATCTATTGGAGCCTCGAAATTTGATCCTAGCGCCAAGTAGATCTGAAATTCTCACTTTTAACGGTGTCCCAAAAGGGTGGCGGGTCGGCAAAAGTATTTGAATCTTTTGTTGGCTTCAAACTTGAAGCACGTGTCCACGATATCGATTGGAGCCTCGAAATTTGATCCTAGCTCCGAGTAGAACTGAAATTCCTCGTTTTAAAGGTGTTCCAAAGGGCTGGCGGGTCGGCAAAAATATTTGAAATTTTTGTTGGCTTCAAACTTGAAGCACGAGTCCACGATATCTATTGGAGCCTCGAAATTCATCCCTAGCTCCGAGTAGATCTGAAATTCTCACGTTTAACGGTGTTCCAAAGGAGTGGCGGGTCGGCAAAAGTATTTGAAATGTTTGTTGGCTTCAAACTTGAAGCACATGTCGACGATATCGATTGGAGCCTCGAAATTTGATCCTAGCCCCGAGTAGAACTCAAATTCCTCGTTTTAAAGATGTTCCAAATGGCTGGCGGGTCGGCAAAAAAATTTCAAATTTTTGTTGGCTTCAAACTTGAAGCACGAGTCCACGATATCGTTTGAAGCCTTGAAATTCAATCCTAGCCCCGAGTAGATCTGAAATTCTCACTTTTAACGGTGTCCCAAAGGGGTGGCGGATCGGCAAAAGTATTTGAAATTTTTGTTGGCTTCAAACTTGAAGCACGTGTCCACGATATCGATTGGAGACTCAAAATTTGATCCTAGCTCCGAGTAGAACGCAAATTCCTCGTTTTAAAGATGTTCCAAAAGGCTGGCGGGTCGACAAAAATATTTGAAATTTTTGTTGTCTTCAAACTTGAAGCACGTTTCCACGATATCGATTGGAGCCTCGAAATTCAATCCTAGCCTCGAGTAGAACTCAAATTCCTCGTTTTAAATGTGTTCCAAAGGGCTGGCGGGTCGGCAAAAATATTTGAAATTTTTGTTGTCTTCAAACTTGAAGCATGAGTCCACGATATCGATTGGAGCCTCGAAATTTATCCTAGCCCCGAGTAGAACTCAAATTCCTCGTTTTAAAGATTTTCGAAAGGGCTGGCGGGTCGGCAAAAATATTTGAAATTTTTGTTGGCTTCAAACTTGAAGCACGAGTCCACGATATTGATTGGAGCCTTGAAATTCAATCCTAGCCCCGAGTACATCTGAAATTCTCACGTTTAACGGTGTTCCAAAGGGGTGGCGTGTCAGCAAACGTATTCAAAATTTGTGTTGTCTTCAAACTTGAAGCACGTGTACACGATATCGATTGGAGTCTCGGAATTTGATCCTAGCGCCGAGTGGATCTGAAATTCTCACTTTTAACGGTGTCCCAAAAGGGTGGCGGTTCCGCAAAAGTATTTGAAATTTTTGTTGGCTTCAAACTTGAACCACGTATCCACGATATCGATTGGAGTGTCGAAATTTGATCCTAGCGCCGATTAGAACTCAAATTCCTCGTTTTAAAGATGTTCCAAAGGGCTGGCGGGTCGGCAAAAATATTTGAAATTTTTGTTGGCGTCAAACTTGAAGCACGAGTCCACGATATCGATTGGAGCCTCGAAATTCAATCCTAGGCTCGAGTAGAGCTCACATTCCCCCTTTTAACACTGTTCCAAAGGTGTGTCGGGTCGGCAATAATATTTGAAATTTTTGTTGTCCTCAAACTTAAAGCATGAGTCCACGATATCGATTGGAGCCTCGAAATTTGATCCTAGCCCCGAGTAGAACTCAAATTCCGCGTATTAAAGCTGTTCCAAAGGGCTGGCGGGTCGGCAAAAATATTGGAAATTTTTGTTGGCTTCAAACTTGAAGCACGTGTCGACGATATCGATTGGAGCCTCGAAATTTGATCCTAGCCCCGAGTAGAATTCAAATTCCTCGTTTTAAAGGTGTTCCAAAGGGCTGGCGGGTCGGCAAAAATATTTGAAATTTTTGTTGGCTTCAAACTTGAACCACGAGTCCACCATATCGATTGGAGCCTTGAAATTCAATCCTAGCCCCGAGTAGATCTGAAATTCTCAGGTATAACGGTGTCCCAAAAGGGTGGCGGGTCGGCAAAAGTATTTGAAATTTTTGTTGGCTTCAAACTTGAAGCACGTGTCCACGATATCGATTGGAGCCTCGAAATTTGATCCTAGCTCCGAGTAGAACTGAAATTCCTCGTTTTAAAGGTGTTCCAAAGGGCTGGCGGGTCGGCAAAAATATTTGAAATTTTTGTTGGCTTCAAACTTGAAGCACGAGTCCACGATATCTATTGGAGCCTCAAAATTCATCCCTAGCTCCGAGTAGATCTGAAATTCTCACGCTTAACGGTGTTCCAAAGGCGTGGCGGGTCGGCAAAAGTATTTGAAATGTTTGTTGGCTTCAAACTTGAAGCACGTGTCGACGATATCGATTGGAGCCTGGAAATTTGATCCTAGCCCCGAGTAGAACTCAAATTCCTCGTTTTAAAGATGTTCCAAAGGGCTGGCGGGTCGGCAAAAAAATTTCAAATTTTTGTTGGCTTCAAACTTGAAGCACGAGTCCACGATATCGTTTGAAGCCTTGAAATTCAATCCTAGCCCCGAGTAGATCTGAAATTCTCACTTTTAACGGTGTCCCAAAGGGGTGGCGGGTCGGCAAAAGTATTTGAAATTTTTGTTGGCTTCAAACTTGAAGCACGTGTGCACGATATCGATTGGAGCCTCAAAATTTGATCCTAGCTCCGAGTAGAACGCAAATTCCTCGTTTTAAAGCTGTTCCAAAAGGCTGGCGGGTCGGCAAAAATATTTGAAATTTTTGTTGTCTTCAAACTTGAAGCTCGTTTCCACGATATCGATTGGAGCCTCGAAATTCAATCCTAGCCTCGAGTAGAACTCAAATTCCTCGTTTTAAACGTGTTCCAAAGGGCTAGCGGGTCGGCAAAAATATTTGAAATTTTTGTTGTCTTCAAACTTGAAGCATGAGTCCACGATATCGACTGGAGCCTCGAATCTCAATCCTAGCCTCGAGTAGAACTCAAATTCCTCGTTTTAAAGGTGTTCCAATCGGCTGGCGGGTCGGCAAAAATATTTGAAATTTTTGTTGGCTTCAAACTTGAACCACGAGTCCACCATATCGATTGGAGCCTTGAAATTCAATCCTAGCCCCGAGTAGATCTGAAATTCTCAGGTTTAACGGTGTTCCAAAGGGGTGGCCGGTCGGCAAAAGTCTTTGAAATTTTTGTTGACTTCAAACTTGAAGTACGTGTCCCCGATATCGATTGGAGCCTCGAAATTTGATCCTAGCGCCGAGTAGAACTCAAATTCCTCGTTTTAAAGGTGTTCCAAAGGGTTGGCGGATCGGCAAAAATTTTTGAAATTTTTGGTGTCTTTAAACTTGAAGCACGAGTCCATGATATTGATTGGAGCCTTGAAATTCAATCCTAGCCCCGAGTAGATCTGAAATTCTCATGTTTAACGGTGTTACAATGGGGTGGCGCGTCGGCAAAAGTATTTGAAATTTTTGTTGTCTTCAAACTTGAAGTACGTGTCCCCGATATCGATTGGAGCCTCGAAATTTGATCCTAGCGCCGAGTAGAACTCAAATTCTTCGTTTTAAAGGTGTTCCAAAGAGCTGGCGGGTCGGCAAAAATATTTGCAATTTTTGTTGGCTTCAAACTTGAAGCACGAGTCCACGATATGGATTGGAGCCTTGAAATTCAATCCTAGCCCCGAGTAGATCTGAAATTCTCACGTTTAACGGTGTTCCAAAGGGGTGGCGTGTCAGCAAACGTATTTGAAATTTTTGTTGGCCTCAAACTTGAAGCACGTGTACACGATATCCATTGGAGCCTCGAAATTTGATCCTAGCGCCAAGTAGATCTGAAATTCTCACTTTTAACGGTGTCCCAAAAGGGTGCCGGGTCGGCAAAAGTATTTGAAATTTTTGTTGGCTTCAAACTTGAAACACGTGTCCACGGTATCGATTGGAGCCTCGAAATTTGATCCTAGCTCCGAGTAGAACTGAAATTCCTCGTTTTAAAGGTGTTCCAAAGGGGTGGCGGGTCGGCAAAAGTCTTTGAAATTTCTGTGGGCTTCAAACTTGACGTACGTGTCCCCGATATCGATTGGAGCCTCGAAATTTGATCCTAGCGCCGAGTAGAACTCAAATTCCTCGTTTTAAAGGTGTTCCAAAGGGCTGGCGGGTCGACAAAATTTTTTGAAATTTTTGGAGTCTTTAAACTTGAAGCACGAGTCCACGATATCGATTAGAGCCTTGCAATTCAATCCTAGCCCCGAGTAGATCTGAAATTCTCACGTTTAACGGTGTTCCAAAGGGGTGGCGCGTCGGCAAAAGTATTCGAAATTTTTGTTGGCTCCAAACTTGAAGCACGTGTACACGATATAGATTGGAGCCTCGAAATTTGATCCTAGCGCCGAGTAGATCTGAAATTCTTCGTTTTAAAAGTGTTCCAAAGAGCTGGCGGGTCGGCAAAAATATTTGCAATTTTTGTTGGCTTCAAACTTGAAGCACGAGTCCACGATATTGATTGGAGCCTTGAAATTCAATCCTAGCCCCGAGTAGATCTGAAATTCTCACGTTTAACGGTGTTCCAAAGGGGTGGCGTGTCAGCAAACGTATTTGAAATTTTTGTTGGCCTCAAACTTGAAGCACGTGTACACGATATCCATTAGAGCCTCGAAATTTGATCCTAGCGCCAAGTAGATCTGAAATTCTCACTTTTAACGGTGTCCCAAAAGGGTGGCGGGTCGGCATAAGTATTTGAAATTTTTGTTGGCTTCAAACTTGAAGCACGTGTCAACGGTATCGATTGGAGCCTCGAAATTTGATCCTAGCTCCGAGTAGAACTGAAATTCCTCGTTTTAAAGGTGTTCCAAAGGGGTGGCGGGTCGGCAAAAGTCTTTGAAATTTCTGTTGGCTTCAAACTTGACGTACGTGTCCCCGATATCGATTGGAGCCTCGAAATTTGATCCTAGCGCCGAGTAGAACTCAAATTCCTCGTTTTAAAGGTATTCCAAAGGGCTGGCGGGTCGACAAAATTTTTTGAAATTTTTGGTGTCTTTAAACTTGAAGCACGAGTCCACGATATCGATTAGAGCCTTGCAATTCAATCCTAGCCCCGAGTAGATCTGAAATTCTCACGTTTAACGGTGTTCCAAAGGGGTGGCGCGTCGGCAAAAGTATTCGAAATTTTTGTTGGCTCCAAACTTGAAGCACGTGTACACGATATAGATTGGAGCCTCGAAATTTGATCCTAGCGCCGAGTAGATCTGAAATTCTTCATTTTAAAAGTGTTCCAAAGAGCTGGCGGGTCGGCAAAAATATTTGCAATTTTTGTTGGCTTCAAGCTTGAAGCACGAGTCCACGATATTGATTGGAGCCTTGAAATTCAATCCTAGCCCCGAGTAGATCTGAAATTCTCACGTTTAACGGTGTTCCAAAGGGGTGGCGTGTCAGCAAACGTATTCAAAATTTTTGTTGTCTTCAAACTTGAAGCACGTGTACACGATATCGATTGGAGTCTCGGAATTTGATCCTAGCGCCGAGTAGATCTGAAATTCTCACTTTTAACGGTGTCCCAAAAGGGTGGCGGGTCGGCAAAAGTATTTGAAATTTTTGTTGGCTTCAAACTTGAAGCACGTATCCACGATATCGATTGGAGTCTCGAAATTTGATCCTAGCGCCGAGTAGAACTCAAATTCCTCGTTTTAAAAATGTTCCAAAGGGCTGGCGGGTCGGCAAAAATATTTGAAATTTTTGTTGGCTTCAAACTTGAAGCACGAGTCCACGATATCGATTGGAGCCTCGAAATTCAATCCTAGGCTCGAGTAGAGCACACATTCCCCCTTTTAACACTGTTCCAAAGGTGTGTCGGGTCGGCAATAATATTTGAAATTTTTGTTGTCCTCAAACTTGAAGCATGAGTCCACGATATCGATTGGAGCCTCGAAATTTGATCCTAGCCCCGAGTAGAACTCAAATTCCGCGTCTTAAAGCTGTTCCAATGGGCTGGCGGGTCGACAAAAATATTTGAAATTTTGGTTGGCTTGAACTTGAAGCACGAGTCCACGATATCGATTGGAGTCTCGAAATTCAATCCTAGCCTCGAGTAGAACTCAAATTCCTCGTTTTAAAGGTGTTCCAAAGGGCTAGCGGGTCGGTAAAAATATTTGAAATTTTTGTTGTCTTCAAACTTGAAGCATGAGTCCACGATATCGATTGGAGCCTCGAATCTCAATCCTAGCCTCCAGTAGAACTCAAATTCCTCATTTTAAAGGTGTTCCAAAGGGCTGGCGGGTCGGCAAAAATATTTGAAATTTTTGTTGGCTTCAAACTTGAAGCACGTGTCGACGATATCGATTGGAGCCTCGAAATTTATCCTAGCCCCGAGTAGAACTCAAATTCCTCGTTTTAAAGGTTTTCCAAAGGGCTGGCGGGTCGGCAAAAATATTTGAAATTTTTGTTGGCTTCAAACTTGAAGCACGAGTCCACGATATTGATTGGAGCCTTGAAATTCAATCCTAGCCCCGAGTACATCTGAAATTCTCACGTTTAACGGTGTTCCAAAGGGGTGGCGTGTCAGCAAACGTATTCAAAATTTGTGTTGTCTTCAAACTTGAAGCACGTGTATACGATATCGATTGGAGTCTCGGAATTTGATCCTAGCGCCGAGTAGATCTGAAATTCTCACTTTTAACGGTGTCCCAAAAGGGTGGCGGTTCCGCAAAAGTATTTGAAATTTTTGTTGGCTTCAAACTTGAACCACTTATCCACGATATCGATTGGAGTCTCGAAATTTGATCCTAGCGCCGAGTAGAACTCAAATTCCTCGTTTTAAAGATGTTCCAAAGGGCTGGCGGGTCGGCAAAAATATTTGAAATTTTTGTTGGCGTCAAACTTGAAGCACGAGTCCACGATATCGATTGGAGCGTCGAAATTCAATCCTAGGCTCGAGTAGAGCTCACATTCCCCCTTTTAACACTGTTCCAAAGGTGTGTCGGGTCGGCAATAATATTTGAAATTTTTGTTGTCCTCAAACTTAAAGCATGAGTCCACGATATCGATTGGAGCCTCGAAATTTGATCCTAGCCCCGAGTAGAACTCAAATTCCGCGTATTAAAGCTGTTCCAAAGGGCTGGCGGGTCGGCAAAAATATTTGAAATTTTTGTTGGCTTCAAACTTGAAGCACGTGTCGACGATATCGATTGGAGCCTCGAAATTTGATCCTAGCCCCGAGTAGAATTCAAATTCCTCGTTTTAAAGGTGTTCCAAAGGGCTGGCGGGTCGGCAAAAATATTTGAAATTTTTGTTGGCTTCAAACTTGAACCACGAGTCCACCATATCGATTGGAGCCTTGAAATTCAATCCTAGCCCCGAGTAGATCTGAAATTCTCAGGTATAACGGTGTCCCAAAAGGGTGGCGGGTCGGCAAAAGTATTTGAAATTTTGGTTGGCTTCAAACTTGAAGCACGTGTCCACGATATCGATTGGAGCCTCGAAATTTGATCCTAGCTCCGAGTAGAACTGAAATTCCTCGTTTTAAAGGTGTTCCAAAGGGCTGGCGGGTCGGCAAAAATATTTGAAATTTTTGTTGGCTTCAAACTTGAAGCACGAGTCCACGATATCTATTGGAGCCTCAAAATTCATCCCTAGCTCCGAGTAGATCTGAAATTCTCACGCTTAACGGTGTTCCAAAGGGGTGGCGGGTCGGCAAAAGTATTTGAAATGTTTGTTGGCTTCAAACTTGAAGCACGTGTCGACGATATCGATTGGAGCCTGGAAATTTGATCCTAGCCCCGAGTAGAACTCAAATTCCTCGTTTTAAAGATGTTCCAAAGGGCTGGCGGGTCGGCAAAAAAATTTCAAATTTTTGTTGGCTTTAAACTTGAAGCACGAGTCCACGATATCGTTTGAAGCCTTGAAATTCAATCCTAGCCCCGAGTAGATCTGAAATTCTCACTTTTAACGGTGTTCCAAAGGGGTGGCCGGTCGGCAAAAGTCTTTGAAATTTTTGTTGACTTCAAACTTGATGTACGTGTCCCCGATATCGATTGGAGCCTCGAAATTTGATCCTAGCGCCGAGTAGAACTCAAATTCCTCGTTTTAAAGGTGTTCCAAAGGGTTGGCGGATCGGCAAAAATTTTTGAAATTTTTGGTGTCTTTAAACTTGAAGCACGAGTCCACGATATCGATTGGAGCCTTGAAATTCAATCCTAGCCCCGAGTAGATCGGAAATTCTCACGTTTAACGGTGTTACAAAGAGGTGGCGCGTCGGCAAAAGTATTTGAAATTTTTGTTGTCTTCAAACTTGAAGTACGTGTCCCCGATATCGATTGGAGCCTCGAAATTTGATCCTAGCGCCGAGTAGAACTCAAATTCTTCGTTTTAAAGATGTTCCAAAGAGCTGGCGGGTCGGCAAAAATATTTGCAATTTTTGTTGCCTTCAAACTTGAAGCACGAGTCCACGATATGGATTGGAGCCTTAAAATTCAATCCTAGCACCGAGTAGATCTGAAATTCTCACGTTTAACAGTGTTCCAAAGGGGTGGCGTGTCAGCAAACGTATTTGAAATTTTTGTTGGCCTCAAACTTGAAGCACGTGTACACGATATCTATTGGAGCCTCGAAATTTGATCCTAGCGCCAAGTAGATCTGAAATTCTCACTTTTAACGGTGTCCCAAAAGGGTGGCGGGTCGGCAAAAGTATTTGAATCTTTTGTTGGCTTCAAACTTGAAGCACGTGTCCACGATATCGATTGGAGCCTCGAAATTTGATCCTAGCTCCGAGTAGAACTGAAATTCCTCGTTTTAAAGGTGTTCCAAAGGGCTGGCGGGTCGGCAAAAATATTTGAAATTTTTGTTGGCTTCAAACTTGAAGCACGAGTCCACGATATCTATTGGAGCCTCGAAATTCATCCCTAGCTCCGAGTAGATCTGAAATTCTCACGTTTAACGGTGTTCCAAAGGAGTGGCGGGTCGGCAAAAGTATTTGAAATGTTTGTTGGCTTCAAACTTGAAGCACATGTCGACGATATCGATTGGAGCCTCGAAATTTGATCCTAGCCCCGAGTAGAACTCAAATTCCTCGTTTTAAAGATGTTCCAAATGGCTGGCGGGTCGGCAAAAAAATTTCAAATTTTTGTTGGCTTCAAACTTGAAGCACGAGTCCACGATATCGTTTGAAGCCTTGAAATTCAATCCTAGCCCCGAGTAGATCTGAAATTCTCACTTTTAACGGTGTCCCAAAGGGGTGGCGGATCGGCAAAAGTATTTGAAATTTTTGTTGGCTTCAAACTTGAAGCACGTGTCCACGATATCGATTGGAGACTCAAAATTTGATCCTAGCTCCGAGTAGAACGCAAATTCCTCGTTTTAAAGATGTTCCAAAAGGCTGGCGGGTCGACAAAAATATTTGAAATTTTTGTTGTCTTCAAACTTGAAGCACGTTTCCACGATATCGATTGGAGCCTCGAAATTCAATCCTAGCCTCGAGTAGAACTCAAATTCCTCGTTTTAAATGTGTTCCAAAGGGCTGGCGGGTCGGCAAAAATATTTGAAATTTTTGTTGTCTTCAAACTTGAAGCATGAGTCCACGATATCGATTGGAGCCTCGAAATTTATCCTAGCCCCGAGTAGAACTCAAATTCCTCGTTTTAAAGATTTTCCAAAGGGCTGGCGGGTCGGCAAAAATATTTGAAATTTTTGTTGGCTTCAAACTTGAAGCACGAGTCCACGATATTGATTGGAGCCTTGAAATTCAATCCTAGCCCCGAGTACATCTGAAATTCTCACGTTTAACGGTGTTCCAAAGGGGTGGCGTGTCAGCAAACGTATTCAAAATTTGTGTTGTCTTCAAACTTGAAGCACGTGTACACGATATCGATTGGAGTCTCGGAATTTGATCCTAGCGCCGAGTGGATCTGAAATTCTCACTTTTAACGGTGTCCCAAAAGGGTGGCGGTTCCGCAAAAGTATTTGAAATTTTTGTTGGCTTCAAACTTGAACCACGTATCCACGATATCGATTGGAGTGTCGAAATTTGATCCTAGCGCCGATTAGAACTCAAATTCCTCGTTTTAAAGATGTTCCAAAGGGCTGGCGGGTCGGCAAAAATATTTGAAATTTTTGTTGGCGTCAAACTTGAAGCACGAGTCCACGATATCGATTGGAGCCTCGAAATTCAATCCTAGGCTCGAGTAGAGCTCACATTCCCCCTTTTAACACTGTTCCAAAGGTGTGTCGGGTCGGCAATAATATTTGAAATTTTTGTTGTCCTCAAACTTAAAGCATGAGTCCACGATATCGATTGGAGCCTCGAAATTTGATCCTAGCCCCGAGTAGAACTCAAATTCCGCGTATTAAAGCTGTTCCAAAGGGCTGGCGGGTCGGCAAAAATATTGGAAATTTTTGTTGGCTTCAAACTTGAAGCACGTGTCGACGATATCGATTGGAGCCTCGAAATTTGATCCTAGCCCCGAGTAGAATTCAAATTCCTCGTTTTAAAGGTGTTCCAAAGGGCTGGCGGGTCGGCAAAAATATTTGAAATTTTTGTTGGCTTCAAACTTGAACCACGAGTCCACCATATCGATTGGAGCCTTGAAATTCAATCCTAGCCCCGAGTAGATCTGAAATTCTCAGGTATAACGGTGTCCCAAAAGGGTGGCGGGTCGGCAAAAGTATTTGAAATTTTTGTTGGCTTCAAACTTGAAGCACGTGTCCACGATATCGATTGGAGCCTCGAAATTTGATCCTAGCTCCGAGTAGAACTGAAATTCCTCGTTTTAAAGGTGTTCCAAAGGGCTGGCGGGTCGGCAAAAATATTTGAAATTTTTGTTGGCTTCAAACTTGAAGCACGAGTCCACGATATCTATTGGAGCCTCAAAATTCATCCCTAGCTCCGAGTAGATCTGAAATTCTCACGCTTAACGGTGTTCCAAAGGCGTGGCGGGTCGGCAAAAGTATTTGAAATGTTTGTTGGCTTCAAACTTGAAGCACGTGTCGACGATATCGATTGGAGCCTGGAAATTTGATCCTAGCCCCGAGTAGAACTCAAATTCCTCGTTTTAAAGATGTTCCAAAGGGCTGGCGGGTCGGCAAAAAAATTTCAAATTTTTGTTGGCTTCAAACTTGAAGCACGAGTCCACGATATCGTTTGAAGCCTTGAAATTCAATCCTAGCCCCGAGTAGATCTGAAATTCTCACTTTTAACGGTGTCCCAAAGGGGTGGCGGGTCGGCAAAAGTATTTGAAATTTTTGTTGGCTTCAAACTTGAAGCACGTGTGCACGATATCGATTGGAGCCTCAAAATTTGATCCTAGCTCCGAGTAGAACGCAAATTCCTCGTTTTAAAGCTGTTCCAAAAGGCTGGCGGGTCGGCAAAAATATTTGAAATTTTTGTTGTCTTCAAACTTGAAGCTCGTTTCCACGATATCGATTGGAGCCTCGAAATTCAATCCTAGCCTCGAGTAGAACTCAAATTCCTCGTTTTAAACGTGTTCCAAAGGGCTAGCGGGTCGGCAAAAATATTTGAAATTTTTGTTGTCTTCAAACTTGAAGCATGAGTCCACGATATCGACTGGAGCCTCGAATCTCAATCCTAGCCTCGAGTAGAACTCAAATTCCTCGTTTTAAAGGTGTTCCAATCGGCTGGCGGGTCGGCAAAAATATTTGAAATTTTTGTTGGCTTCAAACTTGAACCACGAGTCCACCATATCGATTGGAGCCTTGAAATTCAATCCTAGCCCCGAGTAGATCTGAAATTCTCAGGTTTAACGGTGTTCCAAAGGGGTGGCCGGTCGGCAAAAGTCTTTGAAATTTTTGTTGACTTCAAACTTGAAGTACGTGTCCCCGATATCGATTGGAGCCTCGAAATTTGATCCTAGCGCCGAGTAGAACTCAAATTCCTCGTTTTAAAGGTGTTCCAAAGGGTTGGCGGATCGGCAAAAATTTTTGAAATTTTTGGTGTCTTTAAACTTGAAGCACGAGTCCATGATATTGATTGGAGCCTTGAAATTCAATCCTAGCCCCGAGTAGATCTGAAATTCTCATGTTTAACGGTGTTACAATGGGGTGGCGCGTCGGCAAAAGTATTTGAAATTTTTGTTGTCTTCAAACTTGAAGTACGTGTCCCCGATATCGATTGGAGCCTCGAAATTTGATCCTAGCGCCGAGTAGAACTCAAATTCTTCGTTTTAAAGGTGTTCCAAAGAGCTGGCGGGTCGGCAAAAATATTTGCAATTTTTGTTGGCTTCAAACTTGAAGCACGAGTCCACGATATGGATTGGAGCCTTGAAATTCAATCCTAGCCCCGAGTAGATCTGAAATTCTCACGTTTAACGGTGTTCCAAAGGGGTGGCGTGTCAGCAAACGTATTTGAAATTTTTGTTGGCCTCAAACTTGAAGCACGTGTACACGATATCCATTGGAGCCTCGAAATTTGATCCTAGCGCCAAGTAGATCTGAAATTCTCACTTTTAACGGTGTCCCAAAAGGGTGCCGGGTCGGCAAAAGTATTTGAAATTTTTGTTGGCTTCAAACTTGAAACACGTGTCCACGGTATCGATTGGAGCCTCGAAATTTGATCCTAGCTCCGAGTAGAACTGAAATTCCTCGTTTTAAAGGTGTTCCAAAGGGGTGGCGGGTCGGCAAAAGTCTTTGAAATTTCTGTGGGCTTCAAACTTGACGTACGTGTCCCCGATATCGATTGGAGCCTCGAAATTTGATCCTAGCGCCGAGTAGAACTCAAATTCCTCGTTTTAAAGGTGTTCCAAAGGGCTGGCGGGTCGACAAAATTTTTTGAAATTTTTGGAGTCTTTAAACTTGAAGCACGAGTCCACGATATCGATTAGAGCCTTGCAATTCAATCCTAGCCCCGAGTAGATCTGAAATTCTCACGTTTAACGGTGTTCCAAAGGGGTGGCGCGTCGGCAAAAGTATTCGAAATTTTTGTTGGCTCCAAACTTGAAGCACGTGTACACGATATAGATTGGAGCCTCGAAATTTGATCCTAGCGCCGAGTAGATCTGAAATTCTTCGTTTTAAAAGTGTTCCAAAGAGCTGGCGGGTCGGCAAAAATATTTGCAATTTTTGTTGGCTTCAAACTTGAAGCACGAGTCCACGATATTGATTGGAGCCTTGAAATTCAATCCTAGCCCCGAGTAGATCTGAAATTCTCACGTTTAACGGTGTTCCAAAGGGGTGGCGTGTCAGCAAACGTATTTGAAATTTTTGTTGGCCTCAAACTTGAAGCACGTGTACACGATATCCATTAGAGCCTCGAAATTTGATCCTAGCGCCAAGTAGATCTGAAATTCTCACTTTTAACGGTGTCCCAAAAGGGTGGCGGGTCGGCATAAGTATTTGAAATTTTTGTTGGCTTCAAACTTGAAGCACGTGTCAACGGTATCGATTGGAGCCTCGAAATTTGATCCTAGCTCCGAGTAGAACTGAAATTCCTCGTTTTAAAGGTGTTCCAAAGGGGTGGCGGGTCGGCAAAAGTCTTTGAAATTTCTGTTGGCTTCAAACTTGACGTACGTGTCCCCGATATCGATTGGAGCCTCGAAATTTGATCCTAGCGCCGAGTAGAACTCAAATTCCTCGTTTTAAAGGTATTCCAAAGGGCTGGCGGGTCGACAAAATTTTTTGAAATTTTTGGTGTCTTTAAACTTGAAGCACGAGTCCACGATATCGATTAGAGCCTTGCAATTCAATCCTAGCCCCGAGTAGATCTGAAATTCTCACGTTTAACGGTGTTCCAAAGGGGTGGCGCGTCGGCAAAAGTATTCGAAATTTTTGTTGGCTCCAAACTTGAAGCACGTGTACACGATATAGATTGGAGCCTCGAAATTTGATCCTAGCGCCGAGTAGATCTGAAATTCTTCATTTTAAAAGTGTTCCAAAGAGCTGGCGGGTCGGCAAAAATATTTGCAATTTTTGTTGGCTTCAAGCTTGAAGCACGAGTCCACGATATTGATTGGAGCCTTGAAATTCAATCCTAGCCCCGAGTAGATCTGAAATTCTCACGTTTAACGGTGTTCCAAAGGGGTGGCGTGTCAGCAAACGTATTCAAAATTTTTGTTGTCTTCAAACTTGAAGCACGTGTACACGATATCGATTGGAGTCTCGGAATTTGATCCTAGCGCCGAGTAGATCTGAAATTCTCACTTTTAACGGTGTCCCAAAAGGGTGGCGGGTCGGCAAAAGTATTTGAAATTTTTGTTGGCTTCAAACTTGAAGCACGTATCCACGATATCGATTGGAGTCTCGAAATTTGATCCTAGCGCCGAGTAGAACTCAAATTCCTCGTTTTAAAAATGTTCCAAAGGGCTGGCGGGTCGGCAAAAATATTTGAAATTTTTGTTGGCTTCAAACTTGAAGCACGAGTCCACGATATCGATTGGAGCCTCGAAATTCAATCCTAGGCTCGAGTAGAGCACACATTCCCCCTTTTAACACTGTTCCAAAGGTGTGTCGGGTCGGCAATAATATTTGAAATTTTTGTTGTCCTCAAACTTGAAGCATGAGTCCACGATATCGATTGGAGCCTCGAAATTTGATCCTAGCCCCGAGTAGAACTCAAATTCCGCGTCTTAAAGCTGTTCCAATGGGCTGGCGGGTCGACAAAAATATTTGAAATTTTGGTTGGCTTGAACTTGAAGCACGAGTCCACGATATCGATTGGAGTCTCGAAATTCAATCCTAGCCTCGAGTAGAACTCAAATTCCTCGTTTTAAAGGTGTTCCAAAGGGCTAGCGGGTCGGTAAAAATATTTGAAATTTTTGTTGTCTTCAAACTTGAAGCATGAGTCCACGATATCGATTGGAGCCTCGAATCTCAATCCTAGCCTCCAGTAGAACTCAAATTCCTCATTTTAAAGGTGTTCCAAAGGGCTGGCGGGTCGGCAAAAATATTTGAAATTTTTGTTGGCTTCAAACTTGAAGCACGTGTCGACGATATCGATTGGAGCCTCGAAATTTATCCTAGCCCCGAGTAGAACTCAAATTCCTCGTTTTAAAGGTTTTCCAAAGGGCTGGCGGGTCGGCAAAAATATTTGAAATTTTTGTTGGCTTCAAACTTGAAGCACGAGTCCACGATATTGATTGGAGCCTTGAAATTCAATCCTAGCCCCGAGTACATCTGAAATTCTCACGTTTAACGGTGTTCCAAAGGGGTGGCGTGTCAGCAAACGTATTCAAAATTTGTGTTGTCTTCAAACTTGAAGCACGTGTACACGATATCGATTGGAGTCTCGGAATTTGATCCTAGCGCCGAGTAGATCTGAAATTCTCACTTTTAACGGTGTCCCAAAAGGGTGGCGGTTCCGCAAAAGTATTTGAAATTTTTGTTGGCTTCAAACTTGAACCACGTATCCACGATATCGATTGGAGTCTCGAAATTTGATCCTAGCGCCGAGTAGAACTCAAATTCCTCGTTTTAAAGATGTTCCAAAGGGCTGGCGGGTCGGCAAAAATATTTGAAATTTTTGTTGGCGTCAAACTTGAAGCACGAGTCCACGATATCGATTGGAGCGTCGAAATTCAATCCTAGGCTCGAGTAGAGCTCACATTCCCCCTTTTAACACTGTTCCAAAGGTGTGTCGGGTCGGCAATAATATTTGAAATTTTTGTTGTCCTCAAACTTAAAGCATGAGTCCACGATATCGATTGGAGCCTCGAAATTTGATCCTAGCCCCGAGTAGAACTCAAATTCCGCGTATTAAAGCTGTTCCAAAGGGCTGGCGGGTCGGCAAAAATATTTGAAATTTTTGTTGGCTTCAAACTTGAAGCACGTGTCGACGATATCGATTGGAGCCTCGAAATTTGATCCTAGCCCCGAGTAGAATTCAAATTCCTCGTTTTAAAGGTGTTCCAAAGGGCTGGCGGGTCGGCAAAAATATTTGAAATTTTTGTTGGCTTCAAACTTGAACCACGAGTCCACCATATCGATTGGAGCCTTGAAATTCAATCCTAGCCCCGAGTAGATCTGAAATTCTCAGGTATAACGGTGTCCCAAAAGGGTGGCGGTTCGGCAAAAGTATTTGAAATTTTTGTTGGCTTCAAACTTGAAGCACGTGTCCACGATATCGATTGGAGCCTCGAAATTTGATCCTAGCTCCGAGTAGAACTGAAATTCCTCGTTTTAAAGGTGTTCCAAAGGGCTGGCGGGTCGGCAAAAATATTTGAAATTTTTGTTGGCTTCAAACTTGAAGCACGAGTCCACGATATCTATTGGAGCCTCAAAATTCATCCCTAGCTCCGAGTAGATCTGAAATTCTCACGTTTAACGGTGTTCCAAAGGAGTGGCGGGTCGGCAAAAGTATTTGAAATGTTTGTTGGCTTCAAACTTGAAGCACATGTCGACGATATCGATTGGAGCCTCGAAATTTGATCCTAGCCCCGAGTAGAACTCAAATTCCTCGTTTTAAAGATGTTCCAAATGGCTGGCGGGTCGGCAAAAAAATTTCAAATTTTTGTTGGCTTCAAACTTGAAGCACGAGTCCACGATATCGTTTGAAGCCTTGAAATTCAATCCTAGCCCCGAGTAGATCTGAAATTCTCACTTTTAACGGTGTCCCAAAGGGGTGGCGGATCGGCAAAAGTATTTGAAATTTTTGTTGGCTTCAAACTTGAAGCACGTGTCCACGATATCGATTGGAGACTCAAAATTTGATCCTAGCTCCGAGTAGAACGCAAATTCCTCGTTTTAAAGATGTTCCAAAAGGCTGGCGGGTCGACAAAAATATTTGAAATTTTTGTTGTCTTCAAACTTGAAGCACGTTTCCACGATATCGATTGGAGCCTCGAAATTCAATCCTAGCCTCGAGTAGAACTCAAATTCCTCGTTTTAAATGTGTTCCAAAGGGCTGGCGGGTCGGCAAAAATATTTGAAATTTTTGTTGTCTTCAAACTTGAAGCATGAGTCCACGATATCGATTGGAGCCTCGAAATTTATCCTAGCCCCGAGTAGAACTCAAATTCCTCGTTTTAAAGATTTTCCAAAGGGCTGGCGGGTCGGCAAAAATATTTGAAATTTTTGTTGGCTTCAAACTTGAAGCACGAGTCCACGATATTGATTGGAGCCTTGAAATTCAATCCTAGCCCCGAGTACATCTGAAATTCTCACGTTTAACGGTGTTCCAAAGGGGTGGCGTGTCAGCAAACGTATTCAAAATTTGTGTTGTCTTCAAACTTGAAGCACGTGTACACGATATCGATTGGAGTCTCGGAATTTGATCCTAGCGCCGAGTGGATCTGAAATTCTCACTTTTAACGGTGTCCCAAAAGGGTGGCGGTTCCGCAAAAGTATTTGAAATTTTTGTTGGCTTCAAACTTGAACCACGTATCCACGATATCGATTGGAGTGTCGAAATTTGATCCTAGCGCCGATTAGAACTCAAATTCCTCGTTTTAAAGATGTTCCAAAGGGCTGGCGGGTCGGCAAAAATATTTGAAATTTTTGTTGGCGTCAAACTTGAAGCACGAGTCCACGATATCGATTGGAGCCTCGAAATTCAATCCTAGGCTCGAGTAGAGCTCACATTCCCCCTTTTAACACTGTTCCAAAGGTGTGTCGGGTCGGCAATAATATTTGAAATTTTTGTTGTCCTCAAACTTAAAGCATGAGTCCACGATATCGATTGGAGCCTCGAAATTTGATCCTAGCCCCGAGTAGAACTCAAATTCCGCGTATTAAAGCTGTTCCAAAGGGCTGGCGGGTCGGCAAAAATATTGGAAATTTTTGTTGGCTTCAAACTTGAAGCACGTGTCGACGATATCGATTGGAGCCTCGAAATTTGATCCTAGCCCCGAGTAGAATTCAAATTCCTCGTTTTAAAGGTGTTCCAAAGGGCTGGCGGGTCGGCAAAAATATTTGAAATTTTTGTTGGCTTCAAACTTGAACCACGAGTCCACCATATCGATTGGAGCCTTGAAATTCAATCCTAGCCCCGAGTAGATCTGAAATTCTCAGGTATAACGGTGTCCCAAAAGGGTGGCGGGTCGGCAAAAGTATTTGAAATTTTTGTTGGCTTCAAACTTGAAGCACGTGTCCACGATATCGATTGGAGCCTCGAAATTTGATCCTAGCTCCGAGTAGAACTGAAATTCCTCGTTTTAAAGGTGTTCCAAAGGGCTGGCGGGTCGGCAAAAATATTTGAAATTTTTGTTGGCTTCAAACTTGAAGCACGAGTCCACGATATCTATTGGAGCCTCAAAATTCATCCCTAGCTCCGAGTAGATCTGAAATTCTCACGCTTAACGGTGTTCCAAAGGCGTGGCGGGTCGGCAAAAGTATTTGAAATGTTTGTTGGCTTCAAACTTGAAGCACGTGTCGACGATATCGATTGGAGCCTGGAAATTTGATCCTAGCCCCGAGTAGAACTCAAATTCCTCGTTTTAAAGATGTTCCAAAGGGCTGGCGGGTCGGCAAAAAAATTTCAAATTTTTGTTGGCTTCAAACTTGAAGCACGAGTCCACGATATCGTTTGAAGCCTTGAAATTCAATCCTAGCCCCGAGTAGATCTGAAATTCTCACTTTTAACGGTGTCCCAAAGGGGTGGCGGGTCGGCAAAAGTATTTGAAATTTTTGTTGGCTTCAAACTTGAAGCACGTGTCCACGATATCGATTGGAGCCTCAAAATTTGATCCTAGCTCCGAGTAGAACGCAAATTCCTCGTTTTAAAGCTGTTCCAAAAGGCTGGCGGGTCGGCAAAAATATTTGAAATTTTTGTTGTCTTCAAACTTGAAGCTCGTTTCCACGATATCGATTGGAGCCTCGAAATTCAATCCTAGCCTCGAGTAGAACTCAAATTCCTCGTTTTAAACGTGTTCCAAAGGGCTAGCGGGTCGGCAAAAATATTTGAAATTTTTGTTGTCTTCAAACTTGAAGCATGAGTCCACGATATCGACTGGAGCCTCGAATCTCAATCCTAGCCTCGAGTAGAACTCAAATTCCTCGTTTTAAAGGTGTTCCAATCGGCTGGCGGGTCGGCAAAAATATTTGAAATTTTTGTTGGCTTCAAACTTGAACCACGAGTCCACCATATCGATTGGAGCCTTGAAATTCAATCCTAGCCCCGAGTAGATCTGAAATTCTCAGGTTTAACGGTGTTCCAAAGGGGTGGCCGGTCGGCAAAAGTCTTTGAAATTTTTGTTGACTTCAAACTTGAAGTACGTGTCCCCGATATCGATTGGAGCCTCGAAATTTGATCCTAGCGCCGAGTAGAACTCAAATTCCTCGTTTTAAAGGTGTTCCAAAGGGTTGGCGGATCGGCAAAAATTTTTGAAATTTTTGGTGTCTTTAAACTTGAAGCACGAGTCCATGATATTGATTGGAGCCTTGAAATTCAATCCTAGCCCCGAGTAGATCTGAAATTCTCATGTTTAACGGTGTTACAATGGGGTGGCGCGTCGGCAAAAGTATTTGAAATTTTTGTTGTCTTCAAACTTGAAGTACGTGTCCCCGATATCGATTGGAGCCTCGAAATTTGATCCTAGCGCCGAGTAGAACTCAAATTCTTCGTTTTAAAGGTGTTCCAAAGAGCTGGCGGGTCGGCAAAAATATTTGCAATTTTTGTTGGCTTCAAACTTGAAGCACGAGTCCACGATATGGATTGGAGCCTTGAAATTCAATCCTAGCCCCGAGTAGATCTGAAATTCTCACGTTTAACGGTGTTCCAAAGGGGTGGCGTGTCAGCAAACGTATTTGAAATTTTTGTTGGCCTCAAACTTGAAGCACGTGTACACGATATCCATTGGAGCCTCGAAATTTGATCCTAGCGCCAAGTAGATCTGAAATTCTCACTTTTAACGGTGTCCCAAAAGGGTGCCGGGTCGGCAAAAGTATTTGAAATTTTTGTTGGCTTCAAACTTGAAACACGTGTCCACGGTATCGATTGGAGCCTCGAAATTTGATCCTAGCTCCGAGTAGAACTGAAATTCCTCGTTTTAAAGGTGTTCCAAAGGGGTGGCGGGTCGGCAAAAGTCTTTGAAATTTCTGTGGGCTTCAAACTTGACGTACGTGTCCCCGATATCGATTGGAGCCTCGAAATTTGATCCTAGCGCCGAGTAGAACTCAAATTCCTCGTTTTAAAGGTGTTCCAAAGGGCTGGCGGGTCGACAAAATTTTTTGAAATTTTTGGAGTCTTTAAACTTGAAGCACGAGTCCACGATATCGATTAGAGCCTTGCAATTCAATCCTAGCCCCGAGTAGATCTGAAATTCTCACGTTTAACGGTGTTCCAAAGGGGTGGCGCGTCGGCAAAAGTATTCGAAATTTTTGTTGGCTCCAAACTTGAAGCACGTGTACACGATATAGATTGGAGCCTCGAAATTTGATCCTAGCGCCGAGTAGATCTGAAATTCTTCGTTTTAAAAGTGTTCCAAAGAGCTGGCGGGTCGGCAAAAATATTTGCAATTTTTGTTGGCTTCAAACTTGAAGCACGAGTCCACGATATTGATTGGAGCCTTGAAATTCAATCCTAGCCCCGAGTAGATCTGAAATTCTCACGTTTAACGGTGTTCCAAAGGGGTGGCGTGTCAGCAAACGTATTTGAAATTTTTGTTGGCCTCAAACTTGAAGCACGTGTACACGATATCCATTGGAGCCTCGAAATTTGATCCTAGCGCCAAGTAGATCTGAAATTCTCACTTTTAACGGTGTCCCAAAAGGGTGGCGGGTCGGCATAAGTATTTGAAATTTTTGTTGGCTTCAAACTTGAAGCACGTGTCAACGGTATCGATTGGAGCCTCGAAATTTGATCCTAGCTCCGAGTAGAACTGAAATTCCTCGTTTTAAAGGTGTTCCAAAGGGGTGGCGGGTCGGCAAAAGTCTTTGAAATTTCTGTTGGCTTCAAACTTGACGTACGTGTCCCCGATATCGATTGGAGCCTCGAAATTTGATCCTAGCGCCGAGTAGAACTCAAATTCCTCGTTTTAAAGGTATTCCAAAGGGCTGGCGGGTCGACAAAATTTTTTGAAATTTTTGGTGTCTTTAAACTTGAAGCACGAGTCCACGATATCGATTAGAGCCTTGCAATTCAATCCTAGCCCCGAGTAGATCTGAAATTCTCACGTTTAACGGTGTTCCAAAGGGGTGGCGCGTCGGCAAAAGTATTCGAAATTTTTGTTGGCTCCAAACTTGAAGCACGTGTACACGATATAGATTGGAGCCTCGAAATTTGATCCTAGCGCCGAGTAGATCTGAAATTCTTCATTTTAAAAGTGTTCCAAAGAGCTGGCGGGGCGGCAAAAATATTTGCAATTTTTGTTGGCTTCAAGCTTGAAGCACGAGTCCACGATATTGATTGGAGCCTTGAAATTCAATCCTAGCCCCGAGTAGATCTGAAATTCTCACGTTTAACGGTGTTCCAAAGGGGTGGCGTGTCAGCAAACGTATTCAAAATTTTTGTTGTCTTCAAACTTGAAGCACGTGTACACGATATCGATTGGAGTCTCGGAATTTGATCCTAGCGCCGAGTAGATCTGAAATTCTCACTTTTAACGGTGTCCCAAAAGGGTGGCGGGTCGGCAAAAGTATTTGAAATTTTTGTTGGCTTCAAACTTGAAGCACGTATCCACGATATCGATTGGAGTCTCGAAATTTGATCCTAGCGCCGAGTAGAACTCAAATTCCTCGTTTTAAAAATGTTCCAAAGGGCTGGCGGGTCGGCAAAAATATTTGAAATTTTTGTTGGCTTCAAACTTGAAGCACGAGTCCACGATATCGATTGGAGCCTCGAAATTCAATCCTAGGCTCGAGTAGAGCACACATTCCCCCTTTTAACACTGTTCCAAAGGTGTGTCGGGTCGGCAATAATATTTGAAATTTTTGTTGTCCTCAAACTTGAAGCATGAGTCCACGATATCGATTGGAGCCTCGAAATTTGATCCTAGCCCCGAGTAGAACTCAAATTCCGCGTCTTAAAGCTGTTCCAATGGGCTGGCGGGTCGACAAAAATATTTGAAATTTTGGTTGGCTTGAACTTGAAGCACGAGTCCACGATATCGATTGGAGTCTCGAAATTCAATCCTAGCCTCGAGTAGAACTCAAATTCCTCGTTTTAAAGGTGTTCCAAAGGGCTAGCGGGTCGGTAAAAATATTTGAAATTTTTGTTGTCTTCAAACTTGAAGCATGAGTCCACGATATCGATTGGAGCCTCGAATCTCAATCCTAGCCTCCAGTAGAACTCAAATTCCTCATTTTAAAGGTGTTCCAAAGGGCTGGCGGGTCGGCAAAAATATTTGAAATTTTTGTTGGCTTCAAACTTGAAGCACGTGTCGACGATATCGATTGGAGCCTCGAAATTTATCCTAGCCCCGAGTAGAACTCAAATTCCTCGTTTTAAAGGTTTTCCAAAGGGCTGGCGGGTCGGCAAAAATATTTGAAATTTTTGTTGGCTTCAAACTTGAAGCACGAGTCCACGATATTGATTGGAGCCTTGAAATTCAATCCTAGCCCCGAGTACATCTGAAATTCTCACGTTTAACGGTGTTCCAAAGGGGTGGCGTGTCAGCAAACGTATTCAAAATTTGTGTTGTCTTCAAACTTGAAGCACGTGTACACGATATCGATTGGAGTCTCGGAATTTGATCCTAGCGCCGAGTAGATCTGAAATTCTCACTTTTAACGGTGTCCCAAAAGGGTGGCGGTTCCGCAAAAGTATTTGAAATTTTTGTTGGCTTCAAACTTGAACCACGTATCCACGATATCGATTGGAGTCTCGAAAGTTGATCCTAGCGCCGAGTAGAACTCAAATTCCTCGTTTTAAAGATGTTCAAAAGGGCTGGCGGGTCGGCAAAAATATTTGAAATTTTTGTTGGCGTCAAACTTGAAGCACGAGTCCACGATATCGATTGGAGCCTCGAAATTCAATCCTAGGCTCGAGTAGAGCTCACATTCCCCCTTTTAACACTGTTCCAAAGGTGTGTCGGGTCGGCAATAATATTTGAAATTTTTGTTGTCCTCAAACTTAAAGCATGAGTCCACGATATCGATTGGAGCCTCGAAATTTGATCCTAGCCCCGAGTAGAACTCAAATTTCGCGTATTAAAGCTGTTCCAAAGGGCTGGCGGGTCGGCAAAAATATTTGAAATTTTTGTTGGCTTCAAACTTGAAGCACGTGTCGACGATATCGATTGGAGCCTCGAAATTTGATCCTAGCCCCGAGTAGAATTCAAATTCCTCGTTTTAAAGGTGTTCCAAAGGGCTGGCGGGTCGGCAAAAATATTTGAAATTTTTGTTGGCTTCAAACTTGAACCACGAGTCCACCATATCGATTGGAGCCTTGAAATTCAATCCTAGCCCCGAGTAGATCTGAAATTCTCAGGTATAACGGTGTCCCAAAAGGGTGGCGGGTCGGCAAAAGTATTTGAAATTTTTGTTGGCTTCAAACTTGAAGCACGTGTCCACGATATCGATTGGAGCCTCGAAATTTGATCCTAGCTCCGAGTAGAACTGAAATTCCTCGTTTTAAAGGTGTTCCAAAGGGCTGGCGGGTCGGCAAAAATATTTGAAATTTTTGTTGGTTTCAAACTTGAAGCACGAGTCCACGATATCTATTGGAGCCTCAAAATTCATCCCTAGCTCCGAGTAGATCTGAAATTCTCACGCTTAACGGTGTTCCAAAGGGGTGGCGGGTCGGCAAAAGTATTTGAAATGTTTGTTGGCTTCAAACTTGAAGCACGTGTCGACGATATCGATTGGAGCCTGGAAATTTGATCCTAGCCCCGAGTAGAACTCAAATTCCTCGTTTTAAAGATGTTCCAAAGGGCTGGCGGGTCGGCAAAAAAATTTCAAATTTTTGTTGGCTTCAAACTTGAAGCACGAGTCCACGATATCGTTTGAAGCCTTGAAATTCAATCCTAGCCCCGAGTAGATCTGAAATTCTCACTTTTAACGGTGTTCCAAAGGGGTGGCCGGTCGGCAAAAGTCTTTGAAATTTTTGTTGACTTCAAACTTGATGTACGTGTCCCCGATATCGATTGGAGCCTCGAAATTTGATCCTAGCGCCGAGTAGAACTCAAATTCCTCGTTTTAAAGGTGTTCCAAAGGGTTGGCGGATCGGCAAAAATTTTTGAAATTTTTGGTGTCTTTAAACTTGAAGCACGAGTCTACGATATCGATTGGAGCCTTGACATTCAATCCTAGCCCCGAGTAGATCTGAAATTCTCACGTTTAACGGTGTTACAAAGAGGTGGCGCGTCGGCAAAAGTATTTGAAATTTTTGTTGTCTTCAAACTTGAAGTACGTGTCCCCGATATCGATTGGAGCCTCGAAATTTGATCCTAGCGCCGAGTAGAACTCAAATTCTTCGTTTTAAAGGTGTTCCAAAGAGCTGGCGGGTCGGCAAAAATATTTGCAATTTTTGTTGGCTTCAAACTTGAAGCACGAGTCCACGATATGGATTGGAGCCTTGAAATTCAATCCTAGCCCCGAGTAGATCTGAAATTCTCACGTTTAACGGTGTTCCAAAGGGGTGGCGTGTCAGCAAACGTATTTGAAATTTTTGTTGGCCTCAAACTTGAAGCACGTGTACACGATATCCATTGGAGCCTCGAAATTTGATCCTAGCGCCAAGTAGATCTGAAATTCTCACTTTTAACGGTGTCCCAAAAGGGTGCCGGGTCGGCAAAAGTATTTGAAATTTTTGTTGGCTTCAAACTTGAAACACGTGTCCACGGTATCGATTGGAGCCTCGAAATTTGATCCTAGCTCCGAGTAGAACTGAAATTCCTCGTTTTAAAGGTGTTCCAAAGGGGTGGCGGGTCGGCAAAAGTCTTTGAAATTTCTGTGGGCTTCAAACTTGACGTACGTGTCCCCGATATCGATTGGAGCCTCGAAATTTGATCCTAGCGCCGAGTAGAACTCAAATTCCTCGTTTTAAAGGTGTTCCAAAGGGCTGGCGGGTCGACAAAATTTTTTGAAATTTTTGGAGTATTTAAACTTGAAGCACGAGTCCACGATATCGATTAGAGCCTTGCAATTCAATCCTAGCCCCGAGTAGATCTGAAATTCTCACGTTTAACGGTGTTCCAAAGGGGTGGCGCGTCGGCAAAAGTATTCGAAATTTTTGTTGGCTCCAAACTTGAAGCACGTGTACACGATATAGATTGGAGCCTCGAAATTTGATCCTAGCGCCGAGTAGATCTGAAATTCTTCGTTTTAAAAGTGTTCCAAAGAGCTGGCGGGTCGGCAAAAATATTTGCAATTTTTGTTGGCTTCAAACTTGAAGCACGAGTCCACGATATTGATTGGAGCCTTGAAATTCAATCCTAGCCCCGAGTAGATCTGAAATTCTCACGTTTAACGGTGTTCCAAAGGGGTGGCGTGTCAGCAAACGTATTTGAAATTTTTGTTGGCCTCAAACTTGAAGCACGTGTACACGATATCCATTGGAGCCTCGAAATTTGATCCTAGCGCCAAGTAGATCTGAAATTCTCACTTTTAACGGTGTCCCAAAAGGGTGGCGGGTCGGCATAAGTATTTGAAATTTTTGTTGGCTTCAAACTTGAAGCACGTGTCAACGGTATCGATTGGAGCCTCGAAATTTGATCCTAGCTCCGAGTAGAACTGAAATTCCTCGTTTTAAAGGTGTTCCAAAGGGGTGGCGGGTCGGCAAAAGTCTTTGAAATTTCTGTTGGCTTCAAACTTGACGTACGTGTCCCCGATATCGATTGGAGCCTCGAAATTTGATCCTAGCGCCGAGTAGAACTCAAATTCCTCGTTTTAAAGGTATTCCAAAGGGCTGGCGGGTCGACAAAATTTTTTGAAATTTTTGGTGTCTTTAAACTTGAAGCACGAGTCCACGATATCGATTAGAGCCTTGCAATTCAATCCTAGCCCCGAGTAGATCTGAAATTCTGACGTTTAACGGTGTTCCAAAGGGGTGGCGCGTCGGCAAAAGTATTCGAAATTTTTGTTGGCTCCAAACTTGAAGCACGTGTACACGATATAGATTGGAGCCTCGAAATTTGATCCTAGCGCCGAGTAGATCTGAAATTCTTCATTTTAAAAGTGTTCCAAAGAGCTGGCGGGTCGGCAAAAATATTTGCAATTTTTGTTGGCTTCAAACTTGAAGCACGAGTCCACGATATTGATTGGAGCCTTGAAATTCAATCCTAGCCCCGAGTAGATCTGAAATTCTCACGTTTAACGGTGTTCGAAAGGGGTGGCGTGTCAGCAAACGTATTCAAAATTTTTGTTGTCTTCAAACTTGAAGCACGTGTACACGATATCGATTGGAGTCTCGGAATTTGATCCTAGCGCCGAGTAGATCTGAAATTCTCACTTTTAACGGTGTCCCAAAAGGGTGGCGGGTCGGCAAAAGTATTTGAAATTTTTGTTGGCTTCAAACTTGAAGCACGTATCCACGATATCGATTGGAGTCTCGAAATTTGATCCTAGCGCCGAGTAGAACTCAAATTCCTCGTTTTAAAAATGTTCCAAAGGGCTGGCGGGTCGGCAAAAATATTTGAAATTTTTGTTGGCTTCAAACTTGAAGCACGAGTCCACGATATCGATTGGAGCCTCGAAATTCAATCCTAGGCTCGAGTAGAGCACACATTCCCCCTTTTAACACTGTTCCAAAGGTGTGTCGGGTCGGCAATAATATTTTTAATTTTTGTTGTCCTCAAACTTGAAGCATGAGTCCACGATATCGATTGGAGCCTCGAAATTTGATCCTAGCCCCGAGTAGAACTCAAATTCCGCGTTTTAAAGCTGTTCCAATGGGCTGGCGGGTCGACAAAAATATTTGAAATTTTGTTTGGCTTGAACTTGAAGCACGAGTCCACGATATCGATTGGATTCTCGAAATTCAATCCTAGCCTCGAGTAGAACTCAAATTCCTCGTTTTAAAGGTGTTCCAAAGGGCTGGCGGGTCGGTAAAAATATTTGAAATTTTTGTTGTCTTCAAACTTGAAGCATGAGTCCACGATATCGATTGGAGCCTCGAATCTCAATCCTAGCCTCCAGTAGAACTCAAATTCCTCGTTTTAAAGGTGTTCCAAAGGGCTGGCGGGTCGGCAAAAATATTTGAAATTTTTGTTGGCTTCAAACTTGAAGCACGTGTCGACGATATCGATTGGAGCCTCGAAATTTATCCTAGCCCCGAGTAGAACTCAAATTCCTCGTGTTAAAGGTTTTCCAAAGGGCTGGCGGGTCGGCAAAAATATTTGAAATTTTTGTTGGCTTCAAACTTGAAGCACGAGTCCACGATATTGATTGGAGCCTTGAAATTCAATCCTAGCCCCGAGTACATCTGAAATTCTCACGTTTAACGGTGTTCCAAAGGGGTGGCGTGTCAGCAAACGTATTCAAAATTTGTGTTGTCTTCAAACTTGAAGCACGTGTACACGATATCGATTGGAGTCTCGGAATTTGATCCTAGCGCCGAGTAGATCTGAAATTCTCACTTTTAACGGTGTCCCAAAAGGGTGGCGGTTCCGCAAAAGTATTTGAAATTTTTGTTGGCTTCAAACTTGAACCACGTATCCACGATATCGATTGGAGTCTCGAAATTTGATCCTAGCGCCGAGTAGAACTCAAATTCCTCGTTTTAAAGATGTTCCAAAGGGCTGGCGGGTCGGCAAAAATATTTGAAATTTTTGTTGGCGTCAAACTTGAAGCACGAGTCCACGATATCGATTGGAGCCTCGAAATTCAATCCTAGGCTCGAGTAGAGCTCACATTCCCCCTTTTAACACTGTTCCAAAGGTGTGTCGGGTCGGCAATAATATTTGAAATTTTTGTTGTCCTCAAACTTAAAGCATGAGTCCACGATATCGATTGGAGCCTCGAAATTTGATCCTAGCCCCGAGTAGAACTCAAATTCCGCGTATTAAAGCTGTTCCAAAGGGCTGGCGGGTCGGCAAAAATATTTAAAATTTTTGTTGGCTTCAAACTTGAAGCACGTGTCGACGATATCGATTGGAGCCTCGAAATTTGATCCTAGCCCCGAGTAGAATTCAAATTCCTCGTTTTAAAGGTGTTCCAAAAGGCTGGCGGGCCGGCAAAAATATTTGAAATTTTTGTTGGCTTCAAACTTGAACCACGAGTCCACCATATCGATTGGAGCCTTGAAATTCAATCCTAGCCCCGAGTAGATCTGAAATTCTCAGGTATAACGGTGTCCCAAAAGGGTGGCGGGTCGGCAAAAGTATTTGAAATTTTTGTTGGCTTCAAACTTGAAGCACGTGTCCACGATATCGATTGGAGCCTCGAAATTTGATCCTAGCTCCGAGTAGAACTGAAATTCCTCGTTTTAAAGGTGTTCCAAAGGGCTGGCGGGTCGGCAAAAATATTTGAAATTTTTGTTGGCTTCAAACTTGAAGCACGAGTCCACGATATCTATTGGAGCCTCAAAATTCATCCCTAGCTCCGAGTAGATCTGAAATTCTCACGCTTAACGGTGTTCCAAAGGGGTGGCGGGTCGGCAAAAGTATTTGAAATGTTTGTTGGCTTCAAACTTGAAGCACGTGTCGACGATATCGATTGGAGCCTGGAAATTTGATCCTAGCCCCGAGTAGAACTCAAATTCCTCGTTTTAAAGATGTTCCAAAGGGCTGGCGGGTCGGCAAAAAAATTTCAAATTTTTGTTGGCTTCAAACTTGAAGCACGAGTCCACGATATCGTTTGAAGCCTTGAAATTCAATCCTAGCCCCGAGTAGATCTGAAATTCTCACTTTTAACGGTGTTCCAAAGGGGTGGCCGGTCGGCAAAAGTCTTTGAAATTTTTGTTGACTTCAAACTTGATGTACGTGTCCCCGATATCGATTGGAGCCTCGAAATTTGATCCTAGCGCCGAGTAGAACTCAAATTCCTCGTTTTAAAGGTGTTCCAAAGGGTTGGCGGATCGGCAAAAATTTTTGAAATTTTTGGTGTCTTTAAACTTGAAGCACGAGTCCACGATATCGATTGGAGCCTTGAAATTCAATCCTAGCCCCGAGTAGATCTGAAATTCTGACGTTTAACGGTGTTCCAAAGGGGTGGCGCGTCGGCAAAAGTATTCGAAATTTTTGTTGGCTCCAAACTTGAAGCACGTGTACACGATATAGATTGGAGCCTCGAAATTTGATCCTAGCGCCGAGTAGATCTGAAATTCTTCATTTTAAAAGTGTTCCAAAGAGCTGGCGGGTCGGCAAAAATATTTGCAATTTTTGTTGGCTTCAAACTTGAAGCACGAGTCCACGATATTGATTGGAGCCTTGAAATTCAATCCTAGCCCCGAGTAGATCTGAAATTCTCACGTTTAACGGTGTTCCAAAGGGGTGGCGTGTCAGCAAACGTATTCAAAATTTTTGTTGTCTTCAAACTTGAAGCACGTGTACACGATATCGATTGGAGTCTCGGAATTTGATCCTAGCGCCGAGTAGATCTGAAATTCTCACTTTTAACGGTGTCCCAAAAGGGTGGCGGGTCGGCAAAAGTATTTGAAATTTTTGTTGGCTTCAAACTTGAAGCACGTATCCACGATATCGATTGGAGTCTCGAAATTTGATCCTAGCGCCGAGTAGAACTCAAATTCCTCGTTTTAAAAATGTTCCAAAGGGCTGGCGGGTCGGCAAAAATATTTGAAATTTTTGTTGGCTTCAAACTTGAAGCACGAGTCCACGATATCGATTGGAGCCTCGAAATTCAATCCTAGGCTCGAGTAGAGCACACATTCCCCCTTTTAACACTGTTCCAAAGGTGTGTCGGGTCGGCAATAATATTTTAAATTTTTGTTGTCCTCAAACTTGAAGCATGAGTCCACGATATCGATTGGAGCCTCGAAATTTGATCCTAGCCCCGAGTAGAACTCAAATTCCGCGTTTTAAAGCTGTTCCAATGGGCTGGCGGGTCGACAAAAATATTTGAAATTTTGTTTGGCTTGAACTTGAAGCACGAGTCCACGATATCGATTGGATTCTCGAAATTCAATCCTAGCCTCGAGTAGAACTCAAATTCCTCGTTTTAAAGGTGTTCCAAAGGGCTGGCGGGTCGGTAAAAATATTTGAAATTTTTGTTGTCTTCAAACTTGAAGCATGAGTCCACGATATCGATTGGAGCCTCGAATCTCAATCCTAGCCTCCAGTAGAACTCAAATTCCTCGTTTTAAAGGTGTTCCAAAGGGCTGGCGGGTCGGCAAAAATATTTGAAATTTTTGTTGGCTTCAAACTTGAAGCACGAGTCCACGATATCGTTTGAAGCCTTGAAATTCAATCCTAGCCCCGAGTAGATCTGAAATTCTCACTTTTAACGGTGTTCCAAAAGGGTGGCCGGTCGGCAAAAGTCTTTGAAATTTTTGTTGACTTCAAACTTGATGTACGTGTCCCCGATATCGATTGGAGCCTCGAAATTTGATCCTAGCGCCGAGTAGAACTCAAATTCCTCGTTTTAAAGGTGTTCCAAAGGGTTGGCGGATCGGCAAAAATTTTTGAAATTTTTGGTGTCTTTAAACTTGAAGCACGAGTCCACGATATCGATTGGAGCCTTGAAATTCAATCCTAGCCCCGAGTAGAACTCAAATTCCGCGTATTAAAGCTGTTCCAAAGGGCTGGCGGGTCGGCAAAAATATTTGAAATTTTTGTTGGCTTCAAACTTAAAGCACGTGTCGACGATATCGATTGGAGCCTCGAAATTTGATCCTAGCCCCGAGTAGAATTCAAATTCCTCGTTTTAAAGGTGTTCCAAAGGGCTGGCGGGCCGGCAAAAATATTTGAAATTTTTGTTGGCTTCAAACTTGAACCACGAGTCCACCATATCGATTGGAGCCTTGAAATTCAATCCTAGCCCCGAGTAGATCTGAAATTCTCAGGTATAACGGTGTCCCAAAAGGGTGGCGGGTCGGCAAAAGTATTTGAAATTTTTGTTGGCTTCAAACTTGAAGCACGTGTCCACGATATCGATTGGAGCCTCGAAATTTGATCCTAGCTCCGAGTAGAACTGAAATTCCTCGTTTTAAAGGTGTTCCAAAGGGCTGGCGGGTCGGCAAAAATATTTGAAATTTTTGTTGGCTTCAAACTTGAAGCACGAGTCCACGATATCTATTGGAGCCTCAAAATTCATCCCTAGCTCCGAGTAGATCTGAAATTCTCACGCTTAACGGTGTTCCAAAGGGGTGGCGGGTCGGCAAAAGTATTTGAAATGTTTGTTGGCTTCAAACTTGAAGCACGTGTCGACGATATCGATTGGAGCCTGGAAATTTGATCCTAGCCCCGAGTAGAACTCAAATTCCTCGTTTTAAAGATGTTCCAAAGGGCTGGCGGGTCGGCAAAAAAATTTCAAATTTTTGTTGGCTTCAAACTTGAAGCACGAGTCCACGATATCGTTTGAAGCCTTGAAATTCAATCCTAGCCCCGAGTAGATCTGAAATTCTCACTTTTAACGGTGTTCCAAAAGGGTGGCCGGTCGGCAAAAGTCTTTGAAATTTTTGTTGACTTCAAACTTGATGTACGTGTCCCCGATATCGATTGGAGCCTCGAAATTTGATCCTAGCGCCGAGTAGAACTCAAATTCCTCGTTTTAAAGGTGTTCCAAAGGGTTGGCGGATCGGCAAAAATTTTTGAAATTTTTGGTGTCTTTAAACTTGAAGCACGAGTCCACGATATCGATTGGAGCCTTGAAATTCAATCCTAGCCCCGAGTAGATCTGAAATTCTCACGTTTAACGGTGTTACAAAGAGGTGGCGCGTCGGCAAAAGTATTTGAAATTTTTGTTGTCTTCAAACTTGAAGTACGTGTCCCCGATATCGATTGGAGCCTCGAAATTTGATCCTAGCGCCGAGTAGAACTCAAATTCTTCGTTTTAAAGATGTTCCAAAGAGCTGGCGGGTCGGCAAAAATATTTGCAATTTTTGTTGCCTTCAAACTTGAAGCACGAGTCCACGATATGGATTGGAAATTCAATCCTAGCCCCGAGTAGATCTGAAATTCTCACGTTTAACAGTGTTCCAAAGGGGTGGCGTGTCAGCAAACGTATTTGAAAGTTTTGTTGGCCTCAAACTTGAAGCACGTGTACACGATATCTATTGGAGCCTCGAAATTTGATCCTAGCGCCAAGTAGATCTGAAATTCTCACTTTTAACGGTGTCCCAAAAGGGTGGCGGGTCGGCAAAAGTATTTGAAATTTTTGTTGGCTTCAAACTTGAAGCACGTGTCCACGATATCGATTGGAGCCTCGAAATTTGATCCTAGCTCCGAGTAGAACTGAAATTCCTCGTTTTAAAGGTGTTCCAAAGGGCTGGCGGGTCGGCAAAAATATTTGAAATTTTTGTTGGCTTCAAACTTGAAGCACGAGTCCACGATATCTATTGGAGCCTCGAAATTCATCCCTAGCTCCGAGTAGATCTGAAATTCTCACGTTTAACGGTGTTCCAAAGGGGTGGCGGGTCGGCAAAAGTATTTGAAATGTTTGTTGGCTTCAAACTTGAAGCACGTGTCGACGATATCGATTGGAGCCTCGAAATTTGATCCTAGCCCCGAGTAGAACTCAAATTCCTCGTTTTAAAGATGTTCCAAATGGCTGGCGGGTCGGCAAAAAAATTTCAAATTTTTGTTGGCTTCAAACTTGAAGCACGAGTCCACGATATCGTTTGAAGCCTTGAAATTCAATCCTAGCCCCGAGTAGATCTGAAATTCTCACTTTTAACGGTGTCCCAAAGGGGTGGCGGATCGGCAAAAGTATTTGAAATTTTTGTTGGCTTCAAACTTGAAGCACGTGTCCACGATATCGATTGGAGACTCAAAATTTGATCCTAGCTCCGAGTAGAACGCAAATTCCTCGTTTTAAAGATGTTCCAAAAGGCTGGCGGGTCGACAAAAATATTTGAAATTTTTGTTGTCTTCAAACTTGAAGCACGTTTCCACGATATCGATTGGAGCCTCGAAATTCAATCCTAGCCTCGAGTAGAACTCAAATTCCTCGTTTTAAATGTGTTCCAAAGGGCTGGCGGGTCGGCAAAAATATTTGAAATTTTTGTTGTCTTCAAACTTGAAGCATGAGTCCACGATATCGATTGGAGCCTCGAAATTTATCCTAGCCCCGAGTAGAACTCAAATTCCTCGTTTTAAAGATTTTCCAAAGGGCTGGCGGGTCGGCAAAAATATTTGAAATTTTTGTTGGCTTCAAACTTGAAGCACGAGTCCACGATATTGATTGGAGCCTTGAAATTCAATCCTAGCCCCGAGTACATCTGAAATTCTCACGTTTAACGGTGTTCCAAAGGGGTGGCGTGTCAGCAAACGTATTCAAAATTTGTGTTGTCTTCAAACTTGAAGCACGTGTACACGATATCGATTGGAGTCTCGGAATTTGATCCTAGCGCCGAGTGGATCTGAAATTCTCACTTTTAACGGTGTCCCAAAAGGGTGGCGGTTCCGCAAAAGTATTTGAAATTTTTGTTGGCTTCAAACTTGAACCACGTATCCACGATATCGATTGGAGTGTCGAAATTTGATCCTAGCGCCGATTAGAACTCAAATTCCTCGTTTTAAAGATGTTCCAAAGGGCTGGCGGGTCGGCAAAAATATTTGAAATTTTTGTTGGCGTCAAACTTGAAGCACGAGTCCACGATATCGATTGGAGCCTCGAAATTCAATCCTAGGCTCGAGTAGAGCTCACATTCCCCCTTTTAACACTGTTCCAAAGGTGTGTCGGGTCGGCAATAATATTTGAAATTTTTGTTGTCCTCAAACTTAAAGCATGAGTCCACGATATCGATTGGAGCCTCGAAATTTGATCCTAGCCCCAAGTAGAACTCAAATTCCGAGTATTAAAGCTGTTCCAAAGGGCTGGCGGGTCGGCAAAAATATTGGAAATTTTTGTTGGCTTCAAACTTGAAGCACGTGTCGACGATATCGATTGGAGCCTCGAAATTTGATCCTAGCCCCGAGTAGAATTCAAATTCCTCGTTTTAAAGGTGTTCCAAAGGGCTGGCGGGTCGGCAAAAATATTTGAAATTTTTGTTGGCTTCAAACTTGAACCACGAGTCCACCATATCGATTGGAGCCTTGAAATTCAATCCTAGCCCCGAGTAGATCTGAAATTCTCAGGTATAACGGTGTCCCAAAAGGGTGGCGGGTCGGCAAAAGTATTTGAAATTTTTGTTGGCTTCAAACTTGAAGCACGTGTCCACGATATCGATTGGAGCCTCGAAATTTGATCCTAGCTCCGAGTAGAACTGAAATTCCTCGTTTTAAAGGTGTTCCAAAGGGCTGGCGGGTCGGCAAAAATATTTGAAATTTTTGTTGGCTTCAAACTTGAAGCACGAGTCCACGATATCTATTGGAGCCTCAAAATTCATCCCTAGCTCCGAGTAGATCTGAAATTCTCACGCTTAACGGTGTTCCAAAGGCGTGGCGGGTCGGCAAAAGTATTTGAAATGTTTGTTGGCTTCAAACTTGAAGCACGTGTCGACGATATCGATTGGAGCCTGGAAATTTGATCCTAGCCCCGAGTAGAACTCAAATTCCTCGTTTTAAAGATGTTCCAAAGGGCTGGCGGGTCGGCAAAAAAATTTCAAATTTTTGTTGGCTTCAAACTTGAAGCACGAGTCCACGATATCGTTTGAAGCCTTGAAATTCAATCCTAGCCCCGAGTAGATCTGAAATTCTCACTTTTAACGGTGTCCCAAAGGGGTGGCGGGTCGGCAAAAGTATTTGAAATTTTTGTTGGCTTCAAACTTGAAGCACGTGTCCACGATATCGATTGGAGCCTCAAAATTTGATCCTAGCTCCGAGTAGAACGCAAATTCCTCGTTTTAAAGCTGTTCCAAAAGGCTGGCGGGTCGGCAAAAATATTTGAAATTTTTGTTGTCTTCAAACTTGAAGCTCGTTTCCACGATATCGATTGGAGCCTCGAAATTCAATCCTAGCCTCGAGTAGAACTCAAATTCCTCGTTTTAAACGTGTTCCAAAGGGCTAGCGGGTCGGCAAAAATATTTGAAATTTTTGTTGTCTTCAAACTTGAAGCATGAGTCCACGATATCGACTGGAGCCTCGAATCTCAATCCTAGCCTCGAGTAGAACTCAAATTCCTCGTTTTAAAGGTGTTCCAATCGGCTGGCGGGTCGGCAAAAATATTTGAAATTTTTGTTGGCTTCAAACTTGAACCACGAGTCCACCATATCGATTGGAGCCTTGAAATTCAATCCTAGCCCCGAGTAGATCTGAAATTCTCAGGTTTAACGGTGTTCCAAAGGGGTGGCCGGTCGGCAAAAGTCTTTGAAATTTTTGTTGACTTCAAACTTGAAGTACGTGTCCCCGATATCGATTGGAGCCTCGAAATTTGATCCTAGCGCCGAGTAGAACTCAAATTCCTCGTTTTAAAGGTGTTCCAAAGGGTTGGCGGATCGGCAAAAATTTTTGAAATTTTTGGTGTCTTTAAACTTGAAGCACGAGTCCATGATATTGATTGGAGCCTTGAAATTCAATCCTAGCCCCGAGTAGATCTGAAATTCTCATGTTTAACGGTGTTACAATGGGGTGGCGCGTCGGCAAAAGTATTTGAAATTTTTGTTGTCTTCAAACTTGAAGTACGTGTCCCCGATATCGATTGGAGCCTCGAAATTTGATCCTAGCGCCGAGTAGAACTCAAATTCTTCGTTTTAAAGGTGTTCCAAAGAGCTGGCGGGTCGGCAAAAATATTTGCAATTTTTGTTGGCTTCAAACTTGAAGCACGAGTCCACGATATGGATTGGAGCCTTGAAATTCAATCCTAGCCCCGAGTAGATCTGAAATTCTCACGTTTAACGGTGTTCCAAAGGGGTGGCGTGTCAGCAAACGTATTTGAAATTTTTGTTGGCCTCAAACTTGAAGCACGTGTACACGATATCCATTGGAGCCTCGAAATTTGATCCTAGCGCCAAGTAGATCTGAAATTCTCACTTTTAACGGTGTCCCAAAAGGGTGCCGGGTCGGCAAAAGTATTTGAAATTTTTGTTGGCTTCAAACTTGAAACACGTGTCCACGGTATCGATTGGAGCCTCGAAATTTGATCCTAGCTCCGAGTAGAACTGAAATTCCTCGTTTTAAAGGTGTTCCAAAGGGGTGGCGGGTCGGCAAAAGTCTTTGAAATTTCTGTGGGCTTCAAACTTGACGTACGTGTCCCCGATATCGATTGGAGCCTCGAAATTTGATCCTAGCGCCGAGTAGAACTCAAATTCCTCGTTTTAAAGGTGTTCCAAAGGGCTGGCGGGTCGACAAAATTTTTTGAAATTTTTGGAGTCTTTAAACTTGAAGCACGAGTCCACGATATCGATTAGAGCCTTGCAATTCAATCCTAGCCCCGAGTAGATCTGAAATTCTCACGTTTAACGGTGTTCCAAAGGGGTGGCGCGTCGGCAAAAGTATTCGAAATTTTTGTTGGCTCCAAACTTGAAGCACGTGTACACGATATAGATTGGAGCCTCGAAATTTGATCCTAGCGCCGAGTAGATCTGAAATTCTTCGTTTTAAAAGTGTTCCAAAGAGCTGGCGGGTCGGCAAAAATATTTGCAATTTTTGTTGGCTTCAAACTTGAAGCACGAGTCCACGATATTGATTGGAGCCTTGAAATTCAATCCTAGCCCCGAGTAGATCTGAAATTCTCACGTTTAACGGTGTTCCAAAGGGGTGGCGTGTCAGCAAACGTATTTGAAATTTTTGTTGGCCTCAAACTTGAAGCACGTGTACACGATATCCATTGGAGCCTCGAAATTTGATCCTAGCGCCAAGTAGATCTGAAATTCTCACTTTTAACGGTGTCCCAAAAGGGTGGCGGGTCGGCATAAGTATTTGAAATTTTTGTTGGCTTCAAACTTGAAGCACGTGTCAACGGTATCGATTGGAGCCTCGAAATTTGATCCTAGCTCCGAGTAGAACTGAAATTCCTCGTTTTAAAGGTGTTCCAAAGGGGTGGCGGGTCGGCAAAAGTCTTTGAAATTTCTGTTGGCTTCAAACTTGACGTACGTGTCCCCGATATCGATTGGAGCCTCGAAATTTGATCCTAGCGCCGAGTAGAACTCAAATTCCTCGTTTTAAAGGTATTCCAAAGGGCTGGCGGGTCGACAAAATTTTTTGAAATTTTTGGTGTCTTTAAACTTGAAGCACGAGTCCACGATATCGATTAGAGCCTTGCAATTCAATCCTAGCCCCGAGTAGATCTGAAATTCTCACGTTTAACGGTGTTCCAAAGGGGTGGCGCGTCGGCAAAAGTATTCGAAATTTTTGTTGGCTCCAAACTTGAAGCACGTGTACACGATATAGATTGGAGCCTCGAAATTTGATCCTAGCGCCGAGTAGATCTGAAATTCTTCATTTTAAAAGTGTTCCAAAGAGCTGGCGGGTCGGCAAAAATATTTGCAATTTTTGTTGGCTTCAAGCTTGAAGCACGAGTCCACGATATTGATTGGAGCCTTGAAATTCAATCCTAGCCCCGAGTAGATCTGAAATTCTCACGTTTAACGGTGTTCCAAAGGGGTGGCGTGTCAGCAAACGTATTCAAAATTTTTGTTGTCTTCAAACTTGAAGCACGTGTACACGATATCGATTGGAGTCTCGGAATTTGATCCTAGCGCCGAGTAGATCTGAAATTCTCACTTTTAACGGTGTCCCAAAAGGGTGGCGGTTCCGCAAAAGTATTTGAAATTTTTGTTGGCTTCAAACTTGAACCACGTATCCACGATATCGATTGGAGTCTCGAAATTTGATCCTAGCGCCGAGTAGAACTCAAATTCCTCGTTTTAAAGATGTTCCAAAGGGCTGGCGGGTCGGCAAAAATATTTGAAATTTTTGTTGGCGTCAAACTTGAAGCACGAGTCCACGATATCGATTGGAGCCTCGAAATTCAATCCTAGGCTCGAGTAGTGTTACGTCCTGGGTCGAATTTGGGACAGAAAGAGTAACCGACACCCACACAAATTTTTTTTTTTGGGACAATTAGTTATTACGCATAATGCCGTAAACAATATAATACCATCATTCTACATTATCATATTATTGTTAATAATAATCAACAACAATCGCCTTAAACAAATAATAATAAAGCATAAATCAAGTAAAACTTAAAACGATATATAACGGTAATAAACGCCGATGCGGGCTACATACAATGCCAAGGCGAACCCCGAGAAAATTTAGTAAACTTCAAGTCGCAATAAAACAAAACTACGGGGTTTCAACAAAATCTGAACACGCTACTAGAAGCGGAAAACCCTCACGAACAATAAAGGTGCCGACCGATTACACATTTTCCGATGAGTATTTTGGCCACTGTTAACGGTTTACGAAAAGGGCGCATGACCTTGGAAAAATCGAAAATTAATTCCCTAGCGCGAACGGAAAGCGCGAATTGGATCAAAATTGTCATGAGAACTAAGAACGCGATAAACAATCAACTTACAGTAAATAAATGTTATTAATAATAAATTCAATTGTTAATAAATAATTTTGAAATAGTTCTCTTTCTTTTCACGCAATGCCGGAGTGTCATTAGAGAAGCGACACTCGACGGCTCAAAATAATAATAAATAAACATTATTAACAATAAATAAAATTATAAACAAATAATTTCAAAACACGTTAAATACGCGCAACGCCAGAGTGTCATTAGAGAAGCGACACTCGACGGCTCAAAATAATAATAAATAAACATTATTAACAATAAATAAAATTATAAACAAATAATTTCAAAACACGTTAAATACGCGCAACGCCAGAGTGTCGTTAGAGAAGCAACACTCGACGGCTCAAAATAATAATAAATAAACATTAATAACAATAAATAAAATTAGAAATAAATAATCTCATATGGTGCAAAATCACGGGTAACGCTGGAATATCGGTACAAACACGATATTCCAAAAGCAACATATAATAAATAATCCAAACATATTTTCATTATTAATAATAGGTAAAACATTAATTACCCATAACACAACGCAAAACCAAATATCAAGAAAGCGACAATATTCAGTGGCGCTCAATAATAATGACAATATTCCATTATATAATAATAGAATTCAAAATTAATTATAAAACATGCCGCACTGAGCATCGCTATTTGGACGATGCTCAGCAGCACTAAAAATCTAATGATAGATACAATCCAAGGGACGTTAAAATAATAATCACAAAATATTTTGTTGCAATTGTTAAAAACGGGTGTAACACCAGAATACCGACTTGGTATTTGGCTTCGCGAATATTCGAAACTGGTCGCCGTCGAGACGATGCTCGGCGACGCGGAATATTTTTATAATTGTAAACAAACATTGTATGATGGATTTAGGCATAGTGATGACAACGTAAACGACAAGGAATGTCTTAATTATATTTTTTTTGTTAACAACAGATGTAGTAGATTGCTCACTAGTAATAACCATCACGAAAAGTTACATTGGTTAGCCATACAATACAAATAACTGTTAATTAATAAGGCATCATTTAATTAATATATCGGGTGAAGCGAGCGTAAGACCGGACGCAGTCCCGACAAAGCTCCGGGAATCGCCACCGATAAGAAGCAAGCATAAGACCGGACGCAGTCCCGACACAACTCCGAGAATCGTCACCGATAGCGGCTCTCCAAGAAGCAAAGCCGTGGGACAAAGGCAGTACCACGATCAACGGCGCAGCTACCGCGAGACCGGACGCAGCTCCGATAGCGGCTCCGAGAATCGCCGCCGATAAGCCTATCCCGAGAAGCTCGCCGGCCGTTGGAACTCAGACCCGTGGGATGCTGCATCAGCACAGGGCTCCATGCGCGGCTTGGCCCCCACCATAGCCCATCGGGCTGCCGTGGGACAAAGGCGGCCCCCACTTCAGGGGACAGCACGGGTGCAGCAGTACCGAGAGCGGCTGCCCCCACCATCATTCATTGCGCTGCCGCGAGAACACGGCGGCCCCCACTTCAAGGGACAGCACAGCTACGAGAGGCTGCCCCACCATCATCCATTGCCCTGCCGCAAGACAGCAGAGGCCCCCACTTCAAGGGACAGCAGTACCACGAGCGGCTGCCCCCACCATCATTCATTGCGCTGCCGCGAGAACACGGCGGCCCCCACTTCAAGGGACAGCACAGCTACGAGAGGCTGCCCCACCATCATCCATTGCTCTGCCGCAAGACAGCAGAGGCCCCCACTTCAAGGGACAGCACGGTTACGAGCGGCTGCCCCACCATCATCCATCTGGGTGCCGCGAGACAACGGCGGCCCCCACTCAAGGGACAGCACGGCTACGAGCGGCTGCCCCACCATCATCCATCTCGGTGCCGCGAGACAACGGCGGCCCCCACTCAAGGGACAGCACGGCTACAGCGGCTGCCCCACTATCAGTCATCATGGTGCCGCGAGACAACGGCGGCCCCCACTCAGGGGACAGTGCGGCTACAAGCGGCTGCCCCACCTATCATCCATCACGCTACCACGAGCGCCTGCCCCACCACAGGGCGACATACGGGAGCGACGAATCATTGGCCAGAGTAGCGGAGCGAATCCGCGAGGGCCTCCCCGCCACCAACCACGGACTCGGGAGACTCGCGGGTCAGGAGCGCTCCGATGGATCTTCAGTTCTACTACGACTCTCGACACCGGCGGTCGACTGAAAGAGTGCTCTCGAAGAGACTCTCGCGAACCTCGGTATTCCCTTTGTTATAAAATAACAATCATCATTTATATTTTTACAATAAATATTATAACTCGCGATTGATACCTGGCTGCGACCAGGCGGTATTTCACCGGTATAAGATATCTCCAGCGAAAAGTTCGTATTATTACAATAAATATTAAAATATACCTATCGAATCCTATAGATCCGAATAAATAAAACAATTAACTCAGTAAATCATAAAATCCATCCCTCGACAATAAACGACAATCGGCGATCCGTCAGAGGCACCGTGCCGCTGCTCAACAAGTGTTAACAACATACGCAAGGTAAGGTCAACCACAGCATTTGGACAATTTAATTCAAACCACGAGTATTTCACATTTGTTGACGCAAGAAATTAACTCCTTGTCCCTATACCAAAACCAAATAGATAAGGACAATACATAAGTAATTACGCTTAAACTCCTTGAAGTCGCATAAGATCAGTCTCGACTTCGGTCGTTTCTGATATAGATGGGTTTCCAAGTGTTAGATAAAGACAATATATAAGTAATTACGCTTAAGTCCCTTGAGTCTCATGAAATCAATCTCGACATCGATCGATCCTGATATAGATGAGTTTCCAAGGTTTAGATAAGGACAATACATAAGTAATTACGCTTAAACTCCTTGAAGTCGCATAAGATCAGTCTCGACTTCGGTCGTTTCTGATATAGATGGGTTTCCAAGTGTTAGATAAAGACAGTATATAAGTATTTACGCTTAAAAACATTGAATCTTATAAAATCGGTCTCGACATCGGTCGATTCCGATATAAATGAGATTCAAGCTTTTAGATAAGGACAATTATTAAGTAATTACGCTTAAAAAACCATTGAATCTTATAAAATCAGTCTCGACATCGGTCGATTCTGATATAAATGAGATTCAAGCTTTTAGATAAGGACCATAGCATAAATACGTTAATATTAAATCCTTCCCTAACCCTCAAAAATGAGAAGCGACAAATGTGAACTAATCGTACCCCATAAAATCTAATGGAACGTAGACACATAAAATATAAGGTCCAATTGCGTGGAGGCCGAACTATTGTCGTAGCTAACGCAAATTCACGTGGAGGAGTTCGCCGAATAACAGCGCAGGTTACTCGAATTTCCGCAGTACCCACGTTGACCGCGGAACAACGGAACAATTTCATGGACGTCGCTGGTGAAAATTCAATTTCAGTCGAGAACAAGATCGCTGCGAAAAATCCGCCGACCATAGTGTCCGACGTCATTTTGATCAACCATAAAATTCTAATTATCCGCGACTATCCTCTCGGCGGTCAACCCGTGCAAACACGAATTCGACATCCTCTGCCGCATCTTGAGACAGTCATCGAGGACGACGACAGTTCCGACACCTCCACGGTAATCGACGAGGACAGGCCATCTCCTGCGTCCTCTCCGGAGCTGATCCTTGGAAAATAGCGCCTTCAACCCGCTACGCCCAGAAGCTCATCACCTGCCATACAAAATATCAAGAATCAAGGTATGTATCGACAATACTCACTTCACTCATCCAGTACTGCTCCGATCCCTAACCGGCGCATTCCGGTTTAAACACGGAGCATCCTCGCATAACCAGCTACCAGTCGCTCAAGTAGTAAAATCCGGATTCCTGCAAAAAGAAAGGAATAAATCCATTGAAATCAAAGCCGCGACGTAACAGGTTATGTTTTCTGGTGACAGCGGTGGGATGTGTTACTGGATGTTGTCGAATCGGTGTAAAATCACACGAATCCAACGTAAAATCACGCGAATCAGTGTAAAATCACGCGAATCAAGCGTACAATCATGCAAAATCAGTGTAGAATCATTGCAAAATCAACAAAAAAAAAATCGCGTTAAAACAGTGTGAATTCAGTGAAAATAGTTGAAAAATCATTCCAAAATCGTAGTAAAATCATTTTTGAATCGTAAAATCCGCGTAAAATCTGTATATTATTTGAGAAATCGGAAAATTAATACAATAGCTTTCGACATATATATATATATTTCTGAAAAATTTTATTTCATTTCATTCGAAACAAAATTATACGCGATATTCGGTGTTAAAATCCAATTAGTATTCCGCGCATAGTGTCGCTAAATTATTCATATTGAGAGAAATTGGTTATAAATAATTAAATATCAAAATGACGGACCTCAGTAATGAGGAATTGCAGACACTGCACGAACAATTAACCGCGGAAAAACGTAGACTGCTCGATTTGGACGCACAATTGGCCGAACGCGAGATCGAACTTCAAAGTCAGGCACTCTTAAATAATAACCCGCAAAACGAAACCCTCGAGGCAGATTCTGCACAAGCGTCCGGATTTAAGGACGCATTAACGAAAATAGTATTAGAACTCGACACAATTAGAGGCGACATGCAGCGTCTCAGCCATCGAGTAGCAGAATCTCAGACGCCATCGTCTAGGGCACCACGAAGTAATTCGGCCAATGCGTGTCACCACGACCCGAATCAACCGCGTCTTTCCTTCAAAGATATCCTCGAAGGAATCCCTATGTTCTCCGGAGAGAATATACCGGTGTTAAAATTCGTTCGGGCGTGCAAACGGGCTAGAGATATGTTCCCCGCGGAACTCGAAATAACTTTGACGCGGCTTCTCCGCAATAAACTAAAGGGCCGCGCATACACCGCGATGGAAGACGATTCGTTCACAGACGTAAAAGCTTTCACAGATCGCCTAAAAGAAGTCTTCGGTGTATCAAAATCTCTTAATCAATACCGAGGAGAATTAGGCAATATAACGAAGAACAAAAACGAGCACGTTATCGATTATATAAGCCGAGTAAAGGATCTCCATAACGCTATATCGGAAGAAGAGATATCCGACAACCTCAAGACATCACGTAGCCTACGATATATACTCGAAAACGAGACCCTCGAGTGTTTCATAGCCGGTTTACCCCCAGATTTTCGACTCCGACTTAAATTGGAAGGCTGCTCGACTCTCGCCGCAGCCTACTCGAACGCGGTGAAAATCGAAAAAGAAATCGAAAACGATCGCGTAAATTTTCGGGAAACGCGGTCGGAAAATAAAAACACTTCGCAGACGAACGTAAAATCAATCGTGGCTCGCGATACCCTGATTTGCGGTAACTGTAATAAAAAGGGCCATAAAACTGAGGATTGTTGGGCAAAATACCCCGAAAAACGGCCACAACGACCGAGAGCCAACGATACTCACCAGCAAAACAGCAAAAATCCAATCGGTACGCAATATTGGGACAAAAACCGTGACGCGAAACCGCGCCCCTCCTGCGACTATTGCGCGAAGCTGGGCCATGTAATTACCCAGTGTTTTAAGAAACAGAACGACGAAAAGCGTAACGCGGGAAACGCGAATCCCCGCTCGGAAAAACCCGGCGCGAACCGAGCGGAGAAAATAACGTCAGAGCGTCCGGTGCGCACGGTAAATATCGCGTCCGAAACGTCCGATCCGTCAACATCCGCCTAGGGAAACAATCGTTCACTCCCACGGTAGAAATCGAGTCCCCACAATTGAAAAATTTAACTGACTTTCTCGTTGACTCCGGGTCCGATCCAAACCTCGTAAAAATAAGAGCATTAAATCCGGATGTCATAATAGACCAGAACGATATATTGAAGCTCAGAGGAATCTCAGATGTACCTGTGTTCACCATAGGCTCGACATTCATTAATATCAAGGGGACGGAATCAGAATTTCACGTAGTCGGAGACGAATTTCCAATCAGGCAGGATGCCATTCTCGGTTCAGAATTCCACGCGAAAAATCGGGCGATAATCGATTGGAACGAGGAAGTGGTTCGGTGGAAAAATCAATCGCTCCCGTTCAAAAATCGCGAAACCGTAGTAATACCCGGGAGATCTCGGGTAGTATATTATGTTAGGGTAAAGAATCCTGAAGTAAAAGAGGGATATATTCCCCGTCTTGATGCAGGAGATGGAATTTACTTAGGAAATACACTCGCATCAAATAAAAACGGTGTAGCATGCCTGATGGCGGTCAATACCAACGAGGAGGACGTGGAGCTCGCTGTTCCGGCAGTGACCTTAGAGGCATTCGAGCTCTACGATCCCAGTTCAAGATATTGTCCGCAAAATTGCTGCAAATCCGGTGAAATACCTAGCGTAAAGGACCCGGTTTGCCGCAGTATCATTCAGAGCACATGCACTCATCCAGTTTTACGAGTCGAGAGCGAACGCGTAAAACAAGTGAAAGACTTACTACGACTCGAGGATCTCAACGCCGAAGAGCGAGTAAGCGTCGAAAAATTGATCGAGAAAAATTCCGATCTATTCCATATCCCAGGACACTTTTTAGATCACACAAATGCGGTCGAGCATAAAATCTCGACGACAGACGATCAACCTGTGTTCACTCGCCAGTACAGATTCCCTCCGGCTCACAAAGACGAGATTGCGGAGCAAATTGGCGATCTCATAAACGGGAAAATTATAGAACCATCCGAATCCCCATACAGCTCTCCGCTTTGGATTGTGCCAAAGAAGGCCGATTCACAGGGAAGACCGAGATGGAGGATGGTAATTGATTACAGAAACTTGAACGAGAAAACAATCGGAGACGCCTACCCGCTTCCCAACATAACTGAAATTCTTGACCAGCTGGGTAGTGCGAAGTATTTTTCTGTATTTGATCTAGCTAGCGGTTTTCATCAAATCCGTATGCATCCTTCCGACGCACATAAAACCGCATTTTCAACGCCATTTGGGCATTATCAGTTTAATCGTATGCCGTTTGGGCTCAAAAATGCTCCGGCAACTTTCCAAAGATTGATGGACCATGTATTATGCGGTCTGCAGGGTAACGAGCTCTTCGTTTACCTCGACGACATAGTGATTTACGCCAGCTCACTTAGGGAGCACGAAATCAAGTTCGATAAATTGGCCGAGCGATTGCGAAAAGCGAACCTGAAATTACAACCGGATAAGTGCGAATTTTTACGCAAAGAAGTAGCATACCTGGGTCACGTCATAAGCAAAGACGGCGTAAAACCAGACCCCAAAAAGATTGAAGCAATAAAAAACTATCCGCGCTTAACCAGCCCGAAAAAAATTAAACAATTCCTCGGATTGGCAGGTTATTACCGCCGATTCGTGGAAAACTTTTCCGCAATCGCTAGGCCTCTGACGCAGTTGCTCAAAAAGGAGGCACTCTTCAAGTGGACTCAAAAACAGGAGGACGCATTTATTAAACTCAGAGATGCCTTGTGCAAAGAACCGGTATTGCAATACCCGGATTTTACTCGTCCTTTCATTATAACTACCGACGCTTCTAATATCGCGATAGGTGGTATCCTTAGCCAGGGTAAAATCGGTTCCGACAAACCAATATCATACGCTTCTCGAACATTGTCAGGCGCGGAATTAAATTATTCCACTATTGAAAAAGAGCTATTGGCAATCGTTTATTGCGTGGGACACTTCAGACCGTACGTGTATGGTCGAGAGTTCACCCTCGTAACGGACCATAAGCCACTGGTATGGCTCGATTCGGTGAAAGACCCGGCGAATAGGTTAGTCCATTGGCGTCTAAAACTCGCGAATTACGAATACAAAATCATTTACAAACCGGGTAGAGTAAACGCCAACGCCGACGCCCTGTCGAGAAATCCGCCTGAAAAAGAAAGTCCAACAAACGAAAAATCAGTACTTTTAGTCATGCCCATACGGTTCCGTACAAAAGAGGATCCGTCCGAAACCGACTCCGACGAGATCCCCGCGAAAAGACAGAAGGAGAATCCGCCGAGCTCGGATTCTGAAGAGAAAATTAAAATCACGCGTAGGAAACGTCGTAAAAAACTACTATCTGATCCGGACTCCGACGAGGTTCCGACCAAAAAGGAAAAGGCAGGTTCACCGAAACCGGAAGTCAGCACTACTAAACCCACTAGCAGAAAAGTTTTAACCGAGAAACGCGCCCGAACACAGACCTCAGATTCAGACTCTGAGCCGATATTCGAGGTTAGGCCCGGAAAGAAGCCAAAAGCACCTGATAAAAGTGAACCAAAAACACCTATAGAAAGTTCCGACACAACGGACACATCGGATATTTCCGACATCCCGAAATCCGAAAATAATAGTCAAGAAACTCAGACCGACGATAATCGCGAAAATCAGTCCGACGATAATCGCGAAAATCAGTCCGACGATGATCGTGAAAACCAGTCCGACAATAGTCGCGAAAATAAAATCGATAATAATCAGGAAAACCGTTCCGAAAATACAATAGCGATTCCCGAGACAAAAGCAACTATAGGAAGTTCCGACGCGACGGACACATCGGATATTCCCGATATCCCGATTTCCGAAAATAATAGTCAGGAAAATCAACCCGAGAATAATCGCGAGAATCAGTCAATCGGGGACCCGCCGAGCGACAGCCCGGCTCACTCCGCAAATTTAGAAAATCCAGAAGCATTGGGTAATAACAATCGTTCGCCCGATCACCCCGAAACAAACGAAAATCGAGATCACGAGGACAATGTCGCAGGTCCAGCAGCAACGCCTAGAACATCAATCGGGAATAATATGGAACAGTCAAACGATCAAGGGCCTTCCGGAATCAACGAACAACTAAGAATGAGTTCCGAAAATTCTTCGTTAGAAACTGAAATAAGAGACAATAGGTCCGAAACGTCCAACGAGCCAAATTCCGATAGCGATTCTAATAGCGAAATGTTCGACCATGTAGATATACCGTACGAGCGTAACGCGGATGGACCGGCAGCGGAAGGTTTCACGGTAAAAGAAACAAGAGATCGATTGGTTATGCAAAAAGACAATATAATATTCTTCGTTACCACTAAGGGACAACCGGTAGATAGCGGAGCCCAAGATCTGGTCGCCGAAGACCGATTCCCAGTCCTAAGGAATCTAAACTTGACTAGGGCAAACGTTAGAATAGAAAAATCGAAGTATCTGCTCGCACTACCAGTAAAAGCCGATTTACGAGCAAATACATCACTGGACGACCTGATAGAATCATTCCAATCTCTGCGAGACGTTATTTTAGAGTTAGGCCTAGAATCAGCAAGTATCGCAAAAACTAATAGGATAGATAATTTAACATGGGCGGAAGTACAAGCCCGCTTGGTAGACAACCTTAGAGATTTACCATTCACGTTAACAATCTGCAATCAACTCGTCAGCATCCCTCCCGAAGCTGAAAGAAAAAACATAATTCAGGAAAACCACGACTCCCTAGTCGGTGGTCACAAGGGCGTAAATAAGACATACAAGCGTATTCGGGAAAGATTCTACTGGGAGAACATGAAGACCCAGGTGAACGAATACATACAACACTGCCGCGGATGTCAGCTCAAAAAACTCGTCCGCGTCAAAACGAAACAGCCTATGGTAATAACGGATACTCCAGGGTGCGCCTTCGATAAGATCTCAATGGATATTGTCGGGCCATTACCAACCACTAGGAAAGGCAACACATATATTTTGACGATACAAGATCTTCTCTCGAAATATTCCTTGGCAATACCTTTGGCGAAAACATCATCGCTGGACATCGCAGACGCCTTTGCCAAGCAATTTATTTCCCGATTCGGTGCGCCCAGAGGACTCCTCACCGATCAGGGCAGCAACTTCACGAGCAGCCTGATGAAAGCCTTAGCTAAAAAATTTAGAATCAAGCAATACCGCACGACGGCATATCATCCCCAAACGAACGGATCAATCGAGAGATCACATCACGTACTAGCCGAGTACCTAAAACAATACGTAGACGGCCACCACGATTGGGATGAATTCATCGAATTAGCAATGTTCTCTTATAATACCAGTAAACACGAGGGAACAGGCTTCACACCATTCGAACTGGTGTTCGGCAGGACGGCGAGACAACCATCAACCTACACTCAGATCGAGGAGCATCAGGACGAAACGTACGCGGAGTACCTCGAGAACCTCTTCGAAAAAGTGCATGGGCTACAGGAACTCGCAGCGGAAAATCTGAAAGCAGCTAAGGAACGATCGAAACAATATTACGATAGACGGGCAAATCCGCAAAATTTCGGTGTAGGTAGCAAGGTGCTTATGTTAAAAGAACCGAGCGCGGGCAAATTTTGCGACCAATATACAGGGCCCTACGAAGTCATCGAAGTATTATCCGGCGGAAACGTAAAAATAAACCACAACCAACGACCCAGAGTCGTTCACACCAACAAATTGCGTCTGACGAGACTATAGTCGGAAAATCCATTGTTCCAGAGGAATCCGACGCCAAATCCTTGGAAATCGCGGAGGAGACGGAACAATGGTTCGCCGAGAGTTCGAGATGGGTCTCCCAGCACCAAACGAGCCATATCCGGAAATAGAGGAAGTGATCCACTCCCCTGTTTTGGCCAACGGCACGGGCACTTTTGCGGTCAACCTCAATTACGGAATAAATTTCGTAAAAATTCACGCATTGAGCCCTGCAGTCGCACTCCACTCCGTCGGAAGTATAACTCTCTTGACTAGCGAGGGAGCCATCACTTCAGTGGCTCGGGTACTAATTCACCACCCCAGCGAGGGGTATAGTCCGTACCTTTTCCACGTGGTGGAGAGTTATCCGGTATACGCGGGTGTTATAGGCTGCGTTTCAACATACGACCCAAGCGAGTCGATGTTCTAGAGACCTTTTCAGTTATAACGGATCTCCGAGCATCGTGATAAACTCGATTATTGCCATCGTAAAAGTTCGGGCTCTCAACACTGCACAGCGACGAGACCGACAGCTCTCCCTCCACCGAGCGGCTCACCACCGGGAAAATCCCGAGCGACGGCATCGAGGAGCATCAGTCGACGCTCGGCAGCGACAAAGGGAGCATGCCATAAAACAATCCGCGGAGTGGAGCAGCGGCAAAGGCATCGGGTAAATCAGTGCAACGAGACAATAAAACTCAGTGCGACGAGACGATAGACTCAGTGCGCCAAAATAATTTATTCAGTGTTCGTGATTAACTAATCATGAGGATATTAACACGCGACTTTGAACCGCCGCAACCCAACCAATACATGGAGATCCAGTACGATCAGACAATGGAACCCCAACCAGGCACGAGCAGCGGTGGAGTAGAACCTTTCGAGGTCGTGATCATCGAGAGCGAACCCAAACCAACTTATAGTAGCGAGGAGCTGGGAATGATACTAACTGAACCCGTTCCCGACCTCTGGGAGATATTCAGGAGTTACAATATGGAACTCTTCAGCAACGAAATCCAGGGATTCGAGGTGCGTTGGTGCGCCCGGCTAAAATCGGTAGCAGGGAAAACAGTGTTTCGGCCGTCTCCAAAAATTACTCTCTCGAAAACCCTCCTCGTGGGCCGCGCGATTCGAGTAATGGTCGAGACGCTTATTTACGAGATGATCCACGGATTTCTTTTCTGTACCACGCACGTTAACGCCCTGCGCCACGGAGAGGACTTCGTCAAATTAATGACAGACATAAACGAAGTAACAAACCTCAATGTGAGTATCCTCGACGAGGGAGGCCTGGACCACATCGCGCACTTACAAGTGCTTTGGCAGTGTACCAACTGCAAAAGAGAGATAGTGCGATTAAAACGGAGGACCGACCAACCGCGCGACAGAATCGCGAGACTCCACAGACAGAAATGCCACGGCACATGGGTCGTCGTTGGCTAAGGAGGGGATGCTGCTCGTAGGAAGATGAGCAGTGAAGGGAGAACAGGAGAATACCCCCTTCCTCCTCGCCTGCCGAACAAAATCTGTGCAGCAACGTCAAGGAGCAACAGTTATCAGCGAACAGTCGTAGCAGGAGGTACTGCAAGAGACAATTCATCCGATCATCATGGCCGAACACTGGAGTTCGGCAACGCACAGCAAGGCCTTGGCAAAAGCAGCCAAGAGACGAGCCACCCTCGAGGCACTATTCGGTTCCTCACCAACGATGGAAAACACGACTAAAGGTCCAGCAACGGAAGTCTGCAAACTGAAGGAAAACGATTCGCCTGCAAAGAAGAAAATCGGGGTGCGCGTCATCAACAACCGGTTACAAATCATGGACAGGTTGCCAAACCCTACGATTAAAAAGCAGATAGAAGCCAGGTACTGGAGCAAACTTCAACGCCAGAAGGAGATTGAAAAGGAAGTCGCGGCAATACTGATGCCTCATTACACCGGAGGAAGTTTAACAAAGGAGAAATATAAAATCATCATGGGGAAAATCGTGCCGCAATTATGCCGCGAACCTGGCGATCGAGACTCAACGGTCATAAAACGTCTTGTGCAGATCCACGTAAAAAGGTATTGCACTAATAGAAGGGAATTACCCTTGCCACGATGGGTCAGCACGCCGGGTCAGAGCCACGCGGTTCCCCCTCCACCAGTCCATTCGACGCACGCGGTGCCGTCGACGGAGCGCGCACGGAGCAACGCCAGACGCCTCTCGCCCGCGACCAGCACCACGACGTTCAAACGACCGAACACCGTACAAGTGCAGCGCAACGAGTAACCAGTGGACTTTTAGTGTGTTTCCGGTGCTAATAGACTCCACTATAGTGAGTTTTAACAAACCCTATCGTGTAGTACTAATAGACCTTAAAATTAGTGTTAACAGACTCTAGTTTAGTGTTAAAAGACTCAGTGCAACGAGCTTTAACAAACCCTAGTTTAGTGTTAAAAGACTTAGTGTAACGAGCTTTAACAAACCCTAGTATAGTGTTAATAGACTCTAACTCAGCGAGCATTAACAAACCTTAGGCTAGTGTTAAAAGACTCAAGTGAGCTTTAACTAATAATCGTGATTAGTGTTAAAAGACTCCAGTGAGCTTTAACCAACTTCAGTGTGCAATCTCGAGTGACCATGCGGTACATCACCCGCGATTTCGATCGTGCCGCATGCCCGTACATGCGGCCTCCGACTAATTCAAGGCGCACGAGAAGCAACACGACCATCGAGGAGAAACCGCCGATGTCGATCTACAACCGTGAGGAATTGGCGGAACTCCTGACAGAACCACTCCCCAATCTCTGGGAGGTCTTCAAGGCCTATAACAAGGAATATTTCGAAGATAAGGTTCGAGGATTCATTGTAAGGTGGTCCCCTCAAGTATGCCTTAGCGCAGGAATGACTCAAACCCGCCCGTTCCCGGAAATTTTTCTCTCGAAAAAGTTGCTGGTAGGACGGGAGATCAAGTGCATGGTGGAAACCCTCGTCCACGAGATGATACACGCGTACATCTTCGTGAACACGCATGACGACGGCATGGACCATGGGGAGTTATTCCTTAATAAGATGGCCGAAGTGAACAAGAAGAGCGGGCTGAAAGTCACCATCCTCGACCACGGAGGTTTGGACCATATAGCCCACCTCCGATGTCTTTGGACGTGCACCAAGTGCGGCTATGAGCTGAAGCGATTAAAAAGAAATATGGACCAGCCAAACGATAGAGTGTCGCGAGCGCACCGAAGGACGTGCAGCGGGAGGTGGACGAAATCCGACCTCGTGACCTAAAGGGACTAATAAGGGACGCATGTTCTGTTTTAGGATGAGGATAGAGATATGCCTCCTCCTCGTTTGGGCGACGGAAGTCCTGGGCCTGATCGGCTACGATTGCGGGGGCTCCTCACTCAACATTACAACGATCTCTCTCAATGGTGTCGCGGAGTGCGAGATACCTCTGCTGGAGCCAACGACGGCAAACGCCTATATCCAACTGCTTCAACTCACGGATTTTAACAGTGCCGAAGTGACACAGTGTAGAATCGAGATCGACAGAACCATCTACCATTGTGGGATGCACTCCCACAATTCAATCGTTCACAACGGAAGACAAGTCTACCTCCACGAGCTAGACGAGAGATCCTGTCGAAGAGTTCACGAGACGGGGATTCTGTCGGTCAGCAGCGCAGGACAGCTCATTGGATTACGTCGGAACAGCACGACAACAAGGAGCATCACGATGGCTGGATCCATCTCGGTCGATGGCAAGTGCGTTGGGACTCAGTACAGCGACCCGTTCGGCACGTGGGACAACGTCGTCGTACAAGCCTCGGTCAGTATTACTTTACTTAGTTACGAGGCAACGGTCAACCTGGCGACCGACGAAATCGTGTTGCAAACTGGGACACGCTGTACGTTGGCAGACGGGCACTGCATCGACGTCAACGGCAATAGCGCATACTGGAAAACCGAGCCCACGGACTCGTGTAATTTCAATCGTTACGATGTCCTCTACGAAGGAAAAGCTACGAAATTGGTTTCTACCGCGGACCGCGCGAACTCACCTGACGTATACACGTTGACAACCCAGGAAACCACGTTTGCTCTAGCTAAACGTTCGGAACTCCAATTGTGCGGGTACTTATTAATTCGAACCGAGCATCCGAAGTTGTTCATCCTGGAAACGCGAAAAGGGGAGTCATTCGCGACACATAAACCAATATCAGTGTCGAACCTGGACATATTTTCATATATCAACTCGAAATTTGTGTACGTGGAAAAACACGTGAAGCTGCAAATGAAGAATTTGTATAAGGACGTTCTCACGCAGCGATGTAACCTGGAAAGACAAGTGCTCCAGAACGCATTATCAACCTCTGGAATTTTGCCGGAGAAATTCGCGTTCGCCATCATGAAGGGACCCGGATATATGGCGGTGATCGCAGGGGAAGTCGCGCACATAGTCAAGTGCATCCCTGTAGAATGTGGGCTGCGCCGCACGGACGAGTGTTACCACGAGCTGCCCGTCACATACCGAAACGAGTCGTTCTTCCTATCAACAACTTCCAGGATGTTGCTGAAATCAGCAACGCAAATCGAGTGCGATCCCACGTTGCCGGCATTATACCAAATCGACAACGTGTGGTATAGGTTCTCACCACATCCGATCGTGGTACCATCGCCACAATCTCTGAAACCATCGTCGAACCCGACATGGCATTACGCATCTATCGGAAATCTCGCCAACAGCGGAATCTACTCGGAGGCGGATATCAAGAAGCTGCGGGACAGGATAATGTTTCCTGCAGAGAAGCCAGCTCTCCTGAACAACCTGGCGAGAGGATCAGTCGGATACAGCATACCTGAAGGAAGTGTCTCCATCCGAGGATTCCTAGACGAAAACACTCTCGAACACTTGGCCGAGAGTGCTGCAAAAAGATTATGGCGTGGATTCGAAAAATTCGGCACAGCCAGCGCCGGAGTCTTCGCAATCTACGTAATCATAAAAATCATAAAATCGATAATTGACACATGCATCCACGGATATGCAATTCACTCGCTATATGGTTGGAGCATTCACTTGCTAGGAGCCATATGGAGTTCCGTGACCGGATTATTGCTTACGCTAGGTCACAAACGCACCCCAACACCGGCCGACGTCGAAGGCGAACCAAGCACGGAGGAAAGGGTAAAACCACCAAGCAAAGAACGGGTTTACCCCAACTTGACGGCGAGGGATAACGCAAGATCTTCGACTACGGAGGAAAGGGCAAGCACATCCGATTGCCCCAACTTGACGGCGAGGGATAGCGCAAGATATTCAGTAGCGGATGAACGGGTAGAACTACTTGGCTACCCCAACTTGACGGCGAGGGAGTCCGGAAGATTTCCAACGCCGGTACCAAGAATCGACCCAGCACTCCTCCGACGCCTTCACACTGGTCCTACGCAGAGCCTCGGCACTGCTTCGGACTTAAGGGGGGAAGTGTTACGTCCTGGGTCGAATTTGGGACAGAAAGAGTAACCGACACCCACACAAATTTTTTTTTTTGGGACAATTAGTTATTACGCATAATGCCGTAAACAATATAATACCATCATTCTACATTATCATATTATTGTTAATAATAATCAACAACAATCGCCTTAAACAAATAATAATAAAGCATAAATCAAGTAAAACTTAAAACGATATATAACGGTAATAAACGCCGATGCGGGCTACATACAATGCCAAGGCGAACCCCGAGAAAATTTAGTAAACTTCAAGTCGCAATAAAAACAAAACTACGGGGTTTCAACAAAATCTGAACACGCTACTAGAAGCGGAAAACCCTCACGAACAATAAAGGTGCCGACCGATTACACATTTTCCGATGAGTATTTTGGCCACTGTTAACGGTTTACGAAAAGGGCGCATGACCTTGGAAAAATCGAAAATTAATTCCCTAGCGCGAACGGAAAGCGCGAATTGGATCAAAATTGTCATGAGAACTAAGAACGCGATAAACAATCAACTTACAGTAAATAAATGTTATTAATAATAAATTCAATTGTTAATAAATAATTTTGAAATAGTTCTCTTTCTTTTCACGCAATGCCGGAGTGTCATTAGAGAAGCGACACTCGACGGCTCAAAATAATAATAAATAAACATTATTAACAATAAATAAAATTATAAACAAATAATTTCAAAACACGTTAAATACGCGCAACGCCAGAGTGTCATTAGAGAAGCGACACTCGACGGCTCAAAATAATAATAAATAAACATTATTAACAATAAATAAAATTATAAACAAATAATTTCAAAACACGTTAAATACGCGCAACGCCAGAGTGTCGTTAGAGAAGCAACACTCGACGGCTCAAAATAATAATAAATAAACATTAATAACAATAAATAAAATTAGAAATAAATAATCTCATATGGTGCAAAATCACGGGTAACGCTGGAATATCGGTACAAACACGATATTCCAAAAGCAACATATAATAAATAATCCAAACATATTTTCATTATTAATAATAGGTAAAACATTAATTACCCATAACACAACGCAAAACCAAATATCAAGAAAGCGACAATATTCAGTGGCGCTCAATAATAATGACAATATTCCATTATATAATAATAGAATTCAAAATTAATTATAAAACATGCCGCACTGAGCATCGCTATTTGGACGATGCTCAGCAGCACTAAAAATCTAATGATAGATACAATCCAAGGGACGTTAAAATAATAATCACAAAATATTTTGTTGCAATTGTTAAAAACGGGTGTAACACCAGAATACCGACTTGGTATTTGGCTTCGCGAATATTCGAAACTGGTCGCCGTCGAGACGATGCTCGGCGACGCGGAATATTTTTATAATTGTAAACAAACATTGTATGATGGATTTAGGCATAGTGATGACAACGTAAACGACAAGGAATGTCTTAATTATATTTTTTTTGTTAACAACAGATGTAGTAGATTGCTCACTAGTAATAACCATCACGAAAAGTTACATTGGTTAGCCATACAATACAAATAACTGTTAATTAATAAGGCATCATTTAATTAATATATCGGGTGAAGCGAGCGTAAGACCGGACGCAGTCCCGACAAAGCTCCGGGAATCGCCACCGATAAGAAGCAAGCATAAGACCGGACGCAGTCCCGACACAACTCCGAGAATCGTCACCGATAGCGGCTCTCCAAGAAGCAAAGCCGTGGGACAAAGGCAGTACCACGATCAACGGCGCAGCTACCGCGAGACCGGACGCAGCTCCGATAGCGGCTCCGAGAATCGCCGCCGATAAGCCTATCCCGAGAAGCTCGCCGGCCGTTGGAACTCAGACCCGTGGGATGCTGCATCAGCACAGGGCTCCATGCGCGGCTTGGCCCCCACCATAGCCCATCGGGCTGCCGTGGGACAAAGGCGGCCCCCACTTCAGGGGACAGCACGGGTGCAGCAGTACCGAGAGCGGCTGCCCCCACCATCATTCATTGCGCTGCCGCGAGAACACGGCGGCCCCCACTTCAAGGGACAGCACAGCTACGAGAGGCTGCCCCACCATCATCCATTGCCCTGCCGCAAGACAGCAGAGGCCCCCACTTCAAGGGACAGCAGTACCACGAGCGGCTGCCCCCACCATCATTCATTGCGCTGCCGCGAGAACACGGCGGCCCCCACTTCAAGGGACAGCACAGCTACGAGAGGCTGCCCCACCATCATCCATTGCTCTGCCGCAAGACAGCAGAGGCCCCCACTTCAAGGGACAGCACGGTTACGAGCGGCTGCCCCACCATCATCCATCTGGGTGCCGCGAGACAACGGCGGCCCCCACTCAAGGGACAGCACGGCTACGAGCGGCTGCCCCACCATCATCCATCTCGGTGCCGCGAGACAACGGCGGCCCCCACTCAAGGGACAGCACGGCTACAGCGGCTGCCCCACTATCAGTCATCATGGTGCCGCGAGACAACGGCGGCCCCCACTCAGGGGACAGTGCGGCTACAAGCGGCTGCCCCACCTATCATCCATCACGCTACCACGAGCGCCTGCCCCACCACAGGGCGACATACGGGAGCGACGAATCATTGGCCAGAGTAGCGGAGCGAATCCGCGAGGGCCTCCCCGCCACCAACCACGGACTCGGGAGACTCGCGGGTCAGGAGCGCTCCGATGGATCTTCAGTTCTACTACGACTCTCGACACCGGCGGTCGACTGAAAGAGTGCTCTCGAAGAGACTCTCGCGAACCTCGGTATTCCCTTTGTTATAAAATAACAATCATCATTTATATTTTTACAATAAATATTATAACTCGCGATTGATACCTGGCTGCGACCAGGCGGTATTTCACCGGTATAAGATATCTCCAGCGAAAAGTTCGTATTATTACAATAAATATTAAAATATACCTATCGAATCCTATAGATCCGAATAAATAAAACAATTAACTCAGTAAATCATAAAATCCATCCCTCGACAATAAACGACAATCGGCGATCCGTCAGAGGCACCGTGCCGCTGCTCAACAAGTGTTAACAACATACGCAAGGTAAGGTCAACCACAGCATTTGGACAATTTAATTCAAACCACGAGTATTTCACATTTGTTGACGCAAGAAATTAACTCCTTGTCCCTATACCAAAACCAAATAGATAAGGACAATACATAAGTAATTACGCTTAAACTCCTTGAAGTCGCATAAGATCAGTCTCGACTTCGGTCGTTTCTGATATAGATGGGTTTCCAAGTGTTAGATAAAGACAATATATAAGTAATTACGCTTAAGTCCCTTGAGTCTCATGAAATCAATCTCGACATCGATCGATCCTGATATAGATGAGTTTCCAAGGTTTAGATAAGGACAATACATAAGTAATTACGCTTAAACTCCTTGAAGTCGCATAAGATCAGTCTCGACTTCGGTCGTTTCTGATATAGATGGGTTTCCAAGTGTTAGATAAAGACAGTATATAAGTATTTACGCTTAAAAACATTGAATCTTATAAAATCGGTCTCGACATCGGTCGATTCCGATATAAATGAGATTCAAGCTTTTAGATAAGGACAATTATTAAGTAATTACGCTTAAAAAACCATTGAATCTTATAAAATCAGTCTCGACATCGGTCGATTCTGATATAAATGAGATTCAAGCTTTTAGATAAGGACCATAGCATAAATACGTTAATATTAAATCCTTCCCTAACCCTCAAAAATGAGAAGCGACAAATGTGAACTAATCGTACCCCATAAAATCTAATGGAACGTAGACACATAAAATATAAGGTCCAATTGCGTGGAGGCCGAACTATTGTCGTAGCTAACGCAAATTCACGTGGAGGAGTTCGCCGAATAACAGCGCAGGTTACTCGAATTTCCGCAGTACCCACGTTGACCGCGGAACAACGGAACAATTTCATGGACGTCGCTGGTGAAAATTCAATTTCAGTCGAGAACAAGATCGCTGCGAAAAATCCGCCGACCATAGTGTCCGACGTCATTTTGATCAACCATAAAATTCTAATTATCCGCGACTATCCTCTCGGCGGTCAACCCGTGCAAACACGAATTCGACATCCTCTGCCGCATCTTGAGACAGTCATCGAGGACGACGACAGTTCCGACACCTCCACGGTAATCGACGAGGACAGGCCATCTCCTGCGTCCTCTCCGGAGCTGATCCTTGGAAAATAGCGCCTTCAACCCGCTACGCCCAGAAGCTCATCACCTGCCATACAAAATATCAAGAATCAAGGTATGTATCGACAATACTCACTTCACTCATCCAGTACTGCTCCGATCCCTAACCGGCGCATTCCGGTTTAAACACGGAGCATCCTCGCATAACCAGCTACCAGTCGCTCAAGTAGTAAAATCCGGATTCCTGCAAAAAGAAAGGAATAAATCCATTGAAATCAAAGCCGCGACGTAACAGTAGAGCTCACATTCCCCCTTTTAACACTGTTCCAAAGGTGTGTCGGGTCGGCAATAATATTTGAAATTTTTGTTGTCCTCAAACTTAAAGCATGAGTCCACGATATCGATTGGAGCCTCGAAATTTGATCCTAGCCCCGAGTAGAACTCAAATTCCGCGTATTAAAGCTGTTCCAAAGGGCTGGCGGGTCGGCAAAAATATTTGAAATTTTTGTTGGCTTCAAACTTGAAGCACGTGTCGACGATATCGATTGGAGCCTCGAAATTTGATCCTAGCCCCGAGTAGAATTCAAATTCCTCGTTTTAAAGGTGTTCCAAAGGGCTGGCGGGCCGGCAAAAATATTTGAAATTTTTGTTGGCTTCAAACTTGAACCACGAGTCCACCATATCGATTGGAGCCTTGAAATTCAATCCTAGCCCCGAGTAGATCTGAAATTCTCAGGTATAACGGTGTCCCAAAAGGGTGGCGGGTCGGCAAAAGTATTTGAAATTTTTGTTGGCTTCAAACTTGAAGCACGTGTCCACGATATCGATTGGAGCCTCGAAATTTGATCCTAGCTCCGAGTAGAACTGAAATTCCTCGTTTTAAAGGTGTTCCAAAGGGCTGGCGGGTCGGCAAAAATATTTGAAATTTTTGTTGGCTTCAAACTTGAAGCACGAGTCCACGATATCTATTGGAGCCTCAAAATTCATCCCTAGCTCCGAGTAGATCTGAAATTCTCACGCTTAACGGTGTTCCAAAGGGGTGGCGGGTCGGCAAAAGTATTTGAAATGTTTGTTGGCTTCAAACTTGAAGCACGTGTCGACGATATCGATTGGAGCCTGGAAATTTGATCCTAGCCCCGAGTAGAACTCAAATTCCTCGTTTTAAAGATGTTCCAAAGGGCTGGCGGGTCGGCAAAAAAATTTCAAATTTTTGTTGGCTTCAAACTTGAAGCACGAGTCCACGATATCGTTTGAAGCCTTGAAATTCAATCCTAGCCCCGAGTAGATCTGAAATTCTCACTTTTAACGGTGTTCCAAAGGGGTGGCCGGTCGGCAAAAGTCTTTGAAATTTTTGTTGACTTCAAACTTGATGTACGTGTCCCCGATATCGATTGGAGCCTCGAAATTTGATCCTAGCGCCGAGTAGAACTCAAATTCCTCGTTTTAAAGGTGTTCCAAAGGGTTGGCGGATCGGCAAAATTTTTTGAAATTTTTGGTGTCTTTAAACTTGAAGCACGAGTCCACGATATCGATTGGAGCCTTGAAATTCAATCCTAGCCCCGAGTAGATCTGAAATTCTCACGTTTAACGGTGTTACAAAGAGGTGGCGCGTCGGCAAAAGTATTTGAAATTTTTGTTGTCTTCAAACTTGAAGTACGTGTCCCCGATATCGATTGGAGCCTCGAAATTTGATCCTAGCGCCGAGTAGAACTCAAATTCTTCGTTTTAAAGATGTTCCAAAGAGCTGGCGGGTCGGCAAAAATATTTGCAATTTTTGTTGCCTTCAAACTTGAAGCACGAGTCCACGATATGGATTGGAGCCTTGAAATTCAATCCTAGCCCCGAGTAGATCTGAAATTCTCACGTTTAACAGTGTTCCAAAGGGGTGGCGTGTCAGCAAACGTATTTGAAATTTTTGTTGGCCTCAAACTTGAAGCACGTGTACACGATATCTATTGGAGCCTCGAAATTTGATCCTAGCGCCAAGTAGATCTGAAATTCTCACTTTTAACGGTGTCCCAAAAGGGTGGCGGGTCGGCAAAAGTATTTGAAATTTTTGTTGGCTTCAAACTTGAAGCACGTGTCCACGATATCGATTGGAGCCTCGAAATTTGATCCTAGCTCCGAGTAGAACTGAAATTCCTCGTTTTAAAGGTGTTCCAAAGGGCTGGCGGGTCGGCAAAAATATTTGAAATTTTTGTTGGCTTCAAACTTGAAGCACGAGTCCACGATATCTATTGGAGCCTCGAAATTCATCCCTAGCTCCGAGTAGATCTGAAATTCTCACGTTTAACGGTGTTCCAAAGGGGTGGCGGGTCGGCAAAAGTATTTGAAATGTTTGTTGGCTTCAAACTTGAAGCACGTGTCGACGATATCGATTGGAGCCTCGAAATTTGATCCTAGCCCCGAGTAGAACTCAAATTCCTCGTTTTAAAGATGTTCCAAATGGCTGGCGGGTCGGCAAAAAAATTTCAAATTTTTGTTGGCTTCAAACTTGAAGCACGAGTCCACGATATCGTTTGAAGCCTTGAAATTCAATCCTAGCCCCGAGTAGATCTGAAATTCTCACTTTTAACGGTGTCCCAAAGGGGTGGCGGATCGGCAAAAGTATTTGAAATTGTTGTTGCCTTCAAACTTGAAGCACGTGTCCACGATATCGATTGGAGACTTAAAATTTGATCCTAGCTCCGAGTAGAACGCAAATTCCTCGTTTTAAAGATGTTCCAAAAGGCTGGCGGGTCAACAAAAATATTTGAAATTTTTGTTGTCTTCAAACTTGAAGCACGTTTCCACGATATCGATTGGAGCCTCGAAATTCAATCCTAGCCTCGAGTAGAACTCAAATTCCTCGTTTTAAATGTGTTCCAAAGGGCTGGCGGGTCGGCAAAAATATTTGAAATTTTTGTTGTCTTCAAACTTGAAGCATGAGTCCACGATATCGATTGGAGCCTCGAAATTTATCCTAGCCCCGAGTAGAACTCAAATTCCTCGTTTTAAAGATTTTCCAAAGGGCTGGCGGGTCGGCAAAAATATTTGAAATTTTTGTTGGCTTCAAACTTGAAGCACGAGTCCACGATATTGATTGGAGCCTTGAAATTCAATCCTAGCCCCGAGTACATCTGAAATTCTCACGTTTAACGGTGTTCCAAAGGGGTGGCGTGTCAGCAAACGTATTCAAAATTTGTGTTGTCTTCAAACTTGAAGCACGTGTACACGATATCGATTGGAGTCTCGGAATTTGATCCTAGCGCCGAGTGGATCTGAATTTCTCACTTTTAACGGTGTCCCAAAAGGGTGGCGGTTCCGCAAAAGTATTTGAAATTTTTGTTGGCTTCAAACTTGAACCACGTATCCACGATATCGATTGGAGTGTCGAAATTTGATCCTAGCGCCGAGTAGAACTCAAATTCCTCGTTTTAAAGATGTTCCAAAGGGCTGGCGGGTCGGCAAAAATATTTGAAATTTTTGTTGGCGTCAAACTTGAAGCACGAGTCCACGATATCGATTGGAGCCTCGAAATTCAATCCTAGGCTCGAGTAGAGCTCACATTCCCCCTTTTAACACTGTTCCAAAGGTGTGTCGGGTCGGCAATAATATTTGAAATTTTTGTTGTCCTCAAACTTAAAGCATGAGTCCACGATATCGATTGGAGCCTCGAAATTTGATCCTAGCCCCGAGTAGAATTCAAATTCCGCGTATTAAAGCTGTTCCAAAGGGCTGGCGGGTCGGCAAAAATATTTGAAATTTTTGTTGGCTTCAAACTTGAAGCACGTGTCGACGATATCGATTGGAGCCTCGAAATTTGATCCTAGCCCCGAGTAGAATTCAAATTCCTCGTTTTAAAGGTGTTCCAAAGGGCTGGCGGGTCGGCAAAAATATTTGAAATTTTTGTTGGCTTCAAACTTGAACCACGAGTCCACCATATCGATTGGAGCCTTGAAATTCAATCCTAGCCCCGAGTAGATCTGAAATTCTCAGGTATAACGGTGTCCCAAAAGGGTGGCGGGTCGGCAAAAGTATTTGAAATTTTTGTTGGCTTCAAACTTGAAGCACGTGTCCACGATATCGATTGGAGCCTCGAAATTTGATCCTAGCTCCGAGTAGAACTGAAATTCCTCGTTTTAAAGGTGTTCCAAAGGGCTGGCGGGTCGGCAAAAATATTTGAAATTTTTGTTGGCTTCAAACTTGAAGCACGAGTCCACGATATCTATTGGAGCCTCAAAATTCATCCCTAGCTCCGAGTAGATCTGAAATTCTCACGCTTAACGGTGTTCCAAAGGGGTGGCGGGTCGGCAAAAGTATTTGAAATGTTTGTTGGCTTCAAACTTGAAGCACGTGTCGACGATATCGATTGGAGCCTGGAAATTTGATCCTAGCCCCGAGTAGAACTCAAATTCCTCGTTTTAAAGATGTTCCAAAGGGCTGGCGGGTCGGCAAAAAAATTTCAAATTTTTGTTGGCTTCAAACTTGAAGCACGAGTCCACGATATCGTTTGAAGCCTTGAAATTCAATCCTAGCCCCGAGTAGATCTGAAATTCTCACTTTTAACGGTGTTCCAAAGGGATGGCCGGTCGGCAAAAGTCTTTGAAATTTTTGTTGACTTCAAACTTGATGTACGTGTCCCCGATATCGATTGGAGCCTCGAAATTTGATCCTAGCGCCGAGTAGAACTCAAATTCCTCGTTTTAAAGGTGTTCCAAAGGGTTGGCGGATCGGCAAAAATTTTTGAAATTTTTGGTGTCTTTAAACTTGAAGCACGAGTCCACGATATCGATTGGAGCCTTGAAATTCAATCCTAGCCCCGAGTAGATCTGAAATTCTCACGTTTAACGGTGTTACAAAGAGGTGGCGCGTCGGCAAAAGTATTTGAAATTTTTGTTGTCTTCAAACTTGAAGTACGTGTCCCCGATATCGATTGGAGCCTCGAAATTTGATCCTAGCGCCGAGTAGAACTCAAATTCTTCGTTTTAAAGATGTTCCAAAGAGCTGGCGGGTCGGCAAAAATATTTGCAATTTTTGTTGCCTTCAAACTTGAAGCACGAGTCCACGATATGGATTGGAGCCTTGAAATTCAATCCTAGCCCCGAGTAGATCTGAAATTCTCACGTTTAACAGTGTTCCAAAGGGGTGGCGTGTCAGCAAACGTATTTGAAATTTTTGTTGGCCTCAAACTTGAAGCACGTGTACACGATATCTATTGGAGCCTCGAAATTTGATCCTAGCGCCAAGTAGATCTGAAATTCTCACTTTTAACGGTGTCCCAAAAGGGTGGCGGGTCGGCAAAAGTATTTGAAATTTTTGTTGGCTTCAAACTTGAAGCACGTGTCCACGATATCGATTGGAGCCTCGAAATTTGATCCTAGCTCCGAGTAGAACTGAAATTCCTCGTTTTAAAGGTGTTCCAAAGGGCTGGCGGGTCGGCAAAAATATTTGAAATTTTTGTTGGCTTCAAACTTGAAGCACGAGTCCACGATATCTATTGGAGCCTCGAAATTCATCCCTAGCTCCGAGTAGATCTGAAATTCTCACGTTTAACGGTGTTCCAAAGGGGTGGCGGGTCGGCAAAAGTATTTGAAATGTTTGTTGGCTTCAAACTTGAAGCACGTGTCGACGATATCGATTGGAGCCTCGAAATTTGATCCTAGCCCCGAGTAGAACTCAAATTCCTCGTTTTAAAGATGTTCCAAATGGCTGGCGGGTCGGCAAAAAAATTTCAAATTTTTGTTGACTTCAAACTTGAAGCACGAGTCCACGATATCGTTTGAAGCCTTGAAATTCAATCCTAGCCCCGAGTAGATCTGAAATTCTCACTTTTAACGGTGTCCCAAAGGGGTGGCGGATCGGCAAAAGTATTTGAAATTTTTGTTGGCTTCAAACTTGAAGCACGTGTCCACGATATCGATTGGAGACTTAAAATTTGATCCTAGCTCCGAGTAGAACGCAAATTCCTCGTTTTAAAGATGTTCCAAAAGGCTGGCGGGTCAACAAAAATATTTGAAATTTTTGTTGTCTTCAAACTTGAAGCACGTTTCCACGATATCGATTGGAGCCTCGAAATTCAATCCTAGCCTCGAGTAGAACTCAAATTCCTCGTTTTAAATGTGTTCCAAAGGGCTGGCGGGTCGGCAAAAATATTTGAAATTTTTGTTGTCTTCAAACTTGAAGCATGAGTCCACGATATCGATTGGAGCCTCGAAATTTATCCTAGCCCCGAGTAGAACTCAAATTCCTCGTTTTAAAGATTTTCCAAAGGGCTGGCGGGTCGGCAAAAATATTTGAAATTTTTGTTGGCTTCAAACTTGAAGCACGAGTCCACGATATTGATTGGAGCCTTGAAATTCAATCCTAGCCCCGAGTACATCTGAAATTCTCACGTTTAACGGTGTTCCAAAGGGGTGGCGTGTCAGCAAACGTATTCAAAATTTGTGTTGTCTTCAAACTTGAAGCACGTGTACACGATATCGATTGGAGTCTCGGAATTTGATCCTAGCGCCGAGTGGATCTGAATTTCTCACTTTTAACGGTGTCCCAAAAGGGTGGCGGTTCCGCAAAAGTATTTGAAATTTTTGTTGGCTTCAAACTTGAACCACGTATCCACGATATCGATTGGAGTGTCGAAATTTGATCCTAGCGCCGAGTAGAACTCAAATTCCTCGTTTTAAAGATGTTCCAAAGGGCTGGCGGGTCGGCAAAAATATTTGAAATTTTTGTTGGCGTCAAACTTGAAGCACGAGTCCACGATATCGATTGGAGCCTCGAAATTCAATCCTAGGCTCGAGTAGAGCTCACATTCCCCCTTTTAACACTGTTCCAAAGGTGTGTCGGGTCGGCAATAATATTTGAAATTTTTGTTGTCCTCAAACTTAAAGCATGAGTCCACGATATCGATTGGAGCCTCGAAATTTGATCCTAGCCCCGAGTAGAACTCAAATTCCGCGTATTAAAGCTGTTCCAAAGGGCTGGCGGGTCGGCAAAAATATTGGAAATTTTTGTTGGCTTCAAACTTGAAGCACGTGTCGACGATATCGATTGGAGCCTCGAAATTTGATCCTAGCCCCGAGTAGAATTCAAATTCCTCGTTTTAAAGGTGTTCCAAAGGGCTGGCGGGTCGGCAAAAATATTTGAAATTTTTGTTGGCTTCAAACTTGAACCACGAGTCCACCATATCGATTGGAGCCTTGAAATTCAATCCTAGCCCCGAGTAGATCTGAAATTCTCAGGTATAACGGTGTCCCAAAAGGGTGGCGGGTCGGCAAAAGTATTTGAAATTTATGTTGGCTTCAAACTTGAAGCACGTGTCCACGATATCGATTGGAGCCTCGAAATTTGATCCTAGCTCCGAGTAGAACTGAAATTCCTCGTTTTAAAGGTGTTCCAAAGAGCTGGCGGGTCGGCAAAAATATTTGAAATTTTTGTTGGCTTCAAACTTGAAGCACGATTCCACGATATCTATTGGAGCCTCAAAATTCATCCCTAGCTCCGAGTAGATCTGAAATTCTCACGCTTAACGGTGTTCCAAAGGGGTGGCGGGTCGGCAAAAGTATTTGAAATGTTTGTTGGCTTCAAACTTGAAGCACGTGTCGACGATATCGATTGGAGCCTGGAAATTTGATCCTAGCCCCGAGTAGAACTCAAATTCCTCGTTTTAAAGATGTTCCAAAGGGCTGGCGGGTCGGCAAAAAAATTTCAAATTTTTGTTGGCTTCAAACTTGAAGCACGAGTCCACGATATCGTTTGAAGCCTTGAAATTCAATCCTAGCCCCGAGTAGATCTGAAATTCTCACTTTTAACGGTGTCCCAAAGAGGTGGCGGGTCGGCAAAAGTATTTGAAATTTTTGTTGGCTTCAAACTTGAAGCACGTGTCCACGATATCGATTGGAGCCTCAAAATTTGATCCTAGCTCCGAGTAGAACGCAAATTCCTCGTTTTAAAGCTGTTCCAAAAGGCTGGCGGGTCGGCAAAAATATTTGAAATTTTTGTTGTCTTCAAACTTGAAGCTCGTTTCCACGATATCGATTGGAGCCTCGAAATTCAATCCTAGCCTCGAGTAGAACTCAAATTCCTCGTTTTAAACGTGTTCCAAAGGGCTAGCGGGTCGGCAAAAATATTTGAAATTTTTGTTGTCTTCAAACTTGAAGCATGAGTCCACGATATCGACTGGAGCCTCGAATCTCAATCCTAGCCTCGAGTAGAACACAAATTCCTCGTTTTAAAGGTGTTCCAAAGGGCTGGCGGGTCGGCAAACATATTTGAAATTTTTGGTGTCTTTAAACTTGAACCACGAGTCCACGATATCGATTGGAGCCTTGAAATTCAATCCTAGCCCCGAGTAGATCTGAAATTCTCACGTTTAACGGTGTTACAAAGAGGTGGCGCGTCGGCAAAAGTATTTGAAATTTTTGTTGTCTTCAAACTTGAAGTACGTGTCCCCGATATCGATTGGAGCCTCGAAATTTGATCCTAGCGCCGAGTAGAACTCAAATTCTTCGTTTTAAAGGTGTTCCAAAGAGCTGGCGGGTCGGCAAAAATATTTGCAATTTTTGTTGCCTTCAAACTTGAAGCACGAGTCCACGATATGGATTGGAGCCTTGAAATTCAATCCTAGCCCCGAGTAGATCTGAAATTCTCACGTTTAACGGTGTTCCAAAGGGGTGGCGTGTCAGCAAACGTATTTGAAATTTTTGTTGGCCTCAAACTTGAAGCACGTGTACACGATATCTATTGGAGCCTCGAAATTTGATCCTAGCGCCAAGTAGATCTGAAATTCTCACTTTTAACGGTGTCCCAAAAGGGTGGCGGGTCGGCAAAAGTATTTGAAATTTTTGTTGGCTTCAAACTTGAAGCACGTGTCCACGATATCGATTGGAGCCTCGAAATTTGATCCTAGCTCCGAGTAGAACTGAAATTCCTCGTTTTAAAGGTGTTCTAAAGGGCTGGCGGGTCGGCAAAAATATTTGAAATTTTTTTTGGCTTCAAACTTGAAGCACGAGTCCACGATATCTATTGGAGCCTCGAAATTCATCCCTAGCTCCGAGTAGATCTGAAATTCTCACGTTTAACGGTGTTCCAAAGGGGTGGCGGGTCGGTAAAAGTATTTGAAATGTTTGTTGTCTTCAAACTTGAAGCACGTGTCGACGATATCGATTGGAGCCTCGAAATTTGGTCCTAGCCCCGAGTAGAACTCAAATTCCTCGTTTTAAAGATGTTCCAAATGGCTGGCGGGTCGGCAAAAAAATTTCAAATTTTTGTTGGCTTCAAACTTGAAGCACGAGTCCACGATATCGTTTGAAGCCTTGAAATTCAATCCTAGCCCCGAGTAGATCTGAAATTCTCACTTTTAACGGTGTCCCAAAGAGGTGGCGGATCGGCAAAAGTATTTGAAATTTTTGTTGGCTTCAAACTTGAAGCACGTGTCCACGATATCGATTGGAGACTCAAAATTTGATCCTAGCTCCGAGTAGAACGCAAATTCCTCGTTTTAAAGATGTTCCAAAAGGCTGGCGGGTCGACAAAAATATTTGAAATTTTTGTTGTCTTCAAACTTGAAGCACGTTTCCACGATATCGATTGGAGCCTCGAAATTCAATCCTAGCCTCGAGTAGAACTCAAATTCCTCGTTTTAAATGTGTTCCAAAGGGCTGGCGGGTCGGCAAAAATATTTGAAATTTTTGTTGTCTTCAAACTTGAAGCATGAGTCCACGATATCGATTGGAGCCTCGAAATTTATCCTAGCCCCGAGTAGAACTCAAATTCCTCGTTTTAAAGGTTTTCCAAAGGGCTGGCGGGTCGGCAAAAATATTTGAAATTTTTGTTGGCTTCAAACTTGAAGCACGAGTCCACGATATTGATTGGAGCCTTGAAATTCAATCCTAGCCCCGAGTACATCTGAAATTCTCACGTTTAACGGTGTTCCAAAGGGGTGGCGTGTCAGCAAACGTATTCAAAATTTGTGTTGTCTTCAAACTTGAAGCACGTGTACACGATATCGATTGGAGTCTCGGAATTTGATCCTAGCGCCGAGTGGATCTGAAATTCTCACTTTTAACGGTGTCCCAAAAGGGTGGCGGTTCCGCAAAAGTATTTGAAATTTTTGTTGGCTTCAAACTTGAACCACGTATCCACGATATCGATTGGAGTCTCGAAATTTGATCCTAGCGCCGAGTAGAACTCAAATTCCTCGTTTTAAAGATGTTCCAAAGGGCTGGCGGGTCGGCAAAAATATTTGAAATTTTTGTTGGCGTCAAACTTGAAGCACGAGTCCACGATATCGATTGGAGCCTCGAAATTCAATCCTAGGCTCGAGTAGAGCTCACATTCCCCCTTTTAACACTGTTCCAAAGGTGTGTCGGGTCGGCAATAATATTTGAAATTTTTGTTGTCCTCAAACTTAAAGCATGAGTCCACGATATCGATTGGAGCCTCGAAATTTGATCCTAGCCCCGAGTAGAACTCAAATTCCGCGTATTAAAGCTGTTCCAAAGGGCTGGCGGGTCGGCAAAAATATTTGAAATTTTTGTTGGCTTCAAACTTGAAGCACGTGTCGACGATATCGATTGGAGCCTCGAAATTTGATCCTAGCCCCGAGTAGAATTCAAATTCCTCGTTTTAAAGGTGTTCCAAAGGGCTGGCGGGTCGGCAAAAATATTTGAAATTTTTGTTGGCTTCAAACTTGAACCACGAGTCCACCATATCGATTGGAGCCTTGAAATTCAATCCTAGCCCCGAGTAGATCTGAAATTCTCAGGTATAACGGTGTCCCAAAAGGGTGGCGGGTCGGCAAAAGTATTTGAAATTTTTGTTGGCTTCAAACTTGAAGCACGTGTCCACGATATCGATTGGAGCCTCGAAATTTGATCCTAGCTCCGAGTAGAACTGAAATTCCTCGTTTTAAAGGTGTTCCAAAGGGCTGGCGGGTCGGCAAAAATATTTGAAATTTTTGTTGGCTTCAAACTTGAAGCACGAGTCCACGATATCTATTGGAGCCTCAAAATTCATCCCTAGCTCCGAGTAGATCTGAAATTCTCACGCTTAACGGTGTTCCAAAGGGGTGGCGGGTCGGCAAAAGTATTTGAAATGTTTGTTGGCTTCAAACTTGAAGCACGTGTCGACGATATCGATTGGAGCCTGGAAATTTGATCCTAGCCCCGAGTAGAACTCAAATTCCTCGTTTTAAAGATGTTCCAAAGGGCTGGCGGGTCGGCAAAAAATTTCAAATTTTTGTTGGCTTCAAACTTGAAGCACGAGTCCACGATATCGTTTGAAGCCTTGAAATTCAATCCTAGCCCCGAGTAGATCTGAAATTCTCACTTTTAACGGTGTTCCAAAGGGGTGGCCGGTCGGCAAAAGTCTTTGAAATTTTTGTTGACTTCAAACTTGATGTACGTGTCCCCGATATCGATTGGAGCCTCGAAATTTGATCCTAGCGCCGAGTAGAACTCAAATTCCTCGTTTTAAAGGTGTTCCAAAGGGTTGGCGGATCGGCAAAAATTTTTGAAATTTTTGGTGTCTTTAAACTTGAAGCACGAGTCCACGATATCGATTGGAGCCTTGAAATTCAATCCTAGCCCCGAGTAGATCTGAAATTCTCACGTTTAACGGTGTTACAAAGAGGTGGCGCGTCGGCAAAAGTATTTGAAATTTTTGTTGTCTTCAAACTTGAAGTACGTGTCCCCGATATCGATTGGAGCCTCGAAATTTGATCCTAGCGCCGAGTAGAACTCAAATTCTTCGTTTTAAAGGTGTTCCAAAGAGCTGGCGGGTCGGCAAAAATATTTGCAATTTTTGTTGCCTTCAAACTTGAAGCACGAGTCCACGATATGGATTGGAGCCTTGAAATTCAATCCTAGCCCCGAGTAGATCTGAAATTCTCACGTTTAACGGTGTTCCAAAGGGGTGGCGTGTCAGCAAACGTATTTGAAATTTTTGTTGGCCTCAAACTTGAAGCACATGTACACGATATCTATTGGAGCCTCGAAATTTGATCCTAGCGCCAAGTAGATCTGAAATTCTCACTTTTAACGGTGTCCCAAAAGGGTGGCGGGTCGGCAAAAGTATTTGAAATTTTTGTTGGCTTCAAACTTGAAGCACGTGTCCACGATATCGATTGGAGCCTTGAAATTTGATCCTAGCTCCGAGTAGAACTGAAATTCCTCGTTTTAAAGGTGTTCCAAAGGGCTGGCGGGTCGGCAAAAATATTTGAAATTTTTGTTGGCTTCAAACTTGAAGCACGAGTCCACGATATCTATTGGAGCCTCGAAATTCATCCCTAGCTCCGAGTAGATCTGAAATTCTCACGTTTAACGGTGTTCCAAAGGGGTGGCGGGTCGGCAAAAGTATTTGAAATGTTTGTTGGCTTCAAACTTGAAGCACGTGTCGACGATATCGATTGGAGCCTCGAAATTTGATCCTAGCCCCGAGTAGAATTCAAATTCCTCGTTTTAAAGATGTTCCAAATGGCTGGCGGGTCGGCAAAAAAATTTCAAATTTTTGTTGGCTTCAAACTTGAAGCACGAGTCCACGATATCGTTTGAAGCCTTGAAATTCAATCCTAGCCCCGAGTAGATCTGAAATTCTCACTTTTAACGGTGTCCCAAAGGGGTGGCGGATCGGCAAAAGTATTTGAAATTTTTGTTGGCTTCAAACTTGAAGCACGTGTCCACGATATCGATTGGAGACTCAAAATTTGATCCTAGCTCCGAGTAGAACGCAAATTCCTCGTTTTAAAGATGTTCCAAAAGGCTGGCGGGTCGACAAAAATATTTGAAATTTTTGTTGTCTTCAAACTTGAAGCACGTTTCCACGATATCGATTGGAGCCTCGAAATTCAATCCTAGCCTCGAGTAGAACTCAAATTCCTCGTTTTAAATGTGTTCCAAAGGGCTGGCGGGTCGGCAAAAATATTTGAAATTTTTGTTGTCTTCAAACTTGAAGCATGAGTCCACGATATCGATTGGAGCCTCGAAATTTATCCTAGCCCCGAGTAGAACTCAAATTCCTCGTTTTAAAGGTTTTCCAAAGGACTGGCGGGTCGGCAAAAATATTTGAAATTTTTGTTGGCTTCAAACTTGAAGCACGAGTCCACGATATTGATTGGAGCCTTGAAATTCAATCCTAGCCCCGAGTACATCTGAAATTCTCACGTTTAACGGTGTTCCAAAGGGGTGGCGTGTCAGCAAACGTATTCAAAATTTGTGTTGTCTTCAAACTTGAAGCACGTGTACACGATATCGATTGGAGTCTCGGAATTTGATCCTAGCGCCGAGTGGATCTGAAATTCTCACTTTTAACGGTGTCCCAAAAGGGTGGCGGTTCCGCAAAAGTATTTGAAATTTTTGTTGGCTTCAAACTTGAACCACGTATCCACGATATCGATTGGAGTGTCGAAATTTGATCCTAGCGCCGAGTAGAACTCAAATTCCTCGTTTTAAAGATGTTCCAAAGGGCTGGCGGGTCGGCAAAAATATGTGAAATTTTTGTTGGCGTCAAACTTGAAGCACGAGTCCACGATATCGATTGGAGCCTCGAAATTCAATCCTAGGCTCGAGTAGAGCTCACATTCACCCTTTTAACACTGTTCCAAAGGTGTGTCGGGTCGGCAATAATATTTGAAATTTTTGTTGTCCTCAAACTTAAAGCATGAGTCCACGATATCGATTAGAGCCTCGAAATTTGATCCTAGCCCCGAGTAGAACTCAAATTCCGCGTATTAAAGCTGTTCCAAAGGGCTGGCGGGTCGGCAAAAATATTTGAAATTTTTGTTGGCTTCAAACTTGAAGCACGTGTCGACGATATCGATTGGAGCCTCGAAATTTGATCCTAGCCCCGAGTAGAATTCAAATTCCTCGTTTTAAAGGTGTTCCAAAGGGCTGGCGGGTCGGCAAAAATATTTGAAATTTTTGTTGGCTTCAAACTTGAACCACGAGTCCACCATATCGATTGGAGCCTTGAAATTCAATCCTAGCCCCGAGTAGATCTGAAATTCTCAGGTATAACGGTGTCCCAAAAGGGTGGCGCGTCGGCAAAAGTATTTGAAATTTTTGTTGGCTTCAAACTTGAAGCACGTGTCCACGATATCGATTGGAGCCTCGAAATTTGATCCTAGCTCCGAGTAGAACTGAAATTCCTCGTTTTAAAGGTGTTCCAAAGGGCTGGCGGGTCGGCAAAAATATTTGAAATTTTTGTTGGCTTCAAACTTGAAGCACGAGTCCACGATATCTATTGGAGCCTCAAAATTCATCCCTAGCTCCGAGTAGATCTGAAATTCTCACGCTTAACGGTGTTCCAAAGGGGTGGCGGGTCGGCAAAAGTATTTGAAATGTTTGTTGGCTTCAAACTTGAAGCACGTGTCGACGATATCGATTGGAGCCTGGAAATTTGATCCTAGCCCCGAGTAGAACTCAAATTCCTCGTTTTAAAGATGTTCCAAAGGGCTGGCGGGTCGGCAAAAAAATTTCAAATTTTTGTTGGCTTCAAACTTGAAGCACGAGTCCACGATATCGTTTGAAGCCTTGAAATTCAATCCTAGCCCCGAGTAGATCTGAAATTCTCACTTTTAACGGTGTCCCAAAGGGGTGGCGGGTCGGCAAAAGTATTTGAAATTTTTGTTGGCTTCAAACTTGAAGCACGTGTCCACGATATCGATTGGAGCCTCAAAATTTGATCCTAGCTCCGAGTAGAACGCAAATTCCTCGTTTTAAAGCTGTTCCAAAAGGCTGGCGGGTCGGCAAAAATATTTGAAATTTTTGTTGTCTTCAAACTTGAAGCTCGTTTCCACGATATCGATTGGAGCCTCGAAATTCAATCCTAGCCTCGAGTAGAACTCAAATTCCTCGTTTTAAACGTGTTCCAAAGGGCTAGCGGGTCGGCAAAAATATTTGAAATTTTTGTTGTCTTCAAACTTGAAGCATGAGTCCACGATATCGACTGGAGCCTCGAATCTCAATCCTAGCCTCGAGTAGAACTCAAATTCCTCGTTTTAAAGGTGTTCCAATCGGCTGGCGGGTCGGCAAAAATATTTGAAATTTTTGTTGGCTTCAAACTTGAACCACGAGTCCACCATATCGATTGGAGCCTTGAAATTCAATCCTAGCCCCGAGTAGATCTGAAATTCTCAGGTTTAACGGTGTTCCAAAGGGGTGGCCGGTCGGCAAAAGTCTTTGAAATTTTTGTTGACTTCAAACTTGAAGTACGTGTCCCCGATATCGATTGGAGCCTCGAAATTTGATCCTAGCGCCGAGTAGAACTCAAATTCCTCGTTTTAAAGGTGTTCCAAAGGGTTGGCGGATCGGCAAAAATTTTTGAAATTTTTGGTGTCTTTAAACTTGAAGCACGAGTCCACGATATCGATTGGAGCCTTGAAATTCAATCCTAGCCCCGAGTAGATCTGAAATTCTCACGTTTAACGGTGTTACAAAGAGGTGGCGCGTCGGCAAAAGTATTTGAAATTTTTGTTGTCTTCAAACTTGAAGTACGTGTCCCCGATATCGATTGGAGCCTCGAAATTTGATCCTAGCGCCGAGTAGAACTCAAATTCTTCGTTTTAAAGGTGTTCCAAAGAGCTGGCGGGTCGGCAAAAATATTTGCAATTTTTGTTGCCTTCAAACTTGAAGCACGAGTCCACGATATGGATTGGAGCCTTGAAATTCAATCCTAGCCCCGAGTAGATCTGAAATTCTCACGTTTAACGGTGTTCCAAAGGGGTGGCGTGTCAGCAAACGTATTTGAAATTTTTGTTGGCCTCAAACTTGAAGCACGTGTACACGATATCTATTGGAGCCTCGAAATTTGATCCTAGCGCCAAGTAGATCTGAAATTCTCACTTTTAACGGTGTCCCAAAAGGGTGGCGGGTCGGCAAAAGTATTTGAAATTTTTGTTGGCTTCAAACTTGAAGCACGTGTCCACGATATCGATTGGAGCCTCGAAATTTGATCCTAGCTCCGAGTAGAACTGAAATTCCTCGTTTTAAAGGTGTTCCAAAGGGCTGGCGGGTCGGCAAAAATATTTGAAATTTTTGTTGGCTTCAAACTTGAAGCACGAGTCCACGATATCTATTGGAGCCTCGAATCTCAATCCTAGCCTCCAGTAGAACTCAAATTCCTCGTTTTAAAGGTGTTCCAAAGGGCTGGCGGGTCGGCAAACATATTTGAAATTTTTGTTGTCTTCAAACTTGAAGCACGAGTCCACCATATCGATTGGAGCCTTGAAATTCAATCCTAGCCCCGAGTAGATCTGAAATGCTCAGGTTTACCGGTGTTCCAAAGGGGTGGCGTTTCGGCAAAAGTCTTTGAAATTTTTGTTGGCTTCAGACTTGAAGTACGTGTCCCCGATATCGATTGGAGCCTCGACATTTGATCCTAGCGCCGAGTAGATCTGAAATTCTTCGTTTTAAAAGTGTTCCAAAGAACTGGCGGGTCGGCAAAAATATTTGCAATTTTTGTTGGCTTCAAACTTGAAGCACGAGTCCACGATATTGATTGGAGCCTTGAAATTCAATCCTAGCCCCGAGTAGATCTGAAATTCTCACGTTTAACGGTGTTCCAATGGGGTGGCGTGTCAGCAAACGTATTCAAAATTTTTGTTGGCTTCAAACTTGAAGCACGTGTACACGATATCGATTGGAGTCTGGAAATTTGATTCTAGCGCCGAGTAGATCTGAAATTCTCACTTTTAACGGTGTCCCAAAAGGGTGGCGGGTCGGCAAAAGTATTTGAAATTTTTGTTGGCTTCAAACTTGAAGCACGTATCCACGATATCGATTGGAGCCTCGAAATTTGATCCTAGCGCCGAGTAGAACTCAAATTCCTCGTTTTATAAGTGTTCCAAAGGGCGGCGGGTCGGCAAAAATATTTGAAATTTTTGTTGGCTTCAAACTTGAAGCACGAGTCCACGATATCGATTTGAGCCTCGAAATTCATCCCTAGCTCCGAGTAGATCTGAAATTCTCACGTTTAACGGTGTTCCAAAGGGGCGGCGGGTCGGCAGAAGTATTTGAAATGTTTGTTGGCTTCAAACTTGAAGTACGTATCCACGATATCGATTGGAGCCTCGAAATTTGATCCTAGCGACGAGTAGAACTCAAATTCCTCGTTTTAAAAGTGTTCCAAAGGGCTGGCGGGTCGGCAAAAATATTTGAAATTTTCGTTGATTTCAAACTTGAAGAACGTGTCGACGATATCGATTGGAGCCTCGAAATTTGATCCTAGCCCTGAGTAGAACTCAAATTCCTCGTTTTAAAGATGTTCCAAAGGGCTGGCGGGTCGGCAAAAAAATTTCAAATTTTTGTTGGCTTAAAACTTGAAGCATGAGTCCACGATATCGATTGGAGCCTCGAAATTCAATCCTAGCCTCGAGGAGAACTCAAATTCCTCGTTTTAAAGGTGTTCCAAAGGGCTGGCGGGTCGGCAAAAATATTTGAAATTTTTGTTGTATTCAAACTTGAAGCATGAGTCCACGATATCGATTGGAGCCTCGAATCTCAATCCTAGCCTCCAGTAGAACTCAAATTCCTCGTTTTAAAGGTGTTCCAAAGGGCTGGCGGGTCGTCAAACATATTTGAAATTTTTGGTGGCTTCAAACTTGAAGCACGATTCCACCATGTCGATTGGAGCCTTGAAATTCAATCCTAGCCCCGAGTAGATCTGAAATTCTCACGTTTAACGGTGTTCCAAAGGGGTGGCGCGTCGGCAAAAGTATTCGAAATTTTTGTTGGATTCAAACTTGAAGCACGTGTACACGATATAGATTGGAGCCTCGAAATTTGATCCTAGCGCCGAGTAGATCTGAAATTCTTCGTTTTAAAAGTGTTCCAAAGAGCTGGCGGGTCGGCAAAAATATTTGCCATTTTTGTTGGCTTCAAACTTGAAGCACGAGTCCACGATATGGATTGGAGCGTTGAAATTCAATCCTAGCCCCGAGTAGATCTGAAGTTCTCACGTTTAACGGTGTTCCAAAGGGGTGGCGTGTCAGCAAACCTATTCAAAATTTTTGTTGGCTTCAAACTTGAAGCACGTGTACACGATATCGATTGGAGTCTCGAAATTTGATCCTAGCGCCGAGTAGATCCATGTTGATTGTAAGTTCGTCATAACAAAATAAATCAGACCATAAATCAACAGGTCCCATAGCTCCAATAAATTCATCAATTTTTTTTTTGATAATTTAATGAACGGTGGTTCTTCGTGGACTGGCGGAAGTTGTAAAAGATCGCCAAAGACAATGATATGCTTTTTGCCAAACCAACCGTCTTCACATTCGTCGGTGTTGAATATTTCGGTTAATCGCAAATGGATGTACATTAATGTGACATTGGATATCATAGAAACTTCGTCAATGATTATCAAAGTCACATTTCGAAGTTGATCCCGCAATAATTTAAGAGCAGCATCGGAAAGTTGTCGATACTTGGCCGTATGGCCATGTTCAACTGGTAATTGAAAAAGTCGATGTATAGTCAACCCGTCGACATTAAAGGCTGCTATACCAGTCGGAGCACTCACTACTGCATCTTTATCAAGGACTTGTTTTGTCCACATTCTCAGAGTTTTTATCAAAAAACTTTTTCCCGTTCCTCCCTCTCCACTTATGTACAGTCTTATAATTTTATTTTCAGACTGTAAAGCATTTGCAACTGTATCAAAGATCCGTTTCTGATCTGCATTTAATTCTTTAATCATTCCTGAAAGATGGTTTGCATCAACCTTATCGCACACATCTTTCAAGTCTTTCATCGCAGCTTCTACCTCGGCGGGAACACATTCCAGAATCTCATTTCCGGAAAGTTCGTTTACTTTCTCGGCACTCTTCAAATGTTTAGCAACCTCTTCTGTGACAAAATCTATGGCTCGTTGAATTTCATTAATTTTTTCGTGATAACGCAAACCTTCGGCGAGTTGTGACTGCAAGGATATAAATGCTTTGGCGTACGTATCATTTTTACCTTTCAGTTCATCGAGTTCTCTCCAAGGTTGGAATAATACCAAAATCGAGTAATAATATAATTCCGGTTGAGTTTTGACATTATACATATAATGATTGACAAGACAACCACGCAATCGTCTCGTCAAGTATTTTGATTCACCCAATTTGTACACTTCATCAATGGTCTTAGGCTTTCGATTCGATACGTCATACCATTTAACAAAATCATATAGATTAAGGGATTCCAATTCCTCCGGCCTTTTTGGGTAATACGTATCGACAATGGAGTCAAAAAATATTTCGGTAGATTCCGGTTCGAGAGCTTTAATTTCCTTGCAAGGCTTCAGTCTCCTGCTTCGAATAATATTAACATCTACCCATTTTATAGTAGTTTTCGAATCCGTGCCATGCAATCGAATTCCGAGAAGAGTGTCAGCAGCTTCAAATGCTCCACATTCTCGATTATTCAACATGCGCATTGAAAGATTCCAAAGACAGCTAGCAACACTCTTGGTAGAATTAAGGACTTCGAATGGATCATCAATATTACTTTTTTCTGCCTTGGAAACGTATTTAGTCGTATACCATGTTAATAAAGTAGATTCTTCACCAACAAATTGTATATCCATATTACCTTCCCAAGCGCAAAGTATAGCTGGATTATAATCATTAATATATGCCTCTGTTGAATCACGTGGTAAGTCATACAATCTACTTTTCGTTTTCAATTATTTCCTTCCAGCAATAGCAACAGAAACATCGCGAAGCTTTATTGTTTTTGTCAACGGACGTGGATGTCCGAATTGACAACGCCGAGTAAATCCAGTTTTAGTCTTTTTAGCTTTTAAACAATATGAGTTGTGATGATGCCATTGATGATCTTTCACTCGTCGATGTAACTCGGGCGAAACTTTTTTGTTCGGCATTCTACACGTTACATATTTCAGAATAAATTTCGCGATTTCAATCTCTGACGACTTGCCGATGACAGGGGCATCCTTGATCCAAATTAAAAGATGAAAATGTTGTGCTCCCCTCGTTTGATATTCTCGACGCCAAAAGTAATGTTCAACATCGCCAATAGGATTATCTGGGGAGCATATAAAATCCAACATTGCTTGAAATTTGATTTCAATAAATCGAGAAGTCGACACGGGATCAGAAACTATCAGCTGCATCGGATGTATCTTTTTTTCAATCGGAATATCATTGACATCTCGAAGATACTCTATAAGATCCATCCAAAGCCATTCACTAGGACTGAATGTTAGGAACCATGTAGCAGGTCCATAATTTCCTTAATCTCGAAAATATTGTGTTCAAATTTGACTCAAGTAACCCCTTAGACATTTCATCTAAATAGCTTGCAGCCGTATATTTCGAGCGGGGATTCGTAATGTTCAATTTATGAAAAATTCCGGCATTTATTTGTCGCAAGTTATTATTGTACAATAAAAAAAGAGATATTGCTCGTGTAATCGAAACTGGCAATGTTTCGACATGAGCCTCGATTTGATGAATTCGAAATCAGTAAGACGTACTGACCTCGGTTCTTGCTGACCATTCTCTCCATATGGATATAAATCCGGAAAACACATTAGATCTAAATGTTCGTCTTTGTGACCCATAGGACGATCATAAATTTTAAGCATTTGGTAGAGATCCGTTGCCCTTTCATTCATTGTTTTGTCATGAATCGGATAAATGCTAAATTTTTCATAATATCCATCCGAACGTGACATTTGCGTCAATAAAGCCGCTCTTTTCTCGTCATGCTTAGATAAAATATCACAATCTTTCAAAGGAACATTATTCGAGTCGTGTTCCTCTTCTTGATATTCTAAATCCTGTAGATTATCAGAGAGTAAATTTTCATGAGATCTTGGCAACTCTATTCCAAAGTACAATGGATTATTGCTCTGCAGCCATTGTAGAGTCAACCAAATTTTTCTCAAATCCACAAGCTTTTCCCATATTATTTTAGCCTTTGTTGGAATACCACGAACGAGTATATATAATTCATGTTTAGCATTAATTGGATCGGTAGAAGGGCAAACTTTTTTCAATGTTTCATCTATGGGTAAAAGTAGATGAAATGTTCTACCTACGACTTTCGGTACCTTATGATGATTATGTAGTTGGTTTTTCTTTGACAAGGTACCTAATTTTTGTATTACTTGAAAAGCTTTTGCCCGTTGAATTAATATAGTCTCGTAAACATTAAGACTTTGCATTATCGCTGGAACAGGCCTTACATAAAGATTATTAGCAATACACGTAGGTGGTATCTTATCTTCCGAGAATTTACCGACACAATATCGACAAATGTAATTCTCTCCTTCATAAGGTAGATCGAATTTTTTGAGGCATTCTTTAAAACTCTCCCAATTCTCTCCATACCTTGATACTCTAGAACAATTAATCTTTAACGTATTTTTCTCAGTGCAAAGCTTTTCACAGGAAATACACGGAAGGCGTGGAGTATCAATAACCCTTTTGGTGAAAGCTCGAAACGCACAATGATATTTCGACATTATCTCTCGTTCATTCAAATTAATTTCATGTCTATCGGTTTTTAAAGAATCAGCTTTCTTCTCAGCCTCGTCGGCAATTATTTTGAGTGCGTCTATATTATTGCTGTTTAAAGCGTTATCTAAATGTCTTAATTTTTTATTGAGATCGATTAAATTATAAACACATCTCTTCAAATTTCGTATCATCGGAAAATGAGGGGCTAGAATTTCGACTGATAAAAAGGTCGATAAACATTCTTCTGGGTTCACATAGCAACCGTATGAATGACCGAACTTGTCAGGATTAACTTTATTAGAACATTGATGTGCAGTGGATAAATAATTATCCAACTTGCGCAGTTCACAGTTCATTAATTGTTGACAAAACGCTTTGAACTTATTCAAAACATAATCATTATCAGTCTTGCAGAAAGATCCACAACTCCATGATTTTGTTGTCTTGTTTTTCCTTTTTATCAAAGGTAAAATGTTCATAGCTCTACCTTGAGCATCCGTTATAATCGGTTGTGATTGTTCGAACTTACGATAGGAAGCGTGTGTATAATAAGCCTCAGATGAAGAATTATGCATCGACTGCCCACATAAAGCTTCGACTTGATCACGTGGATTTGAATAGGAAACTTTTGCCGAACGTGTCAAACATATTTCAGCTTTTTTTTTAATGTTCGCTAGTATGTTTTTAAGTCGAATAAGATAATTTTTCCTGACAGCAAAGCACCATGTGACAATACGCTCGGCTTCTAATCGGCTTTCAAGGGGTGACGATGATTTGTCTAATTGCGCCCACACAGCCCGAACATACAATTCTTTCGTGTATAGGGTTTGCATCCCTTCCTTCATCCACTTATTCTCTGTAGTTTTGCGAAGCTTATTTTCTTTTGCATCACTCAACAGCTTCTGAGTAACTATTCGTTGTCTACTGAGTGCTTTCGATTTGATCCGTTTTTCTATATTACAGCTAATAACGCCTCGATCATCACATTGAACCGAGGAATTAAAAACGTCCAGATCAGTATCAGTAGATGTAGACAATTTTATCATCTTCGCTACAACGCCGTCAATATCGTTACTGTCATCATCGTTTATCGAACAAGCAACGGACGGATCTTCGAGACCTTGCTTTTTTACCTTGGCTCTCCATTTAACCATATAGTCAGCATGTTTACGTTTTCTATCCAACGCTTTTTCAGGAGTATTACTTTGAGTATGTTTTTCTCGCTTTATTGCCATAGACTTAGCTGCGCGTTCAGCAGTTTTACTTTTTCTATTCAATACTTCCTCGGGTGCAACATTTTTGGGACATTTTCCCAAATTGGGTCCTTTATCAAACTTATCTTCAGAAGAAGAAGATAAATATAAACTCAAAGCGGCTATCAAGGACTCTATATCGCGATGAGTATCTGAGGAAATATTCATTAATGATTTCATGCTATTATCGTTAATCATGTTATCTTTTCTCGATTTCAGTTCAGAAGAAGCAACATTTTTATTCGATTCCAAAAGATTTGATAACATCAAAGGCACAATATCACGACCGGCATCAGTAGATATAGACAATTTCATTCGCTTTGCTTCAATGTCGCTACTATCACTTCTATCATGGTCATCTATAGAACAAGCAACAGACGAATCTTCGAGATTTTGTTTTTTTATTTTCGCTCTCCATTTAGCCATATAGTCAGCGTGTTTACGTTTTCTATTCAATGCTTGTTTAAGAGTATCTTCTTTTTTTTTTGTTTGCTTTCCATTTAGCCATATAGTCAGCGTGTTTACGTTTTCTATCCAATGCTTGTTTAGGAGTATCTTCTTTTCTTTTGTTTGCTTCCCATTTAGCCATATAGTCAGCGTGTTTACGTTTTCTATCCAATGCTTGTTTAGGAGTATCTTCTTTTTTTTGTTTGCTTTCCATTTAGCATTTGCTTTGGCATGTTTACGTCTTCTTTTTAACGCCTGTTCAGGAGAATCATTTTGATTTACTATTAACTTAGCTGCCCGTTCAGCAGCTTTACGTTTTCTATTGAATATTTGCTCAGGAGTAACATTTTTGCAACTTAGTTTTGGTTCTTTTGTGCTCCTCTTAGTTTTAGTTTTAGCAGCTTTTTGTTGTTTATCCAACGTATCTTCAGAGGAAGTCATGTCCTTGTTAGATTTTGATGATAAATTCGAAGTTGCTATCAAGGACGCTATATCGCGATGAGAATCTAGGGAAATATGCACTAATGAATATCGACTATTGTCATTTATGATGTTAGCTTTGCTTAATTTCCTTTGTCGAGAAAATGTTTTCAACTCCAATTCAGAAAATGTAACATTCGTATTGGATTTCGAAAGATTTGATATCGTCAAAGGCGCAATATCGCTATCGGATTCTGGAAGACCGTTCACTTTCAATGGTCGTGCACTCTTACCAATTGCGGTCTCTAAACACTTGTTAGAATTTTCAATTTTTGATCTATCAGTCGTTTCATTTTTTTTTTTGTTACCGAATTTTCTTTTTTTGGAACCTTTACCCGCTTTTTCTGTAACTTCGTTCGGCTTGTCACTATTTCATCGTTGCAACTTGGAAGATAATCGGCAAAAGTGGCCCGCTTATTTCCGACGGGTTCATTACATTTTTTTTTGCAAGCATTATCTGTCGACAATAGTCCGGTGTTTGTATAACAAGGCTCTGAAATTCTGTTTTTCGCCATTCGTCTTTCCTCAATTTCCCGTTCGGCTGCTAAGACAGAAGCACGCCAACATTCTTTTATGGCAGCCAGAGAAGCAATAACTGTGGGTTCGATTGGGTTGCACGGAAATTGCTCGATTATCCCCGATACGAAAATCTTCAACAAATGAAGACGCATCGCTGGTTGATAGTATCTTACATTCTCTGGTTTTACTCCGAAGAGTATTGCCGTCGCGAAAGCAATCGAGTACACTCCACAATTGTCACATTTCGGCTGGTTATCTACTAACGGAAACAAGACAGAGTCTCGACGTCCGAAGTCGTAGTACGGGTACAACGCCCGCAAGAACAGTAGATGATGTGTATGCAGCTTTTTCCGATTGAGAGAATCATACACATATAATCTGGTTCCATCGTAATAGCTACAGACCCAGTGACCACCGGTGATCGCCAGCTGGCGGCCATTGCCATCTTTTGGGTGTAAATCGTTGCAGCTGAACAGTATCTGTATATGTTTCTCTTTTGGTGGTACAGGCGTTATCAACTCAGGGTGAAATATAAGAAACTGGGCCCGTGGTGTAAATTCTGAACACGTGCTCAATAGTTTTCCGAATTCATCGATATGATCGTCGTTGAGCCATTGTCCGGTCTCAATGATAAGTTGTTGACGAATTTTCTCAGAATACTCGTTAAGAGGATACATCTTTTGGCATAGTTGAAACGGAACTTATTTTTTTTTTAAATAACCTCTTAGTATTATAGCTAAAATAAGTGTATAGCTGGTAAAGCGCTTTTAGCAACTTATGCGCTTAAATTTAAGCAGCAGTGTGTTAGGACTTGGGGCAGTCCTTGGTGTAGCGCCTAAGGCAACCAAGAAAAAAAGAAGAAAAAAAAAGTCGAAGAAAAAAAAGTAAACTTGGTGTACTCGTGGACGTCTATCACAAATAAAGGAATCTGGAAAGAAGGAAAAAAAATCATACCCGTAAGAGACAGATCTTACCGACTTCTAAAATCTGAAATGTTAAACAGTGTCGGATGAATGACATGAGCAGCAGCAGCATGGCTGAAAAAAAAATTGAAAATTGAAATTTTTATATTCACTTTCACTCTCTCATAAAAGTTGAAAGTTAAAAGTTGAAAATTGGAAGTTGACAGCTGAAAGTTCAAATCTTTATACAATTTTCTCATAATGTGCCTTATTCGTAAGCTTCTTTTATGAGAAAGCATTTACTATAGTTTTGGCTCCCTTATAGAGGAAACTTGCGAATAAGGGACATTATGAAAAAGTTGTATAAAGATTTCAAGTTTGAGTTTTCAACTTTCAACTTGTATGAGAGAGCGATATGAAATTTCCAATTTTCAACATTTAGGAAGAAGCGTTATGAAAATCGTATTAAAGTTTTTGCTAAAACTGATGTCTGATTTTCAGGTTTAGTGCGAAAAAATCACCCCATCTTGCTGTTTTGGTCAAAACGAATGTCGGATCTGTGCTCAGTGCAAAAAATACATAGAATTATGCGTTTCAGTTTTTCATTAATTAAATTATTACTCGAGAAGTCCAAATCCGCAATGGCATCGGGAAGTAAAAAATCACTGTTTAAAAATAAAATCACTCATTTTTCAATTTTGGCTACAAAAGTTGTTGATACATTTTTTCGTCAGTCGTCACTGTGGGACTATATATTTTATCTGTGTACCCAATGATATTTAGCTCTTAAAAATTGGACGAAAGCAGAAACATTGACTATTAACAACACTTCATGTGTGCCAAAATCATCAAATGACATAATCGAAGAACCGCTGACAAACTTTTTTTTTCACTTCCAATGAGATATTTGCATGCTTCTGATGGCAACGATTAGAAAATTGAAAATAAGAAAATTTCACCATTTTTTACTGTTGATCTTATCGAGAGATTGTAAAATATTTTTGACATAATCGAAGCTACGCTGGCGAACTTTTTTTTTTCATTTCGGATTGATGAAAAAAAAAGGTATCTTTTATTGATGGTGATGGGATTGCGTATAAGAGATTTGCATGTTTCCGATGGCAACGTTTTACACTCTTGAAAAAACAAGGAATAAAGTTCTCATAAGCATTCAATACATTTAATTCTCATCCGTCAAAGCCGGTATGGATGAGAAGATGATCTAAGTTATCGAAACCCTCAATTACAAAGATTTTTAAAATTGATTCCATCGAGAGGAACAAAATGTTCTCGACAAAATTCAATCTCTGTCGGCAAATATTTTTTTCACTTCAAACCTGATTATCGAGAGATTGTAAAATGTTCTTGACATAATCGAAGCTCCGCTGGTAAACTGCTTTTCACTTCGGATTGATGAAAAAAAGGTATCTTTTATTGATGGTGCTGGGATTGCGTATGAGACATTTGCATGCTTCTGATGGCAAAGATTTTATAACCGACAAAGATTTTATTTTATAATACACTCTTGAAAAGAAGAGGAATAAAGTTCTCATAAGCATACAATACATTTAATTCTCATCCGTCAAAGCTGGTAAGGATGAGAAGACAATGTAACTTATCAAAGCCCTCAATTACAAAGATTTTTAAAATTGATCCCATCGAGAGAGGAAAAAAAGGTTCTGGACTAAATTGAAGCTCTGTCGGCAAACATTTTTTTCACTTGAAACCTGAGATATACTGTGGAATCCAATGATATTCGACCCATAATCTCACAGTTTCGCATAAAAAGAGGGAAAAATAATGTGCAAAGAAATTCTACCGAACATATTTTATAAATAGTAAATAGTACTCACAGAAAGTCTCGTAGTAACACAATGAAAGTTTTTTGATTTTTTATCTTCACTTCAAACTGCAGACTCTTGATGCTCCTTGATACTTCACGATGAATATTCACAACCAAAGAAATCACCGCAACTGGAGGATAACGTTGTGCAATAAAGAAATGCCTGAATAAACTGTGCTCCGAAAAAAAATGCAGCTTCCACGTGCAGAAACATTTAACCGGTACTGAGCGTTACCGAGCGTATATAGCAACGTGAATGAATTATTTTACCATCCAACAGATGGCAGCGTGTGAAAATGCTAGAGACTAGCACGGATCTCGATCAATAATAAGTGACCGGAAAAATTGCAGCACCTGCTTACAAGAACAGCCAATCGATGCTCAGTGTATAGTGACGTGAAAGAAAAATTTACACCATCCGACAGATGGCACCGCGCGAAAATGTTACAGACTAACCGAGATGTCGATCAAAAATTGCTCTTCACTTCTGTCTCGACGGTCACGGAATCAACAAACGCGTAAGTACTCATTTGTTTTTTGTCTTTGTCGAAAATCGATAATTGATGCTTCGGCATCGATAATAATAATATTAATAATAATAATAATAATAATAATAATAATAATAATAATAATAATGATAATAATAATAATAATAATAATAATAATAATAATAATAATAATAATAATAATAATAATAATAATAATAATGATAAGTTATTTGTATTCTTGACGAGTGTGCAAAAATAAATGCTGCACGTCAAGATTTTTTTTCTATTTCGAAATATGAGTGTGAAAAAACTTTTTCTGATGAGTGTGACAGTATACAGCACGAGCCGAAGGCGAGTGTTGCAATCACACGAGTTCAGAAAACGTTATTCGCATGAGTAAGGATAACATTTTTTTTCATAGGGTGAAAATGGGCACAAAAACCACCATATTTACCAAGTGAAAAAAAAATATATATATATATATATAATAAATATTAATGAATTTTTGTTGCATTTCAGAAAAATGAACACCACCAAAACACCAACGGACCTCAATAAAATGGAGGATCAGTCGGGGGACAACAACCCCAACAATTCTTCGTCACCAGGTGTGGAAAGGCAACAGGAGCCGCCGCTAGACTCTCCACCCGCCAACGAAGGGGAAAAGAAAAAACCTTGTGAGTGGGAATAATTTCATTGCAATAAAATTATAAAATTATAGAAATTCAAGCTCCGTTAACCGAGTTGAAATAATTTCATATCGGTTTCTGACGAAGATTGAAAATTCTATATGAAACGTCTGCCTCCGCTGAATGGCAACATAAAATTAATTACTGTTTCTGAGAGCAACCAAAACTCTCCTAAGCACTTAGTTATATTTCTTGTCACTTGTCGAACCTGCTACGAGTCAGAGAAAATCTATGCATGGTATATAGAAGTTTCATTCGCAGCTATCAATATACAACCGATAGCTGCAAATGAAACTTTTGTACGCACAGAATAGATTTTCTTGTAAGTCGTAACAGGTTGAACAATAAGTGAGAAAAAAATATATCATGTGCCTATGAGCGTTTTGATAATTCAGTACAATATTCATTTTTTATTACCATTTGGAGGAGACAGATAAAAAAGGGTATCTTCCTTTTTTTTTTTTGTTCTGTTAGTTTTTCTTCCTGTTTTGGTTATTTTTCTTCCCTTTTTGGGTTTTTGTATGTTATAAAAAAGCATTTCATATTTTTCAGATCGAGGCACCCGCGCTGGCTGGCGGGTGAAGTTAGAGCGGCGTCTTCGCTTAGCAGCGCAGCTAAATTTATATACGGCCCAGCTGGCGGCAAACGAGCGGCGTCCGGCGCGGGGCTTTCAAGGCGGCAGGGGCGGCCGCGGTAGGAGCGACCGCGGTCGTGATCAGACAACGGGAAAAACCCAATAAGGTAAAATATACATATTTTATATATATATATATATAATATTTGTATTTTTTAAATAAATCAAATAGTTAATTAATATATTGTTTTTTTATTGTTGCAGGACCAGAGGCAAAAAAGAAGAAAAAATGTATTATTTAATAATATATATTTTATTATAAAAATAAATAAATATTTTTGTTAGAAAAGAGATCTGGCCATTTTTTTTTTTTTTAATCAGAAAACCCTCCGCAGTACTCCGGACCATTTTTCGCGCGATTTTTTACTTTGCTTTGAAGTTTTTGTTCATACATTTTTTCCATATAAATTAAAAAATTATTACAGATTTTTGTATGTAAATATGACACTTCGGATGCACCGGACGTTTTCGATTACAGCCATTGTACTGCCTGCTCACTGAGTACGATTTTGAATCGAATATAATACCTGACGAGATAAAACGACGCATTTCGGCATAGCTCGTGCACATCCGAAGTCGAAAATTCCTCGGTCATCTTGAACAATTTCACGATGTCGATGTCCTTTGCGATTGGTTCGTTCTCCAAAAATCTGAAAAAAGAAATGGAAAGATAATCGTTTGTCAGAGAACGTTCCAATGTGGCTAAATGGCTCATTGGCAGGCCAACGTGAAAAGTCGTGGGCATACGTCGAAGAATCGCTCTGTCCAAATCCTGGGGTCTACTGATAGCTCTTAAAAAATGATGACGATGCACGCTGGATCAAACCATCCCACAGAGACATGAATTGTGCCTTCATCATTGCCGTTTTTTCGTGATTGGTTGAATTTCGTGCCCTCAGAAACGAATCTGCAATAAAAGTAATGAGAACAGGAAGTTGAAAAGATACTAAAGGCAATTTCTGTTATTATCCCTACCTATACCTACCAACAATCTCGTCTATAAAGATCTATAAAGATGATACAGGGCTGCAGTTTAACAGCTAATGAGAATATAGCAGCAGTTATTTCTGACTTTCGCCATATCAGTCAAAATGCTCACATCTAAATTTATGAAACAAGTGTTGGGTCTCTTTGGCTGTTGCTTTGGCGATCATAGTTTTACCACAACCAGGCGGTCCGTGCAGCAGTACACCCTGCAAAAAAGAAAAACAATATTTAATATTTTTCTATGCGCATCAATAAAATACACTATAGTTTATATGACGGATATGATAAACCTTCGGCACCTGGGTTAACTGAAAGTCTTCGAACAAATATTTCCTCTGAATAGGCAATCGATGGTCTTCTCCTCGTTAAAACTCAACGGTCTCCTCCTTGTTGAAACTCGACGGTTTCCTCCTCGTCGAAGTCGTCCTCGACGGTGTCCTCCTCGACGGTGTCCTCCTCGACGGTGTCCTCCTCGACGGTGTCCTCCTCGTCGATGTCCTCCTCGTTGAAACATTGAAATCCTCGACAATCTCCTCCTCGGTGAAACTGGACGGTCTACCCCGTTGATCGCCTCCTCATCGCAGTCGTCCTCGACGGTCTCCTCTGGACGCATTCCTGAAAACAGAAAATCCTGAAAACAAAAAAGAATACAAAATATATAGCAAACTATGTGAATTTATTGAGATACCCATTGAATTTACTTATTAAAACAGAGCATCTTTTTTTTGAGGTTAGGGCAAAAATTAATAAAAAAACAAAATAAACAAATAAAAAAATTGAGGTTAAGCCTAAAAATGTAAAAAATTTAAAAAATATAAGACAATATAATATAACTCACCAGGTCTTCTTGCCGAAATAGAGCCGTCCAAAAATGATCGCGTAAACTCACGCACAATCGATCACCTCACATCACCTCACACCCATATTTGACGTTCACTTCATCATATCTCGGGAACCGCTGGACGATTATTCTCGTAATTAGGCCCATTAGAAAGCTTGGGTCTGAATTATATGATAAAAGTGTCCTTAAATTTTCGATGCGATGCTTCATTGCCGAGTTCGAGACAACCGAAAATTTCGCGTGAATTCACGCAAAAATCGAAAAATTTTGGATTGATTCGCTGTCACGATCATCATACACAACAAAATTACCAATCGAATGTGTTCGCAATTAAGCGAACCAGAAAGCTTGGATAGGCATTCTATAGTAAAAATTTTATCACCATTTCGATCCGATGATTTATTTGTGAGGTAACGTGGTGCCAATATTTACTTCCGGCATATTGGAGTAAAACTACTTGGCAGCGTCTTGTCGCTTTTAAAAAAAATTATTATTTTTTTACCTTGGCGTCGAGACGCTACCGCGTCTCTTGATACCTGAGTGCGTATAAAAAAATTAACAATAAACACATTTGCAATTGGGAAATTCCGGTCAACGAAGTGGCTACCTCGGAGCAGTGCGAGATAAGGATGCTGACGTTGCCGACACCCGAAGCCTTACGTCGGTGCAACGTGCGTCTCCGTCGCAAGCACACACCATTCTGGGGGCATTTATTAACCCAGGGCGGATGGTTGTTTTCATGTGTGGAGACCGAAACCATTCACATATTGTACCCCAATCAGCCAGAATCCCACGTGGAATCTGAATGGGGCTGGAATTTTATACATCAACCCAAATTGCATCGGAAGGACGCGCAGCACCACGTTGACAGGAATACGCAAATACAATGGACGAGAAGAATATTATTACCGGCCCGAAGTAATATTGAATATAACAATAGTTGTCCTGATATTCGAAGACACGCCCGAGACAATAATAGATTCACTGTTACCGAGAGAAAATGAAAGGAAAACTGGAGATTTTACGAGGGTGGGGGACTCTCGAAGACGATGAATCGCTTCACGACATCAAAGAAAGGATCGAGTCATCAGGTAAACACCGAAGAGAGAGACGCCAACCCCAGAGCCTCTTCCTCTGCGGGTTTATGACCCAAGCGTTATTCATGGCTAGTACAGTACTATATTGTTGCCGAAGAAAAATATTCCTCGGAACTATAAGTCGGTGCAAGAAAATAATCCGACACCCGGGTTCGGAGCCGACGGCGGCGGCCGGACAAGAGATAAAAACGGACCAAGTCAGCGGCCAAGCTGCAAGGGTAGAGTTACCGTTGCCGCTCGAGCGTGGGACTCACAACCTAAACATCCCGGATCGTTCTCTTCCCCGCCACGATGCGGTAAGCGATTAGGCCTCGACACCCTCGAAGCCCTCGGCGAAACGACTCGATAATTTCATTAGTTCGCGAGGTCTCGTCAAAGTCACAGTGCACAGAAAGTTCCGGCAGACGTCGATCGCGATTTCAAATTAGAGTGAAAGACATTGCAGTAAGTGAAAAAAAGAGAGATCATGTCGAACACGAGCGAGCTCCATCGAGTGATCATGGAATACACCCGTAACGGGAAATGCGCCGTTTGCAAAAAAAAGACCCGTCGGTGCTCGGATGTCAGTGCGTGCACGCAACGCTCAATTCCGTCGTCGTCGAGGAGGAACGAGGTGTTGGCGTGCGGGTTGTGTGGTGTTTGAGTGCAGGGCAGCAACTATTCCGGCCATATCGGAGCATGCCTCGTCGAATATCAAAAGTTATTCAACGACATCGTCGCCGGTAGAAAGTCTGTGCAAGTCCCTTGCACAGGCGAATCTTCGAGTGCAGCGGCAAGACTCGTGGCCGCGCGCGCTTCGGCAACGGCAGCACCGGCTCGCCCGGTCGCCGTCGGGCCGAGCGCGGCGGTTGGCGGTGTTTCAACCGGAAGCGGGTCCCATCGTGGGTGATTCCCGGGCACCAGCTTCGGACGATCCAACAGCGCGCTACTGGGGTGCCCTTAAGGAGTCCACACCGGCAATGTTCAAGGTGTCCGGGCATGCAACGAAAAAAAAACAGGGCACCATGAGTCATGGACGACCTCCCAAGCGGCCCTCGATGGGCACACAGACGGACAAAAAGATAATGAAGAATTCTAGCACGCGGACAAAGCGATTGTGCCTCGTCCCAGAAGCTCCTCTTAGCTTCGTGAAGTAGGAAGATCCACACACGGTGGAGAATCTCATGGACGCATGGACACTGGACGACGAAGCGGCGACGGAGCCTCTCATCGCGCTCCCTAAACTAAACAGGGACCTGACGTTGCTCGACGCTGACGATGGGGCGTCGACGTCGCAGTTGGCGTCGCAGGTAAACGAGGTGCCGAACGAGGAACGGGATTTATTGGCCGAACTCGATCCTCTCCATCCGGCACTGGAAAATGCCCAAGTCGAGTTACAGACCGCCGTCGGCGACATTATCGACGCTAGTGCTGAGCTCGACTCGTCAACGGCCGAGGGAGGCGAGTCGTCAGCGACGGAGGACGACGGCGGCGATGCCAACGTGGATACCGACACCGAGAGGATCGAGCTGCACGCCACCGTTGGCAACATTGCCGACGCTGACGCAGGGCACGACCCGTCAGAAAAGGATCCAGACAGCGAAGCGTCGAAGAACATTGCCGGTGCTGACGCCGGGCTCGACCCGTCGGAGAGGGATCCGGACAGCGAAGCGTCGGAGGACATCACCGACGACCTCAACAGTGGTACGGGATCCCCGGCACCCTAAGCACGGGCTTGGATGCCTCTGCGAGCAGCGACGGGAGCATCGCGGGAGATAACGGCGGAGCTCCATACGGCGTCTCGCCGTATCTCCGACATGTAGGCCGAAGCGCCGGCCGGGGTCGGCCTACTCGGCGGGCGTACACCGCAAGTGAATGAAAAGTGAAAAAAAGGTGCGTGTGCTAGTGCCGTGTGCGTGCAGATGTGTTGCCCGTGATAAAAAATAAAATAAAATAAAATAAAATAAAAAATAAAAAAGGAAACAAAATGTAGACGGATGTATGGGTATGTAATTAGAATTAAGATAGTCTAGGTTATACGTATCGTCGGCGTGGACGTCGACAAGAGTAAGGGGGGAGGGGTGTTACGTCCCGGTTTTCGAGAGTTTTGAGTCTCTCGAAACTTCTTGAGAATCAGTGCGTAACTCTCTTCTGCTGACGCGCTTTCCCACGGGTCGAGTGGAGCGTCGCGCCGGGTATCCGGTGTTTATTTGAAACCACGGTTGTCCTCACGATGCGCTCCCGAGCTGACGGAAATCGCTCAGCAAAATATCGGAAACACGATATAATGAAGGGAATGAGAGGCCCGGGGGGTGCGCGCTCCGTGGCTTATCCAGGACTTGCAAATTCCTGCATGCGCCGTGGAGCCTGCACTCCGCGACTGCTGAGTCAACCCGAAACCGATGCCTCTCCGCGGTCGGTCGCAGTTTCAAGAAAACTCGGACGATCGGGGAAAAGCAGTCTCCGTACAGCAGCGATCAAAGATAGATCGGTCCGGAAGAACTCCGCAAGTCGTAGCTCGCGCAGGTCTTTAAATCTCTGGAAGTGGACTCCACGATCTAGCCTCAAAGTTAGAGTAGCAAAGAGGTGTTCCATAGCGGCAATAAATCGGATTGTGATTAGTTATAATTAATTCAGAAATTATTCCTTGAAGACAATTCAGAGACTATAAGTTTCTACGACCCGTGTTCGGGAACCAAACATAGTGTTAAGACGAAGAACCCCGCCGGGGAACATTATACTAATCAGCATTTAATTGGCAACAAGTAGTAAGTACTATATGGATGGATGAGTGAAGTTTAATATAGAGTAACCAACAAGCTGTAATTTAGAAGTAGCAATATAACCATTTTTGAGTTTTTCCCTATTACCCATAGTCTTTTATTATGCGTGCATGAGAAGCCCTTTTCCTTCCCTTATAGGTGCACGAGAGACGGGCCCGTACGGGACGAAGCGAGGTACTCCCAGAAAAAAAAAGTAAAACAAAAGATTTGCTACGCCCGAGAACGAGCTATGCTCTACCTCGGACGTAACAAACTCAAGGACCACCCTAATGGCCTATGCCTAAATTTTGCATGCATATAAATTACTAATTGTAGATACTATTTTAACAGTAACTGCTATTTCTTAACCATCGTATTTGTAATAAACACAAGTCTGCGGACTAGTCGTCAGGTAACTGGGACGTGTCCAGTCATTGGAACGTTCACCTTATCCGTTCGTTGTTTTCGAAATACTCTGAGAATCCCCAGCAACCACATTTAAGTAGTGTTGTAAAATAACCGGTAATGTAGTCAGTTACATTACCGGTTATTTGCGGTAAAAAAGCGTGCTGTCAACACTTGACCTATTAATAGCTATTGCTAATAATAATAGGTATAGGCATTGATAGATAATACCTATCATTATTAACAGGTATTAATATTAATACCTATTCTTAATTCAAAACTCGCTTATATATTAATCTTTAAAAAAAAAAAAACATTGCTGTGACAGTATTCATAGTTTTATAATTAATTGCATTCACGACGGAATGACGAAAATACTGAGAATATATTACACAATTGTCGGGTTTCCAAAAACTTGAAAGAAAATACATTTTTTGAAGACTAATTGTATTTTGAACATTCTTAATCAATTTACTTCAAAAAGTTAGTATATTTTTTTCATAAGAAAATATAAATTAATAAAATTTGGATAAAAAAAATGAAACTATTTCAATTATTGACAAATATTTAATAAATTTAATTTACAAAGTTGAAATTTTCTTTCATAAAAAAATAAAATAAAAAAATAACAAAACGTTTATTAAAATTAATAATGATAATAATTAATTATTAATAAGTAAAATATTATAAATAGCCGTAGTTATTAGCCGTTTAAATATCCGGCTACTTAACTGGTTATTTACCGAACTTACATCACCACATTTAAGTCTATTGGTTTTTTTTTCTCGCACCTAGTCATTGGATGGAGCCTCAACTACAGCTTCCGGCGCGGCGGACGACAACGACGAGGCCATGTCGGACATTCTGCAGAGCGACGCAGACGACGAAGCCTCCGGCCACGACGACTATACTCACAAAGTCCATTACCGTGAAACGCCCAATCGATATTCCAATGCAAAGTTGGGTGATTATGATAATACAAATTACAAGCAAACAAAAAATTATTCCATGTTTCTCTGTAAACTTTACGTTATACTTTTTTTCCGTCTTCATCTTCCGGAGTTCATTGTATAAAGCGTCTTAACATATGTTATGATACAACTTTGTACATCAATGTTTTCCGAGAGTTTTGCAGTATAAGTCACTCATCGGTGATTAGCAACGAGCCTTTAGGAGCGACATTATTACTTCAAATTAGTATCGAACAATTGAGTCTTCCACGTCTTGTCCGGCATTCGTATTTCCGCCACGAACGTTACACGATTCTCACCGTCGACGAATAATATTGTACGGGACGCTGGGACCTCGCGGTAGTGATCTTACCGTTCAGGGTTGTAAGGCCTGAATTCACGCTGCTGGTGAGGAAGCCTCGCTGGTACCGAATGCCGTCAGGGAAATGAATCACCAACGATCGTTATATTTACTTATTCGGGAATGTGAAAGTTCAGAATGATTGCGATTAAAATGGTTTAATTAATAAACGTAAAATAGTTTTATTCAACAAACACAACGGATATATACACTATTTCACTATGGAGTTAACAAAATAAAATTGGTTACAAGTGATTGAAGATTAGGTGCACTTATGGTTTTCAGTAACGCGCACGGAGTGATTGTAAGTGCGACTGTTCGTTACCGTGGAAGTTCTTAGACTGATTTTTAGAGTTTCAGATTGTCAAAAGGAAAAAATGATGGGTGGGTCTTAGACACTCTGAGCGTTCTAGGTAAAATCAATTGATTGGCTGGCAGAAAGACACGTAGGGATTTTTCACGAGTCAGCGAATAAAAATTGGAGTCCAAGTGGGGGGGGGCAAGACGCTTGCCGCACTCCTGTGTTTTTAGGCAGGTAAAAAGACTTCTCGCTCGACGCTGACCCTTGTGCGGTGACGCATCGTACCTGAAGATATGCGGGCTCATAAATGACCCATTGAATTTTGCGATTGCTTGTTCGTGACTCCTTTCGCGCTTTGAGGATTATTGTTAATCTCTTTATGATGTACGTAGCTAGCTACATCGCCAATGTTTTATTATTATTGCTCGCGAATGTCTAAGATATCGTATTGTACTGAGGATTCGGTAATCCCTTCGTCGAGAGAATTTACTTTCTATATTGGAATTATTTTGAAGAATACAGCATTCGTCCTATGCGACGAAACAGCCACCATGTCTTCGGTTGACACATGTTGAAGATCGACGAGTCTTTCCTTCAATGCTTGTCGGACAAAGTGATGTCTTACATCGATATGCTTACTCCGAGCATGAAATAACCGGATTTTCAGCTAATTTCTTTGCACCCATATTATCGTTGAAAATTGTAACATTTGCCAAGCCGTTAAAACCAATTTTTTCAAGAAAGCCTCGTAGAAAAATAGCTTCCTTTGTAGCTTCGCTTAATGCCATGTACTCCGATTCGGTCGAAGACTACGCCACTGTGCGTTGTTTCTTGGCATCCCAGCTAATAGATTCGTTGCTCAGTATGATTGAAAAACCAGTGTAGGACCTGCGATCATTCGAGCAACTCGCCCAATCTGCGTCCACAAATCCTTTCAATGAATCTGCATTTGAGTCGAAAATTAATCCTAGATTCACGGTGCCTTTAAGATAACGAAGAACACGTTTTGCTGCTGTCCGGTGAGTCTCGTTGTACGCTGTGTTAAACTGGCTCAGAACACTAACAGAGAAAGCGATGTCCGGTCTCGTTGCCACAGCCAGGTACATGAGAGTACCTACTAATTCTCTATATGGTATATTCTTTTCCTAATCACTAGGATCCTCTTCCGTCTTCGTTAAGTTAACGTTAATATCCATAGGAGTATTAACTCCTATAGGAGTATTAACTCCGGTATTAACCGGTTTCGCGTCACTCATGCCAAATCGATCCAAGATTTCTTGAATATATCCCGTTTGATGCATGCTGATTTTTTTACCTTGTCTGACAAATTCGATGCCGAGACAATATGAAACATCACCAAGATCTTTCATTTCGAAAACTTTTGACAGATGAGTCTTGAATACTCCGATCTTCTTCGCGTTCTTCGATATGACGAGAATGTCATCGACATAAATAGCGATTAGAAAAATATCTTCACTTCGATCGATGAAGTACACGCACGGATCGGCGTTAGAAGCCTTTGCTCCAAAATTCTGTAAAGCTTCGTCGAGCTTTTTATTCCAACGTCTCCCGGATTGCCGCAGTCTGTAGAGAAATTTCTTCAGATAACATACTTGGTTACCATGTTCAAGTTTTGTGATCATTTGTTTCGCTTTTCTCTTCAATTCGCTATTTTTCGTTTCCGTTCTGATTAGAGTTCTCAATCCTTCGGTTAATAGCTCCGGAACTTCCATTAGTATTTCCTCTTCCAGTTCACCGTTTAAATATGGCCGTCGTGACGTCGAATTGTCTTATCATCATTTCGTTTTTCGCTGCTAGAGCTACATTAGTAGCTCTAGCAGCGAAAAACGAAATGATGATAAGACAATTCGACGAATTGAGCTCAGACGGGCTACAGGGGCAAACGTTTCGCTGAAGTGAACACCAGGTCGCTGAGAAAATCCTCTAGCTACCAATCTCGCTTTTTGTCGTTCTAGAGTTCCATCAGCTTCGTATCTATTACGTAGGACGAATCTATTTTCAATAATTAAACTATTTTGTGGACGATCAACCATTTCCCACGTGTCATTTTTGATAAGGGATTTCACTTCTTCACTGACAGCTTGATACCATTGATCTGCATCCTTTCCCGATATTGCTTGCTTCAAAGGAACTTCAGCGAAGTTAGCAAATTCAGTTTCCTCAACTTCGAATGCGGTACATGTGGATTGATCTCGTGGTGGTTGATACTGCTTACGCGGTATTCTCCTTTGACCAGTAAGTATCTTTTTAGGTCTTCCGGGACCTCTTCTAGGTGTCTAATCGATATTTTCAGGTAAATTTTCTACCTCGAGATTCTCTTCTCCGCGAACTTGTTCCTCGCGATTTTCTTCTCCAAAATCATCGTCGATAGAATTCTCTTCATATCGATTCTCATCTTCGATCTGCACGAGAGGTGCGATGACGTCATTAGGTCTTCCATCGTTCTGAATATTTTCGACAGACCTAATTTCAACTTCGACATGACGTCATTCCTTTTCTTGAGCTTGTATATCTTTCTTCTCTCGAATCTTCAACTCTTCCGGCACGAAACTTCCAAGATTACCGAAATGAGTTTTTGAATCTTCTGAGAATGCAACGTCTCTTGTTACCTCGATTTTTCGCTCTTCCGGATTCCAGACTCTGTACCCTTTCGATTGCTCCGAGTACCCTACGAAAATTTCTTTTTTTGTCTCGTTCATTGAATTTTCCTTTGCCCGGTTTTCTGTCCAGGAAGAAAACGTCACTTCCAAATGTTTGTAAGTGACTTACGTCGGGTATCTTTCCGGTCCACATTTCAAATGGTGTCTTTCCTTCCAGAGATCTGGATGGACACCTATTCCGGATATAATTTGCTGTCGTAATAGCTTCCGCCAAAAAAGACGCAGGTAGATTTGACTGAAATAGAAGACATCTTGCCATCTCGAGCAAAGTTCTATTTTTCCGCTCGGCAATACCGTTTTGCTCCAGATTGTACGGAATCGTCAATCTTCTCACAATTCCGTTTCTTTTCAAAAATTCTTCGGCTTCATTGTTCAAGTACTCGGTTCCATTATCCGATTGAAGACATTTAAATGTCTCAAAAGGAACGAAAAATTAATTTTTCGTTCCTTTTGAGTCTCTGCCATGGCCTTGTATTCCTGAAAAGCTTTAGATGCTTCGTTTTTACTTTTCAGAAACCTAACCTTACACCATCGTGACTTATCGTCTATGAATGTGATAAAATACTTCGCCTTTCCAGCAGATTGTGTTTTCATAGGGCCGCACAGATCGGAATGTACGAGATCTAATAACTCGCTTCATCTTTCCGATTTCTGTGGAAACGGAGTTCTTGTCATCTTTCCGCGTAGACAGATCTCACATTTGAGATCTTCTTTGCATTTTCCGAGTTTCAATCCGGTCATCGTTTGATTTCGATTACTTGCCATAATGTCCTTGACATTTAGATGCCCAAGGCGACGATGCCAAACTTCAAGTTCTCTTGATATACTCGACGATTCCGTTTCATCTCCTTGCACGACGCAGGACGAATGTTGTTCTTCTTCGCGAACAAAATACAAATCGCCTACTCGATTCGCCCATAATTTTGTATTTCCTTCTTGATCTAGGACCATCGCACAGGTTTTCTTGAATAATACCTCACACTCGTTATCAGTAATTTTCGCAACTGATAAGAGATTCGTCCAAAGATCGGGAACGTGAAGAGTTTTATTCAAGATAATATTTTTCGTATCTCCCCAAACATCCGTTGCAAAGGATACTTTGCCTCTGCCAACTACTTTCGATGACTCGTTCGTCGCTAAGTCGAGCTTTCCCGGTTTCGCATCTGTGATTTCAATAAATTTTTCAATAGTTTTGCACAGATGAGACGTCGAGCCACTATCTAGGCACCAATCATTTCTGCAATCCTCGTTTTATGAGTCTGAGAAATTTTCGGTCGCACAGAGCACGACATTCTCGGTCACCTTCGCGAACGATCGCTCGTTTCCGCTTTTCGCTGTACAGTCCTTGGCTTTGTGTCCAATTTAATTACATTTGTGACACTTGAATTTAAATGGTTTGTTCTCAATCGATTTATTTTTAGCCGGCTTATTTTTATTCGCGTTCCAATGTCCTTTTACGATCATCGCATTTTGTACCGTACTTCGCGTATCATTTCTTCGTGCGTCGGCTTCCTCGATGATTTTCACACGAAGTATTTCAGGTGTCGGTAACGTGTCTCGCGACTCTATCGCACATCAGAAATTCTCAAAGCTCGTGGGTAAACTATACAGAAGTAGAATGGTTAGAAGATCAGCGTTAATATCTACTTCCATTTCGTTCAATTTATCGACGGCGTCAAAGAATTTTCGGATATACTCCCGTATATCATCATTATCTTGCATTCGTTGCAAGATAAGTTGTTTCAGAAGTGTGGCTTTTCGAGTAGGACCACGAGATTGATACATGCTCTCCAGCTTCAACCACACTTCGCGAGAAGTTCCACATCCTTTGACTTGTTTTAATTCGGATGGATTTATCGAGAGTATAATATCTGACTTCGCTTTGTTATCGCCGATTTCCCATGCTTTCACAGCGGCAGCCGATGCATTATCTCCGGCAACGAGTCCTGGTTTCACTTTACTCCCGTTCACGAAATCCAACGCGTCATTCTTCACGAGCAATGCCTCCATTTGCATCTTCCATGTGTCGAAATTATCGGTGCTTAGAGTCTCAATTCTGACTAGACCCAACGAACCCATCTTGATTCACAGAGTTCAGATAATTCACACACGAGTTACGATCTCACTTAATGATATTACGCATGTTCAATATTTTTAACTGATTCGCGATTATGCACCAGAGTATTACCTGGGCCCATAACCTTTTGTGAAAGAGAATCTTTATTTGAACATGATCGTATTACAAGATCGTCACGGAATGATAAAAACAAACGTAGCTTAGGAGAACGTGAGTGTTCTCTTTTTAAACAAAATAACGTCTGGAGTAAGTCAAGGCAATATCGTTCCACTAATACATCGTTTTGTATGTATCGTCTTATTTTTCACAATACATATGACATAATAGCCAAGCGCCAGCGCTGGGAGAACCGTTGCAACATTGCAACGTTTCAAACTTCACCGCGATCAATCGACCGCAAAGTGGCTTTATACCGAAATCGTATATTCGAGTTATACGCTCGCTGTAGGCGTTCCAGCTCGTATTGTGAGATGAAAAGCACTTCCTTCTGTACAAATAGGCAAGATTCTTGCGTTTCGTGTAGCCAAACACGCCACAATCGAACGCAGAGTCGCTTTCTACCAAAATCGTATATTCGAGTTTTACGCTAGCTGTAGGCGTTTCAGCTCGTATTATGAGATGAAACAATCTTAAGACTATGCAAATGCGCAAGATCCATGCGTGTCGAGCTGCCAAACACGCCCGAATCGAACGCAAAGTCGCTTTATACCGAAATCGTATATTTTGGTTTCACGCTCATTGTATGCGTTCCAGCTCGTAATATGAGACGAAAAATACATCATTTTATGGAAATATATAAGATTCTTGAGTTTTGAGCAGCCAAACAGGCCGCAATCAAACGCAAATTCGCTTTATCCGGAATTCGTATATTTGAGTTTTACGTTCTTTGTAGGCAATCCTGCTCATATTATGAGATGAAAAAGATTAATTCTATGCAAATACCCAAGATTCACACGTTTTGAGTAGCCAAACACTCCACAGTCGAACACAAAGTCGTTTAATACCGAAATCGTATATTCGAGTTTTACGCTCGCTGTAGACGTTTCAGCTCGCAAAATGAGATGAAGAATACTTCATTCTATGCAAATACGGAACATTCACGCGTTTGGAGTAGCCGAACACTCGCCAATCGAACGCAAAGTCGCTTTATACAGAAATCGTATATTTGAGTTTTACGCCTGTTGTAGGCGTTCCAGCGCGGAATATGATATGAAAAATACTTCATTCTATGCAAATACGCAAGATTGATCCGTTTCGAGCAGTCAAACACGCCCCAATCGAACGCAATACCCAATTCGGTCGCGTTATACCGAAATCGTACTTTTGAGTTTAACGCTCGCTGTAGGCATTCCAGCTCGAATTATGAGATGAAAAACATTTAAGGGGATGCTGGAGCGTACTGTTTTACCGACCGAAACAGGCGATTTCTTAGTTTCGACTTCACACATTTAATATGCTACGCATATGCTTTAAATCGTACAGGAACATAATATGAACAATAACGCTTCGGCGTGTATTCGATTATCGCTTGAAAACGTACAAGAAACGACGAAAATCGAATATTAGTAATCGTCCCAAAATCCAATATGGCTGCTGAAATGTTATCAGCATTTGTTTTGTACGACATTAAATATTCTGGGACTTACATACTTCAAACGAGAGTACACACCGACTCATTGAGGTTCTCCGAATATTCTAAAATCGTCGGAAAGTAGGTTACACAAAAGATAACTACGTGAAGTGTAAACTGCGTTCACATAGTCTATTCACGTATGACTAGTGATGAGAGCCGATAAAGAAGTGCATGAGTGCAGTTTTCCGATTGTGGCACAAATGGCGATGTGGACCCTTTCTCTAAATCGAGAACAAAAACTTTTCTGGATTTTCTTCAAATTTACCGCTGTCATAACACAACTGTAAGAGTGCTTCTACAAAGGAAAGTTACAAATGACATGTTTATGGTTTGAAAAGGAAAAAAAAACTTAGTCATTTTTACGTATATTCATTGCTCCAGGAGATCATTCAAAGCTGCAAGCCACTTTTTCACCGGGCGAGTCGTTCGACGTGCTCGTGGCAACTCAAAACTCAGCGCGAGCACATCGAGTGACTTGCACTGCTGAGCACACGCTGCAGAGTTAATTATCCCGTTCCTCATATATATGGACGTCTAAGAAACAAAAGGGAGTATCCCCATATACAGGGTGTCCCAGAATCCCCGCACCGCCTGTAAGTGGAAGGTAGCTGGTGGGCGCCGGAGTCCCTTCGCGGAAGCGGTTCGCTCAATTCGCAGTAGTTTCGAAGTTATGAGCGATTCAAGTTGACCAATCAGAGCGCTCCGATTCCGCGAGACCGAAGCCGAAGCGGGCGTTCGAATTTGGGTGCAAGTGGCGGTACTCTTTTGTTTCCGCGAGACTCACCGCGCGGGTCTCGGATGTAGCATACAATGCGGCGATTGACGAACGATCAGTCGGATAATATCATTTTAGGCCAAAATAATTAAAGGGTTATTACTGATCCGAAATTAATTATGTTATTTATTATTAATTAATTGACAGTAATAAAGAATAAATTACACAATTTTTACAAAATCTGATCAGGGATGCATTATGAATTACTGATTGGTAATAATATTATTAACAATAATTATTTGTTAATAACAAATTCTTAACAATTACAACAACTTGAGCTGGATAGTTAAATTACATAGTACATTTTTGTTTAAGTTAAAAAGTAAAATTTTCATATCGCTTTCTCACAATGTTTCTTTATCCGCAAAGCTTCTTCCATGAGAAAGCTTTTCCTGTATTTTCGGCTTCCTCATAGAGGGGGCTTTGCGATTGCAACACAAAATTTCACTGGCATACGCTGACGCGTACGTTACCGCACACGCGCGCGCGCGCGCAAACACACCCATGCATATCCGACTGGATGTTTTTTTCGAAATATGATTGTTGCACTTTTGGAATGTTCTGAACATGTTTACATGAAAACCTGGGGAAAAAATGTTCATGAAAACAAAATTTCCTTTATGAGGAAGCAAACAATTAGCTCAAGAGATCTAAATTCATTTTATTTCGAGTAAAAGTGGTGAATATAGCCTACTCTTGATAGTTTGGGCTATATTCGCAACTTTTGCTCTAATTTTTTTGTACTTGAACAAAGATACGAACACACGAAATCCATTAATCAATATTTTAATTAACATATGAAACCTGGTCTATCATCTAAAGCGTTTGTTTAGAAACTCAAGGAGTTCGAGTTCGATTCTTGTCGACGGTATATTTTTTTTTTTTTTTTTTTTTTTTTTCTTTGACGACTTCAATCTTGGCCTAAGTCAAGAATTTGCACTCGTTTGTGCGGCTTTGTTTCCGGATTAAATTTGCGTTATTACTTACAAACGGTACGGGATAAGGGCGGGAGATTTTTCACCCGGACCCTTAACCGAGTTGAAGCAAGGCTCGTACCGGTCTTACGAGTTGCGTAAGAGCATAAGGTTACACGTCAACAATGTCTCGAGGCTGCTTCAATTCGGTAAACAGCCCGACCGAAAGTATGAACGTTTTAATTATGATTCTTAATCGGTACGGGTAAGGGCGGGAGATTATTCACCCGGACCCTTAACCGAGTTGAAGCATGGCTCGTACCGGTCTTACGAGTTGCGTAAGAGCATAAGGTTTCACGTCAACCAAGTCTCGAGGCTGCTTCAATTCGGTAAACAGTCCGACCGAAAGTATGAACGTTTTAATTATTATTCTTAATCGGTACGGGTAAGGGCGGGAGATTATTCACCCGGACCCTTAACCGAGTTGAAGCAAGGCTCGTACCGGTCTTACGAGTTGCGTAAGAGCATAAGGTTTCACGTCAACCAAGTCTCGAGGCTGCTTCAATTCGGTAAACAGCCAAGGGGTATTTTAATCGGCGCACAAACTGTGTGCAGACATATGCGGGGTGATCACCTGAGTAAAATGGGCACTGGCAGAGGTTCGTGCGAATAAATATTGTTTTAAATTGGCAAATCAGAGTGCAGCTTGTGTAGTCACACCGACGGCACACAAGCATGGGATAACTTCACTTGACTTGGATACAGAGTATTTGATAAATTAATTCAGTGATCGACCATGCCTTTTTTAATTTAAAAATACGAACTTGGCTCCGCAGTTTATTTGCGTCTCGAGCCTTGTAAAAAGTACTGCCGAGCATTACTTCGAACTTCGTCGATGCCTTCGATATGCAGGTGTCAATTAACGGTTCCTCGACATCGGGCTAACTCGATTCGGTAGTTTCATGCGTCCCGGACTTTTAAGGTAGTTCTTGCGAGTAGTGTTCACTTCGCATAAATTTCAGAAGAATGAGACGGAATTGAAAACATTTCTGGATGGCATAAAAATCTGAACAAAATCAAGCGTATTAAATGTGCTGAAAAGATTAATTTTGGATAATAATAATTCCCAAATGTTATTAACAAATTGATGAAAAATAAAATTGTCCAACAAATCTTTCGGAAAGCTACCTTTTTTAATGAAAATGATCCGTTCACTTCCCTGAAGACGTGTGATTTTTTCAGATTTTTTAATTCACTTTGCATTTTTTTATATGGGAAAAGTGTGTTGTCACAAAATTCGAAGTGAATTTAAAAATTCGAAAAATTTCATACGTATTCAGAAAAATGAAAGAATTATTTCAATTAAAAAAGTTTGGTTTCCGGGAGATTTGTTGAAAATTTTTATTTATCATCAATTTGTTAATAACATTTTGGAATTATTATTATTCTAAATTAATATTTTCAGCACCTTTAGTGCACTTGAATTTTTTCAGATTTTTATGACATCGGGAAGTATTTGCAATTCGCTCTCATTTCTCTGAAACTTGTGCGAAGTGAAACCTATTTGAAAGGAATACCTTAAACGACTATCTTTGTGTGAACGACGGAACCTAATGAAAGTTTTGGTACACCAATTTTCTTATATATTCCTTTCGCGAATCCTGCAATTTACTTTTGTATATCCTTATTATTACTGTTCTAATGATGTTAGGCGAGAGGCGTGCATTTTTATTGGATCGTATATCGAAACGGCACCAGCTCGCACAGCAATTTACCGAAGCGTTTAGCATCACCGGTTATATTTTTTATATTTTGGCCTTTCGTTACCCCTTATCATTTACTTTGTCATTGCTTAATCTAAGCAATGACAAAGTAAATGATAAGGGGGGTGGGGGGGGGTAAGAAGAATCTCTTCTGCGATCAATTGACAGTCTGCATCGTTTTTCAGTTATTTCAAATAACCGTCAAACGTGGCAGAGCTATCACGATATCTGATCGCGGAAGAACATAAGCATTAACAAAACTAAAAGAAAAGGGACAACGAAATGCCGAAATTCCCGAAAAATATTACGGACGATCCGGAACACTTCGGTAAATTTCTCTGCCAGCTGGTGCCATTTCGACGAACGATTCAAGAAAATCCTAACCTCCCGCGTGACATCATTAGAAGAATAACGAAAAATGTATATAAAAGAAAATTACAGGATCCGCGAAAAGAATACTTAAGGAAATGGGTGTATCCAAATTTTCGTTGGGTGTTATCGTTTACACAACGATATCAGATTCGGCAAGCCATCCAAAACAACAGAAGATTGTAAGTATTTTTTTTGTATTTCATGCGTTCGCATAATTTAATCATCAAATATTAATAATTCATTTTTTTCTAGCCCCACGTTTCAAAAACTTGGACAATTTGCGAAGGGCAAGATGTGCCCTCGGGGATACGAACCAGACTTCACCGATGACGAAGAAGCGGAAGGACAAGCGGAAGGACAAGCGGAAGGACAAGCGGAAGGACAAGCGGAAGGACAAGCGGAAGGACAAGCGGAAGGACAAGCGGAAGGACAAGCGGAAGGACAAGCGGAAGGACAAGCGGAAGGACAAGCGGAAGGACAAGCGGAAGGACAAGCGGAAGGACAAGCGGAAGGACAAGCGGAAGGACAAGCGGAAGGACAAGCGGAAGGACAAGCGGAAGGACAAGCGGAAGGACAAGCGGAAGGACAAGCGGAAGGACAAGCGGAAGGACAAGCGGAAGGACAAGCGGAAAGACAAGCGGAAGGACAAGCGGAAGGACAAGCGGAAGGACAAGCGGAAGGACAAGCGGAAGGACAAGCGGAAGGACAAGCGGAAGGACAAGCGGAAGGACAAGCGGAAGGACAAGCGGAAGGACAAGCGGAAGGACAAGCGGAAGGACAAGCGGAAGGACAAGCGGAAGGACAAGCGGAAGGACAAGCGGAAGGACAAGCGGAAGGACAAGCGGAAGGACAAGCGGAAGGACAAGCGGAAGGACAAGCGGAAGGACAAGCGGAAGGACAAGCGGAAGGACAAGCGGAAGGACAAGCGGAAGGACAAGCGGAAGGACAAGCGGAAGGACAAGCGGAAGGACAAGCGGAAGGACAAGCGGAAGGACAAGCGGAAGGACAAGCGGAAGGACAAGCGGAAGGACAAGCGGAAGGACAAGCGGAAGGACAAGCGGAAGGACAAGCGGAAGGACAAGCGGAAGGACAAGCGGAAGGACAAGCGGAAGGACAAGCGGAAGGACAAGCGGAAGGACAAGCGGAAGGACAAGCGGAAGGACAAGCGGAAGGACAAGCGGAAGGACAAGCGGAAGGACAAGCGGAAGGACAAGCGGAAGGACAAGCGGAAGGACAAGCGGAAGGACAAGCGGAAGGACAAGCGGAAGGACAAGCGGAAGGACAAGCGGAAGGACAAGCGGAAGGACAAGCGGAAGGACAAGCGGAAGGACAAGCGGAAGGACAAGCGGAAGGACAAGCGGAAGGACAAGCGGAAGGACAAGCGGAAGGACAAGCGGAAGGACAAGCGGAAGGACAAGCGGAAGGACAAGCGGAAGGACAAGCGGAAGGACAAGCGGAAGGACAAGCGGAAGGACAAGCGGAAGGACAAGCGGAAGGACAAGCGGAAGGACAAGCGGAAGGACAAGCGGAAGGACAAGCGGAAGGACAAGCGGAAGGACAAGCGGAAGGACAAGCGGAAGGACAAGCGGAAGGACAAGCGGAAGGACAAGCGGAAGGACAAGCGGAAGGACAAGCGGAAGGACAAGCGGAAGGACAAGCGGAAGGACAAGCGGAAGGACAAGCGGAAGGACAAGCGGAAGGACAAGCGGAAGGACAAGCGGAAGGACAAGCGGAAGGACAAGCGGAAGGACAAGCGGAAGGACAAGGGGAAGGACAAGCGGAAGGACAAGCGGAAGAACAAGCGGAAGAACAAGCGGTAGGACAAGCGGTAGGACAAGCGGAAAGACAAGCGGAAGAACAAGCGGAAGAACAAGCGGAAGAACAAGCGGTAGGACAAGCGGAAGGACAAGCGGAAGGACAAGCGGAAGGACAAGCGGAAGAACAAGCGGTAGGACAAGCTGAAGGACAGAAGGAGGGACAGAACGAAGGAGGGACAGAACGAAGGAGGGACAGAACGAAGGAGGGACAGAACGAAGGAGAGAACGAAGGAGAGAACGAAGGAGAGAACGAAGGAGAGAACGAAGGAGAAAACGAAGGAGAGAACGAAGGAGAGAACGAAGGAGAGAACGAAGGAGAGAACGAAGGAGAGATCGAAGGAGAGAACGAAGGAGAGAACGAAGGAGAGAACGAAGGAGAGAACGAAGGAGAGAACGAAGGAGAGAACGAAGGAGAGAACGAAGGAGAGGACGAAGGAGAGGACGAAGGAGAGGACGAAGGAGAGAACGAAGGAGAGGACGAAGGAGAGAACGAAGGAGAGAACGAAGGAGAGAACGAAGGAGAGAACGAAGGAGAGAACGAAGGAGAGAACGAAGGAGAGAACGAAGGAGAGAACGAAGGAGAGAACGAAGGAGAGAACGAAGGAGAGAACGAAGGAGAGAACGAAGGAGAGAACGAAGGAGAGAACGAAGGAGAGAACGAAGGAGAGAACGAAGGAGAGAACGAAGGAGAGAACGAAGGAGAGAACGAAGGAGAGAACGAAGGAGAGAACGAAGGAGAGAACGAAGGAGAGAACGAAGGAGAGAACGAAGGAGAGAACGAAGGAGAGAACGAAGGAGAGAACGAAGGAGAGAACGAAGGAGAGAACGAAGGAGAGAACGAAGGAGAGAACGAAGGAGAGAACGAAGGAGAGAACGAAGGAGAGAACGAAGGAGAGAACGAAGGAGAGAACGAAGGAGAGAACGAAGGAGAGAACGAAGGAGAGAACGAAGGAGAGAACGAAGGAGAGAACGAAGGAGAGAACGAAGGAGAGAACGAAGGAGAGAACGAAGGAGAGAACGAAGGAGAGAACGAAGGAGAGAACGAAGGAGAGAACGAAGGAGAGAACGAAGGAGAGAACGAAGGAGAGAACGAAGGAGAGAACGAAGGAGAGAACGAAGGAGAGAACGAAGGAGAGAACGAAGGAGAGAACGAAGGAGAGAACGAAGGAGAGAACGAAGGAGAGAACGAAGGAGAGAACGAAGGAGAGAACGAAGGAGAGAACGAAGGAGAGAACGAAGGAGAGAACGAAGGAGAGAACGAAGGAGAGAACGAAGGAGATAACGAAGGAGAGAACGAAGGAGAGAACGAAGGAGATAACGAAGGAGAGAACGAAGGACAGGCATCACTCAAAGGCTTCACTCCGGAAGATGTGGCGGCCTCCTCGAAAAAAAGAGCTTTCTTTGAGGAGGTAAGAACGACATAAGCAATATGCTTATGTCGTAATGAATAACATGAAACATGATGATACTGATTTGTATTATATCTTTTCTGTTGTAGAAATTGCGAGATGGCAATAAGGTCGAACCAGTCAGAAGGAGTGAGAGGAAGAAGAGATTGAGAAAGATGTGACGTGACGTGACGTGACGTGACGTGAAAAACGACTAGTGACCGATATTTATATACAGTACAGTTACAAAATTTTATAATAACTATGAAAAATAAAATATTTATTATAGACACATAATACTCGTAATTATTAGTTGTACTCTTCATTCATTTATTTTTAGCTTTTTTACTTTAGGAAAAAAACGTTTTTACTTAGCTAAAAAGTTTAGCTATGTAAAAAAAGTCTTGCACTAGTGCAAGAAAATCGTCGACGGCTAGGACGACGGCGAGGAGGACGGCGAGGAGGACGGCGAGGAGGACGGCGAGGACGACGGCGACCGCAAAGACTCGGTCAAGAAATGAAATTCTCAAACCGGAAGTAACTTTTCAGACAGAATTTTTTATTTTTCTCTAGGATGTATCTCGAATGAAGCCAATGACGAAAACGTGTCAATTAAGAACACAGAAAAATGGTAAAAGAACGTGCATGATACGTTTCAAATGTATTTTTTTATATTTATATTAGCATATACACGCTTATACAGCTTATATACTATATAAGCTTATAGTATAGTATATAGCTCTCTCCTCGATCGAATAGAAAAATTCCTTTTTGTAGATGACATTTAGAGGTGTTTCTCTATAGATTATAAGCGATTTATATTTATTTATACACGACAGTCAAACTATTTCTTAGGTTTCTTAGGGGGGCTGTGTAGAGGGTTGTCGGGTATCTTTATCGTGTAAAGTTGCACGATATTTCAAAAGTCGACATAGATCGACGAACAAACAAAATAACGAATTTCCCCGCAAACAGTGAGCATGCGTAATCAGCATGAGCGACTAATTCACAAATTGCAAAAAACTTGGAGACGGCAGAAGCGGGAAATATAAATACGTCGAAGCTCGACGGATGATTCTGCTTCTTCCTTCCTATTCTCTCTCTCTCTCTCTCTCTCGATCTCGATCTCGATCTCGAACCGCCAACATTTCTTCGATAAAAAAAACTTTCACGACCCGCGCGCAACCCCGTCCACACAAAACTTGTCGCCGAATAATTTTTTCACATGTGCTCCGTCGATTGTCATCGGCCTTAAAACAGCAATTGCTGAAAGTGCCCGCCACCTTCCTGAATGCAGCACTCCACTCGTCGCAAGAAGCTGCGCTTGCAATTGCTGATCATTTCGGGCGTAATCGTCCTCACAGCACCGAGGATGCGCTGATGCAATTCCTCTCGTGTTTCGACGGCGTGCCGATATACGATCTCCTTCATGTATCCCCAGAAGAAGAAATCTAGGGGATTTAAATCCGGAGATTTTGCAGGCCAATTAATCGATCCGCCCCGGCCCATCCATCGGTTGGGATACGCATGGTTCAACCAGATGCGTACGGAGGCAGCATAATGCGCGGGTGCTCCGTCGTGCTGGAACCATGCATCTGCGTCCGCTTCTGCGTTTATTCCAGCAGCCTGAAGAAGACCCAGCAGGCTGCGTACCAAAAATCGACGATAATCCGCACCCGTAAGCCTCGCAGGGAGCTCGAAGGGTCCAATCTGCAAAAGAATCTGACTGTAGGGGAGAGCGGGGCAAAATGGCACAGCGGGGCAAAATGGGATAATGAGACAAAAAGCAATTTCCAATAACTTTTGGATAGTGGCGATGGCAGTGAGTGGGGCAAAACGTCGTTGGGACGAAATGGGGCATCCAAAGATTATTGTAAGGTTGAGGTAGTGTAAGTTTTCGTTTTGATCTCACTGTCCCGTTTTGCCCCGCTGTGCCATTTTGCCCCAGTCTCCCCTAATTACGTCATTCGATCTTTGAAAAAACTGAGATTTACAAACCGGAAGTAACGGCACAGAGAAAAATTTGAAAATATTCTCTGGTTGAAAACTGCGTTTTTTAAATCGGATGTAACATGTTCTTGTATAAAGTTACTTCGGCTTGAAAACTGCGATTTTCAAACCAGAAGTGGGGGTCCAGAAAATAAAAAAAAATCTGCAATGTATGTTGAATGCAGCCAGTGTCAGAAGTGTATGAATTAAAGAATTAATTCATACATTTCTGTCACTGGCTGCATTCAAAATACATTGCATAATTTTTTTTTTATTAGCTGTCCCTTACTAGTTTCAAAATCGCAGTTTTCAAGCGGAAGTAATGTCATACAGGAAAACGTCACTTCCGATGTAAAAATCTCTGTTTTGAATCGGAGAGCATTTTCAAATTTTTCTCTGTGCTATTATTACCGGTTTGAAAATGTCATTTTTTCAAAGATTGAATGGCGTGACTACAGAATAGAGAAAATCGGGTAAAAAAACGAGCATGAAATGTCTCAAGTGTATTTGGAGTGGAAACGAGGCAGATTCATGATCTTCGAATAAAATTTGCACACCATGAATCTACGGAATACGGAAAAGGCTCTAATACCGTGGACGGAACAATAAAAATTTTAAATACTCACCAGTCGATTTCCCTTTATTCCAGCCCACAGGTTGATCATGAATCGTGTCTGGAACGTCCGTACTTCGGCGATAGCGAGAGGATTTTCACCGAGTGGAGCATACTGGTGGTAATTATGCGTATTCCACGTCGTGTTTCTCCCGTAAGCTGATTCATCGGTGAAAATGATGTTGTCGAAAAAATCTTCATTATCTTCGCGCATTCGCAAAATCGTTCGACAAAAATCGAGGCGAGCAGGATAATCCTGTGGTCTAAGAGCCTGCACGCGTATGATATGATACGCGTGAATTCGGTGCTCTTTCAAGGTTCGTTGCACACTCATACGTGACAGATGTAAAATCCGGGCAATCTTCCGGATGCTGGTCTCCGGATCTCGGTCCACTTCTCGCAGCACTCGTTGCTCGTTCCCTAGAGTCCTCGCAGCCCGTGGAGCACCAGCTCCGACTCCTTTTCGTTTCGGCAACAAGACACCCCACGTGCGAACCCGATTTATTAATCGAAGAACTACGTTCTTGTCAATTCGACGTTCTCGACGAGCGTTTCAACGATGCAATCTCGCATTCCTGGCGTCCACTTGGACATTATATCGTCGAGCAACTTCGTACGCATTTCCTCTGCACGCGAAATACAGTTCGAGCATTCGATAATACTCGAGTACACCGTAATCACCCATGATTGCGAAGGAATTGAGACGAGGTGATGAATTACTATCCGATTGGAATAAAATAAGTGACGGTGAAAAGTGTCATCACAACGCGACTTTCCGTTATTGGTGGAAAGCGCAGGCGGCCGTGTGTTGGATCGCTTTTTGTTATTTCGACGAGCGAAAGACTAAAAAAGCTTTTTCGCGGATTTTGCATGAATGTAGGTTTTCTTGATAAATATTAAGAATGCCACCTGCAATCTAACACAAAGCCACCTGCACTCTCCACCAAAATAGCCGCAATGAGACTGAGCTTTACACCGCCATAGGTTTTATGTCGATCCGATTGAAATGTATCACCTCGTCTTAATTTCCTTGTTGTCATGAATGATTAAATCATTATGATTACGGTATCCTCGAATACTACCAAATACTTGAATTATATTTCATTTGTAGAGGAATTGCGTATGAAGTTTTTCTACAGTATAATGTCAGAGTGAATGCTAGAAATGTGAGAATAAACCCCAGAATCGCTTATATCAAATGAGAAATCGCTAATAACATTGCAATTCGCTTCGCTAGACATGTTCGTCCGTGGAGTGTGTTTTTCCCAAATCGCAAATAACCGGCGCTGGTGTGCCTCAGTTTTCAAGAACCCTGAGGAACGAACAGCAAATACTGCAACAGTCAGAGTTAGATCTGGAGACAAGCCTCCGGAACACTCCCCAGCTATTAAGGTAGTCTGAGCGTACAGTCTTGCTCCACGTAAGATTCAGAAAGAATTGGGGTAGAATTGCAAACACTTCTCGATTCGATAAGAATCTGAAAAAATCAAGCATATGGACAGTGCTGAAAACACTGACTTTGCATAATAATGGTTCCAAAATGTTATTCAAAAAGTAATAAAAACCAAAATGTACAACAAATCACCTATAAATTTAAGTTTTTCAAATCACAATGATTTTTGAATATTCTGAGAACATTTGAACTTTTTCAAAAATAACACAAAATTCTGAAAAAATTGATATATTCCCCAAAAATTAACAAATCATTTTTATTTGAGAAAAAAGTTAGGTTGATGGGTGATGTATTGAACCATTTTTTATACATTTTTTAATGACATTTTGCAATTATTATTATGCAAAATCAATCTTTTCAGCATCTTCCATATGATTGATTTTTTAAAATTTTTACCACATCAAGAAGCGTTTACCAATTTCTCTCAAGTCTTCCTGAATCACACATAAGGCAAGACTGTACGTTCAAACTACTTTAAGTTTACCCGGATTAAAGAAAACCGAATTTACGCATATCATATAATAAGCATGCAAGCCCGTAGACGGTTCATGAGAGACTGATAAGACGGATTTGATTGCTAATGAACCTTGCAAGTCCTAGTAATAATGAGAAAAATGTTTTTTTTTTATCGACTCCAAAGGCTATCGGAGTGTTCGGTGTAACAATCTCAATCGTCAGGCCACAACGCAAGCCTGTTAAATTGACAAAAAAATCTCATTCTCTAACTGAAATTATGATACAACTATGTGGATGAACTGGTAAGACTTCTCAGCTTGTACAACCCGATACGGCCCGCAACGTGACTTGTTCTGCATAGCTCGTCTCGGGAAATACTACTGTCCGTGTCAACTGAATTTCGTATTTTAAAAATTCCAAATAAAAAATCGTTCGTGGTTAAGAAATGTATGAACAACACATGGTGATCCCCAAAATAAAATCAATTTGTGGTCATCAACTTCTGTTTATACATTTCTTAACCACTAACGATTTTTAATTTGGAATTCGGAAAAAACAGAGATCGATACGAGCTGTGCAAACCAAGTCTCGTTGCGGACTGTACGAGCTGAGATACTTTTAAATGTACGGAGTTTAAATGTACACAGGATTACCAGCTCATACACATAGTTACATCATATTTTCATATAAAACGAGAAAATGAATGAGATTTCTTGTCAGTTCAACAGGCTTACGTAGTGACCTGACGAATGAGAATGTTACACTGACCACTCCGATAATCTTTGGTGTTGATAAAAAAATTATATTTTTTTCGTTATTACTGGAACTTGCGAGATTCATTGGATAATCGAATCCGTCTTATCGGTCACTACATGAACCGTCCATGGGCTTGCACACGTATTATATGATACGTGTGGAGTGAGAGTTTCGTTAAGGTAGTCCTTGCGACTTTGCACAAGTTTCAGAGAAATGAGAGGGAATTGAAAACACTTCTCGATGGTATAAAAATCTGAAAAAATTCAAGCACACTAAAGGTGCTGAAAATATTAATTTAGCATAATAGTAACACCCTTGGTTATTTACCGAATTGAAGCAGCCTCGAGACAGGGTTGACGTGAAACCTTATGCTCTTACGCAACTCGTAAGACCGGTACGAGCCATGCTTCAACTCGGTTAAGGGTCCGGGTGAATAATCTCCCGCCCTTACCCGTACCGATTAATAATAATAATTAAAACGTTCATACTTTCGGTCGGGCTGTTTATCGAATTGAAGCAGCCTCGAGACATGGTTGACGTGAAACCTCATGCTCTTACGCAACTCGTAAGACCGGTACGAGCCTTGCTTCAACTCGGTTAAGGGCCCGGGTGAAAAATCTCCCGCCCTTATCCCGTACCGTTTGTAAGTAATAACGCAAATTCAATCCGGAAACAAAGCCGCACAAACGAGTGCAAATTCTTGACTTAGGCCAAGATTGAAGTCGTCAAAGAAAAAAAAAATATATATATATACCGTCGACAAGAATCGAACTCGAACTCCTTGAGTTTCTAAACAAACGCTCTAGATGATAGACCAGGTTTCATATGTTAATTAAAATATTGATTAATGGATTTCGTGTGTTCGTATCTTTGTTCGAGTACAAAAAATTAGAGCAAAAGTTGCGAATATAGCCCAAACTATCAAGAGTAGGCTATATTCACCACTTTTACTCGAAATAAAATGAATTAAGATCTCTTGAGCTAATTGTTTGCTTCCTGATAAAGGAAATTTTGTTTTCATGAACATTTTTTCCCCAGGTTTTCATGTAAACATGTTCAGAACATTCCAAAAGTGCAACAATCATATTTCGAAAAAAACATCCAGTCAGATATGCATGGGTGTGTTTGCGCGCGCGCGCGCATGTGCGGTAACGTACGCGTCAGCGTATGCCAGTGAAATTTTGTGTTGCAATCGCAAAGCCCCCTCTATGAGGAAGCCGAAAATACAGGAAAAGCTTTCTCATGGAAGAAGCTTTGCGGATAAAGAAACATTGTGAGAAAGCGATATGAAAATTTTACTTTTTAACTTAAACAAAAATGTACTATGTAATTTAACTATCCAGCTCAAGTTGTTGTAATTGTTAAGAATTTGTTATTAACAAATAATTATTGTTAATAATATTATTACCAATCAGTAATTCATAATGCATCCCTGATCAGATTTTGTAAAAATTGTGTAATTTATTCTTTATTACTGTCAATTAATTAATAATAAATAACATAATTAATTTCGGATCAGTAATAACCCTTTAATTATTTTGGCCTAAAATGATATTATCTGACTGATCGTTCGTCAATCGCCGCATTGCATGCTACATCCGAGACCCGCGCGGTGAGTCTCGCGGAAACAAAAGAGTATCGCCACTTGCACCCAAGTTCGAACGCCCGCTTCGGCTTCGGTCTCGCGGAATCGGAGCGCTCTGATTGGTCAACTTCAATCGCTCATAACTTCGAAACTACTGCGAATTGAGCGAACCGCTTCCGCGAGGGGACTCCGGCGCCCACCAGCTACCTTCCACTTACAGGCGGTGCGGGGATTCTGGAACACCCTGCATATATGCATGCAAGTTATGCGTATACACATACACTGTACACATATACCTTGTGTATGCATACAGGTTATGTATATACAGGTTATGCGGTAATCCCTTACAGTATACAATGGTTCTTGAAGTTTTAAAATCCTAAGAAAATCACCCCTCGCGTTCCGCCCAACCTGAAACCAACCCAAAAACCAACCGGTCAACTGGTGCACCAAATCAACCAATATTCCAACTTTATGAAGGTTGATTCAGGGTTGGTTTTTGTGAACCAACTATAAACCAACTATTCTTTAGACACGATGAAAGGTTGGTCAACGGTTGGATATTAGAAAACAACCCTAATTCCGACTTTCAGCCAAGAATGGTAACGGTTGACTTTTAGGCGATTTTTCAAAACTAACCATAAGCCAACCGCTGCATAGTTGTGTTACGTCGCGGCTTTGATATTAATCGATTTATTCCCCTCTTTCGCAGGAATTTCTGAATTTTAACGTTTGAGCGACCGGTAGCTGGTTATATGAGGATGCTCCGTGTTTAAACCGGAATGCGCCGGTTAGGGATCGGAGCAGTACTGGATTTTGCGTGTCATTTCTCTTCGGGTTTTGCTTGTTTATTCGACTGTCGATCGATTGACTTACCTGATTTTTATGGATTTGGCAGGTGTTGAGCTGTCGGGCGTAGCGGGTTGAGAGTGCTAGGTGCCGAAGATCAACTCTGGAGAGGAGGTGAGAGACCGCGTGTCCTCGTAAAACACCGTAGAAGCGTCAGAAATGTTGCCGTCTTCCTCGGTCTGTTCGATGGCAGGTCGAATCGTGCAGTCAGCCCGATCGTCGGGTTTAGTATTAGTAGAGATTGGTCGTCTTATATGTACTCGATGATTTTTTAGTGAGACGATGGACGTGATTGTCGGAACCTTCCTGACAGCAATCACGCTCGGATTATCGTTCGTATTGTCTGAAACCACTGGTTTCGGCGTAATATGTTTAAGAACTGGATTTAGGTTAGTCGGAGCACTCGTTTTCGGTTTATGCGACCCTAGTTTCAGAAAGACACATCTATTTTTCATGATGAACGTTATAAATGGTGATCAGTTCGCATTTTATTTGTCCCATAATTGTTGGGTTGGTAATATTGGAAAAAGGATTGCTTAAATTAATATCAGATCAAATTTTTATCAGACTTGGTTAAGTCTGATTTACATATAATCTGATTTTGGGGTAATCCTAGGTTTTATTCTAGTTAATTAATAATTAAAACGATTGCTTAAATTAATATCAGATCAAATTTTTATCAGACTTGGTTAAGTCTGATTTATATATAATCTGATTTTGGGTTAATCCTAGGTTTTTATTCTAGTTAATTGATAATTAAAACGATTGCTTAAATTAATATCAGATCAAATTTTTATCAGACTTGGTTAAGTCTGATTTATATATAATCTGATTTTGGGTTAAGCCTAGGTTTTTATTCTAGTTAATTAATAATTAATATTACGTCTAATCTTGTTAACGCTAGCTGAATCTAATTTTCATCAGACTCGGCTTTCGTCGAGACTGATTTTATAAGATTCACTTTAGCTTACCAAATGAATCTATCTATCAGAACCGATGATTATCAGAACTGGTTTTCAAGATTCAATCTTATTTAAATGTATGCTTATGTGTATATACTTATATGTGTCTATATATTTATAATAAAGCAACGGGTTTCGTGGTGGGAGATTATGTGAACTGATCCCAGATATATTTGTTCTCTTTTGATTTGTGTCACTGATTTACTTACAGCTTGAGAAAACTGCCTTCCAGGAATGATTTCCTAGGATGTTGTTAAACTTTTATTAGTCGTAGCGGGTTTCGGTTTTCTTTGATATGCGACAAAAGTTTTACGCGGAGTTTACTAACGTAAGTACATTATTATTAAAGTGATTATTGATATTGTATTTGGACTTTATTTATATTAAAATAAACACGAAATAATTGCGAACGATATTTTATACAGTGAAATACCGCCTGGTCGCAGCCAGGTATCAATCGCGAATTTATTTGAAATTAACAATTGCCTTAAGAGACTCTAAGTCTGAACTGACAATTAATTATTACGAGGGAAATACCGGATCGCATGAGTCTCTTCGAGAGAACTCTTGGAGTCGACCGCCGGAGATGAGAGTCGTAAAAGAACTGAAGATCCGTGGTCCAGGCTCCCGCTTCGCGAGTCTCCCGAGTCCGTGGCTGGTGGCGGGGAGGCCCTCGCGGATTCGCTCCGCTGCTCTGGCCAATGGTGCGCTGCCTACCGCGTGCCGTCCCGTGGTGGGGCAGCAGCTCGCGTTAGCCGTACCGTCCCTCGAGTGGGGGCCGCCGTTGTCTCGCGGCAGCGCAATGAATGATGGTGGGGGCAGCCGCTCTCGGTACTGCTGCACCCGTGCTGTCCCCTGAAGTGGGGGCCGCCGTGTTCTCGCGGCAGCGCAATGATTGATGGTGGGGCAGCCGCTCGTGGTACTGCTGTCCCTTGAAGTGGGGGCCGCCGTGTTCTCGCGGCAGCGCAATGAATGATGGTGGGGGCAGCCGCTCTCGGCACTGCTGCACCCGTGCTGTCCCCTGAAGTGGGGGCCGCCTTTGTCCCACGGCAGCGCGATGGGCTATGGGGGGGGGGGCCAAGCCGCGCATGGAGCCCTGTGCTGATGCAGCATCCCACGGGTCTGAGTCCCAACGGCCGGCGAGCTTCTCGGGATAGGCTTATCGGCGGCGATTCTCGGAGCTGCTATCGGAGCTGCGTCCGGTCTCGCGGTAGCTGCGCCGTTGATCGTGGTACTGCCTTTGTCCCACGGCTTTGCTTCTTGGAGAGCCGCTATCGGTGATGATTCTCGGAGTTGTGTCGGGACTGCGTCCGGTCTTATGCTTGCTTCTTATCGGTGGCGATTCCCGGAGCTTTGTCGGAGTCGCGTCCGGTCTTTCGCTCGCTTCACCCGATACATTATTAAGTACGACTTATTTATTATTAATGCTAATTATTTAGACATCTAGTCCTGATCTATGACATAACAATGATTAATGTAATGCGTAATTATCCCCAAATCCCTGGGGTAAGTATGCGTATTATTACGTATGAATATTCGGTTAGATTTGTTGAATAGTAGTAATAAGGATTCGTCCTTTATGATATTGGAAACGCACCCATCCCGATATTTCGGATGGTGCGTATACTGTACTTGAAATAATAACTAATTATTGACAAATGTTATTTTAATACTTATAAATTTGATATCTGGTTGTTATAGTTTAATGCCATCCGATTATCATTTTACTGGTGATATTTGGGCGATGCGCGCATATTAAAGGTTTCTGATATTATTATTTATTGTAACATTTTTGTTTATTGTTGAAAAAGAATGTATTTATTATTGTTTTGCTCCGTCAAGTGTCGTGTCTATTCGACAATCCGTCGTTGCGTATTTTTAGAATGTTCGAAATTTATTGTTTATAATTTTATTTATTGTTAGTAATGTTAATTTGTTATTAATTTGAGCCGTCGAGTGTCGCTTCTCATACGACACTCCGGCGTGTTTAGCGTCTCCGAAATTGTTTGTTTATAATTTATTTATTATTAATAATGTTAATTTATTATTAACTTGAGCCGTCGAGTGTCACTTCTCCAACGACACTCCGGCGTTGTTTGAAAAGAAAGAGAACTATTTTGAAATTATTTATTAACAATTAAATTTATTATTAATAATATTTACTTACTGTAAATCGATTGTTTATCGCGTTCTTAGTCCTCATGGCAATTTTGATCCAATTCGCGCTTTCCGTTCGCGCTAGGGAGTTAATTTACGATTTTTCCAAGGTCACGTCCCTTTTCTCAAAAAAACTACTCGCAGTGTCTCAGGACTTCGTCAGAAAGGTGAAACATCGTAGGGGTTTGTTATTTGTGACGATTATCCCCTTCTGCTAGCGTGCTCAGATTTTGCAAAGCAGTTCGTATATGTTTTTTATTGTTTCCCAAAGTTTTTACTAAAGTTTCTAGATTTCGCGTGCGGCTATTCACAAAATCGCTCGCAGCGTCTCTGGACTTCGTCAGAAAGTGAAAACACAAAAATGCTTTATTGTTCATGAGGATTTTCCCTCTCTTATGGCGTGCTCAGATTCTGCGAAAACGTTTCGCTTGTATTTTTATTTGCGTTCGAATTTTAATATTTTCCTCGGACTTTACCTGTGACGTTTATGGTTGTTTATTATTGCCGAATGGTACTTTTATGGGGGTGTTCCGGTTAGTTTGTGTCGAGAGTATGTTTTTAAAGTCATTTTGTTCAAAATTGTATTTTTATTATTGTTTGTTATGTTTTTGGCTACGTTATTGTTTTATTGCTGGTCAGAGCTGCGAATTTTCCTGGTGGTACGAATACATGCGGGTTATTTAGAAAATTATTGTGTTATCGGTTGATACGCTACGGTGTACTATCGTACATATTATTTTATGAGAATACCTATTGGATTGATATTATACGACGATTCTGTCGTCGTAGTATTGTGACTTATTATCTAGGTTTATGTGTGTCTCGCTTCCATATTTATTATTTCAGTGTTCCCGAGAATAAAGTAAATCGAAAAAAAAAAAATTTGTGTGTGTGTCGGTTACTTATTCTGGTGCTGAAGTGACCCAGGACGTGACACCTCCCCCCCTAAGTCTGAAGCAGTGCTGAGGCTCTGCTGAGGACTAGCGTGAAGGCGCTTGATGAGTTCTGGGTCGATTCTTAGTAGCGCCGTTGGATATCTTCCGGACTCCCTCGCCGTCAAGTTGGGGTAGGTTGACAACTCTACCCGGTCCATTGCTGTCGAATATCTTGCGTTGTCCCTCGCCGTCAAGTTGGGGTAATCTGATTGAATTGCCCTTTCCGCCGTTGTCGGGTATCTTGCGTTGTCCCTCGCCGTCAAGTTGGGGCAGTTGGATTTATCATTTGATACTGGTAAATCTGCCCTTTCTCCTGTGCTTGGCCCGCTTTCGACGTCCGTTGTAGGCGATACTCGTCTGTGAACCAGTGTGAGTAATAGGCCAGTCACAGAACTCCATATGGCCCCCAGGAGGTGGATGCTCCATCCATAAAGCGAGTGAATAGCATATCCGTGGATACATGTGTCGATGATTGTTTTTATGATTTTTATAATGACGTAGATGGCGAATACTCCGGCGCTGGCTATGCCGAACTTCTCGAATCCGTGCCAGAATCGTTTCGCAGCACTCTCAGCCAGGTGTTCGAGCGTGTTTTCGTCGAGAAATCCTCGAATGGACACACTTCCCGCCGGGATACTATAGCCAACCGATCCTCTTGCTAAGTTGTTCAGCAGGGCTGGTTTTTCAGCTGGGAACATTATACGTTCACGAAGCTTCTTGATGTCGGCCGCTGAATAGATTCCGCTGTTGGCGAGGTTTCCGATTGACGCGTAATGCCATGTAGGCTTTGAGGATGGCACCAATGATTGCGGTGCCGGTACTTCGATCGGATGCGGCGAGAACCTATACCATACGTTATCGATTTGGTACAAGGCCGGCAACGTCGGGTCGCACTCGATCTGTGTCGCCGATTTCAGCAACATTCTCGAGGTTGTTGACAAAAAATAGGACTCATTGCGGTACGTAACGGGTAGTTCGTGATGGCACTCGTCTGTGCGACGGAGGCTGCACTCCACGGGGACACACTTAACTATGTGCGCCACTTCTCCAGCTATCACCGCCATATACCCTGGTCCTTTCATAATGGCGTATGCGAACTTTTCCGGCAAGATGCCAGACGTTGACAGCGCGTTTTGGAGCACTTGCCTTTCCAGGTTGCATCGCTGCGTCAGGATGTCCTTGTACAAGTTCTTCATTTGTAGTTTGACATGCTTCTCCACGTATACGAATTTTGAATTTATGTAGGAGAATATGTCGAGATTAGACACCGAGATTTGTTTCCGGACTGCGAATGACTCTCCTTTTCGTGTCTCCAGAATGTACAGCTTCGGGTGTTCGGTGCGAATCAAAGTGAACCCGCACAATTGCTGTTCCGATTTTTCCGCGAGAGCGAATGTTGTGTCTTGTGTTGTTAGTGTGTATACGTCGGGTGAGCTGCCATCTTCGACTGATGTCAACTTTGTGGCCTTTCCTTCGTATAACACGTCATAACGATTAAAATTGCATGAATCGGTTGGTTCCGTTTTCCAATACACGGCTTTGCCGTCGACGTCGGTGCAATGTCCCTCAGGGAGTGTACTATATGTTCCTGATTGCAGTATTATTTTATCGGTCGCCAGGTTGACCGTTGCTTCGTAATTAGAAAGTGTAACACTCACCGAGGCTTGCACTACGACGTTGTCCCATGTTCCGAACGGGTCGCTATACTGGGTTCCGACGCACTTGCCATCCACTGTGATTCATCCAGCCATCGTGATGGTTCTCCTATCCGTGTTGTTTCGCTGCAAGCCGATGAGTTGTGCCGAATTGCTGACTGCCAGGATCCCCGTTTCATGCAGTCTACGGCACGCCCTCTCATCCAGGTCGTAGAGATATATCTGTCGTCCATTATGGACCACTGAATTGTGGGAGTGCATCCCGCAATGGTATATTGTCCTGTCGATTTCCACCTTGCACTCTGTCACCTCGGCGCTGCTGAAGTCCGTGAGCTGAAGTAGCTGGATGTAACTGGACGTCGATGCTGGTTCTAACAATGGTATGTCGCATTCCGCGACACCGTTGAGGGAAATCGACGTTATGTTCATTGTTGACCCACCGCAGTCGTAGCCGACCAGGGCCGCGACTTCCGTGATGATGATGAGGAGGAGGAACGCTGTTAATTTCATCCTAGAACAAACATATGTTCTTGGTTATTTCTTAGGATTCTCGGCATCTTTTGGTTCCACCTTCCTTGTGGAACTTCCTCTCGAACTTGGTCGTGTCGTTTATCGGGTGTCGCTATGACCCTTTTAACGTCGAGATCGCCGCCTCGTCGTTTTCCTGGCGGCTTCAGTTGCCTTGATCCGGACCCATCTTCCTTCACACGATCTTCGGTGCTTCCTAGTCCCGAAGTCTATAGGCTGTTTTCCCTTGTTGGTTTGTCGCGATATTACCAACCCGCACGTCGTACACCTCCACTCGGTTTTTAGGTTGGGTATATGATCCTGGCCTCCATGGTCGTAAACCGTGATTTTGAGGCCACCTTCTTGGTTTATTCGCCTTTTCAGTAGGTGGAAGAGTGACCCATGCTTTACGCCGTCGTCGTACATGTTCATATAGATGTAAACGTGGATCATCTCGTGGAGGAGTGTTTCCACTAAGACTCTGGTCTTCCGTCCGATATGCAGCCCTTTCGATATGATTACGCGTCGCTCTGGCCCGAAGATTCTCCGTCCCGCGTCTATGGTCATTTTCGAGCTCCAACGCACTGTGAATCCATACACCTTGTTTTCAAAGTACGCCGCGCTGTACGCTTTGAACAACGCGTATAAGTCGGGGAGTGGCTCGGCCAGTGGTTCCTCCAACTGTTCCTTTGTATATATCAGTGAGCGTCCTGTCTCTATGATTTCCTCGTTCATGGTCCTGATGCGTGAACTCCTCCTGATAGGTACCACGCTGGCTTCTCTTTTTGGCACACAGGGTGGTCTTGCGTGAGGGTCGACATCCCGCGCCAGAAGAAGGGATCTGAGGATACTCATGATCGAGTCGAACTTCTGTTTACACTACTTGCGGCACTATGGAGTCTTTAAACACTAATATAAAATAGTTTGTTAAAGCTCGCGGCACTATTGAGTCTTTAAACACTAATGACTAAAGTTCGTTAAAGCTCGCGGCACTATCGAGTCTTTAAACACTAATATAAAAATAGTTTGTTAAATCTCGCGGCACTATTGAGTCTTTAAACGTTAATATAAAAATAGTTTGTTAAAGCTCGCGGCACTATTGAGTCTTTAACACTCGGTGAACCAAGTACAGTCGGCACTCGCGGCACTGGAAGAAATTCGTCGGCGCTTAGCACTGTGTCTCGCTTGTCCCGGTTTTCGCGCAACACTCGTATCAGTGAACACTCGTTCTGGTGGTTGGTGAACAATTATGTCACTTGGCTTGAGCTGTTGTCGCGATCACAGGTGGATGCGGTCTGACGTTGCTCCGCACGCGTACCGCTGAGTCCCCGTTCGGCGTCGAGCTGACCGCTGGAAGGGGAACAAGGCGGTCCCGCCTTCGCGCGGTGGCCCAACGTACAGAGGGTAATCCCCGTTTATTAACGCGGTACCTTTTTATGAGTATTTCCAAAAGTCTTTTTATGACTTTCGGGTTGTTGTCGTCAGGTTTCCGGCATAGCCGCGGTACGATCTTCCGCATGATGGCCTTGTATTCTTCCTTTGTCACAATTTGTTGCGTGTAGTAGGGCATCAGGATTGCTTCGACTTCCTTCTCGATGTCCTTTTGACGCTGAAGTTTTCCTAAGAACCTGGCTTCCACTTGTTCTTTGACCTCGATACTCGGCAAGCTGTCTAGGATCTGTAGTCGATTGTCGATGACGCGTACTTCGACTTTCTTCTTTATAGGCGCACTGGTTCCTTTCATTTCGAAGACTTCCGTTGCTGGTCTTTTCGTGATATGTTCCATCGTTGGCGAGGAGCCAAACAGTGCCTCGAGGCTGGCTTGTCTCTTGGCTGCCTTCGCCATCGCTTTGCTGTGTGCGACCGAACTCTGGTGTTTGCTCATTTTTTATCAGATGGTTCTTCTCCGGGAGTACCTTTTGCTATGACTGCCCGCGGCTAACTGTTGCTCCTTGACGTAGCTGCTCGGGTTATAGTTGGTGAAGAAGAGGGGATTTTACTCCCCCTTCACCACTCGTTTTCTTCCAAACAGCGTTTCCTTCTTAACCGACGACGATCCATCTGCCGTGGCATCTCTCCCTATGGCCTCTCACGGTTTTGTCGTGCGGCTGGTCTGTCTTCCCTTTGAATCGCACGATTTCGACTTCACATTTGTTACACCGCCAAATCGTCTGTAGGTGCGAAATATGGTCTAATCCTCCCTCGTCGAGGATACTCACTTCGAGATTGGTCACTTCATTTATTTCCTTCATTAATTTCATGAAGTCTGGTCCGTGGTGCAGAGTGTTCATCTCGTATAGGAGCGTCTCGACCATTACTTTAATTCTTCGGCCCACTAGGAGCGGTTTTGAGAGCGTGATTCTCGGAGATGGCCGTAGTACTGTTTTCCCTACTACCGTTTTCAGTCGAGAGGACCAACGCACATTGAATCCCTTAATTTCATCGCTGAAGAGCTCTCTGTTGTAGCTCTTGAAGATTTCCCTGAGGTCGGGAAGTGGCTCAGTTAATATTTCGGTCAGCTCCTCCAGACTATAAATCGGTCTGGGTTTATCCTCGGTGAGTATCTTATAAAGCTCTGTACACTGCGTCCCGCTTGTACCCGGTTGAGGTTCAGGTACAGGATCGAAACGCAATTCGGCATATCGCCTGGCTTTTGGTGGTTCAAAGTCGCGCGTTATTACTCTCATTATTAGTTTTACGCTCGTAGCTCTGAATTTATCACTTGGTCGCACTGAGTTTATTGTCTCGTCGCACTCGAGTTTATGGCTCGTCGCACTGAAAGCCCAAGTCTCGCCGCACTGAGAGTCTATTGCTCGTCGCGCCGAGTCTTATTGCTCGTTGCACTGAGTTTATTGCTCGTCGCACTGTTGCTCCGCTCCGTTGTCCGCCAGTTTTATTCCTGTAGATTGTTTTATGGCACGCTCCCTTTGCCCCTGCAGAGCGCCAACGGATGCTCTCCTGCTGGTGGAACGCTGAGCGCTTGGAGTTTCTTTTATGATTGGTGTAATTAATTCGGACGGAATGCGCGTAGCTGCGTCTCGGTTGTCCCTAGAACATAGATTCGCTTGGGTCGTATGTTGAAATACACCCCAAAACACCTGCGTACGAAGGGCACTCCTCCACAACGTGGAAGAGATACGGAGCATATTCTTCACTGGGGGAATGAATTAGTATCCGAGCTACTGAAACGACGGGTCCTTCACTGGTCAGGAGTGTTATAGTTCCGACGGAGTGGAGTACGACTCCTGGACTTAGTGCACTTATTTTTACTAAATTTATTTCGTAATTGAGGTCGACCATGAATGTGCCCACGCCGTTAGCCAGTTGGGGAGAGTGAATTACTTCCTCTATTTCAGGATATGGCTCGTTTGGTGCTGGCAGACCCATCTCGAATTCTCGGCGAACCATTGTTCCGTTTCCTCCGCGATTCCAAGGACTTGGCGTTGGATTCCTCTGGAACAAGGGGTTTCCGACTATAGTCTCGTAAGACGCAACTTGTTGGTGTGAACGATTCTGGGTTTGCTGTTATAATTAATTTTTACGTTCCCGCCGGATAGTATTTCGATGACCTCATAGGGGCCCGTATATTGGTCGCAAAATTTGCCCGTACTTGGTTCTTTTAACATAAGGACCTTGCTGCCGATCCCGAAATTTTGCGGATTTATCCGTCTATCGTAATACTGTTTAGATCGCTCTTTGGCTGCCTTCAGGTTTTCTGCGGCGAGTTCTTGTAAGCCATGCACTTTACCGAAAAGGTTTTCGAGATACTCCGCGTACGTTAGGTCCTGGTGCTCTTCAATTTGCGTATGTGTCGACGGCTGCCTAGCTTTCCTACCGAAGACTAACTCGAACGGAGTGAATCCTGTTCCCTCGTGTTGGCTCGTGTTATACGAGAACATTGCTAATTCAATGAATTCGTCCCACTCGTTACGATCGTCCACATACTGCTTGAGGTATTCTGCGAGCACATGGTGCAACCGTTCGATGGATCCGTTGGTTTGTGGATGATACGCCGTTGTACGATACTGCCGAATTTTAAACTTCCTCGCTAGTGCCTTCATCAGGCTGCTGGTGAAGTTGGCCCCTTGGTCCGTTAGAAGTCCCTTGGGTGCTCCAAATCGGCTAATAAATTGTTTCGCGAATGCGTCAGCGATATGCACGGATGTCGTCTTCTCCAATGGTACGGCGAGTGAATATTTTGTTAGGAGATCTTGGATCGTCGGGATGTACATATTGCCCTTTTTGGTGACAGGTAGCGGCCCAACGATGTCCATGGAGATCTTGTCGAATGCACTCCCGGGAGTGTCCGTGATCACCATTGGCTGTTTTGTCTTGACGCGGACGAGTTTCTTCAGCTGGCATCCACGACAATGCTGAATATACTCCTGGACCTGAGTTTTCATGTTTTCCCAGTAGTATTTTTCGCGTATTCGCTTGTATGTTTTATTTACGCCCTTATGACCACCGATCAAGGAATCATGGTTTTCTTGAATTATGTCTCCTCTCTCGGCTTCAGGCGGTACACGAATCAGCTGATTACAAACTGTCAGAGTTACTGGTGTTACGTCGCGGCTTTGATTTCAATGGATTTATTCCTTTCTTTTTGCAGGAATCCGGATTTTACTACTTGAGCGACTGGTAGCTGGTTATGCGAGGATGCTCCGTGTTTAAACCGGAATGCGCCGGTTAGGGATCGGAGCAGTACTGGATGAGTGAAGTGAGTATTGTCGATACATACCTTGATTCTTGATATTTTGTATGGCAGGTGATGAGCTTCTGGGCGTAGCGGGTTGAAGGCGCTATTTTCCAAGGATCAGCTCCGGAGAGGACGCAGGAGATGGCCTGTCCTCGTCGATTACCGTGGAGGTGTCGGAACTGTCGTCGTCCTCGATGACTGTCTCAAGATGCGGCAGAGGATGTCGAATTCGTGTTTGCACGGGTTGACCGCCGAGAGGATAGTCGCGGATAATTAGAATTTTATGGTTGATCAAAATGACGTCGGACACTATGGTCGGCGGATTTTTCGCAGCGATCTTGTTCTCGACTGAAATTGAATTTTCACCAGCGACGTCCATGAAATTGTTCCGTTGTTCCGCGGTCAACGTGGGTACTGCGGAAATTCGAGTAACCTGCGCTGTTATTCGGCGAACTCCTCCACGTGAATTTGCGTTAGCTACGACAATAGTTCGGCCTCCACGCAATTGGACCTTATATTTTATGTGTCTACGTTCCATTAGATTTTATGGGATACGATTAGTTCACATTTGTCGCTTCTCATTTTTGAGGGTTAGGGAAGGATTTAATATTAACGTATTTATGCTATGGTCCTTATCTAAAAGCTTGAATCTCATTTATATCAGAATCGACCGATGTCGAGACTGATTTTATAAGATTCAATGGTTTTTTAAGCGTAATTACTTAATAATTGTCCTTATCTAAAAGCTTGAATCTCATTTATATCGGAATCGACCGATGTCGAGACCGATTTTATAAGATTCAATGTTTTTAAGCGTAAATACTTATATACTGTCTTTATCTAACACTTGGAAACCCATCTATATCAGAAACGACCGAAGTCGAGACTGATCTTATGCGACTTCAAGGAGTTTAAGCGTAATTACTTATGTATTGTCCTTATCTAAAAGCTTGAATCTCATTTATATCGGAATCGACCGATGTCGAGACCGATTTTATAAGATTCAATGTTTTTAAGCGTAAATACTTATATACTGTCTTTATCTAACACTTGGAAACCCATCTATATCAGAAACGACCGAAGTCGAGACTGATCTTATGCGACTTCAAGGAGTTTAAGCGTAATTACTTATGTATTGTCCTTATCTAAACCTTGGAAACTCATCTATATCAGGATCGATCGATGTCGAGATTGATTTCATGAGACTCAAGGGACTTAAGCGTAATTACTTATATATTGTCCTTATCTATTTGGTTTTGGTATAGGGACAAGGAGTTAATTTCTTGCGTCAACAAATGTGAAATACTCGTGGTTTGAATTAAATTGTCCAAATGCTGTGGTTGACCTTACCTTGCGTATGTTGTTAACACTTGTTGAGCAGCGGCACGGTGCCTCTGACGGATCGCCGATTGTCGTTTATTGTCGAGGGATGGATTTTATGATTTACTGAGTTAATTGTTTTATTTATTCGGATCTATAGGATTCGATAGGTATATTTTAATATTTATTGTAATAATACGAACTTTTCGCTGGAGATATCTTATACCGGTGAAATACCGCCTGGTCGCAGCCAGGTATCAATCGCGAGTTATAATATTTATTGTAAAAATATAAATGATGATTGTTATTTTATAACAAAGGGAATACCGAGGTTCGCGAGAGTCTCTTCGAGAGCACTCTTTCAGTCGACCGCCGGTGTCGAGAGTCGTAGTAGAACTGAAGATCCATCGGAGCGCTCCTGACCCGCGAGTCTCCCGAGTCCGTGGTTGGTGGCGGGGAGGCCCTCGCGGATTCGCTCCGCTACTCTGGCCAATGATTCGTCGCTCCCGTATGTCGCCCTGTGGTGGGGCAGGCGCTCGTGGTAGCGTGATGGATGATAGGTGGGGCAGCCGCTTGTAGCCGCACTGTCCCCTGAGTGGGGGCCGCCGTTGTCTCGCGGCACCATGATGACTGATAGTGGGGCAGCCGCTGTAGCCGTGCTGTCCCTTGAGTGGGGGCCGCCGTTGTCTCGCGGCACCGAGATGGATGATGGTGGGGCAGCCGCTCGTAGCCGTGCTGTCCCTTGAGTGGGGGCCGCCGTTGTCTCGCGGCACCCAGATGGATGATGGTGGGGCAGCCGCTCGTAACCGTGCTGTCCCTTGAAGTGGGGGCCTCTGCTGTCTTGCGGCAGAGCAATGGATGATGGTGGGGCAGCCTCTCGTAGCTGTGCTGTCCCTTGAAGTGGGGGCCGCCGTGTTCTCGCGGCAGCGCAATGAATGATGGTGGGGGCAGCCGCTCTCGGTACTGCTGCACCCGTGCTGTCCCCTGAAGTGGGGGCCGCCTTTGTCCCACGGCAGCCCGATGGGCTATGGTGGGGGCCAAGCCGCGCATGGAGCCCTGTGCTGATGCAGCATCCCACGGGTCTGAGTTCCAACGGCCGGCGAGCTTCTCGGGATAGGCTTATCGGCGGCGATTCTCGGAGCCGCTATCGGAGCTGCGTCCGGTCTCGCGGTAGCTGCGCCGTTGATCGTGGTACTGCCTTTGTCCCACGGCTTTGCTTCTTGGAGAGCCGCTATCGGTGACGATTCTCGGAGTTGTGTCGGGACTGCGTCCGGTCTTATGCTTGCTTCTTATCGGTGGCGATTCCCGGAGCTTTGTCGGGACTGCGTCCGGTCTTACGCTCGCTTCACCCGATATATTAATTAAATGATGCCTTATTAATTAACAGTTATTTGTATTGTATGGCTAACCAATGTAACTTTTCGTGATGGTTATTACTAGTGAGCAATCTACTACATCTGTTGTTAACAAAAAAACATAATTAAGACATTCCTTGTCGTTTACGTTGTCATCACTATGCCTAAATCCATCATACAATGTTTGTTTACAATTATAAAAATATTCCGCGTCGCCGAGCATCGTCTCGACGGCGACCAGTTTCGAATATTCGCGAAGCCAAATACCAAGTCGGTATTCTGGTGTTACACCCGTTTTTAACAATTGCAACAAAATATTTTGTGATTATTATTTTAACGTCCCTTGGATTGTATCTATCATTAGATTTTTAGTGCTGCTGAGCATCGTCCAAAGAGCGATGCTCAGTGCGGCATGTTTTATAATTAATTTTGAATTCTATTATTATATAATGGAATATTGTCATTATTATTGAGCGCCACTGAATATTGTCGCTTTCTTGATATTTGGTTTTGCGTTGTGTTATGGGTAATTAATGTTTTACCTATTATTAATAATGAAAATATGTTTGGATTATTTATTATATGTTGCTTTTGGAATATCGTGTTTGTACCGATATTCCAGCGTTACCCGTGATTTTGCACCATATGAGATTATTTATTTCTAATTTTATTTATTGTTATTAATGTTTATTTATTATTATTTTGAGCCGTCGAGTGTTGCTTCTCTAACGACACTCTGGCGTTGCGCGTATTTAACGTGTTTTGAAATTATTTGTTTATAATTTTATTTATTGTTAATAATGTTTATTTATTATTATTTTGAGCCGTCGAGTGTCGCTTCTCTAATGACACTCTGGCGTTGCGCGTATTTAACGTGTTTTGAAATTATTTGTTTATAATTTTATTTATTGTTAATAATGTTTATTTATTATTATTTTGAGCCGTCGAGTGTCGCTTCTCTAATGACACTCCGGCATTGCGTGAAAAGAAAGAGAACTATTTCAAAATTATTTATTAACAATTGAATTTATTATTAATAACATTTATTTACTGTAAGTTGATTGTTTATCGCGTTCTTAGTTCTCATGACAATTTTGATCCAATTCGCGCTTTCCGTTCGCGCTAGGGAATTAATTTTCGATTTTTCCAAGGTCATGCGCCCTTTTCGTAAACCGTTAACAGTGGCCAAAATACTCATCGGAAAATGTGTAATCGGTCGGCACCTTTATTGTTCGTGAGGGTTTTCCGCTTCTAGTAGCGTGTTCAGATTTTGTTGAAACCCCGTAGTTTTGTTTTTATTGCGACTTGAAGTTTACTAAATTTTCTCGGGGTTCGCCTTGGCATTGTATGTAGCCCGCATCGGCGTTTATTACCGTTATATATCGTTTTAAGTTTTACTTGATTTATGCTTTATTATTATTTGTTTAAGGCGATTGTTGTTGATTATTATTAACAATAATATGATAATGTAGAATGATGGTATTATATTGTTTACGGCATTATGCGTAATAACTAATTGTCCCAAAAAAAAAAAATTTGTGTGGGTGTCGGTTACTCTTTCTGTCCCAAATTCGACCCAGGACGTAACACTTCCCCCCTTAAGTCCGAAGCAGTGCCGAGGCTCTGCGTAGGACCAGTGTGAAGGCGTCGGAGGAGTGCTGGGTCGATTCTTGGTACCGGCGTTGGAAATCTTCCGGACTCCCTCGCCGTCAAGTTGGGGTAGCCAAGTAGTTCTACCCGTTCATCCGCTACTGAATATCTTGCGCTATCCCTCGCCGTCAAGTTGGGGCAATCGGATGTGCTTGCCCTTTCCTCCGTAGTCGAAGATCTTGCGTTATCCCTCGCCGTCAAGTTGGGGTAAACCCGTTCTTTGCTTGGTGGTTTTACCCTTTCCTCCGTGCTTGGTTCGCCTTCGACGTCGGCCGGTGTTGGGGTGCGTTTGTGACCTAGCGTAAGCAATAATCCGGTCACGGAACTCCATATGGCTCCTAGCAAGTGAATGCTCCAACCATATAGCGAGTGAATTGCATATCCGTGGATGCATGTGTCAATTATCGATTTTATGATTTTTATGATTACGTAGATTGCGAAGACTCCGGCGCTGGCTGTGCCGAATTTTTCGAATCCACGCCATAATCTTTTTGCAGCACTCTCGGCCAAGTGTTCGAGAGTGTTTTCGTCTAGGAATCCTCGGATGGAGACACTTCCTTCAGGTATGCTGTATCCGACTGATCCTCTCGCCAGGTTGTTCAGGAGAGCTGGCTTCTCTGCAGGAAACATTATCCTGTCCCGCAGCTTCTTGATATCCGCCTCCGAGTAGATTCCGCTGTTGGCGAGATTTCCGATAGATGCGTAATGCCATGTCGGGTTCGACGATGGTTTCAGAGATTGTGGCGATGGTACCACGATCGGATGTGGTGAGAACCTATACCACACGTTGTCGATTTGGTATAATGCCGGCAACGTGGGATCGCACTCGATTTGCGTTGCTGATTTCAGCAACATCCTGGAAGTTGTTGATAGGAAGAACGACTCGTTTCGGTATATGACGGGCAGCTCGTGGTAACACTCGTCCGTGCGGCGCAGCCCACATTCTACAGGGATGCACTTGACTATGTGCGCGACTTCCCCTGCGATCACCGCCATATATCCGGGTCCCTTCATGATGGCGAACGCGAATTTCTCCGGCAAAATTCCAGAGGTTGATAATGCGTTCTGGAGCACTTGTCTTTCCAGGTTACATCGCTGCGTGAGAACGTCCTTATACAAATTCTTCATTTGCAGCTTCACGTGTTTTTCCACGTACACAAATTTCGAGTTGATATATGAAAATATGTCCAGGTTCGACACTGATATTGGTTTATGTGTCGCGAATGACTCCCCTTTTCGCGTTTCCAGGATGAACAACTTCGGATGCTCGGTTCGAATTAATAAGTACCCGCACAATTGGAGTTCCGAACGTTTAGCTAGAGCAAACGTGGTTTCCTGGGTTGTCAACGTGTATACGTCAGGTGAGTTCGCGCGGTCCGCGGTAGAAACCAATTTCGTAGCTTTTCCTTCGTAAAGGACATCGTAACGATTGAAATTACACGAGTCCGTGGGCTCGGTTTTCCAGTATGCGCTATTGCCGTTGACGTCGATGCAGTGCCCGTCTGCCAACGTACAGCGTGTCCCAGTTTGCAACACGATTTCGTCGGTCGCCAGGTTGACCGTTGCCTCGTAACTAAGTAAAGTAATACTGACCGAGGCTTGTACGACGACGTTGTCCCACGTGCCGAACGGGTCGCTGTACTGAGTCCCAACGCACTTGCCATCGACCGAGATGGATCCAGCCATCGTGATGCTCCTTGTTGTCGTGCTGTTCCGACGTAATCCAATGAGCTGTCCTGCGCTGCTGACCGACAGAATCCCCGTCTCGTGAACTCTTCGACAGGATCTCTCGTCTAGCTCGTGGAGGTAGACTTGTCTTCCGTTGTGAACGATTGAATTGTGGGAGTGCATCCCACAATGGTAGATGGTTCTGTCGATCTCGATTCTACACTGTGTCACTTCGGCACTGTTAAAATCCGTGAGTTGAAGCAGTTGGATATAGGCGTTTGCCGTCGTTGGCTCCAGCAGAGGTATCTCGCACTCCGCGACACCATTGAGAGAGATCGTTGTAATGTTGAGTGAGGAGCCCCCGCAATCGTAGCCGATCAGGCCCAGGACTTCCGTCGCCCAAACGAGGAGGAGGCATATCTCTATCCTCATCCTAAAACAGAACATGCGTCCCTTATTAGTCCCTTTAGGTCACGAGGTCGGATTTCGTCCACCTCCCGCTGCACGTCCTTCGGTGCGCTCGCGACACTCTATCGTTTGGCTGGTCCATATTTCTTTTTAATCGCTTCAGCTCATAGCCGCACTTGGTGCACGTCCAAAGACATCGGAGGTGGGCTATATGGTCCAAACCTCCGTGGTCGAGGATGGTGACGTTCAGCCCGCTCTTCTTGTTCACTTCGGCCATCTTATTAAGGAATAACTCCCCATGGTCCATGCCGTCGTCATGCGTGTTCACGAAGATGTACGCGTGTATCATCTCGTGGACGAGGGTTTCCACCATGCACTTGATCTCCCGTCCTACCAGCAACTTTTTCGAGAGAAAAATTTCCGGGAACGGGCGGGCTTGAGTCATTCCTGCGCTAAGGCATACTTGAGGGGACCACCTTACGATGAATCCTCGAACCTTATCTTCGAAATATTCCTTGTTATAGGCCTTGAAGACCTCCCAGAGATTGGGGAGTGGTTCTGTCAGGAGTTCCGCCAATTCCTCACGGTTGTAGATCGACATCGGCGGTTTCTCCTCGATGGTCATGTTGCTTCTCGTGCGCCTTGAATTAGTCGGAGGCCGCATGTACGGGCATGCGGCACGATCGAAATCGCGGGTGATGTACCGCATGGTCACTCGAGATTGCACACTGAAGTTGGTTAAAGCTCACTGGAGTCTTTTAACACTAATCACGATCATTAGTTAAAGCTCACTTGAGTCTTTTAACACTAGCCTAAGGTTTGTTAATGCTCGCTGAGTTAGAGTCTATTAACACTATACTAGGGTTTGTTAAAGCTCGTTACACTAAGTCTTTTAACACTAAACTAGGGTTTGTTAAAGCTCGTTGCACTGAGTCTTTTAACACTAAACTAGAGTCTGTTAACACTAATTTTAAGGTCTATTAGTACTACACGATAGGGTTTGTTAAAACTCACTATAGTGGAGTCTATTAGCACCGGAAACACACTAAAAGTCCACTGGTTACTCGTTGCGCTGCACTTGTACGGTGTTCGGTCGTTTGAACGTCGTGGTGCTGGTCGCGGGCGAGAGGCGTCTGGCGTTGCTCCGTGCGCGCTCCGTCGACGGCACCGCGTGCGTCGAATGGACTGGTGGAGGGGGAACCGCGTGGCTCTGACCCGGCGTGCTGACCCATCGTGGCAAGGGTAATTCCCTTTTATTAGTGCAATACCTTTTTACGTGGATCTGCACAAGACGTTTTATGACCGTTGAGTCTCGATCGCCAGGTTCGCGGCATAATTGCGGCACGATTTTCCCCATGATGATTTTATATTTCTCCTTTGTTAAACTTCCTCCGGTGTAATGAGGCATCAGTATTGCCGCGACTTCCTTTTCAATCTCCTTCTGGCGTTGAAGTTTGCTCCAGTACCTGGCTTCTATCTGCTTTTTAATCGTAGGGTTTGGCAACCTGTCCATGATTTGTAACCGGTTGTTGATGACGCGCACCCCGATTTTCTTCTTTGCAGGCGAATCGTTTTCCTTCAGTTTGCAGACTTCCGTTGCTGGACCTTTAGTCGTGTTTTCCATCGTTGGTGAGGAACCGAATAGTGCCTCGAGGGTGGCTCGTCTCTTGGCTGCTTTTGCCAAGGCCTTGCTGTGCGTTGCCGAACTCCAGTGTTCGGCCATGATGATCGGATGAATTGTCTCTTGCAGTACCTCCTGCTACGACTGTTCGCTGATAACTGTTGCTCCTTGACGTTGCTGCACAGATTTTGTTCGGCAGGCGAGGAGGAAGGGGGTATTCTCCTGTTCTCCCTTCACTGCTCATCTTCCTACGAGCAGCATCCCCTCCTTAGCCAACGACGACCCATGTGCCGTGGCATTTCTGTCTGTGGAGTCTCGCGATTCTGTCGCGCGGTTGGTCGGTCCTCCGTTTTAATCGCACTATCTCTCTTTTGCAGTTGGTACACTGCCAAAGCACTTGTAAGTGCGCGATGTGGTCCAGGCCTCCCTCGTCGAGGATACTCACATTGAGGTTTGTTACTTCGTTTATGTCTGTCATTAATTTGACGAAGTCCTCTCCGTGGCGCAGGGCGTTAACGTGCGTGGTACAGAAAAGAAATCCGTGGATCATCTCGTAAATAAGCGTCTCGACCATTACTCGAATCGCGCGGCCCACGAGGAGGGTTTTCGAGAGAGTAATTTTTGGAGACGGCCGAAACACTGTTTTCCCTGCTACCGATTTTAGCCGGGCGCACCAACGCACCTCGAATCCCTGGATTTCGTTGCTGAAGAGTTCCATAATGTAACTCCTGAATATCTCCCAGAGGTCGGGAACGGGTTCAGTTAGTATCATTCCCAGCTCCTCGCTACTATAAGTTGGTTTGGGTTCGCTCTCGATGATCACGACCTCGAAAGGTTCTACTCCACCGCTGCTCGTGCCTGGTTGGGGTTCCATTGTCTGATCGTACTGGATCTCCATGTATTGGTTGGGTTGCGGCGGTTCAAAGTCGCGTGTTAATATCCTCATGATTAGTTAATCACGAACACTGAATAAATTATTTTGGCGCACTGAGTCTATCGTCTCGTCGCACTGAGTTTTATTGTCTCGTTGCACTGATTTACCCGATGCCTTTGCCGCTGCTCCACTCCGCGGATTGTTTTATGGCATGCTCCCTTTGTCGCTGCCGAGCGTCGACTGATGCTCCTCGATGCCGTCGCTCGGGATTTTCCCGGTGGTGAGCCGCTCGGTGGAGGGAGAGCTGTCGGTCTCGTCGCTGTGCAGTGTTGAGAGCCCGAACTTTTACGATGGCAATAATCGAGTTTATCACGATGCTCGGAGATCCGTTATAACTGAAAAGGTCTCTAGAACATCGACTCGCTTGGGTCGTATGTTGAAACGCAGCCTATAACACCCGCGTATACCGGATAACTCTCCACCACGTGGAAAAGGTACGGACTATACCCCTCGCTGGGGTGGTGAATTAGTACCCGAGCCACTGAAGTGATGGCTCCCTCGCTAGTCAAGAGAGTTATACTTCCGACGGAGTGGAGTGCGACTGCAGGGCTCAATGCGTGAATTTTTACGAAATTTATTCCGTAATTGAGGTTGACCGCAAAAGTGCCCGTGCCGTTGGCCAAAACAGGGGAGTGGATCACTTCCTCTATTTCCGGATATGGCTCGTTTGGTGCTGGGAGACCCATCTCGAACTCTCGGCGAACCATTGTTCCGTCTCCTCCGCGATTTCCAAGGATTTGGCGTCGGATTCCTCTGGAACAATGGATTTTCCGACTATAGTCTCGTCAGACGCAATTTGTTGGTGTGAACGACTCTGGGTCGTTGGTTGTGGTTTATTTTTACGTTTCCGCCGGATAATACTTCGATGACTTCGTAGGGCCCTGTATATTGGTCGCAAAATTTGCCCGCGCTCGGTTCTTTTAACATAAGCACCTTGCTACCTACACCGAAATTTTGCGGATTTGCCCGTCTATCGTAATATTGTTTCGATCGTTCCTTAGCTGCTTTCAGATTTTCCGCTGCGAGTTCCTGTAGCCCATGCACTTTTTCGAAGAGGTTCTCGAGGTACTCCGCGTACGTTTCGTCCTGATGCTCCTCGATCTGAGTGTAGGTTGATGGTTGTCTCGCCGTCCTGCCGAACACCAGTTCGAATGGTGTGAAGCCTGTTCCCTCGTGTTTACTGGTATTATAAGAGAACATTGCTAATTCGATGAATTCATCCCAATCGTGGTGGCCGTCTACGTATTGTTTTAGGTACTCGGCTAGTACGTGATGTGATCTCTCGATTGATCCGTTCGTTTGGGGATGATATGCCGTCGTGCGGTATTGCTTGATTCTAAATTTTTTAGCTAAGGCTTTCATCAGGCTGCTCGTGAAGTTGCTGCCCTGATCGGTGAGGAGTCCTCTGGGCGCACCGAATCGGGAAATAAATTGCTTGGCAAAGGCGTCTGCGATGTCCAGCGATGATGTTTTCGCCAAAGGTATTGCCAAGGAATATTTCGAGAGAAGATCTTGTATCGTCAAAATATATGTGTTGCCTTTCCTAGTGGTTGGTAATGGCCCGACAATATCCATTGAGGTCTTATCGAAGGCGCACCCTGGAGTATCCGTTATTACCATAGGCTGTTTCGTTTTGACGCGGACGAGTTTTTTGAGCTGACATCCGCGGCAGTGTTGTATGTATTCGTTCACCTGGGTCTTCATGTTCTCCCAGTAGAATCTTTCCCGAATACGCTTGTATGTCTTATTTACGCCCTTGTGACCACCGACTAGGGAGTCGTGGTTTTCCTGAATTATGTTTTTTCTTTCAGCTTCGGGAGGGATGCTGACGAGTTGATTGCAGATTGTTAACGTGAATGGTAAATCTCTAAGGTTGTCTACCAAGCGGGCTTGTACTTCCGCCCATGTTAAATTATCTATCCTATTAGTTTTTGCGATACTTGCTGATTCTAGGCCTAACTCTAAAATAACGTCTCGCAGAGATTGGAATGATTCTATCAGGTCGTCCAGTGATGTATTTGCTCGTAAATCGGCTTTTACTGGTAGTGCGAGCAGATACTTCGATTTTTCTATTCTAACGTTTGCCCTAGTCAAGTTTAGATTCCTTAGGACTGGGAATCGGTCTTCGGCGACCAGATCTTGGGCTCCGCTATCTACCGGTTGTCCCTTAGTGGTAACGAAGAATATTATATTGTCTTTTTGCATAACCAATCGATCTCTTGTTTCTTTTACCGTGAAACCTTCCGCTGCCGGTCCATCCGCGTTACGCTCGTACGGTATATCTACATGGTCGAACATTTCGCTATTAGAATCGCTATCGGAATTTGGCTCGTTGGACGTTTCGGACCTATTGTCTCTTATTTCAGTTTCTAACGAAGAATTTTCGGAACTCATTCTTAGTTGTTCGTTGATTCCGGAAGGCCCTTGATCGTTTGACTGTTCCATATTATTCCCGATTGATGTTCTAGGCGTTGCTGCTGGACCTGCGACATTGTCCTCGTGATCTCGATTTTCGTTTGTTTCGGGGTGATCGGGCGAACGATTGTTATTACCCAATTCTTCTGGATTTTCTAAATTTGCGGAGTGAGCCGGGCTGTCGCTCGGCGGGTCCCCGATTGACTGATTCTCGCGATTATTCTCGGGTTGATTTTCCTGACTATTATTTTCGGAAATCGGGATATCGGGAATATCCGATGTGTCCGTCGCGTCGGAACTTCCTATAGTTGCTTTTGTCTCGGGAATCGCTATTGTATTTTCGGAACGGTTTTCCTGATTATTATCGATTTTATTTTCGCGACTATTGTCGGACTGGTTTTCACGATCATCGTCGGACTGATTTTCGCGATTATCGTCGGACTGATTTTCGCGATTATCGTCGGTCTGAGTTTCTTGACTATTATTTTCGGATTTCGGGATGTCGGAAATATCCGATGTGTCCGTTGTGTCGGAACTTTCTATAGGTGTTTTTGGTTCACTTTTATCAGGTGCTTTTGGCTTCTTTCCGGGCCTAACCTCGAATATCGGCTCAGAGTCTGAATCCGAGGTCTGTGTTCGGGCGCGTTTCTCGGTTAAAACTTTTCTGCTAGTGGGTTTAGTAGTGCTGACTTCCGGTTTCGGTGAACCTGCCTTTTCCTTTTTGGTCGGAACCTCGTCGGAGTCCGGATCAGATAGTAGTTTTTTACGACGTTTCCTACGCGTGATTTTAATTTTCTCTTCAGAATCCGAGCTCGGCGGATTCTCCTTCTGTCTTTTCGCGGGGATCTCGTCGGAGTCGGTTTCGGACGGATCCTCTTTTGTACGGAACCGTATGGGCATGACTAAAAGTACTGATTTTTCGTTTGTTGGACTTTCTTTTTCAGGCGGATTTCTCGACAGGGCGTCGGCGTTGGCGTTTACTCTACCCGGTTTGTAAATGATTTTGTATTCGTAATTCGCGAGTTTTAGACGCCAATGGACTAACCTATTCGCCGGGTCTTTCACCGAATCGAGCCATACCAGTGGCTTATGGTCCGTTACGAGGGTGAACTCTCGACCATACACGTACGGTCTGAAGTGTCCCACGCAATAAACGATTGCCAATAGCTCTTTTTCAATAGTGGAATAATTTAATTCCGCGCCTGACAATGTTCGAGAAGCGTATGATATTGGTTTGTCGGAACCGATTTTACCCTGGCTAAGGATACCACCTATCGCGATATTAGAAGCGTCGGTAGTTATAATGAAAGGACGAGTAAAATCCGGGTATTGCAATACCGGTTCTTTGCACAAGGCATCTCTGAGTTTAATAAATGCGTCCTCCTGTTTTTGAGTCCACTTGAAGAGTGCCTCCTTTTTGAGCAACTGCGTCAGAGGCCTAGCGATTGCGGAAAAGTTTTCCACGAATCGGCGGTAATAACCTGCCAATCCGAGGAATTGTTTAATTTTTTTCGGGCTGGTTAAGCGCGGATAGTTTTTTATTGCTTCAATCTTTTTGGGGTCTGGTTTTACGCCGTCTTTGCTTATGACGTGACCCAGGTATGCTACTTCTTTGCGTAAAAATTCGCACTTATCCGGTTGTAATTTCAGGTTCGCTTTTCGCAATCGCTCGGCCAATTTATCGAACTTGATTTCGTGCTCCCTAAGTGAGCTGGCGTAAATCACTATGTCGTCGAGGTAAACGAAGAGCTCGTTACCCTGCAGACCGCATAATACATGGTCCATCAATCTTTGGAAAGTTGCCGGAGCATTTTTGAGCCCAAACGGCATACGATTAAACTGATAATGCCCAAATGGCGTTGAAAATGCGGTTTTATGTGCGTCGGAAGGATGCATACGGATTTGATGAAAACCGCTAGCTAGATCAAATACAGAAAAATACTTCGCACTACCCAGCTGGTCAAGAATTTCAGTTATGTTGGGAAGCGGGTAGGCGTCTCCGATTGTTTTCTCGTTCAAGTTTCTGTAATCAATTACCATCCTCCATCTCGGTCTTCCCTGTGAATCGGCCTTCTTTGGCACAATCCAAAGCGGAGAGCTGTATGGGGATTCGGATGGTTCTATAATTTTCCCGTTTATGAGATCGCCAATTTGCTCCGCAATCTCGTCTTTGTGAGCCGGAGGGAATCTGTACTGGCGAGTGAACACAGGTTGATCGTCTGTCGTCGAGATTTTATGCTCGACCGCATTTGTGTGATCTAAAAAGTGTCCTGGGATATGGAATAGATCGGAATTTTTCTCGATCAATTTTTCGACGCTTACTCGCTCTTCGGCGTTGAGATCCTCGAGTCGTAGTAAGTCTTTCACTTGTTTTACGCGTTCGCTCTCGACTCGTAAAACTGGATGAGTGCATGTGCTCTGAATGATACTGCGGCAAACCGGGTCCTTTACGCTAGGTATTTCACCGGATTTGCAGCAATTTTGCGGACAATATCTCGAACTGGGATCGTAGAGCTCGAATGCCTCTAAGGTCACTGCCGGAACAGCGAGCTCCACGTCCTCCTCGTTGGTATTGACCGCCATCAGGCATGCTACACCGTTTTTATTTGATGCGAGTGTATTTCCTAAGTAAATTCCATCTCCTGCATCAAGACGGGGAATATATCCCTCTTTTACTTCAGGATTCTTTACCCTAACATAATATACTACCCGAGATCTCCCGGGTATTACTACGGTTTCGCGATTTTTGAACGGGAGCGATTGATTTTTCCACCGAACCACTTCCTCGTTCCAATCGATTATCGCCCGATTTTTCGCGTGGAATTCTGAACCGAGAATGGCATCCTGCCTGATTGGAAATTCGTCTCCGACTACGTGAAATTCTGATTCCGTCCCCTTGATATTAATGAATGTCGAGCCTATGGTGAACACAGGTACATCTGAGATTCCTCTGAGCTTCAATATATCGTTCTGGTCTATTATGACATCCGGATTTAATGCTCTTATTTTTACGAGATTTGGATCGGACCCGGAGTCAACGAGAAAGTCAGTTAAATTTTTCAATTGTGGGGACTCGATTTCTACCGTGGGAGTGAACGATTGTTTCCCTAGGCGGATGTTGACGGATCGGACGTTTCGGACGCGATATTTACCGTGCGCACCGGACGCTCTGACGTTATTTTCTCCGCTCGGTTCGCGCCGGGTTTTTCCGAGCGGGGATTCGCGTTTCCCGCGTTACGCTTTTCGTCGTTCTGTTTCTTAAAACACTGGGTAATTACATGGCCCAGCTTCGCGCAATAGTCGCAGGAGGGGCGCGGTTTCGCGTCACGGTTTTTGTCCCAATATTGCGTACCGATTGGATTTTTGCTGTTTTGCTGGTGAGTATCGTTGGCTCTCGGTCGTTGTGGCCGTTTTTCGGGGTATTTTGCCCAACAATCCTCAGTTTTATGGCCCTTTTTATTACAGTTACCGCAAATCAGGGTATCGCGAGCCACGATTGATTTTACGTTCGTCTGCGAAGTGTTTTTATTTTCCGACCGCGTTTCCCGAAAATTTACGCGATCGTTTTCGATTTCTTTTTCGATTTTCACCGCGTTCGAGTAGGCTGCGGCGAGAGTCGAGCAGCCTTCCAATTTAAGTCGGAGTCGAAAATCTGGGGGTAAACCGGCTATGAAACACTCGAGGGTCTCGTTTTCGAGTATATATCGTAGGCTACGTGATGTCGTGAGGTTGTCGGATATCTCTTCTTCCGATATAGCGTTATGGAGATCCTTTACTCGGCTTATATAATCGATAACGTGCTCGTTTTTGTTCTTCGTTATATTGCCTAATTCTCCTCGGTATTGATTAAGAGATTTTGATACACCGAAGACTTCTTTTAGGCGATCTGTGAAAGCTTTTACGTCTGTGAACGAATCGTCTTCCATCGCGGTGTATGCGCGGCCCTTTAGTTTATTGCGGAGAAGCCGCGTCAAAGTTATTTCGAGTTCCGCGGGGAACATATCTCTAGCCCGTTTGCACGCCCGAACGAATTTTAACACCGGTATATTCTCTCCGGAGAACATAGGGATTCCTTCGAGGATATCTTTGAAGGAAAGACGCGGTTGATTCGGGTCGTGGTGACACGCATTGGCCGAATTACTTCGTGGTGCCCTAGACGATGGCGTCTGAGATTCTGCTACTCGATGGCTGAGACGCTGCATGTCGCCTCTAATTGTGTCGAGTTCTAATACTATTTTCGTTAATGCGTCCTTAAATCCGGACGCTTGTGCAGAATCTGCCTCGAGGGTTTCGTTTTGCGGGTTATTATTTAAGAGTGCCTGACTTTGAAGTTCGATCTCGCGTTCGGCCAATTGTGCGTCCAAATCGAGCAGTCTACGTTTTTCCGCGGTTAATTGTTCGTGCAGTGTCTGCAATTCCTCATTACTGAGGTCCGTCATTTTGATATTTAATTATTTATAACCAATTTCACTCAATATGAATAATTTAGCGACACTATGCGCGGAATACTAATTGGATTTTAACACCGAATATCGCGTATAATTTTGTTTCGAATGAAATGAAATAAAATTTTTCAGAAATATATATATATGTCGAAAGCTATTGTATTAATTTTCCGATTTCTCAAATAATATACAGATTTTACGCGGATTTTACGATTCAAAAATGATTTTACTACGATTTTGGAATGATTTTTCAACTATTTTCACTGAATTCACACTGTTTTAACGCGATTTTTTTTTTGTTGATTTTGCAATGATTCTACACTGATTTTGCATGATTGTACGCTTGATTCGCGTGATTTTACACTGATTCGCGTGATTTTACGCTGGATTCGTGTGATTTTACACCGATTCGACAACATCCAGTAACACATCCCACCGCTGTCACCAGAAAACATAACCTGTTACGTCGCGGCTTTGATTTCAATGGATTTATTCCTTTCTTTTTGCAGGAATCCGGATTTTACTACTTGAGCGACTGGTAGCTGGTTATGCGAGGATGCTCCGTGTTTAAACCGGAATGCGCCGGTTAGGGATCGGAGCAGTACTGGATGAGTGAAGTGAGTATTGTCGATACATACCTTGATTCTTGATATTTTGTATGGCAGGTGATGAGCTTCTGGGCGTAGCGGGTTGAAGGCGCTATTTTCCAAGGATCAGCTCCGGAGAGGACGCAGGAGATGGCCTGTCCTCGTCGATTACCGTGGAGGTGTCGGAACTGTCGTCGTCCTCGATGACTGTCTCAAGATGCGGCAGAGGATGTCGAATTCGTGTTTGCACGGGTTGACCGCCGAGAGGATAGTCGCGGATAATTAGAATTTTATGGTTGATCAAAATGACGTCGGACACTATGGTCGGCGGATTTTTCGCAGCGATCTTGTTCTCGACTGAAATTGAATTTTCACCAGCGACGTCCATGAAATTGTTCCGTTGTTCCGCGGTCAACGTGGGTACTGCGGAAATTCGAGTAACCTGCGCTGTTATTCGGCGAACTCCTCCACGTGAATTTGCGTTAGCTACGACAATAGTTCGGCCTCCACGCAATTGGACCTTATATTTTATGTGTCTACGTTCCATTAGATTTTATGGGATACGATTAGTTCACATTTGTCGCTTCTCATTTTTGAGGGTTAGGGAAGGATTTAATATTAACGTATTTATGCTATGGTCCTTATCTAAAAGCTTGAATCTCATTTATATCAGAATCGACCGATGTCGAGACTGATTTTATAAGATTCAATGGTTTTTTAAGCGTAATTACTTAATAATTGTCCTTATCTAAAAGCTTGAATCTCATTTATATCGGAATCGACCGATGTCGAGACCGATTTTATAAGATTCAATGTTTTTAAGCGTAAATACTTATATACTGTCTTTATCTAACACTTGGAAACCCATCTATATCAGAAACGACCGAAGTCGAGACTGATCTTATGCGACTTCAAGGAGTTTAAGCGTAATTACTTATGTATTGTCCTTATCTAAAAGCTTGAATCTCATTTATATCGGAATCGACCGATGTCGAGACCGATTTTATAAGATTCAATGTTTTTAAGCGTAAATACTTATATACTGTCTTTATCTAACACTTGGAAACCCATCTATATCAGAAACGACCGAAGTCGAGACTGATCTTATGCGACTTCAAGGAGTTTAAGCGTAATTACTTATGTATTGTCCTTATCTAAACCTTGGAAACTCATCTATATCAGGATCGATCGATGTCGAGATTGATTTCATGAGACTCAAGGGACTTAAGCGTAATTACTTATATATTGTCCTTATCTATTTGGTTTTGGTATAGGGACAAGGAGTTAATTTCTTGCGTCAACAAATGTGAAATACTCGTGGTTTGAATTAAATTGTCCAAATGCTGTGGTTGACCTTACCTTGCGTATGTTGTTAACACTTGTTGAGCAGCGGCACGGTGCCTCTGACGGATCGCCGATTGTCGTTTATTGTCGAGGGATGGATTTTATGATTTACTGAGTTAATTGTTTTATTTATTCGGATCTATAGGATTCGATAGGTATATTTTAATATTTATTGTAATAATACGAACTTTTCGCTGGAGATATCTTATACCGGTGAAATACCGCCTGGTCGCAGCCAGGTATCAATCGCGAGTTATAATATTTATTGTAAAAATATAAATGATGATTGTTATTTTATAACAAAGGGAATACCGAGGTTCGCGAGAGTCTCTTCGAGAGCACTCTTTCAGTCGACCGCCGGTGTCGAGAGTCGTAGTAGAACTGAAGATCCATCGGAGCGCTCCTGACCCGCGAGTCTCCCGAGTCCGTGGTTGGTGGCGGGGAGGCCCTCGCGGATTCGCTCCGCTACTCTGGCCAATGATTCGTCGCTCCCGTATGTCGCCCTGTGGTGGGGCAGGCGCTCGTGGTAGCGTGATGGATGATAGGTGGGGCAGCCGCTTGTAGCCGCACTGTCCCCTGAGTGGGGGCCGCCGTTGTCTCGCGGCACCATGATGACTGATAGTGGGGCAGCCGCTGTAGCCGTGCTGTCCCTTGAGTGGGGGCCGCCGTTGTCTCGCGGCACCGAGATGGATGATGGTGGGGCAGCCGCTCGTAGCCGTGCTGTCCCTTGAGTGGGGGCCGCCGTTGTCTCGCGGCACCCAGATGGATGATGGTGGGGCAGCCGCTCGTAACCGTGCTGTCCCTTGAAGTGGGGGCCTCTGCTGTCTTGCGGCAGAGCAATGGATGATGGTGGGGCAGCCTCTCGTAGCTGTGCTGTCCCTTGAAGTGGGGGCCGCCGTGTTCTCGCGGCAGCGCAATGAATGATGGTGGGGGCAGCCGCTCTCGGTACTGCTGCACCCGTGCTGTCCCCTGAAGTGGGGGCCGCCTTTGTCCCACGGCAGCCCGATGGGCTATGGTGGGGGCCAAGCCGCGCATGGAGCCCTGTGCTGATGCAGCATCCCACGGGTCTGAGTTCCAACGGCCGGCGAGCTTCTCGGGATAGGCTTATCGGCGGCGATTCTCGGAGCCGCTATCGGAGCTGCGTCCGGTCTCGCGGTAGCTGCGCCGTTGATCGTGGTACTGCCTTTGTCCCACGGCTTTGCTTCTTGGAGAGCCGCTATCGGTGACGATTCTCGGAGTTGTGTCGGGACTGCGTCCGGTCTTATGCTTGCTTCTTATCGGTGGCGATTCCCGGAGCTTTGTCGGGACTGCGTCCGGTCTTACGCTCGCTTCACCCGATATATTAATTAAATGATGCCTTATTAATTAACAGTTATTTGTATTGTATGGCTAACCAATGTAACTTTTCGTGATGGTTATTACTAGTGAGCAATCTACTACATCTGTTGTTAACAAAAAAACATAATTAAGACATTCCTTGTCGTTTACGTTGTCATCACTATGCCTAAATCCATCATACAATGTTTGTTTACAATTATAAAAATATTCCGCGTCGCCGAGCATCGTCTCGACGGCGACCAGTTTCGAATATTCGCGAAGCCAAATACCAAGTCGGTATTCTGGTGTTACACCCGTTTTTAACAATTGCAACAAAATATTTTGTGATTATTATTTTAACGTCCCTTGGATTGTATCTATCATTAGATTTTTAGTGCTGCTGAGCATCGTCCAAAGAGCGATGCTCAGTGCGGCATGTTTTATAATTAATTTTGAATTCTATTATTATATAATGGAATATTGTCATTATTATTGAGCGCCACTGAATATTGTCGCTTTCTTGATATTTGGTTTTGCGTTGTGTTATGGGTAATTAATGTTTTACCTATTATTAATAATGAAAATATGTTTGGATTATTTATTATATGTTGCTTTTGGAATATCGTGTTTGTACCGATATTCCAGCGTTACCCGTGATTTTGCACCATATGAGATTATTTATTTCTAATTTTATTTATTGTTATTAATGTTTATTTATTATTATTTTGAGCCGTCGAGTGTTGCTTCTCTAACGACACTCTGGCGTTGCGCGTATTTAACGTGTTTTGAAATTATTTGTTTATAATTTTATTTATTGTTAATAATGTTTATTTATTATTATTTTGAGCCGTCGAGTGTCGCTTCTCTAATGACACTCTGGCGTTGCGCGTATTTAACGTGTTTTGAAATTATTTGTTTATAATTTTATTTATTGTTAATAATGTTTATTTATTATTATTTTGAGCCGTCGAGTGTCGCTTCTCTAATGACACTCCGGCATTGCGTGAAAAGAAAGAGAACTATTTCAAAATTATTTATTAACAATTGAATTTATTATTAATAACATTTATTTACTGTAAGTTGATTGTTTATCGCGTTCTTAGTTCTCATGACAATTTTGATCCAATTCGCGCTTTCCGTTCGCGCTAGGGAATTAATTTTCGATTTTTCCAAGGTCATGCGCCCTTTTCGTAAACCGTTAACAGTGGCCAAAATACTCATCGGAAAATGTGTAATCGGTCGGCACCTTTATTGTTCGTGAGGGTTTTCCGCTTCTAGTAGCGTGTTCAGATTTTGTTGAAACCCCGTAGTTTTGTTTTTATTGCGACTTGAAGTTTACTAAATTTTCTCGGGGTTCGCCTTGGCATTGTATGTAGCCCGCATCGGCGTTTATTACCGTTATATATCGTTTTAAGTTTTACTTGATTTATGCTTTATTATTATTTGTTTAAGGCGATTGTTGTTGATTATTATTAACAATAATATGATAATGTAGAATGATGGTATTATATTGTTTACGGCATTATGCGTAATAACTAATTGTCCCAAAAAAAAAAATTTGTGTGGGTGTCGGTTACTCTTTCTGTCCCAAATTCGACCCAGGACGTAACACTGGCAAGTCTTGCAGGTTATCCACCAACCGATTTTGTATTTCTCTCCATGACAGATTATCGATCGTGTTTGTTTTAGCTATACTAACCGATTCTAATCCTAGCTCTAGTATGACATCTCTCAGCGATTGGAAGGATTCTATTAGATCGTCTAACCTCGTGTTAGATCGTAAGTCTGCCTTGACCGGTAACGCGATCAGGTGTTTCGATTTTTCGTTTGTAACGTCTGCTCTAGCTATATTTAAGTTTCTCAAGACTGGGAATCTGTCGGCGGTGCCCAGGTCTTCGGCTCCGTTATCGATCGGTTGACCCTTAGTGGTTACGAAAAATGTGATGTTATCTTTCTGCATGATTAACCGATCTCGGGTCTCTTTCACCGTGAAGGTTTCCGCTCGAGCTCCGTTCTCGTTGCGTTCGTATGGAACGTCGACTCTATCGAACATTTCGCTGTCTGAATTACTTTCGGAATTTGGCTCGTTTGACGTTTCCGACCTATCGTCCCTGATTTCCGTTTCGATTGAAGAGATTTCATGATTTGATTCGGGGTATTCGACTATTCCTGAAGTCCCCGGTGGATCTAGTACGCTAGCAATATTATTTTCGTTTGTTGGGCTAAGATCCGCTGAAGGATTGGCAATATTATTATTTTCAGCTTTCTGGTTTGCTTCGGTTGCAGGTAAATCGGATGGATCACCGGCACTGTCGAACTTCGTTGTGTTTTCCGGGCTTGCAGAGCGATCTGAGGGATCGCTAGGAATGTCCTTAGACTGATTTTTCGGAATATTTTGATCGAAGAGGTTTTCTGTAGCTTCCAAGGATTTTGGAATATCTGATATATCCGATATATCGCTGGAATTGTCCTCCTGATTTTGTACTTCGGGGATTACTATTGAGTCCGAGGTATCAGGACTTTCGGTTGGCGGTTCGACAGCCGCAGCTGCAGGAGGCTTATGATCCATTGATTGTACTGCTTGTTTATCGGGTGCTTTCGGCTTCTTTTTCGGTTTGAACTCGAAAATCGCGTCTGAGTCTGAATCGGATGTTTGCTGTTTTGCCCGTTTTTTAGGAGTGGATTTTTCCTGCGTGAACCTAATTATCTGCCCAGGAACAGGGTCTGGTGGATTCTCCTTTTCCCTTTTCGTAGGGATCTCGTCGGAATCCGTATCGGATATTAGTTTTTTAGGACGTTTCCTACGCGTGATTTTAATTTCGTGGTCGGAGTCCGAACTCGGCGGATTCTCCTTTTGTCTTTTCGCGGGGATCTCGTCGGAATCTGTTTCAGACGGATCCTCTTTTGTTCTGAACCGTATAGGCATGACGATCAATACTGATTTTTCTTTTTCGGGTACTTCTACTTCTGGCGGATTTCGCGACAGAGCGTCAGCGTTGGCGTTGACTCTCCCAGGTTTGTATATGATTTTATACTCGTAATTCGCTAGTTTTAAGCGCCAATGAACTAGTCTATGCGCAGGGTCTTTTACCGAATCGAGCCATACTAACGGTTTGTGATCGGTCACGAGAGTGAATTCTCGGCCGTATATGTAAGGCCTGAAATGCCCTACGCAATAAACGGTCGCTAATAACTCCTTTTCGATGGTAGAATAGTTCATCTCGGCTTTAGACAGTGTTCGCGACGCGTACGATATGGATTTGTCGCTACCGATTTTTCCCTGACTGAGAATACCGCCTATCGCGATGTTTGACGCATCCGTCGTTATAACAAAAGGCCGAGTGAAGTCCGGGTACTGCAACACCGGTTCCTTACACAAGGCGTCTCGTAGTTTTACAAAAGCATCCTCCTGTTTCTGAGTCCACTTGATTATTGCTTCTTTTTTTAGCATTTGCGTTAACGGTCTAGCGATTGCTGAGAAATTCTCTACGAATCGTCGATAGTATCCTGCTAACCCGAGAAATTGTTTGATTTTCTTTGGACTGGTTAGTCTCGGATAATTTTTGATTGATTCGATCTTTTTCGGATCCGGTTTTACACCGTTTTCGCTTATAATATGCCCTAAATAGGCTACTTCTTTGCGTAAAAACTCGCACTTGTCTGGTTGCAATTTGAGGTTCGCCTTCCGTAATCGCTCGGCGAGTTTGCTAAACTTAATTTCGTGCTCCCTAAGTGAGCTCGCGTATATAACAATATCGTCGAGGTACACGAAAAGCTCGTTACCCTGTAGGCCGCACAATATGCGATCCATTAAGCGCTGGAAAGTTGCCGGGGCGTTCTTGAGCCCAAATGGCATACGGTTGAATTGATAATGCCCAAATGGCGTCGAGAATGCCGTTTTATGAGCATCTGAGGGATGCATACGGATTTGATGAAATCCGCTTGCTAAGTCAAATACCGAAAAATATTTCGCGCTACCCAACTGGTCGAGAATTTCGTTTATGTTTGGGAGTGGGTAGGCGTCTCCGATTGTTTTCTCATTGAGATTTCTATAATCGATGACCATCCTCCATCTTGGCCTTCCCTGTGAATCAGCCTTTTTCGGCACGATCCAAAGTGGCGAGCTGTATGGGGAGTCGGACGGTTCTACAATTTTTCCATGTATAAGATCGCCAACCTGTCTCGAAATTTCATCCTTATGAGCAGGCGGGAATCGATATTGACGAGTGAAGACTGGCTGGTCGTCGGTTGTGGAAATTTTGTGTTCGATTGCATTAGTGTGATCCAAAAATTGTCCCGGAATGTGAAAAAGATCTACGTTTTTCTCTATTATTTGTTCGACGCTTACTCGCTCTTCGGCATTTAGAGATCCTCGAGTCGTAATAAGTCTTTGACTTGTTTAACGCGTTCGCTGTCGACCCGCAAAACAAGGTGGTCGTGCGTCTGCTGACAGGTACTGCGACAATCCGGATCTTGCACGCTGTGTTTCACCGGATTGACACTGATTTTGCGAAACATACCCCGAATTGGGATCGTAGAGCTCGTATGCCTCTAGGGTTACTGCCGGAACAGTCAGCTCTACGTCCTCCTCGTTGGTATTAATCGCCATCAGACACGCCACGCCATTTTTACTTGAAACTAACGTATTTCCTAAGAAAATTCCGTTTCCAGCATCGAGACGGGGAATATAGCCGTCTTTTACTTCGGGATTCTTTACCCTAACGTAATAAACTGCACGAGATCTTCCTGGAATCACTACTGTTTCGCGATTTTTGAATGGAAGAGATTTATTTTTCCAACGAACCACCTCCTCGTCCCAATCGATTATCGCCCGATTTCGCGAATGAAACTCCGAGCCGAGTATGGCATCCTGCTCAATAGGAAACACGCTTTTAACCACGTGAAATACGGCTTCTGTCCCTTTAATATTTAAAATAGTTGAACCGATCGTGAATACGGGTATATCTGAAATACCTCTGAGTTTCAGAATATCATTTTTATTTATTATGACATCCGGATTTAATACGTCAATTTTTACGAGATTTGGTTCGGATCCGGAGTCTACGAGGAAATCGGTTTTATATTTTAATTCCGGAGACTCGATCTCTACCGTGGGTGTAAACGAATGCTTCCCTAAGCGGACGTTGACGGTACGGACGTTTCGTTCACGATGTTGACTGTACGCACCGGGCGCTCTGGTGCTTTCTCTGCTCGGTTCGCGCCTGGTTTTTCCGAGCGGGAATTCGCGTTTCCCAAATTTCGTTTTTCGTCGTTTTGTTTCTTGAAACACTGCGTTACGACGTGGCCGGGTTTCGAACAGTAATCGCACGAGGGACGCGGCTTATCTACGCGATTTTGGTCCCAATTCTGTGTTTTATTCGGCACGAAATCGCGTTTCACAACGTTACCGTCGGCTCTCGGTCGTTGAGGCCGTTTTTCCGGATATTTTGACCAACAATCTTCTGATTTGTGGCCCCGTTTGTTGCAATTATTGCACGATAACGATTCGCGACCCGTGATCGTTTTTACGTGAGACTGTGAAGAATTTTTATTTTCGAACCGCGATTCTCTGAAATTAGCGCGATCTTTTTCGATTTCTTTTTCGATTTTGACCGCATTCGCGTAGGCTTGTGCGAGATTCTGACAGCCCTCTAGTTCAAGTCTGAGTCTAAAATCTGGAGGTAGACCGGCGACGAAACACTCGAGAGTTTCGTTTTCGATTGCTGTATGCTGACTACGCGGGATTGCACCGTTTTCGGACGTTTCCTCCTCCGTGATTGCGGCGTGGAGGTCTTTTACCCGACTAATATAATCGATGATGTGTTCGTTTTTATTTTTAGCGATATTACCTAATTCACCGCGGTACTGATTTATCGATTTTGAGGCTCCAAAAACGTCTTTCAGACGGTCAGTGAAAGCCTTGACGTCCGCGAATGAGTCGTCTTCCATCGCGGTGTAAGCACGTCCCTTCAATTTATTACGGAGAAGCCGTGTCAAAGTCAACTCGAGATTTGCTGGGAACATGTCCCTTGCACGTTTACAAGCCCGAACGAACCTTAACACTGCTATATTTTCACCGTTGAACACTGGTATTCCTTCGAGGATATCTTTGAAGGAAAGTCGCGGAAAGTTTAGATCACCAATGCTCGAATTTTGTGGATTACTCGCGGGAGCTCGTCCCGTCAACGGGGGAGTCGCTGACACACGAGAACTAATGCGCGCCATATCGGTTTTTATAGTATCGAGTTCCCCAATCAAATTTGCCAATACGGTCTGGAGATTTCGCTGTCCTGCAGCGTCTATGTCAGAAGGACTTTGATTTTCGTTTTGAATATTTTGACCTTGTATTTCGAGTTCGCGGGAAGCTAGTTCTGCCTCCATGTCGAGCAATCTACGTCTTTCCGCGGATAGTTGCTCGGAAAACTCGCGCAATTCCTCTTCGTTGAGGTTAACCATGATTTTACGGTACACTTCACCTTTGTTTAAAATAGAATAGATATTGTTAGTTTTATAATAAAATAAGAGTCAGACTCCTTATTCTGTTGATGAATTTAACAAGTTTACACCATTGTTTACGGATTCTAGCGCGAAACGTTAAATTTTCGTTGTAATTCTGAATTTCCGCACCAATTTCGAAGATTCACGATAATTCGGTAAGTTCGACGCCAAATTTTATTTTAGACGATTATTTCGAACACTATGTGAATTGAATTTTATTTTTTAGATGTTTTTGATTTTACGCAAATATCTAGTGGATCCCACCGCTGTCACCATTAAATATAACCTGTTCCGTCGCGGCTTTGATATTAATCGATTTATTCCCCTCTTTCGCAGGAATTTCTGAATTTTAACGTTTGAGCGACCGGTAGCTGGTTATATGAGGATGCTCCGTGTTTAAACCGGAATGCGCCGGTTAGGGATCGGAGCAGTACTGGATTTTGCGTGTCATTTCTCTTCGGGTTTTGCTTGTGTTACGTCGCGATTTATGTTATTTACGGTTTTTTTCCCATTTTACGTTTCAGAAAAATCCCAGATCAACGAGTGAGCGACTTGTAACCGATTATGATTGGATGCTCCAAGGTTTAAACCGGAATGCGCCGGTTAGGGATCGGAGCAGCACTGGATGTGTGGGCTTTTTATATTTGATTTCGGGGATCTCCGTTATTGGGAGGTATAGCTTACCTTATTTCTTTTTGTTGAATGGCAGGTGATGAGCTTCTCGGGCGTAGCGGGTTGAAGGCCCTATTTACCAAGGACCAGCTCTGGAGAAGACGCAGGGGATGGCCTGTCCTCGTTGATTACCGTTGAGGCGTCCGAGGTATCGTCGTCCTCGATGACTGGCTCAGGATATGCCAGAAGATGCCGTATTTGTGTTTTCACGGGTTGGTCGTCGTGCGGATAGTCTCGGATTATGAGAATTTTGTGATTGACCAAAATGACGTCCGATACGATAGTCGGCGGATTTCTCGTAGCGATCCTGTTCTCGACAGGAATGGAATTTTCACCAGCGACGTCCACTATATTGTTCCGTTGTTCTGCGGTCAACGTGGGTACGGCGGAAATTCGAGAAACCTGGGCCGTTATTAAGCGACCCTTTCCACGTGAATTTACGTTCGTTATGACAGTAGTTCGGCCTCCACGCAATTGGACTTTTCGCTTTATGCGTCTATGATCCATTAAATATTATAAAATACGACCAGTTCACATTTGTTGCCATCCATTTACGGGGTTTAGGAAAGGATTTAACGTTAATGTAATTATATTATTGTCCTTAACTAGGAAGCTTGCAATCTCATTTTTATCAAACTCAATCGGCGTTGAGTTTGATTTCTATAAGATTCAATGGTTTTAAGCATAGGTATCTTAGTAATTCTATTATCCTTAACTATGAAGCTTGCAATCTCATTTTTATCAGACCCTGTCGGTGTCGAGTCTGATTTCTATAAGATTCAATGTTTTTAAGCATAGGTCTCTTAATAATTTTATTATTCTTAACTAGGAAGCTTGCAATCTCATTTTTATCAGGCTCAATCGGTATTGAGGCTGATCTATATAAGATTCAATGTTTTTAAGCATACGTCTCTTAATAATTTTATTATTCTTAACTAGGAAGCTTGCAATCTCATTTTTATCAGGCTCAATCGGTATTGAGGCTGATCTATATAAGATTCAATGTTTTTAAGCGTATGTGTTTTAATAATTCTAGTATTCTTAACTAGGAAGCTTGCAATCTCATTTTTATCAGACCCAGTCGGTGTCGAGTCTGATTTCTATAAGATTCAATGTTTTTTAAGCATAGATGTCTTATCGACTTAGTAGTCCTATTGTCCTTAACTAGTTGGTATCGGATTCGTTTTGGAATGATGATATAGATTTTGGAGTCAACAAATGTGAAATGCTCGTGATTCACTATGAACTGTCCAATGCTGTGGTTAGCCGCACTGTACTTACGTGGTTATTACTTGATGAGTGGAGGCGCGGTGCCTCTGATGGATCGGCGGTTGTCGTTTATTGTCGAGGGACAACACGGTGGTCGTGCCGTTGCAGTGTCCAGCGGGTTCGCTTCTTGCGGGGGGCCCTTATCGGTGACGATTCTCGGAGTTTTGTCGGGACTGCGTCCGGTCTCACGGTGGTCGTGCCGTTGCAGTGTCCAGCGGGTTCGCTTCTTGCGGGGGGCCCTTATCGGTGACGATTCTCGGAGTTTTGTCGGGACTGCGTCCGGTCTTATGCTCGCTTCGCCATCCGATACATTATTAATGAGGCTTATTGTTAATGCAAATATTTTAGTCGTTAAGGCCTATTGCATGATTAATACATTGTGTGATTAGCCTCGCGTATGTACCTATATTGTTATATATAAATGTTTAATTATAATTTCTTATTTAATAATTAATAATAAAGGCATTATTTGTGGTTTATTGGTATTACCACTGCGCCTATGCCGATATTTCGGGTGGTGCGTTTATTCTCCTAGGCGTGGGATAATAACTAATTATTGACAATCGTCACATTAATATTAATAAAGGATAATATCCCATTGATATCTGGCGCCGTCGAGTATCCTCTCTATATGACACTCCGGCGTTTAGCGTATTAAGAATGTGTTTGGAATTATTTTATTAATAATTTTATTTATTATTAATGATATTTATTTATTTTGCGCCGTAGAGTGTCGTGTCTATGCGACACTCCGGCGTTGCGCGTATCAAAAATGTATTTAGAATGATTTACTGATAAATTCTATTATTGTTAATATTATTTATTTATTATGGTTTTGTGCTGCTGAGTATCGTCTCTACATGAGACTCTGGTGTTGCGCGCATTAAAAATATATTTGATATTATTTATTGCTAATTTTATTTATTGTTAAGAATGTTGATTTATTATGGGTTGTGCCGTCGAGTGTCGTGTGTATGCGACACTCCGGCGTTGAGCGTATTAAAAATGTATTTGAAATTATTTATTAATAATTTTATCTATTATTAATAATGTTTATTTATTGTGGAAGTGAATTCCTAATGATTGGTTGTCGCATTTTTAAATTTTCTTAGTGATTCTGAGCCAATTCGCGCTTTCCATTCGCGCCAGAGGATTTATTTCCAGATCTTCCAAGGTCATGCGCCTTTTTAACAAACCGTTAACAGTGGCCAAGAAATGCGTCAAAAAACGTTGTGTTGCTGCTAAGCAACACAACGTTTTGTGTGCTGCTAAGCAACACAACGCACACCTAAAGTGACCACAAGGATATTCCGCTTCTAGTAGCGTGCTCGGATTTTGTTAAAAGCTCGCGGTTTCGTTTTTTCAGCAACCTAAAGTTCAACAAATTTTCCTTGGGTCTTACCCGTGGCCGTATGGATTTCGCGTCGCCACTCACGATATGTTTATGCCCTCTAGGGTGATGTTGCTTATGATTATTATTTATTTATTGTTTATTGTTGTTTATAGTTTGTTATTATTTGTTTAAGCTGATTGCTGTTAATTATTATTAATAATTATATGATAACGCGATATGACGATACTACATTGTTTGCAGAATCATGCATAATAGCTAATTGTCCCAAAAAAAAATTTGTGTGAGTACGGATTACTCTTTCTGTCCAACATTCGACCCAGGACGTAACACTTGTTTATTCGACTGTCGATCGATTGACTTACCTGATTTTTATGGATTTGGCAGGTGTTGAGCTGTCGGGCGTAGCGGGTTGAGGAGTGCTAGGTGCCGAAGATCAACTCTGGAGAGGAGGTGAGAGACCGCGTGTCCTCGTAAAACACCGTAGAAGCGTCAGAAATGTTGCCGTCTTCCTCGGTCTGTTCGATGGCAGGTCGAATCGTGCAGTCAGCCCGATCGTCGGGTTTAGTATTAGTAGAGATTGGTCGTCTTATATGTACTCGATGATTTTTTAGTGAGACGATGGACGTGATTGTCGGAACCTTCCTGACAGCAATCACGCTCGGATTATCGTTCGTATTGTCTGAAACCACTGGTTTCGGCGTAATATGTTTACGAACTGGATTTAGGTTAGTCGGAGCACTCGTTTTCGGTTTATGCGACCCTAGTTTCAGAAAGACACATCTATTTTTCATGATGAACGTTATAAATGGTGATCAGTTCGCATTTTATTTGTCCCATAATTGTTGAGGTTGGTAATATTGGAAAAAGGATTGCTTAAATTAGTATCAGATCAAATTTTTATCAGACTTGGTTAAGTCTGATTTATATATAATCTGATTTTGGGGTAATCCTAGGTTTGGGGTAATCCTAGGTTGTTACGTCGCGGGTTGTATTTGTTCGGCGAGACATTGACGTGTCTATCGGCGATAGAGCGATTTGTAACGGATTATATGAGATGCTCCATTGTTTAAACCGGAATGCGCCGGTTAGGGATCGGAGCAGCACTGGATGAGTGTGATTTGTATTTATTTCCGATTTTATCCTAATGTGATACTATACCTTATTCTCTTTTCTATCGAATGGCAGGTGATGAGCTTCTGGGGGGCGTAGCGGGTTGAAGGCGCTACTTTCCGAGGATCAGCTCTGGAGAAGACGCAGGGGATGGCCTGTCCTCGTTTATCACCGTGGAGGCGGCTGAGGTGTCGCCGTCCTCTATAGCTGGCTCAGGATGAGGCAGAGGTCGCCGAATTCCCGTTTCCGCGAGTTGATCGCCGGGAGGGTGGTCGCGAATTATGAGAATTTTGTGCTTGACCAAAATGACGTCGGATACGATGCTCGGTAGTTTTTCGCAGCGATTCTGGTGAACTTTCCGGCGTGATTTTACGTTTGCTACGGCAGTAATTCGACCTCCACGCAATTGGACTTTCTGTTTGATGGGACTATGATCCATTAAAAGTTACGAAATACGACCAGTTCACATTTGTTGCTTTTCATTGTGGAGGGTTTAGGAAAGGGGTGAACCTTAACGTATTTATGCTACGATCCTTATCTAAAACCTTGCAATCTCATTTATATCAGAATCGATCTGTGTCGAGGCTGATTTTATAAGATTCAATGGTTTTTGAACGCAATTCTTATCTAATTTTCTTATCTAAAAGCTTGCAATCTCATTTATATCATCCTCAGTCGTTGTCGAGTCTGATTTTATAAGATTCAATAGTTTTTAAGCATAAATTCTTATATCTAGTTTCTTATCTAAAAGCTTGCAATCTCATTTATATCATCCTCAGTCGTTGTCGAGTCTGATTTTATAAGATTCAATGGTTTTTAAGCATAAATTCTTATCTAGTTTCTTATCTAAAAGCTTGCAATCTCATTTATATCATCCTCAGTCGTTGTCGAGTCTGATTTTATAAGATTCAATGGTTTTTAAGCATAAATTCTTATCTAGTTTTCTTATCTAGACCTTAATTAATTGGTATTGAGGTGGTCTTGAAATGAAGAGTTTCGTGGTTATAGCAACAAATGCGAAATACTCGTGGAATGTGAAATTATAGAGCGTAAATATGACTACGTCCAATGGTGTGGTTTGGCTGAGCTTACTTACGTCGTAGTCTGTTGTTGGAGAAGCGCGGTGCCTCTGTCCGATCGTCGATTATTGTTTATTGCCAAGGAACGGGTTGTACGGATTATTATATTTTAATCGTTTTATTTAATCGGATCGATAGGATTCGAAGAGGTATATTCGATATTTATTTGATATACTACGAAAACTATTCGCTTAGATATATTGTATCGGTTGAATACCGCCTGGTCGCAGCCAGGTATTTATCGCGCTATTAATGCTTGAATGATTATTATGTCGGATCCCTACGGTCCGGTAGAAACAAAGACTGAATTATTACAAAAATAATACACCGCGTCGCGAGTGCCTCACTAGACACTTCAAGTACGAACCGTCGGTGAAGAAAATTGTCAAAGAACAATTATTTGTATAATATACCGGGATCGCGAGAGTCTCCTCGAGGGATCTCTATGAGTCGACCGCCGGTGATGAGAGTCGTCGAAGAACTGAAGATCCATCGGAGCGCTCCCGACCCGCGAGTCTCCCGAGTCCGCGAGTAGCGGTGGGGAGGCCCTCGCGGATTCGCTCCGTTCTGCTGGCCAATGATGAGCGCCCCTGTGTACTCCCGCCGCGGTGTACCGTCTTCGAAGTGGGGGCCGCCGTTGTCTCGCGGCAGCGTGATGGATGATGGAGGGGCAGCCGCTCGTGATTTCGCGGTAGCCGCGCTGTCCCTCGAAGTGGGGGCCGCCGTTGTCTCGCGGCAGCGTGATGGATGATGGAGGGGCAGCCGCTCGTGATTTCGCGGTAGCCGCGCTGTCCCTCGAAGTGGGGGCCGCCGTTGTCTCGCGGCAGCGTGATGGATGATGGAGGGGCAGCCGCTCGTGATTTCGCGGTAGCCGTGCTGACCCTCGAAGTGGGGGCCGCCGTTGTCTCGCGGCAGCGTAACGGATGATGGTGGGGGCCGCCTTTGTCTCTCGGCAGCGTAACGGATGATGGTGGGGGCCGCCTTTGTCTCACGGCGAAGGGCTTCTCGAGACCGCCTTATCGGCGGGGCTTCGTGGAACCGAGCCATCCAATAGTGGGGCAGCCGTCTTCATGGAGCCCTGTGCTGATGCAGCATCCCACGGGTCTGAATCCCAACGGCAGAGAGTTTCTCGGGATCGCCTTATCGGTGGCGATTCTCGGAGTTGTTTGTTGGAGCCTCGTCCGGTCTCACCGCAGCCGTGCCGTTGCTGGTGGTGCTGCCTTTGTCCCACGGTAGCCGTGCCTATGCAGCATCCCACGGGCTCGCTTCTTAGAGAGCCCTTATCGGCGACGATTCGCGGAGCTGATGCCGGAGCTGCGTCCGGTCTCATGGTAGCCGTGCCGTTGGTGGTGGTGCTGCCTTTGTCCCACGGCAGCCGTGCCTATGCAGCGTCCCACGGGCTCGCTTCTTAGAGAGCCCTTATCGGCGGCGACGATTCGCGGAGCTGTTGTCGGAGTCGCGTCCGCTGCGCCATCCGATACATTATTAAATGATGGTTTTACTGATTAACAATTTACACTGTTGTTAACAATAAACAATTAAGAAATCTTTGCCGTTTGCATTCTTAACTTTATACCTAAATTCCTGATACAATATTTATTTATTATCATAATGATATTCCGCGCCGTCGAGCATCTTCTCAACGCCGACCCGCTTTGCATAGGGAGCTCAAGATCGATTCGGTATTCTGGTGTTGTCCGCGTTTTGATTAATTACGAACAATATATTTTATGGTTGCTATTTTATGTTGTGAAGAATGGTATTTGCTCGTCAGATTATTGGTAATTAATGTTCATTCATTATTAATAAAGAAAATATGGATTGGTTATTATATGGCGCTATGGAATACCGTGTTCATACCGATCTCCCAACGTTACGCGTATTTTTAAATGTTATGAAATTATTTGTTAACAATTTTATTTATTGTTAACAATATTTGTTTATTATTATTTTGAGCCGTTGAGCGTTGTTTTATAATGATACTCCGGCGTTGAGCGTATTTAGCATGTTTTGAAATTATTTGTTAACAATTTGATTGTTAATAATATTTATTTATTGTAAGTTGAATTCCCAACGATTGGTCGTCGCGTTTTTAGTTTCCCTGGTGATTTTGAACCGATTCGCGCTTTCCGTTCGCGCTAGAGAATTAATTTCGTAATTTTCCAAGGTCATGCCCCCTTTTTCACAAACCGCTCACATTACCCTTATACTCTGTAGGGTGTTATTATTTGTGGTTGTTATTTTTATTGTTTATTACGTTGATTAATTATGATTGTTTATTGTTTATCATTATTACTAATATCTTTATTATAATGTTGCAGCATTGTTTCTAGCCGCTAGTGAAGGATAACTAATTGTTTCAAAAAAAAAAAATTTGTGTCAGCGTGGACTATTCTTTCTGTCCCATATTCGACCCAGGACGTAACACTAGGTGCCGATGATCAACTCTGGAGAGGAGGTGAGAGACCGCGTGTCCTCGTAAAACACCGTAGAAGCGTCAGAAATGTTGCCGTCTTCCTCGGTCTGTTCGATGGCAGGTCGAATCGTGCAGTCAGCCCGATCGTCGGGTTTAGTATTAGTAGAGATTGGTCGTCTTATATGTACTCGATGATTTTTTAGTGAGACGATGGACGTGATTGTCGGAACCTTCCTGACAGCAATCACGCTCGGATTATCGTTCGTATTGTCTGAAACCACTGGTTTCGGCGTAATATGTTTACGAACTGGATTTAGGGTTAGTCGGAGCACTCGTTTTCGGTTTATGCGACCCTAGTTTCAGAAAGACACATCTATTTTTCATGATGAACGTTATAAATGGTGATCAGTTCGCATTTTATTTGTCCCATAATTGTTGAGGTTGGTAATATTGGAAAAAGGATTGCTTAAATTAATATCAGATCAAATTTTTAACAGACTTGGTTAAGTCTGATTTATATATAATCTGATTTTGGGGTAATCCTAGGTTTTATTCTAGTTAATTAATAATTAAAACGATTGCTTAAATTAATATCAGATCAAATTTTTATCAGACTTGGTTAAGTCTGATTTATATATAATCTGATTTTGGGTTAAGCCTAGGTTTTTATTCTAGTTAATTAATAATTAATATTACGTCTAATCTTGTTAACGCTAGCTGAATCTAATTTTCATCAGACTCGGCTTTCGTCGAGACTGATTTTATAAGATTCACTTTAGCTTACCAAATGAATCTATCTATCAGAACCGATGATTATCAGAACTGGTTTTCAAGATTCAATCTTATTTAAATGTATGCTTATGTGTATATACTTTGTGACGTGATTTTTTGGAATCACCGTCACAAAATAAAGAAAAGGCATCTAATATATTTTTTTTGGCGAAAATACCGTTTTCTGCGGTATAGACCTCGTCGCTGCCCCTCTCGCTAATCGCGATATCGTTCGGTCGGTCCTTGGAGTTAAGATTCAGTTAAGGTCGGGATGTCGAATCTATTCGGTGGAGGGAATCTCGACGTACTGAGAACCCGAATAGAGGAGAACCCGACGGGATTTCGTCGCGAACACGCCAAAGTCCGGTGCAAACCCGGCACTCTGTTTGGGTGATAATCCAGGGCATTCGAGAACAGGCGGAGGTACGGTTTGATCCAGGCAAGGACGGAACACCTTGTGCTGCGTTTAGTTGAGTAGAGAGCCTTGTTTTCATGCCCCGGATTGAGAGTAGCGATCGCGGAAAATCTCAAGCTACCGCGTTACAGTTTCGGTTCCCGTTCGAAAGGCGCTCCAAAATGGGTTGAGAGGGCAGCAGTTATCGATCAAGGATCTCGCAACAATGATAATAATCCACCACAGGTGTTATCGTAGACAAATCAGTCTACCGCGAGTCGTCCTCGAGGCCGCTCGGACTTCGCTCGCGCTCCCGTGTGTTTACGGTTTTTCGGGTATTGTCTCGCGCTCGCGATGCGGGTCTCGCTCGCGCTGTCGTAGGCTCCGGCTATCGCTCTCGCTTCGGTTCGTGCGTCTCGCTCGCGCTACCTGTCACCGCGCGTTCGCGGTTCGACTCGTGTGCCGTTCGTGCGAATCCTTTACCGACTTCCTGTGTTCAGGATGCGTTTCGGTTAACGTTCTTGAGGTGCAGTGAGTGTGGTTAAGTTCCGGGGCATCGCAGGATGCGGATCTCGTCCCCTATCATTGGTTGGACCTATCCCTGCTGTTCGGTGAGTTTATCGCTTGTATAGATTTTCGATCGCGTATGGGATTCGTTCTCGCTCTCGTTACGCTCGCTCGATCCTTCGGTCAGCTGAGCTCTCCCGATGCACGTGTGTGCGAGCTCCCGTGGCTTATAGCCGACAAACTTAGTCGTTTTCGTTCCGGGAAATATTGAGTTCCCGTTCGCATCGTTTCCGCGTTACTTTATTGGCAAAAGGATCGCGACCCTTCTACCATACCCAACACCCTGAGCGACCGTGCATTTCCGCACCCGTCCGTTCTCGCGGGTGGATCGGCGCTAGCTCGTATTCTTCGTTCGTTTTGTCCCTGCGGAGGTCGGGTCGTTCCACCGACCTCCAGTTCAGTCCGGTTTCCTGGTTTCCGGCGAAACAAAAATTAGGCTGGTGGAGTGAGTCGTTCCGCTCACTCCCAGGTCAGCCCGGTTGTTAACACCGGCGAAACAAAATTAACTGGCGCCCACCGGGACGCCGATGCATTCGCGAGGGTGGACGGCCGAAGGTGACGTTTTTTTTTGGTTCTCGATTTCGCGTTTCGCTCCCGTTTGGTTTGAGCTTTATTTTCGATTGTCGGTTTTGTTGTTGTTCGGGATTTGCGTTGAGATACCGGAAAATACGTCACAACTTATATGTGTCTATATATTTATAATAAAGCAATGGGTTTCGTGGTGGGAGATTATGTGAACTGATCCCAGATATATTTGTTCTCTTTTGATTTGTGTCACTGATTTACTTACGGCTTGAGAAAACTGCCTTCCAGGAATGATTTCCTAGGATGTTGTTAAACTTTTATTAGTCGTAGCGGGTTTCGGTTTTCTTTGATATGCGACAAAAGTTTTACGCGGAGTTTACAAACGTAAGTACATTATTATTAAAGTGATTATTGATATTGTATTTGGACTTTATTTATATTAAAATAAACACGAAATAATTGCGAACGATATTTTATACAGTGAAATACCGCCTGGTCGCAGCCAGGTATCAATCGCGAATTTATTTGAAATTAACAATTGCCTTAAGAGACTCTAAGTCTGAACTGACAATTAATTATTACGAGGGAAATACCGGATCGCGTGAGTCTCTTCGAGAGAACTCTTGGAGTCGACCGCCGGAGATGAGAGTCGTAAAAGAACTGAAGATCCGTGGTCCAGGCTCCCGCTTCGCGAGTCTCCCGAGTCCGTGGCTGGTGGCGGGGAGGCCCTCGCGGATTCGCTCCGCTGCTCTGGCCAATGGTGCGCTGCCTACCGCGTGCCGTCCCGTGGTGGGGCAGCAGCTCGCGTTAGCCGTACCGTCCCTCGAGTGGGGGCCGCCGTTGTCTCGCGGCAGCGCAATGAATGGTGGTGGGGGCAGCCGCTCTCGGTACTGCTGCACCCGTGCTGTCCCCTGAAGTGGGGGCCGCCGTGTTCTCGCGGCAGCGCAATGATTGATGGTGGGGCAGCCGCTCGTGGTACTGCTGTCCCTTGAAGTGGGGGCCGCCGTGTTCTCGCGGCAGCGCAATGAATGATGGTGGGGGCAGCCGCTCTCGGCACTGCTGCACCCGTGCTGTCCCCTGAAGTGGGGGCCGCCTTTGTCCCACGGCAGCGCGATGGGCTATGGGGGGGGGGGGGCAAGCCGCGCATGGAGCCCTGTGCTGATGCAGCATCCCACGGGTCTGAGTCCCAACGGCCGGCGAGCTTCTCGGGATAGGCTTATCGGCGGCGATTCTCGGAGCTGCTATCGGAGCTGCGTCCGGTCTCGCGGTAGCTGCGCCGTTGATCGTGGTACTGCCTTTGTCCCACGGCTTTGCTTCTTGGAGAGCCGTTATCGGTGATGATTCTCGGAGTTGTGTCGGGACTGCGTCCGGTCTTATGCTTTGTTACGTCCTGGGTCGAATGTTGGACAGAAAGAGTAATCCGTACTCACACAAATTTTTTTTTTTTTTGGGACAATTAGCTATTATGCATGATTCTGCAAACAATGTAGTATCGTCATATCGCGTTATCATATAATTATTAATAATAATTAACAGCAATCAGCTTAAACAAATAATAACAAACTATAAACAACAATAAACAATAAATAAATAATAATCATAAGCAATATCACCCTAGAGGGCATAAATATAATGTGAGTGGCGACGCAAAATCCATACGGCCACGGGTAAGACACAAGGAAAATTTGTTGAACTTTAGGTTGCTGTAAAAATGAAACCGCGAGCTTTTAACAAAATCCGAGCACGCTACTAGAAGCGGAATGTCCTTGTGGTCACTTTAGGTGCTAAGCAACACAACGTTTTTTGACGCATTTCTTGGCCACTGTTCACGGTTTGTTAAAAAGGCGCATGACCTTGGAAGATCTGGAAATAAACCCTCTGGCGCGAATGGAAAGCGCGAATTGGCTCAGAATCACTAAGAAAATTTAAAAATGCGACAACCAATCATTAGGAATTCACTTCCACAATAAATAAACATTATTAATAATAAATAAAATTATTAATAAATAATTTCAAATACATTTTTAATACGCTCAACGCCGGAGTGTCGCATACACACAACACCCGACGGCACAACCCATAATAAATTAACATTCTTAACAATAAATAAAATTAGCAATAAATAATATCAAATATATTTTTAATGCGCGCAACACCAGAGTCTCATGTAGAGACGATACTCAGCAGCACAAAACCATAATAAATAAATAATATTAACAATAATAGAATTTATCAGTAAATCATTTTAAATACATTTTTGATACGCGCAACGCCGGAGTGTCGCATAGACACGACACTCTACGGCGCAAAATAAATAAATATCATTAATAATAAATAAAATTATTAATAAAATAATTCCAAACACATTCTTAATACGCTAAACGCCGAAGTGTCATATAGAGAGGATACTCGACGGCGCCAGATATCAATGGGATATTATCCTTTATTAATATTAATGTGACGATTGTCAATAATTAGTTATTATCCCACGCCTAGGAGAATAAACGCACCACCCGAAATATCGGCATAGGCGCAGTGGTAATACCAATAAACCACAAATAATGCCTTTAATATTAATTATTAAATAAGAAATTATAATTAAACATTTATATATAACAATATAGGTACATACGCTAGGCTAATTACACAATGTATTAATCATGCAATAGGCCTTAACGACTAAAATATTTGCATTAACAATAAGCCTCATTAATAATGTATCGGATGGCGAAGCGAGCATAAGACCGGACGCAGTCCCGACAAAACTCCGAGAATCGTCACCGATAAGGGCCCCCCGCAAGAAGCGAACCCGCTGGACACTGCAACGGCACGACCACCGTGAGACCGGACGCGGTCCCGACAAAACTCCGAGAATCGTCACCGATAAGGGCCCCCCGCAAGAAGCGAACCCGCTGGACACTGCAACGGCACGACCACCGTGAGACCGGACGCAGTCCCGACGCAACTCCGAGAATCGTCACCGATAGCAGCTCTCCAAGAAGCGGAGCCATGGGACAAAGGCAGTAGCACGATCAACGGCACAGCTACAGCGAGACCGGACGCAACTCCGATAAGAGGTTCGAGAACCGCCACCGATAAGGCGATCCCGAGAAGCTCGGTGGCCGTTGGGACTCAGACCCGTGGGATGCTGCGTCAGCACAGGGCTCCATGCGCGGCTTGACCCCACCATCGCGCTGCCGTGGGACAAAGGCGGCCCCCACTTCAGGGGACACCACGGCTATAGCGAGACTGCAGGCAAGCTGCCCCACCATCATCCATCAGGCTGCCGCAAGACAACGGCGGCCCCCACTCAAGGGACAGCACGGGTGCAGCAGTACCAAGAGCGGCTGCCCCCACCGTCATTCTTATGGTGCCGCAAGACAACGGTGGCCCCCCACTCAAGGGACAGCACGGGTGCAGCAGTACCAAGAGCGGCTGCCCCCACCGTCATTCATATGGTGCTGCGAGACAATGCGGCCCCCACTCAAGGGACAGCACGGGTACAGCGGTACCGCGAGCGGCTGCCCCCATCACCATTCATCGCGCTGCCGCGAGAACACGGCGGCCCCCACTTCAAGGGACAGCAAGACACCAGCGGCTGTCCCCACCATAATTCATTGCACTGCCGCGAGAACACGGCGGCCCCCACTCAAGGGACAGCACGGGAGCAGCAATACCGCGACCGGCTGCCCCCACCACGGGAAGGCACGCTGTGGGCAGCGCACCATTGGCCAGAGCAGCGGAGCGAATCCGCGAGGGCCTCCCCGCCACCAGCCACGGACTCGGGAGACTCGCGGAGCGGGAGCCTAGACCATGGATCTTCAGTTCTTCTACGACTCTCGACACCGGCGGTCGACTGAAAGAGTGCTCTCGAAGAGACTCTCGCGAACCTCGGTATCCCATTGTTATAAATAACAATCACCTTTTTATATTCTACAATTAATTAGAAAAATCGCGATTGATACCTGGCTGTGACCAGGCGGTAATTAACCGATACAAGATATCTTTAGCGTACAGTTCATATTACTACAATAAATATCAAAATATATACCTTTCGCATCCTAACGATCCGAATCAATAAAAACGATAAAATATAATAATCCGTAAAATCCGTCCCTCGACAATAAACGACAACGGCCGATCCATCAGAGGCACCGCGCCTCCACTCATCAAGTAATAACCACGTAAGTACAGTGAGGCTAACCACAGCATTGGACAGTTCATAGTGAATCACGAGCATTTCACATTTGTTGACTCCAAAATCTATATCATCATTCCAAAACCAATCCGATACCAACTAGTTAAGGACAATAGGACTACTAAGTCGATAAGACATCTATGCTTAAAAAACATTGAATCTTATAGAAATCAGACTCGACACCGGCTGGGTCTGATAAAAATGAGATTGCAAGCTTCCTAGTTAAGAATACTAGAATTATTAAAACACATACGCTTAAAAACATTGAATCTTATATAGATCAGCCTCAATACCGATTGAGCCTGATAAAAATGAGATTGCAAGCTTCCTAGTTAAGAATAATAAAATTATTAAGAGACCTATGCTTAAAAACATTGAATCTTATATAGATCAGCCTCAATACCGATTGAGCCTGATAAAAATGAGATTGCAAGCTTCCTAGTTAAGAATAATAAAATTATTAAGAGACCTATGCTTAAAAACATTGAATCTTATAGAAATCAGACTCGACACCGACAGGGTCTGATAAAAATGAGATTGCAAGCTTCATAGTTAAGGATAATAGAATTACTAAGATACCTATGCTTAAAACCATTGAATCTTATAGAAATCAAACTCAACGCCGATTGAGTTTGATAAAAATGAGATTGCAAGCTTCCTAGTTAAGGACAATAATATAATTACATTAACGTTAAATTCTTTCCTAAACCCCGTAAATGGATGGCAACAAATGTGAACTGGTCGTATTTTATAATATTTAATGGATCATAGACGCATAAAGCGAAAAGTCCAATTGTGTGGAGGCCGAACTACTGTCATAACGAACGTAAATTCACGTGGAAAGGGTCGCTTAATAACGGCCCAGGTTTCTCGAATTTCCGCCGTACCCACGTTGACCGCAGAACAACGGAACAATATAGTGGACGTCGCTGGTGAAAATTCCATTCCTGTCGAGAACAGGATCGCTACGAGAAATCCGCCGACTATCGTATCGAACGTCATTTTGGTCAATCACAAAATTCTCATAATCCGAGACTATCCGCACGACGACCAACCCGTGAAAACACAAATACGGCATCTTCTGGCATATCCTGAGCCAGTCATGAGGACGACGACACCTCGGACGCCTCAACGGTAATCAACGAGGACAGGCCATCCCCTGCGTCTTCTCCAGAGCTGGTCCTTGGTAAATAGGGCCTTCAACCCGCTACGCCCGAGAAGCTCATCACCTGCCATTCAACAAAAAGAAATAAGGTAAGCTATACCTCCCAATAACGGAGATCCCCGAAATCAAATATAAAAGGCCCACACATCCAGTGCTGCTCCGATCCCTAACCGGCGCATTCCGGTTTAAACCTTGGAGCATCCAATCATAATCGGTTACAAGTCGCTCACTCATTGATCTGGGATTTTTCTGAAACGTAAAATGGGAAAAAAACCGTAAATAACATAAATCGCGACGTAACACTGTCACGAGGGAACCGGGTTTACACCGCACGAGCTAGTCTTCGGAAGAACCGCACGCCAACCATCGGGCCAACAGGAAGTCAGCGGAGAAGATACGTATGCAGATTACCTAAGGAACCTGTTCGAGAAGATCCACGGTCTCCAGGAATTGGCGGCCGAAAACCTAAATCGGGCAAAACAGAAATCTAAGAACTACTGCGACCAACACATTAACCCGCAACATTTTGGAGTCGGAGATTCGGTTTTAATGTTAAAAGAACCGCGTCACGGAAAATTCGGCGACCAATATACCGAACCGTTCGAAGTCATCAGCGTATTATCGGGAGGGAACGTAGTAATTAACCAAAAGGGCAAAAGAAAAATTGTCCATACCAACAAACTTCGGTTGACCAAGCTGAAGCCGAAATCATACATGTTACAGGATGGGGACGACGACCTTCCTCCTCCTGGCGATGTGTAGCAGCCTGCTACCTCGCGCAACTTCAATCATCGGATACGACTGCGGGGGTTCCACGCTGAACATCACCACAATTTCGCTCAACGGAGTTGGCGATTGTGACGTCCCCCTGTCGGAGCCGAAACCTACGGAAACATACATTCAACTGCTTCAACTATCAGAATTCGACAGCACTGAGGTAATCCAGTGTAAAATACAAATCGACCGTGCCATCACACACTGCGGCATGGCATCACATAACTCGGCAGTCCAGGCCGGACGCCAAGTTTACCTACAGGATCTCGACGAACGAGCGTGTCGTCGACTACAAGAGACCGGCATGATAAAACTCAGTTTCACCGCCGAACTACTGGGGCTTCAACGCAACTCGACATCGTACCGATCCGTCACTCTGGGTGGATCTCTGGACCACGACGGAAACTGCGAAGGAACTCAGTACAGCGACCCCTACGGCACCTGGAGCAGAGTTTTCGTCACCGCCTCCGTGAAGGTCGCCATTTACAGCTATAGGGCGATCGTAAACCTAAACCATAATAAGGTTATATTACCGTCGGGGACCCAGTGCACGCTTACCGACGAACACTGTACCGATATCAACGGTGACAGTGTCTTCTGGAAGGCAGCACCCACGGACACCTGTGGACTCGATAAATACGACGTCCTTTACGAGGGTGTGGCCACCAAGCTAGAGTCAACCATCGAGGACGGGATCCGGACACCAGACGTCTACACGCTGAACACCGAGTCCACGACTTTGGCTCTGGCAAAACAAGAGAAATATCCAATACACACCTGTGGATACACGCTCATCAGCACGGAGCACCCGAAGCTATTTATCCTCGAAACCACCAGGGGCCAGTCACCCGTGAAACAAAAGAAAATATCTGTCAATAACCTAGATATTTTCACCTACATAAACTCTAAATTCATATACGTAGAGAAACACGTGAGAGGTCAAATAAAGGGCCTCTACCGAGATATACTCGTCCAGCGTTGCGGTATAGAAAAACAAGTGCTGCAAAATGCTCTCTCCACGGCTTCTATCCTACCGGAGCACTTCGCATACACAGTTATGAAGGGCCCCGGCTACATGGCAGTCATCGCTGGAGAGGTAGCGCACATCGTGAAGTGCATACCTGTCGACTGCAAACTGAGACGAACATCCACCTGCTACCACGAGCCTCCCGTGACATACCGTAACACCTTGTCACGTCCTGGGTCACTTCAGCACCAGAATAAGTAACCGACACACACACAAAATTTTTTTTTTTCGATTTACTTTATTCTCGGGAACACTGAAATAATAAATATGGAAGCGAGACACACATAAACCTAGATAATAAGTCACGATACTACGACGACAGAATCGTCGTATAATATCAATACAATAGGTATTATCATAAAATAATATGTACGATAGTACACCGTAGCGTATCAACCGATAACACAATAATTTTCTAAATAACCCGCATGTATTCGTACCACCAGGAAAATTCGCAGCTCTGACCAGCAATAAAACAATAACGTAGCTAAAAACATAACAAACATTAATAAAAATACAATTTTTAACAAAATGACTTTAAAAACATACTCTCGACACAAACTAACCGGAACACCCCCATAAAAGTACCATTCGGCAATAATAAACAACCATAAACGTCACAGGTAAAGTCCGAGGAAAATATTAAACTTCGAACGCAAATAAAAATACAAGCGAAACGTTTTCGCAGAATCTGAGCACGCCATAAGAGAGGGAAAATCCTCATGAACAATAAAGCATTTTTGTGTTTTCACTTTCTGACGAAGTCCAGAGACGCTGCGAGCGATTTTGTGAATAGCCGCACGCGAAATCTAGAAAATTTAGTAAAAACTTTGGGAAACAATAAAAAACATATACGAACTCCTTTGCAAAATCTGAGCACGCTAGCAGAAGGGGATAATCGTCACAAATAACAAACCCCTACGATGTTTCACCTTTCTGACGAAGTCCTGAGACACTGCGAGTAGTTTTTTTGAGAAAAGGGACGTGACCTTGGAAAAATCGTAAATTAACTCCCTAGCGCGAACGGAAAGCGCGAATTGGATCAAAATTGCCATGAGGACTAAGAACGCGATAAACAATCGACTTACAGTAAATAAATATTATTAATAATAAATTTAATTGTTAATAAATAATTTCAAAATAGTTCTCTTTCTTTTCAAACAACGCCGGAGTGTCGTTGGAGAAGTGACACTCGACGGCTCAAGTTAATAATAAATTAACATTATTAATAATAAATAAATTATAAACAAACAATTTCGGACACGCTAAACACGCCGGAGTGTCGTATGAGAAGCGACACTCGACGGCTCAAATTAATAACAAATTAACATTACTAACAATAAATAAAATTATAAACAATAAATTTCGAACATTCTAAAAATACGCAACGACGGATTGTCGAATAGACACGACACTTGACGGAGCAAAACAATAATAAATACATTCTTTTTCAACAATAAACAAAAATGTTACAATAAATAATAATATCAGAAACCTTTAATATGCGCGCATCGCCCAAATATCACCAGTAAAATGATAATCGGATGGCATTAAACTATAACAACCAGATATCAAATTTATAAGTATTAAAATAACATTTGTCAATAATTAGTTATTATTTCAAGTACAGTATACGCACCATCCGAAATATCGGGATGGGTGCGTTTCCAATATCATAAAGGACGAATCCTTATTACTACTATTCAACAAATCTAACCGAATATTCATACGTAATAATACGCATACTTACCCAAGGGATTTGGGGATAATTACGCATTACATTAATCATTGTTATGTCATAGATCAGGCCTAGATGTCTAAATAATTAGCATTAATAATAAATAAGTCGTACTTAATAATGTATCGGGTGAAGCGAGCGAAAGACCGGACGCGACTCCGACAAAGCTCCGGGAATCGCCACCGATAAGAAGCAAGCATAAGACCGGACGCAGTCCCGACACAACTCCGAGAATCGTCACCGATAGCGGCTCTCCAAGAAGCAAAGCCGTGGGACAATGGCAGTACCACGATCAACGGCGCAGCTACCGCGAGACCGGACGCAGCTCCGATAGCAGCTCCGAGAATCGCCGCCGATAAGCCTATCCTGAGAAGCTCGCCGGCCGTTGGGACTCAGACCCGTGGGATGCTGCATCAGCACAGGGCTCCATGCGCGGCTTGGCCCCCCCCCCCATACATAGCCCATCGCGCTGCCGTGGGACAAAGGCGGCCCCCACTTCAGGGGACAGCACGGGTGCAGCAGTACCGAGAGCGGCTGCCCCCACCATCATTCATTGCGCTGCCGCGAGAACACGGCGGCCCTCACTTCAAGGGACAGCAGTACCACGAGCGGCTGCCCCACCATCAATCATTGCGCTACCGCGAGAACACGGCGGCCCCCACTTCAGGGGACAGCACGGGTGCAGCAGTACCGAGAGCGGATGCCCCCACCATCATTCATTGCGCTGCCGCGAGAACACGGCGGCCCCCACTTCAAGGGACAGCAGTACCACAAGCGGCTGCCCCACCATCAATCATTGCGCTGCCGCGAGAACACGGCGGCCCCCACTTCAGGGAACAGCACGGGTGCAGCAGTACCGAGAGCGGCTGCCCCCACCATCATTCATTGCGCTGCCGCGAGACAACGGCGGCCCCCACTCGAGGGACGGTACGGCTATCGCGAGCTGCTGCCCCACCACGGGACGGCACGCGGTAGGCAGCGCACCATTGGCCAGAGCAGCGGAGCGAATCCGCGAGGGCCTCCCCGCCACCAGCCACGGACTCGGGAGACTCGCGAAGCGGGAGCCTGGACCACGGATCTTCAGTTCTTTTACGACTCTCATCTCCGGCGGTCGACTCCAAGAGTTCTCTCGAAGAGACTCACGCGATCCGGTATTTCCCTCGTAATAATTAATTGTCAGTTCAGACTTAGAGTCTCTTAAGGCAATTGTTAATTTCAAATAAATTCGCGATTGATACCTGGCTGCGACCAGGCGGTATTTCACTGTATAAAATATCGTTCGCAATTATTTCGTGTTTATTTTAATATAAATAAAGTCCAAATACAATATCATTAATCACTTTAATAATAATGTACTTACGTTTGTAAACTCCGCGTAAAACTTTTGTCGCATATCAAAGAAAACCGAAACCCGCTACGACTAATAAAAGTTTAACAACATCCTAGGAAATCATTCCTGGAAGGCAGTTTTCTCAAGCCGTAAGTAAATCAGTGACACAAATCAAAAGAGAACAAATATATCTGGGATCAGTTCACATAATCTCCCATCACGAAACCCATTGCTTTATTATAAATATATAGACACATATAAGTATATACACATAAGCATACATTTAAATAAGATTGAATCTTGAAAACCAGTTCTGATAATCATCGGTTCTGATAGATAGATTCATTTGGTAAGCTAAAGTGAATCTTATAAAATCAGTCTCGACGAAAGCCGAGTCTGATGAAAATTAGATTCAGCTAGCGTTAACAAGATTAGACGTAATATTAATTATTAATTAACTAGAATAAAAACCTAGGCTTAACCCAAAATCAGATTATATATAAATCAGACTTAACCAAGTCTGATAAAAATTTGATCTGATATTAATTTAAGCAATCGTTTTAATTATCAATTAACTAGAATAAAAACCTAGGATTAACCCAAAATCAGATTATATATAAATCAGACTTAACCAAGTCTGATAAAAATTTGATCTGATATTAATTTAAGCAATCGTTTTAATTATTAATTAACTAGAATAAAACCTAGGATTACCCCAAAATCAGATTATATATAAATCAGACTTAACCAAGTCTGATGAAAATTTGATCTGATATTAATTTAAGCAATCCTTTTTCCAATATTACCAACCTCAACAATTATGGGACAAATAAAATGCGAACTGATTACCATTTATAACGTTCATCATGAAAAATAGATGTGTCTTTCTGTAACTAGGGTCGCATAAACCGAAAACGAGTGCTCCGACTAACCTAAATCCAGTTCTTAAACATATTACGCCGAAACCAGTGGTTTCAGACAATACGAACGATAATCCGAGCGTGATTGCTGTCAGGAAGGTTCCGACAATCACGTCCATCGTCTCACTAAAAAATCATTGAGTACATATAAGACGACCAATCTCTACTAATACTAAACCCGACGATCGGGCTGACTGCACGATTCGACCTGCCATCGAACAGACCGAGGAAGACGGCAATATTTCTGACGCTTCTACGGTGTTTTACGAGGACACGCGGTCTCTCACCTCCTCTCCAGAGTTGATCATCGGCACCTAGCACTCTCAACCCGCTACGCCCGACAGCTCAACACCTGCCAAATCCATAAAAATCAGGTAAGTCAATCGATCGACAGTCGAATAAACAAGCAAAACCCGAAGAGAAATGACACGCAAAATCCAGTACTGCTCCGATCCCTAACCGGCGCATTCCGGTTTAAACACGGAGCATCCTCATATAACCAGCTACCGGTCGCTCAAACGTTAAAATTCAGAAATTCCTGCGAAAGAGGGGAATAAATCGATTAATATCAAAGCCGCGACGTAACAACCTCATATTTCCTATCAACAAAATCCAGAATGTTGTTGAAGTCCGCTACGCAGATCGAGTGCGATCCAATGTTGCCAACGCAGTACCGTCTCGAGGGCACCTGGTATCGCCTCACACCTCAACCAATCGAGGTCCTACCACCACAGCAGCTACAGCCACTGTCCAAACCAACGTGGAATTATACCACACCCGGGAACCTCGTAACAAGTGGCATCTACACGGAAACAGACATTGAGAAGCTGAGGGACCGAATTATGTTCCCGGCCGAAAAACCAGCCGTGCTCAATCACCTAGCACGCGGTTCATCAGGTTACGTCGTGCCACCTGGCAGCATCTCACTGCAAGGACTCCTGGACGAGAACACCTTGAACCACATCGCAGACAACGCCGCTCTCCGTCTGTGGAACGGATTCCTCCAGTTTGGCACTGCCAGCGCCGGACTCATCGGAATTTTCTTGGTTGCAAGATTAATCAAACTTGCGGTCGACACGTGCATACATGGGTATGCCCTGCACTCCCTATACGGATGGAGCCTCTACCTGCTCGGGGCTCTCTGGAGTTCGATCACCAGCCTGCTCGTCACTCTCGCACACCGGCGAGAATTGAACAAACACCGGAGCCCAAACACCGACCAACCCTTGGAGGAAATCATCGCACCAACACCGTCCACTGCAGAGCCACCAACATCTCCATACCCCACGTTACCACGTGAGGAAGCCCCGAGACTCTCCGGGGTTGATGCAGATCTCGCGAATCGATTATTCGCTAATCGCACGTAGAGCTAAGGCACTACGTCCGACTTAAAGGAGGGGCGTGTTACGTCCTAGCATCAACCCTCACGCTTGTGTTACACCAACACATTCAAAACAACGGTGTACATGTAGCACATAGATAGATACATATATACACATATATTTCTACTATACATATTCATATATATACGCATACTTATTTATTTTTGATATTTCGGTATGCGTCATCCACCCTGGTCGGCCAGCATGCTCGAACACCTGTGTGAGTGACGCATTCATAATCTAGAAAAATAAGGTAATAAAATAGTCATCCCTGAGGCGACTCACCCGGGGGTTGTAAAAGCGAAAGCGGGACGACGTTACCGTCGCCCCTTGACCAGCGGGGTGACTCACCTCAATGCGAGAGAGATAGCGCGAGGGTACCTCGCACCCCGAGCACAGCGTGCTGCGTCACGTGCTCCGTACCCCCCACCACCATACGCGCGAACAAGCGAGGCCTTAAAAGCAGCGGCAGCGCTTCTTCGAGCAGTAAGCAGCGAACCTCTGACCGTGGACGAACCTATGTCCGGCTGAGTACAGACACGCGTAACGCGGATATCCTGAGAAGCGACGTACGGAAAGTGAAGCTCCAGGCGAGAATTAAACTTAGTAGAAAGTATTCGCGCATCGACTGTGTAACGCTATTTGCTCCGCGATCTAGCGTCGTGTAAGATCTTTGTAATTACCTCGACTCATATTTTCATCTTGCAATATATTCCACTTTTTCCTATTAACCAAGTGAGATTTATTTCGAAAACCTAAAATCAATTCTCCTCGTCGCCAAGAGTAACCTTTCGCCGAGTAGAACATTCTATCGTTCAAACCCAAAAGTTTCGTTGTGCTCCCCCCGTGCACGCTGACTCATTCCTCACCAGAAAAACCTATCCTACGTCCTCGACTCTCGCTGTGCTCTCCTCGTGCACGCAGAGTCCTCAGCCGAAAGGCTAAACTTCCATATTTTCCATAGAATCACCGTTGTGCTCTTCAACGTGCACGCTGGATTCGCTATCTCCGTCCCTCTCGAGAGACTTTCGTTGTGCTCTTTACCGTGCACGCTAAGTACGCTCACTCGCGCATCCGCCGCTCCTTCATCAAAGAATTCGACTCGGTGAGGAGTTACATTTCAAATAACGTAAATATCCTTCATGAGCAGACGACGAGGCGGTGTGAAGCGACAGATTCGCCGGGCTATCGCTATCGCCTGCGGTAAACAACGTGCAGTGACCGGGCATAACGTGCCAGCAGTCTCCAAACTCTATCGCGAACTCGAGACGATCTCAACCGTCGCGTTCGCCGAATATAAACAAGCCTCCGGGCCGCGAATCGTATCGGATATACGATTCTTCGCGCGAGTGCAAAAGCTCGTTATCATCGAGGAAGCCACCCGTGTTCTCGCTCTTCAAACGACTCTCATCGCTGCGGACCACAAAGAGCCGCATATCCCGATCGTCACCTTAGACTAGAGACGAGAACCGAACTTCTCAACCCGCTACGCCGATCCTTGGATCGCCAATCCACGTACAGCCAGAACCTGAAACATAAGGTAAGTTTTAATCGAATGAAAGGAATCTCGAGCGAGCAGTAACAGCGATATAGTCTCATCCCCGATGGGCGCATTCCCGTCGAAACGAGGCTAACTTGTCTGTTTCGTTTTTAAAAACCCGAACGCGTTCCCCGAGACGTAACAAAATACACAAGATCAGTGCGTTTGGGGCAGCCAAACGTGCCCCAATCGAACGCAAAGGCGCTTCATACCGAAATCGAATATTTGAGTTTTACGCTCCCTGTAGGCGTTCCCGCTCATATTATAAGATGAAAAACACTTCATTCTGTGTAAATACGCATAATTCATGCATTTGGAGTAGCCAAACATGCTCCAATCGAACGCAAAGTCGTTTATAAAGAAGTAGAATATTCGAGTTTTACGCTCGCTGTAGGCGTTCCAGCTCGTATTATGAGATGACAAACATTTCATTCTGGGCTAACACGCAAGATTAATGCGTTTTGAGGAGCCAAACAAGCCCCAATTGAACGCAAAGTCGCTTTATACCGAAATCCTACTTTTCAGTTTAACGCTTGCTGTAGGCATTCCAGATCGTATTATGATATGAAAAACACTTTATTCTGTTACGTCGCGGCTTTGATATTAATCGATTTATTCCCCTCTTTCGCAGGAATTTCTGAATTTTAACGTTTGAGCGACCGGTAGCTGGTTATATGAGGATGCTCCGTGTTTAAACCGGAATGGGCCGGTTAGGGATCGGAACAGTACTGGATTTTGCGTGTCATTTCTCTTCGGGTTTTGCTTGTTTATTCGACTGTCGATCGATTGACTTACCTGATTTTTATGGATTTGGCAGGTGTTGAGCTGTCGGGCGTAGCGGGTTGAGAGTGCTAGGTGCCGATGATCAACTCTGGAGAGGAGGTGAGAGACCGCGTGTCCTCGTAAAACACCGTAGAAGCGTCAGAAATATTGGCGTCTTCCTCGGTCTGTTCGATGGCAGGTCGAATCGTGCAGTCAGCCCGATCGTCGGGTTTAGTATTAGTAGAGATTGGTCGTCTTATATGTACTCGATGATTTTTTAGTGAGACGATGGACGTGATTGTCGGAACCTTCCTGACAGCAATCACGCTCGGATTATCGTTCGTATTGTCTGAAACCACTGGTTTCGGCGTAATATGTTTAAGAACTGGATTTAGGTTAGTCGGAGCACTCGTTTTCGGTTTATGCGACCCTAGTTTCAGAAAGACACATCTATTTTTCATGATGAACGTTATAAATGGTGATCAGTTCGCATTTTATTTGTCCCATAATTGTTGAGGTTGGTAATATTGGAAAAAGGATTGCTTAAATTAATATCAGATCAAATTTTCATCAGACTTGGTTAAGTCTGATTTATATATAATCTGATTTTGGGGTAATCCTAGGTTTTATTCTAGTTAATTAATAATTAAAACGATTGCTTAAATTAATGTCAGATCAAATTTTTATCAGACTTGGTTAAGTCTGATTTATATATAATCTGATTTTGGGTTAATCCTAGGTTTTTATTCTAGTTAATTGATAATTAAAACGATTGCTTAAATTAATATTAGATCAAATTTTTATCAGACTTGGTTAAGTCTGATTTATATATAATCTGATTTTGGGTTAAGCCTAGGTTTTTATTCTAGTTAATTAATAATGAATATTACGTCTAATCTTGTTAACGCTAGCTGAATCTAATTTTCATCAGACTCGGCTTTCGTCGAGACTGATTTTATAAGATTCACTTTAGCTTACCAAATGAATCTATCTATCAGAACCGATGATTATCAGAACTGGTTTTCAAGATTCAATCTTATTTAAATGTATGCTTATGTGTATATACTTATATGTGTCTATATATTTTTAATAAAGCAATGGGTTTCGTGATGGGAGATTATGTGAACTGATCCCAGATATATTTGTTCTCTTTTGATTTGTGTCACTGATTTACTTACGGCTTGAGAAAACTGCCTTCCAGGAATGATTTCCTAGGATGTTGTTAAACTTTTATTAGTCGTAGCGGGTTTCGGTTTTCTTTGATATGCGACAAAAGTTTTACGCAGAGTTTACAAACGTAAGTACATTATTATTAAAGTGATTATTGATATTGTATTTGGACTTTATTTATATTAAAATAAACACGAAATAATTGCGAACGATATTTTATACAGTGAAATACCGCCTGGTCGCAGCCAGGTATCAATCGCGAATTTATTTGAAATTAACAATTGCCTTAAGAGACTCTAAGTCTGAACTGACAATTAATTATTACGAGGGAAATACCGGATCGCGTGAGTCTCTTCGAGAGAACTCTTGGAGTCGACCGCCGGAGATGAGAGTCGTAAAAGAACTGAAGATCCGTGGTCCAGGCTCCCGCTTCGCGAGTCTCTCGAGTCCGTGGCTGGTGGCGGGGAGGCCCTCGCGGATTCGCTCCGCTGCTCTGGCCAATGGTGCGCTGCCTACCGCGTGCCGTCCCGTGGTGGGGCAGCAGCTCGCGATAGCCGTACCGTCCCTCGAGTGGGGGGCGCCGTTGTCTCGCGGCAGCGCAATGAATGATGGTGGGGGCAGCCGCTCTCGGTACTGCTGCACCCGTGCTGTCCCCTGAAGTGGGGGCCGCCGTGTTCTCGCGGCAGCGCAATGATTGATGGTGGGGCAGCCGCTCGTGGTACTGCTGTCCCTTGAAGTGGGGGCCGCCGTGTTCTCGCGGCAGCGCAATGAATGATGGTGGGGGCAGTCGCTCTCGGTACTGCTGCACCCGTGCTGTCCCCTGAAGTGGGGGCCGCCTTTGTCCCACGGCAGCGCGATGGGCTATGGGGGGGGGGGGGGGGCCAAGCCGCGCATGGAGCCCTGTGCTGATGCAGCATCCCACGGGTCTGAGTCCCAACGGCCGGCGAGCTTCTCGGGATAGGCTTATCGGCGGCGATTCTCGGAGCTGCTATCGGAGCTGCGTCCGGTCTCGCGGTAGCTGCGCCGTTGATCGTGGTACTGCCTTTGTCCCACGGCTTTGCTTCTTGGAGAGCCGCTATCGGTGACGATTCTCGGAGTTGTGTCGGGACTGCGTCCGGTCTTATGCTTGCTTCTTATCGGTGGCGATTCCCGGAGCTTTGTCGGACTCGCGTCCGGTCTTTCGCTCGCTTCACCCGATACATTATTAAGTACGACTTATTTATTATTAATGCTAATTATCTAGACATCTAGGCCTGATCTATGACATAACAATGATTGATGTAATGCGTAATTATCCCCAAATCCCTGGGGTAAGTATGCGTATTATTACGTATGAATATTCGGTTAGATTTGTTGAATAGTAGTAATAAGGATTCGTCCTTTATGATATTGGAAACGCACCCATCCCGATATTTCGGATGGTGCGTATACTGTACTTGAAATAATAACTAATTATTGACAAATGTTATTTTAATACTTATAAATTTGATATCTGGTTGTTATAGTTTAATGCCATCCGATTATCATTTTACTGGTGATATTTGGGCGATGCGCGCATATTCTGATATTATTATTTATTGTAACGGTATTATTACATATTATTATTTATTGTAACGGTTTCTGATATTATTATTTATTGTAACATTTTTGTTTATTGTTGGAAAAGAATGTATTTATTATTGTTTTGCTCCGTCAAGTGTCGTGTCTATTCGACAATCCGTCGTTGCGTATTTTTAGAATGTTCGAAATTTATTGTTTATAATTTTATTTATTGTTAGTAATGTTAATTTGTTATTAATTTGAGCCGTCGAGTGTCGCTTCTCATACGACACTCCGGCGTGTTTAGCGTGTCCGAAATTGTTTGTTTATAATTTATTTATTATTAATAATGTTAATTTATTATTAACTTGAGCCGTCGAGTGTCACTTCTCCAACGACACTCCGGCGTTGTTTGAAAAGAAAGAGAACTATTTTGAAATTATTTATTAACAATTAAATTTATTATTAATAATATTTGTTTACTGTAAGTCGATTGTTTATCGCGTTCTTAGTCCTCATGGCAATTTTGATCCAATTCGCGCTTTCCGTTCGCGCTAGGGAGTTAATTTACGATTTTTCCAAGGTCACGTCCCTTTTCTCAAAAAAACTACTCGCAGTGTCTCAGGACTTCGTCAGAAAGGTGAAACATCGTAGGGGTTTGTTATTTGTGACGATTATCCCCTTCTGCTAGCGTGCTCAGATTTTGCAAAGGAGTTCGTATATGTTTTTTATTGTTTCCCAAAGTTTTTACTAAATTTTCTAGATTTCGCGTGCGGCTATTCACAAAATCGCTCGCAGCGTCTCTGGACTTCGTCAGAAAGTGAAAACACAAAAATGCTTTATTGTTCATGAGGATTTTCCCTCTCTTATGGCGTGCTCAGATTCTGCGAAAACGTTTCGCTTGTATTTTTATTTGCGTTCGAAGTTTAATATTTTCCTCGGACTTTACCTGTGACGTTTATGGTTGTTTATTATTGCCGAATGGTACTTTTATGGGGGTGTTCCGGTTAGTTTGTGTCGAGAGTATGTTTTTAAAGTCAATTTGTTCAAAATTGTATTTTTATTATTGTTTGTTATGTTTTTGGCTACGTTATTGTTTTATTGCTGGTCAGAGCTGCGAATTTTCCTGGTGGTACATACATGCGGGTTATTTAGAAAATTATTGTGTTATCGGTTGATACGCTACGGTGTACTATCGTACATATTATTTTGTGATAATACCTATTGTATTGATATTATACGACGATTCTGTCGTCGTAGTATTGTGACTTATTATCTAGGTTTATGTGTGTCTCGCTTCTATATTTATTATTTCAGTGTTCCCGAGAATAAAGTAAATCGAAAAAAAAAAATTTGTGTGTGTGTCGGTTACTTATTCTGGTGCTGAAGTGACCCAGGACGTGACAATTCTACTCTTCAAATACGCAAGATCCCTGCGTTTGGGGCAACCAAACATGCCCCAATCGAACGCAAAGTCGCTTCATACCGAAATCGTATATTTGAGTTTTACGCTCGGTGTAGGCATTCCAGCTCGTATTATGATAAGAAAAATACTTTATTCTATGCAAATATGCAAGATCCGTGCGTTTGGGGCAGCCAATCATGCCCCATTCGAACGCTAAGTCACTTTATAACGCAATCGAATATTTGAGTTTTAGGCTCCCTGTAGGCATTCCAACTCGCGTATTATGAGATGGAAAATACTTTATTCTATGCAAATACGCAAGATTAATGCGTTTGGAGTAGCCAAACAGGCTCCAACCGAACGCAAAGTCGCTTCATACCGAAATCGTATATTTGAGTTTTACGCTCGCTGTAGGCATTCCATCTTGTATTATGTGTGACGTGATTTTTTGGAATCACCGTCACAAACTTAAGGAAAAAAGCATCTAGTGCCTTTTCTTGCGAAAATACCGAATTTTATGGTATAGATCTCGTTTTGCTGCCTCTCTCGCTAATCGCGGTACGATTTAGCTTACGGGGATACAGTTCCGCTAACGTTTATTTTTTTGTACGGTTACGGTAACAGTAAAGATCCAGTTAGTCGGGGTTTTCGAATCCAGTTGGTGGTGCGGATCTATAAGTTATTACAAGCCCAACTGGAGGAGAGACTCGACGAGGCTTCGTTACGAATACGCCAAAGTCCGGTGCAAACCCGGCGCTCTAGTGGGTGATACGGTAAAGTGCAATGCGTTGGAGAACAGGCGGAGTTACGGTTTAGTCCGGACAAGGATGGAACACTTGTGCCGTGTTTTTGAGATAGGGAAGAGCCTTGTTTTCACGCATTGCACGGGAGAAGCGATCGTAACGATCCTCGAAATTTACCGCTTTGTACAGTTCGGTTACAGGCTCCCGTTGAAATCTCGTTTCGAAATAGTTTGAGAAGGCAGTAGCTATCGGTCAGAGTTCCCGAAATAATGATAATGGTCCGTTACAGGTGTTATCGTAGACAAATGAGTCTACCGAGTGTCGTCCTCGAGGCAACTCGGACTTCGCTCGCGCTCCCGTGTGTTTACGGTTTTTCGGGTATTGTCTCGCGCTCGCGATGCGTGTCTCGCTCGCGCTGTCGTAGACTCCGGCTACCGTCTCGCTCCGGTTCGTGTGTCTCGCTCGCGCTACCTGTCACCGCGCGTTCGCGGTTCGACTCGTGTGCCGTTTCGTGCGAGTTCTTTACCGATTTCCTGTGTTCAGGACGCGTTTCGGTTAACGTTCTTGAGGTACAGTGAGTGTGGTTAAGGTCCGGGGCATCGCAGGATGCGGATCTCGCTCCGTATCATTGGATTTATTCCTGCGGTTCGGTGAGTTTATCGTTTGTGTAGATTTTCGATCGCGTATAGGATTCGTTCTCGCTGTCGTTACGCTCGCTCGACCCTTCGGTAAGCTGAGCGCTCCCGATGCACGCAGGTGCGATCTCTGTTACGTCGCGGCTTTGATTTCAATGGATTTATTCCTTTCTTTTTGCAGGAATCCGGATTTTACTACTTGAGCGACTGGTAGCTGGTTATGCGAGGATGCTCCGTGTTTAAACCGGAATGCGCCGGTTAGGGATCGGAGCAGTACTGGATGAGTGAAGTGAGTATTGTCGATACATACCTTGATTCTTGATATTTTGTATGGCAGGTGATGAGCTTCTGGGCGTAGCGGGTTGAAGGCGCTATTTTCCAAGGATCAGCTCCGGAGAGGACGCAGGAGATGGCCTGTCCTCGTCGATTACCGTGGAGGTGTCGGAACTGTCGTCGTCCTCGATGACTGTCTCAAGATGCGGCAGAGGATGTCGAATTCGTGTTTGCACGGGTTGACCGCCGAGAGGATAGTCGCGGATAATTAGAATTTTATGGTTGATCAAAATGACGTCGGACACTATGGTCGGCGGATTTTTCGCAGCGATCTTGTTCTCGACTGAAATTGAATTTTCACCAGCGACGTCCATGAAATTGTTCCGTTGTTCCGCGGTCAACGTGGGTACTGCGGAAATTCGAGTAACCTGCGCTGTTATTCGGCGAACTCCTCCACGTGAATTTGCGTTAGCTACGACAATAGTTCGGCCTCCACGCAATTGGACCTTATATTTTATGTGTCTACGTTCCATTAGATTTTATGGGGTACGATTAGTTCACATTTGTCGCTTCTCATTTTTGAGGGTTAGGGAAGGATTTAATATTAACGTATTTATGCTATGGTCCTTATCTAAAAGCTTGAATCTCATTTATATCAGAATCGACCGATGTCGAGACTGATTTTATAAGATTCAATGGTTTTTTAAGCGTAATTACTTAATAATTGTCCTTATCTAAAAGCTTGAATCTCATTTATATCGGAATCGACCGATGTCGAGACCGATTTTATAAGATTCAATGTTTTTAAGCGTAAATACTTATATACTGTCTTTATCTAACACTTGGAAACCCATCTATATCAGAAACGACCGAAGTCGAGACTGATCTTATGCGACTTCAAGGAGTTTAAGCGTAATTACTTATGTATTGTCCTTATCTAAACCTTGGAAACTCATCTATATCAGGATCGATCGATGTCGAGATTGATTTCATGAGACTCAAGGGACTTAAGCGTAATTACTTATATATTGTCTTTATCTAACACTTGGAAACCCATCTATATCAGAAACGACCGAAGTCGAGACTGATCTTATGCGACTTCAAGGAGTTTAAGCGTAATTACTTATGTATTGTCCTTATCTATTTGGTTTTGGTATAGGGACAAGGAGTTAATTTCTTGCGTCAACAAATGTGAAATACTCGTGGTTTGAATTAAATTGTCCAAATGCCGTGGTTGACCTTACCTTGCGTATGTTGTTAACACTTGTTGAGCAGCGGCACGGTGCCTCTGACGGATCGCCGATTGTCGTTTATTGTCGAGGGATGGATTTTATGATTTACTGAGTTAATTGTTTTATTTATTCGGATCTATAGGATTCGATAGGTATATTTTAATATTTATTGTAATAATACGAACTTTTCGCTGGAGATATCTTATACCGGTGAAATACCGCCTGGTCGCAGCCAGGTATCAATCGCGAGTTATAATATTTATTGTAAAAATATAAATGATGATTGTTATTTTATAACAAAGGGAATACCGAGGTTCGCGAGAGTCTCTTCGAGAGCACTCTTTCAGTCGACCGCCGGTGTCGAGAGTCGTAGTAGAACTGAAGATCCATCGGAGCGCTCCTGACCCGCGAGTCTCCCGAGTCCGTGGTTGGTGGCGGGGAGGCCCTCGCGGATTCGCTCCGCTACTCTGGCCAATGATTCGTCGCTCCCGTATGTCGCCCTGTGGTGGGGCAGGCGCTCGTGGTAGCGTGATGGATGATAGGTGGGGCAGCCGCTTGTAGCCGCACTGTCCCCTGAGTGGGGGCCGCCGTTGTCTCGCGGCACCATGATGACTGATAGTGGGGCAGCCGCTGTAGCCGTGCTGTCCCTTGAGTGGGGGCCGCCGTTGTCTCGCGGCACCGAGATGGATGATGGTGGGGCAGCCGCTCGTAGCCGTGCTGTCCCTTGAGTGGGGGCCGCCGTTGTCTCGCGGCACCCAGATGGATGATGGTGGGGCAGCCGCTCGTAACCGTGCTGTCCCTTGAAGTGGGGGCCTCTGCTGTCTTGCGGCAGAGCAATGGATGATGGTGGGGCAGCCTCTCGTAGCTGTGCTGTCCCTTGAAGTGGGGGCCGCCGTGTTCTCGCGGCAGCGCAATGAATGATGGTGGGGGCAGCCGCTCGTGGTACTGCTGTCCCTTGAAGTGGGGGCCTCTGCTGTCTTGCGGCAGGGCAATGGATGATGGTGGGGCAGCCTCTCGTAGCTGTGCTGTCCCTTGAAGTGGGGGCCGCCGTGTTCTCGCGGCAGCGCAATGAATGATGGTGGGGGCAGCCGCTCTCGGTACTGCTGCACCCGTGCTGTCCCCTGAAGTGGGGGCCGCCTTTGTCCCACGGCAGCCCGATGGGCTATGGTGGGGGCCAAGCCGCGCATGGAGCCCTGTGCTGATGCAGCATCCCACGGGTCTGAGTTCCAACGGCCGGCGAGCTTCTCGGGATAGGCTTATCGGCGGCGATTCTCGGAGCCGCTATCGGAGCTGCGTCCGGTCTCGCGGTAGCTGCGCCGTTGATCGTGGTACTGCCTTATTAATTAACAGTTATTTGTATTGTATGGCTAACCAATGTAACTTTTCGTGATGGTTATTACTAGTGAGCAATCTACTACATCTGTTGTTAACAAAAAAAATATAATTAAGACATTCCTTGTCGTTTACGTTGTCATCACTATGCCTAAATCCATCATACAATGTTTGTTTACAATTATAAAAATATTCCGCGTCGCCGAGCATCGTCTCGACGGCGACCAGTTTCGAATATTCGCGAAGCCAAATACCAAGTCGGTATTCTGGTGTTACACCCGTTTTTAACAATTGCAACAAAATATTTTGTGATTATTATTTTAACGTCCCTTGGATTGTATCTATCATTAGATTTTTAGTGCTGCTGAGCATCGTCCAAATAGCGATGCTCAGTGCGGCATGTTTTATAATTAATTTTGAATTCTATTATTATATAATGGAATATTGTCATTATTATTGAGCGCCACTGAATATTGTCGCTTTCTTGATATTTGGTTTTGCGTTGTGTTATGGGTAATTAATGTTTTACCTATTATTAATAATGAAAATATGTTTGGATTATTTATTATATGTTGCTTTTGGAATATCGTGTTTGTACCGATATTCCAGCGTTACCCGTGATTTTGCACCATATGAGATTATTTATTTCTAATTTTATTTATTGTTATTAATGTTTATTTATTATTATTTTGAGCCGTCGAGTGTTGCTTCTCTAACGACACTCTGGCGTTGCGCGTATTTAACGTGTTTTGAAATTATTTGTTTATAATTTTATTTATTGTTAATAATGTTTATTTATTATTATTTTGAGCCGTCGAGTGTCGCTTCTCTAATGACACTCTGGCGTTGCGCGTATTTAACGTGTTTTGAAATTATTTGTTTATAATTTTATTTATTGTTAATAATGTTTATTTATTATTATTTTGAGCCGTCGAGTGTCGCTTCTCTAATGACACTCCGGCATTGCGTGAAAAGAAAGAGAACTATTTCAAAATTATTTATTAACAATTGAATTTATTATTAATAACATTTATTTACTGTAAGTTGATTGTTTATCGCGTTCTTAGTTCTCATGACAATTTTGATCCAATTCGCGCTTTCCGTTCGCGCTAGGGAATTAATTTTCGATTTTTCCAAGGTCATGCGCCCTTTTCGTAAACCGTTAACAGTGGCCAAAATACTCATCGGAAAATGTGTAATCGGTCGGCACCTTTATTGTTCGTGAGGGTTTTCCGCTTCTAGTAGCGTGTTCAGATTTTGTTGAAACCCCGTAGTTTTGTTTTTATTGCGACTTGAAGTTTACTAAATTTTCTCGGGGTTCGCCTTGGCATTGTATGTAGCCCGCATCGGCGTTTATTACCGTTATATATCGTTTTAAGTTTTACTTGATTTATGCTTTATTATTATTTGTTTAAGGCGATTGTTGTTGATTATTATTAACAATAATATGATAATGTAGAATGATGGTATTATATTGTTTACGGCATTATGCGTAATAACTAATTGTCCCAAAAAAAAAAATTTGTGTGGGTGTCGGTTACTCTTTCTGTCCCAAATTCGACCCAGGACGTAACACTTCCCCCCTTAAGTCCGAAGCAGTGCCGAGGCTCTGCGTAGGACCAGTGTGAAGGCGTCGGAGGAGTGCTGGGTCGATTCTTGGTACCGGCGTTGGAAATCTTCCGGACTCCCTCGCCGTCAAGTTGGGGTAGCCAAGTAGTTCTACCCGTTCATCCGCTACTGAATATCTTGCGCTATCCCTCGCCGTCAAGTTGGGGCAATCGGATGTGCTTGCCCTTTCCTCCGTAGTCGAAGATCTTGCGTTATCCCTCGCCGTCAAGTTGGGGTAAACCCGTTCTTTGCTTGGTGGTTTTACCCTTTCCTCCGTGCTTGGTTCGCCTTCGACGTCGGCCGGTGTTGGGGTGCGTTTGTGACCTAGCGTAAGCAATAATCCGGTCACGGAACTCCATATGGCTCCTAGCAAGTGAATGCTCCAACCATATAGCGAGTGAATTGCATATCCGTGGATGCATGTGTCAATTATCGATTTTATGATTTTTATGATTACGTAGATTGCGAAGACTCCGGCGCTGGCTGTGCCGAATTTTTCGAATCCACGCCATAATCTTTTTGCAGCACTCTCGGCCAAGTGTTCGAGAGTGTTTTCGTCTAGGAATCCTCGGATGGAGACACTTCCTTCAGGTATGCTGTATCCGACTGATCCTCTCGCCAGGTTGTTCAGGAGAGCTGGCTTCTCTGCAGGAAACATTATCCTGTCCCGCAGCTTCTTGATATCCGCCTCCGAGTAGATTCCGCTGTTGGCGAGATTTCCGATAGATGCGTAATGCCATGTCGGGTTCGACGATGGTTTCAGAGATTGTGGCGATGGTACCACGATCGGATGTGGTGAGAACCTATACCACACGTTGTCGATTTGGTATAATGCCGGCAACGTGGGATCGCACTCGATTTGCGTTGCTGATTTCAGCAACATCCTGGAAGTTGTTGATAGGAAGAACGACTCGTTTCGGTATGTGACGGGCAGCTCGTGGTAACACTCGTCCGTGCGGCGCAGCCCACATTCTACAGGGATGCACTTGACTATGTGCGCGACTTCCCCTGCGATCACCGCCATATATCCGGGTCCCTTCATGATGGCGAACGCGAATTTCTCCGGCAAAATTCCAGAGGTTGATAATGCGTTCTGGAGCACTTGTCTTTCCAGGTTACATCGCTGCGTGAGAACGTCCTTATACAAATTCTTCATTTGCAGCTTCACGTGTTTTTCCACGTACACAAATTTCGAGTTGATATATGAAAATATGTCCAGGTTCGACACTGATATTGGTTTATGTGTCGCGAATGACTCCCCTTTTCGCGTTTCCAGGATGAACAACTTCGGATGCTCGGTTCGAATTAATAAGTACCCGCACAATTGGAGTTCCGAACGTTTAGCTAGAGCAAACGTGGTTTCCTGGGTTGTCAACGTGTATACGTCAGGTGAGTTCGCGCGGTCCGCGGTAGAAACCAATTTCGTAGCTTTTCCTTCGTAGAGGACATCGTAACGATTGAAATTACACGAGTCCGTGGGCTCGGTTTTCCAGTATGCGCTATTGCCGTTGACGTCGATGCAGTGCCCGTCTGCCAACGTACAGCGTGTCCCAGTTTGCAACACGATTTCGTCGGTCGCCAGGTTGACCGTTGCCTCGTAACTAAGTAAAGTAATACTGACCGAGGCTTGTACGACGACGTTGTCCCACGTGCCGAACGGGTCGCTGTACTGAGTCCCAACGCACTTGCCATCGACCGAGATGGATCCAGCCATCGTGATGCTCCTTGTTGTCGTGCTGTTCCGACGTAATCCAATGAGCTGTCCTGCGCTGCTGACCGACAGAATCCCCGTCTCGTGAACTCTTCGACAGGATCTCTCGTCTAGCTCGTGGAGGTAGACTTGTCTTCCGTTGTGAACGATTGAATTGTGGGAGTGCATCCCACAATGGTAGATGGTTCTGTCGATCTCGATTCTACACTGTGTCACTTCGGCACTGTTAAAATCCGTGAGTTGAAGCAGTTGGATATAGGCGTTTGCCGTCGTTGGCTCCAGCAGAGGTATCTCGCACTCCGCGACACCATTGAGAGAGATCGTTGTAATGTTGAGTGAGGAGCCCCCGCAATCGTAGCCGATCAGGCCCAGGACTTCCGTCGCCCAAACGAGGAGGAGGCATATCTCTATCCTCATCCTAAAACAGAACATGCGTCCCTTATTAGTCCCTTTAGGTCACGAGGTCGGATTTCGTCCACCTCCCGCTGCACGTCCTTCGGTGCGCTCGCGACACTCTATCGTTTGGCTGGTCCATATTTCTTTTTAATCGCTTCAGCTCATAGCCGCACTTGGTGCACGTCCAAAGACATCGGAGGTGGGCTATATGGTCCAAACCTCCGTGGTCGAGGATGGTGACTTTCAGCCCGCTCTTCTTGTTCACTTCGGCCATCTTATTAAGGAATAACTCCCCATGGTCCATGCCGTCGTCATGCGTGTTCACGAAGATGTACGCGTGTATCATCTCGTGGACGAGGGTTTCCACCATGCACTTGATCTCCCGTCCTACCAGCAACTTTTTCGAGAGAAAAATTTCCGGGAACGGGCGGGTTTGAGTCATTCCTGCGCTAAGGCATACTTGAGGGGACCACCTTACAATGAATCCTCGAACCTTATCTTCGAAATATTCCTTGTTATAGGCCTTGAAGACCTCCCAGAGATTGGGGAGTGGTTCTGTCAGGAGTTCCGCCAATTCCTCACGGTTGTAGATCGACATCGGCGGTTTCTCCTCGATGGTCGTGTTGCTTCTCGTGCGCCTTGAATTAGTCGGAGGCCGCATGTACGGGCATGCGGCACGATCGAAATCGCGGGTGATGTACCGCATGGTCACTCGAGATTGCACACTGAAGTTGGTTAAAGCTCACTGGAGTCTTTTAACACTAATCACGATTATTAGTTAAAGCTCACTTGAGTCTTTTAACACTAGCCTAAGGTTTGTTAATGCTCGCTGAGTTAGAGTCTATTAACACTATACTAGGGTTTGTTAAAGCTCGTTACACTAAGTCTTTTAACACTAAACTAGGGTTTGTTAAAGCTCGTTGCACTGAGTCTTTTAACACTAAACTAGAGTCTGTTAACACTAATTTTAAGGTCTATTAGTACTACACGATAGGGTTTGTTAAAACTCACTATAGTGGAGTCTATTAGCACCGGAAACACACTAAAAGTCCACTGGTTACTCGTTGCGCTGCACTTGTACGGTGTTCGGTCGTTTGAACGTCGTGGTGCTGGTCGCGGGCGAGAGGCGTCTGGCGTTGCTCCGTGCGCGCTCCGTCGACGGCACCGCGTGCGTCGAATGGACTGGTGGAGGGGGAACCGCGTGGCTCTGACCCGGCGTGCTGACCCATCGTGGCAAGGGTAATTCCCTTCTATTAGTGCAATACCTTTTTACGTGGATCTGCACAAGACGTTTTATGACCGTTGAGTCTCGATCGCCAGGTTCGCGGCATAATTGCGGCACGATTTTCCCCATGATGATTTTATATTTCTCCTTTGTTAAACTTCCTCCGGTGTAATGAGGCATCAGTATTGCCGCGACTTCCTTTTCAATCTCCTTCTGGCGTTGAAGTTTGCTCCAGTACCTGGCTTCTATCTGCTTTTTAATCGTAGGGTTTGGCAACCTGTCCATGATTTGTAACCGGTTGTTGATGACGCGCACCCCGATTTTCTTCTTTGCAGGCGAATCGTTTTCCTTCAGTTTGCAGACTTCCGTTGCTGGACCTTTAGTCGTGTTTTCCATCGTTGGTGAGGAACCGAATAGTGCCTCGAGGGTGGCTCGTCTCTTGGCTGCTTTTGCCAAGGCCTTGCTGTGCGTTGCCGAACTCCAGTGTTCGGCCATGATGATCGGATGAATTGTCTCTTGCAGTACCTCCTGCTACGACTGTTCGCTGATAACTGTTGCTCCTTGACGTTGCTGCACAGATTTTGTTCGGCAGGCGAGGAGGAAGGGGGTATTCTCCTGTTCTCCCTTCACTGCTCATCTTCCTACGAGCAGCATCCCCTCCTTAGCCAACGACGACCCATGTGCCGTGGCATTTCTGTCTGTGGAGTCTCGCGATTCTGTCGCGCGGTTGGTCGGTCCTCCGTTTTAATCGCACTATCTCTCTTTTGCAGTTGGTACACTGCCAAAGCACTTGTAAGTGCGCGATGTGGTCCAGGCCTCCCTCGTCGAGGATACTCACATTGAGGTTTGTTACTTCGTTTATGTCTGTCATTAATTTGACGAAGTCCTCTCCGTGGCGCAGGGCGTTAACGTGCGTGGTACAGAAAAGAAATCCGTGGATCATCTCGTAAATAAGCGTCTCGACCATTACTCGAATCGCGCGGCCCACGAGGAGGGTTTTCGAGAGAGTAATTTTTGGAGACGGCCGAAACACTGTTTTCCCTGCTACCGATTTTAGCCGGGCGCACCAACGCACCTCGAATCCCTGGATTTCGTTGCTGAAGAGTTCCATATTGTAACTCCTGAATATCTCCCAGAGGTCGGGAACGGGTTCAGTTAGTATCATTCCCAGCTCCTCGCTACTATAAGTTGGTTTGGGTTCGCTCTCGATGATCACGACCTCGAAAGGTTCTACTCCACCGCTGCTCGTGCCTGGTTGGGGTTCCATTGTCTGATCGTACTGGATCTCCATGTATTGGTTGGGTTGCGGCGGTTCAAAGTCGCGTGTTAATATCCTCATGATTAGTTAATCACGAACACTGAATAAATTATTTTGGCGCACTGAGTCTATCGTCTCGTCGCACTGAGTTTTATTGTCTCGTTGCACTGATTTACCCGATGCCTTTGCCGCTGCTCCACTCCGCGGATTGTTTTATGGCATGCTCCCTTTGTCGCTGCCGAGCGTCGACTGATGCTCCTCGATGCCGTCGCTCGGGATTTTCCCGGTGGTGAGCCGCTCGGTGGAGGGAGAGCTGTCGGTCTCGTCGCTGTGCAGTGTTGAGAGCCCGAACTTTTACGATGGCAATAATCGAGTTTATCACGATGCTCGGAGATCCGTTATAACTGAAAAGGTCTCTAGAACATCGACTCGCTTGGGTCGTATGTTGAAACGCAGCCTATAACACCCGCGTATACCGGATAACTCTCCACCACGTGGAAAAGGTACGGACTATACCCCTCGCTGGGGTGGTGAATTAGTACCCGAGCCACTGAAGTGATGGCTCCCTCGCTAGTCAAGAGAGTTATACTTCCGACGGAGTGGAGTGCGACTGCAGGGCTCAATGCGTGAATTTTTACGAAATTTATTCCGTAATTGAGGTTGACCGCAAAAGTGCCCGTGCCGTTGGCCAAAACAGGGGAGTGGATCACTTCCTCTATTTCCGGATATGGCTCGTTTGGTGCTGGGAGACCCATCTCGAACTCTCGGCGAACCATTGTTCCGTCTCCTCCGCGATTTCCAAGGATTTGGCGTCGGATTCCTCTGGAACAATGGATTTTCCGACTATAGTCTCGTCAGACGCAATTTGTTGGTGTGAACGACTCTGGGTCGTTGGTTGTGGTTTATTTTTACGTTTCCGCCGGATAATACTTCGATGACTTCGTAGGGCCCTGTATATTGGTCGCAAAATTTGCCCGCGCTCGGTTCTTTTAACATAAGCACCTTGCTACCTACACCGAAATTTTGCGGATTTGCCCGTCTATCGTAATATTGTTTCGATCGTTCCTTAGCTGCTTTCAGATTTTCCGCTGCGAGTTCCTGTAGCCCATGCACTTTTTCGAAGAGGTTCTCGAGGTACTCCGCGTACGTTTCGTCCTGATGCTCCTCGATCTGAGTGTAGGTTGATGGTTGTCTCGCCGTCCTGCCGAACACCAGTTCGAATGGTGTGAAGCCTGTTCCCTCGTGTTTACTGGTATTATAAGAGAACATTGCTAATTCGATGAATTCATCCCAATCGTGGTGGCCGTCTACGTATTGTTTTAGGTACTCGGCTAGTACGTGATGTGATCTCTCGATTGATCCGTTCGTTTGGGGATGATATGCCGTCGTGCGGTATTGCTTGATTCTAAATTTTTTAGCTAAGGCTTTCATCAGGCTGCTCGTGAAGTTGCTGCCCTGATCGGTGAGGAGTCCTCTGGGCGCACCGAATCGGGAAATAAATTGCTTGGCAAAGGCGTCTGCGATGTCCAGCGATGATGTTTTCGCCAAAGGTATTGCCAAGGAATATTTCGAGAGAAGATCTTGTATCGTCAAAATATATGTGTTGCCTTTCCTAGTGGTTGGTAATGGCCCGACAATATCCATTGAGATCTTATCGAAGGCGCACCCTGGAGTATCCGTTATTACCATAGGCTGTTTCGTTTTGACGCGGACGAGTTTTTTGAGCTGACATCCGCGGCAGTGTTGTATGTATTCGTTCACCTGGGTCTTCATGTTCTCCCAGTAGAATCTTTCCCGAATACGCTTGTATGTCTTATTTACGCCCTTGTGACCACCGACTAGGGAGTCGTGGTTTTCCTGAATTATGTTTTTTCTTTCAGCTTCGGGAGGGATGCTGACGAGTTGATTGCAGATTGTTAACGTGAATGGTAAATCTCTAAGGTTGTCTACCAAGCGGGCTTGTACTTCCGCCCATGTTAAATTATCTATCCTATTAGTTTTTGCGATACTTGCTGATTCTAGGCCTAACTCTAAAATAACGTCTCGCAGAGATTGGAATGATTCTATCAGGTCGTCCAGTGATGTATTTGCTCGTAAATCGGCTTTTACTGGTAGTGCGAGCAGATACTTCGATTTTTCTATTCTAACGTTTGCCCTAGTCAAGTTTAGATTCCTTAGGACTGGGAATCGGTCTTCGGCGACCAGATCTTGGGCTCCGCTATCTACCGGTTGTCCCTTAGTGGTAACGAAGAATATTATATTGTCTTTTTGCATAACCAATCGATCTCTTGTTTCTTTTACCGTGAAACCTTCCGCTGCCGGTCCATCCGCGTTACGCTCGTACGGTATATCTACATGGTCGAACATTTCGCTATTAGAATCGCTATCGGAATTTGGCTCGTTGGACGTTTCGGACCTATTGTCTCTTATTTCAGTTTCTAACGAAGAATTTTCGGAACTCATTCTTAGTTGTTCGTTGATTCCGGAAGGCCCTTGATCGTTTGACTGTTCCATATTATTCCCGATTGATGTTCTAGGCGTTGCTGCTGGACCTGCGACATTGTCCTCGTGATCTCGATTTTCGTTTGTTTCGGGGTGATCGGGCGAACGATTGTTATTACCCAATGCTTCTGGATTTTCTAAATTTGCGGAGTGAGCCGGGCTGTCGCTCGGCGGGTCCCCGATTGACTGATTCTCGCGATTATTCTCGGGTTGATTTTCCTGACTATTATTTTCGGAAATCGGGATATCGGGAATATCCGATGTGTCCGTCGCGTCGGAACTTCCTATAGTTGCTTTTGTCTCGGGAATCGCTATTGTATTTTCGGAACGGTTTTCCTGATTATTATCGATTTTATTTTCGCGACTATTGTCGGACTGGTTTTCACGATCATCGTCGGACTGATTTTCGCGATTATCGTCGGACTGATTTTCGCGATTATCGTCGGTCTGAGTTTCTTGACTATTATTTTCGGATTTCGGGATGTCGGAAATATCCGATGTGTCCGTTGTGTCGGAACTTTCTATAGGTGTTTTTGGTTCACTTTTATCAGGTGCTTTTGGCTTCTTTCCGGGCCTAACCTCGAATATCGGCTCAGAGTCTGAATCTGAGGTCTGTGTTCGGGCGCGTTTCTCGGTTAAAACTTTTCTGCTAGTGGGTTTAGTAGTGCTGACTTCCGGTTTCGGTGAACCTGCCTTTTCCTTTTTGGTCGGAACCTCGTCGGAGTCCGGATCAGATAGTAGTTTTTTACGACGTTTCCTACGCGTGATTTTAATTTTCTCTTCAGAATCCGAGCTCGGCGGATTCTCCTTCTGTCTTTTCGCGGGGATCTCGTCGGAGTCGGTTTCGGACGGATCCTCTTTTGTACGGAACCGTATGGGCATGACTAAAAGTACTGATTTTTCGTTTGTTGGACTTTCTTTTTCAGGCGGATTTCTCGACAGGGCGTCGGCGTTGGCGTTTACTCTACCCGGTTTGTAAATGATTTTGTATTCGTAATTCGCGAGTTTTAGACGCCAATGGACTAACCTATTCGCCGGGTCTTTCACCGAATCGAGCCATACCAGTGGCTTATGGTCCGTTACGAGGGTGAACTCTCGACCATACACGTACGGTCTGAAGTGTCCCACGCAATAAACGATTGCCAATAGCTCTTTTTCAATAGTGGAATAATTTAATTCCGCGCCTGACAATGTTCGAGAAGCGTATGATATTGGTTTGTCGGAACCGATTTTACCCTGGCTAAGGATACCACCTATCGCGATATTAGAAGCGTCGGTAGTTATAATGAAAGGACGAGTAAAATCCGGGTATTGCAATACCGGTTCTTTGCACAAGGCATCTCTGAGTTTAATAAATGCGTCCTCCTGTTTTTGAGTCCACTTGAAGAGTGCCTCCTTTTTGAGCAACTGCGTCAGAGGCCTAGCGATTGCGGAAAAGTTTTCCACGAATCGGCGGTAATAACCTGCCAATCCGAGGAATTGTTTAATTTTTTTCGGGCTGGTTAAGCGCGGATAGTTTTTTATTGCTTCAATCTTTTTGGGGTCTGGTTTTACGCCGTCTTTGCTTATGACGTGACCCAGGTATGCTACTTCTTTGCGTAAAAATTCGCACTTATCCGGTTGTAATTTCAGGTTCGCTTTTCGCAATCGCTCGGCCAATTTATCGAACTTGATTTCGTGCTCCCTAAGTGAGCTGGCGTAAATCACTATGTCGTCGAGGTAAACGAAGAGCTCGTTACCCTGCAGACCGCATAATACATGGTCCATCAATCTTTGGAAAGTTGCCGGAGCATTTTTGAGCCCAAACGGCATACGATTAAACTGATAATGCCCAAATGGCGTTGAAAATGCGGTTTTATGTGCGTCGGAAGGATGCATACGGATTTGATGAAAACCGCTAGCTAGATCAAATACAGAAAAATACTTCGCACTACCCAGCTGGTCAAGAATTTCAGTTATGTTGGGAAGCGGGTAGGCGTCTCCGATTGTTTTCTCGTTCAAGTTTCTGTAATCAATTACCATCCTCCATCTCGGTCTTCCCTGTGAATCGGCCTTCTTTGGCACAATCCAAAGCGGAGAGCTGTATGGGGATTCGGATGGTTCTATAATTTTCCCGTTTATGAGATCGCCAATTTGCTCCGCAATCTCGTCTTTGTGAGCCGGAGGGAATCTGTACTGGCGAGTGAACACAGGTTGATCGTCTGTCGTCGAGATTTTATGCTCGACCGCATTTGTGTGATCTAAAAAGTGTCCTGGGATATGGAATAGATCGGAATTTTTCTCGATCAATTTTTCGACGCTTACTCGCTCTTCGGCGTTGAGATCCTCGAGTCGTAGTAAGTCTTTCACTTGTTTTACGCGTTCGCTCTCGACTCGTAAAACTGGATGAGTGCATGTGCTCTGAATGATACTGCGGCAAACCGGGTCCTTTACGCTAGGTATTTCACCGGATTTGCAGCAATTTTGCGGACAATATCTTGAACTGGGATCGTAGAGCTCGAATGCCTCTAAGGTCACTGCCGGAACAGCGAGCTCCACGTCCTCCTCGTTGGTATTGACCGCCATCAGGCATGCTACACCGTTTTTATTTGATGCGAGTGTATTTCCTAAGTAAATTCCATCTCCTGCATCAAGACGGGGAATATATCCCTCTTTTACTTCAGGATTCTTTACCCTAACATAATATACTACCCGAGATCTCCCGGGTATTACTACGGTTTCGCGATTTTTGAACGGGAGCGATTGATTTTTCCACCGAACCACTTCCTCGTTCCAATCGATTATCGCCCGATTTTTCGCGTGGAATTCTGAACCGAGAATGGCATCCTGCCTGATTGGAAATTCGTCTCCGACTACGTGAAATTCTGATTCCGTCCCCTTGATATTAATGAATGTCGAGCCTATGGTGAACACAGGTACATCTGAGATTCCTCTGAGCTTCAATATATCGTTCTGGTCTATTATGACATCCGGATTTAATGCTCTTATTTTTACGAGGTTTGGATCGGACCCGGAGTCAACGAGAAAGTCAGTTAAATTTTCCAATTGTGGGGACTCGATTTCTACCGTGGGAGTGAACGATTGTTTCCCTAGGCGGATGTTGACGGATCGGACGTTTCGGACGCGATATTTACCGTGCGCACCGGACGCTCTGACGTTATTTTCTCCGCTCGGTTCGCGCCGGGTTTTTCCGAGCGGGGATTCGCGTTTCCCGCGTTACGCTTTTCGTCGTTCTGTTTCTTAAAACACTGGGTAATTACATGGCCCAGCTTCGCGCAATAGTCGCAGGAGGGGCGCGGTTTCGCGTCACGGTTTTTGTCCCAATATTGCGTACCGATTGGATTTTTGCTGTTTTGCTGGTGAGTATCGTTGGCTCTCGGTCGTTGTGGCCGTTTTTCGGGGTATTTTGCCCAACAATCCTCAGTTTTATGGCCCTTTTTATTACAGTTACCGCAAATCAGGGTATCGCGAGCCACGATTGATTTTACGTTCGTCTGCGAAGTGTTTTTATTTTCCGACCGCGTTTCCCGAAAATTTACGCGATCGTTTTCGATTTCTTTTTCGATTTTCACCGCGTTCGAGTAGGCTGCGGCGAGAGTCGAGCAGCCTTCCAATTTAAGTCGGAGTCGAAAATCTGGGGGTAAACCGGCTATGAAACACTCGAGGGTCTCGTTTTCGAGTATATATCGTAGGCTACGTGATGTCGTGAGGTTGTCGGATATCTCTTCTTCCGATATAGCGTTATGGAGATCCTTTACTCGGCTTATATAATCGATAACGTGCTCGTTTTTGTTCTTCGTTATATTGCCTAATTCTCCTCGGTATTGATTAAGAGATTTTGATACACCGAAGACTTCTTTTAGGCGATCTGTGAAAGCTTTTACGTCTGTGAACGAATCGTCTTCCATCGCGGTGTATGCGCGGCCCTTTAGTTTATTGCGGAGAAGCCGCGTCAAAGTTATTTCGAGTTCCGCGGGGAACATATCTCTAGCCCGTTTGCACGCCCGAACGAATTTTAACACCGGTATATTCTCTCCGGAGAACATAGGGATTCCTTCGAGGATATCTTTGAAGGAAAGACGCGGTTGATTCGGGTCGTGGTGACACGCATTGGCCGAATTACTTCGTGGTGCCCTAGACGATGGCGTCTGAGATTCTGCTACTCGATGGCTGAGACGCTGCATGTCGCCTCTAATTGTGTCGAGTTCTAATACTATTTTCGTTAATGCGTCCTTAAATCCGGACGCTTGTGCAGAATCTGCCTCGAGGGTTTCGTTTTGCGGGTTATTATTTAAGAGTGCCTGACTTTGAAGTTCGATCTCGCGTTCGGCCAATTGTGCGTCCAAATCGAGCAGTCTACGTTTTTCCGCGGTTAATTGTTCGTGCAGTGTCTGCAATTCCTCATTACTGAGGTCCGTCATTTTGATATTTAATTATTTATAACCAATTTCTCTCAATATGAATAATTTAGCGACACTATGCGCGGAATACTAATTGGATTTTAACACCGAATATCGCGTATAATTTTGTTTCGAATGAAATGAAATAAAATTTTTCAGAAATATATATATATATGTCGAAAGCTATTGTATTAATTTTCCGATTTCTCAAATAATATACAGATTTTACGCGGATTTTACGATTCAAAAATGATTTTACTACGATTTTGGAATGATTTTTCAACTATTTTCACTGAATTCACACTGTTTTAACGCGATTTTTTTTTTGTTGATTTTGCAATGATTCTACACTGATTTTGCATGATTGTACGCTTGATTCGCGTGATTTTACACTGATTCGCGTGATTTTACGTTGGATTCGTGTGATTTTACACCGATTCGACAACATCCAGTAACATATCCCACCGCTGTCACCAGAAAACATAACCTGTTACGTCGCGGCTTTGATTTCAATGGATTTATTCCTTTCTTTTTGCAGGAATCCGGATTTTACTACTTGAGCGACTGGTAGCTGGTTATGCGAGGATGCTCCGTGTTTAAACCGGAATGCGCCGGTTAGGGATCGGAGCAGTACTGGATGAGTGAAGTGAGTATTGTCGATACATACCTTGATTCTTGATATTTTGTATGGCAGGTGATGAGCTTCTGGGCGTAGCGGGTTGAAGGCGCTATTTTCCAAGGATCAGCTCCGGAGAGGACGCAGGAGATGGCCTGTCCTCGTCGATTACCGTGGAGGTGTCGGAACTGTCGTCGTCCTCGATGACTGTCTCAAGATGCGGCAGAGGATGTCGAATTCGTGTTTGCACGGGTTGACCGCCGAGAGGATAGTCGCGGATAATTAGAATTTTATGGTTGATCAAAATGACGTCGGACACTATGGTCGGCGGATTTTTCGCAGCGATCTTGTTCTCGACTGAAATTGAATTTTCACCAGCGACGTCCATGAAATTGTTCCGTTGTTCCGCGGTCAACGTGGGTACTGCGGAAATTCGAGTAACCTGCGCTGTTATTCGGCGAACTCCTCCACGTGAATTTGCGTTAGCTACGACAATAGTTCGGCCTCCACGCAATTGGACCTTATATTTTATGTGTCTACGTTCCATTAGATTTTATGGGGTACGATTAGTTCACATTTGTCGCTTCTCATTTTTGAGGGTTAGGGAAGGATTTAATATTAACGTATTTATGCTATGGTCCTTATCTAAAAGCTTGAATCTCATTTATATCAGAATCGACCGATGTCGAGACTGATTTTATAAGATTCAATGGTTTTTTAAGCGTAATTACTTAATAATTGTCCTTATCTAAAAGCTTGAATCTCATTTATATCGGAATCGACCGATGTCGAGACCGATTTTATAAGATTCAATGTTTTTAAGCGTAAATACTTATATACTGTCTTTATCTAACACTTGGAAACCCATCTATATCAGAAACGACCGAAGTCGAGACTGATCTTATGCGACTTCAAGGAGTTTAAGCGTAATTACTTATGTATTGTCCTTATCTAAACCTTGGAAACTCATCTATATCAGGATCGATCGATGTCGAGATTGATTTCATGAGACTCAAGGGACTTAAGCGTAATTACTTATATATTGTCTTTATCTAACACTTGGAAACCCATCTATATCAGAAACGACCGAAGTCGAGACTGATCTTATGCGACTTCAAGGAGTTTAAGCGTAATTACTTATGTATTGTCCTTATCTATTTGGTTTTGGTATAGGGACAAGGAGTTAATTTCTTGCGTCAACAAATGTGAAATACTCGTGGTTTGAATTAAATTGTCCAAATGCTGTGGTTGACCTTACCTTGCGTATGTTGTTAACACTTGTTGAGCAGCGGCACGGTGCCTCTGACGGATCGCCGATTGTCGTTTATTGTCGAGGGATGGATTTTATGATTTACTGAGTTAATTGTTTTATTTATTCGGATCTATAGGATTCGATAGGTATATTTTAATATTTATTGTAATAATACGAACTTTTCGCTGGAGATATCTTATACCGGTGAAATACCGCCTGGTCGCAGCCAGGTATCAATCGCGAGTTATAATATTTATTGTAAAAATATAAATGATGATTGTTATTTTATAACAAAGGGAATACCGAGGTTCGCGAGAGTCTCTTCGAGAGCACTCTTTCAGTCGACCGCCGGTGTCGAGAGTCGTAGTAGAACTGAAGATCCATCGGAGCGCTCCTGACCCGCGAGTCTCCCGAGTCCGTGGTTGGTGGCGGGGAGGCCCTCGCGGATTCGCTCCGCTACTCTGGCCAATGATTCGTCGCTCCCGTATGTCGCCCTGTGGTGGGGCAGGCGCTCGTGGTAGCGTGATGGATGATAGGTGGGGCAGCCGCTTGTAGCCGCACTGTCCCCTGAGTGGGGGCCGCCGTTGTCTCGCGGCACCATGATGACTGATAGTGGGGCAGCCGCTGTAGCCGTGCTGTCCCTTGAGTGGGGGCCGCCGTTGTCTCGCGGCACCGAGATGGATGATGGTGGGGCAGCCGCTCGTAGCCGTGCTGTCCCTTGAGTGGGGGCCGCCGTTGTCTCGCGGCACCCAGATGGATGATGGTGGGGCAGCCGCTCGTAACCGTGCTGTCCCTTGAAGTGGGGGCCTCTGCTGTCTTGCGGCAGAGCAATGGATGATGGTGGGGCAGCCTCTCGTAGCTGTGCTGTCCCTTGAAGTGGGGGCCGCCGTGTTCTCGCGGCAGCGCAATGAATGATGGTGGGGGCAGCCGCTCGTGGTACTGCTGTCCCTTGAAGTGGGGGCCTCTGCTGTCTTGCGGCAGGGCAATGGATGATGGTGGGGCAGCCTCTCGTAGCTGTGCTGTCCCTTGAAGTGGGGGCCGCCGTGTTCTCGCGGCAGCGCAATGAATGATGGTGGGGGCAGCCGCTCTCGGTACTGCTGCACCCGTGCTGTCCCCTGAAGTGGGGGCCGCCTTTGTCCCACGGCAGCCCGATGGGCTATGGTGGGGGCCAAGCCGCGCATGGAGCCCTGTGCTGATGCAGCATCCCACGGGTCTGAGTTCCAACGGCCGGCGAGCTTCTCGGGATAGGCTTATCGGCGGCGATTCTCGGAGCCGCTATCGGAGCTGCGTCCGGTCTCGCGGTAGCTGCGCCGTTGATCGTGGTACTGCCTTATTAATTAACAGTTATTTGTATTGTATGGCTAACCAATGTAACTTTTCGTGATGGTTATTACTAGTGAGCAATCTACTACATCTGTTGTTAACAAAAAAAATATAATTAAGACATTCCTTGTCGTTTACGTTGTCATCACTATGCCTAAATCCATCATACAATGTTTGTTTACAATTATAAAAATATTCCGCGTCGCCGAGCATCGTCTCGACGGCGACCAGTTTCGAATATTCGCGAAGCCAAATACCAAGTCGGTATTCTGGTGTTACACCCGTTTTTAACAATTGCAACAAAATATTTTGTGATTATTATTTTAACGTCCCTTGGATTGTATCTATCATTAGATTTTTAGTGCTGCTGAGCATCGTCCAAATAGCGATGCTCAGTGCGGCATGTTTTATAATTAATTTTGAATTCTATTATTATATAATGGAATATTGTCATTATTATTGAGCGCCACTGAATATTGTCGCTTTCTTGATATTTGGTTTTGCGTTGTGTTATGGGTAATTAATGTTTTACCTATTATTAATAATGAAAATATGTTTGGATTATTTATTATATGTTGCTTTTGGAATATCGTGTTTGTACCGATATTCCAGCGTTACCCGTGATTTTGCACCATATGAGATTATTTATTTCTAATTTTATTTATTGTTATTAATGTTTATTTATTATTATTTTGAGCCGTCGAGTGTTGCTTCTCTAACGACACTCTGGCGTTGCGCGTATTTAACGTGTTTTGAAATTATTTGTTTATAATTTTATTTATTGTTAATAATGTTTATTTATTATTATTTTGAGCCGTCGAGTGTCGCTTCTCTAATGACACTCTGGCGTTGCGCGTATTTAACGTGTTTTGAAATTATTTGTTTATAATTTTATTTATTGTTAATAATGTTTATTTATTATTATTTTGAGCCGTCGAGTGTCGCTTCTCTAATGACACTCCGGCATTGCGTGAAAAGAAAGAGAACTATTTCAAAATTATTTATTAACAATTGAATTTATTATTAATAACATTTATTTACTGTAAGTTGATTGTTTATCGCGTTCTTAGTTCTCATGACAATTTTGATCCAATTCGCGCTTTCCGTTCGCGCTAGGGAATTAATTTTCGATTTTTCCAAGGTCATGCGCCCTTTTCGTAAACCGTTAACAGTGGCCAAAATACTCATCGGAAAATGTGTAATCGGTCGGCACCTTTATTGTTCGTGAGGGTTTTCCGCTTCTAGTAGCGTGTTCAGATTTTGTTGAAACCCCGTAGTTTTGTTTTTATTGCGACTTGAAGTTTACTAAATTTTCTCGGGGTTCGCCTTGGCATTGTATGTAGCCCGCATCGGCGTTTATTACCGTTATATATCGTTTTAAGTTTTACTTGATTTATGCTTTATTATTATTTGTTTAAGGCGATTGTTGTTGATTATTATTAACAATAATATGATAATGTAGAATGATGGTATTATATTGTTTACGGCATTATGCGTAATAACTAATTGTCCCAAAAAAAAAAATTTGTGTGGGTGTCGGTTACTCTTTCTGTCCCAAATTCGACCCAGGACGTAACATCTCGTGGCTTACAGCCAACCAAAATTAATGGTTTTCGTTTTGGAAATCTTGAGCTCCCGTTAGTATAGATTTCGCGTTACTTTATTGGCGAAGGATCGCAACCCTTCTACCACAACCTACACCCTGAGCAAACCGTGCATTTCCGCAACCGTTGCTCTCGCGAGTGTATTGGTGTTAGCTCGTTACCGTTCCGTTCCCGTTTTTATCGTTTTGTGTTTTGTCCTTGCGGAGGTCGGTTCCATCGACCTCCAGTTTAGTCCGGTTTGGCGATTCCGGCGACACAAAAATCCGCTGTTACGTCCTGGGTCGAATATGGGACAGAAAGAATAGTCCACGCTGACACAAATTTTTTTTTTGAAACAATTAGTTATCCTTCACTAGCGGCTAGAAACAATGCCGCAACATTATAATAAAGATATTAGTAATAATGATAAACAATAAACAATCATATATAATATAATATATACGGCCAAAGGCGAAGTCCGAGGAAAATTTGTTGAACTTTAACTTATCGTAAAAACTAAACCGCGAGCTTTTAGCAAAATCCGAGCACGCTACTGGAAGCACAAAATCCTTTTAGTGTTACATAGTGCCAAGTCCTACCACGCTTTTCGACGCATTTCTGGGTCACTGTGAGCGGTTTGTGAAAAAGGGGGCATGACCTTGGAAAATTACGGAATTAATTCTCTAGCGCGAACGGAAAGCGCGAATCGGTTCAAAATCACCAGGGTAACTAAAAACGCGACGACCAATCGTTGGGAATTCAACTTACAATAAATAAATATTATTAACAATCAAATTGTTAACAAATAATTTCAAAACATGCTAAATACGCCAACGCCGGAGTATCATTATAAAACAACGCTCAACGGCTCAAAATAATAATAAACAAATATTGTTAACAATAAATAAAATTGTTAACAAATAATTTCATAACATTTAAAAATACGTGTAACGTTGGGAGATCGGTATGAACACGGTATTCCATAGCGCCATATAATAACCAATCCATATTTTCTTTATTAATAATAAATGAACATTAATTACCAATAATCTGACGAACAAATACCATTCTTCACAACATAAAATAGCAACTATAAAATATATTGTTCGTAATTAATCAAAACGCGGACAACACCAGAATACCGAATCGATCTTGAGCTCCCTATGCAAAGCGGGTCGGCGTCGAGAAGATGCTCGACGGCGCGGAATATCATTATGATAATAAATAAATATTGTATCAGGAATTTAGGTATAAAGTTGAGAATGTAAACGGCAAAGATTTCTTAATTGTTTATTGTTAACAACCGTGTAAATTGTTAACTAGTAATAATTATCATTAAACAATTATACTAGGCTAGCCGCACAATACGTAGTAACAAAAGGCTAATAATCAGTAAAGCCATCATTTAATAATGTATCGGATGGCGCAGCGGACGCGACTCCGACAACAACTCCGCGAATCGTCGCCGATGAGGGCTCTCTAAGAAGCGAGCCCGTGGGATGCTGCATAGGCACGGCTACCGTGGAACAAAGGCAGCACCACCAGCAACGGCACGGCTGCGGTGAGACCGGACGCAGCTCCGACATCAGCTCCGCGAATCGTCGCCGATAAGGGCTCTCTAAGAAGCGAGCCCGTGGGATGCTGCATAGGCACGGCTACCGTGGGACAAAGGCAGCACCACCAGCAACGGCACGGCTGCGGTGAGACCGGACGCAGCTCCGACATCAGCTCCGCGAATCATCGCCGATAAGGGCTCTCTAAGAAGCGAGCCCGTGGGATGCTGCATACGCACGGCTACCGTGGGACAAAGGCAGCACCACCAGCAACGGCACGGCTGCGGTGAGACCGGACGAGGCTCCAACAAACAACTCTGAGAATCGCCACCGATAAGGCGATCCCGAGAAACTCTCTGCCGTTGGGATTCAGACCCATGGGATGCAGCATCAGCACAGGGCTCCATGAAGACGGCTGCCCCACCATTGGATGGCTCGGTTCCACGAAGCCCCACCGATAAGGCGGTCTCGAGAAGCCCTTCGCCGTGAGACAAAGGCGGCCCCACCATCATCCGTTACGCTGCCGAGAAACAACGGCGGCCCGCACTTCGAGGGACAGCGCGGCTACCGCGAAATCACGAGCGGCTGCCCCTCCATCATCCATCACGCTGCCGTGAGACAAAGGCGGCCCCCCACTTAGAGGGACAGCGCGGCTACCGCGAAATCACGAGCGGCTGCCCCTCCATCATCCATCACGCTGCCGCGAGACAACGGCGGCCCCCACTTCGAGGGACAGCGCGGCTACCGCGAAACCACGAGCGGCTGCCCCTCCATCCATCACGCTGCCGCGAGACAACGGCGGCCCCCACTTCGAAGACGGTACACCGCGGCGGGAGTACACAGGGGCGCCCATCATTGGCCAGCAGAACGGAGCGAATCCGCGAAGGCCTCCCCACCGCTACTCGCGGACTCGGGAGACTCGCGGGTCGGGAGCGCTCCGATGGATCTTCAGTTCTTCGACGACTCTCATCACCGGCGGTCGACTCATAGAGATCCCTCGAGGAGACTCTCGCGATCCCGGTATATTATACAAATAATTGTTCTTTGACCATTTTCTTCACCGACGGTTCGTACTAGAAGTGTCTAGTGAGGCACTCGCGACGCGGTATATTATTTTTGTAATTATTCAGTCTTTGTTTCTATCGGACCTTAGGGATCCGACATAATAATTATTCAACCATTAATAGCGCGATAAATACCTGGCTGCGTCCAGGCGGTATTCAACCGATACAATATATCTAAGCGAATAGTTTTCGTAGTATATCAAATAAATATCGAATATACCTCTTCGAATCCTATCGATCCGATTAAATAAAACGATTAAAATATAATAATCCGTACAGCCCGTTCCTCGGCAATAAACAATAACCGACGATCGGACAGAGGCACCGCGCTTCTCCAACAACAGACTACGACGTAAGTAAGCTCAGCCAAACCACACCATTGGACGTAGTCGTATTTACGCTCTATAATTTCACATTCCACGAGTATTTCGCATTTGTTGCCATAACCACGAAACTCTTTATTCCAAGACCACCTCAATACCAATTAATTAAGGTCTAGATAAGAAAACTAGATAAGAATTTATGCTTAAAAACCATTGAATCTTATAAAATCAGACTCGACAACGACTGAGGATGATATAAATGAGATTGCAAGCTTTTAGATAAGAAACTAGATAAGGATTTATGCTTAAAAACCATTGAATCTTATAAAATCAGACTCGACAACGACTGAGGATGATATAAATGAGATTGCAAGCTTTTAGATAAGAAACTAGATAAGAATTTATGCTTAAAAACTATTGAATCTTATAAAATCAGACTCGACAACGACTGAGGATGATATAAATGAGATTGCAAGCTTTTAGATAAGGACATTAGATAAGAATTGCGTTCATAAAAATCAGCCTCGACACAGATCGATTCTGATATAAATGAGATTGCAAGGTTTTAGATAAGGATCGTAGCATAAATACGTTAAGGTTCAATCCTTTCCTAAACCCTCCAATATGAAAAGCAACAAATGTGAACTGGTCGTATTTCGTAATTTTTAATGGATCATAGTCCCATCAAACAGAAAGTCCAATTGCGTGGAGGTCGAATTACTGCCGTAGCAAACGTAAAATCACGCCGGAAAGTTCACCAGAATCGCTGCGAAAAACTACCGAGTATCGTATCCGACGTCATTTTGGTCAAGCACAAAATTCTCATAATTCGCGACCACCCTCCCGGCGATCAACTCGCGGAAACGGGAATTCGGCGACCTCTGCCTCATCCTGAGCCAGCTATAGAGGACGGCGACACCTCAGACGCCTTCACGGTGATAAACGAGGACAGGCCATCCCCTGCGTCTTCTCCAGAGCTGATCCTCGGAAAGTAGCGCCTTCAACCTGCTACGCCCCCCAGAAGCTCATCACCTGCCATTCGATAGAAAAGAGAATAAGGTATAGTATCACATTAGGATAAAATCGGAAATAAATACAAACCACACTCATCCAGTGCTGCTCCGATCCCTAACCGGCGCATTCCGGTTTAAACAATGGAGCATCTCATATAATCCGTTACAAATCGCTCTATCGCCGATAGACACGTCAATGTCTCGCCGAACAAATACAACCCGCGACGTAACAGGTTTATATAATTTTTCTGCCGACAGCGGTGGGATAGTTACTGGATAGAGTGTAAAATTCGCAAAATCGAATCGAAAAACGTTTAATTCACAATCGAGCTAAAATATTAAAGGCCAATTAGTGTCCATCGAACATTAGCTTAAATTTGCTATTAACTTCGTTGGTAAAACATATGTAAAATCAGTGTAAAATTATTATAAAATCTCGCAAAATCATTATAAAATCGCGTAAAATCAGTATACAATTTGTAAAAATCGGTAAATTAATAGAAATACCTAACAATATATGTAGATATCAGTCCGAAACATTTTATCGTTTTTGAAATATTTATTCGAATCAAAATCGCGCGTGACACTCAAAGTAAAATCTTCCAATTGGTATTCTCTGCAAGTGTCGCTAAATTATTCATTTTGACAGCAATCAGTTACAAATAGTTAAACACCAAAATGCCTCTCAACGAAGAGGAACTTCTCAATTTGCACGAACAATTAATCGCAGAAAAACAGAGACTCCACGACATGGAGGCAGATCTGGCTTCTCGTGAACTAGAACTGCAAGGTCAAAATATTTTGAATCAACGTCCGTCTGACGAAAATCGTACAGAAAACCCCGCAACAAATCAGGGACTTCAAAACGTACTTTCGAATTTAGTGTTAGAACTCGACACGATTAAAGGCGACATGATGCGTCTCAGCAATCGGGTAGCAGGATCTCAGCCGTCAGTGACCCGGGCCGCGCCAAATAATTCGGCCAACGCGAGTCACCACGACCCGAATCACCCGCGACTTTCTTTCAAAGATATCCTCGAGGGAATCCCGATGTTCTCCGGTGAGAATATATCGGTTTTAAAATTCGTTCGGGCGTGCAAACGGGCCAGAGATATGTTCCCCGCGGAACACGAAATAACCTTGACACGGCTTCTCCGTAATAAACTCAAGGGCCGTGCGTACACCGCGATGGAAGACGATTCATTCACGGACGTAAAAGCTTTTACCGATCGCCTAAAAGAAGTCTTCGGCGTATCGAAAACGCTCAATCAATACCGAGGAGAACTAGGCAATATCGCGAAAAACAAAAACGAGCACGTTATCGACTATATAAGTCGGGTAAAAGATCTCCACACCGCAATAACGGAAGAGGAGATACCCGACGACGGCGCGACAGCGCGCACTCGACAAACAGCACTCGAAAACGAGACTCTCGAGTGTTTTGTGGCCGGTTTACCCGCAGACTTTAGACTCCGACTTAAATTAGAAGGCTGCGCGACTCTCGCCGCAGCCTATTCGAACGCAGTAAAAATCGAAAAAGAAATCGAAAAGGATCACATAAATTTCAGAGAAACGCGCTCGGAAAATAAAAATAATTCGCAGACCAACGTTAAATCAATCGTGGCTCGCGATACCCTAATCTGCGGTAACTGTAATAAAAAGGGCCATAAATCCGAGGATTGTTGGGCCAAATACCCCGAAAAACGGCCACAGCGACCGAAAGCCAACGATAATCACCAACAAGGTAATAAAAATCCAATCCGAACGCAAAACTGGGAGAAAACCCGGGACGCGAAACCGCGACCCTCCTGCGACTATTGCTCGAAACTGGGACACGTAATCACCCAGTGTTACAAAAAACAGAACGACGAAAAGCGTAACGCGGGAAACGCGAATCCCCGCTCGGAAAAACCCGGCGCGAACCGAGCGGAGAAAATAACCTCAGAGCGTCCGGTGCGCACGGTAAATATCGCGTGCGAAACGTCCGTTCCGTCAACATCCGCTTAGGGAAACAATCGTTCACCCCCACTGTAGAAATCGAGTCTCCACAACTGGAAAAATTAACTGACTTTCTCGTCGATTCTGGGTCCGACGCAAACCTCATAAAAATAAGAGCGTTAAATCCGGACGTCATAATAGATCAGAACGATATATTGAAGCTCAGGGGAATCTCAGACGTACCTGTATTCACCATAGGCTCAACATCGATCAATATTAAGGGGACGGAATCAGAATTTCACGTGGTCAGGGACGAATTTCCAATCAAACAGGACGGCATACTCGGTTCGGAATTTCACGCGAAAAATCGGGCGACAATCGATTGGGACGAGGAAGTTGTCAGGTGGAAACATCATTCACTTCCGTTTAAAAATCGCGAAACCATGGTAATACCCGGGAGATCTCGGGTAGTCTATTATGTCAGGGTAAAGAATCCCGAAATAAAAGAGGGATATATTCCCCGTCTAGATGCAGGAGCGGGAGTTTACCTAGGTAATACTCTCGCATCAAATAAAAATGGTGTAGCATGTTTGATAGCAGTCAATACCAACGAGGAGGACGTGGAGCTCACTGTTCCGGCAGTGACCTTAGAGGCATTCGTGCTCTACGATCCCAGTTCGGGATATTGTCCGCAAAACTGCCGCAAACCCGGCGAATTACTTAGCGTAGAAGACCCGGTTTGCCACAGTATCATACAGAGCACATGCACTCAATCGGTTTTACGAGTCGAGAGCGAACGCGTAAAACAAGTCAAAAACTTACTAAGACTCGAGGATCTGAATGCCGAAGAGCGAGTAAGCGTCGAGAAATTGATCGAGGAAAACTCCGATCTATTCTATATCCCGGGACACTTTTTGGATCATACGAACGCGGTCGAACATAAAATATCGACAACAGATGACCAACCTGTGTTCACTCGCCAGTACCGATTCCCTCCTGCTCACAAAGACGAGATTGCGGAACAAATTGGCGACCTCATAAACGGGAAAATTATTAAACCATCCGAATCCCCATACAGCTCTCCGCTCTGGATCGTGCCAAAGAAGGCCGATTCACAGGGAAAACCGAGATGGAGGATGGTAATTGACTACAGAAACTTGAACGAGAAAACAATCGGCGACGCCTACCCGCTTCCTAACATAACCGAAATTCTCGACCAGTTGGGTAGTGCGAAATATTTTTCTGTGTTCGATCTAGCTAGCGGTTTCCATCAAATCCGTATGCATCCTTCCGATGCACATAAAACCGCATTTTCAACGCCATTTGGGCACTATCAGTTTAATCGTATGCCGTTTGGGCTCAAAAATGCTCCGGCAACGTTTCAACGACTAATGGACCGCGTTTTATGCGGCTTACAGGGTAACGAGCTCTTCGTTTACCTCGACGATATTGTGATATACGCCAGCTCACTAAGGGAGCACGAAATCAAGTTCGCCAAATTGGCCGAGCGATTGCGAAAAGCGAACCTGAAATTACAGCCGGATAAGTGCGAATTTTTGCGCAAGGAAGTAGCATACCTGGGTCACGTCATAAGCGAAAACGGTGTAAAACCAGACCCCAAAAAAATCGAAGCAATAAAAAACTATCCGCGCTTAACCAGTCCGAAAAAAATTAAACAATTCCTCGGGTTGGCGGGTTATTACCGCCGATTCATGGAAAACTTTTCCGCCATCGCTAGACCTTTAACGCAGTTGCTCAAAAAGGAGGCACTCTTCAAGTGGACTCAAAAACAGGAGGACGCATTTACTAAACTCAGAGATGCCTTGTGCAAAGAGCCGGTATTGCAGTACCCAGACTTTACTCGTCCTTTTATTATAACAACCGACGCTTCGAATATCGCGATAGGTGGTATCCTTAGCCAAGGTAGAATCGGTTCAGACAAACCAATATCATACGCATCGCGAACATTGTCAAACGCGGAATTGAATTATTCCACAATCGAAAAAGAGTTATTGGCAATCGTTTATTGCGTAGGGCACTTCAGACCCTACATTTACGGCCGAGAGTTCACTCTCGTGACCGATCATAAACCGTTAGTATGGCTAGATTCGGTAAAGGACCCGGCGAACAGGTTAGTCCACTGGCGCCTAAAGCTCGCGAATTACGAATACATGTTACGTCCTGGGTCGAATCTGTCACCGAAAGAGTAATCGACATTTAAAAAATTTTATACGTATGTATATTTAATCGATATTTTAAGTAATAATAAAGCGGCGTGAGTCGCCGCATAATAGATTAGATTTACGATTCTGACATTTTGTCAAGCCATAAAGGCCAAAATATAAACATGAATCAGAATTTTATTAGAGCATTTGGCTAAGCATATCATATAGAGCTCCGAGGGGCTGGTGCCTTCCTACACTTTAGGACCAGCCGTTTCCGAGATATTCGAGGTTTCATATAAAAATGTATTTACCATCCTACGGTAGTTCAGTATACGCATCAGACTGCTTTATGCAAAATATTTCAATAATCCAAATATCGCCACAATTCGATGTCGATAATTAATAATAATTGCAAATCATTTTTATTAACATTTAATAATTATTAATAAAATAATAATTATTTTTATTTTATTTTATTTCTTTTGAAAACGCGCACAACATCGGAATATCGTCGTAGGAACGATATTCGATGGCACAAAATAATAATAATCAAGTAAACACTTTTAATTTTCAATCAACATTAAGTATTAATAATAATTACTTCCAAAACGTCGGAATGTTATATCAGAATCAATATTGGATGGCGATTAACGTAGTAATAATCGAACCGAATTAAAATCGAATATCAGTTTTATTATTATTAACAATTGCTGACAATTAATTATCATTTCAAAACTTTATATAATACGCGCACCATTGGAAATGGCGGGATGGGCGCACTTGTAATATCAGTTCATGACAAATAATTTATTTATTATTAATTGTTAATAACAATGACAATTAAATATTCATATATAGTAATACGAATAATTACTTTAGGCATTTGGCCTAATCATACATTGTATTAAACCATGTAATAAGGAATAATGGTTAAATAATTAATGTTAACTATAAGGCTGCTAGAGAATAAAATATCGGATGGCAGGCCGAGTGTGGGACCGGACGCAGTCCCGATAGCGAGCTCCGCGAAGGTACGCCGATAAAGCTCTCCGAGAAGCGAGCCCGTGCGACCGGACGCAGTCGCGACGGCGGGCTCCGCGAAGCTCCGCCGATAAGGCCCTCTCAGAATCGAGCCCGTGGGATGCTGCGTAAGCATGCGGCTCCACGCGCGGCCTGCCCCCGCCATCGACCGTTGCGCTGCCGCGCAACAAAGGGTACCCCCCGATACAGAGACAGCACGGCTACCGCGAAACCACGAGCGGCTGCCCCACCATATACCATCGACGCTGCCGTGAGACAAGGGATCCCCCACTCAGCGGACGGCACGAGAGCCGCGAGACAACGGCTACCCCCGCTCTAGGGACAGCACCGCTACCGTGAGACCGGGAGCGGCTGCCCCACCATATATCATCAACGCAGCCGTGAGACAATGGGTGTCCCCACTCAACGGACGGCGCGGCTGCCGCGAGAAGACGGCTCCCCCACCATTGAACGGCACGGCTACCGCTGGACCACCAGCGGCTGCCCCACCATCTACCATCGGCGCTGCCGCGAAGCGACGGCTCCCCATCACTGTGCGGTACGTCTACCGCTGGACCAAGAGTGGCTGCCCCACCACCCGCCAGCAGGCTGCAGCAAGGCACCGGGTGCTCCCACTACAACAGAGAGGCGCACCGCGGCGGGACTGTATGAGGCGCGCGTCATTGGCCAGCGGAGCGAAGCGAATCAGCGAGGGCCTCCCCCACCGCTACGCGCGGGCTTGGGAGACGCGCGAGCGGAGGAGCGACGATGGATCATCAGTTCTCGGTCAACTCTCATCTCCGCCGGTCGACACCTAGAGATCGCTCTAGGTGTCGACGCCCGCGATCCCGGTATATTAAGTAAATATCAGTTCTTCTACGACTCTCATCTCCGGCGGTCGACATTCAGAGTTCAGAGTTCGACATTCAGAGTTCAGAGTTCTCACGAAGAGACTCACGCGATCCCGGTATATCTATATAATCGAATAATTGTGAAGTCTGACTTAAGAATCTCTTCGTAATTATTGTCACGAATAAATAAAAACGCGATCGATACCTGGCTGCGACCAGGCGGTACATTCTAGCCGATACAAGATATCCTCGCGAATATTTCGAATCATCAATAATCTATCAATAAAATATACTTTTACCGAATCTTAAAGATCGGAATCCTGCATTAACCCTTCGGTATATTCGGTATATTCGGTATATTCGAATCTTAAAGATCGGAATCCTGCATTAACCCTTCGGTATATTCTAACCTATTTAAGATATCCTCGCGATCAATATTCTGAATTATTAAAATTAATAATAATCATCGATCGATACCAATTGTAACTTCAGTGTAAACTATTCGTCCCGAACCGAATTTAAAACCGAAAAGGTACTCCGACTAATAATATTTACTTTCGTTCTTCGACGACACCCAACACACTGATCCTACTCACGTAAGACCGTTGCAAAAACGCGAGAAACCATACGTCGGAAAATCCAACGAGGACCCTAGCTGCGAGGATCGACCCGTCAACGACCAAATCACGGAGGACGGCAACATTTCGGACGCCTCGACGGTGCTCTACGAGGACAGGCGGTCAGCGGCATCTTCTCCTGAATTAATCGTTGGCGTCTAGCAATTTTCAACCCGCTACGCCCCAACAGCTCATCACCTGCCAAACAAAGAAACAAACAACAGGAAATCAGGTATACTATATCACGTAAGAATCGAAATTCTCCAAAATCATATAAAACTCTACACTCATCCAGTGCTGCTCCGATCCCTAACCGGCGCATTCCGGTTTAAACCTTGGAGCATCCGAATATGCTTCCTTAAAAGTCGCTCACTCGTAGATCCGGGATTTTTCTGAAAAATAAAAAGGGAAAAATCAATTAAAATAAACCGCGACGTAACATACAAAATCGTTTATAAACCGGGTAGAGTAAATGCCAACGCCGACGCTCTGTCGAGAAATCCGCCTGAAAAGCAAACGCCAAAAAACGAAAAATCGGTATTGTTAGTCATGCCTATACGTTTCAGAACACGAGAGGATCCGTCCGAAACCGATTCCGACGAGATTCCCGCGAAAAAGAAGAAAGAAAATCCGCCAAGTTCGGACTCCGATCAAAAAATTAAAGTCGCGCCTAGGAAACGAGCTAAACAACAAATATCTGATACTAGCTCTGACGAGATCCCTAGGAAGAAGGAAAAGGAGAACTCTCCTGATCCGGATGTCGGTCAGACAATTAAATTTACGCAGGAAACAGTCACGCCTAAAAAGCGGACAAAACAACAAATATCCGATTCAGATTCCGACGCGATTTTCGAGTTTAAGCCGGAAAAGAAGCCGAAAACACCTGATAAACAACCAGTAGAATCAAACGCTAGCGAACTTCCTGCAACAGTGATCGTTTCACCAAAACCACTAATCGATAGTTCCGATAGCTCGGACTCAGTAGTATATCCCGAAATACAAAATCAGGAGGACAGCTCTAGCGATATATCGGATATATCAAATGTCCACAAATCAGAGGAAGATGCAGAAAACATTGCCGATCAAAATAGTCCGAAAAATCAGCCTAAGGACATTCCGGGCGATCTCTCAGATCGTTCTGCAAGCCCTGAAAACACACCGATATTAGAAAGTACCAGTAATCCATCCGATTTACCTGCAATCGAGGATAATCAAAATGTGGAAGACAATACGGTCAGTCCTCCAGCAGCTCTTAGTCCAACAAACGAAAATGATAGTGCTAGTGAATCAGTCCCACAAGGGAATTCGGGAATAATCGAACATTCCGAATCAAATCATGAAATTTCTCCACCAGAAATGGAAAACAGCGACGATAGGTCAGAAACGTCGATCGAGCCAAACTCCGAAAGCGAGTCAGATAACGAAATTTTTGACCAAATTAACATCCCATACGAACGTAATGAGGATGAATATCGAGCCGAAACTTTCACGGTGAAAGAAGTGCGGGATCGCTTAGTGATGCGAAAGGATAACTTAGTGTTTTTCATTACCATTAAGGGACAATCAATCGATAACGGAGCCAAAGATTTGGCTGCAATCGATAGACTTCCAGTGTTAGCAAACTTACATTTGACTAGAGCAAACGTTAAAACCGAAAAATCGAAACATTTAATCGCACTTCCGGTCAAAGCAGACTTGCGAGCTAACACGGCGTTAGACGATCTAGTGGAATCCTTCCAATCACTACGAGACGTCGTAATAGAGTTAGGCTTAGGATCGGTTAGTATCGCGAAAAAAAATATGATTGACAATCTGCCTTGGGTAGAAATACAAAATCGGTTAACAAATACTCTGAGAGATCTGCCGTTAACACTGACAATCTGCAATCAACTGGTCAGAATCCCTCCCGAACCGGAGAGAAGGGATATTATTCAGGAGAACCACGATTCTTTGATCGGTGGTCATAAAGGCGTAAATAAAACATACAAACGGATTCGGGAAAAATTCTACTGGGAAAACTTGAAAACCCAGGTACAAGAATACATCCAACATTGTCGTGGATGCCAACTCAAAAAACTCGTCCGCGTCAAGACCAAGCAGCCAATGGTGATCACGGATACCCCGGGTAGCGCCTTCGACAAAATCTCGATGGACATAGCCGGGCCATTTCCAACTACAAAAAAGGGAAATCTGTATGTCCTAACCATACAGGATTTACTTACCAAATATTCTCTCGCAATTCCATTGGAAAAGGCGTCATCCGTGGACATCGCCGACGCTTTCGCCAAGCAGTTTATCAGCCGTTTCGGGGCGCCCAGAGGAATCCTCACGGATCAAGGCAGCAATTTCACGAGCAGTCTGATGAAGGCTTTGGCGAAGAAATTCAGAATCAGGCAATATCGTACGACGGCATACCATCCTCAAACGAACGGATCGATCGAGCGATCGCATCATGTGCTCGCTGAATATTTGAAGCAGTACGTGGACGACCATCACGACTGGGACGAGTTTATCGAGCTTGCGATGTTCTCGTATAATACCAGTCAACACGAGGGAACGGGATTCACGCCGTTCGAGCTGGTCTTCGGCAAAACAGCTCGACAGCCGTCGACGCATACGCAAATCGAAGAGCACCAGGATGTGACATACACCGAATACCTCGAGAAACTCTTCAATAAGGTCCACGGTCTACAGGAACTTGCAGCAGAAAACTTGAAAGTAGCCAAAGAGCGCTCCAAGCAGTACTACGATCGACGAGTAAATCCACAGAATTTCGGGATCGGAAGCAAAGTGCTTATGCTAAAAGAACCAAGTACGGGCAAGTTCTGCGACCAATATACAGGGCCTTACGAAGTCATTGAAGTATTATCCGGTGGAAACGTAAAAATTAACTATAGGTCAAAGCCCAGAGTCGTTCACACCAACAAGTTACGCCTGACAAGACTATAGTTGGAAAATCCCTTGTTCCAGAGGAATCCACCGCCGAATCCTTGGAATCGCGGAGGAGACGGAACAATGGTTCGACGAGAGTTCGAGATGGGTCTGCCGGCACAAACGAGCCATATCCAGAAATAGAGGAAGTGATCCTCTCCCCCCAGTTGGCCAACGGCGTTGGTACCTTTATGGTCAATCTCAATTACGGAATAAATCTCGTAAAAATAAGCGCACTAAGCCCAACAGTCACACTCCACTCCGTTGGGAGTATAACTCTCTTGATCGACGAGGGACCTATCACTTCAATAGCTCGAATACTGATTCATTACCCCAGCGAGGAATATAATCCGTATCTCTTCCACGTTGTGGAGGATTGTCCTTCTTACGCGGGTGTTATAGGCTGCATGTCAACATACGACCCAAGTGAATCTATGTTCTAGGGGCAATCAAGACGCAGCTGCACTCAACCCAACAAAATTAACCCCCATCGTAAAGGGAAAATCCAAGCATTTGTTACGTCCTGGGTCGAATTTGGGACAGAAAGAGTAACCGACACCCACACAAATTTTTTTTTTTTGGGACAATTAGTTATTACGCATAATGCCGTAAACAATATAATACCATCATTCTACATTATCATATTATTGTTAATAATAATCAACAACAATCGCCTTAAACAAATAATAATAAAGCATAAATCAAGTAAAACTTAAAACGATATATAACGGTAATAAACGCCGATGCGGGCTACATACAATGCCAAGGCGAACCCCGAGAAAATTTAGTAAACTTCAAGTCGCAATAAAAACAAAACTACGGGGTTTCAACAAAATCTGAACACGCTACTAGAAGCGGAAAACCCTCACGAACAATAAAGGTGCCGACCGATTACACATTTTCCGATGAGTATTTTGGCCACTGTTAACGGTTTACGAAAAGGGCGCATGACCTTGGAAAAATCGAAAATTAATTCCCTAGCGCGAACGGAAAGCGCGAATTGGATCAAAATTGTCATGAGAACTAAGAACGCGATAAACAATCAACTTACAGTAAATAAATGTTATTAATAATAAATTCAATTGTTAATAAATAATTTTGAAATAGTTCTCTTTCTTTTCACGCAATGCCGGAGTGTCATTAGAGAAGCGACACTCGACGGCTCAAAATAATAATAAATAAACATTATTAACAATAAATAAAATTATAAACAAATAATTTCAAAACACGTTAAATACGCGCAACGCCAGAGTGTCGTTAGAGAAGCAACACTCGACGGCTCAAAATAATAATAAATAAACATTAATAACAATAAATAAAATTAGAAATAAATAATCTCATATGGTGCAAAATCACGGGTAACGCTGGAATATCGGTACAAACACGATATTCCAAAAGCAACATATAATAAATAATCCAAACATATTTTCATTATTAATAATAGGTAAAACATTAATTACCCATAACACAACGCAAAACCAAATATCAAGAAAGCGACAATATTCAGTGGCGCTCAATAATAATGACAATATTCCATTATATAATAATAGAATTCAAAATTAATTATAAAACATGCCGCACTGAGCATCGCTATTTGGACGATGCTCAGCAGCACTAAAAATCTAATGATAGATACAATCCAAGGGACGTTAAAATAATAATCACAAAATATTTTGTTGCAATTGTTAAAAACGGGTGTAACACCAGAATACCGACTTGGTATTTGGCTTCGCGAATATTCGAAACTGGTCGCCGTCGAGACGATGCTCGGCGACGCGGAATATTTTTATAATTATAAACAAACATTGTATGATGGATTTAGGCATAGTGATGACAACGTAAACGACAAGAAATGTCTTAATTATATTTTTTTTTGTTAACAACAGATGTAGTAGATTGCTCACTAGTAATAACCATCACGAAAAGTTACATTGGTTAGCCATACAATACAAATAACTGTTAATTAATAAGGCATCATTTAATTAATATATCGGGTGAAGCGAGCGTAAGACCGGACGCAGTCCCGACAAAGCTCCGGGAATCGCCACCGATAAGAAGCAAGCATAAGACCGGACGCAGTCCCGACAAAGCTCCGGGAATCGCCACCGATAAGAAGCAAGCATAAGACCGGACGCAGTCCCGACACAACTCCGAGAATCGTCACCGATAGCGGCTCTCCAAGAAGCAAAGCCGTGGGACAAAGGCCGTACCACGATCAACGGCGCAGCTACCGCGAGACCGGACGCAGCTCCGATAGCGGCTCCGAGAATCGCCGCCGATAAGCCTATCCCGAGAAGCTCGCCGGCCGTTGGAACTCAGACCCGTGGGATGCTGCATCAGCACAGGGCTCCATGCGCGGCTTGGCCCCCACCATAGCCCATCGGGCTGCCGTGGGACAAAGGCGGCCCCCACTTCAGGGGACAGCACGGGTGCAGCAGTACCGAGAGCGGCTGCCCCCACCATCATTCATTGCGCTGCCGCGAGAACACGGCGGCCCCCACTTCAAGGGACAGCACAGCTACGAGAGGCTGCCCCACCATCATCCATTGCTCTGCCGCAAGACAGCAGAGGCCCCCACTTCAAGGGACAGCACGGTTACGAGCGGCTGCCCCACCATCATCCATCTGGGTGCCGCGAGACAACGGCGGCCCCCACTCAAGGGACAGCACGGCTACGAGCGGCTGCCCCACCATCATCCATCTCGGTGCCGCGAGACAACGGCGGCCCCCACTCAAGGGACAGCACGGCTACAGCGGCTGCCCCACTATCAGTCATCATGGTGCCGCGAGACAACGGCGGCCCCCACTCAGGGGACAGTGCGGCTACAAGCGGCTGCCCCACCTATCATCCATCACGCTACCACGAGCGCCTGCCCCACCACAGGGCGACATACGGGAGCGACGAATCATTGGCCAGAGTAGCGGAGCGAATCCGCGAGGGCCTCCCCGCCACCAACCACGGACTCGGGAGACTCGCGGGTCAGGAGCGCTCCGATGGATCTTCAGTTCTACTACGACTCTCGACACCGGCGGTCGACTGAAAGAGTGCTCTCGAAGAGACTCTCGCGAACCTCGGTATTCCCTTTGTTATAAAATAACAATCATCATTTATATTTTTACAATAAATATTATAACTCGCGATTGATACCTGGCTGCGACCAGGCGGTATTTCACCGGTATAAGATATCTCCAGCGAAAAGTTCGTATTATTACAATAAATATTAAAATATACCTATCGAATCCTATAGATCCGAATAAATAAAACAATTAACTCAGTAAATCATAAAATCCATCCCTCGACAATAAACGACAATCGGCGATCCGTCAGAGGCACCGTGCCGCTGCTCAACAAGTGTTAACAACATACGCAAGGTAAGGTCAACCACAGCATTTGGACAATTTAATTCAAACCACGAGTATTTCACATTTGTTGACGCAAGAAATTAACTCCTTGTCCCTATACCAAAACCAAATAGATAAGGACAATATATAAGTAATTACGCTTAAGTCCCTTGAGTCTCATGAAATCAATCTCGACATCGATCGATCCTGATATAGATGAGTTTCCAAGGTTTAGATAAGGACAATACATAAGTAATTACGCTTAAACTCCTTGAAGTCGCATAAGATCAGTCTCGACTTCGGTCGTTTCTGATATAGATGGGTTTCCAAGTGTTAGATAAAGACAGTATATAAGTATTTACGCTTAAAAACATTGAATCTTATAAAATCGGTCTCGACATCGGTCGATTCCGATATAAATGAGATTCAAGCTTTTAGATAAGGACAATTATTAAGTAATTACGCTTAAAAAACCATTGAATCTTATAAAATCAGTCTCGACATCGGTCGATTCTGATATAAATGAGATTCAAGCTTTTAGATAAGGACCATAGCATAAATACGTTAATATTAAATCCTTCCCTAACCCTCAAAAATGAGAAGCGACAAATGTGAACTAATCGTATCCCATAAAATCTAATGGAACGTAGACACATAAAATATAAGGTCCAATTGCGTGGAGGCCGAACTATTGTCGTAGCTAACGCAAATTCACGTGGAGGAGTTCGCCGAATAACAGCGCAGGTTACTCGAATTTCCGCAGTACCCACGTTGACCGCGGAACAACGGAACAATTTCATGGACGTCGCTGGTGAAAATTCAATTTCAGTCGAGAACAAGATCGCTGCGAAAAATCCGCCGACCATAGTGTCCGACGTCATTTTGATCAACCATAAAATTCTAATTATCCGCGACTATCCTCTCGGCGGTCAACCCGTGCAAACACGAATTCGACATCCTCTGCCGCATCTTGAGACAGTCATCGAGGACGACGACAGTTCCGACACCTCCACGGTAATCGACGAGGACAGGCCATCTCCTGCGTCCTCTCCGGAGCTGATCCTTGGAAAATAGCGCCTTCAACCCGCTACGCCCAGAAGCTCATCACCTGCCATACAAAATATCAAGAATCAAGGTATGTATCGACAATACTCACTTCACTCATCCAGTACTGCTCCGATCCCTAACCGGCGCATTCCGGTTTAAACACGGAGCATCCTCGCATAACCAGCTACCAGTCGCTCAAGTAGTAAAATCCGGATTCCTGCAAAAAGAAAGGAATAAATCCATTGAAATCAAAGCCGCGACGTAACAGGTTATGTTTTCTGGTGACAGCGGTGGGATGTGTTACTGGATGTTGTCGAATCGGTGTAAAATCACACGAATCCAGCGTAAAATCACGCGAATCAGTGTAAAATCACGCGAATCAAGCGTACAATCATGCAAAATCAGTGTAGAATCATTGCAAAATCAACAAAAAAAAAATCGCGTTAAAACAGTGTGAATTCAGTGAAAATAGTTGAAAAATCATTCCAAAATCGTAGTAAAATCATTTTTGAATCGTAAAATCCGCGTAAAATCTGTATATTATTTGAGAAATCGGAAAATTAATACAATAGCTTTCGACATATATATATATTTCTGAAAAATTTTATTTCATTTCATTCGAAACAAAATTATACGCGATATTCGGTGTTAAAATCCAATTAGTATTCCGCGCATAGTGTCGCTAAATTATTCATATTGAGTGAAATTGGTTATAAATAATTAAATATCAAAATGACGGACCTCAGTAATGAGGAATTGCAGACACTGCACGAACAATTAACCGCGGAAAAACGTAGACTGCTCGATTTGGACGCACAATTGGCCGAACGCGAGATCGAACTTCAAAGTCAGGCACTCTTAAATAATAACCCGCAAAACGAAACCCTCGAGGCAGATTCTGCACAAGCGTCCGGATTTAAGGACGCATTAACGAAAATAGTATTAGAACTCGACACAATTAGAGGCGACATGCAGCGTCTCAGCCATCGAGTAGCAGAATCTCAGACGCCATCGTCTAGGGCACCACGAAGTAATTCGGCCAATGCGTGTCACCACGACCCGAATCAACCGCGTCTTTCCTTCAAAGATATCCTCGAAGGAATCCCTATGTTCTCCGGAGAGAATATACCGGTGTTAAAATTCGTTCGGGCGTGCAAACGGGCTAGAGATATGTTCCCCGCGGAACTCGAAATAACTTTGACGCGGCTTCTCCGCAATAAACTAAAGGGCCGCGCATACACCGCGATGGAAGACGATTCGTTCACAGACGTAAAAGCTTTCACAGATCGCCTAAAAGAAGTCTTCGGTGTATCAAAATCTCTTAATCAATACCGAGGAGAACTAGGCAATATAACGAAGAACAAAAACGAGCACGTTATCGATTATATAAGCCGAGTAAAGGATCTCCATAACGCTATATCGGAAGAAGAGATATCCGACAACCTCACGACATCACGTAGCCTACGATATATACTCGAAAACGAGACCCTCGAGTGTTTCATAGCCGGTTTACCCCCAGATTTTCGACTCCGACTTAAATTGGAAGGCTGCTCGACTCTCGCCGCAGCCTACTCGAACGCGGTGAAAATCGAAAAAGAAATCGAAAACGATCGCGTAAATTTTCGGGAAACGCGGTCGGAAAATAAAAACACTTCGCAGACGAACGTAAAATCAATCGTGGCTCGCGATACCCTGATTTGCGGTAACTGTAATAAAAAGGGCCATAAAACTGAGGATTGTTGGGCAAAATACCCCGAAAAACGGCCACAACGACCGAGAGCCAACGATACTCACCAGCAAAACAGCAAAAATCCAATCGGTACGCAATATTGGGACAAAAACCGTGACGCGAAACCGCGCCCCTCCTGCGACTATTGCGCGAAGCTGGGCCATGTAATTACCCAGTGTTTTAAGAAACAGAACGACGAAAAGCGTAACGCGGGAAACGCGAATCCCCGCTCGGAAAAACCCGGCGCGAACCGAGCGGAGAAAATAACGTCAGAGCGTCCGGTGCGCACGGTAAATATCGCGTCCGAAACGTCCGATCCGTCAACATCCGCCTAGGGAAACAATCGTTCACTCCCACGGTAGAAATCGAGTCCCCACAATTGAAAAATTTAACTGACTTTCTCGTTGACTCCGGGTCCGATCCAAACCTCGTAAAAATAAGAGCATTAAATCCGGATGTCATAATAGACCAGAACGATATATTGAAGCTCAGAGGAATCTCAGATGTACCTGTGTTCACCATAGGCTCGACATTCATTAATATCAAGGGGACGGAATCAGAATTTCACGTAGTCGGAGACGAATTTCCAATCAGGCAGGATGCCATTCTCGGTTCAGAATTCCACGCGAAAAATCGGGCGATAATCGATTGGAACGAGGAAGTGGTTCGGTGGAAAAATCAATCGCTCCCGTTCAAAAATCGCGAAACCGTAGTAATACCCGGGAGATCTCGGGTAGTATATTATGTTAGGGTAAAGAATCCTGAAGTAAAAGAGGGATATATTCCCCGTCTTGATGCAGGAGATGGAATTTACTTAGGAAATACACTCGCATCAAATAAAAACGGTGTAGCATGCCTGATGGCGGTCAATACCAACGAGGAGGACGTGGAGCTCGCTGTTCCGGCAGTGACCTTAGAGGCATTCGAGCTCTACGATCCCAGTTCGAGATATTGTCCGCAAAATTGCTGCAAATCCGGTGAAATACCTAGCGTAAAGGACCCGGTTTGCCGCAGTATCATTCAGAGCACATGCACTCATCCAGTTTTACGAGTCGAGAGCGAACGCGTAAAACAAGTGAAAGACTTACTACGACTCGAGGATCTCAACGCCGAAGAGCGAGTAAGCGTCGAAAAATTGATCGAGAAAAATTCCGATCTATTCCATATCCCAGGACACTTTTTAGATCACACAAATGCGGTCGAGCATAAAATCTCGACGACAGACGATCAACCTGTGTTCACTCGCCAGTACAGATTCCCTCCGGCTCACAAAGACGAGATTGCGGAGCAAATTGGCGATCTCATAAACGGGAAAATTATAGAACCATCCGAATCCCCATACAGCTCTCCGCTTTGGATTGTGCCAAAGAAGGCCGATTCACAGGGAAGACCGAGATGGAGGATGGTAATTGATTACAGAAACTTGAACGAGAAAACAATCGGAGACGCCTACCCGCTTCCCAACATAACTGAAATTCTTGACCAGCTGGGTAGTGCGAAGTATTTTTCTGTATTTGATCTAGCTAGCGGTTTTCATCAAATCCGTATGCATCCTTCCGACGCACATAAAACCGCATTTTCAACGCCATTTGGGCATTATCAGTTTAATCGTATGCCGTTTGGGCTCAAAAATGCTCCGGCAACTTTCCAAAGATTGATGGACCATGTATTATGCGGTCTGCAGGGTAACGAGCTCTTCGTTTACCTCGACGACATAGTGATTTACGCCAGCTCACTTAGGGAGCACGAAATCAAGTTCGATAAATTGGCCGAGCGATTGCGAAAAGCGAACCTGAAATTACAACCGGATAAGTGCGAATTTTTACGCAAAGAAGTAGCATACCTGGGTCACGTCATAAGCAAAGACGGCGTAAAACCAGACCCCAAAAAGATTGAAGCAATAAAAAACTATCCGCGCTTAACCAGCCCGAAAAAAATTAAACAATTCCTCGGATTGGCAGGTTATTACCGCCGATTCGTGGAAAACTTTTCCGCAATCGCTAGGCCTCTGACGCAGTTGCTCAAAAAGGAGGCACTCTTCAAGTGGACTCAAAAACAGGAGGACGCATTTATTAAACTCAGAGATGCCTTGTGCAAAGAACCGGTATTGCAATACCCGGATTTTACTCGTCCTTTCATTATAACTACCGACGCTTCTAATATCGCGATAGGTGGTATCCTTAGCCAGGGTAAAATCGGTTCCGACAAACCAATATCATACGCTTCTCGAACATTGTCAGGCGCGGAATTAAATTATTCCACTATTGAAAAAGAGCTATTGGCAATCGTTTATTGCGTGGGACACTTCAGACCGTACGTGTATGGTCGAGAGTTCACCCTCGTAACGGACCATAAGCCACTGGTATGGCTCGATTCGGTGAAAGACCCGGCGAATAGGTTAGTCCATTGGCGTCTAAAACTCGCGAATTACGAATACAAAATCATTTACAAACCGGGTAGAGTAAACGCCAACGCCGACGCCCTGTCGAGAAATCCGCCTGAAAAAGAAAGTCCAACAAACGAAAAATCAGTACTTTTAGTCATGCCCATACGGTTCCGTACAAAAGAGGATCCGTCCGAAACCGACTCCGACGAGATCCCCGCGAAAAGACAGAAGGAGAATCCGCCGAGCTCGGATTCTGAAGAGAAAATTAAAATCACGCGTAGGAAACGTCGTAAAAAACTACTATCTGATCCGGACTCCGACGAGGTTCCGACCAAAAAGGAAAAGGCAGGTTCACCGAAACCGGAAGTCAGCACTACTAAACCCACTAGCAGAAAAGTTTTAACCGAGAAACGCGCCCGAACACAGACCTCGGATTCAGACTCTGAGCCGATATTCGAGGTTAGGCCCGGAAAGAAGCCAAAAGCACCTGATAAAAGTGAACCAAAAACACCTATAGAAAGTTCCGACACAACGGACACATCGGATATTTCCGACATCCCGAAATCCGAAAATAATAGTCAAGAAACTCAGACCGACGATAATCGCGAAAATCAGTCCGACGATAATCGCGAAAATCAGTCCGACGATGATCGTGAAAACCAGTCCGACAATAGTCGCGAAAATAAAATCGATAATAATCAGGAAAACCGTTCCGAAAATACAATAGCGATTCCCGAGACAAAAGCAACTATAGGAAGTTCCGACGCGACGGACACATCGGATATTCCCGATATCCCGATTTCCGAAAATAATAGTCAGGAAAATCAACCCGAGAATAATCGCGAGAATCAGTCAATCGGGGACCCGCCGAGCGACAGCCCGGCTCACTCCGCAAATTTAGAAAATCCAGAAGAATTGGGTAATAACAATCGTTCGCCCGATCACCCCGAAACAAACGAAAATCGAGATCACGAGGACAATGTCGCAGGTCCAGCAGCAACGCCTAGAACATCAATCGGGAATAATATGGAACAGTCAAACGATCAAGGGCCTTCCGGAATCAACGAACAACTAAGAATGAGTTCCGAAAATTCTTCGTTAGAAACTGAAATAAGAGACAATAGGTCCGAAACGTCCAACGAGCCAAATTCCGATAGCGATTCTAATAGCGAAATGTTCGACCATGTAGATATACCGTACGAGCGTAACGCGGATGGACCGGCAGCGGAAGGTTTCACGGTAAAAGAAACAAGAGATCGATTGGTTATGCAAAAAGACAATATAATATTCTTCGTTACCACTAAGGGACAACCGGTAGATAGCGGAGCCCAAGATCTGGTCGCCGAAGACCGATTCCCAGTCCTAAGGAATCTAAACTTGACTAGGGCAAACGTTAGAATAGAAAAATCGAAGTATCTGCTCGCACTACCAGTAAAAGCCGATTTACGAGCAAATACATCACTGGACGACCTGATAGAATCATTCCAATCTCTGCGAGACGTTATTTTAGAGTTAGGCCTAGAATCAGCAAGTATCGCAAAAACTAATAGGATAGATAATTTAACATGGGCGGAAGTACAAGCCCGCTTGGTAGACAACCTTAGAGATTTACCATTCACGTTAACAATCTGCAATCAACTCGTCAGCATCCCTCCCGAAGCTGAAAGAAAAAACATAATTCAGGAAAACCACGACTCCCTAGTCGGTGGTCACAAGGGCGTAAATAAGACATACAAGCGTATTCGGGAAAGATTCTACTGGGAGAACATGAAGACCCAGGTGAACGAATACATACAACACTGCCGCGGATGTCAGCTCAAAAAACTCGTCCGCGTCAAAACGAAACAGCCTATGGTAATAACGGATACTCCAGGGTGCGCCTTCGATAAGACCTCAATGGATATTGTCGGGCCATTACCAACCACTAGGAAAGGCAACACATATATTTTGACGATACAAGATCTTCTCTCGAAATATTCCTTGGCAATACCTTTGGCGAAAACATCATCGCTGGACATCGCAGACGCCTTTGCCAAGCAATTTATTTCCCGATTCGGTGCGCCCAGAGGACTCCTCACCGATCAGGGCAGCAACTTCACGAGCAGCCTGATGAAAGCCTTAGCTAAAAAATTTAGAATCAAGCAATACCGCACGACGGCATATCATCCCCAAACGAACGGATCAATCGAGAGATCACATCACGTACTAGCCGAGTACCTAAAACAATACGTAGACGGCCACCACGATTGGGATGAATTCATCGAATTAGCAATGTTCTCTTATAATACCAGTAAACACGAGGGAACAGGCTTCACACCATTCGAACTGGTGTTCGGCAGGACGGCGAGACAACCATCAACCTACACTCAGATCGAGGAGCATCAGGACGAAACGTACGCGGAGTACCTCGAGAACCTCTTCGAAAAAGTGCATGGGCTACAGGAACTCGCAGCGGAAAATCTGAAAGCAGCTAAGGAACGATCGAAACAATATTACGATAGACGGGCAAATCCGCAAAATTTCGGTGTAGGTAGCAAGGTGCTTATGTTAAAAGAACCGAGCGCGGGCAAATTTTGCGACCAATATACAGGGCCCTACGAAGTCATCGAAGTATTATCCGGCGGAAACGTAAAAATAAACCACAACCAACGACCCAGAGTCGTTCACACCAACAAATTGCGTCTGACGAGACTATAGTCGGAAAATCCATTGTTCCAGAGGAATCCGACGCCAAATCCTTGGAAATCGCGGAGGAGACGGAACAATGGTTCGCCGAGAGTTCGAGATGGGTCTCCCAGCACCAAACGAGCCATATCCGGAAATAGAGGAAGTGATCCACTCCCCTGTTTTGGCCAACGGCACGGGCACTTTTGCGGTCAACCTCAATTACGGAATAAATTTCGTAAAAATTCACGCATTGAGCCCTGCAGTCGCACTCCACTCCGTCGGAAGTATAACTCTCTTGACTAGCGAGGGAGCCATCACTTCAGTGGCTCGGGTACTAATTCACCACCCCAGCGAGGGGTATAGTCCGTACCTTTTCCACGTGGTGGAGAGTTATCCGGTATACGCGGGTGTTATAGGCTGCGTTTCAACATACGACCCAAGCGAGTCGATGTTCTAGAGACCTTTTCAGTTATAACGGATCTCCGAGCATCGTGATAAACTCGATTATTGCCATCGTAAAAGTTCGGGCTCTCAACACTGCACAGCGACGAGACCGACAGCTCTCCCTCCACCGAGCGGCTCACCACCGGGAAAATCCCGAGCGACGGCATCGAGGAGCATCAGTCGACGCTCGGCAGCGACAAAGGGAGCATGCCATAAAACAATCCGCGGAGTGGAGCAGCGGCAAAGGCATCGGGTAAATCAGTGCAACGAGACAATAAAACTCAGTGCGACGAGACGATAGACTCAGTGCGCCAAAATAATTTATTCAGTGTTCGTGATTAACTAATCATGAGGATATTAACACGCGACTTTGAACCGCCGCAACCCAACCAATACATGGAGATCCAGTACGATCAGACAATGGAACCCCAACCAGGCACGAGCAGCGGTGGAGTAGAACCTTTCGAGGTCGTGATCATCGAGAGCGAACCCAAACCAACTTATAGTAGCGAGGAGCTGGGAATGATACTAACTGAACCCGTTCCCGACCTCTGGGAGATATTCAGGAGTTACAATATGGAACTCTTCAGCAACGAAATCCAGGGATTCGAGGTGCGTTGGTGCGCCCGGCTAAAATCGGTAGCAGGGAAAACAGTGTTTCGGCCGTCTCCAAAAATTACTCTCTCGAAAACCCTCCTCGTGGGCCGCGCGATTCGAGTAATGGTCGAGACGCTTATTTACGAGATGATCCACGGATTTCTTTTCTGTACCACGCACGTTAACGCCCTGCGCCACGGAGAGGACTTCGTCAAATTAATGACAGACATAAACGAAGTAACAAACCTCAATGTGAGTATCCTCGACGAGGGAGGCCTGGACCACATCGCGCACTTACAAGTGCTTTGGCAGTGTACCAACTGCAAAAGAGAGATAGTGCGATTAAAACGGAGGACCGACCAACCGCGCGACAGAATCGCGAGACTCCACAGACAGAAATGCCACGGCACATGGGTCGTCGTTGGCTAAGGAGGGGATGCTGCTCGTAGGAAGATGAGCAGTGAAGGGAGAACAGGAGAATACCCCCTTCCTCCTCGCCTGCCGAACAAAATCTGTGCAGCAACGTCAAGGAGCAACAGTTATCAGCGAACAGTCGTAGCAGGAGGTACTGCAAGAGACAATTCATCCGATCATCATGGCCGAACACTGGAGTTCGGCAACGCACAGCAAGGCCTTGGCAAAAGCAGCCAAGAGACGAGCCACCCTCGAGGCACTATTCGGTTCCTCACCAACGATGGAAAACACGACTAAAGGTCCAGCAACGGAAGTCTGCAAACTGAAGGAAAACGATTCGCCTGCAAAGAAGAAAATCGGGGTGCGCGTCATCAACAACCGGTTACAAATCATGGACAGGTTGCCAAACCCTACGATTAAAAAGCAGATAGAAGCCAGGTACTGGAGCAAACTTCAACGCCAGAAGGAGATTGAAAAGGAAGTCGCGGCAATACTGATGCCTCATTACACCGGAGGAAGTTTAACAAAGGAGAAATATAAAATCATCATGGGGAAAATCGTGCCGCAATTATGCCGCGAACCTGGCGATCGAGACTCAACGGTCATAAAACGTCTTGTGCAGATCCACGTAAAAAGGTATTGCACTAATAAAAGGGAATTACCCTTGTCACGATGGGTCAGCACGCCGGGTCAGAGCCACGCGGTTCCCCCTCCACCAGTCCATTCGACGCACGCGGTGCCGTCGACGGAGCGCGCACGGAGCAACGCCAGACGCCTCTCGCCCGCGACCAGCACCACGACGTTCAAACGACCGAACACCGTACAAGTGCAGCGCAACGAGTAACCAGTGGACTTTTAGTGTGTTTCCGGTGCTAATAGACTCCACTATAGTGAGTTTTAACAAACCCTATCGTGTAGTACTAATAGACCTTAAAATTAGTGTTAACAGACTCTAGTTTAGTGTTAAAAGACTCAGTGCAACGAGCTTTAACAAACCCTAGTTTAGTGTTAAAAGACTTAGTGTAACGAGCTTTAACAAACCCTAGTATAGTGTTAATAGACTCTAACTCAGCGAGCATTAACAAACCTTAGGCTAGTGTTAAAAGACTCAAGTGAGCTTTAACTAATGATCGTGATTAGTGTTAAAGACTCCAGTGAGCTTTAACCAACTTCAGTGTGCAATCTCGAGTGACCATGCGGTACATCACCCGCGATTTCGATCGTGCCGCATGCCCGTACATGCGGCCTCCGACTAATTCAAGGCGCACGAGAAGCAACATGACCATCGAGGAGAAACCGCCGATGTCGATCTACAACCGTGAGGAATTGGCGGAACTCCTGACAGAACCACTCCCCAATCTCTGGGAGGTCTTCAAGGCCTATAACAAGGAATATTTCGAAGATAAGGTTCGAGGATTCATCGTAAGGTGGTCCCCTCAAGTATGCCTTAGCGCAGGAATGACTCAAACCCGCCCGTTCCCGGAAATTTTTCTCTCGAAAAAGTTGCTGGTAGGACGGGAGATCAAGTGCATGGTGGAAACCCTCGTCCACGAGATGATACACGCGTACATCTTCGTGAACACGCATGACGACGGCATGGACCATGGGGAGTTATTCCTTAATAAGATGGCCGAAGTGAACAAGAAGAGCGGGCTGAACGTCACCATCCTCGACCACGGAGGTTTGGACCATATAGCCCACCTCCGATGTCTTTGGACGTGCACCAAGTGCGGCTATGAGCTGAAGCGATTAAAAAGAAATATGGACCAGCCAAACGATAGAGTGTCGCGAGCGCACCGAAGGACGTGCAGCGGGAGGTGGACGAAATCCGACCTCGTGACCTAAAGGGACTAATAAGGGACGCATGTTCTGTTTTAGGATGAGGATAGAGATATGCCTCCTCCTCGTTTGGGCGACGGAAGTCCTGGGCCTGATCGGCTACGATTGCGGGGGCTCCTCACTCAACATTACAACGATCTCTCTCAATGGTGTCGCGGAGTGCGAGATACCTCTGCTGGAGCCAACGACGGCAAACGCCTATATCCAACTGCTTCAACTCACGGATTTTAACAGTGCCGAAGTGACACAGTGTAGAATCGAGATCGACAGAACCATCTACCATTGTGGGATGCACTCCCACAATTCAATCGTTCACAACGGAAGACAAGTCTACCTCCACGAGCTAGACGAGAGATCCTGTCGAAGAGTTCACGAGACGGGGATTCTGTCGGTCAGCAGCGCAGGACAGCTCATTGGATTACGTCGGAACAGCACGACAACAAGGAGCATCACGATGGCTGGATCCATCTCGGTCGATGGCAAGTGCGTTGGGACTCAGTACAGCGACCCGTTCGGCACGTGGGACAACGTCGTCGTACAAGCCTCGGTCAGTATTACTTTACTTAGTTACGAGGCAACGGTCAACCTGGCGACCGACGAAATCGTGTTGCAAACTGGGACACGCTGTACGTTGGCAGACGGGCACTGCATCGACGTCAACGGCAATAGCGCATACTGGAAAACCGAGCCCACGGACTCGTGTAATTTCAATCGTTACGATGTCCTTTACGAAGGAAAAGCTACGAAATTGGTTTCTACCGCGGACCGCGCGAACTCACCTGACGTATACACGTTGACAACCCAGGAAACCACGTTTGCTCTAGCTAAACGTTCGGAACTCCAATTGTGCGGGTACTTATTAATTCGAACCGAGCATCCGAAGTTGTTCATCCTGGAAACGCGAAAAGGGGAGTCATTCGCGACACATAAACCAATATCAGTGTCGAACCTGGACATATTTTCATATATCAACTCGAAATTTGTGTACGTGGAAAAACACGTGAAGCTGCAAATGAAGAATTTGTATAAGGACGTTCTCACGCAGCGATGTAACCTGGAAAGACAAGTGCTCCAGAACGCATTATCAACCTCTGGAATTTTGCCGGAGAAATTCGCGTTCGCCATCATGAAGGGACCCGGATATATGGCGGTGATCGCAGGGGAAGTCGCGCACATAGTCAAGTGCATCCCTGTAGAATGTGGGCTGCGCCGCACGGACGAGTGTTACCACGAGCTGCCCGTCATATACCGAAACGAGTCGTTCTTCCTATCAACAACTTCCAGGATGTTGCTGAAATCAGCAACGCAAATCGAGTGCGATCCCACGTTGCCGGCATTATACCAAATCGACAACGTGTGGTATAGGTTCTCACCACATCCGATCGTGGTACCATCGCCACAATCTCTGAAACCATCGTCGAACCCGACATGGCATTACGCATCTATCGGAAATCTCGCCAACAGCGGAATCTACTCGGAGGCGGATATCAAGAAGCTGCGGGACAGGATAATGTTTCCTGCAGAGAAGCCAGCTCTCCTGAACAACCTGGCGAGAGGATCAGTCGGATACAGCATACCTGAAGGAAGTGTCTCCATCCGAGGATTCCTAGACGAAAACACTCTCGAACACTTGGCCGAGAGTGCTGCAAAAAGATTATGGCGTGGATTCGAAAAATTCGGCACAGCCAGCGCCGGAGTCTTCGCAATCTACGTAATCATAAAAATCATAAAATCGATAATTGACACATGCATCCACGGATATGCAATTCACTCGCTATATGGTTGGAGCATTCACTTGCTAGGAGCCATATGGAGTTCCGTGACCGGATTATTGCTTACGCTAGGTCACAAACGCACCCCAACACCGGCCGACGTCGAAGGCGAACCAAGCACGGAGGAAAGGGTAAAACCACCAAGCAAAGAACGGGTTTACCCCAACTTGACGGCGAGGGATAACGCAAGATCTTCGACTACGGAGGAAAGGGCAAGCACATCCGATTGCCCCAACTTGACGGCGAGGGATAGCGCAAGATATTCAGTAGCGGATGAACGGGTAGAACTACTTGGCTACCCCAACTTGACGGCGAGGGAGTCCGGAAGATTTCCAACGCCGGTACCAAGAATCGACCCAGCACTCCTCCGACGCCTTCACACTGGTCCTACGCAGAGCCTCGGCACTGCTTCGGACTTAAGGGGGGAAGTGTTACGTCCTGGGTCGAATTTGGGACAGAAAGAGTAACCGACACCCACACAAATTTTTTTTTTTTGGGACAATTAGTTATTACGCATAATGCCGTAAACAATATAATACCATCATTCTACATTATCATATTATTGTTAATAATAATCAACAACAATCGCCTTAAACAAATAATAATAAAGCATAAATCAAGTAAAACTTAAAACGATATATAACGGTAATAAACGCCGATGCGGGCTACATACAATGCCAAGGCGAACCCCGAGAAAATTTAGTAAACTTCAAGTCGCAATAAAAACAAAACTACGGGGTTTCAACAAAATCTGAACACGCTACTAGAAGCGGAAAACCCTCACGAACAATAAAGGTGCCGACCGATTACACATTTTCCGATGAGTATTTTGGCCACTGTTAACGGTTTACGAAAAGGGCGCATGACCTTGGAAAAATCGAAAATTAATTCCCTAGCGCGAACGGAAAGCGCGAATTGGATCAAAATTGTCATGAGAACTAAGAACGCGATAAACAATCAACTTACAGTAAATAAATGTTATTAATAATAAATTCAATTGTTAATAAATAATTTTGAAATAGTTCTCTTTCTTTTCACGCAATGCCGGAGTGTCATTAGAGAAGCGACACTCGACGGCTCAAAATAATAATAAATAAACATTATTAACAATAAATAAAATTATAAACAAATAATTTCAAAACACGTTAAATACGCGCAACGCCAGAGTGTCGTTAGAGAAGCAACACTCGACGGCTCAAAATAATAATAAATAAACATTAATAACAATAAATAAAATTAGAAATAAATAATCTCATATGGTGCAAAATCACGGGTAACGCTGGAATATCGGTACAAACACGATATTCCAAAAGCAACATATAATAAATAATCCAAACATATTTTCATTATTAATAATAGGTAAAACATTAATTACCCATAACACAACGCAAAACCAAATATCAAGAAAGCGACAATATTCAGTGGCGCTCAATAATAATGACAATATTCCATTATATAATAATAGAATTCAAAATTAATTATAAAACATGCCGCACTGAGCATCGCTATTTGGACGATGCTCAGCAGCACTAAAAATCTAATGATAGATACAATCCAAGGGACGTTAAAATAATAATCACAAAATATTTTGTTGCAATTGTTAAAAACGGGTGTAACACCAGAATACCGACTTGGTATTTGGCTTCGCGAATATTCGAAACTGGTCGCCGTCGAGACGATGCTCGGCGACGCGGAATATTTTTATAATTATAAACAAACATTGTATGATGGATTTAGGCATAGTGATGACAACGTAAACGACAAGAAATGTCTTAATTATATTTTTTTTTGTTAACAACAGATGTAGTAGATTGCTCACTAGTAATAACCATCACGAAAAGTTACATTGGTTAGCCATACAATACAAATAACTGTTAATTAATAAGGCATCATTTAATTAATATATCGGGTGAAGCGAGCGTAAGACCGGACGCAGTCCCGACAAAGCTCCGGGAATCGCCACCGATAAGAAGCAAGCATAAGACCGGACGCAGTCCCGACAAAGCTCCGGGAATCGCCACCGATAAGAAGCAAGCATAAGACCGGACGCAGTCCCGACACAACTCCGAGAATCGTCACCGATAGCGGCTCTCCAAGAAGCAAAGCCGTGGGACAAAGGCAGTACCACGATCAACGGCGCAGCTACCGCGAGACCGGACGCAGCTCCGATAGCGGCTCCGAGAATCGCCGCCGATAAGCCTATCCCGAGAAGCTCGCCGGCCGTTGGAACTCAGACCCGTGGGATGCTGCATCAGCACAGGGCTCCATGCGCGGCTTGGCCCCCACCATAGCCCATCGGGCTGCCGTGGGACAAAGGCGGCCCCCACTTCAGGGGACAGCACGGGTGCAGCAGTACCGAGAGCGGCTGCCCCCACCATCATTCATTGCGCTGCCGCGAGAACACGGCGGCCCCCACTTCAAGGGACAGCACAGCTACGAGAGGCTGCCCCACCATCATCCATTGCTCTGCCGCAAGACAGCAGAGGCCCCCACTTCAAGGGACAGCACGGTTACGAGCGGCTGCCCCACCATCATCCATCTGGGTGCCGCGAGACAACGGCGGCCCCCACTCAAGGGACAGCACGGCTACGAGCGGCTGCCCCACCATCATCCATCTCGGTGCCGCGAGACAACGGCGGCCCCCACTCAAGGGACAGCACGGCTACAGCGGCTGCCCCACTATCAGTCATCATGGTGCCGCGAGACAACGGCGGCCCCCACTCAGGGGACAGTGCGGCTACAAGCGGCTGCCCCACCTATCATCCATCACGCTACCACGAGCGCCTGCCCCACCACAGGGCGACATACGGGAGCGACGAATCATTGGCCAGAGTAGCGGAGCGAATCCGCGAGGGCCTCCCCGCCACCAACCACGGACTCGGGAGACTCGCGGGTCAGGAGCGCTCCGATGGATCTTCAGTTCTACTACGACTCTCGACACCGGCGGTCGACTGAAAGAGTGCTCTCGAAGAGACTCTCGCGAACCTCGGTATTCCCTTTGTTATAAAATAACAATCATCATTTATATTTTTACAATAAATATTATAACTCGCGATTGATACCTGGCTGCGACCAGGCGGTATTTCACCGGTATAAGATATCTCCAGCGAAAAGTTCGTATTATTACAATAAATATTAAAATATACCTATCGAATCCTATAGATCCGAATAAATAAAACAATTAACTCAGTAAATCATAAAATCCATCCCTCGACAATAAACGACAATCGGCGATCCGTCAGAGGCACCGTGCCGCTGCTCAACAAGTGTTAACAACATACGCAAGGTAAGGTCAACCACAGCATTTGGACAATTTAATTCAAACCACGAGTATTTCACATTTGTTGACGCAAGAAATTAACTCCTTGTCCCTATACCAAAACCAAATAGATAAGGACAATATATAAGTAATTACGCTTAAGTCCCTTGAGTCTCATGAAATCAATCTCGACATCGATCGATCCTGATATAGATGAGTTTCCAAGGTTTAGATAAGGACAATACATAAGTAATTACGCTTAAACTCCTTGAAGTCGCATAAGATCAGTCTCGACTTCGGTCGTTTCTGATATAGATGGGTTTCCAAGTGTTAGATAAAGACAGTATATAAGTATTTACGCTTAAAAACATTGAATCTTATAAAATCGGTCTCGACATCGGTCGATTCCGATATAAATGAGATTCAAGCTTTTAGATAAGGACAATTATTAAGTAATTACGCTTAAAAAACCATTGAATCTTATAAAATCAGTCTCGACATCGGTCGATTCTGATATAAATGAGATTCAAGCTTTTAGATAAGGACCATAGCATAAATACGTTAATATTAAATCCTTCCCTAACCCTCAAAAATGAGAAGCGACAAATGTGAACTAATCGTATCCCATAAAATCTAATGGAACGTAGACACATAAAATATAAGGTCCAATTGCGTGGAGGCCGAACTATTGTCGTAGCTAACGCAAATTCACGTGGAGGAGTTCGCCGAATAACAGCGCAGGTTACTCGAATTTCCGCAGTACCCACGTTGACCGCGGAACAACGGAACAATTTCATGGACGTCGCTGGTGAAAATTCAATTTCAGTCGAGAACAAGATCGCTGCGAAAAATCCGCCGACCATAGTGTCCGACGTCATTTTGATCAACCATAAAATTCTAATTATCCGCGACTATCCTCTCGGCGGTCAACCCGTGCAAACACGAATTCGACATCCTCTGCCGCATCTTGAGACAGTCATCGAGGACGACGACAGTTCCGACACCTCCACGGTAATCGACGAGGACAGGCCATCTCCTGCGTCCTCTCCGGAGCTGATCCTTGGAAAATAGCGCCTTCAACCCGCTACGCCCAGAAGCTCATCACCTGCCATACAAAATATCAAGAATCAAGGTATGTATCGACAATACTCACTTCACTCATCCAGTACTGCTCCGATCCCTAACCGGCGCATTCCGGTTTAAACACGGAGCATCCTCGCATAACCAGCTACCAGTCGCTCAAGTAGTAAAATCCGGATTCCTGCAAAAAGAAAGGAATAAATCCATTGAAATCAAAGCCGCGACGTAACACATTCAACGTTCCACCAACGGGGGGGGGGGGGCAACGGTCGACTCTCTGCGGTAACGGTAAGAGCGTACCATAAAACGATCAACAGCAATAAAACAGGCAGTCAACGGAGAAGAGCAGCAGTGGACAAAATCAAGTGCGACGAGATAATAAACTCAGTGCGACGAGATATTAGACTCAGTGCGACGAGACAATAAACTCAGTGCGACGAGCCTGACTTGAAAATAACAATGAGGATAATAACGAGCGACTTTGAACCACCCAAAGGCAGGCAAGATGTCGAACTGCGCCTCGAACCAACACCCGAACCCCAACCGGGTACAAGCGGGACGCAGCGTACAGGACTTGATGCGACGATACTCATCAAAGACGAACCGAGACCGATACTTGATCAAGAAGAACTGGCCGAAATACTAACCGAGCCTGTCCCCGACCTCAGGGAGATTTTCAAAAGCTATAACAGAGAGCTCTTCAGCGACGAAATCAAGGGATTCGACGTACGTTGGTCCTCTCGACTAAAATCGGTGGTAGGAAAAACAGTGCTCCGACCATCTCCAAGCATCACGCTCTCGAAACCGCTCCTCCTAGGCCGCGAGACTAAGGTAATGGTCGAGACGCTCCTGTACGAGATGATCCATGGATTCATCTACTGTACTCTGCGTGTTAACTCTCTAACCCACGGAGAGGACTTCGTTAACTTAATGATGGGAATAAATGAGGCAACCAACCTTGACGTGAGCATCTTCGACGAGGGAGGACTAGACCATATCGCACACTTACAAGTGCTCTGGCAGTGTACCGGCTGCAAAAGAGAAATAGTGCGATTCAAGCGAAGGACTAGTCAGCCGCGTGACAAAACCGCGAGACGCCATAGGGAGAAATGTCACGGGAGATGGATCGTCGTCGGCTAAGGAAAAAAAAAAAACACTGCACGGAAGAGGACGAGTAGTAGGGAGATCAAGAAAACATCCCCTCCTCTTCACCAGCGAAGGTTAAACCCATGCAGCGACACCAAGGAGCGGCAGTTAGCAGCGGACAGACGTAGCAGGAGGTACTATCGGAGACGACTCATCCGATCATCATGAGCAAACACCAGTCTTCGGCATCACACAGCAAGGCCATGGCGAAAGCAGCCAAGAGGCAAGCCATCCTCGAGGCACTTTTCGGGTCCTCACCAACGATGGACGGCACGACGAGAGGGCCAGCAACGAAAGTCTTCAAAATAAAAGAAAGCAACATGCCAACAAAGAAGAAAATCGGGGTGCGCATCGTCAACGACCGATTGCGAATCCTGGACAGCTTGCCGGATCCGACGATTAGAAAACAGATAGAAGCCAGGTACAGGGAAAAACTTCAACGCCAACAGGAAATCGAAAAGGAAGTCGCGGCAATGCTGATGCCTCACTACTACACCGGAGGAAGTGTAACAAAAGACAAATACAAAATCATCATGGGGAAAATCGTACCACGATTATGCCACGAAACTGGTAATAGAGACCCGACAGTAATAAAACGTCTTGTGGATATATTCGTCAATAGGTATCGCACTAATAAAAGGGAATTTCCCCCACCACAATGGGCTGGCGCGCCGAGGCAGGACCACCCGACTCCCCCTCCAGCGGTTAACTCAACACTGAACGCGCGGACGACGGTGCACGCGCGGAGCAGCGTCAGACGGCATTCACCGGTGATCAACGCAACAGCTCGCATTAAGCATTCAAGGCATTCGGCAAAACCTATGACGAGTGATCTGTAAAGCTTGTGACGAGTTTTTAGCGAAATCGGGTTATTCTCAATAGTGCTTAGTGTTAATAGACTCTTGTGCGAGCATTAACTATAGTGTTTAGTGTTAATAAACCTTATTGTAGCGAGTATTAATAAATTCCAGTGTTAAGTGTTAATAGACTCTCGTAGCGAGCATTAACTATAGTGTTTAGTGTTAATAAACCTTATTGTAGCGAGTATTAATAAATTCCAGTGTTAAGTGTTAATAGACTCTCGTAGCGAGCATTAACTAACTTTAGTGTTTGGTGCAAATAGACTTAGTGCATCCAAGCTTCAACCAGGAGAAGGACTCCCATCGATTCCACCATGCGAGTGAAAACTCGTAATTTTGTTCAGCCTACCGCAGGCCCATACATGCGGCCTCAACCGAACTCCAGGCGAACAAGAAGTAACACCACGGTTGTAGAGAAGCCACCTAGGGGGATATATAGTCCGGAAGAATTGGAGGAAATCCTGGTAGAGCCGCTACCCGAAATCTACGAGGTCTTCAAGGCCTACAACAAAGAATATTTTGATAACCGGGTTCGGGGATTCGAGGTGCAGTGGTGCCCTCAGCTGGTGGGTAGCGCGGGAAGGTCGAAGATCAGACCGTTCCAGCGACTAACTCTCTCGAAGAAACTGCTGTTGGGACGGAAAATCAAGATAGTGGTGGAAACCCTTTTACACGAGATGATCCACGCTTATATATTTAACAACACGCGTGAAGACGGCCTCGCTCATGGAAAAACATTCCTCGACATGATGGAGAATATAAACGAAAAGAGCGGCCTCAACGTCACGGTGTACGACGAAAATGGGTTGGAGCATATCTCGCATCTCCAATGCGTTTGGCGATGCACGAGGTGTGGATTGGAGCTGGTGAGGCTAAAGAGGAGGACGGACCAGCCTATAGACAGAGTCGCGCGGAATCATTTGCAGAAGTGCAAGGGGAAATGGATAGAGACAAGCCGGTAGAGACTACGCGGACTAACCGAGGGCATGTCTGTTCCAGAATGAGGGTAATGGTACTCCTTCTTCTCCTCCTCATCGGCGTCGCAGAAGCTACGGGGCTGATTGGTTACGATTGCGGCGGGTCAACGCTAAACATCACGACCATATCTCTGAACGGCGTCACGGAATGCGACGTACCGCTGACGGAGCCAACAACTACGACTACCTACATCCAGCTGCTCCAGCTGACGGACTTCAACAGCGCAAAAGTCACCGAGTGTAGGATCGAGATCGACAGGACAATCTATCATTGTGGGATGCATTCCCACAATTCAATAGTCCACAACGGAAGACAAGTCTACCTCCACGAACTAGACGAGAGGTCGTGTCAAAGAGTTCACGAGACGGGGATTTTGTCGGTCAGCAGCGCGGGACAGCTCATTGGCCTGCGTCAGAACAGCACCACAACGAGAGGCATCACGATGGCCGGGTCCATCTCGGTCGACGGCAAGTGCATCGGGACTCAGTACAGCGACCCGTTCGGCACATGGGACAACGTCGTCGTGCAAGCCTCGGTGAGTGTCACATTACTTAGTTACGAAGCAACGGTCAACCTGGCGGCCGACGAAATAGTGCTGCAGACCGGAACTCGCTGCGCGTTGGCAGACGGGAACTGCATCGATATCAACGGAAACAGCGCGTACTGGAAAACTGAACCCACGGACTCGTGCAATTTCAATCGGTACGATGTCCTTTACGAGGGAAAAGCTACGAAATTAGTTTCTATCGGGGACCGCGCGAACTCACCTGATGTGTACACGCTGACAACTCAGGAAACCACATTTGCTCTGGCTAAACGTTCGGAACTCCAATTGTGCGGGTACGTTTTGATTCGAACCGAGCACCCGAAATTGTTTATTCTGGAAACACAAAAGGGGGAGTCGTTTGCGGCACGAAAACCGATATCAGTATTGTTACGTCCTGGGTCGAATTTGGGACAGAAAGAGTAACCGACACCCACACAAATTTTTTTTTTTTGGGACAATTAGTTATTACGCATAATGCCGTAAACAATATAATACCATCATTCTACATTATCATATTATTGTTAATAATAATCAACAACAATCGCCTTAAACAAATAATAATAAAGCATAAATCAAGTAAAACTTAAAACGATATATAACGGTAATAAACGCCGATGCGGGCTACATACAATGCCAAGGCGAACCCCGAGAAAATTTAGTAAACTTCAAGTCGCAATAAAAACAAAACTACGGGGTTTCAACAAAATCTGAACACGCTACTAGAAGCGGAAAACCCTCACGAACAATAAAGGTGCCGACCGATTACACATTTTCCGATGAGTATTTTGGCCACTGTTAACGGTTTACGAAAAGGGCGCATGACCTTGGAAAAATCGAAAATTAATTCCCTAGCGCGAACGGAAAGCGCGAATTGGATCAAAATTGTCATGAGAACTAAGAACGCGATAAACAATCAACTTACAGTAAATAAATGTTATTAATAATAAATTCAATTGTTAATAAATAATTTTGAAATAGTTCTCTTTCTTTTCACGCAATGCCGGAGTGTCATTAGAGAAGCGACACTCGACGGCTCAAAATAATAATAAATAAACATTATTAACAATAAATAAAATTATAAACAAATAATTTCAAAACACGTTAAATACGCGCAACGCCAGAGTGTCGTTAGAGAAGCAACACTCGACGGCTCAAAATAATAATAAATAAACATTAATAACAATAAATAAAATTAGAAATAAATAATCTCATATGGTGCAAAATCACGGGTAACGCTGGAATATCGGTACAAACACGATATTCCAAAAGCAACATATAATAAATAATCCAAACATATTTTCATTATTAATAATAGGTAAAACATTAATTACCCATAACACAACGCAAAACCAAATATCAAGAAAGCGACAATATTCAGTGGCGCTCAATAATAATGACAATATTCCATTATATAATAATAGAATTCAAAATTAATTATAAAACATGCCGCACTGAGCATCGCTATTTGGACGATGCTCAGCAGCACTAAAAATCTAATGATAGATACAATCCAAGGGACGTTAAAATAATAATCACAAAATATTTTGTTGCAATTGTTAAAAACGGGTGTAACACCAGAATACCGACTTGGTATTTGGCTTCGCGAATATTCGAAACTGGTCGCCGTCGAGACGATGCTCGGCGACGCGGAATATTTTTATAATTATAAACAAACATTGTATGATGGATTTAGGCATAGTGATGACAACGTAAACGACAAGAAATGTCTTAATTATATTTTTTTTTGTTAACAACAGATGTAGTAGATTGCTCACTAGTAATAACCATCACGAAAAGTTACATTGGTTAGCCATACAATACAAATAACTGTTAATTAATAAGGCATCATTTAATTAATATATCGGGTGAAGCGAGCGTAAGACCGGACGCAGTCCCGACAAAGCTCCGGGAATCGCCACCGATAAGAAGCAAGCATAAGACCGGACGCAGTCCCGACAAAGCTCCGGGAATCGCCACCGATAAGAAGCAAGCATAAGACCGGACGCAGTCCCGACACAACTCCGAGAATCGTCACCGATAGCGGCTCTCCAAGAAGCAAAGCCGTGGGACAAAGGCAGTACCACGATCAACGGCGCAGCTACCGCGAGACCGGACGCAGCTCCGATAGCGGCTCCGAGAATCGCCGCCGATAAGCCTATCCCGAGAAGCTCGCCGGCCGTTGGAACTCAGACCCGTGGGATGCTGCATCAGCACAGGGCTCCATGCGCGGCTTGGCCCCCACCATAGCCCATCGGGCTGCCGTGGGACAAAGGCGGCCCCCACTTCAGGGGACAGCACGGGTGCAGCAGTACCGAGAGCGGCTGCCCCCACCATCATTCATTGCGCTGCCGCGAGAACACGGCGGCCCCCACTTCAAGGGACAGCACAGCTACGAGAGGCTGCCCCACCATCATCCATTGCTCTGCCGCAAGACAGCAGAGGCCCCCACTTCAAGGGACAGCACGGTTACGAGCGGCTGCCCCACCATCATCCATCTGGGTGCCGCGAGACAACGGCGGCCCCCACTCAAGGGACAGCACGGCTACGAGCGGCTGCCCCACCATCATCCATCTCGGTGCCGCGAGACAACGGCGGCCCCCACTCAAGGGACAGCACGGCTACAGCGGCTGCCCCACTATCAGTCATCATGGTGCCGCGAGACAACGGCGGCCCCCACTCAGGGGACAGTGCGGCTACAAGCGGCTGCCCCACCTATCATCCATCACGCTACCACGAGCGCCTGCCCCACCACAGGGCGACATACGGGAGCGACGAATCATTGGCCAGAGTAGCGGAGCGAATCCGCGAGGGCCTCCCCGCCACCAACCACGGACTCGGGAGACTCGCGGGTCAGGAGCGCTCCGATGGATCTTCAGTTCTACTACGACTCTCGACACCGGCGGTCGACTGAAAGAGTGCTCTCGAAGAGACTCTCGCGAACCTCGGTATTCCCTTTGTTATAAAATAACAATCATCATTTATATTTTTACAATAAATATTATAACTCGCGATTGATACCTGGCTGCGACCAGGCGGTATTTCACCGGTATAAGATATCTCCAGCGAAAAGTTCGTATTATTACAATAAATATTAAAATATACCTATCGAATCCTATAGATCCGAATAAATAAAACAATTAACTCAGTAAATCATAAAATCCATCCCTCGACAATAAACGACAATCGGCGATCCGTCAGAGGCACCGTGCCGCTGCTCAACAAGTGTTAACAACATACGCAAGGTAAGGTCAACCACAGCATTTGGACAATTTAATTCAAACCACGAGTATTTCACATTTGTTGACGCAAGAAATTAACTCCTTGTCCCTATACCAAAACCAAATAGATAAGGACAATATATAAGTAATTACGCTTAAGTCCCTTGAGTCTCATGAAATCAATCTCGACATCGATCGATCCTGATATAGATGAGTTTCCAAGGTTTAGATAAGGACAATACATAAGTAATTACGCTTAAACTCCTTGAAGTCGCATAAGATCAGTCTCGACTTCGGTCGTTTCTGATATAGATGGGTTTCCAAGTGTTAGATAAAGACAGTATATAAGTATTTACGCTTAAAAACATTGAATCTTATAAAATCGGTCTCGACATCGGTCGATTCCGATATAAATGAGATTCAAGCTTTTAGATAAGGACAATACATAAGTAATTACGCTTAAACTCCTTGAAGTCGCATAAGATCAGTCTCGACTTCGGTCGTTTCTGATATAGATGGGTTTCCAAGTGTTAGATAAAGACAGTATATAAGTATTTACGCTTAAAAACATTGAATCTTATAAAATCGGTCTCGACATCGGTCGATTCCGATATAAATGAGATTCAAGCTTTTAGATAAGGACAATTATTAAGTAATTACGCTTAAAAAACCATTGAATCTTATAAAATCAGTCTCGACATCGGTCGATTCTGATATAAATGAGATTCAAGCTTTTAGATAAGGACCATAGCATAAATACGTTAATATTAAATCCTTCCCTAACCCTCAAAAATGAGAAGCGACAAATGTGAACTAATCGTATCCCATAAAATCTAATGGAACGTAGACACATAAAATATAAGGTCCAATTGCGTGGAGGCCGAACTATTGTCGTAGCTAACGCAAATTCACGTGGAGGAGTTCGCCGAATAACAGCGCAGGTTACTCGAATTTCCGCAGTACCCACGTTGACCGCGGAACAACGGAACAATTTCATGGACGTCGCTGGTGAAAATTCAATTTCAGTCGAGAACAAGATCGCTGCGAAAAATCCGCCGACCATAGTGTCCGACGTCATTTTGATCAACCATAAAATTCTAATTATCCGCGACTATCCTCTCGGCGGTCAACCCGTGCAAACACGAATTCGACATCCTCTGCCGCATCTTGAGACAGTCATCGAGGACGACGACAGTTCCGACACCTCCACGGTAATCGACGAGGACAGGCCATCTCCTGCGTCCTCTCCGGAGCTGATCCTTGGAAAATAGCGCCTTCAACCCGCTACGCCCAGAAGCTCATCACCTGCCATACAAAATATCAAGAATCAAGGTATGTATCGACAATACTCACTTCACTCATCCAGTACTGCTCCGATCCCTAACCGGCGCATTCCGGTTTAAACACGGAGCATCCTCGCATAACCAGCTACCAGTCGCTCAAGTAGTAAAATCCGGATTCCTGCAAAAAGAAAGGAATAAATCCATTGAAATCAAAGCCGCGACGTAACAGGTTATGTTTTCTGGTGACAGCGGTGGGATGTGTTACTGGATGTTGTCGAATCGGTGTAAAATCACACGAATCCAGCGTAAAATCACGCGAATCAGTGTAAAATCACGCGAATCAAGCGTACAATCATGCAAAATCAGTGTAGAATCATTGCAAAATCAACAAAAAAAAAATCGCGTTAAAACAGTGTGAATTCAGTGAAAATAGTTGAAAAATCATTCCAAAATCGTAGTAAAATCATTTTTGAATCGTAAAATCCGCGTAAAATCTGTATATTATTTGAGAAATCGGAAAATTAATACAATAGCTTTCGACATATATATATATTTCTGAAAAATTTTATTTCATTTCATTCGAAACAAAATTATACGCGATATTCGGTGTTAAAATCCAATTAGTATTCCGCGCATAGTGTCGCTAAATTATTCATATTGAGTGAAATTGGTTATAAATAATTAAATATCAAAATGACGGACCTCAGTAATGAGGAATTGCAGACACTGCACGAACAATTAACCGCGGAAAAACGTAGACTGCTCGATTTGGACGCACAATTGGCCGAACGCGAGATCGAACTTCAAAGTCAGGCACTCTTAAATAATAACCCGCAAAACGAAACCCTCGAGGCAGATTCTGCACAAGCGTCCGGATTTAAGGACGCATTAACGAAAATAGTATTAGAACTCGACACAATTAGAGGCGACATGCAGCGTCTCAGCCATCGAGTAGCAGAATCTCAGACGCCATCGTCTAGGGCACCACGAAGTAATTCGGCCAATGCGTGTCACCACGACCCGAATCAACCGCGTCTTTCCTTCAAAGATATCCTCGAAGGAATCCCTATGTTCTCCGGAGAGAATATACCGGTGTTAAAATTCGTTCGGGCGTGCAAACGGGCTAGAGATATGTTCCCCGCGGAACTCGAAATAACTTTGACGCGGCTTCTCCGCAATAAACTAAAGGGCCGCGCATACACCGCGATGGAAGACGATTCGTTCACAGACGTAAAAGCTTTCACAGATCGCCTAAAAGAAGTCTTCGGTGTATCAAAATCTCTTAATCAATACCGAGGAGAATTAGGCAATATAACGAAGAACAAAAACGAGCACGTTATCGATTATATAAGCCGAGTAAAGGATCTCCATAACGCTATATCGGAAGAAGAGATATCCGACAACCTCACGACATCACGTAGCCTACGATATATACTCGAAAACGAGACCCTCGAGTGTTTCATAGCCGGTTTACCCCCAGATTTTCGACTCCGACTTAAATTGGAAGGCTGCTCGACTCTCGCCGCAGCCTACTCGAACGCGGTGAAAATCGAAAAAGAAATCGAAAACGATCGCGTAAATTTTCGGGAAACGCGGTCGGAAAATAAAAACACTTCGCAGACGAACGTAAAATCAATCGTGGCTCGCGATACCCTGATTTGCGGTAACTGTAATAAAAAGGGCCATAAAACTGAGGATTGTTGGGCAAAATACCCCGAAAAACGGCCACAACGACCGAGAGCCAACGATACTCACCAGCAAAACAGCAAAAATCCAATCGGTACGCAATATTGGGACAAAAACCGTGACGCGAAACCGCGCCCCTCCTGCGACTATTGCGCGAAGCTGGGCCATGTAATTACCCAGTGTTTTAAGAAACAGAACGACGAAAAGCGTAACGCGGGAAACGCGAATCCCCGCTCGGAAAAACCCGGCGCGAACCGAGCGGAGAAAATAACGTCAGAGCGTCCGGTGCGCACGGTAAATATCGCGTCCGAAACGTCCGATCCGTCAACATCCGCCTAGGGAAACAATCGTTCACTCCCACGGTAGAAATCGAGTCCCCACAATTGAAAAATTTAACTGACTTTCTCGTTGACTCCGGGTCCGATCCAAATCTCGTAAAAATAAGAGCATTAAATCCGGATGTCATAATAGACCAGAACGATATATTGAAGCTCAGAGGAATCTCAGATGTACCTGTGTTCACCATAGGCTCGACATTCATTAATATCAAGGGGACGGAATCAGAATTTCACGTAGTCGGAGACGAATTTCCAATCAGGCAGGATGCCATTCTCGGTTCAGAATTCCACGCGAAAAATCGGGCGATAATCGATTGGAACGAGGAAGTGGTTCGGTGGAAAAATCAATCGCTCCCGTTCAAAAATCGCGAAACCGTAGTAATACCCGGGAGATCTCGGGTAGTATATTATGTTAGGGTAAAGAATCCTGAAGTAAAAGAGGGATATATTCCCCGTCTTGATGCAGGAGATGGAATTTACTTAGGAAATACACTCGCATCAAATAAAAACGGTGTAGCATGCCTGATGGCGGTCAATACCAACGAGGAGGACGTGGAGCTCGCTGTTCCGGCAGTGACCTTAGAGGCATTCGAGCTCTACGATCCCAGTTCGAGATATTGTCCGCAAAATTGCTGCAAATCCGGTGAAATACCTAGCGTAAAGGACCCGGTTTGCCGCAGTATCATTCAGAGCACATGCACTCATCCAGTTTTACGAGTCGAGAGCGAACGCGTAAAACAAGTGAAAGACTTACTACGACTCGAGGATCTCAACGCCGAAGAGCGAGTAAGCGTCGAAAAATTGATCGAGAAAAATTCCGATCTATTCCATATCCCAGGACACTTTTTAGATCACACAAATGCGGTCGAGCATAAAATCTCGACGACAGACGATCAACCTGTGTTCACTCGCCAGTACAGATTCCCTCCGGCTCACAAAGACGAGATTGCGGAGCAAATTGGCGATCTCATAAACGGGAAAATTATAGAACCATCCGAATCCCCATACAGCTCTCCGCTTTGGATTGTGCCAAAGAAGGCCGATTCACAGGGAAGACCGAGATGGAGGATGGTAATTGATTACAGAAACTTGAACGAGAAAACAATCGGAGACGCCTACCCGCTTCCCAACATAACTGAAATTCTTGACCAGCTGGGTAGTGCGAAGTATTTTTCTGTATTTGATCTAGCTAGCGGTTTTCATCAAATCCGTATGCATCCTTCCGACGCACATAAAACCGCATTTTCAACGCCATTTGGGCATTATCAGTTTAATCGTATGCCGTTTGGGCTCAAAAATGCTCCGGCAACTTTCCAAAGATTGATGGACCATGTATTATGCGGTCTGCAGGGTAACGAGCTCTTCGTTTACCTCGACGACATAGTGATTTACGCCAGCTCACTTAGGGAGCACGAAATCAAGTTCGATAAATTGGCCGAGCGATTGCGAAAAGCGAACCTGAAATTACAACCGGATAAGTGCGAATTTTTACGCAAAGAAGTAGCATACCTGGGTCACGTCATAAGCAAAGACGGCGTAAAACCAGACCCCAAAAAGATTGAAGCAATAAAAAACTATCCGCGCTTAACCAGCCCGAAAAAAATTAAACAATTCCTCGGATTGGCAGGTTATTACCGCCGATTCGTGGAAAACTTTTCCGCAATCGCTAGGCCTCTGACGCAGTTGCTCAAAAAGGAGGCACTCTTCAAGTGGACTCAAAAACAGGAGGACGCATTTATTAAACTCAGAGATGCCTTGTGCAAAGAACCGGTATTGCAATACCCGGATTTTACTCGTCCTTTCATTATAACTACCGACGCTTCTAATATCGCGATAGGTGGTATCCTTAGCCAGGGTAAAATCGGTTCCGACAAACCAATATCATACGCTTCTCGAACATTGTCAGGCGCGGAATTAAATTATTCCACTATTGAAAAAGAGCTATTGGCAATCGTTTATTGCGTGGGACACTTCAGACCGTACGTGTATGGTCGAGAGTTCACCCTCGTAACGGACCATAAGCCACTGGTATGGCTCGATTCGGTGAAAGACCCGGCGAATAGGTTAGTCCATTGGCGTCTAAAACTCGCGAATTACGAATACAAAATCATTTACAAACCGGGTAGAGTAAACGCCAACGCCGACGCCCTGTCGAGAAATCCGCCTGAAAAAGAAAGTCCAACAAACGAAAAATCAGTACTTTTAGTCATGCCCATACGGTTCCGTACAAAAGAGGATCCGTCCGAAACCGACTCCGACGAGATCCCCGCGAAAAGACAGAAGGAGAATCCGCCGAGCTCGGATTCTGAAGAGAAAATTAAAATCACGCGTAGGAAACGTCGTAAAAAACTACTATCTGATCCGGACTCCGACGAGGTTCCGACCAAAAAGGAAAAGGCAGGTTCACCGAAACCGGAAGTCAGCACTACTAAACCCACTAGCAGAAAAGTTTTAACCGAGAAACGCGCCCGAACACAGACCTCGGATTCAGACTCTGAGCCGATATTCGAGGTTAGGCCCGGAAAGAAGCCAAAAGCACCTGATAAAAGTGAACCAAAAACACCTATAGAAAGTTCCGACACAACGGACACATCGGATATTTCCGACATCCCGAAATCCGAAAATAATAGTCAAGAAACTCAGACCGACGATAATCGCGAAAATCAGTCCGACGATAATCGCGAAAATCAGTCCGACGATGATCGTGAAAACCAGTCCGACAATAGTCGCGAAAATAAAATCGATAATAATCAGGAAAACCGTTCCGAAAATACAATAGCGATTCCCGAGACAAAAGCAACTATAGGAAGTTCCGACGCGACGGACACATCGGATATTCCCGATATCCCGATTTCCGAAAATAATAGTCAGGAAAATCAACCCGAGAATAATCGCGAGAATCAGTCAATCGGGGACCCGCCGAGCGACAGCCCGGCTCACTCCGCAAATTTAGAAAATCCAGAAGAATTGGGTAATAACAATCGTTCGCCCGATCACCCCGAAACAAACGAAAATCGAGATCACGAGGACAATGTCGCAGGTCCAGCAGCAACGCCTAGAACATCAATCGGGAATAATATGGAACAGTCAAACGATCAAGGGCCTTCCGGAATCAACGAACAACTAAGAATGAGTTCCGAAAATTCTTCGTTAGAAACTGAAATAAGAGACAATAGGTCCGAAACGTCCAACGAGCCAAATTCCGATAGCGATTCTAATAGCGAAATGTTCGACCATGTAGATATACCGTACGAGCGTAACGCGGATGGACCGGCAGCGGAAGGTTTCACGGTAAAAGAAACAAGAGATCGATTGGTTATGCAAAAAGACAATATAATATTCTTCGTTACCACTAAGGGACAACCGGTAGATAGCGGAGCCCAAGATCTGGTCGCCGAAGACCGATTCCCAGTCCTAAGGAATCTAAACTTGACTAGGGCAAACGTTAGAATAGAAAAATCGAAGTATCTGCTCGCACTACCAGTAAAAGCCGATTTACGAGCAAATACATCACTGGACGACCTGATAGAATCATTCCAATCTCTGCGAGACGTTATTTTAGAGTTAGGCCTAGAATCAGCAAGTATCGCAAAAACTAATAGGATAGATAATTTAACATGGGCGGAAGTACAAGCCCGCTTGGTAGACAACCTTAGAGATTTACCATTCACGTTAACAATCTGCAATCAACTCGTCAGCATCCCTCCCGAAGCTGAAAGAAAAAACATAATTCAGGAAAACCACGACTCCCTAGTCGGTGGTCACAAGGGCGTAAATAAGACATACAAGCGTATTCGGGAAAGATTCTACTGGGAGAACATGAAGACCCAGGTGAACGAATACATACAACACTGCCGCGGATGTCAGCTCAAAAAACTCGTCCGCGTCAAAACGAAACAGCCTATGGTAATAACGGATACTCCAGGGTGCGCCTTCGATAAGACCTCAATGGATATTGTCGGGCCATTACCAACCACTAGGAAAGGCAACACATATATTTTGACGATACAAGATCTTCTCTCGAAATATTCCTTGGCAATACCTTTGGCGAAAACATCATCGCTGGACATCGCAGACGCCTTTGCCAAGCAATTTATTTCCCGATTCGGTGCGCCCAGAGGACTCCTCACCGATCAGGGCAGCAACTTCACGAGCAGCCTGATGAAAGCCTTAGCTAAAAAATTTAGAATCAAGCAATACCGCACGACGGCATATCATCCCCAAACGAACGGATCAATCGAGAGATCACATCACGTACTAGCCGAGTACCTAAAACAATACGTAGACGGCCACCACGATTGGGATGAATTCATCGAATTAGCAATGTTCTCTTATAATACCAGTAAACACGAGGGAACAGGCTTCACACCATTCGAACTGGTGTTCGGCAGGACGGCGAGACAACCATCAACCTACACTCAGATCGAGGAGCATCAGGACGAAACGTACGCGGAGTACCTCGAGAACCTCTTCGAAAAAGTGCATGGGCTACAGGAACTCGCAGCGGAAAATCTGAAAGCAGCTAAGGAACGATCGAAACAATATTACGATAGACGGGCAAATCCGCAAAATTTCGGTGTAGGTAGCAAGGTGCTTATGTTAAAAGAACCGAGCGCGGGCAAATTTTGCGACCAATATACAGGGCCCTACGAAGTCATCGAAGTATTATCCGGCGGAAACGTAAAAATAAACCACAACCAACGACCCAGAGTCGTTCACACCAACAAATTGCGTCTGACGAGACTATAGTCGGAAAATCCATTGTTCCAGAGGAATCCGACGCCAAATCCTTGGAAATCGCGGAGGAGACGGAACAATGGTTCGCCGAGAGTTCGAGATGGGTCTCCCAGCACCAAACGAGCCATATCCGGAAATAGAGGAAGTGATCCACTCCCCTGTTTTGGCCAACGGCACGGGCACTTTTGCGGTCAACCTCAATTACGGAATAAATTTCGTAAAAATTCACGCATTGAGCCCTGCAGTCGCACTCCACTCCGTCGGAAGTATAACTCTCTTGACTAGCGAGGGAGCCATCACTTCAGTGGCTCGGGTACTAATTCACCACCCCAGCGAGGGGTATAGTCCGTACCTTTTCCACGTGGTGGAGAGTTATCCGGTATACGCGGGTGTTATAGGCTGCGTTTCAACATACGACCCAAGCGAGTCGATGTTCTAGAGACCTTTTCAGTTATAACGGATCTCCGAGCATCGTGATAAACTCGATTATTGCCATCGTAAAAGTTCGGGCTCTCAACACTGCACAGCGACGAGACCGACAGCTCTCCCTCCACCGAGCGGCTCACCACCGGGAAAATCCCGAGCGACGGCATCGAGGAGCATCAGTCGACGCTCGGCAGCGACAAAGGGAGCATGCCATAAAACAATCCGCGGAGTGGAGCAGCGGCAAAGGCATCGGGTAAATCAGTGCAACGAGACAATAAAACTCAGTGCGACGAGACGATAGACTCAGTGCGCCAAAATAATTTATTCAGTGTTCGTGATTAACTAATCATGAGGATATTAACACGCGACTTTGAACCGCCGCAACCCAACCAATACATGGAGATCCAGTACGATCAGACAATGGAACCCCAACCAGGCACGAGCAGCGGTGGAGTAGAACCTTTCGAGGTCGTGATCATCGAGAGCGAACCCAAACCAACTTATAGTAGCGAGGAGCTGGGAATGATACTAACTGAACCCGTTCCCGACCTCTGGGAGATATTCAGGAGTTACAATATGGAACTCTTCAGCAACGAAATCCAGGGATTCGAGGTGCGTTGGTGCGCCCGGCTAAAATCGGTAGCAGGGAAAACAGTGTTTCGGCCGTCTCCAAAAATTACTCTCTCGAAAACCCTCCTCGTGGGCCGCGCGATTCGAGTAATGGTCGAGACGCTTATTTACGAGATGATCCACGGATTTCTTTTCTGTACCACGCACGTTAACGCCCTGCGCCACGGAGAGGACTTCGTCAAATTAATGACAGACATAAACGAAGTAACAAACCTCAATGTGAGTATCCTCGACGAGGGAGGCCTGGACCACATCGCGCACTTACAAGTGCTTTGGCAGTGTACCAACTGCAAAAGAGAGATAGTGCGATTAAAACGGAGGACCGACCAACCGCGCGACAGAATCGCGAGACTCCACAGACAGAAATGCCACGGCACATGGGTCGTCGTTGGCTAAGGAGGGGATGCTGCTCGTAGGAAGATGAGCAGTGAAGGGAGAACAGGAGAATACCCCCTTCCTCCTCGCCTGCCGAACAAAATCTGTGCAGCAACGTCAAGGAGCAACAGTTATCAGCGAACAGTCGTAGCAGGAGGTACTGCAAGAGACAATTCATCCGATCATCATGGCCGAACACTGGAGTTCGGCAACGCACAGCAAGGCCTTGGCAAAAGCAGCCAAGAGACGAGCCACCCTCGAGGCACTATTCGGTTCCTCACCAACGATGGAAAACACGACTAAAGGTCCAGCAACGGAAGTCTGCAAACTGAAGGAAAACGATTCGCCTGCAAAGAAGAAAATCGGGGTGCGCGTCATCAACAACCGGTTACAAATCATGGACAGGTTGCCAAACCCTACGATTAAAAAGCAGATAGAAGCCAGGTACTGGAGCAAACTTCAACGCCAGAAGGAGATTGAAAAGGAAGTCGCGGCAATACTGATGCCTCATTACACCGGAGGAAGTTTAACAAAGGAGAAATATAAAATCATCATGGGGAAAATCGTGCCGCAATTATGCCGCGAACCTGGCGATCGAGACTCAACGGTCATAAAACGTCTTGTGCAGATCCACGTAAAAAGGTATTGCACTAATAAAAGGGAATTACCCTTGCCACGATGGGTCAGCACGCCGGGTCAGAGCCACGCGGTTCCCCCTCCACCAGTCCATTCGACGCACGCGGTGCCGTCGACGGAGCGCGCACGGAGCAACGCCAGACGCCTCTCGCCCGCGACCAGCACCACGACGTTCAAACGACCGAACACCGTACAAGTGCAGCGCAACGAGTAACCAGTGGACTTTTAGTGTGTTTCCGGTGCTAATAGACTCCACTATAGTGAGTTTTAACAAACCCTATCGTGTAGTACTAATAGACCTTAAAATTAGTGTTAACAGACTCTAGTTTAGTGTTAAAAGACTCAGTGCAACGAGCTTTAACAAACCCTAGTTTAGTGTTAAAAGACTTAGTGTAACGAGCTTTAACAAACCCTAGTATAGTGTTAATAGACTCTAACTCAGCGAGCATTAACAAACCTTAGGCTAGTGTTAAAAGACTCAAGTGAGCTTTAACTAATGATCGTGATTAGTGTTAAAAGACTCCAGTGAGCTTTAACCAACTTCAGTGTGCAATCTCGAGTGACCATGCGGTACATCACCCGCGATTTCGATCGTGCCGCATGCCCGTACATGCGGCCTCCGACTAATTCAAGGCGCACGAGAAGCAACATGACCATCGAGGAGAAACCGCCGATGTCGATCTACAACCGTGAGGAATTGGCGGAACTCCTGACAGAACCACTCCCCAATCTCTGGGAGGTCTTCAAGGCCTATAACAAGGAATATTTCGAAGATAAGGTTCGAGGATTCATCGTAAGGTGGTCCCCTCAAGTATGCCTTAGCGCAGGAATGACTCAAACCCGCCCGTTCCCGGAAATTTTTCTCTCGAAAAAGTTGCTGGTAGGACGGGAGATCAAGTGCATGGTGGAAACCCTCGTCCACGAGATGATACACGCGTACATCTTCGTGAACACGCATGACGACGGCATGGACCATGGGGAGTTATTCCTTAATAAGATGGCCGAAGTGAACAAGAAGAGCGGGCTGAACGTCACCATCCTCGACCACGGAGGTTTGGACCATATAGCCCACCTCCGATGTCTTTGGACGTGCACCAAGTGCGGCTATGAGCTGAAGCGATTAAAAAGAAATATGGACCAGCCAAACGATAGAGTGTCGCGAGCGCACCGAAGGACGTGCAGCGGGAGGTGGACGAAATCCGACCTCGTGACCTAAAGGGACTAATAAGGGACGCATGTTCTGTTTTAGGATGAGGATAGAGATATGCCTCCTCCTCGTTTGGGCGACGGAAGTCCTGGGCCTGATCGGCTACGATTGCGGGGGCTCCTCACTCAACATTACAACGATCTCTCTCAATGGTGTCGCGGAGTGCGAGATACCTCTGCTGGAGCCAACGACGGCAAACGCCTATATCCAACTGCTTCAACTCACGGATTTTAACAGTGCCGAAGTGACACAGTGTAGAATCGAGATCGACAGAACCATCTACCATTGTGGGATGCACTCCCACAATTCAATCGTTCACAACGGAAGACAAGTCTACCTCCACGAGCTAGACGAGAGATCCTGTCGAAGAGTTCACGAGACGGGGATTCTGTCGGTCAGCAGCGCAGGACAGCTCATTGGATTACGTCGGAACAGCACGACAACAAGGAGCATCACGATGGCTGGATCCATCTCGGTCGATGGCAAGTGCGTTGGGACTCAGTACAGCGACCCGTTCGGCACGTGGGACAACGTCGTCGTACAAGCCTCGGTCAGTATTACTTTACTTAGTTACGAGGCAACGGTCAACCTGGCGACCGACGAAATCGTGTTGCAAACTGGGACACGCTGTACGTTGGCAGACGGGCACTGCATCGACGTCAACGGCAATAGCGCATACTGGAAAACCGAGCCCACGGACTCGTGTAATTTCAATCGTTACGATGTCCTTTACGAAGGAAAAGCTACGAAATTGGTTTCTACCGCGGACCGCGCGAACTCACCTGACGTATACACGTTGACAACCCAGGAAACCACGTTTGCTCTAGCTAAACGTTCGGAACTCCAATTGTGCGGGTACTTATTAATTCGAACCGAGCATCCGAAGTTGTTCATCCTGGAAACGCGAAAAGGGGAGTCATTCGCGACACATAAACCAATATCAGTGTCGAACCTGGACATATTTTCATATATCAACTCGAAATTTGTGTACGTGGAAAAACACGTGAAGCTGCAAATGAAGAATTTGTATAAGGACGTTCTCACGCAGCGATGTAACCTGGAAAGACAAGTGCTCCAGAACGCATTATCAACCTCTGGAATTTTGCCGGAGAAATTCGCGTTCGCCATCATGAAGGGACCCGGATATATGGCGGTGATCGCAGGGGAAGTCGCGCACATAGTCAAGTGCATCCCTGTAGAATGTGGGCTGCGCCGCACGGACGAGTGTTACCACGAGCTGCCCGTCATATACCGAAACGAGTCGTTCTTCCTATCAACAACTTCCAGGATGTTGCTGAAATCAGCAACGCAAATCGAGTGCGATCCCACGTTGCCGGCATTATACCAAATCGACAACGTGTGGTATAGGTTCTCACCACATCCGATCGTGGTACCATCGCCACAATCTCTGAAACCATCGTCGAACCCGACATGGCATTACGCATCTATCGGAAATCTCGCCAACAGCGGAATCTACTCGGAGGCGGATATCAAGAAGCTGCGGGACAGGATAATGTTTCCTGCAGAGAAGCCAGCTCTCCTGAACAACCTGGCGAGAGGATCAGTCGGATACAGCATACCTGAAGGAAGTGTCTCCATCCGAGGATTCCTAGACGAAAACACTCTCGAACACTTGGCCGAGAGTGCTGCAAAAAGATTATGGCGTGGATTCGAAAAATTCGGCACAGCCAGCGCCGGAGTCTTCGCAATCTACGTAATCATAAAAATCATAAAATCGATAATTGACACATGCATCCACGGATATGCAATTCACTCGCTATATGGTTGGAGCATTCACTTGCTAGGAGCCATATGGAGTTCCGTGACCGGATTATTGCTTACGCTAGGTCACAAACGCACCCCAACACCGGCCGACGTCGAAGGCGAACCAAGCACGGAGGAAAGGGTAAAACCACCAAGCAAAGAACGGGTTTACCCCAACTTGACGGCGAGGGATAACGCAAGATCTTCGACTACGGAGGAAAGGGCAAGCACATCCGATTGCCCCAACTTGACGGCGAGGGATAGCGCAAGATATTCAGTAGCGGATGAACGGGTAGAACTACTTGGCTACCCCAACTTGACGGCGAGGGAGTCCGGAAGATTTCCAACGCCGGTACCAAGAATCGACCCAGCACTCCTCCGACGCCTTCACACTGGTCCTACGCAGAGCCTCGGCACTGCTTCGGACTTAAGGGGGGAAGTGTTACGTCCTGGGTCGAATTTGGGACAGAAAGAGTAACCGACACCCACACAAATTTTTTTTTTTTGGGACAATTAGTTATTACGCATAATGCCGTAAACAATATAATACCATCATTCTACATTATCATATTATTGTTAATAATAATCAACAACAATCGCCTTAAACAAATAATAATAAAGCATAAATCAAGTAAAACTTAAAACGATATATAACGGTAATAAACGCCGATGCGGGCTACATACAATGCCAAGGCGAACCCCGAGAAAATTTAGTAAACTTCAAGTCGCAATAAAAACAAAACTACGGGGTTTCAACAAAATCTGAACACGCTACTAGAAGCGGAAAACCCTCACGAACAATAAAGGTGCCGACCGATTACACATTTTCCGATGAGTATTTTGGCCACTGTTAACGGTTTACGAAAAGGGCGCATGACCTTGGAAAAATCGAAAATTAATTCCCTAGCGCGAACGGAAAGCGCGAATTGGATCAAAATTGTCATGAGAACTAAGAACGCGATAAACAATCAACTTACAGTAAATAAATGTTATTAATAATAAATTCAATTGTTAATAAATAATTTTGAAATAGTTCTCTTTCTTTTCACGCAATGCCGGAGTGTCATTAGAGAAGCGACACTCGACGGCTCAAAATAATAATAAATAAACATTATTAACAATAAATAAAATTATAAACAAATAATTTCAAAACACGTTAAATACGCGCAACGCCAGAGTGTCGTTAGAGAAGCAACACTCGACGGCTCAAAATAATAATAAATAAACATTAATAACAATAAATAAAATTAGAAATAAATAATCTCATATGGTGCAAAATCACGGGTAACGCTGGAATATCGGTACAAACACGATATTCCAAAAGCAACATATAATAAATAATCCAAACATATTTTCATTATTAATAATAGGTAAAACATTAATTACCCATAACACAACGCAAAACCAAATATCAAGAAAGCGACAATATTCAGTGGCGCTCAATAATAATGACAATATTCCATTATATAATAATAGAATTCAAAATTAATTATAAAACATGCCGCACTGAGCATCGCTATTTGGACGATGCTCAGCAGCACTAAAAATCTAATGATAGATACAATCCAAGGGACGTTAAAATAATAATCACAAAATATTTTGTTGCAATTGTTAAAAACGGGTGTAACACCAGAATACCGACTTGGTATTTGGCTTCGCGAATATTCGAAACTGGTCGCCGTCGAGACGATGCTCGGCGACGCGGAATATTTTTATAATTATAAACAAACATTGTATGATGGATTTAGGCATAGTGATGACAACGTAAACGACAAGAAATGTCTTAATTATATTTTTTTTTGTTAACAACAGATGTAGTAGATTGCTCACTAGTAATAACCATCACGAAAAGTTACATTGGTTAGCCATACAATACAAATAACTGTTAATTAATAAGGCATCATTTAATTAATATATCGGGTGAAGCGAGCGTAAGACCGGACGCAGTCCCGACAAAGCTCCGGGAATCGCCACCGATAAGAAGCAAGCATAAGACCGGACGCAGTCCCGACAAAGCTCCGGGAATCGCCACCGATAAGAAGCAAGCATAAGACCGGACGCAGTCCCGACACAACTCCGAGAATCGTCACCGATAGCGGCTCTCCAAGAAGCAAAGCCGTGGGACAAAGGCAGTACCACGATCAACGGCGCAGCTACCGCGAGACCGGACGCAGCTCCGATAGCGGCTCCGAGAATCGCCGCCGATAAGCCTATCCCGAGAAGCTCGCCGGCCGTTGGAACTCAGACCCGTGGGATGCTGCATCAGCACAGGGCTCCATGCGCGGCTTGGCCCCCACCATAGCCCATCGGGCTGCCGTGGGACAAAGGCGGCCCCCACTTCAGGGGACAGCACGGGTGCAGCAGTACCGAGAGCGGCTGCCCCCACCATCATTCATTGCGCTGCCGCGAGAACACGGCGGCCCCCACTTCAAGGGACAGCACAGCTACGAGAGGCTGCCCCACCATCATCCATTGCTCTGCCGCAAGACAGCAGAGGCCCCCACTTCAAGGGACAGCACGGTTACGAGCGGCTGCCCCACCATCATCCATCTGGGTGCCGCGAGACAACGGCGGCCCCCACTCAAGGGACAGCACGGCTACGAGCGGCTGCCCCACCATCATCCATCTCGGTGCCGCGAGACAACGGCGGCCCCCACTCAAGGGACAGCACGGCTACAGCGGCTGCCCCACTATCAGTCATCATGGTGCCGCGAGACAACGGCGGCCCCCACTCAGGGGACAGTGCGGCTACAAGCGGCTGCCCCACCTATCATCCATCACGCTACCACGAGCGCCTGCCCCACCACAGGGCGACATACGGGAGCGACGAATCATTGGCCAGAGTAGCGGAGCGAATCCGCGAGGGCCTCCCCGCCACCAACCACGGACTCGGGAGACTCGCGGGTCAGGAGCGCTCCGATGGATCTTCAGTTCTACTACGACTCTCGACACCGGCGGTCGACTGAAAGAGTGCTCTCGAAGAGACTCTCGCGAACCTCGGTATTCCCTTTGTTATAAAATAACAATCATCATTTATATTTTTACAATAAATATTATAACTCGCGATTGATACCTGGCTGCGACCAGGCGGTATTTCACCGGTATAAGATATCTCCAGCGAAAAGTTCGTATTATTACAATAAATATTAAAATATACCTATCGAATCCTATAGATCCGAATAAATAAAACAATTAACTCAGTAAATCATAAAATCCATCCCTCGACAATAAACGACAATCGGCGATCCGTCAGAGGCACCGTGCCGCTGCTCAACAAGTGTTAACAACATACGCAAGGTAAGGTCAACCACAGCATTTGGACAATTTAATTCAAACCACGAGTATTTCACATTTGTTGACGCAAGAAATTAACTCCTTGTCCCTATACCAAAACCAAATAGATAAGGACAATATATAAGTAATTACGCTTAAGTCCCTTGAGTCTCATGAAATCAATCTCGACATCGATCGATCCTGATATAGATGAGTTTCCAAGGTTTAGATAAGGACAATACATAAGTAATTACGCTTAAACTCCTTGAAGTCGCATAAGATCAGTCTCGACTTCGGTCGTTTCTGATATAGATGGGTTTCCAAGTGTTAGATAAAGACAGTATATAAGTATTTACGCTTAAAAACATTGAATCTTATAAAATCGGTCTCGACATCGGTCGATTCCGATATAAATGAGATTCAAGCTTTTAGATAAGGACAATACATAAGTAATTACGCTTAAACTCCTTGAAGTCGCATAAGATCAGTCTCGACTTCGGTCGTTTCTGATATAGATGGGTTTCCAAGTGTTAGATAAAGACAGTATATAAGTATTTACGCTTAAAAACATTGAATCTTATAAAATCGGTCTCGACATCGGTCGATTCCGATATAAATGAGATTCAAGCTTTTAGATAAGGACAATTATTAAGTAATTACGCTTAAAAAACCATTGAATCTTATAAAATCAGTCTCGACATCGGTCGATTCTGATATAAATGAGATTCAAGCTTTTAGATAAGGACCATAGCATAAATACGTTAATATTAAATCCTTCCCTAACCCTCAAAAATGAGAAGCGACAAATGTGAACTAATCGTATCCCATAAAATCTAATGGAACGTAGACACATAAAATATAAGGTCCAATTGCGTGGAGGCCGAACTATTGTCGTAGCTAACGCAAATTCACGTGGAGGAGTTCGCCGAATAACAGCGCAGGTTACTCGAATTTCCGCAGTACCCACGTTGACCGCGGAACAACGGAACAATTTCATGGACGTCGCTGGTGAAAATTCAATTTCAGTCGAGAACAAGATCGCTGCGAAAAATCCGCCGACCATAGTGTCCGACGTCATTTTGATCAACCATAAAATTCTAATTATCCGCGACTATCCTCTCGGCGGTCAACCCGTGCAAACACGAATTCGACATCCTCTGCCGCATCTTGAGACAGTCATCGAGGACGACGACAGTTCCGACACCTCCACGGTAATCGACGAGGACAGGCCATCTCCTGCGTCCTCTCCGGAGCTGATCCTTGGAAAATAGCGCCTTCAACCCGCTACGCCCAGAAGCTCATCACCTGCCATACAAAATATCAAGAATCAAGGTATGTATCGACAATACTCACTTCACTCATCCAGTACTGCTCCGATCCCTAACCGGCGCATTCCGGTTTAAACACGGAGCATCCTCGCATAACCAGCTACCAGTCGCTCAAGTAGTAAAATCCGGATTCCTGCAAAAAGAAAGGAATAAATCCATTGAAATCAAAGCCGCGACGTAACAGTATCAAACCTGGACATATTCTCTTACATCAATTCGAAATTTGTCTATGTGGAAAAACATGTGAAACTTCAAATGAAGAATCTGTATAAGGATATACTCACTCAACGTTGTAACCTGGAACGACAAGTCCTCCAGAACGCTTTATCGATCTCCGCGATATTACCGGAGAAATTCGCGTTCGCCCTCATGAAGGGGCCAGGATATATGGCGATGATCGCAGGAGAAGTTGCACATATAATCAAGTGCATCCCTGTGGACTGCAGTTTACGTCGCACGGACGAGTGTTACCACGAGCTGCCGGTCACATACAGGAACGAGTCGTTCTTCCTGTCAACAACTTCCAGGATGTTGCTAAAATCAGCTACACAGATGGAGTGTGATCCCACACTACCGGCCTTATTCCAAATAGACAACGCATGGTATAGGTTCTCGCCACACCCGATCGAAGTGCCGACACCACAGTCATTGGTACCATCATCGAAACCGACGTGGCACTACGCTTCGATTGGAAATCTCGCCAACAGCGGAATCTACTCGGAAGCGGACATCAAGAAGCTTCGAGAACGAATAATGTTCCCAGCCGAAAAACCAGCTCTTCTGAATAATTTGGCAAGAGGATCGGTCGGTTACAGCATACCAGCGGGAAGTGTATCCATTCGAGGATTGCTCGACGAGAACACTCTCGAACACCTGGCCGAGAGTGCAGCAAAACGATTCTGGCATGGTTTCGAGAGGTTCGGCATAGCCAGCGCCGGAGTCTTCGCCATCTATGTCATCATAAAAATCATTAAAACGATCATCGATACGTGCATTCATGGGTACGCAATCCACTCGTTATACGGATGGAGTATCCACCTGTTGGGAGCCATATGGAGTTCTGTGACAGGTTTACTGCTCACACTGGGCCACAGACGTGTAACACCTTCCACTGATATTGAGAGTGGACCGAGCACGGGAGAAAGGGTAGATTTGCCGAAATCAAAAGATGAGCCTATCTACCCCAACTTGACGTCGAGGGACCGCGCAAAACATCCAACGACGACGGATCGGGTAGGGTTATCAACCCACCCCAACTTGACGGCGAGGGACAGCGCAAGATATTCAACAACGATGGATCGGGTAGAGTTATCGACCTACCCCAACTTGACGGAGAGGGAAGACACAAGATTTCCAACGCCGATACAACGGATCGACCCAGCACTTATCCGACGCCTTCACACCGGTCCTCAGCAGAGCCTCAGCACTGCTTCAGATTTAAGGGGGGAAGTGTTACGTCCTGGGTCGAATATGGGACAGAAAGAATAGTCCACGCTGACACAAATTTTTTTTTTGAAACAATTAGTTATCCTTCACTAGCGGCTAGAAACAATGCCGCAACATTATAATAAAGATATTAGTAATAATGATAAACAATAAACAATCATAATTAATCAACGTAATAAACAATAAAAATAACAACCACAAATAATAACACCCTACAGAGTATAAGGGTAACGTGAGTGGCGAAACGGACTATATACGGCCAAAGGCGAAGTCCGAGGAAAATTTGTTGAACTTTAACTTATCGTAAAAACTAAACCGCGAACTTTTAGCAAAATCCGAGCACGCTACTGGAAGCACAAAATCCTTTTAGTGTTACATAGTGCCAAGTCCTACCACGCTTTTCGACGCATTTCTGGGTCACTGTGAGCGGTTTGTGAAAAAGGGGGCATGACCTTGGAAAATTACGGAATTAATTCTCTAGCGCGAACGGAAAGCGCGAATCGGTTCAAAATCACCAGGGTAACTAAAAACGCGACGACCAATCGTTGGGAATTCAACTTACAATAAATAAATATTATTAACAATCAAATTGTTAACAAATAATTTCAAAACATGCTAAATACGCCAACGCCGGAGTATCATTATAAAACAACGCTCAACGGCTCAAAATAATAATAAACAAATATTGTTAACAATAAATAAAATTGTTAACAAATAATTTCATAACATTTAAAAATACGTGTAACGTTGGGAGATCGGTATGAACACGGTATTCCATAGCGCCATATAATAACCAATCCATATTTTCTTTATTAATAATAAATGAACATTAATTACCAATAATCTGACGAACAAATACCATTCTTCACAACATAAAATAGCAACTATAAAATATATTGTTCGTAATTAATCAAAACGCGGACAACACCAGAATACCGAATCGATCTTGAGCTCCCTATGCAAAGCGGGTCGGCGTCGAGAAGATGCTCGACGGCGCGGAATATCATTATGATAATAAATTAATATTGTATCAGGAATTTAGGTATAAAGTTGAGAATGTAAACGGCAAAGATTTCTTAATTGTTTATTGTTAACAACCGTGTAAATTGTTAACTAGTAATAATTATCATTAAACAATTATACTAGGCTAGCCGCACAATACGTAGTAACAAAAGGCTAATAATCAGTAAAGCCATCATTTAATAATGTATCGGATGGCGCAGCGGACGCGACTCCGACAACAACTCCGCGAATCGTCGCCGATGAGGGCTCTCTAAGAAGCGAGCCCGTGGGATGCTGCATAGGCACGGCTACCGTGGAACAAAGGCAGCACCACCAGCAACGGCACGGCTGCGGTGAGACCGGACGCAGCTGCGACATCAGCTCCGCGAATCGTCGCCGATAAGGGCTCTCTAAGAAGCGAGCCCGTGGGATGCTGCATAGGCACGGCTACCGTGGGACAAAGGCAGCACCACCAGCAACGGCACGGCTGCGGTGAGACCGGACGCAGCTCCGACATCAGCTCCGCGAATCATCGCCGATAAGGGCTCTCTAAGAAGCGAGCCCGTGGGATGCTGCATACGCACGGCTACCGTGGGACAAAGGCAGCACCACCAGCAACGGCACGGCTGCGGTGAGACCGGACGAGGCTCCAACAAACAACTCTGAGAATCGCCACCGATAAGGCGATCCCGAGAAACTCTCTGCCGTTGGGATTCAGACCCATGGGATGCAGCATCAGCACAGGGCTCCATGAAGACGGCTGCCCCACCATTGGATGGCTCGGTTCCACGAAGCCCCACCGATAAGGCGGTCTCGAGAAGCCCTTCGCCGTGAGACTGTTACGTCGCGGCTTTGATATTAATCGATTTATTCCCCTCTTTCGCAGGAATTTCTGAATTTTAACGTTTGAGCGACCGGTAGCTGGTTATATGAGGATGCTCCGTGTTTAAACCGGAATGTGCCGGTTAGGGATCGGAGCAGTACTGGATTTTGCGTGTCATTTCTCTTCGGGTTTTGCTTGTTTATTCGACTGTCGATCGATTGACTTACCTGATTTTTATGGATTTGGCAGGTGTTGAGCTGTCGGGCGTAGCGGGTTGAGAGTGCTAGGTGCCGATGATCAACTCTGGAGAGGAGGTGAGAGACCGCGTGTCCTCGTAAAACACCGTAGAAGCGTCAGAAATGTTGCCGTCTTCCTCGGTCTGTTCGATGGCAGGTCGAATCGTGCAGTCAGCCCGATCGTCGGGTTTAGTATTAGTAGAGATTGGTCGTCTTATATGTACTCGATGATTTTTTAGTGAGACGATGGACGTGATTGTCGGAACCTTCCTGACAGCAATCACGCTCGGATTATCGTTCGTATTGTCTGAAACCACTGGTTTCGGCGTAATATGTTTAAGAATCGGATTTAGGTTAGTCGGAGCACTCGTTTTCGGTTTATGCGACCCTAGTTTCAGAAAGACACATCTATTTTTCATGATGAACGTTATAAATGGTGATCAGTTCGCATTTTATTTGTCCCATAATTGTTGAGGTTGATAATATTGGAAAAGGGATTGCTTAAATTAATATCAGATCAAATTTTTATCGGACTTGGTTAAGTCTGATTTATATATAATCTGATTTTGGGGTAATCCTAGGTTTTATTCTAGTTAATTGATAATTAAAACGATTGCTTAAATTAATATCAGATCAAATTTTTATCAGACTTGGTTAAGTCTGATTTATATATAATCTGATTTTGGGTTAAGCCTAGGTTTTTATTCTAGTTAATTAATAATTAATATTACGTCTAATCTTGTTAACGCTAGCTGAATCTAATTTTTATCAGACTCGGCTTTCGTCGAGACTGATTTTATAAGATTCACTTTAGCTTACCAAGTGAATCTATCTATCAGAACCGATGATTATCAGAACTGGTTTTCAAGATTCAATCTTATTTAAATGTATGCTTATGTGTATATACTTATATGTGTATATATATTTATAATAAAGCACTGGGTTTCGTGGTGGGAGATTATGTGAACTGATCCCAGATATATTTGTTCTCTTTTGATTTGTGTCACTGGTTTACTTACGGCTTGACAGAACTGCCTTCCAGGAATGATTTCTTAGGATGTTGTTAAACTTTTATTAGTCGTAGCGGGTTTCGGTTTTCTTTGATATGCGACAAAAGTTTTACGCGGAGTTTACAAACGTAAGTACATTATTATTATAGTGATTATTGATATTGTATTTGGACTTTATTTATATTAAAATAAACACGAAATAATTGCGAACGATATTTTATACAGTGAAATACCGCCTGGTCGCAGCCAGGTATCAATCGCGAATTTATTTGAAATTAACAATTGCCTTAAGAGACTCTAAGTCTGAACTGACAATTAATTATTACGAGGAAAATACCGGATCGCGTGAGTCTCTTCGAGAGAACTCTTGGAGTCGACCGCCGGAGATGAGAGTCGTAGAAGAACTGAAGATCCATGGTCCAGGCTCCCGCTTCGCGAGTCTCCCGAGTCCGTGGCTGGTGGCGGGGAGACCCTCGCGGATTCGCTCCGCTGCTCTGGCCAATGGTGCGCTGCCTACCGCGTACCGTCCCGTGGTGGGGCAGCAGCTCGCGTTAGCCGTACCGTCCCTTGAGTGGGGGCCGCCGTTGTCTCGCGGCAGCGCAATGAATGATGGTGGGGGAAGCCGCTCTCGGTACTGCTGCACCCGTGCTGTCCCCTGAAGTGGGGGCCGCCGTATTCTCGCGGCAGCGCAATGATTGATGGTGGGGCAGCCGCTCGTGGTACTGCTGTCCCTTGAAGTGGGGGCCGCCGTGTTCTCGCGGCGGCGCAATGAATGATGGTGGGGGCAGCCGCTCTCAGTACTGCTGTACCCGTGCTGTCCCCTGAAGTGGGGGCCGCCGTGTTCTCGCGGCAGCGCAATGAATGATGGTGGGGGCAGCCGCTCTCGGTACTACTGCACCCGTGCTGTCCCCTGAAGTGGGGGCCGCCTTTGTCCCACGGCAGCGCGATGGGCTATGGTGGGGGCCAAGCCGCGCATGGAGCCCTGTGCTGATGCAGCATCCCACGGGTCTGAGTCCCAACGGCCGGCGAGCTTCTCGGGATATGCTTATCGGCGGCGATTCTCGGAGTTGTGTCGGGACTGCGTCCGGTCTTATGCTTGCTTCTTATCGGTGGCGATTCCCGGAGCTTTGTCGGAGTCGCGTCCGGTCTTTCGCTCGCTTCACCCGATACGTTATTAAGTACGACTTATTTATTATTAATGCTAATTATTTAGACATCTAGGCCTGATCTACGACATAACAATGATTAATGTAATGCGTAATTATCCCCAAATCCCTGGGGTAAGTATGCGTATTATTACGTATGAATATTCGGTTAGATTTGTTGAATAGTAGTAATAAGGATTCGTCCTTTATGATATTGGAAACGCACCCATCCCGATATTTCGGATGGTGCGTATACTGTACTTGAAATAATAACTAATTATTGACAAATGTTATTTTAATACTTATAAATTTGATATCTGGTTGTTATAGTTTAATGCCATCCGATTATCATTTTACTGGTGATATTTGGGCGATGCGCGCATATTAAAGGTTTCTGATATTATTATTTATTATATAACTATTTATTATATAACATTATAAATATATTATATTATATATTATATTATATTATAAATATAACTATTTATTATATAACATTATTTGTTTATTGTTGAAAAAGAATGTATTTATTATTGTTTTGCTCCGTCAAGTGTCGTGTCTATTCGACAATCCGTCGTTGCGTATTTTTAGAATGTTCGAAATTTATTGTTTATAATTTTATTTATTGTTAGTGATGTTAATGGTTTATTAATTTGAGCCGTCGAGTGTCACTTCTCCAACGACACTCCGGCGTTGTTTGAAAAGAAAGAGAACTATTTTGAAATTATTTATTAACAATTAAATTTATTATTAATAATATTTATTTACTGTAAGTCGATTGTTTATCGCGTTCTTAGTCCTCATGGCAATTTTGATCCAATTCGCGCTTTCCGTTCGCGCTAGGGAGTTAATTTACGATTTTTCCAAGGTCACGTCCCTTTTCTCAAAAACTACTCGCAGTGTCTCAGGACTTCGTCGGAAAGGTGAAACATCGTAGGGGTTTGTTATTTGTGACGATTATCCCCTTCTGCTAGCGTGCTCAGATTTTGCAAAGGAGTTCGTATATGTTTTTTATTGTTTCCCAAAGTTTTTACTAAATTTTCTAGATTTCGCGTGCGGCTATTCACAAAATCGCTCGCAGCGTCTCTGGACTTCGTCAGAAAGTGAAAACACAAAATTCTTTATTGTTCATGAGGATTTTCCCTCTCTTATGGCGTGCTCAGATTCTGCGAAAACGTTTCGCTTGTATTTTTTATTTGCGTTCGAAGTTTAATATTTTCCTCGGACTTTACCTGTGACGTTTATGGTTGTTTATTATTGCCGAATGGTACTTTTATGGGGGTGTTCCGGTTAGTTTGTGTCGAGAGTATGTTTTTAAAGTCATTTTGTTCAAAATTGTATTTTTATTATTGTTTGTTATGTTTTTGGCTACGTTATTGTTTTATTGCTGGTCAGAGCTGCGAATTTTCCTGGTGGTACGAATACATGCGGGTTATTTAGAAAATTATTGTATTATCGGTTGATACGCTACGGTGTACTATCGTGAATATTATTTTATGATAATACCTATTGTATTGATATTATACGACGATTCTGTCGTCGTAGTATTGTGACTTATTATCTAGGTTTATGTGTGTCTCGCTTCCGTATTTATTATTTCAGTGTTCCCGAGAATAAAGTAAATCGAAAAAAAAATTGTGTGTGTGTCGGTTACTTATTCTGGTGCTGAAGTGACCCAGGACGTGACACCTCCCCCCCTAAGTCTGAAGCAGTGCTGAGGCTCTGCTGAGGACCAGCGTGAAGGCGCTTGACGAGTTCTGGGTCGATTCTTGGTAGCGCCGTTGGATATCTTCCGGACTCCCTCGCCGTCAAGTTGGGGTAGGTTGACAACTCTACCCGGTCCATCGCTGTCGAATATCTTGCGTTGTCCCTCGCCGTCAAGTTGGGGTAATCTGATTGAACTGCCCTTTCCGCCGTTGTCGGGTATCTTGCGTTGTCCCTCGCCGTCAAGTTGGGGCAGTTGGATTTATCATTTGATACTGGTAAATCTGCCCTTTCTCCTGTGCTCGGCCCGCTTTCGACGTCCGTGGTAGGCGATACTCGTCTGTGACCCAGTGTGAGTAATAGGCCAGTCACAGAACTCCATATGGCCCCCAGGAGGTGGATGCTCCATCCATAAAGCGAGTGAATAGCATATCCGTGGATACATGTGTCGATGATTGTTTTTATGATTTTTATAATGACGTAGATGGCGAATACTCCGGCGCTGGCTATGCCGAACTTCTCGAATCCGTGCCAGAATCGTTTCGCAGCACTCTCAGCCAGGTGTTCGAGCGTGTTTTCGTCGAGAAATCCTCGAATGGACACACTTCCCGCCGGGATACTATAGCCAACCGATCCTCTTGCTAAGTTGTTCAGCAGGGCTGGTTTTTCAGCTGGGAACATTATACGTTCACGAAGCTTCTTGATGTCGGCCGCTGAATAGATTCCGCTGTTGGCGAGGTTTCCGATTGACGCGTAATGCCATGTAGGCTTTGAGGATGGCACCAATGATTGCGGTGCCGGTACTTCGATCGGATGCGGCGAGAACCTATACCATACGTTATCGATTTGGTACAAGGCCGGCAACGTCGGGTCGCACTCGATCTGTGTCGCCGATTTCAGCAACATTCTCGAGGTTGTTGACAAAAAATAGGACTCATTGCGGTACGTAACGGGTAGTTCGTGATGGCACTCGTCTGTGCGACGGAGGCTGCACTCCACGGGGACACACTTAACTATGTGCGCCACTTCTCCAGCTATCACCGCCATATACCCTGGTCCTTTCATAATGGCGTATGCGAACTTTTCCGGCAAGATGGCAGACGTTGACAGCGCGTTTTGGAGCACTTGCCTTTCCAGGTTGCATCGCTGCGTCAGGATGTCCTTGTACAAGTTCTTCATTTGTAGTTTGACATGCTTCTCCACGTATACGAATTTTGAATTTATGTAGGAGAATATGTCGAGATTAGACACCGAGATTTGTTTCCGGACTGCGAATGACTCTCCTTTTCGCGTCTCCAGAATGTACAGCTTCGGGTGTTCGGTGCGAATCAAAGTGAACCCGCACAATTGCTGTTCCGATTTTTCCGCGAGAGCGAATGTTGTGTCTTGTGTTGTTAGTGTGTATACGTCGGGTGAGCTGGCGCCATCTTCGACTGATGTCAACTTTGTGGCCTTTCCTTCGTATAACACGTCATAACGATTAAAATTGCATGAGTCGGTTGGTTCCGTTTTCCAATACACGGCTTTGCCGTCGACGTCGGTGCAATGTCCCTCAGGGAGTGTACAATGTGTTCCTGATTGCAGTATTATTTTATCGGTCGCCAGGTTGACCGTTGCTTCGTAATTAGAAAGTGTAACACTCACCGAGGCTTGCACTACGACGTTGTCCCATGTTCCGAACGGGTCGCTATACTGGGTTCCGACGCACTTGCCATCCACTGTGATTGATCCAGCCATCGTGATGGTTCTCCTATCCGTGTTGTTTCGCTGCAAGCCGATGAGTTGTGCCGAATTGCTGACTGCCAGGATCCCCGTTTCATGCAGTCTACGGCACGCCCTCTCATCCAGGTCGTAGAGATATATCTGTCGTCCATTATGGACCACTGAATTGTGGGAGTGCATCCCGCAATGGTATATTGTCCTGTCGATTTCCACCTTGCACTCTGTCACCTCGGCGCTGCTGAAGTCCGTGAGCTGAAGTAGCTGGATGTAACTGGACGTCGATGCTGGTTCTAACAATGGTATGTCGCATTCCGCGACACCGTTGAGGGAAATCGACGTTATGTTCATTGTTGACCCACCGCAGTCGTAGCCGACCAGGGCCGCGACTTCCGTGATGATGATGAGGAGGAGGAACGCTGTTAATTTCATCCTAGAACAAACATATGTTCTTGGTTATTTTTTAGGATTCTCGGCATCTTTTGGTTTCACCTTCCTTGTGGAATTTCCTCTCGAACTTGGTCGTGTCGTTTATCGGGTGTCGCTATGACCCTATTAACGTCGAGATCGCCGCCTCGTCGTTTTCCTGGCGGCTTCAGTTGCCTTGATCCGGACCCATCTTCCTTCACACGATCTTCGGTGCTTCCTAGTCCCGAAGTCTATAGGCTGTTTTCCCTTGTTGGTTTGTCGCGATATTACCAACCCGCACTTCGTACACCTCCACTCGGTTTTTAGGTTGGGTTGTTACGTCGCAGTTTATTTTAATTGATTTTTCCCTTTTTATTTTTCAGAAAAATCCCGGATCTACGAGTGAGCGACTTTTAAGGAAGCATATTCGGATGCTCCAAGGTTTAAACCGGAATGCGCCGGTTAGGGATCGGAGCAGCACTGGATGAGTGTAGAGTTTTATATGATTTTGGAGAATTTCGATTCTTACGTGATATAGTATACCTGATTTCCTGTTGTTTGTTTCTTTGTTTGGCAGGTGATGAGCTGTTGGGGCGTAGCGGGTTGAAAATTGCTAGACGCCAACGATTAATTCAGAAGATGCCGCTGACCGCCTGTCCTCGTAGAGCACCGTCGAGGCGTCCGAAATGTTGCCGTCCTCCGTGATTTGGTCGTTGACGGGTCGATCCTCGCAGCTAGGGTCCTCGTTGGATTTTCCGACGTATGGTTTCTCGCGTTTTTGCAACGGTCTTACGTGAGTAGGATCAGTGTGTTGGGTGTCGTCGAAGAACGAAAGTAAATATTATTAGTCGGAGTACCTTTTCGGTTTTAAATTCGGTTCGGGACGAATAGTTTACACTGAAGTTACAATTGGTATCGATCGATGATTATTATTAATTTTAATAATTCAGAATATTGATCGCGAGGATATCTTAAATAGGTTAGAATATACCGAAGGGTTAATGCAGGATTCCGATCTTTAAGATTCGAATATACCGAATATACCGAATATACCGAAGGGTTAATGCAGGATTCCGATCTTTAAGATTCGGTAAAAGTATATTTTATTGACAGATTATTGATGATTCGAAATATTCGCGAGGATATCTTGTATCGGCTAGAATGTACCGCCTGGTCGCAGCCAGGTATCGATCGCGTTTTTATTTATTCGTGACAATAATTACGAAGAGATTCTTAAGTCAGACTTCACAATTATTCGATTATATAGATATACCGGGATCGCGTGAGTCTCTTCGTGAGAACTCTGAATGTCGACCGCCGGAGATGAGAGTCGTAGAAGAACTGATATTTACTTAATATACCGGGATCGCGGGCGTCGACACCTAGAGCGATCTCTAGGTGTCGACCGGCGGAGATGAGAGTTGACCGAGAACTGATGATCCATCGTCGCTCCTCCGCTCGCGCGTCTCCCAAGCCCGCGCGTAGCGGTGGGGGAGGCCCTCGCTGATTCGCTTCGCTCCGCTGGCCAATGACGCGCGCCTCATACAGTCCCGCCGCGGTGCGCCTCTCTGTTGTAGTGGGAGCACCCGGTGCCTTGCTGCAGCCTGCTGGCGGGTGGTGGGGCAGCCACTCTTGGTCCAGCGGTAGACGTACCGCACAGTGATGGGGAGCCGTCGCTTCGCGGCAGCGCCGATGGTAGATGGTGGGGCAGCCGCTGGTGGTCCAGCGGTAGCCGTGCCGTTCAATGGTGGGGGAGCCGTCTTCTCGCGGCAGCCGCGCCGTCCGTTGAGTGGGGACACCCATTGTCTCACGGCTGCGTTGATGATATATGGTGGGGCAGCCGCTCCCGGTCTCACGGTAGCGGTGCTGTCCCTAGAGCGGGGGTAGCCGTTGTCTCGCGGCTCTCGTGCCGTCCGCTGAGTGGGGGATCCCTTGTCTCACGGCAGCGTCGATGGTATATGGTGGGGCAGCCGCTCGTGGTTTCGCGGTAGCCGTGCTGTCTCTGTATCGGGGGATACCCTTTGTTGCGCGGCAGCGCAACGGTCGATGGCGGGGGCAGGCCGCGCGTGGAGCCGCATGCTTACGCAGCATCCCACGGGCTCGATTCTGAGAGGGCCTTATCGGCGGAGCTTCGCGGAGCCCGCCGTCGCGACTGCGTCCGGTCGCACGGGCTCGCTTCTCGGAGAGCCTTATCGGCGTACCTTCGCGGAGCTCGCTATCGGGACTGCGTCCGGTCCCACATTCGGCCTGCCATCCGATATTTTATTCTCTAGCAGCCTTATAGTTAACATTAATTATTTAACCATTATTCCTTATTACATGGTTTAATACAATGTATGATTAGGCCAAATGCCTAAAGTAATTATTCGTATTACTATATATGAATATTTAATTGTCATTGTTATTAACAATTAATAATAAATAAATTATTTGTCATGAACTGATATTACAAGTGCGCCCATCCCGCCATTTCCAATGGTGCGCGTATTATATAAAGTTTTGAAATGATAATTAATTGTCAGCAATTGTTAATGATAATAAAACTGATATTCGATTTTAATTCGGTTCGATTATTACTACGTTAATCGCCATCCAATATTGATTCTGATATAACATTCCGACGTTTTGGAAGTAATTATTATTAATACTTAATGTTGATTGAAAATTAAAAGTGTTTACTTGATTATTATTATTTTGTGCCATCGAATATCGTTCCTACGACGATATTCCGATGTTGTGCGCGTTTTCAAAAGAAATAAAATAAAATAAAAATAATTATTATTTTATTAATAATTATTAAATGTTAATAAAAATGATTTGCAATTATTATTAATTATCGACATCGAATTGTGGCGATATTTGGATTATTGAAATATTTTGCATAAAGCAGTCTGATGCGTATACTGAACTACCGTAGGATGGTAAATACATTTTTATATGAAACCTCGAATATCTCGGAAACGGCTGGTCCTAAAGTGTAGGAAGGCACCAGCCCCTCGGAGCTCTATATGATATGCTTAGCCAAATGCTCTAATAAAATTCTGATTCATGTTTATATTTTGGCCTTTATGGCTTGACAAAATGTCAGAATCGTAAATCTAATCTATTATGCGGCGACTCACGCCGCTTTATTACTTAAAATATCGATTAAATATACATACGTATAAAATTTTTTAAATGTCGATTACTCTTTCGGTGACAGATTCGACCCAGGACGTAACACTTCCCCCCTTAAGTCCGGAGCAGTGCCGAGGCTCTGCGTAGGACCAGCGTGAAGGCGTCGGATGAGTGCTGGGTCGACTCTTGGTAGCGGCGTTGGAAATCTTCCGGACTCCCTCGCCGTCAAGTTGAGGTAGCCAAGAAATTCTACCCGTTTGTCTGTGTCGAATATCTTGCGGTATCCCTCGTCGTCAAGTTGTGGCAACCAGGTGTGTTTGCCCTTCGCGCTGCTGTTTAACATCCTGCGTTATCCCTCGCCGTCAAGTTGGGGCAAATGCGTTACATTTACCCTTTTTCCGTGGTCGAATATCTTGCGTTTCCCTCGCCGTCAAGATGTTTTTTTTTTTGAATGATGATAATGACGAAAGACAGTACTGCGTGTGTCTTTTGAGCGTCCACGATCCATTTATTTGACCATCGGATGTTGATTATTTTGGCTAACTAATTGCTTGATGACGTGGTAGTGTCGCAGAGGTTCACGAGACGTGTCCGTTTGTCGACTCAGAGGACTTATTTGACATGATCGACAGAGGCTCAGAGGTGTCGATGAACGTGTACGCATGCCACTTGGTGTTGAAAAACTGAATGGTTTTCATTCCGTTACTATGGTATCGATGAATTATTTAGGGAGTTGTTTTCTCCCATAACTTGAAGAATAATTTGGATTCCCAATATTCCTGCTGCTCTACGTATTGCATTTTCGTTGGCTTGTTTGACGAGTATCTTCACTTGTAGACTTGTGAAGATCCAGAGATTTCACTGTATTTTAATTGGTAGATTTTCTCCATAAAGTTCAATTGATATGTACTTTTATGTCGAATTACATGGAGTACACTGATTTTTATTTTTATTATTCACGGGTTTTATTAATCCAACTTTTATTACCCGCGCACATTTTATATCTTAGTCCAGAAAAATTATTCACGTTGATTGACTCTGATTTAATTAACTGTAAACCGTTGCGATCACTCATCGATGATTTATGCGACGACTCAGAGGTTCCTGCGTATGTGTCCACCTGTCGACTCGGAGGTTTTTCAATTGACATGTTCGACAATGGCTCAGAGGTTCCGTGTAACGTGTCCGTCCATAACTCCGATGATGTCACTCACGTTTGGTGTAATTTGTATTTTATTAACAATGTCCCAAAAAAAATATTATTTGTTTGAACTACACTTGAATTCATAGGTTTTTGAATGAGTAAAAAAAAATTTTTTTTTACACAATTTAATTTTTGTTCACGTGTTATAGCCTTGCCAGGCAAAACTGTCCGATTTAATTTTTAATTACGTATTATAGCCTCGGCAGGCCGAACTGTCCTATTTCACTTTTGATTTTACGTATTATAGCCTCGTCAGACTGAACTGTCCAAATTCACTTTTGATTACGTATTATAGCCTCGTCAGGCGACACGGTTTCATTTAATTTTTGTTCGCGTATTATAGCCTCGCCAGGCAACTGTCCGAAATCACTTTTTGGGTACGTATTGTAGCCTCGTCAGGCAAAACTGTTTGATTTCATTTTGGTCACGTATTATAGCCTCGCCAGGCAAAACTGATTGAATTAATTTTTATTATTCGAACGTTTTAACACTCGCGCACATTTAATATAATCGCTCAGAAAAGTCATCGCCTCGATTATTTGCGAACTAATTAATTGTACACACTTTCGCGATCACTTTATCGATGATTTATTTGACGACTCAGAGGTTCCCACGTACGTGTCCATCTGTCGATTCAGAGGTTCCATTTGACATATTCGACAGTAGCTCAGAGGTTCCGTTTAACATGGTCATCCATATTACCGATGTTGTTAACCGCAAGTGTACTTATTTCGTATTGCGAAGTTTTATGAAAGCGAGCGTTTTTTTTTTTACTTTTGAATGAATTTATTTCACAATCGATGCACTTTGTGATGATTTAAATGTTCAAACCCGAGAGTTTTTCGTAATAATTCTCACGCACGATAATTTTTATTTTGTGATTTTGATGATAGAATTTTTAGACGATTTTGTTTTTATACACTAGCGTATTTAATTATTTAACTTTATTATTTTTATTATTAATTCTGTTTTTTTTTATGTTCGAATAATTATGCCGAACAAAGCGTTTGCCAAATAAAGTTAATCACTTTTATTTTCTTTTTCTATTTCGTATAGTTTGTAGTTTGTGGGTGTGTGTGTCCGTAATTTTGTTTGTATATTATATAATCAAAAATTGTCCTTAACTTCTTTGATTTCATTGCTAAACTCATGGTTGTAATGATATTGAAACAGATTAATTAGATTGAATAGATTAATTAGAAATAATACGTAATTCAATATTGAATTTTTAGTAATAAAGAAAAAATGTTCGTTGCTGTTTACCAGACGAATCCGTTTTGTTCTGATCCATTTACGCATGACTTTACTAATACTGATATTTTATTTATAAGTGTTTCTATTTTAGGCGGTTTTGCGACAGAGCATCGCCGTTAGTGTTTACTCTACTTATTTTGTGTATAATTTTGTATACGTAATCCGAGAGTTTTAAGCGCCAATGAAGCAATCTATTCTCAGAGTCTTTTATTGAATGGTGACACATTAATGGTTTCTGATCGGCCACGAGAGTAAATTTTCGGCCGTAAATGTAGGGTCTGAGATTCCTCATGCAATAAACGATTGATAGAAACTATATATATATATGCATATAATTTTTTTTTTTTTTTTTTTTTTTTTTTTTTTTTTTTACGGTAGATTAGTTCATTTTGGCTTTTGACAACTTTTGCAGTGTATATGATATTGGTATATCGCTACCGAATTCTCCCTTTTTTTTATATTTTTGAATTATATATATCTATATAAATATGTATACATATATATTTTTTCTTCTTCCTTTTTCTTTTGCTAAGAATGTCATCTATTGCGACATTAAGAGCATTGTTTGTTTGATAATTTGATTTCGTGCTCCCTAAGTGAGCTGGCGTACATTTCTGGAGCCCATTTTGAAGGGAAGGGACCATTTTGTGTTCAATTTTGAGCCCAAACGGCATACGATATAATTGTTAGTGCCCAAATGGCATTTGATTGAGTTGATAATGCCCAAATGGCATGTGATTGAATTGATAGTGCCCAAATGGCATTGATTGGATTGGTAGCGCCCAAATGGCGTTGAGAACTTGATTTTATGAGCATCTGAAGGATGCATACGGATTTGCTGAAATCCGCTTTTTAAATCAAATACAAAAAGAAACAAAAAAATATATTAAAAAAATTTCGCCCAACCCAACTGACCGAGAATTTCGTTTATGTTTGGAAGTGGGTAGGCATCTCCGATTTTTTATTTCTACCTTTTCTTTATTCCTTTTTTTTCTGTAATCTATTACAATTTTCCATCTGGGCTTCCCCTGTGAATCGGCCCTTCTGGGCACGATCCAAAGCGGCGAGCTGTATGGAAAATTGGAGGGTTCTATTATTTTCCCTCACTAAGATTTGTCCTGCAATTTCACCCGTGTGAGCACGCGAAAAACGATATTGGCTGGTGAAGACGATTGGTCGTCAGTTGTGGAAATGTTATGTTCGTTCGCGTTCGTGTGATCCAAAAGTTTATCCCGGAATATGGAAGAGATCGGCCTCTTTTTTCCAGTAATCGATCGATAGTTATTCGCTCTTCGGCAATTAACTCCTCGTGTCGTAACAAGTTTTTGAGTTGTTTTACGCGTTCGCTTTCGACCCGCAAAACGAGATGGACGTACGTCAGCTGAATGATTTTGCTATAACCCGGATCTTGTACGCTAAGTATTTCACCGGATTAGCAGCAATCTTGCGAAATATACCCCGAATTGGGATCGTAGAGCTCATCTGCCTCTAGGGTCACTGCCAGAACGGCAGGCTCCACGCCCTCCTCGTTGGTATTTCTCGCCATCAGACACGCTACGCCAATTTTGATTTCATACAAATGTGTTCTCTAAGATAACTCCGTTTTTAGCATCTAAACTGGGAATATAACCGTCTTTTGCTTCGGGATTCTTTACCCTAACGTAGTAAACTGCACGAGATCTTCCTGGAATCACTACTGTTTCGCGATTTTTAAACGGAAGAGATTTATTTTTCCAACGAACCACCTCCTCGTCCCAATCGATTATCGCCCGATTTCGCGAATGAAACTCCGAGCCGAGTATGGCATCCTGCTCAATAGGAAACACGCTTTTAACCACGTGAAATACGGCTTCTGTCCCTTTAATATTTAAAATAGTTGAGCCGATCGTGAATACGGGTATATCTGAAATACCTCTGAGTTTCAGAATATCGTTTTTATTTATTATGACATCCGGATTTAATACGTCAATTTTTACGAGATTTGGTTCGGATCCGGAGTCTACGAGGAAATCGGTTTTATATTTTAATTCCGGAGACTCGATCTCTACCGTGGGTGTAAACGAATGCTTCCCTAAGCGGACGTTGACGGTACGGACGTTTCGTTCACGATGTTGACTGTACGCACCGGGCGCTCTGGTGCTTTCTCCACTCGTCTCGCGTCAGGATTTTCCGAACGGGGGTTAGCGTTTTCCGCGTTTCGTTTTTCGTCGTTTTGTTTTTTGAAACACTGCGCGACTACGTGTCCTAATTTGGCGCAATAATCGCACGAGGGGCGAGATTTACCGTCCCGATTTTGATCGAATTTCGATTGCAATTTGTGTTGTATTTCGTTGGGTTTTTCAGGGTTAATTTTACTTTTAACGCGGTGAGGCCGTTTTCCTGAATATTTCGACCCACAATTCTCTGACAAATGGCCCTTTTTGTTGCAATTACCGCACGATGGGAAATCACGGGCCGCGATCGGTTGAGTCGGTGATGAATTTATGTTTTGAAAGCGCGTTTCTTTGAAATTGACGCGATCTTTTTCAATTTTTTCCTCGATTTTGATCGCATTTGAATATGATAACTCGACATTACTCGTAATTTGTGAATTGTATCGCGCCGCTCGCTTCATCGTCGAGTGAAACGCCATTACGCGATCGATGAGTCGCGTTATATCGTGTTTTATGGCATGTAGCTCTACCGTTAAATCTCCTATTACGTTCTGAAATCCCGGGTTTGTTGGAAGATTTACCGTAGGATTTTCGTCTGACTGACGTTGATTCGAAATCTTTTGACCCTCTAAGTCTAGCTCGCGAGCAGCCAGATCTGTCTCCATTTCTAGGAGTCTCTGTTTTTCTGCGATTAATTGCTCATGCAAATTAAGGAGTTCCTCTTCGGTGAGAGGCATTTTGAGAATGATACTTTACGTTATTGAGACTTTTTAATTGAATTAATAGCGATTTTTAAGTTAATGTAAGTTGAATATTAATTAAATTTTAATATATTACTTGATCGTTAAAAAAAAACAAAAATTAAATAATCAATTGCTTTGCAAATTTTACACTTTATCCAGCGATTATCCCACCGCTGTCACCAGAAAAATATACTATCCTGTTACGTCGCGGTTTATTTTAATTGATTTTTCCCTTTTTATTTTTCAGAAAAATCCCGGATCTACGAGTGAGCGACTTTTAAGGAAGCATATTCGGATGCTCCAAGGTTTAAACCGGAATGCGCCGGTTAGGGATCGGAGCAGCACTGGATGAGTGTAGAGTTTTATATGATTTTAGAGAATTTCGATTCTTACGTGATATAGTATACCTGATTTCCTGTTGTTTGTTTCTTTGTTTGGCAGGTGATGAGCTGTTGGGGCGTAGCGGGTTGAAAATTGCTAGACGCCAACGATTAATTCAGGAGAAGATGCCGCTGACCGCCTGTCCTCGTAGAGCACCGTCGAGGCGTCCGAAATGTTGCCGTCCTCCGTGATTTGGTCGTTGACGGGTCGATCCTCGCAGCTAGGGTCCTCGTTGGATTTTCCGACGTATGGTTTCTCGCGTTTTTGCAACGGTCTTACGTGAGTAGGATCAGTGTGTTGGGTGTCGTCGAAGAACGAAAGTAAATATTATTAGTCGGAGTACCTTTTCGGTTTTAAATTCGGTTCGGGACGAATAGTTTACACTGAAGTTACAATTGGTATCGATCGATGATTATTATTAATTTTAATAATTCAGAATATTGATCGCGAGGATATCTTAAATAGGTTAGAATATACCGAAGGGTTAATGCAGGATTCCGATCTTTAAGATTCGGTAAAAGTATATTTTATTGACAGATTATTGATGATTCGAAATATTCGCGAGGATATCTTGTATCGGCTAGAATGTACCGCCTGGTCGCAGCCAGGTATCGATCGCGTTTTTATTTATTCGTGACAATAATTACGAAGAGATTCTTAAGTCAGACTTCACAATTATTCGATTATATAGATATACCGGGATCGCGTGAGTCTCTTCGTGAGAACTCTGAATGTCGACCGCCGGAGTTGAGAGTCGTAGAAGAACTGATATTTACTTAATATACCGGGATCGCGGGCGTCGACACCTAGAGCGATCTCTAGGTGTCGACCGGCGGAGATGAGAGTTGACCGAGAACTGATGATCCATCGTCGCTCCTCCGCTCGCGCGTCTCCCAAGCCCGCGCGTAGCGGTGGGGGAGGCCCTCGCTGATTCGCTTCGCTCCGCTGGCCAATGACGCGCGCCTCATACAGTCCCGCCGCGGTGCGCCTCTCTGTTGTAGTGGGAGCACCCGGTGCCTTGCTGCAGCCTGCTGGCGGGTGGTGGGGCAGCCACTCTTGGTCCAGCGGTAGACGTACCGCACAGTGATGGGGAGCCGTCGCTTCGCGGCAGCGCCGATGGTAGATGGTGGGGCAGCCGCTGGTGGTCCAGCGGTAGCCGTGCCGTTCAATGGTGGGGGAGCCGTCTTCTCGCGGCAGCCGCGCCGTCCGTTGAGTGGGGACACCCATTGTCTCACGGCTGCGTTGATGATATATGGTGGGGCAGCCGCTCCCGGTCTCACGGTAGCGGTGCTGTCCCTAGAGCGGGGGTAGCCGTTGTCTCGCGGCTCTCGTGCCGTCCGCTGAGTGGGGGATCCCTTGTCTCACGGCAGCGTCGATGGTATATGGTGGGGCAGCCGCTCGTGGTTTCGCGGTAGCCGTGCTGTCTCTGTATCGGGGGGTACCCTTTGTTGCGCGGCAGCGCAACGGTCGATGGCGGGGGCAGGCCGCGCGTGGAGCCGCATGCTTACGCAGCATCCCACGGGCTCGATTCTGAGAGGGCCTTATCGGCGGAGCTTCGCGGAGCCCGCCGTCGCGACTGCGTCCGGTCGCACGGGCTCGCTTCTCGGAGAGCTTTATCGGCGTACCTTCGCGGAGCTCGCTATCGGGACTGCGTCCGGTCCCACACTCGGCCTGCCATCCGATATTTTATTCTCTAGCAGCCTTATAGTTAACATTAATTATTTAACCATTATTCCTTATTACATGGTTTAATACAATGTATGATTAGGCCAAATGCCTAAAGTAATTATTCGTATTACTATATATGAATATTTAATTGTCATTGTTATTAACAATTAATAATAAATAAATTATTTGTCATGAACTGATATTACAAGTGCGCCCATCCCGCCATTTCCAATGGTGCGCGTATTATATAAAGTTTTGAAATGATAATTAATTGTCAGCAATTGTTAATGATAATAAAACTGATATTCGATTTTAATTCGGTTCGATTATTACTACGTTAATCGCCATCCAATATTGATTCTGATATAACATTCCGACGTTTTGGAAGTAATTATTATTAATACTTAATGTTGATTGAAAATTAAAAGTGTTTACTTGATTATTATTATTTTGTGCCATCGAATATCGTTCCTACGACGATATTCCGATGTTGTGCGCGTTTTCAAAAGAAATAAAATAAAATAAAAATAATTATTATTTTATTAATAATTATTAAATGTTAATAAAAATGATTTGCAATTATTATTAATTATCGACATCGAATTGTGGCGATATTTGGATTATTGAAATATTTTGCATAAAGCAGTCTGATGCGTATACTGAACTACCGTAGGATGGTAAATACATTTTTATATGAAACCTCGAATATCTCGGAAACGGCTGGTCCTAAAGTGTAGGAAGGCACCAGCCCCTCGGAGCTCTATATGATATGCTTAGCCAAATGCTCTAATAAAATTCTGATTCATGTTTATATTTTGGCCTTTATGGCTTGACAAAATGTCAGAATCGTAAATCTAATCTATTATGCGGCGACTCACGCCGCTTTATTACTTAAAATATCGATTAAATATACATACGTATAAAATTTTTTAAATGTCGATTACTCTTTCGGTGACAGATTCGACCCAGGACGTAACAGGGTATATGATCCTGGCCTCCATGGTCGTAAACCGTGATTTTGAGGCCACCTTTTTGGTTTATTCGCCTTTTCAGTTGGTGGAAGAGTGACCCATGCTTTACGCCGTCGTCGTACATGTTCATATAGATGTAAACGTGGATCATCTCGTGGAGGAGTGTTTCCACTAAGACTCTGGTCTTCCGTCCGATATGCAGCCCTTTCGATATGATTACGCGTCGCTCTGGCCCGAAGATCGTCCGTCCCGCGTCTATGGTCATTTTCGAGCTCCAACGCACTGTGAATCCATACACCTTGTTTTCAAAGTACGCCGCGCTGTACGCTTTGAACAACGCGTATAAGTCGGGGAGTGGCTCGGCCAGGGGTTCCTCCAACTGTTCCTTTGTATATATCAGTGAGCGTCCTGTCTCTATGATTTCCTCGTTCATGGTCCTGATGCGTGAACTCCTCCTGATAGGTACCACGCTGGCTTCTCTTTTTGGCACACAGGGTGGTCTTGCGTGAGGGTCGACATCCCGCGCCAGAAGAAGGGATCTGAGGATACTCATGATCGAGTCGAACTTCTGTTTACACTACTTGCGGCACTATGGAGTCTTTAAACACTAATATAAAATAGTTTGTTAAAGCTCGCGGCACTATTGAGTCTTTAAACACTAATATAAAAATAGTTTGTTAAAGCTCGTGGCACTGTTGAGTCTTTAAACACTAATAACTAAGGTTCGTTAAAGCTCGCGGCACTGTTGAGTCTTTAAACACTAATATAAAATAGTTTGTTAAAGCTCGCGGCACTATTGAGTCTTTAAACACTAATGACTAAAGTTCGTTAAAGCTCGCGGCACTATCGAGTCTTTAACACTCGGTGAACCAAGTACAGTCGGCACTCGCGGCACTGGAAGAAATTCGTCGGCGCTTAGCACTGTGTCTCGCTTGTCCCGGTTTTCGCGAAACACTCGTATCAGTGAACACTCGTTCTGGTGGTTGGTGAACAATTATGTCACTTGGCTCGAGCTGTTGTCGCGATCACAGGTGGATGCGGTCTGACGTTGCTCCGCACGCGTACCGCTGAGTCCCCGTTCGGCGTCGAGCTGACCGCTGAAAGGGGAACAAGGCGGTCCCGCCTTGGCGCGGTGGCCCAACGTACAGAGGGTAATCCCCGTTTATTAACGCGGTACCTTTTTATGAGTATTTCCAAAAGTCTTTTTATGACTTTCGGGTTGTTGTCGTCAGGTTTCCGGCATAGCCGCGGTACGATCTTCCGCATGATGGCCTTGTATTCTTCCTTTGTCACAATTTGTTGCGTGTAGTAGGGCATCAGGATTGCTTCGACTTCCTTCTCGATGTCCTTTTGACGCTGAAGTTTTCCTAAGAACCTGGCTTCCACTTGTTCTTTAACCTCGATACTCGGCAAGCTGTCTAGGATCTGTAGTCGATTGTCGATGACGCGTACTTCGACTTTCTTCTTTATAGGCGCACTGGTTTCTTTCATTTCGAAGACTTCCGTTGTTGGTCTTTTCGTGATATGTTCCATCGTTGGCGAGGAGCCAAACAGTGCCTCGAGGCTGGCTTGTCTCTTGGCTGCCTTCGCCATCGCTTTGCTGTGTGCGACCGAACTCTGGTGTTTGCTCATTTTTGATCAGATGGTTCTTCTCCGGGAGTACCTTTTGCTATGACTGCCCGCGGCTAACTGTTGCTCCTTGACGTAGCTGCTCGGGTTATAGTTGGTGAAGAAGAGGGGATTTTACTCCCCCTTCACCACTCGTTTTCTTCCAAACAGCGTTTCCTTCTTAACCGACGACGATCCATCTGCCGTGGCATCTCTCCCTATGGCCTCTCGCGGTTTTGTCGTGCGGCTGGTCTGTCTTCCCTTTGAATCGCACGATTTCGACTTCACATTTGTTACACCGCCAAATCGTCTGTAGGTGCGAAATATGGTCTAATCCTCCCTCGTCGAGGATACTCACTTCGAGATTGGTCACTTCATTTATTTCCTTCATTAATTTCATGAAGTCTGGTCCGTGGTGCAGAGTGTTAACGCGCACAGTACAGTAAATAAATCCGTGGATCATCTCGTATAGGAGCGTCTCGACCATTACCTTAATTTTTCGGCCCACTAAGAGCGGTTTTGAGAGCGTGATTCTCGGAGATGGCCGTAGTACTGTTTTTCCTACTACCGTTTTCAGTCGAGAGGACCAACGCACATTGAATCCCTTAATTTCATCACTGAAGAGCTCTCTGTTGTAGCTCTTGAAGATTTCCCTGAGGTCGGGAAGTGGCTCAGTTAATATTTCGGTCAGCTCCTCCAGACTATAAATCGGTCTGGGTTTATCCTCGGTGAGTATCTTAAGCTCTGTACATTGCGTCCCGCTTGTACCCGGTTGAGGTTCAGGTACAGGATCGAAACGCAATTCGGCATATCGCCTGGCTTTTGGTGGTTCAAAGTCGCGCGTTATTACTCTCATTATTAGTTTTACGCTCGTAGCTCTGAATTTATCACTTGGTCGCACTGAGTTTATTGTCTCGTCCCACTCGAGTTTATGGCTCGTCGCACTGAAAGCTGTTACATCCTCGCATCGACTCACAGACCAAATAAAAGCGAGTGTTAGTTTATATATATATACACACGGATATACACTAAAAATAATAATACATACATACTCTACTCATGTATGAGCCACGCTTGCCGTTCACCGGTGACACACAGGGTTGAACCACCCCGAGCAACGGCATGAGTAAGCGTGACTCACCTATAGACAATAAGGCAGTAGTATTAGTACGAGTCACCCCGACGAAAACAAGGTGACTCACCTGTAGCATAGTACACAGCCGGGCGGACTGGCGTGAGTCACCCCGATCAAAACAAAGTGACTCACCCCTAGCGAGCGCGTTGGGCCCTTGAACCCCGCGCGGCGCACTACGTCACAGCAACCGTACCCCCACCACTCCGGCGGGCTATATAGGCAGCGACGGCGCTCCGCTCAGCAGTAATCATCGAACCTCTGACCGGGACGTATCGCTGTCCGTCAGAAGCATTCTCTTGTAACGCGAATATACCGGAGCGAAGAACCCAGAGTGAAGCTGCCGGGCGGAACACAGTCGTGCCGTGAAACGTATTGCGCATCGAGTTGAATAACGTAAATTGCTCCGCGATTCAACGTCGTGTAAGATTTCTGTATTAATCTAGTTAAAACAGTTTATAATATACTCTCATTTTACCTAACTGCGCCTCGTTAATTCTTTCGTACGTCGACCAGTGAAAATTCCTTCTCATTCATTTTCGAGATAAATCTCTTTATCAAGTAGAGTCGTACCGATCCCTCGATCTCCCTCGAACTCTCGCTGTGCTTATACGTATCGTGCACGCTGAGTTCTCCTATCTTAATTGCAATTAACCTAAACAGTCCTCGAGCTCTCGCGGTGCTTGTATACAACGTGCACGCTGAGCTCTTCCATCTCAGTCACTCCTCGAGTTCTCGTTGTGCTAAATTATCTCGTGCACGCGGAACTTTGTCACCTCGCCTTATTTACTCCTTGGTAATCAGAGCTCGTCTTGGCATAGAGATTAAACCGCGCGACATAAGATATTTTGTTACGTCGCGGCTTTGATTTCAATGGATTTATTCCTTTCTTTTTGCAGGAATCCGGATTTTACTACTTGAGCGACTGGTAGCTGGTTATGCGAGGATGCTCCGTGTTTAAACCGGAATGCGCCGGTTAGGGATCGGAGCAGTACTGGATGAGTGAAGTGAGTATTGTCGATACATACCTTGATTCTTGATATTTTGTATGGCAGGTGATGAGCTTCTGGGCGTAGCGGGTTGAAGGCGCTATTTTCCAAGGATCAGCTCCGGAGAGGACGCAGGAGATGGCCTGTCCTCGTCGATTACCGTGGAGGTGTCGGAACTGTCGTCGTCCTCGATGACTGTCTCAAGATGCGGCAGAGGATGTCGAATTCGTGTTTGCACGGGTTGACCGCCGAGAGGATAGTCGCGGATAATTAGAATTTTATGGTTGATCAAAATGACGTCGGACACTATGGTCGGCGGATTTTTCGCAGCGATCTTGTTCTCGACTGAAATTGAATTTTCACCAGCGACGTCCATGAAATTGTTCCGTTGTTCCGCGGTCAACGTGGGTACTGCGGAAATTCGAGTAACCTGCGCTGTTATTCGGCGAACTCCTCCACGTGAATTTGCGTTAGCTACGACAATAGTTCGGCCTCCACGCAATTGGACCTTATATTTTATGTGTCTACGTTCCATTAGATTTTATGGGATACGATTAGTTCACATTTGTCGCTTCTCATTTTTGAGGGTTAGGGAAGGATTTAATATTAACGTATTTATGCTATGGTCCTTATCTAAAAGCTTGAATCTCATTTATATCAGAATCGACCGATGTCGAGACTGATTTTATAAGATTCAATGGTTTTTTAAGCGTAATTACTTAATAATTGTCCTTATCTAAAAGCTTGAATCTCATTTATATCGGAATCGACCGATGTCGAGACCGATTTTATAAGATTCAATGTTTTTAAGCGTAAATACTTATATACTGTCTTTATCTAACACTTGGAAACCCATCTATATCAGAAACGACCGAAGTCGAGACTGATCTTATGCGACTTCAAGGAGTTTAAGCGTAATTACTTATGTATTGTCCTTATCTAAACCTTGGAAACTCATCTATATCAGGATCGATCGATGTCGAGATTGATTTCATGAGACTCAAGGGACTTAAGCGTAATTACTTATATATTGTCCTTATCTAAAAGCTTGAATCTCATTTATATCGGAATCGACCGATGTCGAGACCGATTTTATAAGATTCAATGTTTTTAAGCGTAAATACTTATATACTGTCTTTATCTAACACTTGGAAACCCATCTATATCAGAAACGACCGAAGTCGAGACTGATCTTATGCGACTTCAAGGAGTTTAAGCGTAATTACTTATGTATTGTCCTTATCTATTTGGTTTTGGTATAGGGACAAGGAGTTAATTTCTTGCGTCAACAAATGTGAAATACTCGTGGTTTGAATTAAATTGTCCAAATGCTGTGGTTGACCTTACCTTGCGTATGTTGTTAACACTTGTTGAGCAGCGGCACGGTGCCTCTGACGGATCGCCGATTGTCGTTTATTGTCGAGGGATGGATTTTATGATTTACTGAGTTAATTGTTTTATTTATTCGGATCTATAGGATTCGATAGGTATATTTTAATATTTATTGTAATAATACGAACTTTTCGCTGGAGATATCTTATACCGGTGAAATACCGCCTGGTCGCAGCCAGGTATCAATCGCGAGTTATAATATTTATTGTAAAAATATAAATGATGATTGTTATTTTATAACAAAGGGAATACCGAGGTTCGCGAGAGTCTCTTCGAGAGCACTCTTTCAGTCGACCGCCGGTGTCGAGAGTCGTAGTAGAACTGAAGATCCATCGGAGCGCTCCTGACCCGCGAGTCTCCCGAGTCCGTGGTTGGTGGCGGGGAGGCCCTCGCGGATTCGCTCCGCTACTCTGGCCAATGATTCGTCGCTCCCGTATGTCGCCCTGTGGTGGGGCAGGCGCTCGTGGTAGCGTGATGGATGATAGGTGGGGCAGCCGCTTGTAGCCGCACTGTCCCCTGAGTGGGGGCCGCCGTTGTCTCGCGGCACCATGATGACTGATAGTGGGGCAGCCGCTGTAGCCGTGCTGTCCCTTGAGTGGGGGCCGCCGTTGTCTCGCGGCACCGAGATGGATGATGGTGGGGCAGCCGCTCGTAGCCGTGCTGTCCCTTGAGTGGGGGCCGCCGTTGTCTCGCGGCACCCAGATGGATGATGGTGGGGCAGCCGCTCGTAACCGTGCTGTCCCTTGAAGTGGGGGCCTCTGCTGTCTTGCGGCAGAGCAATGGATGATGGTGGGGCAGCCTCTCGTAGCTGTGCTGTCCCTTGAAGTGGGGGCCGCCGTGTTCTCGCGGCAGCGCAATGAATGATGGTGGGGGCAGCCGCTCTCGGTACTGCTGCACCCGTGCTGTCCCCTGAAGTGGGGGCCGCCTTTGTCCCACGGCAGCCCGATGGGCTATGGTGGGGGCCAAGCCGCGCATGGAGCCCTGTGCTGATGCAGCATCCCACGGGTCTGAGTTCCAACGGCCGGCGAGCTTCTCGGGATAGGCTTATCGGCGGCGATTCTCGGAGCCGCTATCGGAGCTGCGTCCGGTCTCGCGGTAGCTGCGCCGTTGATCGTGGTACTGCCTTTGTCCCACGGCTTTGCTTCTTGGAGAGCCGCTATCGGTGACGATTCTCGGAGTTGTGTCGGGACTGCGTCCGGTCTTATGCTTGCTTCTTATCGGTGGCGATTCCCGGAGCTTTGTCGGGACTGCGTCCGGTCTTATGCTTGCTTCTTATCGGTGGCGATTCCCGGAGCTTTGTCGGGACTGCGTCCGGTCTTACGCTCGCTTCACCCGATATATTAATTAAATGATGCCTTATTAATTAACAGTTATTTGTATTGTATGGCTAACCAATGTAACTTTTCGTGATGGTTATTACTAGTGAGCAATCTACTACATCTGTTGTTAACAAAAAAAAATATAATTAAGACATTTCTTGTCGTTTACGTTGTCATCACTATGCCTAAATCCATCATACAATGTTTGTTTATAATTATAAAAATATTCCGCGTCGCCGAGCATCGTCTCGACGGCGACCAGTTTCGAATATTCGCGAAGCCAAATACCAAGTCGGTATTCTGGTGTTACACCCGTTTTTAACAATTGCAACAAAATATTTTGTGATTATTATTTTAACGTCCCTTGGATTGTATCTATCATTAGATTTTTAGTGCTGCTGAGCATCGTCCAAATAGCGATGCTCAGTGCGGCATGTTTTATAATTAATTTTGAATTCTATTATTATATAATGGAATATTGTCATTATTATTGAGCGCCACTGAATATTGTCGCTTTCTTGATATTTGGTTTTGCGTTGTGTTATGGGTAATTAATGTTTTACCTATTATTAATAATGAAAATATGTTTGGATTATTTATTATATGTTGCTTTTGGAATATCGTGTTTGTACCGATATTCCAGCGTTACCCGTGATTTTGCACCATATGAGATTATTTATTTCTAATTTTATTTATTGTTATTAATGTTTATTTATTATTATTTTGAGCCGTCGAGTGTTGCTTCTCTAACGACACTCTGGCGTTGCGCGTATTTAACGTGTTTTGAAATTATTTGTTTATAATTTTATTTATTGTTAATAATGTTTATTTATTATTATTTTGAGCCGTCGAGTGTCGCTTCTCTAATGACACTCCGGCATTGCGTGAAAAGAAAGAGAACTATTTCAAAATTATTTATTAACAATTGAATTTATTATTAATAACATTTATTTACTGTAAGTTGATTGTTTATCGCGTTCTTAGTTCTCATGACAATTTTGATCCAATTCGCGCTTTCCGTTCGCGCTAGGGAATTAATTTTCGATTTTTCCAAGGTCATGCGCCCTTTTCGTAAACCGTTAACAGTGGCCAAAATACTCATCGGAAAATGTGTAATCGGTCGGCACCTTTATTGTTCGTGAGGGTTTTCCGCTTCTAGTAGCGTGTTCAGATTTTGTTGAAACCCCGTAGTTTTGTTTTTATTGCGACTTGAAGTTTACTAAATTTTCTCGGGGTTCGCCTTGGCATTGTATGTAGCCCGCATCGGCGTTTATTACCGTTATATATCGTTTTAAGTTTTACTTGATTTATGCTTTATTATTATTTGTTTAAGGCGATTGTTGTTGATTATTATTAACAATAATATGATAATGTAGAATGATGGTATTATATTGTTTACGGCATTATGCGTAATAACTAATTGTCCCAAAAAAAAAAATTTGTGTGGGTGTCGGTTACTCTTTCTGTCCCAAATTCGACCCAGGACGTAACACCGACAAACCCGAGTGCAACCATTGCAACAAAACGGGCCATACGGTGTTACGTCCTGGGTCGAATTTGGGACAGAAAGAGTAACCGACACCCACACAAATTTTTTTTTTGGGACAATTAGTTATTACGCATAATGCCGTAAACAATATAATACCATCATTCTACATTATCATATTATTGTTAATAATAATCAACAACAATCGCCTTAAACAAATAATAATAAAGCATAAATCAAGTAAAACTTAAAACGATATATAACGGTAATAAACGCCGATGCGGGCTACATACAATGCCAAGGCGAACCCCGAGAAAATTTAGTAAACTTCAAGTCGCAATAAAAACAAAACTACGGGGTTTCAACAAAATCTGAACACGCTACTAGAAGCGGAAAACCCTCACGAACAATAAAGGTGCCGACCGATTACACATTTTCCGATGAGTATTTTGGCCACTGTTAACGGTTTACGAAAAGGGCGCATGACCTTGGAAAAATCGAAAATTAATTCCCTAGCGCGAACGGAAAGCGCGAATTGGATCAAAATTGTCATGAGAACTAAGAACGCGATAAACAATCAACTTACAGTAAATAAATGTTATTAATAATAAATTCAATTGTTAATAAATAATTTTGAAATAGTTCTCTTTCTTTTCACGCAATGCCGGAGTGTCATTAGAGAAGCGACACTCGACGGCTCAAAATAATAATAAATAAACATTATTAACAATAAATAAAATTATAAACAAATAATTTCAAAACACGTTAAATACGCGCAACGCCAGAGTGTCATTAGAGAAGCGACACTCGACGGCTCAAAATAATAATAAATAAACATTATTAACAATAAATAAAATTATAAACAAATAATTTCAAAACACGTTAAATACGCGCAACGCCAGAGTGTCGTTAGAGAAGCAACACTCGACGGCTCAAAATAATAATAAATAAACATTAATAACAATAAATAAAATTAGAAATAAATAATCTCATATGGTGCAAAATCACGGGTAACGCTGGAATATCGGTACAAACACGATATTCCAAAAGCAACATATAATAAATAATCCAAACATATTTTCATTATTAATAATAGGTAAAACATTAATTACCCATAACACAACGCAAAACCAAATATCAAGAAAGCGACAATATTCAGTGGCGCTCAATAATAATGACAATATTCCATTATATAATAATAGAATTCAAAATTAATTATAAAACATGCCGCACTGAGCATCGCTATTTGGACGATGCTCAGCAGCACTAAAAATCTAATGATAGATACAATCCAAGGGACGTTAAAATAATAATCACAAAATATTTTGTTGCAATTGTTAAAAACGGGTGTAACACCAGAATACCGACTTGGTATTTGGCTTCGCGAATATTCGAAACTGGTCGCCGTCGAGACGATGCTCGGCGACGCGGAATATTTTTATAATTGTAAACAAACATTGTATGATGGATTTAGGCATAGTGATGACAACGTAAACGACAAGGAATGTCTTAATTATATTTTTTTTGTTAACAACAGATGTAGTAGATTGCTCACTAGTAATAACCATCACGAAAAGTTACATTGGTTAGCCATACAATACAAATAACTGTTAATTAATAAGGCATCATTTAATTAATATATCGGGTGAAGCGAGCGTAAGACCGGACGCAGTCCCGACAAAGCTCCGGGAATCGCCACCGATAAGAAGCAAGCATAAGACCGGACGCAGTCCCGACACAACTCCGAGAATCGTCACCGATAGCGGCTCTCCAAGAAGCAAAGCCGTGGGACAAAGGCAGTACCACGATCAACGGCGCAGCTACCGCGAGACCGGACGCAGCTCCGATAGCGGCTCCGAGAATCGCCGCCGATAAGCCTATCCCGAGAAGCTCGCCGGCCGTTGGAACTCAGACCCGTGGGATGCTGCATCAGCACAGGGCTCCATGCGCGGCTTGGCCCCCACCATAGCCCATCGGGCTGCCGTGGGACAAAGGCGGCCCCCACTTCAGGGGACAGCACGGGTGCAGCAGTACCGAGAGCGGCTGCCCCCACCATCATTCATTGCGCTGCCGCGAGAACACGGCGGCCCCCACTTCAAGGGACAGCACAGCTACGAGAGGCTGCCCCACCATCATCCATTGCCCTGCCGCAAGACAGCAGAGGCCCCCACTTCAAGGGACAGCAGTACCACGAGCGGCTGCCCCCACCATCATTCATTGCGCTGCCGCGAGAACACGGCGGCCCCCACTTCAAGGGACAGCACAGCTACGAGAGGCTGCCCCACCATCATCCATTGCTCTGCCGCAAGACAGCAGAGGCCCCCACTTCAAGGGACAGCACGGTTACGAGCGGCTGCCCCACCATCATCCATCTCGGTGCCGCGAGACAACGGCGGCCCCCACTCAAGGGACAGCACGGCTACAGCGGCTGCCCCACTATCAGTCATCATGGTGCCGCGAGACAACGGCGGCCCCCACTCAGGGGACAGTGCGGCTACAAGCGGCTGCCCCACCTATCATCCATCACGCTACCACGAGCGCCTGCCCCACCACAGGGCGACATACGGGAGCGACGAATCATTGGCCAGAGTAGCGGAGCGAATCCGCGAGGGCCTCCCCGCCACCAACCACGGACTCGGGAGACTCGCGGGTCAGGAGCGCTCCGATGGATCTTCAGTTCTACTACGACTCTCGACACCGGCGGTCGACTGAAAGAGTGCTCTCGAAGAGACTCTCGCGAACCTCGGTATTCCCTTTGTTATAAAATAACAATCATCATTTATATTTTTACAATAAATATTATAACTCGCGATTGATACCTGGCTGCGACCAGGCGGTATTTCACCGGTATAAGATATCTCCAGCGAAAAGTTCGTATTATTACAATAAATATTAAAATATACCTATCGAATCCTATAGATCCGAATAAATAAAACAATTAACTCAGTAAATCATAAAATCCATCCCTCGACAATAAACGACAATCGGCGATCCGTCAGAGGCACCGTGCCGCTGCTCAACAAGTGTTAACAACATACGCAAGGTAAGGTCAACCACAGCATTTGGACAATTTAATTCAAACCACGAGTATTTCACATTTGTTGACGCAAGAAATTAACTCCTTGTCCCTATACCAAAACCAAATAGATAAGGACAATACATAAGTAATTACGCTTAAACTCCTTGAAGTCGCATAAGATCAGTCTCGACTTCGGTCGTTTCTGATATAGATGGGTTTCCAAGTGTTAGATAAAGACAGTATATAAGTATTTACGCTTAAAAACATTGAATCTTATAAAATCGGTCTCGACATCGGTCGATTCCGATATAAATGAGATTCAAGCTTTTAGATAAGGACAATATATAAGTAATTACGCTTAAGTCCCTTGAGTCTCATGAAATCAATCTCGACATCGATCGATCCTGATATAGATGAGTTTCCAAGGTTTAGATAAGGACAATACATAAGTAATTACGCTTAAACTCCTTGAAGTCGCATAAGATCAGTCTCGACTTCGGTCGTTTCTGATATAGATGGGTTTCCAAGTGTTAGATAAAGACAGTATATAAGTATTTACGCTTAAAAACATTGAATCTTATAAAATCGGTCTCGACATCGGTCGATTCCGATATAAATGAGATTCAAGCTTTTAGATAAGGACAATTATTAAGTAATTACGCTTAAAAAACCATTGAATCTTATAAAATCAGTCTCGACATCGGTCGATTCTGATATAAATGAGATTCAAGCTTTTAGATAAGGACCATAGCATAAATACGTTAATATTAAATCCTTCCCTAACCCTCAAAAATGAGAAGCGACAAATGTGAACTAATCGTATCCCATAAAATCTAATGGAACGTAGACACATAAAATATAAGGTCCAATTGCGTGGAGGCCGAACTATTGTCGTAGCTAACGCAAATTCACGTGGAGGAGTTCGCCGAATAACAGCGCAGGTTACTCGAATTTCCGCAGTACCCACGTTGACCGCGGAACAACGGAACAATTTCATGGACGTCGCTGGTGAAAATTCAATTTCAGTCGAGAACAAGATCGCTGCGAAAAATCCGCCGACCATAGTGTCCGACGTCATTTTGATCAACCATAAAATTCTAATTATCCGCGACTATCCTCTCGGCGGTCAACCCGTGCAAACACGAATTCGACATCCTCTGCCGCATCTTGAGACAGTCATCGAGGACGACGACAGTTCCGACACCTCCACGGTAATCGACGAGGACAGGCCATCTCCTGCGTCCTCTCCGGAGCTGATCCTTGGAAAATAGCGCCTTCAACCCGCTACGCCCAGAAGCTCATCACCTGCCATACAAAATATCAAGAATCAAGGTATGTATCGACAATACTCACTTCACTCATCCAGTACTGCTCCGATCCCTAACCGGCGCATTCCGGTTTAAACACGGAGCATCCTCGCATAACCAGCTACCAGTCGCTCAAGTAGTAAAATCCGGATTCCTGCAAAAAGAAAGGAATAAATCCATTGAAATCAAAGCCGCGACGTAACAGGTTATGTTTTCTGGTGACAGCGGTGGGATAATCGCTGGATAAAGTGTAAAATTTGCAAAGCAATTGATTATTTAATTTTTGTTTTTTTTTTAACGATCAAGTAATATATTAAAATTTAATTAATATTCAACTTACATTAACTTAAAAATCGCTATTAATTCAATTAAAAAGTCTCAATAACGTAAAGTATCATTCTCAAAATGCCTCTCACCGAAGAGGAACTCCTTAATTTGCATGAGCAATTAATCGCAGAAAAACAGAGACTCCTAGAAATGGAGACAGATCTGGCTGCTCGCGAGCTAGACTTAGAGGGTCAAAAGATTTCGAATCAACGTCAGTCAGACGAAAATCCTACGGTAAATCTTCCAACAAACCCGGGATTTCAGAACGTAATAGGAGATTTAACGGTAGAGCTACATGCCATAAAACACGATATAACGCGACTCATCGATCGCGTAATGGCGTTTCACTCGACGATGAAGCGAGCGGCGCGATACAATTCACAAATTACGAGTAATGTCGAGTTATCATATTCAAATGCGATCAAAATCGAGGAAAAAATTGAAAAAGATCGCGTCAATTTCAAAGAAACGCGCTTTCAAAACATAAATTCATCACCGACTCAACCGATCGCGGCCCGTGATTTCCCATCGTGCGGTAATTGCAACAAAAAGGGCCATTTGTCAGAGAATTGTGGGTCGAAATATTCAGGAAAACGGCCTCACCGCGTTAAAAGTAAAATTAACCCTGAAAAACCCAACGAAATACAACACAAATTGCAATCGAAATTCGATCAAAATCGGGACGGTAAATCTCGCCCCTCGTGCGATTATTGCGCCAAATTAGGACACGTAGTCGCGCAGTGTTTCAAAAAACAAAACGACGAAAAACGAAACGCGGAAAACACTAACCCCCGTTCGGAAAATCCTGACGCGAGACGAGTGGAGAAAGCACCAGAGCGCCCGGTGCGTACAGTCAACATCGTGAACGAAACGTCCGTACCGTCAACGTCCGCTTAGGGAAGCATTCGTTTACACCCACGGTAGAGATCGAGTCTCCGGAATTAAAATATAAAACCGATTTCCTCGTAGACTCCGGATCCGAACCAAATCTCGTAAAAATTGACGTATTAAATCCGGATGTCATAATAAATAAAAACGATATTCTGAAACTCAGAGGTATTTCAGATATACCCGTATTCACGATCGGCTCAACTATTTTAAATATTAAAGGGACAGAAGCCGTATTTCACGTGGTTAAAAGCGTGTTTCCTATTGAGCAGGATGCCATACTCGGCTCGGAGTTTCATTCGCGAAATCGGGCGATAATCGATTGGGACGAGGAGGTGGTTCGTTGGAAAAATAAATCTCTTCCGTTTAAAAATCGCGAAACAGTAGTGATTCCAGGAAGATCTCGTGCAGTTTACTACGTTAGGGTAAAGAATCCCGAAGCAAAAGACGGTTATATTCCCAGTTTAGATGCTAAAAACGGAGTTATCTTAGAGAACACATTTGTATGAAATCAAAATTGGCGTAGCGTGTCTGATGGCGAGAAATACCAACGAGGAGGGCGTGGAGCCTGCCGTTCTGGCAGTGACCCTAGAGGCAGATGAGCTCTACGATCCCAATTCGGGGTATATTTCGCAAGATTGCTGCTAATCCGGTGAAATACTTAGCGTACAAGATCCGGGTTATAGCAAAATCATTCAGCTGACGTACGTCCATCTCGTTTTGCGGGTCGAAAGCGAACGCGTAAAACAACTCAAAAACTTGTTACGACACGAGGAGTTAATTGCCGAAGAGCGAATAACTATCGATCGATTACTGGAAAAAAGAGGCCGATCTCTTCCATATTCCGGGATAAACTTTTGGATCACACGAACGCGAACGAACATAACATTTCCACAACTGACGACCAATCGTCTTCACCAGCCAATATCGTTTTTCGCGTGCTCACACGGGTGAAATTGCAGGACAAATCTTAGTGAGGGAAAATAATAGAACCCTCCAATTTTCCATACAGCTCGCCGCTTTGGATCGTGCCCAGAAGGGCCGATTCACAGGGGAAGCCCAGATGGAAAATTGTAATAGATTACAGAAAAAAAAGGAATAAAGAAAAGGTAGAAATAAAAAATCGGAGATGCCTACCCACTTCCAAACATAAACGAAATTCTCGGTCAGTTGGGTTGGGCGAAATTTTTTTAATATATTTTTTTGTTTCTTTTTGTATTTGATTTAAAAAGCGGATTTCAGCAAATCCGTATGCATCCTTCAGATGCTCATAAAATCAAGTTCTCAACGCCATTTGGGCGCTACCAATCCAATCAATGCCATTTGGGCACTATCAATTCAATCACATGCCATTTGGGCATTATCAACTCAATCAAATGCCATTTGGGCACTAACAATTATATCGTATGCCGTTTGGGCTCAAAATTGAACACAAAATGGTCCCTTCCCTTCAAAATGGGCTCCAGAAATGTACGCCAGCTCACTTAGGGAGCACGAAATCAAATTATCAAACAAACAATGCTCTTAATGTCGCAATAGATGACATTCTTAGCAAAAGAAAAAGGAAGAAGAAAAAATATATATGTATACATATTTATATAGATATATATAATTCAAAAATATATAAAAAAAAGGGAGAATTCGGTAGCGATATACCAATATCATATACACTGCAAAAGTTGTCAAAAGCCAAAATGAACTAATCTACCGTAAAAAAAAAAAAAAAAAAAAAAATTATATGCATATATATATATAGTTTCTATCAATCGTTTATTGCATGAGGAATCTCAGACCCTACATTTACGGCCGAAAATTTACTCTCGTGGCCGATCAGAAACCATTAATGTGTCACCATTCAATAAAAGACTCTGAGAATAGATTGCTTCATTGGCGCTTAAAACTCTCGGATTACGTATACAAAATTATACACAAAATAAGTAGAGTAAACACTAACGGCGATGCTCTGTCGCAAAACCGCCTAAAATAGAAACACTTATAAATAAAATATCAGTATTAGTAAAGTCATGCGTAAATGGATCAGAACAAAACGGATTCGTCTGGTAAACAGCAACGAACATTTTTTCTTTATTACTAAAAATTCAATATTGAATTACGTATTATTTCTAATTAATCTATTCAATCTAATTAATCTGTTTCAATATCATTACAACCATGAGTTTAGCAATGAAATCAAAGAAGTTAAGGACAATTTTTGATTATATAATATACAAACAAAATTACGGACACACACACACCCACAAACTACAAACTATACGAAATAGAAAAAGAAAATAAAAGTGATTAACTTTATTTGGCAAACGCTTTGTTCGGCATAATTATTCGAACATAAAAAAAAACAGAATTAATAATAAAAATAATAAAGTGAAATAATTAAATACGCTAGTGTATAAAAACAAAATCGTCTAAAAATTCTATCATCAAAATCACAAAATAAAAACTATCGTGCGTGAGAATTATTACGAAAAACTCTCGGGTTTGAACATTTAAATCATCACAAAGTGCATCGATTGTGAAATAAATTCATTCAAAAGTAAAAAAAAAAAACGCTCGCTTTCATAAAACTTCGCAATACGAAATAAGTACACTTGCGGTTAACAACATCGGTAATATGGATGACCATGTTAAACGGAACCTCTGAGCTACTGTCGAATATGTCAAATGGAACCTCTGAATCGACAGATGGACACGTACGTGGGAACCTCTGAGTCGTCAAATAAATCATCGATAAAGTGATCGCGAAAGTGTGTACAATTAATTAGTTCGCAAATAATCGAGGCGATGACTTTTCTGAGCGATTATATTAAATGTGCGCGAGTGTTAAAACGTTCGAATAATAAAAATTAATTCAATCAGTTTTGCCTGGCGAGGCTATAATACGTGACCAAAATGAAATCAAACAGTTTTGCCTGACGAGGCTACAATACGTACCCAAAAAGTGATTTCGGACAGTTGCCTGGCGAGGCTATAATACGCGAACAAAAATTAAATGAAACCGTGTCGCCTGACGAGGCTATAATACGTAATCAAAAGTGAATTTGGACAGTTCAGTCTGACGAGGCTATAATACGTAAAATCAAAAGTGAAATAGGACAGTTCGGCCTGCCGAGGCTATAATACGTAATTAAAAATTAAATCGGACAGTTTTGCCTGGCAAGGCTATAACACGTGAACAAAAATTAAATTGTGTAAAAAAAAATTTTTTTTTACTCATTCAAAAACCTATGAATTCAAGTGTAGTTCAAACAAATAATATTTTTTTTGGGACATTGTTAATAAAATACAAATTACACCAAACGTGAGTGACATCATCGGAGTTATGGACGGACACGTTACACGGAACCTCTGAGCCATTGTCGAACATGTCAATTGAAAAACCTCCGAGTCGACAGGTGGACACATACGCAGGAACCTCTGAGTCGTCGCATAAATCATCGATGAGTGATCGCAACGGTTTACAGTTAATTAAATCAGAGTCAATCAACGTGAATAATTTTTCTGGACTAAGATATAAAATGTGTGCGGGTAATAAAAGTTGGATTAATAAAACCCGTGAATAATAAAAATAAAAATCAGTGTACTCCATGTAATTCGACATAAAAGTACATATCAATTGAACTTTATGGAGAAAATCTACCAATTAAAATACTGTATTAAAATACAGTGAAATCTCTGGATCTTCACAAGTCTACAAGTGAAGATACTCGTCAAACAAGCCAACGAAAATGCAATACGTAGAGCAGCAGGAATATTGGGAATCCAAATTATTCTTCAAGTTATGGGAGAAAACAACTCCCTAAATAATTCATCGATACCATAGTAACGGAATGAAAACCATTCAGTTTTTCAACACCAAGTGGCATGCGTACACGTTCATCGACACCTCTGAGCCTCTGTCGATCATGTCAAATAAGTCCTCTGAGTCGACAAACGGACACGTCTCGTGAACCTCTGCGACACTACCACGTCATCAAGCAATTAGTTAGCCAAAATAATCAACATCCGATGGTCAAATAAATGGATCGTGGACGCTCAAAAGACACACGCAGTACTGCCTTTCGTCATTATCATCATTCAAAAAAAAAAACACCTTGACGGCGAGGGAAACGCAAGATATTCGACCACGGAAAAAGGGTAAATGTAACGCATTTGCCCCAACTTGACGGCGAGGGATAACGCAGGATGTTAAACAGCAGCGCGAAGGGCAAACACACCTGGTTGCCACAACTTGACGACGAGGGATACCGCAAGATATTCGACACAGACAAACGGGTAGAATTTCTTGGCTACCTCATCTTGACGGCGAGGGAGTCCGGAAGATTTCCAACGCCGCTACCAAGAGTCGACCCAGCACTCATCCGACGCCTTCACGCTGGTCCTACGCAGAGCCTCGGCACTGCTCCGGACTTAAGGGGGGAAGTGTTACGTCCTGGGTCGAATCTGTCACCGAAAGAGTAATCGACATTTAAAAAATTTTATACGTATGTATATTTAATCGATATTTTAAGTAATAAAGCGGCGTGAGTCGCCGCATAATAGATTAGATTTACGATTCTGACATTTTGTCAAGCCATAAAGGCCAAAATATAAACATGAATCAGAATTTTATTAGAGCATTTGGCTAAGCATATCATATAGAGCTCCGAGGGGCTGGTGCCTTCCTACACTTTAGGACCAGCCGTTTCCGAGATATTCGAGGTTTCATATAAAAATGTATTTACCATCCTACGGTAGTTCAGTATACGCATCAGACTGCTTTATGCAAAATATTTCAATAATCCAAATATCGCCACAATTCGATGTCGATAATTAATAATAATTGCAAATCATTTTTATTAACATTTAATAATTATTAATAAAATAATAATTATTTTTATTTTATTTTATTTCTTTTGAAAACGCGCACAACATCGGAATATCGTCGTAGGAACGATATTCGATGGCACAAAATAATAATAATCAAGTAAACACTTTTAATTTTCAATCAACATTAAGTATTAATAATAATTACTTCCAAAACGTCGGAATGTTATATCAGAATCAATATTGGATGGCGATTAACGTAGTAATAATCGAACCGAATTAAAATCGAATATCAGTTTTATTATCATTAACAATTGCTGACAATTAATTATCATTTCAAAACTTTATATAATACGCGCACCATTGGAAATGGCGGGATGGGCGCACTTGTAATATCAGTTCATGACAAATAATTTATTTATTATTAATTGTTAATAACAATGACAATTAAATATTCATATATAGTAATACGAATAATTACTTTAGGCATTTGGCCTAATCATACATTGTATTAAACCATGTAATAAGGAATAATGGTTAAATAATTAATGTTAACTATAAGGCTGCTAGAGAATAAAATATCGGATGGCAGGCCGAGTGTGGGACCGGACGCAGTCCCGATAGCGAGCTCCGCGAAGGTACGCCGATAAGGCTCTCCGAGAAGCGAGCCCGTGCGACCGGACGCAGTCGCGACGGCGGGCTCCGCGAAGCTCCGCCGATAAGGCCCTCTCAGAATCGAGCCCGTGGGATGCTGCGTAAGCATGCGGCTCCACGCGCGGCCTGCCCCCGCCATCGACCGTTGCGCTGCCGCGCAACAAAGGGTACCCCCCGATACAGAGACAGCACGGCTACCGCGAAACCACGAGCGGCTGCCCCACCATATACCATCGACGCTGCCGTGAGACAAGGGATCCCCCACTCAGCGGACGGCACGAGAGCCGCGAGACAACGGCTACCCCCGCTCTAGGGACAGCACCGCTACCGTGAGACCGGGAGCGGCTGCCCCACCATATATCATCAACGCAGCCGTGAGACAATGGGTGTCCCCACTCAACGGACGGCGCGGCTGCCGCGAGAAGACGGCTCCCCATCACTGTGCGGTACGTCTACCGCTGGACCAAGAGTGGCTGCCCCACCACCCGCCAGCAGGCTGCAGCAAGGCACCGGGTGCTCCCACTACAACAGAGAGGCGCACCGCGGCGGGACTGTATGAGGCGCGCGTCATTGGCCAGCGGAGCGAAGCGAATCAGCGAGGGCCTCCCCCACCGCTACGCGCGGGCTTGGGAGACGCGCGAGCGGAGGAGCGACGATGGATCATCAGTTCTCGGTCAACTCTCATCTCCGCCGGTCGACACCTAGAGATCGCTCTAGGTGTCGACGCCCGCGATCCCGGTATATTAAGTAAATATCAGTTCTTCTACGACTCTCATCTCCGGCGGTCGACATTCAGAGTTCTCACGAAGAGACTCACGCGATCCCGGTATATCTATATAATCGAATAATTGTGAAGTCTGACTTAAGAATCTCTTCGTAATTATTGTCACGAATAAATAAAAACGCGATCGATACCTGGCTGCGACCAGGCGGTACATTCTAGCCGATACAAGATATCCTCGCGAATATTTCGAATCATCAATAATCTGTCAATAAAATATACTTTTACCGAATCTTAAAGATCGGAATCCTGCATTAACCCTTCGGTATATTCTAACCTTTTTAAGATATCCTCGCGATCAATATTCTGAATTATTAAAATTAATAATAATCATCGATCGATACCAATTGTAACTTCAGTGTAAACTATTCGTCCCGAACCGAATTTAAAACCGAAAAGGTACTCCGACTAATAATATTTACTTTCGTTCTTCGACGACACCCAACACACTGATCCTACTCACGTAAGACCGTTGCAAAAACGCGAGAAACCATACGTCGGAAAATCCAACGAGGACCCTAGCTGCGAGGATCGACCCGTCAACGACCAAATCACGGAGGACGGCAACATTTCGGACGCCTCGACGGTGCTCTACGAGGACAGGCGGTCAGCGGCATCTTCTCCTGAATTAATCGTTGGCGTCTAGCAATTTTCAACCCGCTACGCCCCAACAGCTCATCACCTGCCAAACAAAGAAACAAACAACAGGAAATCAGGTATACTATATCACGTAAGAATCGAAATTCTCCAAAATCATATAAAACTCTACACTCATCCAGTGCTGCTCCGATCCCTAACCGGCGCATTCCGGTTTAAACCTTGGAGCATCCGAATATGCTTCCTTAAAAGTCGCTCACTCGTAGATCCGGGATTTTTTTGAAAAATAAAAAGGGAAAAATCAATTAAAATAAACCGCGACGTAACAGAGCCTGTTTTTTCACTAAGTTTGGGTCGGACCCGGAATCTACTAGAAATTCACCTTTTTCCTTGAGCTCCGGAGCCTCGATATCGATCGTAGGGATAAAGGAATTTCGGCTTAATCGAACGTTTGCATGTCCGACGGTCCGTCGTCGGTCAGTGCATTTGCTTGGCTCTGTGCCTGCACTGTCTTTACGGGGTGCTCGGCTTTGTTCTCCGACCGCCTCGCACCCGAGTCCAGCGGTCGTGAGTCCCCGTTTCCCGACTTCCTATTCTCATCGTTTCGTCGCTTAAAGCATTGTTCGCGAGTGTGACCCGGTTTACTGCAATAGTCGCACGTTGCACCCTCGGTTGTTTCGCGCTTGTTCCTATCGGTACGTTTAGGACGTAATTCCGGATTTTTAAGCCAGCATTTTTCGACCGTTGTTACGTCGCGGCTTTGATTTCAATGGATTTATTCCTTTCTTTTTGCAGGAATCCGGATTTTACTACTTGAGCGACTGGTAGCTGGTTATGCGAGGATGCTCCGTGTTTAAACCGGAATGCGCCGGTTAGGGATCGGAGCAGTACTGGATGAGTGAAGTGAGTATTGTCGATACATACCTTGATTCTTGATATTTTGTATGGCAGGTGATGAGCTTCTGGGCGTAGCGGGTTGAAGGCGCTATTTTCCAAGGATCAGCTCCGGAGAGGACGCAGGAGATGGCCTGTCCTCGTCGATTACCGTGGAGGTGTCGGAACTGTCGTCGTCCTCGATGACTGTCTCAAGATGCGGCAGAGGATGTCGAATTCGTGTTTGCACGGGTTGACCGCCGAGAGGATAGTCGCGGATAATTAGAATTTTATGGTTGATCAAAATGACGTCGGACACTATGGTCGGCGGATTTTTCGCAGCGATCTTGTTCTCGACTGAAATTGAATTTTCACCAGCGACGTCCATGAAATTGTTCCGTTGTTCCGCGGTCAACGTGGGTACTGCGGAAATTCGAGTAACCTGCGCTGTTATTCGGCGAACTCCTCCACGTGAATTTGCGTTAGCTACGACAATAGTTCGGCCTCCACGCAATTGGACCTTATATTTTATGTGTCTACGTTCCATTAGATTTTATGGGATACGATTAGTTCACATTTGTCGCTTCTCATTTTTGAGGGTTAGGGAAGGATTTAATATTAACGTATTTATGCTATGGTCCTTATCTAAAAGCTTGAATCTCATTTATATCAGAATCGACCGATGTCGAGACTGATTTTATAAGATTCAATGGTTTTTTAAGCGTAATTACTTAATAATTGTCCTTATCTAAAAGCTTGAATCTCATTTATATCGGAATCGACCGATGTCGAGACCGATTTTATAAGATTCAATGTTTTTAAGCGTAAATACTTATATACTGTCTTTATCTAACACTTGGAAACCCATCTATATCAGAAACGACCGAAGTCGAGACTGATCTTATGCGACTTCAAGGAGTTTAAGCGTAATTACTTATGTATTGTCCTTATCTAAACCTTGGAAACTCATCTATATCAGGATCGATCGATGTCGAGATTGATTTCATGAGACTCAAGGGACTTAAGCGTAATTACTTATATATTGTCCTTATCTAAAAGCTTGAATCTCATTTATATCGGAATCGACCGATGTCGAGACCGATTTTATAAGATTCAATGTTTTTAAGCGTAAATACTTATATACTGTCTTTATCTAACACTTGGAAACCCATCTATATCAGAAACGACCGAAGTCGAGACTGATCTTATGCGACTTCAAGGAGTTTAAGCGTAATTACTTATGTATTGTCCTTATCTATTTGGTTTTGGTATAGGGACAAGGAGTTAATTTCTTGCGTCAACAAATGTGAAATACTCGTGGTTTGAATTAAATTGTCCAAATGCTGTGGTTGACCTTACCTTGCGTATGTTGTTAACACTTGTTGAGCAGCGGCACGGTGCCTCTGACGGATCGCCGATTGTCGTTTATTGTCGAGGGATGGATTTTATGATTTACTGAGTTAATTGTTTTATTTATTCGGATCTATAGGATTCGATAGGTATATTTTAATATTTATTGTAATAATACGAACTTTTCGCTGGAGATATCTTATACCGGTGAAATACCGCCTGGTCGCAGCCAGGTATCAATCGCGAGTTATAATATTTATTGTAAAAATATAAATGATGATTGTTATTTTATAACAAAGGGAATACCGAGGTTCGCGAGAGTCTCTTCGAGAGCACTCTTTCAGTCGACCGCCGGTGTCGAGAGTCGTAGTAGAACTGAAGATCCATCGGAGCGCTCCTGACCCGCGAGTCTCCCGAGTCCGTGGTTGGTGGCGGGGAGGCCCTCGCGGATTCGCTCCGCTACTCTGGCCAATGATTCGTCGCTCCCGTATGTCGCCCTGTGGTGGGGCAGGCGCTCGTGGTAGCGTGATGGATGATAGGTGGGGCAGCCGCTTGTAGCCGCACTGTCCCCTGAGTGGGGGCCGCCGTTGTCTCGCGGCACCATGATGACTGATAGTGGGGCAGCCGCTGTAGCCGTGCTGTCCCTTGAGTGGGGGCCGCCGTTGTCTCGCGGCACCGAGATGGATGATGGTGGGGCAGCCGCTCGTAACCGTGCTGTCCCTTGAAGTGGGGGCCTCTGCTGTCTTGCGGCAGAGCAATGGATGATGGTGGGGCAGCCTCTCGTAGCTGTGCTGTCCCTTGAAGTGGGGGCCGCCGTGTTCTCGCGGCAGCGCAATGAATGATGGTGGGGGCAGCCGCTCGTGGTACTGCTGTCCCTTGAAGTGGGGGCCTCTGCTGTCTTGCGGCAGGGCAATGGATGATGGTGGGGCAGCCTCTCGTAGCTGTGCTGTCCCTTGAAGTGGGGGCCGCCGTGTTCTCGCGGCAGCGCAATGAATGATGGTGGGGGCAGCCGCTCTCGGTACTGCTGCACCCGTGCTGTCCCCTGAAGTGGGGGCCGCCTTTGTCCCACGGCAGCCCGATGGGCTATGGTGGGGGCCAAGCCGCGCATGGAGCCCTGTGCTGATGCAGCATCCCACGGGTCTGAGTTCCAACGGCCGGCGAGCTTCTCGGGATAGGCTTATCGGCGGCGATTCTCGGAGCCGCTATCGGAGCTGCGTCCGGTCTCGCGGTAGCTGCGCCGTTGATCGTGGTACTGCCTTTGTCCCACGGCTTTGCTTCTTGGAGAGCCGCTATCGGTGACGATTCTCGGAGTTGTGTCGGGACTGCGTCCGGTCTTATGCTTGCTTCTTATCGGTGGCGATTCCCGGAGCTTTGTCGGGACTGCGTCCGGTCTTACGCTCGCTTCACCCGATATATTAATTAAATGATGCCTTATTAATTAACAGTTATTTGTATTGTATGGCTAACCAATGTAACTTTTCGTGATGGTTATTACTAGTGAGCAATCTACTACATCTGTTGTTAACAAAAAAAATATAATTAAGACATTCCTTGTCGTTTACGTTGTCATCACTATGCCTAAATCCATCATACAATGTTTGTTTACAATTATAAAAATATTCCGCGTCGCCGAGCATCGTCTCGACGGCGACCAGTTTCGAATATTCGCGAAGCCAAATACCAAGTCGGTATTCTGGTGTTACACCCGTTTTTAACAATTGCAACAAAATATTTTGTGATTATTATTTTAACGTCCCTTGGATTGTATCTATCATTAGATTTTTAGTGCTGCTGAGCATCGTCCAAATAGCGATGCTCAGTGCGGCATGTTTTATAATTAATTTTGAATTCTATTATTATATAATGGAATATTGTCATTATTATTGAGCGCCACTGAATATTGTCGCTTTCTTGATATTTGGTTTTGCGTTGTGTTATGGGTAATTAATGTTTTACCTATTATTAATAATGAAAATATGTTTGGATTATTTATTATATGTTGCTTTTGGAATATCGTGTTTGTACCGATATTCCAGCGTTACCCGTGATTTTGCACCATATGAGATTATTTATTTCTAATTTTATTTATTGTTATTAATGTTTATTTATTATTATTTTGAGCCGTCGAGTGTTGCTTCTCTAACGACACTCTGGCGTTGCGCGTATTTAACGTGTTTTGAAATTATTTGTTTATAATTTTATTTATTGTTAATAATGTTTATTTATTATTATTTTGAGCCGTCGAGTGTCGCTTCTCTAATGACACTCTGGCGTTGCGCGTATTTAACGTGTTTTGAAATTATTTGTTTATAATTTTATTTATTGTTAATAATGTTTATTTATTATTATTTTGAGCCGTCGAGTGTCGCTTCTCTAATGACACTCCGGCATTGCGTGAAAAGAAAGAGAACTATTTCAAAATTATTTATTAACAATTGAATTTATTATTAATAACATTTATTTACTGTAAGTTGATTGTTTATCGCGTTCTTAGTTCTCATGACAATTTTGATCCAATTCGCGCTTTCCGTTCGCGCTAGGGAATTAATTTTCGATTTTTCCAAGGTCATGCGCCCTTTTCGTAAACCGTTAACAGTGGCCAAAATACTCATCGGAAAATGTGTAATCGGTCGGCACCTTTATTGTTCGTGAGGGTTTTCCGCTTCTAGTAGCGTGTTCAGATTTTGTTGAAACCCCGTAGTTTTGTTTTTATTGCGACTTGAAGTTTACTAAATTTTCTCGGGGTTCGCCTTGGCATTGTATGTAGCCCGCATCGGCGTTTATTACCGTTATATATCGTTTTAAGTTTTACTTGATTTATGCTTTATTATTATTTGTTTAAGGCGATTGTTGTTGATTATTATTAACAATAATATGATAATGTAGAATGATGGTATTATATTGTTTACGGCATTATGCGTAATAACTAATTGTCCCAAAAAAAAAATTTGTGTGGGTGTCGGTTACTCTTTCTGTCCCAAATTCGACCCAGGACGTAACACTTCCCCCCTTAAGTCCGAAGCAGTGCCGAGGCTCTGCGTAGGACCAGTGTGAAGGCGTCGGAGGAGTGCTGGGTCGATTCTTGGTACCGGCGTTGGAAATCTTCCGGACTCCCTCGCCGTCAAGTTGGGGTAGCCAAGTAGTTCTACCCGTTCATCCGCTACTGAATATCTTGCGCTATCCCTCGCCGTCAAGTTGGGGCAATCGGATGTGCTTGCCCTTTCCTCCGTAGTCGAAGATCTTGCGTTATCCCTCGCCGTCAAGTTGGGGTAAACCCGTTCTTTGCTTGGTGGTTTTACCCTTTCCTCCGTGCTTGGTTCGCCTTCGACGTCGGCCGGTGTTGGGGTGCGTTTGTGACCTAGCGTAAGCAATAATCCGGTCACGGAACTCCATATGGCTCCTAGCAAGTGAATGCTCCAACCATATAGCGAGTGAATTGCATATCCGTGGATGCATGTGTCAATTATCGATTTTATGATTTTTATGATTACGTAGATTGCGAAGACTCCGGCGCTGGCTGTGCCGAATTTTTCGAATCCACGCCATAATCTTTTTGCAGCACTCTCGGCCAAGTGTTCGAGAGTGTTTTCGTCTAGGAATCCTCGGATGGAGACACTTCCTTCAGGTATGCTGTATCCGACTGATCCTCTCGCCAGGTTGTTCAGGAGAGCTGGCTTCTCTGCAGGAAACATTATCCTGTCCCGCAGCTTCTTGATATCCGCCTCCGAGTAGATTCCGCTGTTGGCGAGATTTCCGATAGATGCGTAATGCCATGTCGGGTTCGACGATGGTTTCAGAGATTGTGGCGATGGTACCACGATCGGATGTGGTGAGAACCTATACCACACGTTGTCGATTTGGTATAATGCCGGCAACGTGGGATCGCACTCGATTTGCGTTGCTGATTTCAGCAACATCCTGGAAGTTGTTGATAGGAAGAACGACTCGTTTCGGTATGTGACGGGCAGCTCGTGGTAACACTCGTCCGTGCGGCGCAGCCCACATTCTACAGGGATGCACTTGACTATGTGCGCGACTTCCCCTGCGATCACCGCCATATATCCGGGTCCCTTCATGATGGCGAACGCGAATTTCTCCGGCAAAATTCCAGAGGTTGATAATGCGTTCTGGAGCACTTGTCTTTCCAGGTTACATCGCTGCGTGAGAACGTCCTTATACAAATTCTTCATTTGCAGCTTCACGTGTTTTTCCACGTACACAAATTTCGAGTTGATATATGAAAATATGTCCAGGTTCGACACTGATATTGGTTTATGTGTCGCGAATGACTCCCCTTTTCGCGTTTCCAGGATGAACAACTTCGGATGCTCGGTTCGAATTAATAAGTACCCGCACAATTGGAGTTCCGAACGTTTAGCTAGAGCAAACGTGGTTTCCTGGGTTGTCAACGTGTATACGTCAGGTGAGTTCGCGCGGTCCGCGGTAGAAACCAATTTCGTAGCTTTTCCTTCGTAGAGGACATCGTAACGATTGAAATTACACGAGTCCGTGGGCTCGGTTTTCCAGTATGCGCTATTGCCGTTGACGTCGATGCAGTGCCCGTCTGCCAACGTACAGCGTGTCCCAGTTTGCAACACGATTTCGTCGGTCGCCAGGTTGACCGTTGCCTCGTAACTAAGTAAAGTAATACTGACCGAGGCTTGTACGACGACGTTGTCCCACGTGCCGAACGGGTCGCTGTACTGAGTCCCAACGCACTTGCCATCGACCGAGATGGATCCAGCCATCGTGATGCTCCTTGTTGTCGTGCTGTTCCGACGTAATCCAATGAGCTGTCCTGCGCTGCTGACCGACAGAATCCCCGTCTCGTGAACTCTTCGACAGGATCTCTCGTCTAGCTCGTGGAGGTAGACTTGTCTTCCGTTGTGAACGATTGAATTGTGGGAGTGCATCCCACAATGGTAGATGGTTCTGTCGATCTCGATTCTACACTGTGTCACTTCGGCACTGTTAAAATCCGTGAGTTGAAGCAGTTGGATATAGGCGTTTGCCGTCGTTGGCTCCAGCAGAGGTATCTCGCACTCCGCGACACCATTGAGAGAGATCGTTGTAATGTTGAGTGAGGAGCCCCCGCAATCGTAGCCGATCAGGCCCAGGACTTCCGTCGCCCAAACGAGGAGGAGGCATATCTCTATCCTCATCCTAAAACAGAACATGCGTCCCTTATTAGTCCCTTTAGGTCACGAGGTCGGATTTCGTCCACCTCCCGCTGCACGTCCTTCGGTGCGCTCGCGACACTCTATCGTTTGGCTGGTCCATATTTCTTTTTAATCGCTTCAGCTCATAGCCGCACTTGGTGCACGTCCAAAGACATCGGAGGTGGGCTATATGGTCCAAACCTCCGTGGTCGAGGATGGTGACTTTCAGCCCGCTCTTCTTGTTCACTTCGGCCATCTTATTAAGGAATAACTCCCCATGGTCCATGCCGTCGTCATGCGTGTTCACGAAGATGTACGCGTGTATCATCTCGTGGACGAGGGTTTCCACCATGCACTTGATCTCCCGTCCTACCAGCAACTTTTTCGAGAGAAAAATTTCCGGGAACGGGCGGGTTTGAGTCATTCCTGCGCTAAGGCATACTTGAGGGGACCACCTTACAATGAATCCTCGAACCTTATCTTCGAAATATTCCTTGTTATAGGCCTTGAAGACCTCCCAGAGATTGGGGAGTGGTTCTGTCAGGAGTTCCGCCAATTCCTCACGGTTGTAGATCGACATCGGCGGTTTCTCCTCGATGGTCGTGTTGCTTCTCGTGCGCCTTGAATTAGTCGGAGGCCGCATGTACGGGCATGCGGCACGATCGAAATCGCGGGTGATGTACCGCATGGTCACTCGAGATTGCACACTGAAGTTGGTTAAAGCTCACTGGAGTCTTTTAACACTAATCACGATTATTAGTTAAAGCTCACTTGAGTCTTTTAACACTAGCCTAAGGTTTGTTAATGCTCGCTGAGTTAGAGTCTATTAACACTATACTAGGGTTTGTTAAAGCTCGTTACACTAAGTCTTTTAACACTAAACTAGGGTTTGTTAAAGCTCGTTGCACTGCACTTGTACGGTGTTCGGTCGTTTGAACGTCGTGGTGCTGGTCGCGGGCGAGAGGCGTCTGGCGTTGCTCCGTGCGCGCTCCGTCGACGGCACCGCGTGCGTCGAATGGACTGGTGGAGGGGGAACCGCGTGGCTCTGACCCGGCGTGCTGACCCATCGTGGCAAGGGTAATTCCCTTCTATTAGTGCAATACCTTTTTACGTGGATCTGCACAAGACGTTTTATGACCGTTGAGTCTCGATCGCCAGGTTCGCGGCATAATTGCGGCACGATTTTCCCCATGATGATTTTATATTTCTCCTTTGTTAAACTTCCTCCGGTGTAATGAGGCATCAGTATTGCCGCGACTTCCTTTTCAATCTCCTTCTGGCGTTGAAGTTTGCTCCAGTACCTGGCTTCTATCTGCTTTTTAATCGTAGGGTTTGGCAACCTGTCCATGATTTGTAACCGGTTGTTGATGACGCGCACCCCGATTTTCTTCTTTGCAGGCGAATCGTTTTCCTTCAGTTTGCAGACTTCCGTTGCTGGACCTTTAGTCGTGTTTTCCATCGTTGGTGAGGAACCGAATAGTGCCTCGAGGGTGGCTCGTCTCTTGGCTGCTTTTGCCAAGGCCTTGCTGTGCGTTGCCGAACTCCAGTGTTCGGCCATGATGATCGGATGAATTGTCTCTTGCAGTACCTCCTGCTACGACTGTTCGCTGATAACTGTTGCTCCTTGACGTTGCTGCACAGATTTTGTTCGGCAGGCGAGGAGGAAGGGGGTATTCTCCTGTTCTCCCTTCACTGCTCATCTTCCTACGAGCAGCATCCCCTCCTTAGCCAACGACGACCCATGTGCCGTGGCATTTCTGTCTGTGGAGTCTCGCGATTCTGTCGCGCGGTTGGTCGGTCCTCCGTTTTAATCGCACTATCTCTCTTTTGCAGTTGGTACACTGCCAAAGCACTTGTAAGTGCGCGATGTGGTCCAGGCCTCCCTCGTCGAGGATACTCACATTGAGGTTTGTTACTTCGTTTATGTCTGTCATTAATTTGACGAAGTCCTCTCCGTGGCGCAGGGCGTTAACGTGCGTGGTACAGAAAAGAAATCCGTGGATCATCTCGTAAATAAGCGTCTCGACCATTACTCGAATCGCGCGGCCCACGAGGAGGGTTTTCGAGAGAGTAATTTTTGGAGACGGCCGAAACACTGTTTTCCCTGCTACCGATTTTAGCCGGGCGCACCAACGCACCTCGAATCCCTGGATTTCGTTGCTGAAGAGTTCCATATTGTAACTCCTGAATATCTCCCAGAGGTCGGGAACGGGTTCAGTTAGTATCATTCCCAGCTCCTCGCTACTATAAGTTGGTTTGGGTTCGCTCTCGATGATCACGACCTCGAAAGGTTCTACTCCACCGCTGCTCGTGCCTGGTTGGGGTTCCATTGTCTGATCGTACTGGATTTCCATGTATTGGTTGGGTTGCGGCGGTTCAAAGTCGCGTGTTAATATCCTCATGATTAGTTAATCACGAACACTGAATAAATTATTTTGGCGCACTGAGTCTATCGTCTCGTCGCACTGAGTTTTATTGTCTCGTTGCACTGATTTACCCGATGCCTTTGCCGCTGCTCCACTCCGCGGATTGTTTTATGGCATGCTCCCTTTGTCGCTGCCGAGCGTCGACTGATGCTCCTCGATGCCGTCGCTCGGGATTTTCCCGGTGGTGAGCCGCTCGGTGGAGGGAGAGCTGTCGGTCTCGTCGCTGTGCAGTGTTGAGAGCCCGAACTTTTACGATGGCAATAATCGAGTTTATCACGATGCTCGGAGATCCGTTATAACTGAAAAGGTCTCTAGAACATCGACTCGCTTGGGTCGTATGTTGAAACGCAGCCTATAACACCCGCGTATACCGGATAACTCTCCACCACGTGGAAAAGGTACGGACTATACCCCTCGCTGGGGTGGTGAATTAGTACCCGAGCCACTGAAGTGATGGCTCCCTCGCTAGTCAAGAGAGTTATACTTCCGACGGAGTGGAGTGCGACTGCAGGGCTCAATGCGTGAATTTTTACGAAATTTATTCCGTAATTGAGGTTGACCGCAAAAGTGCCCGTGCCGTTGGCCAAAACAGGGGAGTGGATCACTTCCTCTATTTCCGGATATGGCTCGTTTGGTGCTGGGAGACCCATCTCGAACTCTCGGCGAACCATTGTTCCGTCTCCTCCGCGATTTCCAAGGATTTGGCGTCGGATTCCTCTGGAACAATGGATTTTCCGACTATAGTCTCGTCAGACGCAATTTGTTGGTGTGAACGACTCTGGGTCGTTGGTTGTGGTTTATTTTTACGTTTCCGCCGGATAATACTTCGATGACTTCGTAGGGCCCTGTATATTGGTCGCAAAATTTGCCCGCGCTCGGTTCTTTTAACATAAGCACCTTGCTACCTACACCGAAATTTTGCGGATTTGCCCGTCTATCGTAATATTGTTTCGATCGTTCCTTAGCTGCTTTCAGATTTTCCGCTGCGAGTTCCTGTAGCCCATGCACTTTTTCGAAGAGGTTCTCGAGGTACTCCGCGTACGTTTCGTCCTGATGCTCCTCGATCTGAGTGTAGGTTGATGGTTGTCTCGCCGTCCTGCCGAACACCAGTTCGAATGGTGTGAAGCCTGTTCCCTCGTGTTTACTGGTATTATAAGAGAACATTGCTAATTCGATGAATTCATCCCAATCGTGGTGGCCGTCTACGTATTGTTTTAGGTACTCGGCTAGTACGTGATGTGATCTCTCGATTGATCCGTTCGTTTGGGGATGATATGCCGTCGTGCGGTATTGCTTGATTCTAAATTTTTTAGCTAAGGCTTTCATCAGGCTGCTCGTGAAGTTGCTGCCCTGATCGGTGAGGAGTCCTCTGGGCGCACCGAATCGGGAAATAAATTGCTTGGCAAAGGCGTCTGCGATGTCCAGCGATGATGTTTTCGCCAAAGGTATTGCCAAGGAATATTTCGAGAGAAGATCTTGTATCGTCAAAATATATGTGTTGCCTTTCCTAGTGGTTGGTAATGGCCCGACAATATCCATTGAGATCTTATCGAAGGCGCACCCTGGAGTATCCGTTATTACCATAGGCTGTTTCGTTTTGACGCGGACGAGTTTTTTGAGCTGACATCCGCGGCAGTGTTGTATGTATTCGTTCACCTGGGTCTTCATGTTCTCCCAGTAGAATCTTTCCCGAATACGCTTGTATGTCTTATTTACGCCCTTGTGACCACCGACTAGGGAGTCGTGGTTTTCCTGAATTATGTTTTTTCTTTCAGCTTCGGGAGGGATGCTGACGAGTTGATTGCAGATTGTTAACGTGAATGGTAAATCTCTAAGGTTGTCTACCAAGCGGGCTTGTACTTCCGCCCATGTTAAATTATCTATCCTATTAGTTTTTGCGATACTTGCTGATTCTAGGCCTAACTCTAAAATAACGTCTCGCAGAGATTGGAATGATTCTATCAGGTCGTCCAGTGATGTATTTGCTCGTAAATCGGCTTTTACTGGTAGTGCGAGCAGATACTTCGATTTTTCTATTCTAACGTTTGCCCTAGTCAAGTTTAGATTCCTTAGGACTGGGAATCGGTCTTCGGCGACCAGATCTTGGGCTCCGCTATCTACCGGTTGTCCCTTAGTGGTAACGAAGAATATTATATTGTCTTTTTGCATAACCAATCGATCTCTTGTTTCTTTTACCGTGAAACCTTCCGCTGCCGGTCCATCCGCGTTACGCTCGTACGGTATATCTACATGGTCGAACATTTCGCTATTAGAATCGCTATCGGAATTTGGCTCGTTGGACGTTTCGGACCTATTGTCTCTTATTTCAGTTTCTAACGAAGAATTTTCGGAACTCATTCTTAGTTGTTCGTTGATTCCGGAAGGCCCTTGATCGTTTGACTGTTCCATATTATTCCCGATTGATGTTCTAGGCGTTGCTGCTGGACCTGCGACATTGTCCTCGTGATCTCGATTTTCGTTTGTTTCGGGGTGATCGGGCGAACGATTGTTATTACCCAATGCTTCTGGATTTTCTAAATTTGCGGAGTGAGCCGGGCTGTCGCTCGGCGGGTCCCCGATTGACTGATTCTCGCGATTATTCTCGGGTTGATTTTCCTGACTATTATTTTCGGAAATCGGGATATCGGGAATATCCGATGTGTCCGTCGCGTCGGAACTTCCTATAGTTGCTTTTGTCTCGGGAATCGCTATTGTATTTTCGGAACGGTTTTCCTGATTATTATCGATTTTATTTTCGCGACTATTGTCGGACTGGTTTTCACGATCATCGTCGGACTGATTTTCGCGATTATCGTCGGACTGATTTTCGCGATTATCGTCGGTCTGAGTTTCTTGACTATTATTTTCGGATTTCGGGATGTCGGAAATATCCGATGTGTCCGTTGTGTCGGAACTTTCTATAGGTGTTTTTGGTTCACTTTTATCAGGTGCTTTTGGCTTCTTTCCGGGCCTAACCTCGAATATCGGCTCAGAGTCTGAATCTGAGGTCTGTGTTCGGGCGCGTTTCTCGGTTAAAACTTTTCTGCTAGTGGGTTTAGTAGTGCTGACTTCCGGTTTCGGTGAACCTGCCTTTTCCTTTTTGGTCGGAACCTCGTCGGAGTCCGGATCAGATAGTAGTTTTTTACGACGTTTCCTACGCGTGATTTTAATTTTCTCTTCAGAATCCGAGCTCGGCGGATTCTCCTTCTGTCTTTTCGCGGGGATCTCGTCGGAGTCGGTTTCGGACGGATCCTCTTTTGTACGGAACCGTATGGGCATGACTAAAAGTACTGATTTTTCGTTTGTTGGACTTTCTTTTTCAGGCGGATTTCTCGACAGGGCGTCGGCGTTGGCGTTTACTCTACCCGGTTTGTAAATGATTTTGTATTCGTAATTCGCGAGTTTTAGACGCCAATGGACTAACCTATTCGCCGGGTCTTTCACCGAATCGAGCCATACCAGTGGCTTATGGTCCGTTACGAGGGTGAACTCTCGACCATACACGTACGGTCTGAAGTGTCCCACGCAATAAACGATTGCCAATAGCTCTTTTTCAATAGTGGAATAATTTAATTCCGCGCCTGACAATGTTCGAGAAGCGTATGATATTGGTTTGTCGGAACCGATTTTACCCTGGCTAAGGATACCACCTATCGCGATATTAGAAGCGTCGGTAGTTATAATGAAAGGACGAGTAAAATCCGGGTATTGCAATACCGGTTCTTTGCACAAGGCATCTCTGAGTTTAATAAATGCGTCCTCCTGTTTTTGAGTCCACTTGAAGAGTGCCTCCTTTTTGAGCAACTGCGTCAGAGGCCTAGCGATTGCGGAAAAGTTTTCCACGAATCGGCGGTAATAACCTGCCAATCCGAGGAATTGTTTAATTTTTTTCGGGCTGGTTAAGCGCGGATAGTTTTTTATTGCTTCAATCTTTTTGGGGTCTGGTTTTACGCCGTCTTTGCTTATGACGTGACCCAGGTATGCTACTTCTTTGCGTAAAAATTCGCACTTATCCGGTTGTAATTTCAGGTTCGCTTTTCGCAATCGCTCGGCCAATTTATCGAACTTGATTTCGTGCTCCCTAAGTGAGCTGGCGTAAATCACTATGTCGTCGAGGTAAACGAAGAGCTCGTTACCCTGCAGACCGCATAATACATGGTCCATCAATCTTTGGAAAGTTGCCGGAGCATTTTTGAGCCCAAACGGCATACGATTAAACTGATAATGCCCAAATGGCGTTGAAAATGCGGTTTTATGTGCGTCGGAAGGATGCATACGGATTTGATGAAAACCGCTAGCTAGATCAAATACAGAAAAATACTTCGCACTACCCAGCTGGTCAAGAATTTCAGTTATGTTGGGAAGCGGGTAGGCGTCTCCGATTGTTTTCTCGTTCAAGTTTCTGTAATCAATTACCATCCTCCATCTCGGTCTTCCCTGTGAATCGGCCTTCTTTGGCACAATCCAAAGCGGAGAGCTGTATGGGGATTCGGATGGTTCTATAATTTTCCCGTTTATGAGATCGCCAATTTGCTCCGCAATCTCGTCTTTGTGAGCCGGAGGGAATCTGTACTGGCGAGTGAACACAGGTTGATCGTCTGTCGTCGAGATTTTATGCTCGACCGCATTTGTGTGATCTAAAAAGTGTCCTGGGATATGGAATAGATCGGAATTTTTCTCGATCAATTTTTCGACGCTTACTCGCTCTTCGGCGTTGAGATCCTCGAGTCGTAGTAAGTCTTTCACTTGTTTTACGCGTTCGCTCTCGACTCGTAAAACTGGATGAGTGCATGTGCTCTGAATGATACTGCGGCAAACCGGGTCCTTTACGCTAGGTATTTCACCGGATTTGCAGCAATTTTGCGGACAATATCTCGAACTGGGATCGTAGAGCTCGAATGCCTCTAAGGTCACTGCCGGAACAGCGAGCTCCACGTCCTCCTCGTTGGTATTGACCGCCATCAGGCATGCTACACCGTTTTTATTTGATGCGAGTGTATTTCCTAAGTAAATTCCATCTCCTGCATCAAGACGGGGAATATATCCCTCTTTTACTTCAGGATTCTTTACCCTAACATAATATACTACCCGAGATCTCCCGGGTATTACTACGGTTTCGCGATTTTTGAACGGGAGCGATTGATTTTTCCACCGAACCACTTCCTCGTTCCAATCGATTATCGCCCGATTTTTCGCGTGGAATTCTGAACCGAGAATGGCATCCTGCCTGATTGGAAATTCGTCTCCGACTACGTGAAATTCTGATTCCGTCCCCTTGATATTAATGAATGTCGAGCCTATGGTGAACACAGGTACATCTGAGATTCCTCTGAGCTTCAATATATCGTTCTGGTCTATTATGACATCCGGATTTAATGCTCTTATTTTTACGAGATTTGGATCGGACCCGGAGTCAACGAGAAAGTCAGTTAAATTTTTCAATTGTGGGGACTCGATTTCTACCGTGGGAGTGAACGATTGTTTCCCTAGGCGGATGTTGACGGATCGGACGTTTCGGACGCGATATTTACCGTGCGCACCGGACGCTCTGACGTTATTTTCTCCGCTCGGTTCGCGCCGGGTTTTTCCGAGCGGGGATTCGCGTTTCCCGCGTTACGCTTTTCGTCGTTCTGTTTCTTAAAACACTGGGTAATTACATGGCCCAGCTTCGCGCAATAGTCGCAGGAGGGGCGCGGTTTCGCGTCACGGTTTTTGTCCCAATATTGCGTACCGATTGGATTTTTGCTGTTTTGCTGGTGAGTATCGTTGGCTCTCGGTCGTTGTGGCCGTTTTTCGGGGTATTTTGCCCAACAATCCTCAGTTTTATGGCCCTTTTTATTACAGTTACCGCAAATCAGGGTATCGCGAGCCACGATTGATTTTACGTTCGTCTGCGAAGTGTTTTTATTTTCCGACCGCGTTTCCCGAAAATTTACGCGATCGTTTTCGATTTCTTTTTCGATTTTCACCGCGTTCGAGTAGGCTGCGGCGAGAGTCGAGCAGCCTTCCAATTTAAGTCGGAGTCGAAAATCTGGGGGTAAACCGGCTATGAAACACTCGAGGGTCTCGTTTTCGAGTATATATCGTAGGCTACGTGATGTCGTGAGGTTGTCGGATATCTCTTCTTCCGATATAGCGTTATGGAGATCCTTTACTCGGCTTATATAATCGATAACGTGCTCGTTTTTGTTCTTCGTTATATTGCCTAATTCTCCTCGGTATTGATTAAGAGATTTTGATACACCGAAGACTTCTTTTAGGCGATCTGTGAAAGCTTTTACGTCTGTGAACGAATCGTCTTCCATCGCGGTGTATGCGCGGCCCTTTAGTTTATTGCGGAGAAGCCGCGTCAAAGTTATTTCGAGTTCCGCGGGGAACATATCTCTAGCCCGTTTGCACGCCCGAACGAATTTTAACACCGGTATATTCTCTCCGGAGAACATAGGGATTCCTTCGAGGATATCTTTGAAGGAAAGACGCGGTTGATTCGGGTCGTGGTGACACGCATTGGCCGAATTACTTCGTGGTGCCCTAGACGATGGCGTCTGAGATTCTGCTACTCGATGGCTGAGACGCTGCATGTCGCCTCTAATTGTGTCGAGTTCTAATACTATTTTCGTTAATGCGTCCTTAAATCCGGACGCTTGTGCAGAATCTGCCTCGAGGGTTTCGTTTTGCGGGTTATTATTTAAGAGTGCCTGACTTTGAAGTTCGATCTCGCGTTCGGCCAATTGTGCGTCCAAATCGAGCAGTCTACGTTTTTCCGCGGTTAATTGTTCGTGCAGTGTCTGCAATTCCTCATTACTGAGGTCCGTCATTTTGATATTTAATTATTTATAACCAATTTCTCTCAATATGAATAATTTAGCGACACTATGCGCGGAATACTAATTGGATTTTAACACCGAATATCGCGTATAATTTTGTTTCGAATGAAATGAAATAAAATTTTTCAGAAATATATATATATATGTCGAAAGCTATTGTATTAATTTTCCGATTTCTCAAATAATATACAGATTTTACGCGGATTTTACGATTCAAAAATGATTTTACTACGATTTTGGAATGATTTTTCAACTATTTTCACTGAATTCACACTGTTTTTACGCGATTTTTTTTTGTTGATTTTGCAATGATTCTACACTGATTTTGCATGATTGTACGCTTGATTCGCGTGATTTTACACTGATTCGCGTGATTTTACGTTGGATTCGTGTGATTTTACACCGATTCGACAACATCCAGTAACATATCCCACCGCTGTCACCAGAAAACTATACTATCCTGTTACGTCGCGGTTTATTTTAATTGATTTTTCCCTTTTTATTTTTCAAAAAAATCCCGGATCTACGAGTGAGCGACTTTTAAGGAAGCATATTCGGATGCTCCAAGGTTTAAACCGGAATGCGCCGGTTAGGGATCGGAGCAGCACTGGATGAGTGTAGAGTTTTATATGATTTTGGAGAATTTCGATTCTTACGTGATATAGTATACCTGATTTCCTGTTGTTTGTTTCTTTGTTTGGCAGGTGATGAGCTGTTGGGGCGTAGCGGGTTGAAAATTGCTAGACGCCAACGATTAATTCAGGAGAAGATGCCGCTGACCGCCTGTCCTCGTAGAGCACCGTCGAGGCGTCCGAAATGTTGCCGTCCTCCGTGATTTGGTCGTTGACGGGTCGATCCTCGCAGCTAGGGTCCTCGTTGGATTTTCCGACGTATGGTTTCTCGCGTTTTTGCAACGGTCTTACGTGAGTAGGATCAGTGTGTTGGGTGTCGTCGAAGAACGAAAGTAAATATTATTAGTCGGAGTACCTTTTCGGTTTTAAATTCGGTTCGGGACGAATAGTTTACACTGAAGTTACAATTGGTATCGATCGATGATTATTATTAATTTTAATAATTCAGAATATTGATCGCGAGGATATCTTAAAAAGGTTAGAATATACCGAAGGGTTAATGCAGGATTCCGATCTTTAAGATTCGGTAAAAGTATATTTTATTGACAGATTATTGATGATTCGAAATATTCGCGAGGATATCTTGTATCGGCTAGAATGTACCGCCTGGTCGCAGCCAGGTATCGATCGCGTTTTTATTTATTCGTGACAATAATTACGAAGAGATTCTTAAGTCAGACTTCACAATTATTCGATTATATAGATATACCGGGATCGCGTGAGTCTCTTCGTGAGAACTCTGAATGTCGACCGCCGGAGATGAGAGTCGTAGAAGAACTGATATTTACTTAATATACCGGGATCGCGGGCGTCGACACCTAGAGCGATCTCTAGGTGTCGACCGGCGGAGATGAGAGTTGACCGAGAACTGATGATCCATCGTCGCTCCTCCGCTCGCGCGTCTCCCAAGCCCGCGCGTAGCGGTGGGGGAGGCCCTCGCTGATTCGCTTCGCTCCGCTGGCCAATGACGCGCGCCTCATACAGTCCCGCCGCGGTGCGCCTCTCTGTTGTAGTGGGAGCACCCGGTGCCTTGCTGCAGCCTGCTGGCGGGTGGTGGGGCAGCCACTCTTGGTCCAGCGGTAGACGTACCGCACAGTGATGGGGAGCCGTCTTCTCGCGGCAGCCGCGCCGTCCGTTGAGTGGGGACACCCATTGTCTCACGGCTGCGTTGATGATATATGGTGGGGCAGCCGCTCCCGGTCTCACGGTAGCGGTGCTGTCCCTAGAGCGGGGGTAGCCGTTGTCTCGCGGCTCTCGTGCCGTCCGCTGAGTGGGGGATCCCTTGTCTCACGGCAGCGTCGATGGTATATGGTGGGGCAGCCGCTCGTGGTTTCGCGGTAGCCGTGCTGTCTCTGTATCGGGGGGTACCCTTTGTTGCGCGGCAGCGCAACGGTCGATGGCGGGGGCAGGCCGCGCGTGGAGCCGCATGCTTACGCAGCATCCCACGGGCTCGATTCTGAGAGGGCCTTATCGGCGGAGCTTCGCGGAGCCCGCCGTCGCGACTGCGTCCGGTCGCACGGGCTCGCTTCTCGGAGAGCCTTATCGGCGTACCTTCGCGGAGCTCGCTATCGGGACTGCGTCCGGTCCCACACTCGGCCTGCCATCCGATATTTTATTCTCTAGCAGCCTTATAGTTAACATTAATTATTTAACCATTATTCCTTATTACATGGTTTAATACAATGTATGATTAGGCCAAATGCCTAAAGTAATTATTCGTATTACTATATATGAATATTTAATTGTCATTGTTATTAACAATTAATAATAAATAAATTATTTGTCATGAACTGATATTACAAGTGCGCCCATCCCGCCATTTCCAATGGTGCGCGTATTATATAAAGTTTTGAAATGATAATTAATTGTCAGCAATTGTTAATGATAATAAAACTGATATTCGATTTTAATTCGGTTCGATTATTACTACGTTAATCGCCATCCAATATTGATTCTGATATAACATTCCGACGTTTTGGAAGTAATTATTATTAATACTTAATGTTGATTGAAAATTAAAAGTGTTTACTTGATTATTATTATTTTGTGCCATCGAATATCGTTCCTACGACGATATTCCGATGTTGTGCGCGTTTTCAAAAGAAATAAAATAAAATAAAAATAATTATTATTTTATTAATAATTATTAAATGTTAATAAAAATGATTTGCAATTATTATTAATTATCGACATCGAATTGTGGCGATATTTGGATTATTGAAATATTTTGCATAAAGCAGTCTGATGCGTATACTGAACTACCGTAGGATGGTAAATACATTTTTATATGAAACCTCGAATATCTCGGAAACGGCTGGTCCTAAAGTGTAGGAAGGCACCAGCCCCTCGGAGCTCTATATGATATGCTTAGCCAAATGCTCTAATAAAATTCTGATTCATGTTTATATTTTGGCCTTTATGGCTTGACAAAATGTCAGAATCGTAAATCTAATCTATTATGCGGCGACTCACGCCGCTTTATTACTTAAAATATCGATTAAATATACATACGTATAAAATTTTTTAAATGTCGATTACTCTTTCGGTGACAGATTCGACCCAGGACGTAACAGCTCTTAAAGCGGACGTCAAAATCGACGAAATGTCCCTCCTAAAGTTACAAGGGATATCGAACGAACCGGTACTCACGATCGGGCGGACATCGATCGAAATCTTAGGAACAAAGTCAGAATTCCACGTAGTGGAAAATAACTTCCCGATACCACAAGCCGCGATCTTAGGATCGGAGTTTTACGGACAGAATAAAGCCGCGATCGATTGGCAAAAGGAAATCGTGAGTTGGGGTGATCATCAGATTGCATTCAAAAATTCGAATAAAGTCAAACTCCCTAGTAGATCAGGTTGCGTTTTCCGGGTTAGAATTAGAAACGTGGAAATGACCGAAGGCTATGTCCCTCGGCTCGACCTGGGCAAAGGTGTATACGCGGGAGAAGCCATTGTGGCCAATATTAGAGGTATAGCCTACTTGAAAGCGTTCAACACAACCGACGAAGACATCGAGCTCGCCGTTCCGACGGTGACCCTAGAGGCATACGAGCTCCATGCACGGGATACGGTGGGGAATGATAGCTATGAGGAGGATACGCGTAGCACACTCCGTGCCGAATCGGTAGAGCAGGACCCGGTGGCACATACGCTCGCCGCTCGTACGACCGACAAACAGGGTAGCGTCGCAGAGATTATGGGCTTACTCCGGTTAGACCATCTCAACAAGGAAGAACGCGATAGCATCTCGAATCTAATAACCGAAAGTCGCGACTTATTTCACGTGCCCGGAACGTTTTTGGGAACAACAGACGCAATAGAACATAGGATCGCGACCACAGACGAGCAACAGGTCTTCACGCGACAATATCGCTTCCCGCCTGCGCACAAAGACGAAATCACGAAAAATATAACGGAATTAATAAATGGCGAAATAATTAAACCATCTAGCTCACCGTACAGTTCACCACTATGGATCGTGCCGAAGAAAGCAGACTCACACGGCAAACCCAGATGGCGTATGGTCATCGACTACCGTAATCTCAACGAAAAAACAATCGGTGACGCGTATCCCCTTCCGAACATCACGGAAATACTCGACCAACTCGGAAGCGCGAAATATTTTTCGGTCTTCGACTTGGCGAGTGGGTTTCATCAGATAGAGGTACACCCGGAGGACGCACATAAAACCGCGTTTTCCACCCCTTTCGGGCATTACCAATTCAATAGAATGCCATTCGGGCTTAAAAACGCGCCCGCAACATTCCAACGTCTTATGGACAGGGTGTTGTGTGGACTTCAGGGTAACGAACTTTTCGTTTACCTTGATGATATAGTCATCTATGCCAGTTCGCTTCACGAACACGAAGTAAAATTCCGAAAGTTAGTACAAAGACTCAGAGGTGCGAACCTCAAACTTCAACCAGACAAATGCGAATTCCTTCGCAAGGAAGTCGCATACCTGGGTCACGTTATCAGCGAAGATGGCGTTAAACCCGATCCGGGTAAATTAGAATCAATCCGAAATTACCCAAAACCAAACAATCCAACAAAAATAAAACAGTTTCTCGGTCTAGCAGGGTACTACCGCCGCTTTATCGAAAATTTCTCGGGCATCGCAAAACCAATGACCCAACTTCTGAAGAAGGAATCGGTATTCAAGTGGACTGACGCACAGGAGCAAGTGTTACGTCGCGGTTTATTTTAATTGATTTTTCCCTTTTTATTTTTCAAAAAAATCCCGGATCTACGAGTGAGCGACTTTTAAGGAAGCATATTCGGATGCTCCAAGGTTTAAACCGGAATGCGCCGGTTAGGGATCGGAGCAGCACTGGATGAGTGTAGAGTTTTATATGATTTTGGAGAATTTCGATTCTTACGTGATATAGTATACCTGATTTCCTGTTGTTTGTTTCTTTGTTTGGCAGGTGATGAGCTGTTGGGGCGTAGCGGGTTGAAAATTGCTAGACGCCAACGATTAATTCAGGAGAAGATGCCGCTGACCGCCTGTCCTCGTAGAGCACCGTCGAGGCGTCCGAAATGTTGCCGTCCTCCGTGATTTGGTCGTTGACGGGTCGATCCTCGCAGCTAGGGTCCTCGTTGGATTTTCCGACGTATGGTTTCTCGCGTTTTTGCAACGGTCTTACGTGAGTAGGATCAGTGTGTTGGGTGTCGTCGAAGAACGAAAGTAAATATTATTAGTCGGAGTACCTTTTCGGTTTTAAATTCGGTTCGGGACGAATAGTTTACACTGAAGTTACAATTGGTATCGATCGATGATTATTATTAATTTTAATAATTCAGAATATTGATCGCGAGGATATCTTAAAAAGGTTAGAATATACCGAAGGGTTAATGCAGGATTCCGATCTTTAAGATTCGGTAAAAGTATATTTTATTGACAGATTATTGATGATTCGAAATATTCGCGAGGATATCTTGTATCGGCTAGAATGTACCGCCTGGTCGCAGCCAGGTATCGATCGCGTTTTTATTTATTCGTGACAATAATTACGAAGAGATTCTTAAGTCAGACTTCACAATTATTCGATTATATAGATATACCGGGATCGCGTGAGTCTCTTCGTGAGAACTCTGAATGTCGACCGCCGGAGATGAGAGTCGTAGAAGAACTGATATTTACTTAATATACCGGGATCGCGGGCGTCGACACCTAGAGCGATCTCTAGGTGTCGACCGGCGGAGATGAGAGTTGACCGAGAACTGATGATCCATCGTCGCTCCTCCGCTCGCGCGTCTCCCAAGCCCGCGCGTAGCGGTGGGGGAGGCCCTCGCTGATTCGCTTCGCTCCGCTGGCCAATGACGCGCGCCTCATACAGTCCCGCCGCGGTGCGCCTCTCTGTTGTAGTGGGAGCACCCGGTGCCTTGCTGCAGCCTGCTGGCGGGTGGTGGGGCAGCCACTCTTGGTCCAGCGGTAGACGTACCGCACAGTGATGGGGAGCCGTCGCTTCGCGGCAGCGCCGATGGTAGATGGTGGGGCAGCCGCTGGTGGTCCAGCGGTAGCCGTGCCGTTCAATGGTGGGGGAGCCGTCTTCTCGCGGCAGCCGCGCCGTCCGTTGAGTGGGGACACCCATTGTCTCACGGCTGCGTTGATGATATATGGTGGGGCAGCCGCTCCCGGTCTCACGGTAGCGGTGCTGTCCCTAGAGCGGGGGTAGCCGTTGTCTCGCGGCTCTCGTGCCGTCCGCTGAGTGGGGGATCCCTTGTCTCACGGCAGCGTCGATGGTATATGGTGGGGCAGCCGCTCGTGGTTTCGCGGTAGCCGTGCTGTCTCTGTATCGGGAGGTACCCTTTGTTGCGCGGCAGCGCAACGGTCGATGGCGGGGGCAGGCCGCGCGTGGAGCCGCATGCTTACGCAGCATCCCACGGGCTCGATTCTGAGAGGGCCTTATCGGCGGAGCTTCGCGGAGCCCGCCGTCGCGACTGCGTCCGGTCGCACGGGCTCGCTTCTCGGAGAGCCTTATCGGCGTACCTTCGCGGAGCTCGCTATCGGGACTGCGTCCGGTCCCACACTCGGCCTGCCATCCGATATTTTATTCTCTAGCAGCCTTATAGTTAACATTAATTATTTAACCATTATTCCTTATTACATGGTTTAATACAATGTATGATTAGGCCAAATGCCTAAAGTAATTATTCGTATTACTATATATGAATATTTAATTGTCATTGTTATTAACAATTAATAATAAATAAATTATTTGTCATGAACTGATATTACAAGTGCGCCCATCCCGCCATTTCCAATGGTGCGCGTATTATATAAAGTTTTGAAATGATAATTAATTGTCAGCAATTGTTAATGATAATAAAACTGATATTCGATTTTAATTCGGTTCGATTATTACTACGTTAATCGCCATCCAATATTGATTCTGATATAACATTCCGACGTTTTGGAAGTAATTATTATTAATACTTAATGTTGATTGAAAATTAAAAGTGTTTACTTGATTATTATTATTTTGTGCCATCGAATATCGTTCCTACGACGATATTCCGATGTTGTGCGCGTTTTCAAAAGAAATAAAATAAAATAAAAATAATTATTATTTTATTAATAATTATTAAATGTTAATAAAAATGATTTGCAATTATTATTAATTATCGACATCGAATTGTGGCGATATTTGGATTATTGAAATATTTTGCATAAAGCAGTCTGATGCGTATACTGAACTACCGTAGGATGGTAAATACATTTTTATATGAAACCTCGAATATCTCGGAAACGGCTGGTCCTAAAGTGTAGGAAGGCACCAGCCCCTCGGAGCTCTATATGATATGCTTAGCCAAATGCTCTAATAAAATTCTGATTCATGTTTATATTTTGGCCTTTATGGCTTGACAAAATGTCAGAATCGTAAATCTAATCTATTATGCGGCGACTCACGCCGCTTTATTACTTAAAATATCGATTAAATATACATACGTATAAAATTTTTTAAATGTCGATTACTCTTTCGGTGACAGATTCGACCCAGGACGTAACACTTCCCCCCTTAAGTCCGGAGCAGTGCCGAGGCTCTGCGTAGGACCAGCGTGAAGGCGTCGGATGAGTGCTGGGTCGACTCTTGGTAGCGGCGTTGGAAATCTTCCGGACTCCCTCGCCGTCAAGATGAGGTAGCCAAGAAATTCTACCCGTTTGTCTGTGTCGAATATCTTGCGGTATCCCTCGTCGTCAAGTTGTGGCAACCAGGTGTGTTTGCCCTTCGCGCTGCTGTTTAACATCCTGCGTTATCCCTCGCCGTCAAGTTGGGGCAAATGCGTTACATTTACCCTTTTTCCGTGGTCGAATATCTTGCGTTTCCCTCGCCGTCAAGGTGTTTTTTTTTTTGAATGATGATAATGACGAAAGGCAGTACTGCGTGTGTCTTTTGAGCGTCCACGATCCATTTATTTGACCATCGGATGTTGATTATTTTGGCTAACTAATTGCTTGATGACGTGGTAGTGTCGCAGAGGTTCACGAGACGTGTCCGTTTGTCGACTCAGAGGACTTATTTGACATGATCGACAGAGGCTCAGAGGTGTCGATGAACGTGTACGCATGCCACTTGGTGTTGAAAAACTGAATGGTTTTCATTCCGTTACTATGGTATCGATGAATTATTTAGGGAGTTGTTTTCTCCCATAACTTGAAGAATAATTTGGATTCCCAATATTCCTGCTGCTCTACGTATTGCATTTTCGTTGGCTTGTTTGACGAGTATCTTCACTTGTAGACTTGTGAAGATCCAGAGATTTCACTGTATTTTAATACAGTATTTTAATTGGTAGATTTTCTCCATAAAGTTCAATTGATATGTACTTTTATGTCGAATTACATGGAGTACACTGATTTTTATTTTTATTATTCACGGGTTTTATTAATCCAACTTTTATTACCCGCACACATTTTATATCTTAGTCCAGAAAAATTATTCACGTTGATTGACTCTGATTTAATTAACTGTAAACCGTTGCGATCACTCATCGATGATTTATGCGACGACTCAGAGGTTCCTGCGTATGTGTCCACCTGTCGACTCGGAGGTTTTTCAATTGACATGTTCGACAATGGCTCAGAGGTTCCGTGTAACGTGTCCGTCCATAACTCCGATGATGTCACTCACGTTTGGTGTAATTTGTATTTTATTAACAATGTCCCAAAAAAAATATTATTTGTTTGAACTACACTTGAATTCATAGGTTTTTGAATGAGTAAAAAAAAATTTTTTTTTACACAATTTAATTTTTGTTCACGTGTTATAGCCTTGCCAGGCAAAACTGTCCGATTTAATTTTTAATTACGTATTATAGCCTCGGCAGGCCGAACTGTCCTATTTCACTTTTGATTTTACGTATTATAGCCTCGTCAGACTGAACTGTCCAAATTCACTTTTGATTACGTATTATAGCCTCGTCAGGCGACACGGTTTCATTTAATTTTTGTTCGCGTATTATAGCCTCGCCAGGCAACTGTCCGAAATCACTTTTTGGGTACGTATTGTAGCCTCGTCAGGCAAAACTGTTTGATTTCATTTTGGTCACGTATTATAGCCTCGCCAGGCAAAACTGATTGAATTAATTTTTATTATTCGAACGTTTTAACACTCGCGCACATTTAATATAATCGCTCAGAAAAGTCATCGCCTCGATTATTTGCGAACTAATTAATTGTACACACTTTCGCGATCACTTTATCGATGATTTATTTGACGACTCAGAGGTTCCCACGTACGTGTCCATCTGTCGATTCAGAGGTTCCATTTGACATATTCGACAGTAGCTCAGAGGTTCCGTTTAACATGGTCATCCATATTACCGATGTTGTTAACCGCAAGTGTACTTATTTCGTATTGCGAAGTTTTATGAAAGCGAGCGTTTTTTTTTTTTACTTTTGAATGAATTTATTTCACAATCGATGCACTTTGTGATGATTTAAATGTTCAAACCCGAGAGTTTTTCGTAATAATTCTCACGCACGATAGTTTTTATTTTGTGATTTTGATGATAGAATTTTTAGACGATTTTGTTTTTATACACTAGCGTATTTAATTATTTCACTTTATTATTTTTATTATTAATTCTGTTTTTTTTTATGTTCGAATAATTATGCCGAACAAAGCGTTTGCCAAATAAAGTTAATCACTTTTATTTTCTTTTTCTATTTCGTATAGTTTGTAGTTTGTGGGTGTGTGTGTGTCCGTAATTTTGTTTGTATATTATATAATCAAAAATTGTCCTTAACTTCTTTGATTTCATTGCTAAACTCATGGTTGTAATGATATTGAAACAGATTAATTAGATTGAATAGATTAATTAGAAATAATACGTAATTCAATATTGAATTTTTAGTAATAAAGAAAAAATGTTCGTTGCTGTTTACCAGACGAATCCGTTTTGTTCTGATCCATTTACGCATGACTTTACTAATACTGATATTTTATTTATAAGTGTTTCTATTTTAGGCGGTTTTGCGACAGAGCATCGCCGTTAGTGTTTACTCTACTTATTTTGTGTATAATTTTGTATACGTAATCCGAGAGTTTTAAGCGCCAATGAAGCAATCTATTCTCAGAGTCTTTTATTGAATGGTGACACATTAATGGTTTCTGATCGGCCACGAGAGTAAATTTTCGGCCGTAAATGTAGGGTCTGAGATTCCTCATGCAATAAACGATTGATAGAAACTATATATATATATGCATATAATTTTTTTTTTTTTTTTTTTTTTTACGGTAGATTAGTTCATTTTGGCTTTTGACAACTTTTGCAGTGTATATGATATTGGTATATCGCTACCGAATTCTCCCTTTTTTTTATATATTTTTGAATTATATATATCTATATAAATATGTATACATATATATTTTTTCTTCTTCCTTTTTCTTTTGCTAAGAATGTCATCTATTGCGACATTAAGAGCATTGTTTGTTTGATAATTTGATTTCGTGCTCCCTAAGTGAGCTGGCGTACATTTCTGGAGCCCATTTTGAAGGGAAGGGACCATTTTGTGTTCAATTTTGAGCCCAAACGGCATACGATATAATTGTTAGTGCCCAAATGGCATTTGATTGAGTTGATAATGCCCAAATGGCATGTGATTGAATTGATAGTGCCCAAATGGCATTGATTGGATTGGTAGCGCCCAAATGGCGTTGAGAACTTGATTTTATGAGCATCTGAAGGATGCATACGGATTTGCTGAAATCCGCTTTTTAAATCAAATACAAAAAGAAACAAAAAAATATATTAAAAAAATTTCGCCCAACCCAACTGACCGAGAATTTCGTTTATGTTTGGAAGTGGGTAGGCATCTCCGATTTTTTATTTCTACCTTTTCTTTATTCCTTTTTTTTCTGTAATCTATTACAATTTTCCATCTGGGCTTCCCCTGTGAATCGGCCCTTCTGGGCACGATCCAAAGCGGCGAGCTGTATGGAAAATTGGAGGGTTCTATTATTTTCCCTCACTAAGATTTGTCCTGCAATTTCACCCGTGTGAGCACGCGAAAAACGATATTGGCTGGTGAAGACGATTGGTCGTCAGTTGTGGAAATGTTATGTTCGTTCGCGTTCGTGTGATCCAAAAGTTTATCCCGGAATATGGAAGAGATCGGCCTCTTTTTTCCAGTAATCGATCGATAGTTATTCGCTCTTCGGCAATTAACTCCTCGTGTCGTAACAAGTTTTTGAGTTGTTTTACGCGTTCGCTTTCGACCCGCAAAACGAGATGGACGTACGTCAGCTGAATGATTTTGCTATAACCCGGATCTTGTACGCTAAGTATTTCACCGGATTAGCAGCAATCTTGCGAAATATACCCCGAATTGGGATCGTAGAGCTCATCTGCCTCTAGGGTCACTGCCAGAACGGCAGGCTCCACGCCCTCCTCGTTGGTATTTCTCGCCATCAGACACGCTACGCCAATTTTGATTTCATACAAATGTGTTCTCTAAGATAACTCCGTTTTTAGCATCTAAACTGGGAATATAACCGTCTTTTGCTTCGGGATTCTTTACCCTAACGTAGTAAACTGCACGAGATCTTCCTGGAATCACTACTGTTTCGCGATTTTTAAACGGAAGAGATTTATTTTTCCAACGAACCACCTCCTCGTCCCAATCGATTATCGCCCGATTTCGCGAATGAAACTCCGAGCCGAGTATGGCATCCTGCTCAATAGGAAACACGCTTTTAACCACGTGAAATACGGCTTCTGTCCCTTTAATATTTAAAATAGTTGAGCCGATCGTGAATACGGGTATATCTGAAATACCTCTGAGTTTCAGAATATCGTTTTTATTTATTATGACATCCGGATTTAATACGTCAATTTTTACGAGATTTGGTTCGGATCCGGAGTCTACGAGGAAATCGGTTTTATATTTTAATTCCGGAGACTCGATCTCTACCGTGGGTGTAAACGAATGCTTCCCTAAGCGGACGTTGACGGTACGGACGTTTCGTTCACGATGTTGACTGTACGCACCGGGCGCTCTGGTGCTTTCTCCACTCGTCTCGCGTCAGGATTTTCCGAACGGGGGTTAGTGTTTTCCGCGTTTCGTTTTTCGTCGTTTTGTTTTTTGAAACACTGCGCGACTACGTGTCCTAATTTGGCGCAATAATCGCACGAGGGGCGAGATTTACCGTCCCGATTTTGATCGAATTTCGATTGCAATTTGTGTTGTATTTCGTTGGGTTTTTCAGGGTTAATTTTACTTTTAACGCGGTGAGGCCGTTTTCCTGAATATTTCGACCCACAATTCTCTGACAAATGGCCCTTTTTGTTGCAATTACCGCACGATGGGAAATCACGGGCCGCGATCGGTTGAGTCGGTGATGAATTTATGTTTTGAAAGCGCGTTTCTTTGAAATTGACGCGATCTTTTTCAATTTTTTCCTCGATTTTGATCGCATTTGAATATGATAACTCGACATTACTCGTAATTTGTGAATTGTATCGCGCCGCTCGCTTCATCGTCGAGTGAAACGCCATTACGCGATCGATGAGTCGCGTTATATCGTGTTTTATGGCATGTAGCTCTACCGTTAAATCTCCTATTACGTTCTGAAATCCCGGGTTTGTTGGAAGATTTACCGTAGGATTTTCGTCTGACTGACGTTGATTCGAAATCTTTTGACCCTCTAAGTCTAGCTCGCGAGCAGCCAGATCTGTCTCCATTTCTAGGAGTCTCTGTTTTTCTGCGATTAATTGCTCATGCAAATTAAGGAGTTCCTCTTCGGTGAGAGGCATTTTGAGAATGATACTTTACGTTATTGAGACTTTTTAATTGAATTAATAGCGATTTTTAAGTTAATGTAAGTTGAATATTAATTAAATTTTAATATATTACTTGATCGTTAAAAAAAAAACAAAAATTAAATAATCAATTGCTTTGCAAATTTTACACTTTATCCAGCGATTATCCCACCGCTGTCACCAGAAAAATATACTATCCTGTTACGTCGCGGTTTATTTTAATTGATTTTTCCCTTTTTATTTTTCAAAAAAATCCCGGATCTACGAGTGAGCGACTTTTAAGGAAGCATATTCGGATGCTCCAAGGTTTAAACCGGAATGCGCCGGTTAGGGATCGGAGCAGCACTGGATGAGTGTAGAGTTTTATATGATTTTGGAGAATTTCGATTCTTACGTGATATAGTATACCTGATTTCCTGTTGTTTGTTTCTTTGTTTGGCAGGTGATGAGCTGTTGGGGCGTAGCGGGTTGAAAATTGCTAGACGCCAACGATTAATTCAGGAGAAGATGCCGCTGACCGCCTGTCCTCGTAGAGCACCGTCGAGGCGTCCGAAATGTTGCCGTCCTCCGTGATTTGGTCGTTGACGGGTCGATCCTCGCAGCTAGGGTCCTCGTTGGATTTTCCGACGTATGGTTTCTCGCGTTTTTGCAACGGTCTTACGTGAGTAGGATCAGTGTGTTGGGTGTCGTCGAAGAACGAAAGTAAATATTATTAGTCGGAGTACCTTTTCGGTTTTAAATTCGGTTCGGGACGAATAGTTTACACTGAAGTTACAATTGGTATCGATCGATGATTATTATTAATTTTAATAATTCAGAATATTGATCGCGAGGATATCTTAAAAAGGTTAGAATATACCGAAGGGTTAATGCAGGATTCCGATCTTTAAGATTCGGTAAAAGTATATTTTATTGACAGATTATTGATGATTCGAAATATTCGCGAGGATATCTTGTATCGGCTAGAATGTACCGCCTGGTCGCAGCCAGGTATCGATCGCGTTTTTATTTATTCGTGACAATAATTACGAAGAGATTCTTAAGTCAGACTTCACAATTATTCGATTATATAGATATACCGGGATCGCGTGAGTCTCTTCGTGAGAACTCTGAATGTCGACCGCCGGAGATGAGAGTCGTAGAAGAACTGATATTTACTTAATATACCGGGATCGCGGGCGTCGACACCTAGAGCGATCTCTAGGTGTCGACCGGCGGAGATGAGAGTTGACCGAGAACTGATGATCCATCGTCGCTCCTCCGCTCGCGCGTCTCCCAAGCCCGCGCGTAGCGGTGGGGGAGGCCCTCGCTGATTCGCTTCGCTCCGCTGGCCAATGACGCGCGCCTCATACAGTCCCGCCGCGGTGCGCCTCTCTGTTGTAGTGGGAGCACCCGGTGCCTTGCTGCAGCCTGCTGGCGGGTGGTGGGGCAGCCACTCTTGGTCCAGCGGTAGACGTACCGCACAGTGATGGGGAGCCGTCGCTTCGCGGCAGCGCCGATGGTAGATGGTGGGGCAGCCGCTGGTGGTCCAGCGGTAGCCGTGCCGTTCAATGGTGGGGGAGCCGTCTTCTCGCGGCAGCCGCGCCGTCCGTTGAGTGGGGACACCCATTGTCTCACGGCTGCGTTGATGATATATGGTGGGGCAGCCGCTCCCGGTCTCACGGTAGCGGTGCTGTCCCTAGAGCGGGGGTAGCCGTTGTCTCGCGGCTCTCGTGCCGTCCGCTGAGTGGGGGATCCCTTGTCTCACGGCAGCGTCGATGGTATATGGTGGGGCAGCCGCTCGTGGTTTCGCGGTAGCCGTGCTGTCTCTGTATCGGGGGGTACCCTTTGTTGCGCGGCAGCGCAACGGTCGATGGCGGGGGCAGGCCGCGCGTGGAGCCGCATGCTTACGCAGCATCCCACGGGCTCGATTCTGAGAGGGCCTTATCGGCGGAGCTTCGCGGAGCCCGCCGTCGCGACTGCGTCCGGTCGCACGGGCTCGCTTCTCGGAGAGCCTTATCGGCGTACCTTCGCGGAGCTCGCTATCGGGACTGCGTCCGGTCCCACACTCGGCCTGCCATCCGATATTTTATTCTCTAGCAGCCTTATAGTTAACATTAATTATTTAACCATTATTCCTTATTACATGGTTTAATACAATGTATGATTAGGCCAAATGCCTAAAGTAATTATTCGTATTACTATATATGAATATTTAATTGTCATTGTTATTAACAATTAATAATAAATAAATTATTTGTCATGAACTGATATTACAAGTGCGCCCATCCCGCCATTTCCAATGGTGCGCGTATTATATAAAGTTTTGAAATGATAATTAATTGTCAGCAATTGTTAATGATAATAAAACTGATATTCGATTTTAATTCGGTTCGATTATTACTACGTTAATCGCCATCCAATATTGATTCTGATATAACATTCCGACGTTTTGGAAGTAATTATTATTAATACTTAATGTTGATTGAAAATTAAAAGTGTTTACTTGATTATTATTATTTTGTGCCATCGAATATCGTTCCTACGACGATATTCCGATGTTGTGCGCGTTTTCAAAAGAAATAAAATAAAATAAAAATAATTATTATTTTATTAATAATTATTAAATGTTAATAAAAATGATTTGCAATTATTATTAATTATCGACATCGAATTGTGGCGATATTTGGATTATTGAAATATTTTGCATAAAGCAGTCTGATGCGTATACTGAACTACCGTAGGATGGTAAATACATTTTTATATGAAACCTCGAATATCTCGGAAACGGCTGGTCCTAAAGTGTAGGAAGGCACCAGCCCCTCGGAGCTCTATATGATATGCTTAGCCAAATGCTCTAATAAAATTCTGATTCATGTTTATATTTTGGCCTTTATGGCTTGACAAAATGTCAGAATCGTAAATCTAATCTATTATGCGGCGACTCACGCCGCTTTATTACTTAAAATATCGATTAAATATACATACGTATAAAATTTTTTAAATGTCGATTACTCTTTCGGTGACAGATTCGACCCAGGACGTAACACAAGCCTTTATAACGTTACGAGAGGCACTCTGTAATGCTCCTGTCCTTCAGCATCCCGACTTCACGCAAATATTCATTATAACGACCGACGCTTCTAACACCGCAATTGGCGCGGTCATTAGCCAGGGAACAATCGGTAAGGATAGGCCGATATCGTATACATCGCGTACCCTCACTAAAGCAGAGGAGAACTATTCAACAATCGAAAAGGAGCTACTAGCAATTGTGTACGCCGTGGCTCAATTCAGACACTACGTGTACGGTAGGGAATTTTTATTAGTTACCGACCATAAGCCGTTAGTCTGGCTGCATTCTGTGAAAGACCCGGCAAACCGTCTCGTACACTGGCGATTAAAACTTGCTAATTACCAGTACAAGATCATTTACAAACCTGGTAGGATTAACAGCAATGCTGACGCGCTCTCGCGCAATCCACCTATAGACTCTGCAATAATCACCGCCCCAGCGAGAAGAGCGAGTGATTCAAACGCCAGCTCTGATTCACTAATATTCGAAGCTAAACCAAGACCCGCCGAAACGGGGAAACCGGGCTCCAAAGAGAGTCTCAGCTCAGGTAGCGAATCAGGGGCCGAAGCTCCCATAGCGGCTCCTCTCGATAATTCATTGACGGAAAGCGAGGTGGCCGATGACGAGTCATCCGATTCAGATGAAGAAATCTTTGACCCAGTCGCGGTCCCCTACGATCGAAACCCAGCCACTCCACTAACATTCGAGTTGACGGAAACCAGGGATAGGCTAACGATGCAGAAAGACAACCTGGTATATTTTGTAACAACCAAGGGTCAACCGATCGATGCAGGCGCCAAAGATATCGAGGCAGGCAATAAATTACCAACATTGAAAGACTTGGCACTCTGCCGAGCACGGGTAACTACAGATAGAAGTAAAAAACTAATAGCACTACCAATAAAAGCTGATCTAAGGGCTAATGCCTCCATCGATGACCTAGTCGAAACCTTAAACTCGTTAAGAACAGTAACACAGGAACTGGGACTAAAGACAATTAGTATAGCGAAAACCGAATGGTTAGATTCAATCCCCTGGATTAACATTCAGAATGGAGTAAAAAACAGCTTGGCGGACTTACCTGTTAGAGTCACGGTATGTAAACAGCTCGTTGAAACGCCACCTGAAACAGAAAGAAAGGATATTATTGCTGAAAATCACGACTCTCTACTTGGGGGACACAAAGGTGTCACCAAAACATATAAACGCATTAGGCATAGGTACTTTTGGAAGAACATGAAAACAGACATTCAGGATTATATCCAACATTGTAGAAATTGTCAACTAAAAAAACTCGTTAGGATTAAAACAAAGCAACCCATGGTGATAACGGACACACCAGGAGCAGCCTTCGACAAAATATCCATGGATATTGTTGGGCCTCTATCAATCACCACCAGGGGCAACACTCACATACTGACAATCCAAGACCTACTGACCAAGTATTCATTGGCAATACCACTGCAGGGCACTACGTCAATGGACATCAGCGATGCGTTTAGGAGATCCTTCATCGCCAGATTCGGGGCACCAAAGGCACTACTCACCGATCAGGGGTCGAACTTCTGTAGCTCACTCATGAGAAATATTGCTAAAAAATTTCGGGTCAAGCAGTACAAAACAACAGCCTACCACCCGCAGACCAACGGGTCAATCGAGCGATCTCACCACGTCTTGGCGGAGTACCTGAAGCAATATGTGGACAGGCATCACGATTGGGACGACTTCCTGGAAATGGCCGCTTTCTCGTACAACACCAGTCGCCACGAGGGCACCGGGTTCACACCGCACGAGTTGATCTTCGGCAGAGCAGCGAGACAACCCTCGGGCCGGAACGAGATCGAGGAGAACGACGATCCGACTTACACCAGTTATCTTCGAAACCTCTTCAGCAAAATTCACGGACTCCAGGAGTTAGCTGCCGAGAACCTGAATCAGGCAAAACAAAAATCCAAAGATTACTACGATAGGAACATCAACCCTCAGCACTTTGGCATCGGGGACACGGTTCTCATGTTAAAGGAACCTCACACCGGCAAATTCAGTGATCAATATACCGAACCCCTTAAAGTCATTGAAGTATTGTCAGGAGGAAATGTCGTAGTTAATTTCAAGGGCAAACGGAGGATAGTACACACCAACAAGCTTCGGCTAACGAAACTCAGCGCCAAACCGTATGTGTTGCAGGATGAAACCAACCTGGATCATCCTCATCTGGGGATTAGCCACATGATACACCAGGCTGCACCTCTCGTCGGATATGACTGCGGAGGCGCCACGCTGAATATCACCACCATCTCTCTCAACGGAGTAAAGGAATGCAATATCCCGCTTTCCGAACCAAAGCCGACATCGGTCTACATCCAACTCCTCCAACTATCTGAATTCGACAGCACCGAGGTGATACAGTGCAAGGTGCAAATCGACCGCACCATCGCCCACTGCGGCATGGGCTCGCATAACTCGGCAGTCCACGGGGGACGCCAAGTCTACCTGCAGGATCTCGACGACCGCGCGTGCCAGCGACTCCAGGAAACCGGCATGATACAGCTGAGCTTCGCGGCCGAGTTGGTGGGACTCCATCGAAACGCGACAGTATATCGATCTGTCACGATGGGCGGATCCGTCGATCTCGACGGCAACTGCGAGGGCACACAGTACAGTGACCCATATGGCAACTGGAACAAGGTCTTCGTCACCGCATCAGTGAAGGTCGCTATATATAACTACCGCGCGACCGTCAACCTCGCACAAAACAAGATCATCTTACCCTCCGGCACCCAATGCACTCTGTCGAACGAACACTGCATAGACATCCACGGGAACAGCGCGTTTTGGAAAGCGGCACCGATGGACTCATGCGGACTCAACCGATACGACGTGCTTTACGAAGGGATTGCCACCAAACTCGAGGCAAACGACGACGGGGTAAAATCACCAGACGTCTACACACTCAGTACCCAATCGACAACGTTCGCCCTGGCGAAACAAACAAACTACCCGATAAGCATTTGCGGTTATTCCCTCATCAGGACGGAACACCCAAAATTGTTCATCTTGGAGACAACCAAAGGCCAATCTCCAATACTCCAAAGGAAGGTGTCCGTTAGCAACTTGGACATCTTCACGTACATCAATTCTAAATTCATCTACGTCGAGAAGCACATCCGTGGACAGATGAACACGCTTTATCGGGATATACTCGTCCAACGATGCGGGATCGAAAGGCAGGTGCTGCAAAATGCTCTGTCAACCGCAGTTATACTACCGGAAAGATTCGCCTACACGGTGATGAAAGGCGCTGGCTACATGGCCGTCATCGCGGGAGAGGTGGCTCATATCATCAGGTGCATCCCGATCGAATGCAAACTCCGCAGAACGACCGCATGTTACCACGAGCTTCCAGTAACATTCAGGAACGAATCTCTGTTTCTGTCAACAACTTCAAGGATGCTGCTAAAATCGGCAACACAGATCGAATGCGATCCACTCCTGCCGACACAGTACCAAATCGAGGACACCTGGTACCGCTTCACGCCCCAGCCAATCGAGGCATTGCCACCCCAACAGCTGGAGCCCCTGTCAAGGCCAACGTGGAAATATGCGTCAGCTGGGAACTTGGCGGCGAGCGGCATATACTCTGAAACGGACATCGAGAAACTAAGGGATAGGATAATGTTCGCCGCAGAGAAGCCTGCGGTACTCAACAACCTAGCACGAGGATCAGCGGGATACCAGGTACCACCCGGGGTTATCTCTCTTCGAGGTCTCCTAGACGAAAACACCATTAACCACATCGCCGACAACGCAGCGCACCGAATCTGGAACGGATTCCTCCAATTCGGCACAGCCAGCGCGGGTCTCATCGGGATCTTCCTGGTCGCAAGACTAATAAAACTTGCCGTGGATACCTGCATTCACGGATACGCGCTTCACTCACTGTACGGCTGGAGTCTATACCTCCTTGGAGCACTTTGGAGCTCAATCACCGGCCTGCTCGTGACCCTGGCTCACAAAAAAGAGCTAGAGAAACACAGCACACGGACCAACGACCAGCCTTTGGAGGAGGTCATCGCCGCAACACCGGCAGCCACAGCAGAAGCACCATCTGGGTATCCAACCCTTCCACCTAGGGAATCATCCCGACTCTCCGGTGTCGATGCAGAACTCTCCGATCGGCTTTTTGCCACTCGAACGTAGAGCCTAGGCACTGCGTTCGACCTAAAGGGGGGACGTGTTACATCCTCGCATCGACTCACAGACCAAATAAAAGCGAGTGTTAGTTTATATATATATACACACGGATATACACTAAAAATAATAATACATACATACTCTACTCATGTATGAGCCACGCTTGCCGTTCACCGGTGACACACAGGGTTGAACCACCCCGAGCAACGGCATGAGTAAGCGTGACTCACCTATAGACAATAAGGCAGTAGTATTAGTACGAGTCACCCCGACGAAAACAAGGTGACTCACCTGTAGCATAGTACACAGCCGGGCGGACTGGCGTGAGTCACCCCGATCAAAACAAAGTGACTCACCCCTAGCGAGCGCGTTGGGCCCTTGAACCCCGCGCGGCGCACTACGTCACAGCAACCGTACCCCCACCACTCCGGCGGGCTATATAGGCAGCGACGGCGCTCCGCTCAGCAGTAATCATCGAACCTCTGACCGGGACGTATCGCTGTCCGTCAGAAGCATTCTCTTGTAACGCGAATATACCGGAGCGAAGAACCCAGAGTGAAGCTGCCGGGCGGAACACAGTCGTGCCGTGAAACGTATTGCGCATCGAGTTGAATAACGTAAATTGCTCCGCGATTCAACGTCGTGTAAGATTTCTGTATTAATCTAGTTAAAACAGTTTATAATATACTCTCATTTTACCTAACTGCGCCTCGTTAATTCTTTCGTACGTCGACCAGTGAAAATTCCTTCTCATTCATTTTCGAGATAAATCTCTTTATCAAGTAGAGTCGTACCGATCCCTCGATCTCCCTCGAACTCTCGCTGTGCTTATACGTATCGTGCACGCTGAGTTCTCCTATCTTAATTGCATTAACCTAAACAGTCCTCGAGCTCTCGCGGTGCTTGTATACAACGTGCACGCTGAGCTCTTCCATCTCAGTCACTCCTCGAGTTCTCGTTGTGCTAAATTATCTCGTGCACGCGGAACTTTGTCACCTCGCCTTATTTACTCCTTGGTAATCAGAGCTCGTCTTGGCATAGAGATTAAACCGCGCGACATAAGATATTTTCCTTTGATGGGTAGACGCCGAGGCGGAGTGAAGCGACAGATCCGCCGCGCTATCGCTATCGCCTGTGGTAAGCAACAAGCAGTGACCGGGCATAACATTCCGTTGAAATCTAAATTATACCGGGAACTTGAATCAATCTCCGACGCGTCGTTCGCCGAGGCTAAACACATCTCCAAGCCTGTAATCATCGGGGACCAGCGTTTCTTCGCCGTCGTGCGAAAGTACGTTATCATCCGGGAACCCACACGTGTGCTGACGCTCGAGGCAACTCTCACACCCGTGGACTACAGGAACCCGATCATCCCAATCGTCACGTTGGATTAACCAGGGGACGGGCATCACCCGCTACGCCTGCACGACGCTCATCCACGTACTGCACCTGAAAAATAAAAGTAAGATTAATAATTTAATAATCTAAAGAAACGAGGAGAGTAAAGGAAAACAGCGGGCTTCATCCTCGACGAGCGCATTCTCGTCCAAACAGAAGCCACACTTTTACTGTTCACTTTTTAAAAAAGCCATAAGCTACAACTGAGACGTAACAAAGCCCAAGTCTCGCCGCACTGAGAGTCTATTGCTCGTCGCGCCGAGTCTTATTGCTCGTTGCACTGAGTTTATTGCTTGTCGCACTGAAAGTCTATTGCTCGTCGCACTGTAAGTCTATTGCTCGTCGCACTGTTGCTCCGCTCCGTTGTCCGCCAGTTTTATTCCTGTAGATTGTTTTATGGTACGCTCCCTTTGCCCCTGCAGAGCGCCAACGGATGCTCTTCTGCTGGTGGAACGCTGAGCGCTTGGAGTTTCTTTTATGATTGGTGTAATTAATTCGGACGGAATGCGCGTAGCTGCGTCTCGGTTGTCCCTAGAACATAGATTCGCTTGGGTCGTATGTTGAAATACACCCCAAAACACCTGCGTACGAAGGGCACTCCTCCACAACGTGGAAGAGATACGGAGCATATTCTTCACTGGGGGAATGAATTAGTATCCGAGCTACTGAAACGACGGGTCCTTCACTGGTCAGGAGAGTTATAGTTCCGACGGAGTAGAGTACGACTCCTGGACTTAGTGCACTTATTTTTACTAAATTTATTTCGTAATTGAGGTCGACCATGAATGTGCCCACGCCGTTAGCCAGTTGGGGAGAGTGAATTACTTCCTCTATTTCAGGATATGGCTCGTTTGGTGCTGGCAGACCCATCTCGAATTCTCGGCGAACCATTGTTCCGTTTCCTCCGCGATTCCAAGGACTTTGCGTTGGATTCCTCTGGAACAAGGGGTTTCCGACTATAGTCTCGTAAGACGCAACTTGTTGGTGTGAACGATTCTGGGTTTGCTGTTATAATTAATTTTTACGTTCCCGCCGGATAGATTTCGATGACCTCATAGGGGCCCGTATATTGGTCGCAAAATTTGCCCGTACTTGGTTCTTTTAACATAAGGACCTTGCTGCCGATCCCGAAATTTTGCGGATTTATCCGTCTATCGTAATACTGTTTAGATCGCTCTTTGGCTGCCTTCAGGTTTTCTGCGGCGAGTTCTTGTAAGCCATGCATTTTACCGAAAAGGTTTTCAAGATACTCCGCGTACGTTAGGTCCTGGTGCTCTTCAATTTGCGTATGTGTCGACGGCTGTCTCGCTTTCCTACCGAAGACTAACTCGAACGGAGTGAATCCTGTTCCCTCGTGTTGGCTCGTGTTATACGAGAACATTGCTAATTCAATGAATTCGTCCCACTCGTTACGATCGTCCACATACTGCTTGAGGTATTCTGCGAGCACATGGTGCGACCGTTCGATGGATCCGTTGGTTTGTGGATGATACGCCGTTGTACGATACTGCCGAATTTTAAACTTCCTCGCTAGTGCCTTCATCAGGCTGCTGGTGAAGTTGGCCCCTTGGTCCGTTAGAAGTCCCTTGGGTGCTCCAAATCGGCTAATAAATTGTTTCGCGAATGCGTCAGCGATATGCACGGATGTCGTCTTCTCCAATGGTACGGCGAGTGAATATTTTGTTAGGAGATCTTGGATCGTCAGGATGTACATATTGCCCTTTTTGGTGACAGGTAGCGGCCCAACGATGTCCATGGAGATCTTGTCGAATGCACTCCCGGGAGTGTCCGTGATCACCATTGGCTGTTTTGTCTTGACGCGGACGAGTTTCTTCAGCTGGCATCCACGACAATGCTGAATATACTCCTGGACCTGAGTTTTCATGTTTTCCCAGTAGTATTTTTCGCGTATTCGCTTGTATGTTTTATTTACGCCCTTATGACCACCGATCAAGGAATCATGGTTTTCTTGAATTATGTCTCCTCTCTCGGCTTCAGGCGGTACACGAATCAGCTGATTACAAACTGTCAGAGTTACTGGCAAGTCTTGCAGGTTATCCACCAACCGATTTTGTATTTCTCTCCATGACAGATTATCGATCATGTTTGTTTTAGCTATACTAACCGATCCTAATCCTAGCTCTAGTATGACATCTCTCAGCGATTGAAAGGATTCTATTAGATCGTCTAACCTCGTGTTAGATCGTAAGTCTGCCTTGACCGGTAACGCGATCAGGTGTTTCGATTTTTCGTTTGTAACGTTTGCTCTAGCTATATTTAAGTTTCTCAAGACTGGGAATCTGTCGGCGGTGCCCAGGTCTTCGGCTCCGTTATCGATCGGTTGACCCTTAGTGGTTACGAAAAATGTGATGTTATCTTTCTGCATGATTAACCGATCTCGGGTCTCTTTCACCGTGAAGGTTTCCGCTCGAGCTCCGTTCTCGTTGCGTTCGTATGGAACGTCGACTCTATCGAACATTTCGCTGTCTGAATTACTTTCGGAATTTGGCTCGTTTGACGTTTCCGACCTATCGTCCCTGATTTCCGTTTCGATTGAAGAGATTTCATGATTTGATTCGGGGTATTCGACTATTCCTGAAGTCCCCGGTGGATCTAGTACGCTAGCAATATTATTTTCGTTTGTTGGGCTAAGATCCGCTGAAGGATTGGCAATATTATTATTTTCAGCTTTCTGGTTTGCTTCGGTTGCAGGTAAATTGGATGGATCACCGGCACTGTCGAACTTCGTTGTGTTTTCCGGGCTTGCAGAGCGATCTGAGGGATCGCTAGGAATGTCCTTAGACTGATTTTTCGGAATTTTTTTGATCGGAGAGGTTTTCTGTAGCTTCCAAGGATTTTGGAATATCTGATATATCCGATATATCGCTGGAATTGTCCTCCTGATTTTGTACTTCGGGGATTACTATTGAGTCCGAGGTATCAGGACTTTCGGTTGGCGGTTCGACAGCCGCAGCTGCAGGAGGCTTATGATCCATTGATTGTACTGCTTGTTTATCGGGTGCTTTCGGCTTCTTTTTCGGTTTGAACTCGAAAATCGCGTCTGAGTCTGAATCGGATGTTTGCTGTTTTGCCCGTTTTTTAGGAGTGGATTTTTCCTGCGTAAACCTAATTATCTGCCCAGGAACAGGGTCTGGCGGATTCTCCTTTTCCCTTTTCGTAGGGATCTCGTCGGAATCCGTATCGGATATTAGTTTTTTAGGACGTTTCCTACGCGTGATTTTAATTTCGTGGTCGGAGTCCGAACTCGGCGGATTCTCCTTTTGTCTTTTCGCGGGGATCCCGTCGGAATCTGTTTCAGACGGATCCTCTTTTGTTCTGAACCGTATAGGCATGACGATCAATACGGATTTTTCTTTTTCGGGTACTTCTACTTCTGGCGGATTTCGCGACAGAGCGTCAGCGTTGGCGTTGACTCTCCCAGGTTTGTATATGATTTTATACTCGTAATTCGCTAGTTTTAAGCGCCAATGAACTAGTCTATTCGCAGGGTCTTTTACCGAATCGAGCCATACTAACGGTTTGTGATCGGTCACGAGAGTGAATTCTCGGCCGTATATGTAAGGCCTGAAATGCCCTACGCAATAAACGATCGCTAATAACTCCTTTTCGATGGTAGAATAGTTCATCTCGGCTTTTGACAGTGTTCGCGACGCGTACGATATGGGTTTGTCGCTACCGATTTTTCCCTGACTGAGAATACCGCCTATCGCGATGTTTGACGCATCCGTCGTTATAACAAAAGGCCGAGTGAAGTCCGGGTACTGCAACACCGGTTCCTTACACAAGGCGTCTCGTAGTTTTACAAAAGCATCCTCCTGTTTCTGAGTCCACTTGAATATTGCTTCCTTTTTTAGCAGTTGCGTTAACGGCCTAGCGATTGCTGAGAAATTCTCTACGAATCGTCGATAGTATCCTGCTAACCCGAGAAATTGTTTGATTTTCTTTCGACTGGTTAGTCTCGGATAATTTTTGATTGATTCGATCTTTTTCGGATCCGGTTTTACACCGTTTTCGCTTATAATATGCCCTAAATAGGCTACTTCTTTGCGTAAAAACTCGCACTTGTCTGGTTGCAATTTGAGGTTCGCCTTCCGTAATCGCTCGGCGAGTTTGCTAAACTTAATTTCGTGCTCCCTAAGTGAGCTCGCGTATATAACAATATCGTCGAGGTACACGAAAAGCTCGTTACCCTGTAGGCCGCACAATACGCGATCCATTAAGCGCTGGAAAGTTGCCGGGGCGTTCTTGAGCCCAAACGGCATACGGTTGAATTGATAATGCCCAAATGGCGTCGAGAATGCCGTTTTATGAGCATCCGAGGGATGCATACGGATTTGATGAAATCCGCTTGCTAAGTCAAATACCGAAAAATATTTCGCGCTACCCAACTGGTCGAGAATTTCGTTTATGTTTGGGAGTGGGTAGGCGTCTCCGATTGTTTTCTCATTGAGATTTCTATAATCGATGACCATCCTCCATCTTGGCCTTCCCTGTGAATCGGCCTTTTTCGGCACGATCCAAAGTGGCGAGCTGTATGGGGAGTCGGACGGTTCTACAATTTTTCCATGTATAAGATCGCCAACCTGTCTCGAAATTTCATCCTTATGAGCAGGCGGGAATCGATATTGACGAGTGAAGACTGGCTGGTCGTCGGTTGTGGAAATTTTGTGTTCGATTGCATTAGTGTGATCCAAAAATTGTCCCGGAATGTGAAAAAGATCTACGTTTTTCTCTATTATTTGTTCGACGCTTACTCGCTCTTCGGCATTTAGATCCTCGAGTCGTAATAAGTCTTTGACTTGTTTAACGCGTTCGCTGTCGACCCGCAAAACAAGGTGGTCGTGCGTCTGCTGACAGGTACTGCGACAATCCGGATCTTGCACGCTAAGTGTTTCACCGGATTGACACTGATTTTGCGAAACATACCCCGAATTGGGATCGTAGAGCTCGTATGCCTCTAGGATTACTGCCGGAACAGTCAGCTCTACGTCCTCCTCGTTGGTATTAATCGCCATCAGACACGCCACGCCATTTTTACTTGAAACTAACGTATTTCCTAAGAAAATTCCGTTTCCAGCATCGAGACGGGGAATATAGCCGTCTTTTACTTCGGGATTCTTTACCCTAACGTAATAAACTACACGAGATCTTCCTGGAATCACTACTGTTTCGCGATTTTTGAATGGAAGAGATTTATTTTTCCAACGAACCACCTCCTCGTCCCAATCGATTATCGCCCGATTTCGCGAATGAAACTCCGAGCCGAGTATGGCATCCTGCTCAATAGGAAACACGCTTTTAACCACGTGAAATACGGCTTCTGTCCCTTTAATATTTAAAATAGTTGAACCGATCGTGAATACGGGTATATCTGAAATACCTCTGAGTTTCAGAATATCGTTTTTATTTATTATGACATCCGGATTTAATACGTCAATTTTTACGAGATTTGGTTCGGATCCGGAGTCTACGAGGAAATCGGTTTTATATTTTAATTCCGGAGACTCGATCTCTACCGTGGGTGTAAACGAATGCTTCCCTAAGCGGACGTTGACGGTACGGACGTTTCGTTCACGATGTTGACTGTACGCACCGGGCGCTCTGGTGCTTTCTCCGCTCGGTTCGCGCCTGGTTTTTCCGAGCGGGAATTCGCGTTTCCCAAATTTCGTTTTTCGTCGTTTTGTTTCTTGAAACACTGCGTTACGACGTGGCCGGGTTTCGAACAGTAATCGCACGAGGGACGCGGCTTATCTACGCGATTTTGGTCCCAATTCTGTGTTTTATTCGGCACGAAATCGCGTTTCACAACGTTACCGTCGGCTCTCGGTCGTTGAGGCCGTTTTTCCGGATATTTTGACCAACAATCTTCTGATTTGTGGCCCCGTTTGTTGCAATTATCGCACGATAACGATTCGCGACCCGTGATCGTTTTTACGTGAGACTGTGAAGGATTTTTATTTTCGAACCGCGATTTGTTACGTCCTGGGTCGAATTCGGGACAGAAAGAGTAACCGACACCCACACAAATTTTTTTTTTTTTTGGGACAATTAGTTATTACGCATAATGCCGTAAACAATATAATACCATCATTCTACATTATCATATTATTGTTAATAATAATCAACAACAATCGCCTTAAACAAATAATAATAAAGCATAAATCAAGTAAAACTTAAAACGATATATAACGGTAATAAACGCCGATGCGGGCTACATACAATGCCAAGGCGAACCCCGAGAAAATTTAGTAAACTTCAAGTCGCAATAAAAACAAAACTACGGGGTTTCAACAAAATCTGAACACGCTACTAGAAGCGGAAAACCCTCACGAACAATAAAGGTGCCGACCGATTACACATTTTCCGATGAGTATTTTGGCCACTGTTAACGGTTTACGAAAAGGGCGCATGACCTTGGAAAAATCGAAAATTAATTCCCTAGCGCGAACGGAAAGCGCGAATTGGATCAAAATTGTCATGAGAACTAAGAACGCGATAAACAATCAACTTACAGTAAATAAATGTTATTAATAATAAATTCAATTGTTAATAAATAATTTTGAAATAGTTCTCTTTCTTTTCACGCAATGCCGGAGTGTCATTAGAGAAGCGACACTCGACGGCTCAAAATAATAATAAATAAACATTAATAACAATAAATAAAATTAGAAATAAATAATCTCATATGGTGCAAAATCACGGGTAACGCTGGAATATCGGTACAAACACGATATTCCAAAAGCAACATATAATAAATAATCCAAACATATTTTCATTATTAATAATAGGTAAAACATTAATTACCCATAACACAACGCAAAACCAAATATCAAGAAAGCGACAATATTCAGTGGCGCTCAATAATAATGACAATATTCCATTATATAATAATAGAATTCAAAATTAATTATAAAACATGCCGCACTGAGCATCGCTATTTGGACGATGCTCAGCAGCACTAAAAATCTAATGATAGATACAATCCAAGGGACGTTAAAATAATGATCACAAAATATTTTGTTGCAATTGTTAAAAACGGGTGTAACACCAGAATACCGACTTGGTATTTGGCTTCGCGAATATTCGAAACTGGTCGCCGTCGAGACGATGCTCGGCGACGCGGAATATTTTTATAATTGTAAACAAACATTGTATGATGGATTTAGGCATAGTGATGACAACGTAAACGACAAGAAATGTCTTAATTATATTTTTTTGTTAACAACAGATGTAGTAGATTGCTCACTAGTAATAACCATCACGAAAAGTTACATTGGTTAGCCATACAATACAAATAACTGTTAATTAATAAGGCATCATTTAATTAATATATCGGGTGAAGCGAGCGTAAGACCGGACGCAGTCCCGACACAACTCCGAGAATCGTCACCGATAGCGGCTCTCCAAGAAGCAAAGCCGTGGGACAAAGGCAGTACCACGATCAACGGCGCAGCTACCGCGAGACCGGACGCAGCTCCGATAGCGGCTCCGAGAATCGCCGCCGATAAGCCTATCCCGAGAAGCTCGCCGGCCGTTGGAACTCAGACCCGTGGGATGCTGCATCAGCACAGGGCTCCATGCGCGGCTTGGCCCCCACCATAGCCCATCGGGCTGCCGTGGGACAAAGGCGGCCCCCACTTCAGGGGACAGCACGGGTGCAGCAGTACCGAGAGCGGCTGCCCCCACCATCATTCATTGCGCTGCCGCGAGAACACGGCGGCCCCCACTTCAAGGGACAGCACAGCTACGAGAGGCTGCCCCACCATCATCCATTGCTCTGCCGCAAGACAGCAGAGGCCCCCACTTCAAGGGACAGCAGTACCACGAGCGGCTGCCCCCACCATCATTCATTGCGCTGCCGCGAGAACACGGCGGCCCCCACTTCAAGGGACAGCACAGCTACGAGAGGCTGCCCCACCATCATCCATTGCTCTGCCGCAAGACAGCAGAGGCCCCCACTTCAAGGGACAGCACGGTTACGAGCGGCTGCCCCACCATCATCCATCTGGGTGCCGCGAGACAACGGCGGCCCCCACTCAAGGGACAGCACGGCTACAGCGGCTGCCCCACTATCAGTCATCATGGTGCCGCGAGACAACGGCGGCCCCCACTCAGGGGACAGTGCGGCTACAAGCGGCTGCCCCACCTATCATCCATCACGCTACCACGAGCGCCTGCCCCACCACAGGGCGACATACGGGAGCGACGAATCATTGGCCAGAGTAGCGGAGCGAATCCGCGAGGGCCTCCCCGCCACCAACCACGGACTCGGGAGACTCGCGGGTCAGGAGCGCTCCGATGGATCTTCAGTTCTACTACGACTCTCGACACCGGCGGTCGACTGAAAGAGTGCTCTCGAAGAGACTCTCGCGAACCTCGGTATTCCCTTTGTTATAAAATAACAATCATCATTTATATTTTTACAATAAATATTATAACTCGCGATTGATACCTGGCTGCGACCAGGCGGTATTTCACCGGTATAAGATATCTCCAGCGAAAAGTTCGTATTATTACAATAAATATTAAAATATACCTATCGAATCCTATAGATCCGAATAAATAAAACAATTAACTCAGTAAATCATAAAATCCATCCCTCGACAATAAACGACAATCGGCGATCCGTCAGAGGCACCGTGCCGCTGCTCAACAAGTGTTAACAACATACGCAAGGTAAGGTCAACCACAGCATTTGGACAATTTAATTCAAACCACGAGTATTTCACATTTGTTGACGCAAGAAATTAACTCCTTGTCCCTATACCAAAACCAAATAGATAAGGACAATACATAAGTAATTACGCTTAAACTCCTTGAAGTCGCATAAGATCAGTCTCGACTTCGGTCGTTTCTGATATAGATGGGTTTCCAAGTGTTAGATAAAGACAGTATATAAGTATTTACGCTTAAAAACATTGAATCTTATAAAATCGGTCTCGACATCGGTCGATTCCGATATAAATGAGATTCAAGCTTTTAGATAAGGACAATATATAAGTAATTACGCTTAAGTCCCTTGAGTCTCATGAAATCAATCTCGACATCGATCGATCCTGATATAGATGAGTTTCCAAGGTTTAGATAAGGACAATACATAAGTAATTACGCTTAAACTCCTTGAAGTCGCATAAGATCAGTCTCGACTTCGGTCGTTTCTGATATAGATGGGTTTCCAAGTGTTAGATAAAGACAGTATATAAGTATTTACGCTTAAAAACATTGAATCTTATAAAATCGGTCTCGACATCGGTCGATTCCGATATAAATGAGATTCAAGCTTTTAGATAAGGACAATTATTAAGTAATTACGCTTAAAAAACCATTGAATCTTATAAAATCAGTCTCGACATCGGTCGATTCTGATATAAATGAGATTCAAGCTTTTAGATAAGGACCATAGCATAAATACGTTAATATTAAATCCTTCCCTAACCCTCAAAAATGAGAAGCGACAAATGTGAACTAATCGTATCCCATAAAATCTAATGGAACGTAGACACATAAAATATAAGGTCCAATTGCGTGGAGGCCGAACTATTGTCGTAGCTAACGCAAATTCACGTGGAGGAGTTCGCCGAATAACAGCGCAGGTTACTCGAATTTCCGCAGTACCCACGTTGACCGCGGAACAACGGAACAATTTCATGGACGTCGCTGGTGAAAATTCAATTTCAGTCGAGAACAAGATCGCTGCGAAAAATCCGCCGACCATAGTGTCCGACGTCATTTTGATCAACCATAAAATTCTAATTATCCGCGACTATCCTCTCGGCGGTCAACCCGTGCAAACACGAATTCGACATCCTCTGCCGCATCTTGAGACAGTCATCGAGGACGACGACAGTTCCGACACCTCCACGGTAATCGACGAGGACAGGCCATCTCCTGCGTCCTCTCCGGAGCTGATCCTTGGAAAATAGCGCCTTCAACCCGCTACGCCCAGAAGCTCATCACCTGCCATACAAAATATCAAGAATCAAGGTATGTATCGACAATACTCACTTCACTCATCCAGTACTGCTCCGATCCCTAACCGGCGCATTCCGGTTTAAACACGGAGCATCCTCGCATAACCAGCTACCAGTCGCTCAAGTAGTAAAATCCGGATTCCTGCAAAAAGAAAGGAATAAATCCATTGAAATCAAAGCCGCGACGTAACAGGTTACGTTTTTTTTCTGGTGACAGCGGTGGGATATGTTACTGGATGTTGTCGAATCGGTGTAAAATCACACGAATCCAACGTAAAATCACGCGAATCAGTGTAAAATCACGCGAATCAAGCGTACAATCATGCAAAATCAGTGTAGAATCATTGCAAAATCAAAAAAAAAAATCGCGTTAAAACAGTGTGAATTCAGTGAAAATAGTTGAAAAATCATTCCAAAATCGTAGTAAAATCATTTTTGAATCGTAAAATCCGCGTAAAATCTGTATATTATTTGAGAAATCGGAAAATTAATACAATAGCTTTCGACATATATATATATTTCTGAAAAATTTTATTTCATTTCATTCGAAACAAAATTATACGTGTTACGTCCTGGGTCGAATTTGGGACAGAAAGAGTAACCGACACCCACACAAATTTTTTTTTTGGGACAATTAGTTATTACGCATAATGCCGTAAACAATATAATACCATCATTCTACATTATCATATTATTGTTAATAATAATCAACAACAATCGCCTTAAACAAATAATAATAAAGCATAAATCAAGTAAAACTTAAAACGATATATAACGGTAATAAACGCCGATGCGGGCTACATACAATGCCAAGGCGAACCCCGAGAAAATTTAGTAAACTTCAAGTCGCAATAAAAACAAAACTACGGGGTTTCAACAAAATCTGAACACGCTACTAGAAGCGGAAAACCCTCACGAACAATAAAGGTGCCGACCGATTACACATTTTCCGATGAGTATTTTGGCCACTGTTAACGGTTTACGAAAAGGGCGCATGACCTTGGAAAAATCGAAAATTAATTCCCTAGCGCGAACGGAAAGCGCGAATTGGATCAAAATTGTCATGAGAACTAAGAACGCGATAAACAATCAACTTACAGTAAATAAATGTTATTAATAATAAATTCAATTGTTAATAAATAATTTTGAAATAGTTCTCTTTCTTTTCACGCAATGCCGGAGTGTCATTAGAGAAGCGACACTCGACGGCTCAAAATAATAATAAATAAACATTATTAACAATAAATAAAATTATAAACAAATAATTTCAAAACACGTTAAATACGCGCAACGCCAGAGTGTCATTAGAGAAGCGACACTCGACGGCTCAAAATAATAATAAATAAACATTATTAACAATAAATAAAATTATAAACAAATAATTTCAAAACACGTTAAATACGCGCAACGCCAGAGTGTCGTTAGAGAAGCAACACTCGACGGCTCAAAATAATAATAAATAAACATTAATAACAATAAATAAAATTAGAAATAAATAATCTCATATGGTGCAAAATCACGGGTAACGCTGGAATATCGGTACAAACACGATATTCCAAAAGCAACATATAATAAATAATCCAAACATATTTTCATTATTAATAATAGGTAAAACATTAATTACCCATAACACAACGCAAAACCAAATATCAAGAAAGCGACAATATTCAGTGGCGCTCAATAATAATGACAATATTCCATTATATAATAATAGAATTCAAAATTAATTATAAAACATGCCGCACTGAGCATCGCTATTTGGACGATGCTCAGCAGCACTAAAAATCTAATGATAGATACAATCCAAGGGACGTTAAAATAATAATCACAAAATATTTTGTTGCAATTGTTAAAAACGGGTGTAACACCAGAATACCGACTTGGTATTTGGCTTCGCGAATATTCGAAACTGGTCGCCGTCGAGACGATGCTCGGCGACGCGGAATATTTTTATAATTGTAAACAAACATTGTATGATGGATTTAGGCATAGTGATGACAACGTAAACGACAAGGAATGTCTTAATTATATTTTTTTTGTTAACAACAGATGTAGTAGATTGCTCACTAGTAATAACCATCACGAAAAGTTACATTGGTTAGCCATACAATACAAATAACTGTTAATTAATAAGGCATCATTTAATTAATATATCGGGTGAAGCGAGCGTAAGACCGGACGCAGTCCCGACAAAGCTCCGGGAATCGCCACCGATAAGAAGCAAGCATAAGACCGGACGCAGTCCCGACAAAGCTCCGGGAATCGCCACCGATAAGAAGCAAGCATAAGACCGGACGCAGTCCCGACACAACTCCGAGAATCGTCACCGATAGCGGCTCTCCAAGAAGCAAAGCCGTGGGACAAAGGCAGTACCACGATCAACGGCGCAGCTACCGCGAGACCGGACGCAGCTCCGATAGCGGCTCCGAGAATCGCCGCCGATAAGCCTATCCCGAGAAGCTCGCCGGCCGTTGGAACTCAGACCCGTGGGATGCTGCATCAGCACAGGGCTCCATGCGCGGCTTGGCCCCCACCATAGCCCATCGGGCTGCCGTGGGACAAAGGCGGCCCCCACTTCAGGGGACAGCACGGGTGCAGCAGTACCGAGAGCGGCTGCCCCCACCATCATTCATTGCGCTGCCGCGAGAACACGGCGGCCCCCACTTCAAGGGACAGCACAGCTACGAGAGGCTGCCCCACCATCATCCATTGCTCTGCCGCAAGACAGCAGAGGCCCCCACTTCAAGGGACAGCACGGTTACGAGCGGCTGCCCCACCATCATCCATCTGGGTGCCGCGAGACAACGGCGGCCCCCACTCAAGGGACAGCACGGCTACGAGCGGCTGCCCCACCATCATCCATCTCGGTGCCGCGAGACAACGGCGGCCCCCACTCAAGGGACAGCACGGCTACAGCGGCTGCCCCACTATCAGTCATCATGGTGCCGCGAGACAACGGCGGCCCCCACTCAGGGGACAGTGCGGCTACAAGCGGCTGCCCCACCTATCATCCATCACGCTACCACGAGCGCCTGCCCCACCACAGGGCGACATACGGGAGCGACGAATCATTGGCCAGAGTAGCGGAGCGAATCCGCGAGGGCCTCCCCGCCACCAACCACGGACTCGGGAGACTCGCGGGTCAGGAGCGCTCCGATGGATCTTCAGTTCTACTACGACTCTCGACACCGGCGGTCGACTGAAAGAGTGCTCTCGAAGAGACTCTCGCGAACCTCGGTATTCCCTTTGTTATAAAATAACAATCATCATTTATATTTTTACAATAAATATTATAACTCGCGATTGATACCTGGCTGCGACCAGGCGGTATTTCACCGGTATAAGATATCTCCAGCGAAAAGTTCGTATTATTACAATAAATATTAAAATATACCTATCGAATCCTATAGATCCGAATAAATAAAACAATTAACTCAGTAAATCATAAAATCCATCCCTCGACAATAAACGACAATCGGCGATCCGTCAGAGGCACCGTGCCGCTGCTCAACAAGTGTTAACAACATACGCAAGGTAAGGTCAACCACAGCATTTGGACAATTTAATTCAAACCACGAGTATTTCACATTTGTTGACGCAAGAAATTAACTCCTTGTCCCTATACCAAAACCAAATAGATAAGGACAATATATAAGTAATTACGCTTAAGTCCCTTGAGTCTCATGAAATCAATCTCGACATCGATCGATCCTGATATAGATGAGTTTCCAAGGTTTAGATAAGGACAATACATAAGTAATTACGCTTAAACTCCTTGAAGTCGCATAAGATCAGTCTCGACTTCGGTCGTTTCTGATATAGATGGGTTTCCAAGTGTTAGATAAAGACAGTATATAAGTATTTACGCTTAAAAACATTGAATCTTATAAAATCGGTCTCGACATCGGTCGATTCCGATATAAATGAGATTCAAGCTTTTAGATAAGGACAATACATAAGTAATTACGCTTAAACTCCTTGAAGTCGCATAAGATCAGTCTCGACTTCGGTCGTTTCTGATATAGATGGGTTTCCAAGTGTTAGATAAAGACAGTATATAAGTATTTACGCTTAAAAACATTGAATCTTATAAAATCGGTCTCGACATCGGTCGATTCCGATATAAATGAGATTCAAGCTTTTAGATAAGGACAATTATTAAGTAATTACGCTTAAAAAACCATTGAATCTTATAAAATCAGTCTCGACATCGGTCGATTCTGATATAAATGAGATTCAAGCTTTTAGATAAGGACCATAGCATAAATACGTTAATATTAAATCCTTCCCTAACCCTCAAAAATGAGAAGCGACAAATGTGAACTAATCGTATCCCATAAAATCTAATGGAACGTAGACACATAAAATATAAGGTCCAATTGCGTGGAGGCCGAACTATTGTCGTAGCTAACGCAAATTCACGTGGAGGAGTTCGCCGAATAACAGCGCAGGTTACTCGAATTTCCGCAGTACCCACGTTGACCGCGGAACAACGGAACAATTTCATGGACGTCGCTGGTGAAAATTCAATTTCAGTCGAGAACAAGATCGCTGCGAAAAATCCGCCGACCATAGTGTCCGACGTCATTTTGATCAACCATAAAATTCTAATTATCCGCGACTATCCTCTCGGCGGTCAACCCGTGCAAACACGAATTCGACATCCTCTGCCGCATCTTGAGACAGTCATCGAGGACGACGACAGTTCCGACACCTCCACGGTAATCGACGAGGACAGGCCATCTCCTGCGTCCTCTCCGGAGCTGATCCTTGGAAAATAGCGCCTTCAACCCGCTACGCCCAGAAGCTCATCACCTGCCATACAAAATATCAAGAATCAAGGTATGTATCGACAATACTCACTTCACTCATCCAGTACTGCTCCGATCCCTAACCGGCGCATTCCGGTTTAAACACGGAGCATCCTCGCATAACCAGCTACCAGTCGCTCAAGTAGTAAAATCCGGATTCCTGCAAAAAGAAAGGAATAAATCCATTGAAATCAAAGCCGCGACGTAACAGGTTATGTTTTCTGGTGACAGCGGTGGGATATGTTACTGGATGTTGTCGAATCGGTGTAAAATCACACGAATCCAACGTAAAATCACGCGAATCAGTGTAAAATCACGCGAATCAAGCGTACAATCATGCAAAATCAGTGTAGAATCATTGCAAAATCAACAAAAAAAAAATCGCGTAAAAACAGTGTGAATTCAGTGAAAATAGTTGAAAAATCATTCCAAAATCGTAGTAAAATCATTTTTGAATCGTAAAATCCGCGTAAAATCTGTATATTATTTGAGAAATCGGAAAATTAATACAATAGCTTTCGACATATATATATATATTTCTGAAAAATTTTATTTCATTTCATTCGAAACAAAATTATACGCGATATTCGGTGTTAAAATCCAATTAGTATTCCGCGCATAGTGTCGCTAAATTATTCATATTGAGAGAAATTGGTTATAAATAATTAAATATCAAAATGACGGACCTCAGTAATGAGGAATTGCAGACACTGCACGAACAATTAACCGCGGAAAAACGTAGACTGCTCGATTTGGACGCACAATTGGCCGAACGCGAGATCGAACTTCAAAGTCAGGCACTCTTAAATAATAACCCGCAAAACGAAACCCTCGAGGCAGATTCTGCACAAGCGTCCGGATTTAAGGACGCATTAACGAAAATAGTATTAGAACTCGACACAATTAGAGGCGACATGCAGCGTCTCAGCCATCGAGTAGCAGAATCTCAGACGCCATCGTCTAGGGCACCACGAAGTAATTCGGCCAATGCGTGTCACCACGACCCGAATCAACCGCGTCTTTCCTTCAAAGATATCCTCGAAGGAATCCCTATGTTCTCCGGAGAGAATATACCGGTGTTAAAATTCGTTCGGGCGTGCAAACGGGCTAGAGATATGTTCCCCGCGGAACTCGAAATAACTTTGACGCGGCTTCTCCGCAATAAACTAAAGGGCCGCGCATACACCGCGATGGAAGACGATTCGTTCACAGACGTAAAAGCTTTCACAGATCGCCTAAAAGAAGTCTTCGGTGTATCAAAATCTCTTAATCAATACCGAGGAGAATTAGGCAATATAACGAAGAACAAAAACGAGCACGTTATCGATTATATAAGCCGAGTAAAGGATCTCCATAACGCTATATCGGAAGAAGAGATATCCGACAACCTCACGACATCACGTAGCCTACGATATATACTCGAAAACGAGACCCTCGAGTGTTTCATAGCCGGTTTACCCCCAGATTTTCGACTCCGACTTAAATTGGAAGGCTGCTCGACTCTCGCCGCAGCCTACTCGAACGCGGTGAAAATCGAAAAAGAAATCGAAAACGATCGCGTAAATTTTCGGGAAACGCGGTCGGAAAATAAAAACACTTCGCAGACGAACGTAAAATCAATCGTGGCTCGCGATACCCTGATTTGCGGTAACTGTAATAAAAAGGGCCATAAAACTGAGGATTGTTGGGCAAAATACCCCGAAAAACGGCCACAACGACCGAGAGCCAACGATACTCACCAGCAAAACAGCAAAAATCCAATCGGTACGCAATATTGGGACAAAAACCGTGACGCGAAACCGCGCCCCTCCTGCGACTATTGCGCGAAGCTGGGCCATGTAATTACCCAGTGTTTTAAGAAACAGAACGACGAAAAGCGTAACGCGGGAAACGCGAATCCCCGCTCGGAAAAACCCGGCGCGAACCGAGCGGAGAAAATAACGTCAGAGCGTCCGGTGCGCACGGTAAATATCGCGTCCGAAACGTCCGATCCGTCAACATCCGCCTAGGGAAACAATCGTTCACTCCCACGGTAGAAATCGAGTCCCCACAATTGAAAAATTTAACTGACTTTCTCGTTGACTCCGGGTCCGATCCAAATCTCGTAAAAATAAGAGCATTAAATCCGGATGTCATAATAGACCAGAACGATATATTGAAGCTCAGAGGAATCTCAGATGTACCTGTGTTCACCATAGGCTCGACATTCATTAATATCAAGGGGACGGAATCAGAATTTCACGTAGTCGGAGACGAATTTCCAATCAGGCAGGATGCCATTCTCGGTTCAGAATTCCACGCGAAAAATCGGGCGATAATCGATTGGAACGAGGAAGTGGTTCGGTGGAAAAATCAATCGCTCCCGTTCAAAAATCGCGAAACCGTAGTAATACCCGGGAGATCTCGGGTAGTATATTATGTTAGGGTAAAGAATCCTGAAGTAAAAGAGGGATATATTCCCCGTCTTGATGCAGGAGATGGAATTTACTTAGGAAATACACTCGCATCAAATAAAAACGGTGTAGCATGCCTGATGGCGGTCAATACCAACGAGGAGGACGTGGAGCTCGCTGTTCCGGCAGTGACCTTAGAGGCATTCGAGCTCTACGATCCCAGTTCGAGATATTGTCCGCAAAATTGCTGCAAATCCGGTGAAATACCTAGCGTAAAGGACCCGGTTTGCCGCAGTATCATTCAGAGCACATGCACTCATCCAGTTTTACGAGTCGAGAGCGAACGCGTAAAACAAGTGAAAGACTTACTACGACTCGAGGATCTCAACGCCGAAGAGCGAGTAAGCGTCGAAAAATTGATCGAGAAAAATTCCGATCTATTCCATATCCCAGGACACTTTTTAGATCACACAAATGCGGTCGAGCATAAAATCTCGACGACAGACGATCAACCTGTGTTCACTCGCCAGTACAGATTCCCTCCGGCTCACAAAGACGAGATTGCGGAGCAAATTGGCGATCTCATAAACGGGAAAATTATAGAACCATCCGAATCCCCATACAGCTCTCCGCTTTGGATTGTGCCAAAGAAGGCCGATTCACAGGGAAGACCGAGATGGAGGATGGTAATTGATTACAGAAACTTGAACGAGAAAACAATCGGAGACGCCTACCCGCTTCCCAACATAACTGAAATTCTTGACCAGCTGGGTAGTGCGAAGTATTTTTCTGTATTTGATCTAGCTAGCGGTTTTCATCAAATCCGTATGCATCCTTCCGACGCACATAAAACCGCATTTTCAACGCCATTTGGGCATTATCAGTTTAATCGTATGCCGTTTGGGCTCAAAAATGCTCCGGCAACTTTCCAAAGATTGATGGACCATGTATTATGCGGTCTGCAGGGTAACGAGCTCTTCGTTTACCTCGACGACATAGTGATTTACGCCAGCTCACTTAGGGAGCACGAAATCAAGTTCGATAAATTGGCCGAGCGATTGCGAAAAGCGAACCTGAAATTACAACCGGATAAGTGCGAATTTTTACGCAAAGAAGTAGCATACCTGGGTCACGTCATAAGCAAAGACGGCGTAAAACCAGACCCCAAAAAGATTGAAGCAATAAAAAACTATCCGCGCTTAACCAGCCCGAAAAAAATTAAACAATTCCTCGGATTGGCAGGTTATTACCGCCGATTCGTGGAAAACTTTTCCGCAATCGCTAGGCCTCTGACGCAGTTGCTCAAAAAGGAGGCACTCTTCAAGTGGACTCAAAAACAGGAGGACGCATTTATTAAACTCAGAGATGCCTTGTGCAAAGAACCGGTATTGCAATACCCGGATTTTACTCGTCCTTTCATTATAACTACCGACGCTTCTAATATCGCGATAGGTGGTATCCTTAGCCAGGGTAAAATCGGTTCCGACAAACCAATATCATACGCTTCTCGAACATTGTCAGGCGCGGAATTAAATTATTCCACTATTGAAAAAGAGCTATTGGCAATCGTTTATTGCGTGGGACACTTCAGACCGTACGTGTATGGTCGAGAGTTCACCCTCGTAACGGACCATAAGCCACTGGTATGGCTCGATTCGGTGAAAGACCCGGCGAATAGGTTAGTCCATTGGCGTCTAAAACTCGCGAATTACGAATACAAAATCATTTACAAACCGGGTAGAGTAAACGCCAACGCCGACGCCCTGTCGAGAAATCCGCCTGAAAAAGAAAGTCCAACAAACGAAAAATCAGTACTTTTAGTCATGCCCATACGGTTCCGTACAAAAGAGGATCCGTCCGAAACCGACTCCGACGAGATCCCCGCGAAAAGACAGAAGGAGAATCCGCCGAGCTCGGATTCTGAAGAGAAAATTAAAATCACGCGTAGGAAACGTCGTAAAAAACTACTATCTGATCCGGACTCCGACGAGGTTCCGACCAAAAAGGAAAAGGCAGGTTCACCGAAACCGGAAGTCAGCACTACTAAACCCACTAGCAGAAAAGTTTTAACCGAGAAACGCGCCCGAACACAGACCTCGGATTCAGACTCTGAGCCGATATTCGAGGTTAGGCCCGGAAAGAAGCCAAAAGCACCTGATAAAAGTGAACCAAAAACACCTATAGAAAGTTCCGACACAACGGACACATCGGATATTTCCGACATCCCGAAATCCGAAAATAATAGTCAAGAAACTCAGACCGACGATAATCGCGAAAATCAGTCCGACGATAATCGCGAAAATCAGTCCGACGATGATCGTGAAAACCAGTCCGACAATAGTCGCGAAAATAAAATCGATAATAATCAGGAAAACCGTTCCGAAAATACAATAGCGATTCCCGAGACAAAAGCAACTATAGGAAGTTCCGACGCGACGGACACATCGGATATTCCCGATATCCCGATTTCCGAAAATAATAGTCAGGAAAATCAACCCGAGAATAATCGCGAGAATCAGTCAATCGGGGACCCGCCGAGCGACAGCCCGGCTCACTCCGCAAATTTAGAAAATCCAGAAGAATTGGGTAATAACAATCGTTCGCCCGATCACCCCGAAACAAACGAAAATCGAGATCACGAGGACAATGTCGCAGGTCCAGCAGCAACGCCTAGAACATCAATCGGGAATAATATGGAACAGTCAAACGATCAAGGGCCTTCCGGAATCAACGAACAACTAAGAATGAGTTCCGAAAATTCTTCGTTAGAAACTGAAATAAGAGACAATAGGTCCGAAACGTCCAACGAGCCAAATTCCGATAGCGATTCTAATAGCGAAATGTTCGACCATGTAGATATACCGTACGAGCGTAACGCGGATGGACCGGCAGCGGAAGGTTTCACGGTAAAAGAAACAAGAGATCGATTGGTTATGCAAAAAGACAATATAATATTCTTCGTTACCACTAAGGGACAACCGGTAGATAGCGGAGCCCAAGATCTGGTCGCCGAAGACCGATTCCCAGTCCTAAGGAATCTAAACTTGACTAGGGCAAACGTTAGAATAGAAAAATCGAAGTATCTGCTCGCACTACCAGTAAAAGCCGATTTACGAGCAAATACATCACTGGACGACCTGATAGAATCATTCCAATCTCTGCGAGACGTTATTTTAGAGTTAGGCCTAGAATCAGCAAGTATCGCAAAAACTAATAGGATAGATAATTTAACATGGGCGGAAGTACAAGCCCGCTTGGTAGACAACCTTAGAGATTTACCATTCACGTTAACAATCTGCAATCAACTCGTCAGCATCCCTCCCGAAGCTGAAAGAAAAAACATAATTCAGGAAAACCACGACTCCCTAGTCGGTGGTCACAAGGGCGTAAATAAGACATACAAGCGTATTCGGGAAAGATTCTACTGGGAGAACATGAAGACCCAGGTGAACGAATACATACAACACTGCCGCGGATGTCAGCTCAAAAAACTCGTCCGCGTCAAAACGAAACAGCCTATGGTAATAACGGATACTCCAGGGTGCGCCTTCGATAAGACCTCAATGGATATTGTCGGGCCATTACCAACCACTAGGAAAGGCAACACATATATTTTGACGATACAAGATCTTCTCTCGAAATATTCCTTGGCAATACCTTTGGCGAAAACATCATCGCTGGACATCGCAGACGCCTTTGCCAAGCAATTTATTTCCCGATTCGGTGCGCCCAGAGGACTCCTCACCGATCAGGGCAGCAACTTCACGAGCAGCCTGATGAAAGCCTTAGCTAAAAAATTTAGAATCAAGCAATACCGCACGACGGCATATCATCCCCAAACGAACGGATCAATCGAGAGATCACATCACGTACTAGCCGAGTACCTAAAACAATACGTAGACGGCCACCACGATTGGGATGAATTCATCGAATTAGCAATGTTCTCTTATAATACCAGTAAACACGAGGGAACAGGCTTCACACCATTCGAACTGGTGTTCGGCAGGACGGCGAGACAACCATCAACCTACACTCAGATCGAGGAGCATCAGGACGAAACGTACGCGGAGTACCTCGAGAACCTCTTCGAAAAAGTGCATGGGCTACAGGAACTCGCAGCGGAAAATCTGAAAGCAGCTAAGGAACGATCGAAACAATATTACGATAGACGGGCAAATCCGCAAAATTTCGGTGTAGGTAGCAAGGTGCTTATGTTAAAAGAACCGAGCGCGGGCAAATTTTGCGACCAATATACAGGGCCCTACGAAGTCATCGAAGTATTATCCGGCGGAAACGTAAAAATAAACCACAACCAACGACCCAGAGTCGTTCACACCAACAAATTGCGTCTGACGAGACTATAGTCGGAAAATCCATTGTTCCAGAGGAATCCGACGCCAAATCCTTGGAAATCGCGGAGGAGACGGAACAATGGTTCGCCGAGAGTTCGAGATGGGTCTCCCAGCACCAAACGAGCCATATCCGGAAATAGAGGAAGTGATCCACTCCCCTGTTTTGGCCAACGGCACGGGCACTTTTGCGGTCAACCTCAATTACGGAATAAATTTCGTAAAAATTCACGCATTGAGCCCTGCAGTCGCACTCCACTCCGTCGGAAGTATAACTCTCTTGACTAGCGAGGGAGCCATCACTTCAGTGGCTCGGGTACTAATTCACCACCCCAGCGAGGGGTATAGTCCGTACCTTTTCCACGTGGTGGAGAGTTATCCGGTATACGCGGGTGTTATAGGCTGCGTTTCAACATACGACCCAAGCGAGTCGATGTTCTAGAGACCTTTTCAGTTATAACGGATCTCCGAGCATCGTGATAAACTCGATTATTGCCATCGTAAAAGTTCGGGCTCTCAACACTGCACAGCGACGAGACCGACAGCTCTCCCTCCACCGAGCGGCTCACCACCGGGAAAATCCCGAGCGACGGCATCGAGGAGCATCAGTCGACGCTCGGCAGCGACAAAGGGAGCATGCCATAAAACAATCCGCGGAGTGGAGCAGCGGCAAAGGCATCGGGTAAATCAGTGCAACGAGACAATAAAACTCAGTGCGACGAGACGATAGACTCAGTGCGCCAAAATAATTTATTCAGTGTTCGTGATTAACTAATCATGAGGATATTAACACGCGACTTTGAACCGCCGCAACCCAACCAATACATGGAAATCCAGTACGATCAGACAATGGAACCCCAACCAGGCACGAGCAGCGGTGGAGTAGAACCTTTCGAGGTCGTGATCATCGAGAGCGAACCCAAACCAACTTATAGTAGCGAGGAGCTGGGAATGATACTAACTGAACCCGTTCCCGACCTCTGGGAGATATTCAGGAGTTACAATATGGAACTCTTCAGCAACGAAATCCAGGGATTCGAGGTGCGTTGGTGCGCCCGGCTAAAATCGGTAGCAGGGAAAACAGTGTTTCGGCCGTCTCCAAAAATTACTCTCTCGAAAACCCTCCTCGTGGGCCGCGCGATTCGAGTAATGGTCGAGACGCTTATTTACGAGATGATCCACGGATTTCTTTTCTGTACCACGCACGTTAACGCCCTGCGCCACGGAGAGGACTTCGTCAAATTAATGACAGACATAAACGAAGTAACAAACCTCAATGTGAGTATCCTCGACGAGGGAGGCCTGGACCACATCGCGCACTTACAAGTGCTTTGGCAGTGTACCAACTGCAAAAGAGAGATAGTGCGATTAAAACGGAGGACCGACCAACCGCGCGACAGAATCGCGAGACTCCACAGACAGAAATGCCACGGCACATGGGTCGTCGTTGGCTAAGGAGGGGATGCTGCTCGTAGGAAGATGAGCAGTGAAGGGAGAACAGGAGAATACCCCCTTCCTCCTCGCCTGCCGAACAAAATCTGTGCAGCAACGTCAAGGAGCAACAGTTATCAGCGAACAGTCGTAGCAGGAGGTACTGCAAGAGACAATTCATCCGATCATCATGGCCGAACACTGGAGTTCGGCAACGCACAGCAAGGCCTTGGCAAAAGCAGCCAAGAGACGAGCCACCCTCGAGGCACTATTCGGTTCCTCACCAACGATGGAAAACACGACTAAAGGTCCAGCAACGGAAGTCTGCAAACTGAAGGAAAACGATTCGCCTGCAAAGAAGAAAATCGGGGTGCGCGTCATCAACAACCGGTTACAAATCATGGACAGGTTGCCAAACCCTACGATTAAAAAGCAGATAGAAGCCAGGTACTGGAGCAAACTTCAACGCCAGAAGGAGATTGAAAAGGAAGTCGCGGCAATACTGATGCCTCATTACACCGGAGGAAGTTTAACAAAGGAGAAATATAAAATCATCATGGGGAAAATCGTGCCGCAATTATGCCGCGAACCTGGCGATCGAGACTCAACGGTCATAAAACGTCTTGTGCAGATCCACGTAAAAAGGTATTGCACTAATAGAAGGGAATTACCCTTGCCACGATGGGTCAGCACGCCGGGTCAGAGCCACGCGGTTCCCCCTCCACCAGTCCATTCGACGCACGCGGTGCCGTCGACGGAGCGCGCACGGAGCAACGCCAGACGCCTCTCGCCCGCGACCAGCACCACGACGTTCAAACGACCGAACACCGTACAAGTGCAGTGCAACGAGCTTTAACAAACCCTAGTTTAGTGTTAAAAGACTTAGTGTAACGAGCTTTAACAAACCCTAGTATAGTGTTAATAGACTCTAACTCAGCGAGCATTAACAAACCTTAGGCTAGTGTTAAAAGACTCAAGTGAGCTTTAACTAATAATCGTGATTAGTGTTAAAAGACTCCAGTGAGCTTTAACCAACTTCAGTGTGCAATCTCGAGTGACCATGCGGTACATCACCCGCGATTTCGATCGTGCCGCATGCCCGTACATGCGGCCTCCGACTAATTCAAGGCGCACGAGAAGCAACACGACCATCGAGGAGAAACCGCCGATGTCGATCTACAACCGTGAGGAATTGGCGGAACTCCTGACAGAACCACTCCCCAATCTCTGGGAGGTCTTCAAGGCCTATAACAAGGAATATTTCGAAGATAAGGTTCGAGGATTCATTGTAAGGTGGTCCCCTCAAGTATGCCTTAGCGCAGGAATGACTCAAACCCGCCCGTTCCCGGAAATTTTTCTCTCGAAAAAGTTGCTGGTAGGACGGGAGATCAAGTGCATGGTGGAAACCCTCGTCCACGAGATGATACACGCGTACATCTTCGTGAACACGCATGACGACGGCATGGACCATGGGGAGTTATTCCTTAATAAGATGGCCGAAGTGAACAAGAAGAGCGGGCTGAAAGTCACCATCCTCGACCACGGAGGTTTGGACCATATAGCCCACCTCCGATGTCTTTGGACGTGCACCAAGTGCGGCTATGAGCTGAAGCGATTAAAAAGAAATATGGACCAGCCAAACGATAGAGTGTCGCGAGCGCACCGAAGGACGTGCAGCGGGAGGTGGACGAAATCCGACCTCGTGACCTAAAGGGACTAATAAGGGACGCATGTTCTGTTTTAGGATGAGGATAGAGATATGCCTCCTCCTCGTTTGGGCGACGGAAGTCCTGGGCCTGATCGGCTACGATTGCGGGGGCTCCTCACTCAACATTACAACGATCTCTCTCAATGGTGTCGCGGAGTGCGAGATACCTCTGCTGGAGCCAACGACGGCAAACGCCTATATCCAACTGCTTCAACTCACGGATTTTAACAGTGCCGAAGTGACACAGTGTAGAATCGAGATCGACAGAACCATCTACCATTGTGGGATGCACTCCCACAATTCAATCGTTCACAACGGAAGACAAGTCTACCTCCACGAGCTAGACGAGAGATCCTGTCGAAGAGTTCACGAGACGGGGATTCTGTCGGTCAGCAGCGCAGGACAGCTCATTGGATTACGTCGGAACAGCACGACAACAAGGAGCATCACGATGGCTGGATCCATCTCGGTCGATGGCAAGTGCGTTGGGACTCAGTACAGCGACCCGTTCGGCACGTGGGACAACGTCGTCGTACAAGCCTCGGTCAGTATTACTTTACTTAGTTACGAGGCAACGGTCAACCTGGCGACCGACGAAATCGTGTTGCAAACTGGGACACGCTGTACGTTGGCAGACGGGCACTGCATCGACGTCAACGGCAATAGCGCATACTGGAAAACCGAGCCCACGGACTCGTGTAATTTCAATCGTTACGATGTCCTCTACGAAGGAAAAGCTACGAAATTGGTTTCTACCGCGGACCGCGCGAACTCACCTGACGTATACACGTTGACAACCCAGGAAACCACGTTTGCTCTAGCTAAACGTTCGGAACTCCAATTGTGCGGGTACTTATTAATTCGAACCGAGCATCCGAAGTTGTTCATCCTGGAAACGCGAAAAGGGGAGTCATTCGCGACACATAAACCAATATCAGTGTCGAACCTGGACATATTTTCATATATCAACTCGAAATTTGTGTACGTGGAAAAACACGTGAAGCTGCAAATGAAGAATTTGTATAAGGACGTTCTCACGCAGCGATGTAACCTGGAAAGACAAGTGCTCCAGAACGCATTATCAACCTCTGGAATTTTGCCGGAGAAATTCGCGTTCGCCATCATGAAGGGACCCGGATATATGGCGGTGATCGCAGGGGAAGTCGCGCACATAGTCAAGTGCATCCCTGTAGAATGTGGGCTGCGCCGCACGGACGAGTGTTACCACGAGCTGCCCGTCACATACCGAAACGAGTCGTTCTTCCTATCAACAACTTCCAGGATGTTGCTGAAATCAGCAACGCAAATCGAGTGCGATCCCACGTTGCCGGCATTATACCAAATCGACAACGTGTGGTATAGGTTCTCACCACATCCGATCGTGGTACCATCGCCACAATCTCTGAAACCATCGTCGAACCCGACATGGCATTACGCATCTATCGGAAATCTCGCCAACAGCGGAATCTACTCGGAGGCGGATATCAAGAAGCTGCGGGACAGGATAATGTTTCCTGCAGAGAAGCCAGCTCTCCTGAACAACCTGGCGAGAGGATCAGTCGGATACAGCATACCTGAAGGAAGTGTCTCCATCCGAGGATTCCTAGACGAAAACACTCTCGAACACTTGGCCGAGAGTGCTGCAAAAAGATTATGGCGTGGATTCGAAAAATTCGGCACAGCCAGCGCCGGAGTCTTCGCAATCTACGTAATCATAAAAATCATAAAATCGATAATTGACACATGCATCCACGGATATGCAATTCACTCGCTATATGGTTGGAGCATTCACTTGCTAGGAGCCATATGGAGTTCCGTGACCGGATTATTGCTTACGCTAGGTCACAAACGCACCCCAACACCGGCCGACGTCGAAGGCGAACCAAGCACGGAGGAAAGGGTAAAACCACCAAGCAAAGAACGGGTTTACCCCAACTTGACGGCGAGGGATAACGCAAGATCTTCGACTACGGAGGAAAGGGCAAGCACATCCGATTGCCCCAACTTGACGGCGAGGGATAGCGCAAGATATTCAGTAGCGGATGAACGGGTAGAACTACTTGGCTACCCCAACTTGACGGCGAGGGAGTCCGGAAGATTTCCAACGCCGGTACCAAGAATCGACCCAGCACTCCTCCGACGCCTTCACACTGGTCCTACGCAGAGCCTCGGCACTGCTTCGGACTTAAGGGGGGAAGTGTTACGTCCTGGGTCGAATTTGGGACAGAAAGAGTAACCGACACCCACACAAATTTTTTTTTTGGGACAATTAGTTATTACGCATAATGCCGTAAACAATATAATACCATCATTCTACATTATCATATTATTGTTAATAATAATCAACAACAATCGCCTTAAACAAATAATAATAAAGCATAAATCAAGTAAAACTTAAAACGATATATAACGGTAATAAACGCCGATGCGGGCTACATACAATGCCAAGGCGAACCCCGAGAAAATTTAGTAAACTTCAAGTCGCAATAAAAACAAAACTACGGGGTTTCAACAAAATCTGAACACGCTACTAGAAGCGGAAAACCCTCACGAACAATAAAGGTGCCGACCGATTACACATTTTCCGATGAGTATTTTGGCCACTGTTAACGGTTTACGAAAAGGGCGCATGACCTTGGAAAAATCGAAAATTAATTCCCTAGCGCGAACGGAAAGCGCGAATTGGATCAAAATTGTCATGAGAACTAAGAACGCGATAAACAATCAACTTACAGTAAATAAATGTTATTAATAATAAATTCAATTGTTAATAAATAATTTTGAAATAGTTCTCTTTCTTTTCACGCAATGCCGGAGTGTCATTAGAGAAGCGACACTCGACGGCTCAAAATAATAATAAATAAACATTATTAACAATAAATAAAATTATAAACAAATAATTTCAAAACACGTTAAATACGCGCAACGCCAGAGTGTCATTAGAGAAGCGACACTCGACGGCTCAAAATAATAATAAATAAACATTATTAACAATAAATAAAATTATAAACAAATAATTTCAAAACACGTTAAATACGCGCAACGCCAGAGTGTCGTTAGAGAAGCAACACTCGACGGCTCAAAATAATAATAAATAAACATTAATAACAATAAATAAAATTAGAAATAAATAATCTCATATGGTGCAAAATCACGGGTAACGCTGGAATATCGGTACAAACACGATATTCCAAAAGCAACATATAATAAATAATCCAAACATATTTTCATTATTAATAATAGGTAAAACATTAATTACCCATAACACAACGCAAAACCAAATATCAAGAAAGCGACAATATTCAGTGGCGCTCAATAATAATGACAATATTCCATTATATAATAATAGAATTCAAAATTAATTATAAAACATGCCGCACTGAGCATCGCTATTTGGACGATGCTCAGCAGCACTAAAAATCTAATGATAGATACAATCCAAGGGACGTTAAAATAATAATCACAAAATATTTTGTTGCAATTGTTAAAAACGGGTGTAACACCAGAATACCGACTTGGTATTTGGCTTCGCGAATATTCGAAACTGGTCGCCGTCGAGACGATGCTCGGCGACGCGGAATATTTTTATAATTGTAAACAAACATTGTATGATGGATTTAGGCATAGTGATGACAACGTAAACGACAAGGAATGTCTTAATTATATTTTTTTTGTTAACAACAGATGTAGTAGATTGCTCACTAGTAATAACCATCACGAAAAGTTACATTGGTTAGCCATACAATACAAATAACTGTTAATTAATAAGGCATCATTTAATTAATATATCGGGTGAAGCGAGCGTAAGACCGGACGCAGTCCCGACAAAGCTCCGGGAATCGCCACCGATAAGAAGCAAGCATAAGACCGGACGCAGTCCCGACAAAGCTCCGGGAATCGCCACCGATAAGAAGCAAGCATAAGACCGGACGCAGTCCCGACACAACTCCGAGAATCGTCACCGATAGCGGCTCTCCAAGAAGCAAAGCCGTGGGACAAAGGCAGTACCACGATCAACGGCGCAGCTACCGCGAGACCGGACGCAGCTCCGATAGCGGCTCCGAGAATCGCCGCCGATAAGCCTATCCCGAGAAGCTCGCCGGCCGTTGGAACTCAGACCCGTGGGATGCTGCATCAGCACAGGGCTCCATGCGCGGCTTGGCCCCCACCATAGCCCATCGGGCTGCCGTGGGACAAAGGCGGCCCCCACTTCAGGGGACAGCACGGGTGCAGCAGTACCGAGAGCGGCTGCCCCCACCATCATTCATTGCGCTGCCGCGAGAACACGGCGGCCCCCACTTCAAGGGACAGCACAGCTACGAGAGGCTGCCCCACCATCATCCATTGCTCTGCCGCAAGACAGCAGAGGCCCCCACTTCAAGGGACAGCACGGTTACGAGCGGCTGCCCCACCATCATCCATCTGGGTGCCGCGAGACAACGGCGGCCCCCACTCAAGGGACAGCACGGCTACGAGCGGCTGCCCCACCATCATCCATCTCGGTGCCGCGAGACAACGGCGGCCCCCACTCAAGGGACAGCACGGCTACAGCGGCTGCCCCACTATCAGTCATCATGGTGCCGCGAGACAACGGCGGCCCCCACTCAGGGGACAGTGCGGCTACAAGCGGCTGCCCCACCTATCATCCATCACGCTACCACGAGCGCCTGCCCCACCACAGGGCGACATACGGGAGCGACGAATCATTGGCCAGAGTAGCGGAGCGAATCCGCGAGGGCCTCCCCGCCACCAACCACGGACTCGGGAGACTCGCGGGTCAGGAGCGCTCCGATGGATCTTCAGTTCTACTACGACTCTCGACACCGGCGGTCGACTGAAAGAGTGCTCTCGAAGAGACTCTCGCGAACCTCGGTATTCCCTTTGTTATAAAATAACAATCATCATTTATATTTTTACAATAAATATTATAACTCGCGATTGATACCTGGCTGCGACCAGGCGGTATTTCACCGGTATAAGATATCTCCAGCGAAAAGTTCGTATTATTACAATAAATATTAAAATATACCTATCGAATCCTATAGATCCGAATAAATAAAACAATTAACTCAGTAAATCATAAAATCCATCCCTCGACAATAAACGACAATCGGCGATCCGTCAGAGGCACCGTGCCGCTGCTCAACAAGTGTTAACAACATACGCAAGGTAAGGTCAACCACAGCATTTGGACAATTTAATTCAAACCACGAGTATTTCACATTTGTTGACGCAAGAAATTAACTCCTTGTCCCTATACCAAAACCAAATAGATAAGGACAATATATAAGTAATTACGCTTAAGTCCCTTGAGTCTCATGAAATCAATCTCGACATCGATCGATCCTGATATAGATGAGTTTCCAAGGTTTAGATAAGGACAATACATAAGTAATTACGCTTAAACTCCTTGAAGTCGCATAAGATCAGTCTCGACTTCGGTCGTTTCTGATATAGATGGGTTTCCAAGTGTTAGATAAAGACAGTATATAAGTATTTACGCTTAAAAACATTGAATCTTATAAAATCGGTCTCGACATCGGTCGATTCCGATATAAATGAGATTCAAGCTTTTAGATAAGGACAATACATAAGTAATTACGCTTAAACTCCTTGAAGTCGCATAAGATCAGTCTCGACTTCGGTCGTTTCTGATATAGATGGGTTTCCAAGTGTTAGATAAAGACAGTATATAAGTATTTACGCTTAAAAACATTGAATCTTATAAAATCGGTCTCGACATCGGTCGATTCCGATATAAATGAGATTCAAGCTTTTAGATAAGGACAATTATTAAGTAATTACGCTTAAAAAACCATTGAATCTTATAAAATCAGTCTCGACATCGGTCGATTCTGATATAAATGAGATTCAAGCTTTTAGATAAGGACCATAGCATAAATACGTTAATATTAAATCCTTCCCTAACCCTCAAAAATGAGAAGCGACAAATGTGAACTAATCGTATCCCATAAAATCTAATGGAACGTAGACACATAAAATATAAGGTCCAATTGCGTGGAGGCCGAACTATTGTCGTAGCTAACGCAAATTCACGTGGAGGAGTTCGCCGAATAACAGCGCAGGTTACTCGAATTTCCGCAGTACCCACGTTGACCGCGGAACAACGGAACAATTTCATGGACGTCGCTGGTGAAAATTCAATTTCAGTCGAGAACAAGATCGCTGCGAAAAATCCGCCGACCATAGTGTCCGACGTCATTTTGATCAACCATAAAATTCTAATTATCCGCGACTATCCTCTCGGCGGTCAACCCGTGCAAACACGAATTCGACATCCTCTGCCGCATCTTGAGACAGTCATCGAGGACGACGACAGTTCCGACACCTCCACGGTAATCGACGAGGACAGGCCATCTCCTGCGTCCTCTCCGGAGCTGATCCTTGGAAAATAGCGCCTTCAACCCGCTACGCCCAGAAGCTCATCACCTGCCATACAAAATATCAAGAATCAAGGTATGTATCGACAATACTCACTTCACTCATCCAGTACTGCTCCGATCCCTAACCGGCGCATTCCGGTTTAAACACGGAGCATCCTCGCATAACCAGCTACCAGTCGCTCAAGTAGTAAAATCCGGATTCCTGCAAAAAGAAAGGAATAAATCCATTGAAATCAAAGCCGCGACGTAACATACGCGATATTCGGTGTTAAAATCCAATTAGTATTCCGCGCATAGTGTCGCTAAACTATTCATATTGAGAGAAATTGGTTATAAATAATTAAATATCAAAATGACGGACCTCAGTAATGAGGAATTGCAGACACTGCACGAACAATTAACCGCGGAAAAACGTAGACTGCTCGATTTGGACGCACAATTGGCCGAACGCGAGATCGAACTTCAAAGTCAGGCACTCTTAAATAATAACCCGCAAAACGAAACCCTCGAGGCAGATTCTGCACAAGCGTCCGGATTTAAGGACGCATTAACGAAAATAGTATTAGAACTCGACACAATTAGAGGCGACATGCAGCGTCTCAGCCATCGAGTAGCAGAATCTCAGACGCCATCGTCTAGGGCACCACGAAGTAATTCGGCCAATGCGTGTCACCACGACCCGAATCAACCGCGTCTTTCCTTCAAAGATATCCTCGAAGGAATCCCTATGTTCTCCGGAGAGAATATACCGGTGTTAAAATTCGTTCGGGCGTGCAAACGGGCTAGAGATATGTTCCCCGCGGAACTCGAAATAACTTTGACGCGGCTTCTCCGCAATAAACTAAAGGGCCGCGCATACACCGCGATGGAAGACGATTCGTTCACAGACGTAAAAGCTTTCACAGATCGCCTAAAAGAAGTCTTCGGTGTATCAAAATCTCTTAATCAATACCGAGGAGAATTAGGCAATATAACGAAGAACAAAAACGAGCACGTTATCGATTATATAAGCCGAGTAAAGGATCTCCATAACGCTATATCGGAAGAAGAGATATCCGACAACCTCACGACATCACGTAGCCTACGATATATACTCGAAAACGAGACCCTCGAGTGTTTCATAGCCGGTTTACCCCCAGATTTTCGACTCCGACTTAAATTGGAAGGCTGCTCGACTCTCGCCGCAGCCTACTCGAACGCGGTGAAAATCGAAAAAGAAATCGAAAACGATCGCGTAAATTTTCGGGAAACGCGGTCGGAAAATAAAAACACTTCGCAGACGAACGTAAAATCAATCGTGGCTCGCGATACCCTGATTTGCGGTAACTGTAATAAAAAGGGCCATAAAACTGAGGATTGTTGGGCAAAATACCCCGAAAAACGGCCACAACGACCGAGAGCCAACGATACTCACCAGCAAAACAGCAAAAATCCAATCGGTACGCAATATTGGGACAAAAACCGTGACGCGAAACCGCGCCCCTCCTGCGACTATTGCGCGAAGCTGGGCCATGTAATTACCCAGTGTTTTAAGAAACAGAACGACGAAAAGCGTAACGCGGGAAACGCGAATCCCCGCTCGGAAAAACCCGGCGCGAACCGAGCGGAGAAAATAACGTCAGAGCGTCCGGTGCGCACGGTAAATATCGCGTCCGAAACGTCCGATCCGTCAACATCCGCCTAGGGAAACAATCGTTCACTCCCACGGTAGAAATCGAGTCCCCACAATTGAAAAATTTAACTGACTTTCTCGTTGACTCCGGGTCCGATCCAAATCTCGTAAAAATAAGAGCATTAAATCCGGATGTCATAATAGACCAGAACGATATATTGAAGCTCAGAGGAATCTCAGATGTACCTGTGTTCACCATAGGCTCGACATTCATTAATATCAAGGGGACGGAATCAGAATTTCACGTAGTCGGAGACGAATTTCCAATCAGGCAGGATGCCATTCTCGGTTCAGAATTCCACGCGAAAAATCGGGCGATAATCGATTGGAACGAGGAAGTGGTTCGGTGGAAAAATCAATCGCTCCCGTTCAAAAATCGCGAAACCGTAGTAATACCCGGGAGATCTCGGGTAGTATATTATGTTAGGGTAAAGAATCCTGAAGTAAAAGAGGGATATATTCCCCGTCTTGATGCAGGAGATGGAATTTACTTAGGAAATACACTCGCATCAAATAAAAACGGTGTAGCATGCCTGATGGCGGTCAATACCAACGAGGAGGACGTGGAGCTCGCTGTTCCGGCAGTGACCTTAGAGGCATTCGAGCTCTACGATCCCAGTTCGAGATATTGTCCGCAAAATTGCTGCAAATCCGGTGAAATACCTAGCGTAAAGGACCCGGTTTGCCGCAGTATCATTCAGAGCACATGCACTCATCCAGTTTTACGAGTCGAGAGCGAACGCGTAAAACAAGTGAAAGACTTACTACGACTCGAGGATCTCAACGCCGAAGAGCGAGTAAGCGTCGAAAAATTGATCGAGAAAAATTCCGATCTATTCCATATCCCAGGACACTTTTTAGATCACACAAATGCGGTCGAGCATAAAATCTCGACGACAGACGATCAACCTGTGTTCACTCGCCAGTACAGATTCCCTCCGGCTCACAAAGACGAGATTGCGGAGCAAATTGGCGATCTCATAAACGGGAAAATTATAGAACCATCCGAATCCCCATACAGCTCTCCGCTTTGGATTGTGCCAAAGAAGGCCGATTCACAGGGAAGACCGAGATGGAGGATGGTAATTGATTACAGAAACTTGAACGAGAAAACAATCGGAGACGCCTACCCGCTTCCCAACATAACTGAAATTCTTGACCAGCTGGGTAGTGCGAAGTATTTTTCTGTATTTGATCTAGCTAGCGGTTTTCATCAAATCCGTATGCATCCTTCCGACGCCAAATCCTTGGAAATCGCGGAGGAGACGGAACAATGGTTCGCCGAGAGTTCGAGATGGGTCTCCCAGCACCAAACGAGCCATATCCGGAAATAGAGGAAGTGATCCACTCCCCTGTTTTGGCCAACGGCACGGGCACTTTTGCGGTCAACCTCAATTACGGAATAAATTTCGTAAAAATTCACGCATTGAGCCCTGCAGTCGCACTCCACTCCGTCGGAAGTATAACTCTCTTGACTAGCGAGGGAGCCATCACTTCAGTGGCTCGGGTACTAATTCACCACCCCAGCGAGGGGTATAGTCCGTACCTTTTCCACGTGGTGGAGAGTTATCCGGTATACGCGGGTGTTATAGGCTGCGTTTCAACATACGACCCAAGCGAGTCGATGTTCTAGAGACCTTTTCAGTTATAACGGATCTCCGAGCATCGTGATAAACTCGATTATTGCCATCGTAAAAGTTCGGGCTCTCAACACTGCACAGCGACGAGACCGACAGCTCTCCCTCCACCGAGCGGCTCACCACCGGGAAAATCCCGAGCGACGGCATCGAGGAGCATCAGTCGACGCTCGGCAGCGACAAAGGGAGCATGCCATAAAACAATCCGCGGAGTGGAGCAGCGGCAAAGGCATCGGGTAAATCAGTGCAACGAGACAATAAAACTCAGTGCGACGAGACGATAGACTCAGTGCGCCAAAATAATTTATTCAGTGTTCGTGATTAACTAATCATGAGGATATTAACACGCGACTTTGAACCGCCGCAACCCAACCAATACATGGAGATCCAGTACGATCAGACAATGGAACCCCAACCAGGCACGAGCAGCGGTGGAGTAGAACCTTTCGAGGTCGTGATCATCGAGAGCGAACCCAAACCAACTTATAGTAGCGAGGAGCTGGGAATGATACTAACTGAACCCGTTCCCGACCTCTGGGAGATATTCAGGAGTTACAATATGGAACTCTTCAGCAACGAAATCCAGGGATTCGAGGTGCGTTGGTGCGCCCGGCTAAAATCGGTAGCAGGGAAAACAGTGTTTCGGCCGTCTCCAAAAATTACTCTCTCGAAAACCCTCCTCGTGGGCCGCGCGATTCGAGTAATGGTCGAGACGCTTATTTACGAGATGATCCACGGATTTCTTTTCTGTACCACGCACGTTAACGCCCTGCGCCACGGAGAGGACTTCGTCAAATTAATGACAGACATAAACGAAGTAACAAACCTCAATGTGAGTATCCTCGACGAGGGAGGCCTGGACCACATCGCGCACTTACAAGTGCTTTGGCAGTGTACCAACTGCAAAAGAGAGATAGTGCGATTAAAACGGAGGACCGACCAACCGCGCGACAGAATCGCGAGACTCCACAGACAGAAATGCCACGGCACATGGGTCGTCGTTGGCTAAGGAGGGGATGCTGCTCGTAGGAAGATGAGCAGTGAAGGGAGAACGGGAGAATACCCCTTCCTCCTCGCCTGCCGAACAAAATCTGTGCAGCAACGTCAAGGAGCAACAGTTATCAGCGAACAGTCGTAGCAGGAGGTACTGCAAGAGACAATTCATCCGATCATCATGGCCGAACACTGGAGTTCGGCAACGCACAGCAAGGCCTTGGCAAAAGCAGCCAAGAGACGAGCCACCCTCGAGGCACTATTCGGTTCCTCACCAACGATGGAAAACACGACTAAAGGTCCAGCAACGGAAGTCTGCAAACTGAAGGAAAACGATTCGCCTGCAAAGAAGAAAATCGGGGCGCGCGTCATCAACAACCGGTTACAAATCATGGACAGGTTGCCAAACCCTACGATTAAAAAGCAGATAGAAGCCAGGTACTGGAGCAAACTTCAACGCCAGAAGGAGATTGAAAAGGAAGTCGCGGCAATACTGATGCCTCATTACACCGGAGGAAGTTTAACAAAGGAGAAATATAAAATCATCATGGGGAAAATCGTGCCGCAATTATGCCGCGAACCTGGCGATCGAGACTCAACGGTCATAAAACGTCTTGTGCAGATCCACGTAAAAAGGTATTGCACTAATAAAAGGGAATTACCCTTGCCACGATGGGTCAGCACGCCGGGTCAGAGCCACGCGGTTCCCCCTCCACCAGTCCATTCGACGCACGCGGTGCCGTCGACGGAGCGCGCACGGAGCAACGCCAGACGCCTCTCGCCCGCGACCAGCACCACGACGTTCAAACGACCGAACACCGTACAAGTGCAGCGCAACGAGTAACCAGTGGACTTTTAGTGTGTTTCCGGTGCTAATAGACTCCACTATAGTGAGTTTTAACAAACCCTATCGTGTAGTACTAATAGACCTTAAAATTAGTGTTAACAGACTCTAGTTTAGTGTTAAAAGACTCAGTGCAACGAGCTTTAACAAACCCTAGTTTAGTGTTAAAAGACTTAGTGTAACGAGCTTTAACAAACCCTAGTATAGTGTTAATAGACTCTAACTCAGCGAGCATTAACAAACCTTAGGCTAGTGTTAAAAGACTCAAGTGAGCTTTAACTAATAATCGTGATTAGTGTTAAAAGACTCCAGTGAGCTTTAACCAACTTCAGTGTGCAATCTCGAGTGACCGTGCGGTACATCACCCGCGATTTCGATCGTGCCGCATGCCCGTACATGCGGCCTCCGACTAATTCAAGGCGCACGAGAAGCAACACGACCATCGAGGAGAAACCGCCGATGTCGATCTACAACCGTGAGGAATTGGCGGAACTCCTGACAGAACCACTCCCCAATCTCTGGGAGGTCTTCAAGGCCTATAACAAGGAATATTTCGAAGATAAGGTTCGAGGATTCATCGTAAGGTGGTCCCCTCAAGTATGCCTTAGCGCAGGAATGACTCAAACCCGCCCGTTCCCGGAAATTTTTCTCTCGAAAAAGTTGCTGGTAGGACGGGAGACCAAGTGCATGGTGGAAACCCTCGTCCACGAGATGATACACGCGTACATCTTCGTGAACACGCATGACGACGGCATGGACCATGGGGAGTTATTCCTTAATAAGATGGCCGAAGTGAACAAGAAGAGCGGGCTGAACGTCACCATCCTCGACCACGGAGGTTTGGACCATATAGCCCACCTCCGATGTCTTTGGACGTGCACCAAGTGCGGCTATGAGCTGAAGCGATTAAAAAGAAATATGGACCAGCCAAACGATAGAGTGTCGCGAGCGCACCGAAGGACGTGCAGCGGGAGGTGGACGAAATCCGACCTCGTGACCTAAAGGGACTAATAAGGGACGCATGTTCTGTTTTAGGATGAGGATAGAGATATGCCTCCTCCTCGTTTGGGCGACGGAAGTCCTGGGCCTGATCGGCTACGATTGCGGGGGCTCCTCACTCAACATTACAACGATCTCTCTCAATGGTGTCGCGGAGTGCGAGATACCTCTGCTGGAGCCAACGACGGCAAACGCCTATATCCAACTGCTTCAACTCACGGATTTTAACAGTGCCGAAGTGACACAGTGTAGAATCGAGATCGACAGAACCATCTACCATTGTGGGATGCACTCCCACAATTCAATCGTTCACAACGGAAGACAAGTCTACCTCCACGAGCTAGACGAGAGATCCTGTCGAAGAGTTCACGAGACGGGGATTCTGTCGGTCAGCAGCGCAGGACAGCTCATTGGATTACGTCGGAACAGCACGACAACAAGGAGCATCACGATGGCTGGATCCATCTCGGTCGATGGCAAGTGCGTTGGGACTCAGTACAGCGACCCGTTCGGCACGTGGGACAACGTCGTCGTACAAGCCTCGGTCAGTATTACTTTACTTAGTTACGAGGCAACGGTCAACCTGGCGACCGACGAAATCGTGTTGCAAACTGGGACACGCTGTACGTTGGCAGACGGGCACTGCATCGACGTCAACGGCAATAGCGCATACTGGAAAACCGAGCCCACGGACTCGTGTAATTTCAATCGTTACGATGTCCTTTACGAAGGAAAAGCTACGAAATTGGTTTCTACCGCGGACCGCGCGAACTCACCTGACGTATACACGTTGACAACCCAGGAAACCACGTTTGCTCTAGCTAAACGTTCGGAACTCCAATTGTGCGGGTACTTATTAATTCGAACCGAGCATCCGAAGTTGTTCATCCTGGAAACGCGAAAAGGGGAGTCATTCGCGACACATAAACCAATATCAGTGTCGAACCTGGACATATTTTCATATATCAACTCGAAATTTGTGTACGTGGAAAAACACGTGAAGCTGCAAATGAAGAATTTGTATAAGGACGTTCTCACGCAGCGATGTAACCTGGAAAGACAAGTGCTCCAGAACGCATTATCAACCTCTGGAATTTTGCCGGAGAAATTCGCGTTCGCCATCATGAAGGGACCCGGATATATGGCGGTGATCGCAGGGGAAGTCGCGCACATAGTCAAGTGCATCCCTGTAGAATGTGGGCTGCGCCGCACGGACGAGTGTTACCACGAGCTGCCCGTCACATACCGAAACGAGTCGTTCTTCCTATCAACAACTTCCAGGATGTTGCTGAAATCAGCAACGCAAATCGAGTGCGATCCCACGTTGCCGGCATTATACCAAATCGACAACGTGTGGTATAGGTTCTCACCACATCCGATCGTGGTACCATCGCCACAATCTCTGAAACCATCGTCGAACCCGACATGGCATTACGCATCTATCGGAAATCTCGCCAACAGCGGAATCTACTCGGAGGCGGATATCAAGAAGCTGCGGGACAGGATAATGTTTCCTGCAGAGAAGCCAGCTCTCCTGAACAACCTGGCGAGAGGATCAGTCGGATACAGCATACCTGAAGGAAGTGTCTCCATCCGAGGATTCCTAGACGAAAACACTCTCGAACACTTGGCCGAGAGTGCTGCAAAAAGATTATGGCGTGGATTCGAAAAATTCGGCACAGCCAGCGCCGGAGTCTTCGCAATCTACGTAATCATAAAAATCATAAAATCGATAATTGACACATGCATCCACGGATATGCAATTCACTCGCTATATGGTTGGAGCATTCACTTGCTAGGAGCCATATGGAGTTCCGTGACCGGATTATTGCTTACGCTAGGTCACAAACGCACCCCAACACCGGCCGACGTCGAAGGCGAACCAAGCACGGAGGAAAGGGTAAAACCACCAAGCAAAGAACGGGTTTACCCCAACTTGACGGCGAGGGATAACGCAAGATCTTCGACTACGGAGGAAAGGGCAAGCACATCCGATTGCCCCAACTTGACGGCGAGGGATAGCGCAAGATATTCAGTAGCGGATGAACGGGTAGAACTACTTGGCTACCCCAACTTGACGGCGAGGGAGTCCGGAAGATTTCCAACGCCGGTACCAAGAATCGACCCAGCACTCCTCCGACGCCTTCACACTGGTCCTACGCAGAGCCTCGGCACTGCTTCGGACTTAAGGGGGGAAGTGTTACGTCCTGGGTCGAATTCGGGACAGAAAGAGTAACCGACACCCACACAAATTTTTTTTTTTTTTGGGACAATTAGTTATTACGCATAATGCCGTAAACAATATAATACCATCATTCTACATTATCATATTATTGTTAATAATAATCAACAACAATCGCCTTAAACAAATAATAATAAAGCATAAATCAAGTAAAACTTAAAACGATATATAACGGTAATAAACGCCGATGCGGGCTACATACAATGCCAAGGCGAACCCCGAGAAAATTTAGTAAACTTCAAGTCGCAATAAAAACAAAACTACGGGGTTTCAACAAAATCTGAACACGCTACTAGAAGCGGAAAACCCTCACGAACAATAAAGGTGCCGACCGATTACACATTTTCCGATGAGTATTTTGGCCACTGTTAACGGTTTACGAAAAGGGCGCATGACCTTGGAAAAATCGAAAATTAATTCCCTAGCGCGAACGGAAAGCGCGAATTGGATCAAAATTGTCATGAGAACTAAGAACGCGATAAACAATCAACTTACAGTAAATAAATGTTATTAATAATAAATTCAATTGTTAATAAATAATTTTGAAATAGTTCTCTTTCTTTTCACGCAATGCCGGAGTGTCATTAGAGAAGCGACACTCGACGGCTCAAAATAATAATAAATAAACATTAATAACAATAAATAAAATTAGAAATAAATAATCTCATATGGTGCAAAATCACGGGTAACGCTGGAATATCGGTACAAACACGATATTCCAAAAGCAACATATAATAAATAATCCAAACATATTTTCATTATTAATAATAGGTAAAACATTAATTACCCATAACACAACGCAAAACCAAATATCAAGAAAGCGACAATATTCAGTGGCGCTCAATAATAATGACAATATTCCATTATATAATAATAGAATTCAAAATTAATTATAAAACATGCCGCACTGAGCATCGCTATTTGGACGATGCTCAGCAGCACTAAAAATCTAATGATAGATACAATCCAAGGGACGTTAAAATAATGATCACAAAATATTTTGTTGCAATTGTTAAAAACGGGTGTAACACCAGAATACCGACTTGGTATTTGGCTTCGCGAATATTCGAAACTGGTCGCCGTCGAGACGATGCTCGGCGACGCGGAATATTTTTATAATTGTAAACAAACATTGTATGATGGATTTAGGCATAGTGATGACAACGTAAACGACAAGAAATGTCTTAATTATATTTTTTTGTTAACAACAGATGTAGTAGATTGCTCACTAGTAATAACCATCACGAAAAGTTACATTGGTTAGCCATACAATACAAATAACTGTTAATTAATAAGGCATCATTTAATTAATATATCGGGTGAAGCGAGCGTAAGACCGGACGCAGTCCCGACACAACTCCGAGAATCGTCACCGATAGCGGCTCTCCAAGAAGCAAAGCCGTGGGACAAAGGCAGTACCACGATCAACGGCGCAGCTACCGCGAGACCGGACGCAGCTCCGATAGCGGCTCCGAGAATCGCCGCCGATAAGCCTATCCCGAGAAGCTCGCCGGCCGTTGGAACTCAGACCCGTGGGATGCTGCATCAGCACAGGGCTCCATGCGCGGCTTGGCCCCCACCATAGCCCATCGGGCTGCCGTGGGACAAAGGCGGCCCCCACTTCAGGGGACAGCACGGGTGCAGCAGTACCGAGAGCGGCTGCCCCCACCATCATTCATTGCGCTGCCGCGAGAACACGGCGGCCCCCACTTCAAGGGACAGCACAGCTACGAGAGGCTGCCCCACCATCATCCATTGCTCTGCCGCAAGACAGCAGAGGCCCCCACTTCAAGGGACAGCAGTACCACGAGCGGCTGCCCCCACCATCATTCATTGCGCTGCCGCGAGAACACGGCGGCCCCCACTTCAAGGGACAGCACAGCTACGAGAGGCTGCCCCACCATCATCCATTGCTCTGCCGCAAGACAGCAGAGGCCCCCACTTCAAGGGACAGCACGGTTACGAGCGGCTGCCCCACCATCATCCATCTGGGTGCCGCGAGACAACGGCGGCCCCCACTCAAGGGACAGCACGGCTACAGCGGCTGCCCCACTATCAGTCATCATGGTGCCGCGAGACAACGGCGGCCCCCACTCAGGGGACAGTGCGGCTACAAGCGGCTGCCCCACCTATCATCCATCACGCTACCACGAGCGCCTGCCCCACCACAGGGCGACATACGGGAGCGACGAATCATTGGCCAGAGTAGCGGAGCGAATCCGCGAGGGCCTCCCCGCCACCAACCACGGACTCGGGAGACTCGCGGGTCAGGAGCGCTCCGATGGATCTTCAGTTCTACTACGACTCTCGACACCGGCGGTCGACTGAAAGAGTGCTCTCGAAGAGACTCTCGCGAACCTCGGTATTCCCTTTGTTATAAAATAACAATCATCATTTATATTTTTACAATAAATATTATAACTCGCGATTGATACCTGGCTGCGACCAGGCGGTATTTCACCGGTATAAGATATCTCCAGCGAAAAGTTCGTATTATTACAATAAATATTAAAATATACCTATCGAATCCTATAGATCCGAATAAATAAAACAATTAACTCAGTAAATCATAAAATCCATCCCTCGACAATAAACGACAATCGGCGATCCGTCAGAGGCACCGTGCCGCTGCTCAACAAGTGTTAACAACATACGCAAGGTAAGGTCAACCACAGCATTTGGACAATTTAATTCAAACCACGAGTATTTCACATTTGTTGACGCAAGAAATTAACTCCTTGTCCCTATACCAAAACCAAATAGATAAGGACAATACATAAGTAATTACGCTTAAACTCCTTGAAGTCGCATAAGATCAGTCTCGACTTCGGTCGTTTCTGATATAGATGGGTTTCCAAGTGTTAGATAAAGACAGTATATAAGTATTTACGCTTAAAAACATTGAATCTTATAAAATCGGTCTCGACATCGGTCGATTCCGATATAAATGAGATTCAAGCTTTTAGATAAGGACAATATATAAGTAATTACGCTTAAGTCCCTTGAGTCTCATGAAATCAATCTCGACATCGATCGATCCTGATATAGATGAGTTTCCAAGGTTTAGATAAGGACAATACATAAGTAATTACGCTTAAACTCCTTGAAGTCGCATAAGATCAGTCTCGACTTCGGTCGTTTCTGATATAGATGGGTTTCCAAGTGTTAGATAAAGACAGTATATAAGTATTTACGCTTAAAAACATTGAATCTTATAAAATCGGTCTCGACATCGGTCGATTCCGATATAAATGAGATTCAAGCTTTTAGATAAGGACAATTATTAAGTAATTACGCTTAAAAAACCATTGAATCTTATAAAATCAGTCTCGACATCGGTCGATTCTGATATAAATGAGATTCAAGCTTTTAGATAAGGACCATAGCATAAATACGTTAATATTAAATCCTTCCCTAACCCTCAAAAATGAGAAGCGACAAATGTGAACTAATCGTATCCCATAAAATCTAATGGAACGTAGACACATAAAATATAAGGTCCAATTGCGTGGAGGCCGAACTATTGTCGTAGCTAACGCAAATTCACGTGGAGGAGTTCGCCGAATAACAGCGCAGGTTACTCGAATTTCCGCAGTACCCACGTTGACCGCGGAACAACGGAACAATTTCATGGACGTCGCTGGTGAAAATTCAATTTCAGTCGAGAACAAGATCGCTGCGAAAAATCCGCCGACCATAGTGTCCGACGTCATTTTGATCAACCATAAAATTCTAATTATCCGCGACTATCCTCTCGGCGGTCAACCCGTGCAAACACGAATTCGACATCCTCTGCCGCATCTTGAGACAGTCATCGAGGACGACGACAGTTCCGACACCTCCACGGTAATCGACGAGGACAGGCCATCTCCTGCGTCCTCTCCGGAGCTGATCCTTGGAAAATAGCGCCTTCAACCCGCTACGCCCAGAAGCTCATCACCTGCCATACAAAATATCAAGAATCAAGGTATGTATCGACAATACTCACTTCACTCATCCAGTACTGCTCCGATCCCTAACCGGCGCATTCCGGTTTAAACACGGAGCATCCTCGCATAACCAGCTACCAGTCGCTCAAGTAGTAAAATCCGGATTCCTGCAAAAAGAAAGGAATAAATCCATTGAAATCAAAGCCGCGACGTAACAGATTCTCTGAAATTAGCGCGATCTTTTTCGATTTCTTTTTCGATTTTGACCGCATTCGCGTAGGCTTGTGCGAGATTTTGACAGCCCTCTAGTTTAAGTCTGAGTCTAAAATCTGGAGGTAGACCGGCGACAAAACACTCGAGAGTTTCGTTTTCGATTGCTGTATGCTGACTACGCGGGATTGCACCGTTTTCGGACGTTTCCTCCTCCGTGATTGCGGCGTGGAGGTCTTTTACCCGACTAATATAATCGATGATGTGTTCGTTTTTATTTTTAGCGATATTACCTAATTCACCGCGGTACTGATTTATCGATTTTGAGGCTCCAAAAACGTCTTTCAGACGGTCAGTGAAAGCCTTGACGTCCGCGAATGAGTCGTCTTCCATCGCGGTGTAAGCACGTCCCTTCAATTTATTACGGAGAAGCCGTGTCAAAGTCAACTCGAGATTTGCTGGGAACATGTCCCTTGCACGTTTACAAGCCCGAACGAACCTTAACACTGCTATATTTTCACCGTTGAACACTGGTATTCCTTCGAGGATATCTTTGAAGGAAAGTCGCGGAAAGTTTAGATCACCAATGCTCGAATTTTGTGGATTACTCGCGGGAGCTCGTCCCGTCAACGGGGGAGTCGCTGACACACGAGAACTAATGCGCGCCATGTCGTTTTTTATAATATCGAGTTCCCCAACCAAATTTGCCAATACGGTCTGGAGATTTCGCTGTCCTGCAGCGTCTATGTCAGAAGGACTTTGATTTTGGTTTTGAATATTTTGACTTTGTAGTTCGAGTTCGCGGGAAGCTAGTTCTGCCTCCATGTCGAGCAATCTACGTCTTTCCGCGGATAGTTGCTCGGACAACTCGCGCAATTCCTCTTCGTTGAGGTTAACCATGATTTTACGTTACACTTCACCTTTGTTTCAAATAGAATAGATATTGTTAGTTTTATAATAAAATAAGAGTCAGACTCCTTATTCTGTTGATGAATTTAACAAGTTTACACCATTGTTTACGGATTCTAGCGCGAAACGTTAAATTTTCGTTGTAATTCTGAATTTCCGCACCAGTTTCGAAGATTCACGATAATTCGGTAAGTTCGGCGCCAAATTTTATTTTAGACGATTATTTCGAACACTATGTGAATTGAATTTTATTTTTCAGATGCTTTTGATTTTACGCAAATATCTAGTGGATCCCACCGCTGTCACCATTAAATATAACCTGTTACGTCGCGGCTTTGATATTAATCGATTTATTCCCCTCTTTCGCAGGAATTTCTGAATTTTAACGTTTGAGCGACCGGTAGCTGGTTATATGAGGATGCTCCGTGTTTAAACCGGAATGTGCCGGTTAGGGATCGGAGCAGTACTGGATTTTGCGTGTCATTTCTCTTCGGGTTTTGCTTGTTTATTCGACTGTCGATCGATTGACTTACCTGATTTTTATGGATTTGGCAGGTGTTGAGCTGTCGGGCGTAGCGGGTTGAGAGTGCTAGGTGCCGATGATCAACTCTGGAGAGGAGGTGAGAGACCGCGTGTCCTCGTAAAACACCGTAGAAGCGTCAGAAATGTTGCCGTCTTCCTCGGTCTGTTCGATGGCAGGTCGAATCGTGCAGTCAGCCCGATCGTCGGGTTTAGTATTAGTAGAGATTGGTCGTCTTATATGTACTCGATGATTTTTTAGTGAGACGATGGACGTGATTGTCGGAACCTTCCTGACAGCAATCACGCTCGGATTATCGTTCGTATTGTCTGAAACCACTGGTTTCGGCGTAATATGTTTAAGAACTGGATTTAGGTTAGTCGGAGCACTCGTTTTCGGTTTATGCGACCCTAGTTTCAGAAAGACACATCTATTTTTCATGATGAACGTTATAAATGGTGATCAGTTCGCATTTTATTTGTCCCATAATTGTTGAGGTTGATAATATTGGAAAAGGGATTGCTTAAATTAATATCAGATCAAATTTTTATCGGACTTGGTTAAGTCTGATTTATATATAATCTGATTTTGGGGTAATCCTAGGTTTTATTCTAGTTAATTAATAATTAAAACGATTGCTTAAATTAATATCAGATCAAATTTTTATCAGACTTGGTTAAGTCTGATTTATATATAATCTGATTTTGGGTTAATCCTAGGGTTTTATTCTAGTTAATTGATAATTAAAACGATTGCTTAAATTAATATCAGATCAAATTTTTATCAGACTTGGTTAAGTCTGATTTATATATAATCTGATTTTGGGTTAAGCCTAGGTTTTTATTCTAGTTAATTAATAATTAATACTAATATTAATAATATTAATAATTAATATTAATATTAACGTAATATTAATAATTAATATTACGTCTAATCTTGTTAACGCTAGCTGAATCTAATTTTCATCAGACTCGGCTTTCGTCGAGACTGATTTTATAAGATTCACTTTAGCTTACCAAGTGAATCTATCTATCAGAACCGATGATTATCAGAACTGGTTTTCAAGATTCAATCTTATTTAAATGTATGCTTATGTGTATATACTTATATGTGTATATATATTTATAATAAAGCACTGGGTTTCGTGGTGGGAGATTATGTGAACTGATCCCAGATATATTTGTTCTCTTTTGATTTGTGTCACTGGTTTACTTACGGCTTGACAGAACTGCCTTCCAGGAATGATTTCTTAGGATGTTGTTAAACTTTTATTAGTCGTAGCGGGTTTCGGTTTTCTTTGATATGCGACAAAAGTTTTACGCGGAGTTTACAAACGTAAGTACATTATTATTATAGTGATTATTGATATTGTATTTGGACTTTATTTATATTAAAATAAACACGAAATAATTGCGAACGATATTTTATACAGTGAAATACCGCCTGGTCGCAGCCAGGTATCAATCGCGAATTTATTTGAAATTAACAATTGCCTTAAGAGACTCTAAGTCTGAACTGACAATTAATTATTACGAGGAAAATACCGGATCGCGTGAGTCTCTTCGAGAGAACTCTTGGAGGCGACCGCCGGAGATGAGAGTCGTAGAAGAACTGAAGATCCATGGTCCAGGCTCCCGCTTCGCGAGTCTCCCGAGTCCGTGGCTGGTGGCGGGGAGGCCCTCGCGGATTCGCTCCGCTGCTCTGGCCAATGGTGCGCTGCCTACCGCGTACCGTCCCGTGGTGGGGCAGCAGCTCGCGTTAGCCGTACCGTCCCTTGAGTGGGGGCCGCCGTTGTCTCGCGGCAGCGCAATGAATGATGGTGGGGGAAGCCGCTCTCGGTACTGCTGCACCCGTGCTGTCCCCTGAAGTGGGGGCCGCCGTATTCTCGCGGCAGCGCAATGATTGATGGTGGGGCAGCCGCTCGTGGTACTGCTGTCCCTTGAAGTGGGGGCCGCCGTGTTCTCGCGGCGGCGCAATGAATGATGGTGGGGGCAGCCGCTCTCAGTACTGCTGTACCCGTGCTGTCCCCTGAAGTGGGGGCCGCCGTGTTCTCGCGGCAGCGCAATGAATGATGGTGGGGGCAGCCGCTCTCGGTACTACTGCACCCGTGCTGTCCCCTGAAGTGGGGGCCGCCTTTGTCCCACGGCAGCGCGATGGGCTATGGTGGGGGCCAAGCCGCGCATGGAGCCCTGTGCTGATGCAGCATCCCACGGGTCTGAGTCCCAACGGCCGGCGAGCTTCTCGGGATAGGCTTATCGGTGGCGATTCTCGGAGTTGTGTCGGGACTGCGTCCGGTCTTATGCTTGCTTCTTATCGGTGGCGATTCCCGGAGCTTTGTCGGAGTCGCGTCCGGTCTTTCGCTCGCTTCACCCGATACGTTATTAAGTACGACTTATTTATTATTAATGCTAATTATTTAGACATCTAGGCCTGATCTACGACATAACAATGATTAATGTAATGCGTAATTATCCCCAAATCCCTGGGGTAAGTATGCGTATTATTACGTATGAATATTCGGTTAGATTTGTTGAATAGTAGTAATAAGGATTCGTCCTTTATGATATTGGAAACGCACCCATCCCGATATTTCGGATGGTGCGTATACTGTACTTGAAATAATAACTAATTATTGACAAATGTTATTTTAATACTTATAAATTTGATATCTGGTTGTTATAGTTTAATGCCATCCGATTATCATTTTACTGGTGATATTTGGGCGATGCGCGCATATTAAAGGTTTCTGATATTATTATTTATTATAACATTATTTGTTTATTGTTGAAAAAGAATGTATTTATTATTGTTTTGCTCCGTGAAGTGTCGTGTCTATTCGACAATCCGTCGTTGCGTATTTTTAGAATGTTCGAAATTTATTGTTTATAATTTTATTTATTGTTAGTGATGTTAATGGTTTATTAATTTGAGCCGTCGAGTGTCGCTTCTCATACGACACTCCGGCGTGTTTAGCGTGTTCGAAATTGTTTGTTTATAATTTATTTATTATTAATAATGTTAATTTATTATTAACTTGAGCCGTCGAGTGTCACTTCTCCAACGACACTCCGGCGTTGTTTGAAAAGAAAGAGAACTATTTTGAAATTATTTATTAACAATTAAATTTATTATTAATAATATTTATTTACTGTAAGTCGATTGTTTATCGCGTTCTTAGTCCTCATGGCAATTTTGATCCAATTCGCGCTTTCCGTTCGCGCTAGGGAGTTAATTTACGATTTTTCCAAGGTCACGTCCCTTTTCTCAAAAACTACTCGCAGTGTCTCAGGACTTCGTCGGAAAGGTGAAACATCGTAGGGGTTTGTTATTTGTGACGATTATCCCCTTCTGCTAGCGTGCTCAGATTTTGCAAAGGAGTTCGTATATGTTTTTTATTGTTTCCCAAAGTTTTTACTAAATTTTCTAGATTTCGCGTGCGGCTATTCACAAAATCGCTCGCAGCGTCTCTGGACTTCGTCAGAAAGTGAAAACACAAAATTCTTTATTGTTCATGAGGATTTTCCCTCTCTTATGGCGTGCTCAGATTCTGCGAAAACGTTTCGCTTGTATTTTTTATTTGCGTTCGAAGTTTAATATTTTCCTCGGACTTTACCTGTGACGTTTATGGTTGTTTATTATTGCCGAATGGTACTTTTATGGGGGTGTTCCGGTTAGTTTGTGTCGAGAGTATGTTTTTAAAGTCATTTTGTTCAAAATTGTATTTTTATTATTGTTTGTTATGTTTTTGGCTACGTTATTGTTTTATTGCTGGTCAGAGCTGCGAATTTTCCTGGTGGTACGAATACATGCGGGTTATTTAGAAAATTATTGTATTATCGGTTGATACGCTACGGTGTACTATCGTGAATATTATTTTATGATAATACCTATTGTATTGATATTATACGACGATTCTGTCGTCGTAGTATTGTGACTTATTATCTAGGTTTATGTGTGTCTCGCTTCCGTATTTATTATTTCAGTGTTCCCGAGAATAAAGTAAATCGAAAAAAAAATTGTGTGTGTGTCGGTTACTTATTCTGGTGCTGAAGTGACCCAGGACGTGACACCTCCCCCCCTAAGTCTGAAGCAGTGCTGAGGCTCTGCTGAGGACCAGCGTGAAGGCGCTTGACGAGTTCTGGGTCGATTCTTGGTAGCGCCGTTGGATATCTTCCGGACTCCCTCGCCGTCAAGTTGGGGTAGGTTGACAACTCTACCCGGTCCATCGCTGTCGAATATCTTGCGTTGTCCCTCGCCGTCAAGTTGGGGTAATCTGATTGAACTGCCCTTTCCGCCGTTGTCGGGTATCTTGCGTTGTCCCTCGCCGTCAAGTTGGGGCAGTTGGATTTATCATTTGATACTGGTAAATCTGCCCTTTCTCCTGTGCTCGGCCCGCTTTCGACGTCCGTGGTAGGCGATACTCGTCTGTGACCCAGTGTGAGTAATAGGCCAGTCACAGAACTCCATATGGCCCCCAGGAGGTGGATGCTCCATCCATAAAGCGAGTGAATAGCATATCCGTGGATACATGTGTCGATGATTGTTTTTATGATTTTTATAATGACGTAGATGGCGAATACTCCGGCGCTGGCTATGCCGAACTTCTCGAATCCGTGCCAGAATCGTTTCGCAGCACTCTCAGCCAGGTGTTCGAGCGTGTTTTCGTCGAGAAATCCTCGAATGGACACACTTCCCGCCGGGATACTATAGCCAACCGATCCTCTTGCTAAGTTGTTCAGCAGGGCTGGTTTTTCAGCTGGGAACATTATACGTTCACGAAGCTTCTTGATGTCGGCCGCTGAATAGATTCCGCTGTTGGCGAGGTTTCCGATTGACGCGTAATGCCATGTAGGCTTTGAGGATGGCACCAATGATTGCGGTGCCGGTACTTCGATCGGATGCGGCGAGAACCTATACCATACGTTATCGATTTGGTACAAGGCCGGCAACGTCGGGTCGCACTCGATCTGTGTCGCCGATTTCAGCAACATTCTCGAGGTTGTTGACAAAAAATAGGACTCATTGCGGTACGTAACGGGTAGTTCGTGATGGCACTCGTCTGTGCGACGGAGGCTGCACTCCACGGGGACACACTTAACTATGTGCGCCACTTCTCCAGCTATCACCGCCATATACCCTGGTCCTTTCATAATGGCGTATGCGAACTTTTCCGGCAAGATGGCAGACGTTGACAGCGCGTTTTGGAGCACTTGCCTTTCCAGGTTGCATCGCTGCGTCAGGATGTCCTTGTACAAGTTCTTCATTTGTAGTTTGACATGCTTCTCCACGTATACGAATTTTGAATTTATGTAGGAGAATATGTCGAGATTAGACACCGAGATTTGTTTCCGGACTGCGAATGACTCTCCTTTTCGCGTCTCCAGAATGTACAGCTTCGGGTGTTCGGTGCGAATCAAAGTGAACCCGCACAATTGCTGTTCCGATTTTTCCGCGAGAGCGAATGTTGTGTCTTGTGTTGTTAGTGTGTATACGTCGGGTGAGCTGGCGCCATCTTCGACTGATGTCAACTTTGTGGCCTTTCCTTCGTATAACACGTCATAACGATTAAAATTGCATGAGTCGGTTGGTTCCGTTTTCCAATACACGGCTTTGCCGTCGACGTCGGTGCAATGTCCCTCAGGGAGTGTACAATGTGTTCCTGATTGCAGTATTATTTTATCGGTCGCCAGGTTGACCGTTGCTTCGTAATTAGAAAGTGTAACACTCACCGAGGCTTGCACTACGACGTTGTCCCATGTTCCGAACGGGTCGCTATACTGGGTTCCGACGCACTTGCCATCCACTGTGATTGATCCAGCCATCGTGATGGTTCTCCTATCCGTGTTGTTTCGCTGCAAGCCGATGAGTTGTGCCGAATTGCTGACTGCCAGGATCCCCGTTTCATGCAGTCTACGGCACGCCCTCTCATCCAGGTCGTAGAGATATATCTGTCGTCCATTATGGACCACTGAATTGTGGGAGTGCATCCCGCAATGGTATATTGTCCTGTCGATTTCCACCTTGCACTCTGTCACCTCGGCGCTGCTGAAGTCCGTGAGCTGAAGTAGCTGGATGTAACTGGACGTCGATGCTGGTTCTAACAATGGTATGTCGCATTCCGCGACACCGTTGAGGGAAATCGACGTTATGTTCATTGTTGACCCACCGCAGTCGTAGCCGACCAGGGCCGCGACTTCCGTGATGATGATGAGGAGGAGGAACGCTGTTAATTTCATCCTAGAACAAACATATGTTCTTGGTTATTTTTTAGGATTCTCGGCATCTTTTGGTTTCACCTTCCTTGTGGAATTTCCTCTCGAACTTGGTCGTGTCGTTTATCGGGTGTCGCTATGACCCTATTAACGTCGAGATCGCCGCCTCGTCGTTTTCCTGGCGGCTTCAGTTGCCTTGATCCGGACCCATCTTCCTTCACACGATCTTCGGTGCTTCCTAGTCCCGAAGTCTATAGGCTGTTTTCCCTTGTTGGTTTGTCGCGATATTACCAACCCGCACTTCGTACACCTCCACTCGGTTTTTAGGTTGGGTTGTTACGTCGCGGTTTATTTTAATTGATTTTTCCCTTTTTATTTTTCAGAAAAATCCCGGATCTACGAGTGAGCGACTTTTAAGGAAGCATATTCGGATGCTCCAAGGTTTAAACCGGAATGCGCCGGTTAGGGATCGGAGCAGCACTGGATGAGTGTAGAGTTTTATATGATTTTGGAGAATTTCGATTCTTACGTGATATAGTATACCTGATTTCCTGTTGTTTGTTTCTTTGTTTGGCAGGTGATGAGCTGTTGGGGCGTAGCGGGTTGAAAATTGCTAGACGCCAACGATTAATTCAGGAGAAGATGCCGCTGACCGCCTGTCCTCGTAGAGCACCGTCGAGGCGTCCGAAATGTTGCCGTCCTCCGTGATTTGGTCGTTGACGGGTCGATCCTCGCAGCTAGGGTCCTCGTTGGATTTTCCGACGTATGGTTTCTCGCGTTTTTGCAACGGTCTTACGTGAGTAGGATCAGTGTGTTGGGTGTCGTCGAAGAACGAAAGTAAATATTATTAGTCGGAGTACCTTTTCGGTTTTAAATTCGGTTCGGGACGAATAGTTTACACTGAAGTTACAATTGGTATCGATCGATGATTATTATTAATTTTAATAATTCAGAATATTGATCGCGAGGATATCTTAAATAGGTTAGAATATACCGAAGGGTTAATGCAGGATTCCGATCTTTAAGATTCGGTAAAAGTATATTTTATTGACAGATTATTGATGATTCGAAATATTCGCGAGGATATCTTGTATCGGCTAGAATGTACCGCCTGGTCGCAGCCAGGTATCGATCGCGTTTTTATTTATTCGTGACAATAATTACGAAGAGATTCTTAAGTCAGACTTCACAATTATTCGATTATATAGATATACCGGGATCGCGTGAGTCTCTTCGTGAGAACTCTGAATGTCGACCGCCGGAGTTGAGAGTCGTAGAAGAACTGATATTTACTTAATATACCGGGATCGCGGGCGTCGACACCTAGAGCGATCTCTAGGTGTCGACCGGCGGAGATGAGAGTTGACCGAGAACTGATGATCCATCGTCGCTCCTCCGCTCGCGCGTCTCCCAAGCCCGCGCGTAGCGGTGGGGGAGGCCCTCGCTGATTCGCTTCGCTCCGCTGGCCAATGACGCGCGCCTCATACAGTCCCGCCGCGGTGCGCCTCTCTGTTGTAGTGGGAGCACCCGGTGCCTTGCTGCAGCCTGCTGGCGGGTGGTGGGGCAGCCACTCTTGGTCCAGCGGTAGACGTACCGCACAGTGATGGGGAGCCGTCGCTTCGCGGCAGCGCCGATGGTAGATGGTGGGGCAGCCGCTGGTGGTCCAGCGGTAGCCGTGCCGTTCAATGGTGGGGGAGCCGTCTTCTCGCGGCAGCCGCGCCGTCCGTTGAGTGGGGACACCCATTGTCTCACGGCTGCGTTGATGATATATGGTGGGGCAGCCGCTCCCGGTCTCACGGTAGCGGTGCTGTCCCTAGAGCGGGGGTAGCCGTTGTCTCGCGGCTCTCGTGCCGTCCGCTGAGTGGGGGATCCCTTGTCTCACGGCAGCGTCGATGGTATATGGTGGGGCAGCCGCTCGTGGTTTCGCGGTAGCCGTGCTGTCTCTGTATCGGGGGGTACCCTTTGTTGCGCGGCAGCGCAACGGTCGATGGCGGGGGCAGGCCGCGCGTGGAGCCGCATGCTTACGCAGCATCCCACGGGCTCGATTCTGAGAGGGCCTTATCGGCGGAGCTTCGCGGAGCCCGCCGTCGCGACTGCGTCCGGTCGCACGGGCTCGCTTCTCGGAGAGCTTTATCGGCGTACCTTCGCGGAGCTCGCTATCGGGACTGCGTCCGGTCCCACACTCGGCCTGCCATCCGATATTTTATTCTCTAGCAGCCTTATAGTTAACATTAATTATTTAACCATTATTCCTTATTACATGGTTTAATACAATGTATGATTAGGCCAAATGCCTAAAGTAATTATTCGTATTACTATATATGAATATTTAATTGTCATTGTTATTAACAATTAATAATAAATAAATTATTTGTCATGAACTGATATTACAAGTGCGCCCATCCCGCCATTTCCAATGGTGCGCGTATTATATAAAGTTTTGAAATGATAATTAATTGTCAGCAATTGTTAATAATAATAAAACTGATATTCGATTTTAATTCGGTTCGATTATTACTACGTTAATCGCCATCCAATATTGATTCTGATATAACATTCCGACGTTTTGGAAGTAATTATTATTAATACTTAATGTTGATTGAAAATTAAAAGTGTTTACTTGATTATTATTATTTTGTGCCATCGAATATCGTTCCTACGACGATATTCCGATGTTGTGCGCGTTTTCAAAAGAAATAAAATAAAATAAAAATAATTATTATTTTATTAATAATTATTAAATGTTAATAAAAATGATTTGCAATTATTATTAATTATCGACATCGAATTGTGGCGATATTTGGATTATTGAAATATTTTGCATAAAGCAGTCTGATGCGTATACTGAACTACCGTAGGATGGTAAATACATTTTTATATGAAACCTCGAATATCTCGGAAACGGCTGGTCCTAAAGTGTAGGAAGGCACCAGCCCCTCGGAGCTCTATATGATATGCTTAGCCAAATGCTCTAATAAAATTCTGATTCATGTTTATATTTTGGCCTTTATGGCTTGACAAAATGTCAGAATCGTAAATCTAATCTATTATGCGGCGACTCACGCCGCTTTATTACTTAAAATATCGATTAAATATACATACGTATAAAATTTTTTAAATGTCGATTACTCTTTCGGTGACAGATTCGACCCAGGACGTAACACTTCCCCCCTTAAGTCCGGAGCAGTGCCGAGGCTCTGCGTAGGACCAGCGTGAAGGCGTCGGATGAGTGCTGGGTCGACTCTTGGTAGCGGCGTTGGAAATCTTCCGGACTCCCTCGCCGTCAAGTTGAGGTAGCCAAGAAATTCTACCCGTTTGTCTGTGTCGAATATCTTGCGGTATCCCTCGTCGTCAAGTTGTGGCAACCAGGTGTGTTTGCCCTTCGCGCTGCTGTTTAACATCCTGCGTTATCCCTCGCCGTCAAGTTGGGGCAAATGCGTTACATTTACCCTTTTTCCGTGGTCGAATATCTTGCGTTTCCCTCGCCGTCAAGATGTTTTTTTTTTTGAATGATGATAATGACGAAAGACAGTACTGCGTGTGTCTTTTGAGCGTCCACGATCCATTTATTTGACCATCGGATGTTGATTATTTTGGCTAACTAATTGCTTGATGACGTGGTAGTGTCGCAGAGGTTCACGAGACGTGTCCGTTTGTCGACTCAGAGGACTTATTTGACATGATCGACAGAGGCTCAGAGGTGTCGATGAACGTGTACGCATGCCACTTGGTGTTGAAAAACTGAATGGTTTTCATTCCGTTACTATGGTATCGATGAATTATTTAGGGAGTTGTTTTCTCCCATAACTTGAAGAATAATTTGGATTCCCAATATTCCTGCTGCTCTACGTATTGCATTTTCGTTGGCTTGTTTGACGAGTATCTTCACTTGTAGACTTGTGAAGATCCAGAGATTTCACTGTATTTTAATTGGTAGATTTTCTCCATAAAGTTCAATTGATATGTACTTTTATGTCGAATTACATGGAGTACACTGATTTTTATTTTTATTATTCACGGGTTTTATTAATCCAACTTTTATTACCCGCGCACATTTTATATCTTAGTCCAGAAAAATTATTCACGTTGATTGACTCTGATTTAATTAACTGTAAACCGTTGCGATCACTCATCGATGATTTATGCGACGACTCAGAGGTTCCTGCGTATGTGTCCACCTGTCGACTCGGAGGTTTTTCAATTGACATGTTCGACAATGGCTCAGAGGTTCCGTGTAACGTGTCCGTCCATAACTGCGATGATGTCACTCACGTTTGGTGTAATTTGTATTTTATTAACAATGTCCCAAAAAAAATATTATTTGTTTGAACTACACTTGAATTCATAGGTTTTTGAATGAGTAAAAAAAAATTTTTTTTTACACAATTTAATTTTTGTTCACGTGTTATAGCCTTGCCAGGCAAAACTGTCCGATTTAATTTTTAATTACGTATTATAGCCTCGGCAGGCCGAACTGTCCTATTTCACTTTTGATTTTACGTATTATAGCCTCGTCAGACTGAACTGTCCAAATTCACTTTTGATTACGTATTATAGCCTCGTCAGGCGACACGGTTTCATTTAATTTTTGTTCGCGTATTATAGCCTCGCCAGGCAACTGTCCGAAATCACTTTTTGGGTACGTATTGTAGCCTCGTCAGGCAAAACTGTTTGATTTCATTTTGGTCACGTATTATAGCCTCGCCAGGCAAAACTGATTGAATTAATTTTTATTATTCGAACGTTTTAACACTCGCGCACATTTAATATAATCGCTCAGAAAAGTCATCGCCTCGATTATTTGCGAACTAATTAATTGTACACACTTTCGCGATCACTTTATCGATGATTTATTTGACGACTCAGAGGTTCCCACGTACGTGTCCATCTGTCGATTCAGAGGTTCCATTTGACATATTCGACAGTAGCTCAGAGGTTCCGTTTAACATGGTCATCCATATTACCGATGTTGTTAACCGCAAGTGTACTTATTTCGTATTGCGAAGTTTTATGAAAGCGAGCGTTTTTTTTTTTACTTTTGAATGAATTTATTTCACAATCGATGCACTTTGTGATGATTTAAATGTTCAAACCCGAGAGTTTTTCGTAATAATTCTCACGCACGATAATTTTTATTTTGTGATTTTGATGATAGAATTTTTAGACGATTTTGTTTTTATACACTAGCGTATTTAATTATTTAACTTTATTATTTTTATTATTAATTCTGTTTTTTTTTATGTTCGAATAATTATGCCGAACAAAGCGTTTGCCAAATAAAGTTAATCACTTTTATTTTCTTTTTCTATTTCGTATAGTTTGTAGTTTGTGGGTGTGTGTGTGTCCGTAATTTTGTTTGTATATTATATAATCAAAAATTGTCCTTAACTTCTTTGATTTCATTGCTAAACTCATGGTTGTAATGATATTGAAACAGATTAATTAGATTGAATAGATTAATTAGAAATAATACGTAATTCAATATTGAATTTTTAGTAATAAAGAAAAAATGTTCGTTGCTGTTTACCAGACGAATCCGTTTTGTTCTGATCCATTTACGCATGACTTTACTAATACTGATATTTTATTTATAAGTGTTTCTATTTTAGGCGGTTTTGCGACAGAGCATCGCCGTTAGTGTTTACTCTACTTATTTTGTGTATAATTTTGTATACGTAATCCGAGAGTTTTAAGCGCCAATGAAGCAATCTATTCTCAGAGTCTTTTATTGAATGGTGACACATTAATGGTTTCTGATCGGCCACGAGAGTAAATTTTCGGCCGTAAATGTAGGGTCTGAGATTCCTCATGCAATAAACGATTGATAGAAACTATATATATATATGCATATAATTTTTTTTTTTTTTTTTTTTTTTTTTTTTTTTTTTTTTTTTTACGGTAGATTAGTTCATTTTGGCTTTTGACAACTTTTGCAGTGTATATGATATTGGTATATCGCTACCGAATTCTCCCTTTTTTTTATATTTTTGAATTATATATATCTATATAAATATGTATACATATATATTTTTTCTTCTTCCTTTTTCTTTTGCTAAGAATGTCATCTATTGCGACATTAAGAGCATTGTTTGTTTGATAATTTGATTTCGTGCTCCCTAAGTGAGCTGGCGTACATTTCTGGAGCCCATTTTGAAGGGAAGGGACCATTTTGTGTTCAATTTTGAGCCCAAACGGCATACGATATAATTGTTAGTGCCCAAATGGCATTTGATTGAGTTGATAATGCCCAAATGGCATGTGATTGAATTGATAGTGCCCAAATGGCATTGATTGGATTGGTAGCGCCCAAATGGCGTTGAGAACTTGATTTTATGAGCATCTGAAGGATGCATACGGATTTGCTGAAATCCGCTTTTTAAATCAAATACAAAAAGAAACAAAAAAATATATTAAAAAAATTTCGCCCAACCCAACTGACCGAGAATTTCGTTTATGTTTGGAAGTGGGTAGGCATCTCCGATTTTTTATTTCTACCTTTTCTTTATTCCTTTTTTTTCTGTAATCTATTACAATTTTCCATCTGGGCTTCCCCTGTGAATCGGCCCTTCTGGGCACGATCCAAAGCGGCGAGCTGTATGGAAAATTGGAGGGTTCTATTATTTTCCCTCACTAAGATTTGTCCTGCAATTTCACCCGTGTGAGCACGCGAAAAACGATATTGGCTGGTGAAGACGATTGGTCGTCAGTTGTGGAAATGTTATGTTCGTTCGCGTTCGTGTGATCCAAAAGTTTATCCCGGAATATGGAAGAGATCGGCCTCTTTTTTCCAGTAATCGATCGATAGTTATTCGCTCTTCGGCAATTAACTCCTCGTGTCGTAACAAGTTTTTGAGTTGTTTTACGCGTTCGCTTTCGACCCGCAAAACGAGATGGACGTACGTCAGCTGAATGATTTTGCTATAACCCGGATCTTGTACGCTAAGTATTTCACCGGATTAGCAGCAATCTTGCGAAATATACCCCGAATTGGGATCGTAGAGCTCATCTGCCTCTAGGGTCACTGCAAGAACGGCAGGCTCCACGCCCTCCTCGTTGGTATTTCTCGCCATCAGACACGCTACGCCAATTTTGATTTCATACAAATGTGTTCTCTAAGATAACTCCGTTTTTAGCATCTAAACTGGGAATATAACCGTCTTTTGCTTCAGGATTCTTTACCCTAACGTAGTAAACTGCACGAGATCTTCCTGGAATCACTACTGTTTCGCGATTTTTAAACGGAAGAGATTTATTTTTCCAACGAACCACCTCCTCGTCCCAATCGATTATCGCCCGATTTCGCGAATGAAACTCCGAGCCGAGTATGGCATCCTGCTCAATAGGAAACACGCTTTTAACCACGTGAAATACGGCTTCTGTCCCTTTAATATTTAAAATAGTTGAGCCGATCGTGAATACGGGTATATCTGAAATACCTCTGAGTTTCAGAATATCGTTTTTATTTATTATGACATCCGGATTTAATACGTCAATTTTTACGAGATTTGGTTCGGATCCGGAGTCTACGAGGAAATCGGTTTTATATTTTAATTCCGGAGACTCGATCTCTACCGTGGGTGTAAACGAATGCTTCCCTAAGCGGACGTTGACGGTACGGACGTTTCGTTCACGATGTTGACTGTACGCACCGGGCGCTCTGGTGCTTTCTCCACTCGTCTCGCGTCAGGATTTTCCGAACGGGGGTTAGCGTTTTCCGCGTTTCGTTTTTCGTCGTTTTGTTTTTTGAAACACTGCGCGACTACGTGTCCTAATTTGGCGCAATAATCGCACGAGGGGCGAGATTTACCGTCCCGATTTTGATCGAATTTCGATTGCAATTTGTGTTGTATTTCGTTGGGTTTTTCAGGGTTAATTTTACTTTTAACGCGGTGAGGCCGTTTTCCTGAATATTTCGACCCACAATTCTCTGACAAATGGCCCTTTTTGTTGCAATTACCGCACGATGGGAAATCACGGGCCGCGATCGGTTGAGTCGGTGATGAATTTATGTTTTGAAAGCGCGTTTCTTTGAAATTGACGCGATCTTTTTCAATTTTTTCCTCGATTTTGATCGCATTTGAATATGATAACTCGACATTACTCGTAATTTGTGAATTGTATCGCGCCGCTCGCTTCATCGTCGAGTGAAACGCCATTACGCGATCGATGAGTCGCGTTATATCGTGTTTTATGGCATGTAGCTCTACCGTTAAATCTCCTATTACGTTCTGAAATCCCGGGTTTGTTGGAAGATTTACCGTAGGATTTTCGTCTGACTGACGTTGATTCGAAATCTTTTGACCCTCTAAGTCTAGCTCGCGAGCAGCCAGATCTGTCTCCATTTCTAGGAGTCTCTGTTTTTCTGCGATTAATTGCTCATGCAAATTAAGGAGTTCCTCTTCGGTGAGAGGCATTTTGAGAATGATACTTTACGTTATTGAGACTTTTTAATTGAATTAATAGCGATTTTTAAGTTAATGTAAGTTGAATATTAATTAAATTTTAATATATTACTTGATCGTTAAAAAAAAACAAAAATTAAATAATCAATTGCTTTGCAAATTTTACACTTTATCCAGCGATTATCCCACCGCTGTCACCAGAAAAATATACTATCCTGTTACGTCGCGGTTTATTTTAATTGATTTTTCCCTTTTTATTTTTCAGAAAAATCCCGGATCTACGAGTGAGCGACTTTTAAGGAAGCATATTCGGATGCTCCAAGGTTTAAACGGGAATGCGCCGGTTAGGGATCGGAGCAGCACTGGATGAGTGTAGAGTTTTATATGATTTTAGAGAATTTCGATTCTTACGTGATATAGTATACCTGATTTCCTGTTGTTTGTTTCTTCGTTTGGCAGGTGATGAGCTGTTGGGGCGTAGCGGGTTGAAAATTGCTAGACGCCAACGATTAATTCAGGAGAAGATGCCGCTGACCGCCTGTCCTCGTAGAGCACCGTCGAGGCGTCCGAAATGTTGCCGTCCTCCGTGATTTGGTCGTTGACGGGTCGATCCTCGCAGCTAGGGTCCTCGTTGGATTTTCTGACGTATGGTTTCTCGCGTTTTTGCAACGGTCTTACGTGAGTAGGATCAGTGTGTTGGGTGTTGTCGAAGAACGAAAGTAAATATTATTAGTCGGAGTACCTTTTCGGTTTTAAATTCGGTTCGGGACGAATAGTTTACACTGAAGTTACAATTGGTATCGATCGATGATTATTATTAATTTTAATAATTCAGAATATTGATCGCGAGGATATCTTAAATAGGTTAGAATATACCGAAGGGTTAATGCAGGATTCCGATCTTTAAGATTCGGTAAAAGTATATTTTATTGACAGATTATTGATGATTCGAAATATTCGCGAGGATATCTTGTATCGGCTAGAATGTACCGCCTGGTCGCAGCCAGGTATCGATCGCGTTTTTATTTATTCGTGACAATAATTACGAAGAGATTCTTAAGTCAGACTTCACAATTATTCGATTATATAGATATACCGGGATCGCGTGAGTCTCTTCGTGAGAACTCTGAATGTCGACCGCCGGAGTTGAGAGTCGTAGAAGAACTGATATTTACTTAATATACCGGGATCGCGGGCGTCGACACCTAGAGCGATCTCTAGGTGTCGACCGGCGGAGATGAGAGTTGACCGAGAACTGATGATCCATCGTCGCTCCTCCGCTCGCGCGTCTCCCAAGCCCGCGCGTAGCGGTGGGGGAGGCCCTCGCTGATTCGCTTCGCTCCGCTGGCCAATGACGCGCGCCTCATACAGTCCCGCCGCGGTGCGCCTCTCTGTTGTAGTGGGAGCACCCGGTGCCTTGCTGCAGCCTGCTGGCGGGTGGTGGGGCAGCCACTCTTGGTCCAGCGGTAGACGTACCGCACAGTGATGGGGAGCCGTCGCTTCGCGGCAGCGCCGATGGTAGATGGTGGGGCAGCCGCTGGTGGTCCAGCGGTAGCCGTGCCGTTCAATGGTGGGGGAGCCGTCTTCTCGCGGCAGCCGCGCCGTCCGTTGAGTGGGGACACCCATTGTCTCACGGCTGCGTTGATGATATATGGTGGGGCAGCCGCTCCCGGTCTCACGGTAGCGGTGCTGTCCCTAGAGCGGGGGTAGCCGTTGTCTCGCGGCTCTCGTGCCGTCCGCTGAGTGGGGGATCCCTTGTCTCACGGCAGCGTCGATGGTATATGGTGGGGCAGCCGCTCGTGGTTTCGCGGTAGCCGTGCTGTCTCTGTATCGGGGGGTACCCTTTGTTGCGCGGCAGCGCAACGGTCGATGGCGGGGGCAGGCCGCGCGTGGAGCCGCATGCTTACGCAGCATCCCACGGGCTCGATTCTGAGAGGGCCTTATCGGCGGAGCTTCGCGGAGCCCGCCGTCGCGACTGCGTCCGGTCGCACGGGCTCGCTTCTCGGAGAGCTTTATCGGCGTACCTTCGCGGAGCTCGCTATCGGGACTGCGTCCGGTCCCACACTCGGCCTGCCATCCGATATTTTATTCTCTAGCAGCCTTATAGTTAACATTAATTATTTAACCATTATTCCTTATTACATGGTTTAATACAATGTATGATTAGGCCAAATGCCTAAAGTAATTATTCGTATTACTATATATGAATATTTAATTGTCATTGTTATTAACAATTAATAATAAATAAATTATTTGTCATGAACTGATATTACAAGTGCGCCCATCCCGCCATTTCCAATGGTGCGCGTATTATATAAAGTTTTGAAATGATAATTAATTGTCAGCAATTGTTAATGATAATAAAACTGATATTCGATTTTAATTCGGTTCGATTATTACTACGTTAATCGCCATCCAATATTGATTCTGATATAACATTCCGACGTTTTGGAAGTAATTATTATTAATACTTAATGTTGATTGAAAATTAAAAGTGTTTACTTGATTATTATTATTTTGTGCCATCGAATATCGTTCCTACGACGATATTCCGATGTTGTGCGCGTTTTCAAAAGAAATAAAATAAAATAAAAATAATTATTATTTTATTAATAATTATTAAATGTTAATAAAAATGATTTGCAATTATTATTAATTATCGACATCGAATTGTGGCGATATTTGGATTATTGAAATATTTTGCATAAAGCAGTCTGATGCGTATACTGAACTACCGTAGGATGGTAAATACATTTTTATATGAAACCTCGAATATCTCGGAAACGGCTGGTCCTAAAGTGTAGGAAGGCACCAGCCCCTCGGAGCTCTATATGATATGCTTAGCCAAATGCTCTAATAAAATTCTGATTCATGTTTATATTTTGGCCTTTATGGCTTGACAAAATGTCAGAATCGTAAATCTAATCTATTATGCGGCGACTCACGCCGCTTTATTACTTAAAATATCGATTAAATATACATACGTATAAAATTTTTTAAATGTCGATTACTCTTTCGGTGACAGATTCGACCCAGGACGTAACAGGGTATATGATCCTGGCCTCCATGGTCGTAAACCGTGATTTTGAGGCCACCTTTTTGGTTTATTCGCCTTTTCAGTTGGTGGAAGAGTGACCCATGCTTTACGCCGTCGTCGTACATGTTCATATAGATGTAAACGTGGATCATCTCGTGGAGGAGTGTTTCCACTAAGACTCTGGTCTTCCGTCCGATATGCAGCCCTTTCGATATGATTACGCGTCGCTCTGGCCCGAAGATCGTCCGTCCCGCGTCTATGGTCATTTTCGAGCTCCAACGCACTGTGAATCCATACACCTTGTTTTCAAAGTACGCCGCGCTGTACGCTTTGAACAACGCGTATAAGTCGGGGAGTGGCTCGGCCAGGGGTTCCTCCAACTGTTCCTTTGTATATATCAGTGAGCGTCCTGTCTCTATGATTTCCTCGTTCATGGTCCTGATGCGTGAACTCCTCCTGATAGGTACCACGCTGGCTTCTCTTTTTGGCACACAGGGTGGTCTTGCGTGAGGGTCGACATCCCGCGCCAGAAGAAGGGATCTGAGGATACTCATGATCGAGTCGAACTTCTGTTTACACTACTTGCGGCACTATGGAGTCTTTAAACACTAATATAAAATAGTTTGTTAAAGCTCGCGGCACTATTGAGTCTTTAAACACTAATATAAAAATAGTTTGTTAAAGCTCGTGGCACTGTTGAGTCTTTAAACACTAATAACTAAGGTTCGTTAAAGCTCGCGGCACTGTTGAGTCTTTAAACACTAATATAAAATAGTTTGTTAAAGCTCGCGGCACTATTGAGTCTTTAAACACTAATGACTAAAGTTCGTTAAAGCTCGCGGCACTATCGAGTCTTTAACACTCGGTGAACCAAGTACAGTCGGCACTCGCGGCACTGGAAGAAATTCGTCGGCGCTTAGCACTGTGTCTCGCTTGTCCCGGTTTTCGCGAAACACTCGTATCAGTGAACACTCGTTCTGGTGGTTGGTGAACAATTATGTCACTTGGCTCGAGCTGTTGTCGCGATCACAGGTGGATGCGGTCTGACGTTGCTCCGCACGCGTACCGCTGAGTCCCCGTTCGGCGTCGAGCTGACCGCTGGAAGGGGAACAAGGCGGTCCCGCCTTGGCGCGGTGGCCCAACGTACAGAGGGTAATCCCCGTTTATTAACGCGGTACCTTTTTATGAGTATTTCCAAAAGTCTTTTTATGACTTTCGGGTTGTTGTCGTCAGGTTTCCGGCATAGCCGCGGTACGATCTTCCGCATGATGGCCTTGTATTCTTCCTTTGTCACAATTTGTTGCGTGTAGTAGGGCATCAGGATTGCTTCGACTTCCTTCTCGATGTCCTTTTGACGCTGAAGTTTTCCTAAGAACCTGGCTTCCACTTGTTCTTTAACCTCGATACTCGGCAAGCTGTCTAGGATCTGTAGTCGATTGTCGATGACGCGTACTTCGACTTTCTTCTTTATAGGCGCACTGGTTTCTTTCATTTCGAAGACTTCCGTTGTTGGTCTTTTCGTGATATGTTCCATCGTTGGCGAGGAGCCAAACAGTGCCTCGAGGCTGGCTTGTCTCTTGGCTGCCTTCGCCATCGCTTTGCTGTGTGCGACCGAACTCTGGTGTTTGCTCATTTTTGATCAGATGGTTCTTCTCCGGGAGTACCTTTTGCTATGACTGCCCGCGGCTAACTGTTGCTCCTTGACGTAGCTGCTCGGGTTATAGTTGGTGAAGAAGAGGGGATTTTACTCCCCCTTCACCACTCGTTTTCTTCCAAACAGCGTTTCCTTCTTAACCGACGACGATCCATCTGCCGTGGCATCTCTCCCTATGGCCTCTCGCGGTTTTGTCGTGCGGCTGGTCTGTCTTCCCTTTGAATCGCACGATTTCGACTTCACATTTGTTACACCGCCAAATCGTCTGTAGGTGCGAAATATGGTCTAATCCTCCCTCGTCGAGGATACTCACTTCGAGATTGGTCACTTCATTTATTTCCTTCATTAATTTCATGAAGTCTGGTCCGTGGTGCAGAGTGTTAACGCGCACAGTACAGTAAATAAATCCGTGGATCATCTCGTATAGGAGCGTCTCGACCATTACCTTAATTTTTCGGCCCACTAGGAGCGGTTTTGAGAGCGTGATTCTCGGAGATGGCCGTAGTACTGTTTTTCCTACTACCGTTTTCAGTCGAGAGGACCAACGCACATTGAATCCCTTAATTTCATCACTGAAGAGCTCTCTGTTGTAGCTCTTGAAGATTTCCCTGAGGTCGGGAAGTGGCTCAGTTAATATTTCGGTCAGCTCCTCCAGACTATAAATCGGTCTGGGTTTATCCTCGGTGAGTATCTTAAGCTCTGTACATTGCGTCCCGCTTGTACCCGGTTGAGGTTCAGGTACAGGATCGAAACGCAATTCGGCATATCGCCTGGCTTTTGGTGGTTCAAAGTCGCGCGTTATTACTCTCATTATTAGTTTTACGCTCGTAGCTCTGAATTTATCACTTGGTCGCACTGAGTTTATTGTCTCGTCCCACTCGAGTTTATGGCTCGTCGCACTGAAAGCCCAAGTCTCGCCGCACTGAGAGTCTATTGCTCGTCGCGCCGAGTCTTATTGCTCGTTGCACTGAGTTTATTGCTTGTCGCACTGAAAGTCTATTGCTCGTCGCACTGTAAGTCTATTGCTCGTCGCACTGTTGCTCCGCTCCGTTGTCCGCCAGTTTTATTCCTGTAGATTGTTTTATGGTACGCTCCCTTTGCCCCTGCAGAGCGCCAACGGATGCTCTTCTGCTGGTGGAACGCTGAGCGCTTGGAGTTTCTTTTATGATTGGTGTAATTAATTCGGACGGAATGCGCGTAGCTGCGTCTCGGTTGTCCCTAGAACATAGATTCGCTTGGGTCGTATGTTGAAATACACCCCAAAACACCTGCGTACGAAGGGCACTCCTCCACAACGTGGAAGAGATACGGAGCATATTCTTCACTGGGGGAATGAATTAGTATCCGAGCTACTGAAACGACGGGTCCTTCACTGGTCAGGAGAGTTATAGTTCCGACGGAGTGGAGTACGACTCCTGGACTTAGTGCACTTATTTTTACTAAATTTATTTCGTAATTGAGGTCGACCATGAATGTGCCCACGCCGTTAGCCAGTTGGGGAGAGTGAATTACTTCCTCTATTTCAGGATATGGCTCGTTTGGTGCTGGCAGACCCATCTCGAATTCTCGGCGAACCATTGTTCCGTTTCCTCCGCGATTCCAAGGACTTTGCGTTGGATTCCTCTGGAACAAGGGGTTTCCGACTATAGTCTCGTAAGACGCAACTTGTTGGTGTGAACGATTCTGGGTTTGCTGTTATAATTAATTTTTACGTTCCCGCCGGATAGATTTCGATGACCTCATAGGGGCCCGTATATTGGTCGCAAAATTTGCCCGTACTTGGTTCTTTTAACATAAGGACCTTGCTGCCGATCCCGAAATTTTGCGGATTTATCCGTCTATCGTAATACTGTTTAGATCGCTCTTTGGCTGCCTTCAGGTTTTCTGCGGCGAGTTCTTGTAAGCCATGCACTTTACCGAAAAGGTTTTCAAGATACTCCGCGTACGTTAGGTCCTGGTGCTCTTCAATTTGCGTATGTGTCGACGGCTGTCTCGCTTTCCTACCGAAGACTAACTCGAACGGAGTGAATCCTATTCCCTCGTGTTGGCTCGTGTTATACGAGAACATTGCTAATTCAATGAATTCGTCCCACTCGTTACGATCGTCCACATACTGCTTGAGGTATTCTGCGAGCACATGGTGCGACCGTTCGATGGATCCGTTGGTTTGTGGATGATACGCCGTTGTACGATACTGCCGAATTTTAAACTTCCTCGCTAGTGCCTTCATCAGGCTGCTGGTGAAGTTGGCCCCTTGGTCCGTTAGAAGTCCCTTGGGTGCTCCAAATCGGCTAATAAATTGTTTCGCGAATGCGTCAGCGATATGCACGGATGTCGTCTTCTCCAATGGTACGGCGAGTGAATATTTTGTTAGGAGATCTTGGATCGTCAGGATGTACATATTGCCCTTTTTGGTGACAGGTAGCGGCCCAACGATGTCCATGGAGATCTTGTCGAATGCACTCCCGGGAGTGTCCGTGATCACCATTGGCTGTTTTGTCTTGACGCGGACGAGTTTCTTCAGCTGGCATCCACGACAATGCTGAATATACTCCTGGACCTGAGTTTTCATGTTTTCCCAGTAGTATTTTTCGCGTATTCGCTTGTATGTTTTATTTACGCCCTTATGACCACCGATCAAGGAATCATGGTTTTCTTGAATTATGTCTCCTCTCTCGGCTTCAGGCGGTACACGAATCAGCTGATTACAAACTGTCAGAGTTACTGGCAAGTCTTGCAGGTTATCCACCAACCGATTTTGTATTTCTCTCCATGACAGATTATCGATCATGTTTGTTTTAGCTATACTAACCGATCCTAATCCTAGCTCTAGTATGACATCTCTCAGCGATTGAAAGGATTCTATTAGATCGTCTAACCTCGTGTTAGATCGTAAGTCTGCCTTGACCGGTAACGCGATCAGGTGTTTCGATTTTTCGTTTGTAACGTTTGCTCTAGCTATATTTAAGTTTCTCAAGACTGGGAATCTGTCGGCGGTGCCCAGGTCTTCGGCTCCGTTATCGATCGGTTGACCCTTAGTGGTTACGAAAAATGTGATGTTATCTTTCTGCATGATTAACCGATCTCGGGTCTCTTTCACCGTGAAGGTTTCCGCTCGAGCTCCGTTCTCGTTGCGTTCGTATGGAACGTCGACTCTATCGAACATTTCGCTGTCTGAATTACTTTCGGAATTTGGCTCGTTTGACGTTTCCGACCTATCGTCCCTGATTTCCGTTTCGATTGAAGAGATTTCATGATTTGATTCGGGGTATTCGACTATTCCTGAAGTCCCCGGTGGATCTAGTACGCTAGCAATATTATTTTCGTTTGTTGGGCTAAGATCCGCTGAAGGATTGGCAATATTATTATTTTCAGCTTTCTGGTTTGCTTCGGTTGCAGGTAAATTGGATGGATCACCGGCACTGTCGAACTTCGTTGTGTTTTCCGGGCTTGCAGAGCGATCTGAGGGATCGCTAGGAATGTCCTTAGACTGATTTTTCGGAATTTTTTTGATCGGAGAGGTTTTCTGTAGCTTCCAAGGATTTTGGAATATCTGATATATCCGATATATCGCTGGAATTGTCCTCCTGATTTTGTACTTCGGGGATTACTATTGAGTCCGAGGTATCAGGACTTTCGGTTGGCGGTTCGACAGCCGCAGCTGCAGGAGGCTTATGATCCATTGATTGTACTGCTTGTTTATCGGGTGCTTTCGGCTTCTTTTTCGGTTTGAACTCGAAAATCGCGTCTGAGTCTGAATCGGATGTTTGCTGTTTTGCCCGTTTTTTAGGAGTGGATTTTTCCTGCGTAAACCTAATTATCTGCCCAGGAACAGGGTCTGGCGGATTCTCCTTTTCCCTTTTCGTAGGGATCTCGTCGGAATCCGTATCGGATATTAGTTTTTTAGGACGTTTCCTACGCGTGATTTTAATTTCGTGGTCGGAGTCCGAACTCGGCGGATTCTCCTTTTGTCTTTTCGCGGGGATCCCGTCGGAATCTGTTTCAGACGGATCCTCTTTTGTTCTGAACCGTATAGGCATGACGATCAATACGGATTTTTCTTTTTCGGGTACTTCTACTTCTGGCGGATTTCGCGACAGAGCGTCAGCGTTGGCGTTGACTCTCCCAGGTTTGTATATGATTTTATACTCGTAATTCGCTAGTTTTAAGCGCCAATGAACTAGTCTATTCGCAGGGTCTTTTACCGAATCGAGCCATACTAACGGTTTGTGATCGGTCACGAGAGTGAATTCTCGGCCGTATATGTAAGGCCTGAAATGCCCTACGCAATAAACGATCGCTAATAACTCCTTTTCGATGGTAGAATAGTTCATCTCGGCTTTTGACAGTGTTCGCGACGCGTACGATATGGGTTTGTCGCTACCGATTTTTCCCTGACTGAGAATACCGCCTATCGCGATGTTTGACGCATCCGTCGTTATAACAAAAGGCCGAGTGAAGTCCGGGTACTGCAACACCGGTTCCTTACACAAGGCGTCTCGTAGTTTTACAAAAGCATCCTCCTGTTTCTGAGTCCACTTGAATATTGCTTCCTTTTTTAGCAGTTGCGTTAACGGCCTAGCGATTGCTGAGAAATTCTCTACGAATCGTCGATAGTATCCTGCTAACCCGAGAAATTGTTTGATTTTCTTTCGACTGGTTAGTCTCGGATAATTTTTGATTGATTCGATCTTTTTCGGATCCGGTTTTACACCGTTTTCGCTTATAATATGCCCTAAATAGGCTACTTCTTTGCGTAAAAACTCGCACTTGTCTGGTTGCAATTTGAGGTTCGCCTTCCGTAATCGCTCGGCGAGTTTGCTAAACTTAATTTCGTGCTCCCTAAGTGAGCTCGCGTATATAACAATATCGTCGAGGTACACGAAAAGCTCGTTACCCTGTAGGCCGCACAATACGCGATCCATTAAGCGCTGGAAAGTTGCCGGGGCGTTCTTGAGCCCAAACGGCATACGGTTGAATTGATAATGCCCAAATGGCGTCGAGAATGCCGTTTTATGAGCATCCGAGGGATGCATACGGATTTGATGAAATCCGCTTGCTAAGTCAAATACCGAAAAATATTTCGCGCTACCCAACTGGTCGAGAATTTCGTTTATGTTTGGGAGTGGGTAGGCGTCTCCGATTGTTTTCTCATTGAGATTTCTATAATCGATGACCATCCTCCATCTTGGCCTTCCCTGTGAATCGGCCTTTTTCGGCACGATCCAAAGTGGCGAGCTGTATGGGGAGTCGGACGGTTCTACAATTTTTCCATGTATAAGATCGCCAACCTGTCTCGAAATTTCATCCTTATGAGCAGGCGGGAATCGATATTGACGAGTGAAGACTGGCTGGTCGTCGGTTGTGGAAATTTTGTGTTCGATTGCATTAGTGTGATCCAAAAATTGTCCCGGAATGTGAAAAAGATCTACGTTTTTCTCTATTATTTGTTCGACGCTTACTCGCTCTTCGGCATTTAGATCCTCGAGTCGTAATAAGTCTTTGACTTGTTTAACGCGTTCGCTGTCGACCCGCAAAACAAGGTGGTCGTGCGTCTGCTGACAGGTACTGCGACAATCCGGATCTTGCACGCTAAGTGTTTCACCGGATTGACACTGATTTTGCGAAACATACCCCGAATTGGGATCGTAGAGCTCGTATGCCTCTAGGATTACTGCCGGAACAGTCAGCTCTACGTCCTCCTCGTTGGTATTAATCGCCATCAGACACGCCACGCAATTTTTACTTGAAACTAACGTATTTCCTAAGAAAATTCCGTTTCCAGCATCGAGACGGGGAATATAGCCGTCTTTTACTTCGGGATTCTTTACCCTAACGTAATAAACTACACGAGATCTTCCTGGAATCACTACTGTTTCGCGATTTTTGAATGGAAGAGATTTATTTTTCCAACGAACCACCTCCTCGTCCCAATCGATTATCGCCCGATTTCGCGAATGAAACTCCGAGCCGAGTATGGCATCCTGCTCAATAGGAAACACGCTTTTAACCACGTGAAATACGGCTTCTGTCCCTTTAATATTTAAAATAGTTGAACCGATCGTGAATACAGGTATATCTGAAATACCTCTGAGTTTCAGAATATCGTTTTTATTTATTATGACATCCGGATTTAATACGTCAATTTTTACGAGATTTGGTTCGGATCCGGAGTCTACGAGGAAATCGGTTTTATATTTTAATTCCGGAGACTCGATCTCTACCGTGGGTGTAAACGAATGCTTCCCTAAGCGGACGTTGACGGTACGGACGTTTCGTTCACGATGTTGACTGTACGCACCGGGCGCTCTGGTGCTTTCTCCGCTCGGTTCGCGCCTGGTTTTTCCGAGCGGGAATTCGCGTTTCCCAAATTTCGTTTTTCGTCGTTTTGTTTCTTGAAACACTGCGTTACGACGTGGCCGGGTTTCGAACAGTAATCGCACGAGGGACGCGGCTTATCTACGCGATTTTGGTCCCAATTCTGTGTTTTATTCGGCACGAAATCGCGTTTCACAACGTTACCGTCGGCTCTCGGTCGTTGAGGCCGTTTTTCCGGATATTTTGACCAACAATCTTCTGATTTGTGGCCCCGTTTGTTGCAATTATCGCACGATAACGATTCGCGACCCGTGATCGTTTTTACGTGAGACTGTGAAGGATTTTTATTTTCGAACCGCGATTCTCTGAAATTAGCGCGATCTTTTTCGATTTCTTTTTCGATTTTGACCGCATTCGCGTAGGCTTGTGCGAGATTTTGACAGCCCTCTAGTTTAAGTCTGAGTCTAAAATCTGGAGGTAGACCGGCGACAAAACACTCGAGAGTTTCGTTTTCGATTGCTGTATGCTGACTACGCGGGATTGCACCGTTTTCGGACGTTTCCTCCTCCGTGATTGCGGCGTGGAGGTCTTTTACCCGACTAATATAATCGATGATGTGTTCGTTTTTATTTTTAGCGATATTACCTAATTCACCGCGGTACTGATTTATCGATTTTGAGGCTCCAAAAACGTCTTTCAGACGGTCAGTGAAAGCCTTGACGTCCGCGAATGAGTCGTCTTCCATCGCGGTGTAAGCACGTCCCTTCAATTTATTACGGAGAAGCCGTGTCAAAGTCAACTCGAGATTTGCTGGGAACATGTCCCTTGCACGTTTACAAGCCCGAACGAACCTTAACACTGCTATATTTTCACCGTTGAACACTGGTATTCCTTCGAGGATATCTTTGAAGGAAAGTCGCGGAAAGTTTAGATCACCAATGCTCGAATTTTGTGGATTACTCGCGGGAGCTCGTCCCGTCAACGGGGGAGTCGCTGACACACGAGAACTAATGCGCGCCATGTCGTTTTTTATAATATCGAGTTCCCCAACCAAATTTGCCAATACGGTCTGGAGATTTCGCTGTCCTGCAGCGTCTATGTCAGAAGGACTTTGATTTTGGTTTTGAATATTTTGACTTTGTAGTTCGAGTTCGCGGGAAGCTAGTTCTGCCTCCATGTCGAGCAATCTACGTCTTTCCGCGGATAGTTGCTCGGACAACTCGCGCAATTCCTCTTCGTTGAGGTTAACCATGATTTTACGTTACACTTCACCTTTGTTTCAAATAGAATAGATATTGTTAGTTTTATAATAAAATAAGAGTCAGACTCCTTATTCTGTTGATGAATTTAACAAGTTTACACCATTGTTTACGGATTCTAGCGCGAAACGTTAAATTTTCGTTGTAATTCTGAATTTCCGCACCAGTTTCGAAGATTCACGATAATTCGGTAAGTTCGGCGCCAAATTTTATTTTAGACGATTATTTCGAACACTATGTGAATTGAATTTTATTTTTCAGATGCTTTTGATTTTACGCAAATATCTAGTGGATCCCACCGCTGTCACCATTAAATATAACCTGTTACGTCGCGGCTTTGATATTAATCGATTTATTCCCCTCTTTCGCAGGAATTTCTGAATTTTAACGTTTGAGCGACCGGTAGCTGGTTATATGAGGATGCTCCGTGTTTAAACCGGAATGTGCCGGTTAGGGATCGGAGCAGTACTGGATTTTGCGTGTCATTTCTCTTCGGGTTTTGCTTGTTTATTCGACTGTCGATCGATTGACTTACCTGATTTTTATGGATTTGGCAGGTGTTGAGCTGTCGGGCGTAGCGGGTTGAGAGTGCTAGGTGCCGATGATCAACTCTGGAGAGGAGGTGAGAGACCGCGTGTCCTCGTAAAACACCGTAGAAGCGTCAGAAATGTTGCCGTCTTCCTCGGTCTGTTCGATGGCAGGTCGAATCGTGCAGTCAGCCCGATCGTCGGGTTTAGTATTAGTAGAGATTGGTCGTCTTATATGTACTCGATGATTTTTTAGTGAGACGATGGACGTGATTGTCGGAACCTTCCTGACAGCAATCACGCTCGGATTATCGTTCGTATTGTCTGAAACCACTGGTTTCGGCGTAATATGTTTAAGAACTGGATTTAGGTTAGTCGGAGCACTCGTTTTCGGTTTATGCGACCCTAGTTTCAGAAAGACACATCTATTTTTCATGATGAACGTTATAAATGGTGATCAGTTCGCATTTTATTTGTCCCATAATTGTTGAGGTTGATAATATTGGAAAAGGGATTGCTTAAATTAATATCAGATCAAATTTTTATCGGACTTGGTTAAGTCTGATTTATATATAATCTGATTTTGGGGTAATCCTAGGTTTTATTCTAGTTAATTAATAATTAAAACGATTGCTTAAATTAATATCAGATCAAATTTTTATCAGACTTGGTTAAGTCTGATTTATATATAATCTGATTTTGGGTTAATCCTAGGGTTTTATTCTAGTTAATTGATAATTAAAACGATTGCTTAAATTAATATCAGATCAAATTTTTATCAGACTTGGTTAAGTCTGATTTATATATAATCTGATTTTGGGTTAAGCCTAGGTTTTTATTCTAGTTAATTAATAATTAATACTAATATTAATAATATTAATAATTAATATTAATATTAACGTAATATTAATAATTAATATTACGTCTAATCTTGTTAACGCTAGCTGAATCTAATTTTCATCAGACTCGGCTTTCGTCGAGACTGATTTTATAAGATTCACTTTAGCTTACCAAGTGAATCTATCTATCAGAACCGATGATTATCAGAACTGGTTTTCAAGATTCAATCTTATTTAAATGTATGCTTATGTGTATATACTTATATGTGTATATATATTTATAATAAAGCACTGGGTTTCGTGGTGGGAGATTATGTGAACTGATCCCAGATATATTTGTTCTCTTTTGATTTGTGTCACTGGTTTACTTACGGCTTGACAGAACTGCCTTCCAGGAATGATTTCTTAGGATGTTGTTAAACTTTTATTAGTCGTAGCGGGTTTCGGTTTTCTTTGATATGCGACAAAAGTTTTACGCGGAGTTTACAAACGTAAGTACATTATTATTATAGTGATTATTGATATTGTATTTGGACTTTATTTATATTAAAATAAACACGAAATAATTGCGAACGATATTTTATACAGTGAAATACCGCCTGGTCGCAGCCAGGTATCAATCGCGAATTTATTTGAAATTAACAATTGCCTTAAGAGACTCTAAGTCTGAACTGACAATTAATTATTACGAGGAAAATACCGGATCGCGTGAGTCTCTTCGAGAGAACTCTTGGAGGCGACCGCCGGAGATGAGAGTCGTAGAAGAACTGAAGATCCATGGTCCAGGCTCCCGCTTCGCGAGTCTCCCGAGTCCGTGGCTGGTGGCGGGGAGGCCCTCGCGGATTCGCTCCGCTGCTCTGGCCAATGGTGCGCTGCCTACCGCGTACCGTCCCGTGGTGGGGCAGCAGCTCGCGTTAGCCGTACCGTCCCTTGAGTGGGGGCCGCCGTTGTCTCGCGGCAGCGCAATGAATGATGGTGGGGGAAGCCGCTCTCGGTACTGCTGCACCCGTGCTGTCCCCTGAAGTGGGGGCCGCCGTATTCTCGCGGCAGCGCAATGATTGATGGTGGGGCAGCCGCTCGTGGTACTGCTGTCCCTTGAAGTGGGGGCCGCCGTGTTCTCGCGGCGGCGCAATGAATGATGGTGGGGGCAGCCGCTCTCAGTACTGCTGTACCCGTGCTGTCCCCTGAAGTGGGGGCCGCCGTGTTCTCGCGGCAGCGCAATGAATGATGGTGGGGGCAGCCGCTCTCGGTACTACTGCACCCGTGCTGTCCCCTGAAGTGGGGGCCGCCTTTGTCCCACGGCAGCGCGATGGGCTATGGTGGGGGCCAAGCCGCGCATGGAGCCCTGTGCTGATGCAGCATCCCACGGGTCTGAGTCCCAACGGCCGGCGAGCTTCTCGGGATAGGCTTATCGGCGGCGATTCTCGGAGTTGTGTCGGGACTGCGTCCGGTCTTATGCTTGCTTCTTATCGGTGGCGATTCCCGGAGCTTTGTCGGAGTCGCGTCCGGTCTTTCGCTCGCTTCACCCGATACGTTATTAAGTACGACTTATTTATTATTAATGCTAATTATTTAGACATCTAGGCCTGATCTACGACATAACAATGATTAATGTAATGCGTAATTATCCCCAAATCCCTGGGGTAAGTATGCGTATTATTACGTATGAATATTCGGTTAGATTTGTTGAATAGTAGTAATAAGGATTCGTCCTTTATGATATTGGAAACGCACCCATCCCGATATTTCGGATGGTGCGTATACTGTACTTGAAATAATAACTAATTATTGACAAATGTTATTTTAATACTTATAAATTTGATATCTGGTTGTTATAGTTTAATGCCATCCGATTATCATTTTACTGGTGATATTTGGGCGATGCGCGCATATTAAAGGTTTCTGATATTATTATTTATTATAACATTATTTGTTTATTGTTGAAAAAGAATGTATTTATTATTGTTTTGCTCCGTGAAGTGTCGTGTCTATTCGACAATCCGTCGTTGCGTATTTTTAGAATGTTCGAAATTTATTGTTTATAATTTTATTTATTGTTAGTGATGTTAATGGTTTATTAATTTGAGCCGTCGAGTGTCGCTTCTCATACGACACTCCGGCGTGTTTAGCGTGTTCGAAATTGTTTGTTTATAATTTATTTATTATTAATAATGTTAATTTATTATTAACTTGAGCCGTCGAGTGTCACTTCTCCAACGACACTCCGGCGTTGTTTGAAAAGAAAGAGAACTATTTTGAAATTATTTATTAACAATTAAATTTATTATTAATAATATTTATTTACTGTAAGTCGATTGTTTATCGCGTTCTTAGTCCTCATGGCAATTTTGATCCAATTCGCGCTTTCCGTTCGCGCTAGGGAGTTAATTTACGATTTTTCCAAGGTCACGTCCCTTTTCTCAAAAACTACTCGCAGTGTCTCAGGACTTCGTCGGAAAGGTGAAACATCGTAGGGGTTTGTTATTTGTGACGATTATCCCCTTCTGCTAGCGTGCTCAGATTTTGCAAAGGAGTTCGTATATGTTTTTTATTGTTTCCCAAAGTTTTTACTAAATTTTCTAGATTTCGCGTGCGGCTATTCACAAAATCGCTCGCAGCGTCTCTGGACTTCGTCAGAAAGTGAAAACACAAAATTCTTTATTGTTCATGAGGATTTTCCCTCTCTTATGGCGTGCTCAGATTCTGCGAAAACGTTTCGCTTGTATTTTTTATTTGCGTTCGAAGTTTAATATTTTCCTCGGACTTTACCTGTGACGTTTATGGTTGTTTATTATTGCCGAATGGTACTTTTATGGGGGTGTTCCGGTTAGTTTGTGTCGAGAGTATGTTTTTAAAGTCATTTTGTTCAAAATTGTATTTTTATTATTGTTTGTTATGTTTTTGGCTACGTTATTGTTTTATTGCTGGTCAGAGCTGCGAATTTTCCTGGTGGTACGAATACATGCGGGTTATTTAGAAAATTATTGTATTATCGGTTGATACGCTACGGTGTACTATCGTGAATATTATTTTATGATAATACCTATTGTATTGATATTATACGACGATTCTGTCGTCGTAGTATTGTGACTTATTATCTAGGTTTATGTGTGTCTCGCTTCCGTATTTATTATTTCAGTGTTCCCGAGAATAAAGTAAATCGAAAAAAAAATTGTGTGTGTGTCGGTTACTTATTCTGGTGCTGAAGTGACCCAGGACGTGACATAAGCCGGGTAAAAGACCTTCACGCCGCTATAACGGAGGAGGAAACACCCGGGTACGGCGCGATTTCCCGAAACCGTCTTACCACACTCGAAAACGAGACGCTCGAGTGTTTTATAGCAGGTTTACCGCCGGACTTTAGAGTTCGGCTTAAATTGGAGGGTTGCGAAAATCTCGCGTCTGCCTACGCGAACGCGGTCAAAATCGAAAAAGAGATCGAGAAGGATCGCGTTAATTTCAAACAGACGCGTACCGACAATAAAAATCCGTCGCAAACTCACGTAAAAACAATCGCGGCTCGCGAATCGTTATTGTGCGATCATTGTCACAAAAAGGGCCACAAATCAGACGATTGTTGGTCAAAATTTCCGGATAAACGGCCTCTACGACCAAGGGCCGACGGGAACACCGCGCAGCATAATGTCGCACCGAATAAAAATCCAGTTTGGGACAAAAATCGTGACGTCAAACCTCGTCCCTCCTGCGAATATTGCGCGAAACTCGGACACGTGATTACTCAGTGTTTCAAAAAACAAAATGACGAGAAACGTAGCGCGGGAAACGCGAACACCCGTTCGGAAAAACCTGGCGCGAACCGAGCGGAAAAACCAGTGGAGCGCCCGGTACGCGCGGTAAATATATTGAGCGAAACGTCCGTACCGTCAACGTCCGCTTAGCGAAACAATCGTTCACTCCCACGGTAGAAGTCGAGTCTCCCCAACTAAAAAATATTACCAATTTTCTCGTTGACTCCGGTTCCGATCCTAACCTCATCAAAATCAGAGCGCTAAATCCGGATGTCATAATAGACGAGAGCGAAATATTGAAGTTCAGGGGTACATCGGATAAACCCGTATTTACCATAGGTTCAACATCTCTCAATATTAAGGGGACTGAGGCCGAATTTCACATGGTTAAAGACGAATTTCCAATCAAACAGGACGCTAACCTTGGATCCGAATTTCATGCCAAAAATCGGGCGACGATCGATTGGAACGAAGAGGTAGTGTTACGTCCTGGGTCGAATGTTGGACAGAAAGAGTAATCCGTACTCACACAAATTTTTTTTTGGGACAATTAGCTATTATGCATGATTCTGCAAACAATGTAGTATCGTCATATCGCGTTATCATATAATTATTAATAATAATTAACAGCAATCAGCTTAAACAAATAATAACAAACTATAAACAACAATAAACAATAAATAAATAATAATCATAAGCAACATCACCCTAGAGGGCATAAATATAATGTGAGTGGCGACGCGAAATCCATACGGCCACGGGTAAGACCCAAGGAAAATTTGTTGAACTTTAGGTTGCTGAAAAAACGAAACCGCGAGCTTTTAACAAAATCCGAGCACGCTACTAGAAGCGGAATATCCTTGTGGTCACTTTAGGTGCTAAGCAACACAACGTTTTTTGACGCATTTCTTGGCCACTGTTAACGGTTTGTTAAAAAGGCGCATGACCTTGGAAGATCTGGAAATAAATCCTCTGGCGCGAATGGAAAGCGCGAATTGGCTCAGAATCACTAAGAAAATTTAAAAATGCAACAACCAATCATTAGGAATTCACTTCCACAATAAATAAACATTATTAATAATAAATAAAATTATTAATAAATAATTTCAAATACATTTTTAATACGCTCAACGCCGGAGTGTCGCATACACACGACACTCGACGGCACAACCCATAATAAATCAACATTCTTAACAATAAATAAAATTAGCAATAAATAATATCAAATATATTTTTAATGCGCGCAACACCTGTTACGTCGCGATTTATGTTATTTACGGTTTTTTCCCATTTTACGTTTCAGAAAAATCCCAGATCAACGAGTGAGCGACTTGTAACCGATTATGATTGGATGCTCCAAGGTTTAAACCGGAATGCGCCGGTTAGGGATCGGAGCAGCACTGGATGTGTGGGCTTTTTATATTTGATTTCGGGGATCTCCGTTATTGGGAGGTATAGCTTACCTTATTTCTTTTTGTTGAATGGCAGGTGATGAGCTTCTCGGGCGTAGCGGGTTGAAGGCCCTATTTACCAAGGACCAGCTCTGGAGAAGACGCAGGGGATGGCCTGTCCTCGTTGATTACCGTTGAGGCGTCCGAGGTGTCGTCGTCCTCGATGACTGGCTCAGGATATGCCAGAAGATGCCGTATTTGTGTTTTCACGGGTTGGTCGTCGTGCGGATAGTCTCGGATTATGAGAATTTTGTGATTGACCAAAATGACGTCCGATACGATAGTCGGCGGATTTCTCGTAGCGATCCTGTTCTCGACAGGAATGGAATTTTCACCAGCGACGTCCACTATATTGTTCCGTTGTTCTGCGGTCAACGTGGGTACGGAGGAAATTCGAGAAACCTGGGCCGTTATTAAGCGACCCTTTCCACGTGAATTTACGTTCGTTATGACAGTAGTTCGGCCTCCACGCAATTGGACTTTTCGCTTTATGCGTCTATGATCCATTAAATATTATAAAATACGACCAGTTCACATTTGTTGCCATCCATTTACGGGGTTTAGGAAAGGATTTAACGTTAATGTAATTATATTATTGTCCTTAACTAGGAAGCTTGCAATCTCATTTTTATCAAACTCAATCGGCGTTGAGTTTGATTTCTATAAGATTCAATGGTTTTAAGCATAGGTATCTTAGTAATTCTATTATCCTTAACTATGAAGCTTGCAATCTCATTTTTATCAGACCCTGTCGGTGTCGAGTCTGATTTCTATAAGATTCAATGTTTTTAAGCATAGGTCTCTTAATAATTTTATTATTCTTAACTAGGAAGCTTGCAATCTCATTTTTATCAGGCTCAATCGGTATTGAGGCTGATCTATATAAGATTCAATGTTTTTAAGCGTATGTGTTTTAATAATTCTAGTATTCTTAACTAGGAAGCTTGCAATCTCATTTTTATCAGACCCAGTCGGTGTCGAGTCTGATTTCTATAAGATTCAATGTTTTTTAAGCATAGATGTCTTATCGACTTAGTAGTCCTATAGTCCTTAACTAGTTCGTATCGGATTGGTTTTGGAATGATGATATAGATTTTGGAGTCAACAAATGTGAAATGCTCGTGATTCACTATGAACTGTCCAATGCTGTGGTTAGCCTCACTGTACTTACGTGGTTATTACTTGATGAGTGGAGGCGCGGTGCCTCTGATGGATCGGTGGTTGTCGTTTATTGTCGAGGGACGGATTTTACGGATTATTATATTTTATCGTTTTTATTGATTCGGATCGTTAGGATGCGAAAGGTATATATTTTGATATTTATTGTAGTAATATGAACTGTACGCTAAAGATATCTTGTATCGGTTAATTACCGCCTGGTCGCAGCCAGGTATCAATCGCGATTTTTCTATTTAATTGTAGAATATAAAAAGGTGATTGTTATTTATAACAATGGGATACCGAGGTTCGCGAGAGTCTCTTCGAGAGCACTCTTTCAGTCGAGCGCCGGTGTCGAGAGTCGTAGAAGAACTGAAGATCCATGGTCCAGGCTCCCGCTCCGAGAGTCTCCCGAGTCCGTGGCTGGTGGCGGGGAGGCCCTCGCGGATTCGCTCCGCTGCTCTGGCCAATGGTGCGCTGCCCACAGCGTGCCTTCCCGTGGTGGGGGCAGCCGGTCGCGGTATTGCTGCTCCCGTGCTGTCCCTTGAGTGGGGGCCGCCGTGTTCTCGCGGCAGTGCAATGAATTATGGTGGGGACAGCCGCTGGTGTCTTGCTGTCCCTTGAAGTGGGGGCCGCCGTGTTCTCGCGGCAGCGCGATGAATGATGGTGGGGGCAGCCGCTCGCGGTACCGCTGCACCCGTGCTGTCCCTTGAGTGGGGGCCGCATTGTCTCGCAGCACCATATGAATGACGGTGGGGGCAGCCGCTCTTGGTACTGCTGCACCCGTGCTGTCCCTTGAGTGGGGGGCCACCGTTGTCTTGCGGCACCATAAGAATGACGGTGGGGGCAGCCGCTCTTGGTACTGCTGCACCCGTGCTGTCCCTTGAGTGGGGGCCGCCGTTGTCTTGCGGCAGCCTGATGGATGATGGTGGGGCAGCTTGCCTGCAGTCTCGCTATAGCCGTGGTGTCCCCTGAAGTGGGGGCCGCCTTTGTCCCACGGCAGCGCGATGGTGGGGTCAAGCCGCGCATGGAGCCCTGTGCTGACGCAGCATCCCACGGGTCTGAGTCCCAACGGCCACCGAGCTTCTCGGGATCGCCTTATCGGTGGCGGTTCTCGAACCTCTTATCGGAGTTGCGTCCGGTCTCGCTGTAGCTGTGCCGTTGATCGTGCTACTGCCTTTGTCCCATGGCTCCGCTTCTTGGAGAGCTGCTATCGGTGACGATTCTCGGAGTTGCGTCGGGACTGCGTCCGGTCTCACGGTGGTCGTGCCGTTGCAGTGTCCAGCGGGTTCGCTTCTTGCGGGGGGCCCTTATCGGTGACGATTCTCGGAGTTTTGTCGGGACCGCGTCCGGTCTCGCGGTGGTCGTGCCGTTGCAGTGTCCAGCGGGTTCGCTTCTTGCGGGGGGCCCTTATCGGTGACGATTCTCGGAGTTTTGTCGGGACTGCGTCCGGTCTCACGGTGGTCGTGCCGTTGCAGTGTCCAGCGGGTTCGCTTCTTGCGGGGGGCCCTTATCGGTGACGATTCTCGGAGTTTTGTCGGGACTGTGTCCGGTCTTATGCTCGCTTCGCCATCCGATACATTATTAATGAGGCTTATTGTTAATGCAAATATTTTAGTCGTTAAGGCCTATTGCATGATTAATACATTGTGTAATTAGCCTAGCGTATGTACCTATATTGTTATATATAAATGTTTAATTATAATTTCTTATTTAATAATTAATAATAAAGGCATTATTTGTGGTTTATTGGTATTACCACTGCGCCTATGCCGATATTTCGGGTGGTGCGTTTATTCTCCTAGGCGTGGGATAATAACTAATTATTGACAATCGTCACATTAATATTAATAAAGGATAATATCCCATTGATATCTGGCGCCGTCGAGTATCCTCTCTATATGACACTCCGGCGTTTAGCGTATTAAGAATGTGTTTGGAATTATTTTATTAATAATTTTATTTATTATTAATGATATTTATTTATTTTGCGCCGTAGAGTGTCGTGTCTATGCGACACTCCGGCGTTGCGCGTATCAAAAATGTATTTAAAATGATTTACTGATAAATTCTATTATTGTTAATATTATTTATTTATTATGGTTTTGTGCTGCTGAGTATCGTCTCTACATGAGACTCTGGTGTTGCGCGCATTAAAAATATATTTGATATTATTTATTGCTAATTTTATTTATTGTTAAGAATGTTGATTTATTATGGGTTGTGCCGTCGGGTGTCGTGTGTATGCGACACTCCGGCGTTGAGCGTATTAAAAATGTATTTGAAATTATTTATTAATAATTTTATTTATTATTAATAATGTTTATTTATTGTGGAAGTGAATTCTTAATGATTGGTTGTCGCATTTTTAAATTTTCTTAGTGATTCTGAGCCAATTCGCGGTTTCCATTCGCGCCAGAGGGTTTATTTCCAGATCTTCCAAGGTCATGCGCCTTTTTAACAAACCGTTAACAGTGGCCAAGAAATGCGTCAAAAAACGTTGTGTTGCTTAGCACCTAAAGTGACCACAAGGACATTCCGCTTCTAGTAGCGTGCTCGGATTTTGTTAAAAGCTCGCGGTTTCATTTTTACAGCAACCTAAAGTTCAACAAATTTTCCTTGTGTCTTACCCGTGGCCGTATGGATTTCGCGTCGCCACTCACATTATATTTATGCCCTCTAGGGTGATATTGCTTATGATTATTATTTATTTATTGTTTATTGTTGTTTATAGTTTGTTATTATTTGTTTAAGCTGATTGCTGTTAATTATTATTAATAATTATATGATAACGCGATATGACGATACTACATTGTTTGCAGAATCATGCATAATAGCTAATTGTCCCAAAAAAAAAAAAAATTGTGTGAGTACGGATTACTCTTTCTGTCCAACATTCGACCCAGGACGTAACACTTCCCCCCTTAAGTCCGAAGCAGTGCCGAGGCTCTGCGAAGGACCAGCGTGAAGGCGTTGGATGAGTGCTGGGTCGATTCTTGCTAACGGCGTTGGCAATCTTCCGGACTCCCTCGCCGTCAAGTTGGGGTAGCCCAGAAATTCTACCCGTTCGTCCATGGTCGAATATCTCACGCTATCCCTCGCCGTCAAGTTGGGGCAACCAGATGTGTTTGCCCTTTCCTCAGTAGTCGAAGATCTTGCGTTGTCCCTCGCCGTCAAGTTGGGATAAGTCCGATCCTTGGTTGATGGACTTACCCTTTCCTCTGTGTTTGGTTCCTTTTCTAGATTGGATGATGGCGTCGTGCGCCTGTGACCCAATGCTAGCAGGAGCCCTGTCACAGAGCCCCATATGGCTCCCAGCAGGTGGATACTCCATCCATAGATTGAATGGATTGCGTACCCATGAATGCACGTGTCGATGACTGTCTTTATGATTTTTACGATGACGTATATGGCGAATACGCCAGCGCTGGCTATTCCGAATTTTTCGAATCCATGCCAAAACCTTTTTGCTGCACTCTCGGCCAGATGTTCGAGTGTGTTCTCGTCTAGGAATCCCCGGATTGACACGCTGCCCGCTGGTATGCTGTATCCGACTGATCCCCGTGCGAGGTTGTTCAGGAGAGCTGGCTTCTCTGCGGGAAACATTATTCTGTCTCGCAGCTTCTTAATATCCGCCTCCGAGTAGATTCCGCTGTTGGCGAGATTACCAATAGATGCGTAATGCCACGTTGGTTTTGATGATGGCTCCAGTGACTGTGGCGTTGGCACCTCGATCGGGTGAGGTGAGAATCTATACCATGCGTTGTCAATTTGGTACAACGCCGGCAACGTTGGATCGCATTCCATTTGCGTAGCTGATTTCAACAACATCCTCGATGTGGTCGATAGGAAGAAGGACTCGTTTCGGTAAGTGACGGGCAGCTCATGATAACACTCGTCCGTTCGGCGTAGGCTGCATTCCACGGGGATACATTTGACTATGTGTGCGACCTCGCCCGCGATCACCGCCATGTATCCAGGTCCCTTCATGACAGCGAATGCGAATTTCTCCGGCAAAATTCCGGACGTGGACAGAGCGTTCTGGAGGACTTGCCTCTCTAGGCTGCACCGTTGAGTTAGGATGTCCTTGTAAAGATTTTTCATCTGTAGTTTTACGTGTTTTTCCACGTAGACGAATTTCGAATTGATTTAGGAAAATATATCGAGGTTCGATACTGAGATCGGTTTCCGTGCCGCGAATGATTCTCCCTTTTGCGTCTCCAGGATGAACAGCTTTGGGTGCTCTGTGCGAATTAGTGTGTACCCGCACAGTTGGTATTCCGATCGTTTTGCCAGCGCGAACGTTGTTTCTTGAGTTGTCAATGTGTAAACGTCGGGTGAGTTCGCGTGGTCCCTGACTGACACTAGTTTTGTGGCCTTCCCCTCGTACAGGACATCGTACCGGTTGAAATTGCACGAGTCGGTCGGCTCGGTTTCCCAGAATGCACTATTCCCGTTAACGTCGATGCAGTGTCCATCAGCCAAGGCGCAGCGGGTTCCGGCCTGCAACACTATTTCGTCGGTCGCCAGGTTGACCGTTGCCTCGTAGCTTATGAGTGTAACGCTAACGGAGGCTTGCACAATGACGTTGTCCCATGTGCCGAAAGGATCGCTGTATTGCGTCCCGACGCACTTGCCGTCGACCGAGATGGATCCAGCCATGGTGATGCTCCTCGTTGTCGTGCTGTTTCGCTGTAGGCCGATGAGCTGTCCCGCGCTGCTGACCGACAGGATCCCCGTCTCGTGTATCCGTTGACAAGATCTTTCGTCTGTCTCATGGAGGTAGACCTGTCGTCCGTTGTGAACGATTGAGTTGTGGGAGTGCATTCCACAGTGGTAGATAGTCCTGTCTATCTCGATTCTGCACTGTGTGACCTTTGCGCTGTTGAAGTCCGTGAGCTGGAGCAGTTGAATATAGGTAGTCGTCGTTGTCGGCTCCGACAGTGGCACATCGCATTCCGCGACTCCGTTTAGAGATATGGTCGTAATGTTTAGCGTTGACCCGCCGCAATCGTAGCCGATCAGCCCCAGAACTTCCGTCATCCAGAAGAGGAGGAGGTATATTCCTGCCCTCATCCTGGAACAGAATGCACGTCCTCTGTTAACTCTCTTAGGTCTCTAGGTCGAACTCTTTCCACCTTCCACTGCATTCTCTTCGATGCTTCCGCGATACGCGGTCGTTAGGCTGGTTCGTGTTCCTCTTCATTCGGACCAGTTCCATCCCGCACTTGGTGCACCGCCAAACGCATCGGAGATGGGCGATGTGGTCCAGTCCTCCTTCGTCGAGGACCGTGATGTTGAGGCCGCTCCTTGTGTTAGTCTCAGCCATCAGATCAAGGTATATCTCCTCGTGCTCCAGACCTTCATCATACATGTTCACGAATATATATGCGTGGATCATCTCGTGGACGAGGGTTTCCACCATATCCTTGATCCTTCGTCCCGTCAACAATTTTCTTGAGAGAATAATTTGCGGGAACGACCGAGTTTCAGTGAGTCCTGCCTTGCTTGATAATTTAGAGGACCACCTCACGATGAATCCTCGAACCTTGTTCTCGAAATACTCCTTATTGTAGGACTTGAAGACCTCGTAGAGGTTGGGGAGCGGATTGGTCAGGATTCCCGCCAATTCCGAGGGGCTGTAAATAGGTCTCAGCGGTTTCTCCTCAATGACCGTGTTGCTCCTTGTTCGCTTCAAATTCGGTTGGCGCTTCATGTAGGGGCATGGCTTCGGCCGAACAAAGTCGCGTGTGGTAACCCGCATGGCTGACGAGATTTATTAACACTAAGCACTGAAGTTTGTTAAAGCTCACTATGGTGGAGTCTATTAACACTAATCACTAGAGGTTGTTAAAGCTCGCTGTGGTGGAGTCTATTAACACTAATCACTATAGTTTGTTAAAGCTCACTGAGGCTATTAACGGTAAACACTATTGTTTGTTAAAGCTCACTATAGTTGAGTCTGTTAACACTAAAAACTATTAATGATCACTATGACAGAGTCTATTGACACGAAAGCACCAGTAGAGTTTGTTAATGCTCACTACGGCAGAGTTTATTAACACTGAAAACACACTGAAGCTTCACAGTTGTTCGCGGCGCTTATGTGATCTTCGGTGCCTTCGGCGTCGTGGTGCTGGCTGTGGTCGAGTGGCGTCTGGCGTTGCTCCGTGCACGCTCCGTCGACTGCCACTGCGTGCGTCGAGTGGACTGGTGGAGGGGGAACCGAGCACTCTCGCCTCGTCGTGTCGGCCCACCGTGGTTCGGGAAATTCCCTTTTATTGGTGCAATACCTTTTTATGAATATATCCACCAAACGTTTTATTACTGATGGGTCTTTATCGCCAGTGTCACGGTATAATCGCGGTACAATTTTCCCCATGATGATTTTATATTTCTCTTTTGTTACACTTCCTCGAGTGTAATGAGGCATCAGTGTTGCCTCGACTTTCTTCTCGATCTCCTTTTGGCGTTGAACCTTTTCCCAGACCTGTCCTCTACTTGTTTTTCAACCGTCGAGTTTGGCAAGCTATCCAGGATCTGCAACCGGTTGTTGACCATGCGCACTCCGATTTTCTTCTTTATAGGCCCATTGGTTTCCTTAATTTCGAAGACTTCTGTTGCTGGTCCTCTCGTGGTGTGTTCCATCGTTGGCGAGGCACCAAACAGTGCCTCGAGGGTGGCTTGTCTCTTGGCTGCCTTCGCCATGGCTTTGCTGTGTGCGACCAAACTCTGGTGTTCGCTCATTCTTGATCAGATGGGTCTTCTCCGGAAGTTCCTCTTGCAATGACTGCCTGCTGCTAACTGTTGCTCCTCGACGTTGCCGCTCGGGTTGTAGCTGGCGAAGAAGAGGGGATTTTGCTCTCCCTTTACCACTCGTTCTCGTCCAGACAGCGTTTCCTTCTTAGCCGACGACGATCCATTTGCCGTGACATTTCTCCCTATGGCATCTCGCGGTTCTGTCGTGCGGCTGGTCAGTCTTCCCTTTGAATCGCACGATTTCAACTTCGCATTTGTTGCAGCGCCAAATCGTCTGTAGGTGCGAAATATGGTCTAATCCTCCCTCGTCGACGATGCTCACCTTGAGATTGGTCACTTCATTTATTTCCGTCATTAATTTCATGAAGTCTGGTCCGTGGTGCAGAGTGTTAACGCGCACAGTACAGTAAATAAATCCGTGGATCATCTCGTATAGGAGCGTCTCGACCATTACTTTAATTTTTCGGCCCACTAGGAGCGGTTTTGAGAGCGTGATTCTCGGAGATGGCCGTAGTACTGTTTTTCCTACTACCGTTTTCAGTCGAGAGGACCAACGCACATTGAATCCCTTAATTTCATCGCTGAAGAGCTCTCTGTTGTAGCTCTTGAAGATTTCTCTGAGGTCGGGAAGTGGCTCAGTTAATATTTCGGTCAGCTCCTCTAGACTATAAATCGGTCTGGGTTTATCCTCGGTGAGTATCTTATAAAGCTCTGTACACTGCGTCCCGCTTGTACCCGGTTGAGGTTCAGGTACAAGATCGAAACGCAATTCGGCATATCGCCTGGCTTTTGGTGGTTTAAGGTCGCGCGTTATTACTCTCATTATTAGTTTTACGCTCGTAGCTCTGAATTTATCACTTGGTCGCACTGAGTTTATTGTCTCGTCGCACTCGAGTTTATGGCTCGTCGCACTGTAAGTCTATTGCTCGTCGCACTGTAGTAAGTCTATTGCTCGTCGCACTGTAAGTCTATTGCTCGTCGCACTGTAAGTCTATTGCTCGTCGCACTGTTGGTCCGCTCCGTTGTCCGCCAGTTTTATTCCTGTAGATTGTTTTATGGCACGCTCCCTTTGCCCCTGCAGAGCGCCAACGGATGCTCTCCTGCTGGTGGAACGCTGAGCGCTTGGAGTTTCTTTTATGATTCGTGTAATTAATTCGGACGGAATGCGCGTAGCTGCGTCTCGGTTGTCCCTAGAACATAGATTCGCTTGGGTCGTATGTTGAAATACACCCCAAAACACCTGCGTACGAAGGGCACTCCTCCACAACGTGGAAGAGATACGGAGCATATTCTTCACTGGGGGAATGAATTAGTATCCGAGCTACTGAAACGACGGGTCCTTCACTGGTCAGGAGAGTTATAGTTCCGACGGAGTGGAGTACGACTCCTGGACTTAGTGCACTTATTTTTACTAAATTTATTTCGTAATTGAGATCGACCATGAATGTGCCCACGCCGTTAGCCAGTTGGGGAGAGTGAATTACTTCCTCTATTTCAGGATATGGCTCGTTTGGTGCTGGCAGACCCATCTCGAATTCTCGGCGAACCATTGTTCCGTTTCCTCCGCGATTCCAAGGACTTGGCGTTGGATTCCTCTGGAACAAGAGGTTTCCGACTATAGTCTCGTAAGACGCAACTTGTTGGTGTGAACGATTCTGGGTTTGCTGTTATAATTAATTTTTACGTTCCCGCCGGATAGTATTTCGATGACCTCATAGGGGCCCGTATATTGGTCGCAAAATTTGCCCGTACTTGGTTCTTTTAGCATAAGCACTTTGCTTCCGATCCCGAAATTCTGTGGATTTACTCGTCGATCGTAGTACTGCTTGGAGCGCTCTTTGGCTACTTTCAAGTTTTCTGCTGCAAGTTCCTGTAGACCGTGGACCTTATTGAAGAGTTTCTCGAGGTATTCGGTGTATGTCACATCCTGGTGCTCTTCGATTTGCGTATGCGTCGACGGCTGTCGAGCTGTTTTGCCGAAGACCAGCTCGAACGGTGTGAATCCCGTTCCCTCGTGTTGACTGGTATTATACGAGAACATCGCAAGCTCGATAAACTCGTCCCAGTCGTGATGGTCGTCCACGTACTGCTTCAAATATTCAGCGAGCACATGATGCGATCGCTCAATCGATCCGTTCGTTTGAGGATGGTATGCCGTCGTACGATATTGCCTGATTCTGAATTTCTTCGCCAAAGCCTTCATCAGACTGCTGGTGAAATTGCTGCCCTGGTCCGTCAGAAGTCCTCGGGGCGCCCCGAAACGGCTGATAAATTGCTTGGCGAAGGCGTCGGCTATGTCCACGGATGACGCCTTTGCCAATGGGATCGCGAGGGAATATTTGGTAAGTAAGTCCTGTATGGTTAGGATGTACAGGTTGCCCTTCTTCGTGGTTGGAAATGGCCCGACTATATCCATTGATATTTTGTCGAAGGCGCTTCCCGGAGTGTCCGTGATCACCATTGGCTGCTTGGTCTTGATGCGGACGAGTTTTTTGAGTTGGCATCCACGACAATGCTGTATATATTCTTGTACCTGGGTTTTCATGTTCTCCCAGTAATAGTTTCCGCGAATACGTTTGTACGTTTTATTTACGCCGTTATGACCACCGATCAACGAATCGTGGTTTTCCTGAATAATGTCCCTTCTCTCGGCTTCGGGAGGGACCCTGACCAGTTGATTGCAGATCGTCAGTGTTAACGGCAGATCACACAGGGTGTTTGTTAACCGATTTTGTATTTCTGCCCAAGCCAGATTGTCGATCATATTTGTTTTCGCGATGCTAACCGATCCTAAGCCTAACTCTACTACGACGTCTCTCAGCGATTCGAAGGATTCTACTAAATCCTCTAACGCCGTATTAGCTCGTAGGTCTGCTTTGACCGGAAGTGCGATTAAATTTTTCGATTTTTCGGTTCTGACGTTTGCTCTCGTTAAATGTAAGTTTGCTAGGACTGGTAATCTGCCCGAAGCAGCTAAATCTTTGGCTCCATTATCGATAGGTTGTCCCTTTGTGGTAACGAAAAATATTAAATTATCTTTTCGCATCACTAAGCAATCCCGAATTTCTTTTACCGCGAAAGCCTCCGCTCGAGGTACGGCTTCGTTTTGTTCGTACGGTATATTAGGATGATCGAAGATTTCGCTATCCGAATCGCTTTCGGAATTTGGTTCGTTCGACGTTTCTGACCTATCGTCCCTGATTTCTGTTTCGAGTGAAGAAATTTCGTGATTCGACTCGGAGTGTTCGATCATTTGTGAATTATCCTGTGGATCTGGTACGCTAGCAATATTATTTTCATTTGCTGGACTAAGGTCTGCTGAAGGCCTAACGATACCATTATCTTCCGCGTTTCGGTTTGCTTCGCTTGCAGGTAAATCGGGTGAATTACCTGTACTGTTTAATACCGTTGTGTTTTCAGGGCTAACGGAACGATCTGAGGGATCGTTAGTAACGTCTTTAGGCTGATTTTCCCGATTATTTTGATCGGAAACGGTTGCCGGATCTGCCTCGGATTTTTGGATATTTGATATATCTGATATATCGCCAGAGCTGTACTCCTGCGTTTGTATTTCGGAAGTTACTATTGAGTCCGAGGCATCGGAACCTTCGATCGCCGGATTTGGTAAAACGCCTGTTTCTGCAGGAAGTCTACTAGGTTTCGATTCTACTGGTTTATCCGGTCCCTCCGGCTTCTTTTTCGGCTTAAACTCGAAAATCGCGTCGGAGTCTGAATCGGATATTTGTTGTTTCGTCCGTTTTGTTGGAGACGATTTTCCCGGTGTGAACCTAATTGTTTGACCAGGAACAGGGTCTGGCGGATTCTCCTTTTCCTTTTTCCTAGGGATCTCGTCGGAGTCCGTATCAGATATTTGCTGTTTTGCGCGTTTTCTAGGTACAGATTTAATTTCTTCATCAGAGTCGGAGTTTGGCGGATTCCCCTTTTTCTTTTTCGCGGGTATCTCGTCGGAATCCATTTCGGATGGATTCTCTCTCGTTCGGAACCGTATAGGCATAACTATCAATACTGATTTTTCGTTTACAGGTGTTTCTATTTCAGGCGGATTACGCGACAGAGCGTCGGCGTTACTGTTTACTCTACCTGGTTTGTATACAATTTTATATTCGTAGTTTGCGAGTTTTAGCCGCCAGTGGACTAATCTGTTCGCCGGGTCTTTTACTGAATCGAGCCATACTAATGGCTTGTGGTCGGTCACGAGAGTGAACTCTCGGCCGTAAATATATGGTCTGAAATGTCCTACGCAATAAACGATCGCCAATAACTCTTTTTCGATTGTAGAATAATTCAATTCCGCGTTTGACAATGTTCGCGATGCGTATGATATTGGTTTGTCGGAACCGATTTTGCCCTGACTAAGGATACCGCCTATCGCGATATTCGACGCGTCGGTTGTTATAATAAAAGGACGAGTAAAATCAGGATACTGCAATACCGGTTCTTTGCACAAGGCATCTCTGAGCTTAATGAATGCGTCCTCTTGTTTTTGAGTCCACTTGAAGATTGCCTCCTTTTTAAGCAACTGCGTCAAAGGCCTAGCGATCGCTGAAAAGTTTTCCACGAACCGGCGGTAATAGCCCGCTAACCCGAGGAACTGTTTGATCTTTTTCGGACTGGTTAAGCGCGGATAGTTTTTTATTGCTTCGATCTTTTTGGGGTCTGGTTTTACCCCGTCCTCACTTATTACGTGGCCGAGATATGCTACCTCCTTGCGCAAAAACTCACACTTATCCGGCTGTAACTTCAGGTTCGCTTTTCGCAATCGCTCGGCGAGTTTGTTGAATTTAATTTCGTGCTCTCGTAGTGAGCTGGCATATATCACTATATCGTCGAGGTAAACGAAGAGCTCGTTACCCTGCAGACCGCACAATGCACGGTCCATCAGTCTTTGGAAAGTTGCCGGAGCATTTTTGAGCCCAAACGGCATACGATTAAACTGATAGTGCCCGAATGGCGTTGAAAATGCGGTTTTGTGTGCATCGGAAGGATGCATACGGATTTGGTGAAAACCGCTCGCTAAATCAAATACAGAAAAATATTTCGCGCTACCCAACTGGTCGAGAATTTCCGTTATATTAGGAAGCGGGTAGGCGTCGCCGATTGTTTTCTCGTTCAAGTTTCTGTAGTCAATTACCATCCTCCATCTCGGTTTTCCCTGTGAATCGGCCTTCTTTGGCACGATCCAGAGTGGAGAGCTGTATGGGGATTCGGATGGTTCTATAATTTTCCCGTCTATGAGCTCGCCGATTTGTTTCGCGATCTCATCCTTGTGAGCCGGAGGGAATCGATATTGGCGAGTGAACACGGGTTGATCGTCGGTCGTAGAAATGTTATGCTCGACCGCGTTCGTGTGATCTAAAAAATGTCCCGGAATATAGAATAGATCCGAGTTTTTCTCAATCAATTTTTCGACGCTTACTCGCTCTTCGGCGTTGAGATCCTCGAGTCGTAGTAAGTCTTTGACTTGTTTTACGCGTTCGCCCTCGACCCGCAAAACAAGGTGGTCGTGCGTCTGCTGACTGATTTTGTGACAATCCGGATCTTGTACGCTAAGTATTTCACCGGATTGACAGCAATCTTGCGAAACATACCCCAAATTGGGATCGCAGAGCTCGAAAGCCTCTAGGGTCACTGCCGGAACAGTGAGCTCTACGTCCTCGTCGTTGGTATTTATCGCCATCAGACACGCCACGCCGTTATTATTTGATGCTAACGTGTTTCCTAAGAAAATTCCGTTTCCTGCATCTAAACGGGGAATATAACCCTCTTTTACTTCGGGATTCTTTACCCTAACATAATAGACTACGCGAGATCTCCCGGGTATTACCACGGTTTCGCGATTTTTAAACGGGAGTGATTGGTTTTTCTACCGGACCACTTCCTCGTCCCAATCGATTGTCGCGCGGTTTTTTGCGTGGAATTCTGAACCGAGAATAGCGCCCTGCCTGATCGGAAATTCGTCCCTGACCACGTGAAATTCTGATTCGGTCTCCTTAATATTAATCGATGTTGAGCCCATGGTGAACACAGGTACGTCTGAGATTCCTCTGAGCTTCAATATATCGTTCTGGTCTATTATGACATCCGGATTTAACGCTCCTAATTTTACGAGATTTGGGTCGGAACCGGAGTCAACGAGAAAGTCAGTAATTTTTTTCAATTGTGGAGACTCGATTTCGACCGTGGGGGTGAATGATTGTTTCCCTAGGCGGATGTGGACGGATCGGACGTTTCGCACGCGATATTTACCGTGCGCACCGGGCGCTCTGACGTTATTTTCTCCGCTCGGTTCGCGCCGGGATTTTCCGAGCGGGGATTCGCGTTTCCCGCGTTACGCTTCTCGTCGTTCTGTTTTTTATAACATTGGGTAATTACGTGGCCTAGCTTCGCGCAATAGTCACAGGAGGGTCGCGGTTTCGCGTCGCGGCTTTTGCCCCAATTCTGCGTGCTGGTTAGGTTTTTATTGCTTTGTTGGGGATTATCGTTGGCTCTCGGTCGTTGTGGCCGTTTCTCGGGGTATTTGGCCCAACAGTCCTCGGATTTATGGCCCTTTTTATTGCAATTGCCGCAGATTAGGGTATAGCGCGCCACGATTGATTTAACGTTGGTCTGCGAGGTGTTTTTAGTCTCCGAGCGCGTTTCTTTGAAATTTACGCGATCCGTCTCGATCTCTTTTTCGATTCTTACCGCGTTTGAATAGGCTGCGGCGAGTGTTGCACAGCCTTCTAATTTAAGTCGGAGTCTAAAATCTGGGGGTAAACCGGCAACAAAACACTCGAGGGTCACGTTTTCGAGTATTACTTGTCGAGTCCGCGAAGTCGCGCCGTTGTCGGGTATCTCTTCTTCCGTTATGGCGGCGTGGAGGTCTTTTACTCGACTTATATAGTCGATAATGTGTTCGTTTTTGGTTTTTGTTATATTGCCTAGTTCTCCTCGGTACTGATTGAGCGATTTTGATGCACCGAAGACTTCTTTTAACCGATCTGTGAAAGCTTTTATGTCCGTGAAGGAATCGTCCTCCATCGCAGTGTACGCACGGCCCTTGAGTTTATTGCGGAGAAGCCGCGTCAAAGTTATTTCTAATTCCGCGGGAAACATATCTCTGGCCCGTTTGCACGCCCGAACGAATTTTAGCACCGATATATTCTCTCCGGAGAACATAGGGATTCCCTCGAGGATATCTTTGAAGGAAAGACGCGGGTGATTCGGGTCATGGTGACTCGAACTAGCTTGATTATTTGACGGAACCCGGGTCACTGACGGGTGAGCTCTTGCTACTCGATCGCTAAGACGTGACATGTCACCTTTAATTACATTGAGCTCTGTTACTACTTTCGTTAATACGTCGTTAAATCCAGACGCTTGTGGCGCGTCCGCTTCGAGGGTCTCGCTGGACTGACTATTATTATTTAGTGTTGCCTGATGTTGAATTTCGAGCTCGCGTTGGGCCAGGTCCGCTTCCATATCGAGCAACCTACGTTTTTCCGCGGTTAATTGCTCGTGCAGAGCCCGCAATTCCTCTTCGCTGAGGGTCGGCATTCTGGTATCTAACTATTCACGATTGACTATTTTCAGTGTGAGAAATTTAGCGACGTTTGCCAGGAATACTGGTCGGAACCGTTTCTATGCGTGTCAAATGTGATTTGTTTCAAATAAATATTCTAAAATGATAAAAAGAACGTTCCGAAATTATTTTCGCAAATTGTAAACCGATTTTACAACGATTTTGCGATAGTTTTACTATGATTTTACTATGATTTTATAATAATAATTTTTCAAAGAATTTACACTGATTTTACGCTGATTTTACGCTAATTTTACACCGATTCTATAATGATTTTACACATCCAGCAGCGAATCCCACCGCTGTCACCAGAAAATCTAACCTGTTACGTCGCGATTTATGTTATTTACGGTTTTTTTCCCATTTTACGTTTCAGAAAAATCCCAGATCAACGAGTGAGCACTTGTAACCGATTATGATTGGATGCTCCAAGGTTTAAACCGGAATGCGCCGGTTAGGGATCGGAGCAGCACTGGATGTGTGGGCCTTTTATATTTGATTTCGGGGATCTCCGTTATTGGGAGGTATAGCTTACCTTATTTCTTTTTGTTGAATGGCAGGTGATGAGCTTCTCGGGCGTAGCGGGTTGAAGGCCCTATTTACCAAGGACCAGCTCTGGAGAAGACGCAGGGGATGGCCTGTCCTCGTTGATTACCGTTGAGGCGTCCGAGGTGTCGTCGTCCTCGATGACTGGCTCAGGATATGCCAGAAGATGCCGTATTTGTGTTTTCACGGGTTGGTCGTCGTGCGGATAGTCTCGGATTATGAGAATTTTGTGATTGACCAAAATGACGTCCGATACGATAGTCGGCGGATTTCTCGTAGCGATCCTGTTCTCGACAGGAATGGAATTTTCACCAGCGACGTCCACTATATTGTTCCGTTGTTCTGCGGTCAACGTGGGTACGGCGGAAATTCGAGAAACCTGGGCCGTTATTAAGCGACCCTTTCCACGTGAATTTACGTTCGTTATGACAGTAGTTCGGCCTCCACGCAATTGGACTTTTCGCTTTATGCGTCTATGATCCATTAAATATTATAAAATACGACTAGTTCACATTTGTTGCCATCCATTTACGGGGTTTAGGAAAGGATTTAACGTTAATGTAATTATATTATTGTCCTTAACTAGGAAGCTTGCAATCTCATTTTTATCAAACTCAATCGGCGTTGAGTTTGATTTCTATAAGATTCAATGGTTTTAAGCATAGGTATCTTAGTAATTCTATTATCCTTAACTATGAAGCTTGCAATCTCATTTTTATCAGACCCTGTCGGTGTCGAGTCTGATTTCTATAAGATTCAATGTTTTTAAGCATAGGTCTCTTAATAATTTTATTATTCTTAACTAGGAAGCTTGCAATCTCATTTTTATCAGGCTCAATCGGTATTGAGGCTGATCTATATAAGATTCAATGTTTTTAAGCGTATGTGTTTTAATAATTCTAGTATTCTTAACTAGGAAGCTTGCAATCTCATTTTTATCAGACCCAGTCGGTGTCGAGTCTGATTTCTATAAGATTCAATGTTTTTTAAGCATAGATGTCTTATCGACTTAGTAGTCCTATAGTCCTTAACTAGTTCGTATCGGATTGGTTTTGGAATGATGATATAGATTTTGGAGTCAACAAATGTGAAATGCTCGTGATTCACTATGAACTGTCCAATGCTGTGGTTAGCCTCACTGTACTTACGTGGTTATTACTTGATGAGTGGAGGCGCGGTGCCTCTGATGGATCGGCGGTTGTCGTTTATTGTCGAGGGACGGATTTTACGGATTATTATATTTTATCGTTTTTATTGATTCGGATCGTTAGGATGCGAAAGGTATATATTTTGATATTTATTGTAGTAATATGAACTGTACGCTAAAGATATCTTGTATCGGTTAATTACCGCCTGGTCGCAGCCAGGTATCAATCGCGATTTTTCTATTTAATTGTAGAATATAAAAAGGTGATTGTTATTTATAACAATGGGATACCGAGGTTCGCGAGAGTCTCTTCGAGAGCACTCTTTCAGTCGAGCGCCGGTGTCGAGAGTCGTAGAAGAACTGAAGATCCATGGTCCAGGCTCCCGCTCCGCGAGTCTCCCGAGTCCGCGGCTGGTGGCGGGGAGGCCCTCGCGGATTCGCTCCGCTGCTCTGGCCAATGGTGCGCTGCCCACAGCGTGCCTTCCCGTGGTGGGGGCAGCCGGTCGCGGTATTGCTGCTCCCGTGCTGTCCCTTGAGTGGGGGCCGCCGTGTTCTCGCGGCAGTGCAATGAATTATGGTGGGGACAGCCGCTGGTGTCTTGCTGTCCCTTGAAGTGGGGGCCGCCGTGTTCTCGCGGCAGCGCGATGAATGATGGTGGGGGCAGCCGCTCGCGGTACCGCTGCACCCGTGCTGTCCCTTGAGTGGGGGCCGCATTGTCTCGCAGCACCATATGAATGACGGTGGGGGCAGCCGCTCTTGGTACTGCTGCACCCGTGCTGTCCCTTGAGTGGGGGCCGCCGTTGTCTTGCGGCACCATATGAATGACGGTGGGGGCAGCCGCTCTTGGTACTGCTGCACCCGTGCTGTCCCTTGAGTGGGGGGCCGCCGTTGTCTTGCGGCACCATAAGAATGACGGTGGGGGCAGCCGCTCTTGGTACTGCTGCACCCGTGCTGTCCCTTGAGTGGGGGCCGCCGTTGTCTTGCGGCAGCCTGATGGATGATGGTGGGGCAGCTGCCTGCAGTCTCGCTATAGCCGTGGTGTCCCCTGAAGTGGGGGCCGCCTTTGTCCCACGGCAGCGCGATGGTGGGGTCAAGCCGCGCATGGAGCCCTGTGCTGACGCAGCATCCCACGGGTCTGAGTCCCAACGGCCACCGAGCTTCTCGGGATCGCCTTATCGGTGGCGGTTCTCGAACCTCTTATCGGAGTTGCGTCCGGTCTCGCTGTAGCTGTGCCGTTGATCGTGCTACTGCCTTTGTCCCATGGCTCCGCTTCTTGGAGAGCTGCTATCGGTGACGATTCTCGGAGTTGCGTCGGGACTGCGTCCGGTCTCACGGTGGTCGTGCCGTTGCAGTGTCCAGCGGGTTCGCTTCTTGCGGGGGGCCCTTATCGGTGACGATTCTCGGAGTTTTGTCGGGACTGCGTCCGGTCTCACGGTGGTCGTGCCGTTGCAGTGTCCAGCGGGTTCGCTTCTTGCGGGGGGCCCTTATCGGTGACGATTCTCGGAGTTTTGTCGGGACTGTGTCCGGTCTTATGCTCGCTTCGCCATCCGATACATTATTAATGAGGCTTATTGTTAATGTAAATATTTTAGTCGTTAAGGCCTATTGCATGATTAATACATTGTGTGATTAGCCTAGCGTATGTACCTATATTGTTATATATAAATGTTTAATTATAATTTCTTATTTAATAATTAATAATAAAGGCATTATTTGTGGTTTATTGGTATTACCACTGCGCCTATGCCGATATTTCGGGTGGTGCGTTTATTCTCCTAGGCGTGGGATAATAACTAATTATTGACAATCGTCACATTAATATTAATAAAGGATAATATCCCATTGATATCTGGCGCCGTCGAGTATCCTCTCTATATGACACTCCGGCGTTTAGCGTATTAAGAATGTGTTTGGAATTATTTTATTAATAATTTTATTTATTATTAATGATATTTATTTATTTTGCGCCGTAGAGTGTCGTGTCTATGCGACACTCCGGCGTTGCGCGTATCAAAAATGTATTTAAAATGATTTACTGATAAATTCTATTATTGTTAATATTATTTATTTATTATGGTTTTGTGCTGCTGAGTATCGTCTCTATATGAGACTCTGGTGTTGCGCGCATTAAAAATATATTTGATATTATTTATTGCTAATTTTATTTATTGTTAAGAATGTTGATTTATTATGGGTTGTGCCGTCGAGTGTCGTGTGTATGCGACACTCCGGCGTTGAGCGTATTAAAAATGTATTTGAAATTATTTATTAATAATTTTATTTATTATTAATAATGTTTATTTATTGTGGAAGTGAATTCCTAATGATTGGTTGTCGCATTTTTAAATTTTCTTAGTGATTCTGAGCCAATTCGCGCTTTCCATTCGCGCCAGAGGGTTTATTTCCAGATCTTCCAAGGTCATGCGCCTTTTTAACAAACCGTTAACAGTGGCCAAGAAATGCGTCAAAAAACGTTGTGTTGCTTAGCACCTAAAGTGACCACAAGGACATTCCGCTTCTAGTAGCGTGCTCGGATTTTGTTAAAAGCTCGCGGTTTCATTTTTACAGCAACCTAAAGTTCAACAAATTTTCCTTGTGTCTTACCCGTGGCCGTATGGATTTCGCGTCGCCACTCACATTATATTTATGCCCTCTAGGGTGATATTGCTTATGATTATTATTTATTTATTGTTTATTGTTGTTTATAGTTTGTTATTATTTGTTTAAGCTGATTGCTGTTAATTATTATTAATAATTATATGATAACGCGATATGACGATACTACATTGTTTGCAGAATCATGCATAATAGCTAATTGTCCCAAAAAAAAAAAAAATTTGTGTGAGTACGGATTACTCTTTCTGTCCAACATTCGACCCAGGACGTAACACTCTTTATACGAAAGTTGAGGCGTTGCGCGTCCTTGCGGAGCCACGTAGGGTGGCGGAGGTGCTTGCGGGGTACGAACAGGTGTCGGTGGACCAGTTGTTTGACGCCGAATATCGCGAAGTTCTGCGATGTCTGTTTTTACATTATTTAACTCTTGCATTATTGCACGGAGGGCGTCTGTGAATTGTGTCGTCGCTGGGTCTACCGCGGCGGCGGCCCCTTTTTCGGATTCTTCATGTTGGAGGGAAGCTAAGCGCTCGGCTTGTTGCTTTTCCCTCTCGATGTGTTCGCGTTCGCGGCGTAGCACTTGTCTGTACTTATTTTCCGCGTCGCGTTCGCGACCCTGAATGGCTTCCTCTTGTTCAGCGAGTCGCTGTTGTTTTATAATGAGTTGCTCTTGGAGGATGGCTATTTCCTCCTCCGTAAGAGGCTTCTGTGTTTTTCCGGAGCGTGTTTCCGGCATTTTTTTTATTTTTATTTTATAATTTTATAATTACTACTAGCTAACGAAAGGATTCGCATGAGTTCGGAACAGCGAATGAAGTTATCCCACCGCTGTCACCAATAAATTTAATCTGTTACGTCTCGGGGAACGCGTTCGGGTTTTTTAAAAACGAAACAGACAAGTTAGCCTCGTTTCGACGGGAATGCGCCCATCGGGGATGAGACTATATCGCTGTTACTGCTCGCTCGAGATTCCTTTCATTCGATTAAAACTTACCTTATGTTTCAGGTTCTGGCTGTACGTGGATTGGCGATCCAAGGATCGGCGTAGCGGGTTGAGAAGTTCGGTTCTCGTCTCTAGTCTAAGGTGACGATCGGGATATGCGGCTCTTTGTGGTCCGCAGCGATGAGAGTCGTTTGAAGAGCGAGAACACGGGTGGCTTCCTCGATGATAACGAGCTTTTGCACTCGCGCGAAGAATCGTATATCCGATACGATTCGCGGCCCGGAGGCTTGTTTATATTCGGCGAACGCGACGGTTGAGATCGTCTCGAGTTCGCGATAGAGTTTGGAGACTGCTGGCACGTTATGCCCGGTCACTGCACGTTGTTTACCGCAGGCGATAGCGATAGCCCGGCGAATCTGTCGCTTCACACCGCCTCGTCGTCTGCCCATGAAGGATATTTACGTTATTTGAAATGTAACTCCTCACCGAGTCGAATTCTTTGATGAAGGAGCGGCGGATGCGCGAGTGAGCGTACTTAGCGTGCACGGTAAAGAGCACAACGAAAGTCTCTCGAGAGGGACGGAGATAGCGAATCCAGTGTGCACGTTGAAGAGCACAACGGTGATTCTATGGAAAATATGGAAGTTTAGCCTTTCGGCTGAGGACTCTGCGTGCACGAGGAGAGCACAGCGAGAGTCGAGGACGTAGGATAGGTTTTTCTGATGAGGAATGAGTCAGCGTGCACGGGGGGAGCACAACGAAACTTTTGGGTTTGAACGATAGAATGTTCTACTCGGCGAAAGGTTACTCTTGGCGACGAGGAGAATTGATTTTAGGTTTTCGAAATAAATCTCACTTGGTTAATAGGAAAAAGTGGAATATATTGCAAGATGAAAATATGAGTCGAGGTAATTACAAAGATCTTACACGACGCTAGATCGCGGAGCAAATAGCGTTACACAGTCGATGCGCGAATACTTTCTACTAAGTTTAATTCTCGCCTGGAGCTTCACTTTCCGTACGTCGCTTCTCAGGATATCCGCGTTACGCGTGTCTGTACTCAGCCGGACATAGGTTCGTCCACGGTCAGAGGTTCGCTGCTTACTGCTCGAAGAAGCGCTGCCGCTGCTTTTAAGGCCTCGCTTGTTCGCGCGTATGGTGGTGGGGGGTACGGAGCACGTGACGCAGCACGCGGTGCTCGGGGTGCGAGGTACCCTCGCGCTATCTCTCTCGCATTGAGGTGAGTCACCCCGCTGGTCAAGGGGCGACGGTGACGTCGTCCCGCTTTCGCTTTTACAACCCCCGGGTGAGTCGCCTCAGGGATGACTATTTTATTACCTTATTTTTCTAGATTATGAATGCGTCACTCCCACAGGTGTTCGAGCATGCTGGCCGACCAGGGTGGATGACGCATACCGAAATATCAAAAATAAATGAGTATACGTATATATATGAATATGTATAGTAGAAATATATGTGTATATATGTATCTATCTATGTGCTACATGTACACCGTTGTTTTGAATGTGTTGGTGTAACACAAGCGTGAGGGTTGATGCTGGGACGTAACAAATCATAATACGAGTTGGAATCTCTACAGGGAGCGTAAACCTCAAATATTCGATTTCGGTATAAAGCGACTTTGCGTTCGATTGAGGCATGATTGGATGCCCCAAACGCACGGATCTTGCGTATTTGCATAGAATAAAGTATTTTTCATATCATAATGCGAGTTGGAATGCCTACAGCGAGCGTAAAACTAGAATATTCGACTTCTTCATAAACGAGTTTGCGTTCGATTGGGGCCTGTTTGGCTACTCCAAACGCATGAATCTTGCGTATTTGAATAGAATAAAGTGTTTTCCATCTAATAATACGGGCTTGAACGCCTACAGCGAGCGTAAAACTCGAATATTCTACTTCTTTATAAACGACTTTGCGTTCGATTGGAGCCTGTTTGGCTACTCCAAATGCATGAATTATGCGTATTTGCATAGAATAAAGTGATTTCCATCTCATAACGCTTGAACGCCTACAGCAAACGTAAAACTCAAATATTCGACTTCTTTATATAAACGAATTCGCGTTCGATTGGAGCCTGTTTGGCTACTCCAAACACATGAATCTTGCGTATTTGAATAGAATAAAGTGTTTTTCAAAATCATAATACGAGTTTGAATGTCTACAGGGGGCGTAAACCTCGAATATTCGATTTCCGTATAAAGCGACTTTGCGTTCGATTGAGGCATGTTTCGCTGCCCCAAACGGCACGGATCTTGCGTATTTGCATAGAATAAAGTGTTTTTCATATCATAATACGATCTGGAATGCCTACAGCAAGCGTTAAACTGAAAAGTACGATTTCGGTATGAAGCGACTTTGCGTTCAATTGGGGCTTGTTTGGTTACTCAAAACGCACTAATCTTGCGTGTTAGCCCAGAAGGAAGTGTTTTTCATCTCATAATACGAGCTGGAACGCCTACAGCGAGCGTAAAACTCGAATATTCTACTTCTTTATAAACGACTTTGCGTTCGATTAGGCCCTGTTTGGTTACTCCAAAAAAATTAATTATGCGTATTTGCATAGAATTAAGTGTTTTTCATATCATAATACGAGTTGGAATGCCTACAGCGAGCGTAAAACTCGAATATTCGACTTCTTCATAAACGACTTTGCGTTCGATTGGGGCCTGGTTGGCTACTCCAAACGCATTAGTCTTGCGTATTTGCATAGAGTAAAGTGTTTTCCATCTCATAATGTGAGCTTGAACGCCTACAGCGAGCGTAAAACTCGAATATTCGACTTCTTCATTGACGACTTTGCGTTCGATTGGGGTCTGTGTGGCTCCTCCAAACGCATGAATCTCGCGTATTTGAATAGAATAAAGTGTTTTTCGAAATCATAATACGAGTTTGAATGGCTACAGGGAGCGTAAACCTCAAATATTCGATTTCGGTAACGCATTAATCTTGCGTATTTGCATAGAGTAAAGTGTTTTCCATCTCATAATACGAGTTTGAACGCCTACAGAGAGCGTAAAACTCGAATATTCGACTTCTTCATAAACGACTTTGCGTTCGATTGGGGCCTGTTTGGCTACTCCAAATGCATGAATTATGCGTATTTGCATAGAATAAAGTGTTTTCCAGCTCATAATACGGGCTTGATCACCTACAGCGAGCGTAAAACTCAAATATTCGATTTCTTTATAAACGAATTTGCGTTCGATTGGGGCCTGTTTGGCTACTCCAAACGCATGAATCTTGCGTATTTGCACAGAATGAAGTGTTTTTCATCCTATAATATGAGCTGGAACGCCTACAGTGAGCGTAAAACTCAAATATTCGATTTCGGTATAAAGCGCCTTTGCGTTCGATTGGAGCCTGTTTGGCTACTCCAAACGCATTAATCTTGCGTATGTGGATAGAGTAAAGTGTTTTCCATCTTATAATACGAGCTTGAACGCCTACAGCGAGCGTAAAACTCGAATATTCGACTTCTTCATAAACGACTTCGCGTTTGTTTGGGGCCTGTTTGGATACTCCAAACGCATGAATCTTGCGTATTTGAATAAAATAAATTATTTTTCAAAATCATAATACGAGTTTGAATGTCTACAGGAAGCGTAAACCTCAAATATTCGATTTCGGTATAAAGCGACTTTGCGTTCGATTGAATGCCGCTAAAGTTGGCAACGTTGCAGCAACGAAATGACCTCATCTGTCAATGTTATGCGCTGCAGATCACACCAATTTTACTTTTAATGTTTATTTGAATGCCAGGATGTGTTTACGAGCTGCATTTATATCAAGAACTTTTCTTATTCTTTCTTCAAAATGTTCACCAATTTTTAGAAGAATGGGTCGTGCAAATAAGTTATTATAGCGTAATAAATATAAAGCCAGAAAACGGTTGACATTGAGAGGCCCGTAATTTTTTTTTGGGACCGACTTCGGAGCCAAATTTGACTCGATAATTATCCTCAGGCTTTATCAAAAATGCTCACCAAGTTTTAGGAGGATCTTTCGTGCGGAAACCTTTCTACAAGCTTACAACGGTGAGCTGAAAAATAGTTTGATCTTGAGAGGCCCGTAATTTTTTTCTTGGGACGGACTTCCGAGCCAAATTTGACTCAATAATTCTCCTCAGGCTTCATTAAAAATGCTCACCCAGTTTTACGAGGATCTTTCGTGCGGAAAGCTTTCTACAAGCTTACAACGGTGAGCTGCAAAATAGTTTGATCTTGAGATGCCCGTAATTTTTTTTTGGGACCGACTTCCGAGCCAAATTTGACTCGAGAATTTTCCTTACCCTTCAAAAAAAATGTCTCACTGTTTTAGGAAAATCTTTCGTGCGGAAAGCTTTCTACAAGCTTACAACGGTGAGCTGAAAAATAGTTTGATCTTGAGAGGCCCGTAATCTTTTTTTGGGACCGACTTCCGAGCCAAATTTGACTCGATAATTTTCCTTAGGCTTAAAAAATAAATCTCACGAAGTTTTAGGGGAATCTGTCGTGCGGAAAGCTTTCTACAAGCTTACAATGGTTAGCTGAAAAATAATTTGACCTTGAGAGGCCCGTAATTTTTTTTGGGACCGACTTCCGATCCAAATTTGACTCGATAATTTTCTTCAGGCTTCATCAAAAATCCTCACCAAGTTTTAGGAGGATCTTTCATGTGGAAAACTTTCTACAAGCTTACAACGGTGAGCTGAAAAATAATTTGATCTTGAGATGCCCGTAATTTTATTTTGGGACCGACTTCCGAGCCAAATTTGACTCGATAATTTCCATAGGCTTCAAAAAAAATGTCTCACCAAGTTTTAGGAGAATCTTTCGTGCGGAAAGCTTTCTACAAGCTTACAACGGTGAGCTGCAAAATAGTTTGATCTTGAGAGGCCCGTAATTTTTTTTTGGGACCGACTTCCGAGCCAAATTTGACTCGATAATTTTCCTTAGGCTTAAAAAAAAAATGTCTCACCAAGTTTTAGGAGAATCTTTCGTGCGGAAAGCTTTCTACAAGCTTACAACGGTGAGCTGAAAAATAGTTTGATTTTGAGAGGCCCGTAATTTTTTTGTTGGGACCGACTTCCGAGCCAAATTTGACTCTATAATTCTCCTCAGGCTTCATCAAAAATGCTCACCAAGTTATAGGAGGATCTTTTATGCGGAAAGCTTTCTACAAGCTTACAACGGTGAGCTGAAAAATAGTTTGACCTTGAGAGGCCAGTCATTTTTTTTGGATCGACTTCCAAGCCAAATTTGACTCGATAATTTTCTTCAGGCTTCATCAAAAATGCTCACCAAGTTTTATGAGAATCTTTCGTGCGGAAAGCTTCCTACAAGGTTACAACGATAATCCGAAAAACAGTTTGTCCTTGAGAGGCCCGTAATTTTTTTTTAGGACCGACTTCCGAGCCAAATTTGTCTCGATAATTCTCCTCAGGCTCCATCAAAAATGCTCACCAAGTTTTAGGAGGACCTTGGTGTGGAAAGCTTTCCACAAGCTTACAACGATGAGCTGAAAAATAGTTTGACCTTGAGAGGCCCGTAATTTTTTTTGGGGCCGACTTCCGAGCCAAATTTGACTCGATAATTCTCCTCAGGCTCCATCAAAAATGCTCACCAAGTTTTAGGAGGATCTTTGGTGCAGAGAGCTTTCTACAAGCTTACAACGGTGAACTGAAAAATAGTTTGACCTTGAGAGGCCCTTAATTTTTTTTTTTTGGGACCGACGTCTGAGCCAAATTTGACTGGATAATTTTCCTTGGGCTTCATAAAAAATGCTCACCCAGTTTTAGGAAAATCTTTTTTGCGGAAAGCTTCATACAAACTTACAACGATAAGCCGAATAATCGTTTGACCTTGAGAGACCCATAATTTTTTTTTCGGACCGACTTTCCAGCCAAATTTGACTCGATAATTCTCCTCCGGCTCATCAAAAATGCTCAACAAGTTTTAGGAGGACCTTTCGTGCGGAAAGCTTTCAAAAAGCTTACAACGGTGAGCTGAAAAATAGTTTGATCTTGAGAGGCCCGTCATTTTTTTTGGGATCGTCTTCCGAGCCAAATCTGACTCGATAATTTTCTCCAGGCTTCATCAAAAATGCTCGCCAAGTTTTAGGAGGGTCTTTCGTGCGGAAAGCTTTCTACAATCTTACAACGGTGAGCTGAAAAATAATTTGACCTTGAGAGGCCCGTAATTTTTTTTGGGACCGACTTCCGAGCCAAATTTGACTCGATAATTTTCTTCAGGCTTCATAAAAAATTCTCACCAAGTTTTAGGAGAATCTTTCGTGCGGAAAGCTTCCTACAAGCTTACGACAATAATCCGAAAAATAATTTGTCCTTGAGAGGCCCGCAATTTTTTTTTTGGGCTCGACTTCCGAGCCAAATTTGACTCGATAATTTTCCTTAGGATTAAAAAAAAATCTCACGCAGTTTTAGGAGAATCTTTCGTGTGGAAAGCTTTCTACAAGCTTACAACGGTCAGCTGTAAAATAGTTTGATCTTGAGAGGCCCGTAATCTTTTTTTGGACCGACTTCCGAGCCAAATTTGACTCGATAATATTCCTTAGGCTTCAAAAAAAATGTCTCACCAAGTTGTAGAAGAATCTTTCGTGCGGAAAGCTTTCTACAAGCTTACAACGATGAGCTGAAAAATAGTTTGAGCTTGAGAGGCCCGTAATTTTTTTTGGGACCGACTTCCGAGCCAAATTTGACTCGATAATTCTCCTCAGGCTCCATAAAAAATGTTCACCAAGTTTTAGGGGCATCTTTCGTGCGGTGTTACGTCCTGGGTCGAATCTGTCACCGAAAGAGTAATCGACATTTAAAAAATTTTATACGTATGTATATTTAATCTATATTTTAAGTAATAAAGCGGCGTGAGTCGCCGCATAATAGATTAGATTTACGATTCTGACATTTTGTCAAGCCATAAAGGCCAAAATATAAACATGAATCAGAATTTTATTAGAGCATTTGGCTAAGCATATCATATAGAGCTCCGAGGGGCTGGTGCCTTCCTACACTTTAGGACCAGCCGTTTCCGAGATATTCAAGGTTTCATATAAAAATGTATTTACCATCCTACGGTAGTTCAGTATACGCATCAGACTGCTTTATGCAAAATATTTCAATAATCCAAATATCGCCACAATTCGATGTCGATAATTAATAATAATTGCAAATCATTTTTATTAACATTTAATAATTATTAATAAAATAATAATTATTTTTATTTTATTTTATTTCTTTTGAAAACGCGCACAACATCGGAATATCGTCGTAGGAACGATATTCGATGGCACAAAATAATAATAATCAAGTAAACACTTTTAATTTTCAATCAACATTAAGTATTAATAATAATTACTTCCAAAACGTCGGAATGTTATATCAGAATCAATATTGGATGGCGATTAACGTAGTAATAATCGAACCGAATTAAAATCGAATATCAGTTTTATTATCATTAACAATTGCTGACAATTAATTATCATTTCAAAACTTTATATAATACGCGCACCATTGGAAATAGCGGGATGGGCGTACTTGTAATATCAGTTCATGACAAATAATTTATTTATTATTAATTGTTAATAACAATGACAATTAAATATTCATATATAGTAATACGAATAATTACTTTAGGCATTTGGCCTAATCATACATTGTATTAAACCATGTAATAAGGAATAATGGTTAAATAATTAATGTTAACTATAAGGCTGCTAGAGAATAAAATATCGGATGGCAGGCCGAGTGTGGGACCGGACGCAGTCCCGATAGCGAGCTCCGCGAAGGTACGCCGATAAGGCTCTCCGAGAAGCGAGCCCGTGCGACCGGACGCAGTCGCGACGGCGGGCTCCGCGAAGCTCCGCCGATAAGGCCCTCTCAGAATCGAGCCCGTGGGATGCTGCGTAAGCATGCGGCTCCACGCGCGGCCTGCCCCCGCCATCGACCGTTGCGCTGCCGCGCAACAAAGGGTACCCCCCGCTACAGAGACAGCACGGCTACCGCGAAACCACGAGCGGCTGCCCCACCATATACCATCGACGCTGCCGTGAGACAAGGGATCCCCCACTCAGCGGACGGCACGAGAGCCGCGAGACAACGGCTACCCCCGCTCTAGGGACAGCACCGCTACCGTGACATCGGGAGCGGCTGCCCCACCATATATCATCAACGCAGCCGTGAGACAATGGGTGTCCCCACTCAACGGACGGCGCGGCTGCCGCGAAAAGACGGCTCCCCCACCATTGAACGGCACGGCTACCGCTGGACCACCAGCGGCTGCCCCACCATCTACCATCGGCGCTGCCGCGAAGCGACGGCTCCCCATCACTGTGCGGTACGTCTACCGCTGGACCAAGAGTGGCTGCCCCACCACCCGCCAGCAGGCTGCAGCAAGGCACCGGGTGCTCCCACTACAACAGAGAGGCGCACCGCGGCGGGACTGTATGAGGCGCGCGTCATTGGCCAGCGGAGCGAAGCGAATCAGCGAGGGCCTCCCCCACCGCTACGCGCGGGCTTGGGAGACGCGCGAGCGGAGGAGCGACGATGGATCATCAGTTCTCGGTCAACTCTCATCTCCGCCGGTCGACACCTAGAGATCGCTCTAGGTGTCGACGCCCGCGATCCCGGTATATTAAGTAAATATCAGTTCTTCTACGACTCTCATCTCCGGCGGTCGACATTCAGAGTTCTCACGAAGAGACTCACGCGATCCCGGTATATCTATATAATCGAATAATTGTGAAGTCTGACTTAAGAATCTCTTCGTAATTATTGTCACGAATAAATAAAAACGCGATCGATACCTGGCTGCGACCAGGCGGTACATTCTAGCCGATACAAGATATCCTCGCGAATATTTCGAATCATCAATAATCTGTCAATGAAATATACTTTTACCGAATCTTAAAGATCGGAATCCTGCATTAACCCTTCGGTATATTCTAACCTATTTAAGATATCCTCGCGATCAATATTCTGAATTATTAAAATTAATAATAATCATCGATCGATACCAATTGTAACTTCAGTGTAAACTATTCGTCCCGAACCGAATTTAAAACCGAAAAGGTACTCCGACTAATAATATTTACTTTCGTTCTTCGACGACACCCAACACACTGATCCTACTCACGTAAGACCGTTGCAAAAACGCGAGAAACCATACGTCGGAAAATCCAACGAGGACCCTAGCTGCGAGGATCGACCCGTCAACGACCAAATCACGGAGGACGGCCACATTTCGGACGCCTCGACGGTGCTCTACGAGAACAGGCGGTCAGCGGCATCTTCTCCTGAATTAATCGTTGGCGTCTAGCAATTTTCAACCCGCTACGCCCCAACAGCTCATCACCTGCCAAACAAAGAAACAAACAACAGGAAATCAGGTATACTATATCACGTAAGAATCGAAATTCTCCAAAATCATATAAAACTCTACACTTATCCAGTGCTGCTCCGATCCCTAACCGGCGCATTCCGGTTTAAACCTTGGAGCATCCGAATATGCTTCCTTAAAAGTCGCTCACTCGTAGATCCGGGATTTTTCTGAAAAATAAAAAGGGAAAAATCAATTAAAATAAACCGCGACGTAACAGCGGAAAGCTTCCTACAAGTTTACAACAATAATCCGAAAAATAGTTTGTCCTTGAGAGGCCGGTAATTTTATTTTGGGACCGACTTCCCAGCCAAATTTGTCTCGATAATTCTCCTCAGGCTTCATCAAAAATGGTCACGAAATTTTAGGAGGATCTTTGGTGCGGAAAGCTTTTTATGAGCTCACAACGGTGAGCTGAAAAATAGTTTGACTTTGAGAGGCCCGTAATTTTTTTTTGGGCCCGACTTCCGAGCCAAATTTGACTCGATAATTTTCCTTAGGCTTAAAAAAAAATCTCACGAAGTTCTAGGAGAATCTTTCGTGTGGAAAGCTTTCTACAAGCGTACAACGGTGAGCCGAAAAATCGTTTGACATTGAGAGGCCCGTAATTTTTTTTTGGGCCCGACTTCCGAGCCGAATTTGACTCGATAATTTTCCTTAGGCTTAAAAAAAAATCTCACGAAGTTTTAGGAGAATCTTTCGTGTGAAAAGCTTTCTACAAGCTTACAACGGTCAGCTGAAAAATAGTTTGATCTTGACAGGCCCGTAATCTTTTTTTGGGACCGACTTCCGAGCCAAATTTGACTCGATAATTTTCCTTAGGCTTAGAAAAAAATCTCACGAAGTTTTAGGAGAATCTTTCGTCCGGAAAGCTTCCTACAAGCTTACAACTATAAGCTGAAAAATAGTTTGATCTTGAGAGGCCCGTAATTTTTTTTGGGACCGCCTTCCCTGCCAAATTTGACTCGATAATTTTCCTTAGGCTTCAAAAAAAAATCTCACCAAGTTTTAGGAGAATCTTTCGTGCGGAAAGCTTTCTACAAGCTTACAACTGTGAGTTGAAAAATAGTTTGATCTTGAGATGCCCGTAATTTTTTTTGGGACCGACTTCCGAGCCAAATTTGACTCGATAATTTTCCTTAGGCTTCAAAAAAAAATGCTCACCAAGTTTTAGGAGGAACTTTCATGCGGAAAGCTTTCCACAAGCTTACAACGGTGAGCTGAAAAATAGTTTGACCTTGAGAGGCCCGTAATTTTTTTTTGGGACCGACTTCCGAGCCAAATTTGACTCGATAATTCTCCTTAGGCTTCATCAAAAATGCTCACCAAGTTTTAGGAGGATCTTTGGTGCGGAAAGCTTCCTACAAGCTTACAACGATAATAAGAAAACCAGTTTGTCCTTGAGAGGCCCGTAATTTTTTTTTGGGACCGAGTTCCGATCCAAATTTGACTCGATAATTTTCCTCAGGCTTAAAAAAAAAATCTCACGAAGTTTTAGGAAAATCTTTCGTGCGGAAAGCTTTCTACAAGCTTACAACGGTGAGCTGAAAAATGGTTTGATCTTGAGAGGCCCGTAATTTTTTTTTGGGACCGACTTCCGAGCCAAATTCGTCTCGATAATTCTCCTCAGGCTTCATCAAAAACGCTCACCAAGTTTTGGAAGGATCTTTCGTGCGGAAAGCTTTCTGTAAGCTAACACCCGTGAGCTGAAAAATAGTTTGACTTTGAGAGGCCCGTCATTTTTTTTTGGGCCCGACTTCCGAGCCAAATTTGACTCAATAATTTTCTTTAGGCTTCATAAAAAATTCTCACCAAGTTTTAGGAGAATCTTTCGTGCGGAAAGCTTTCTACAAGCGTACAACGGTGAGCTGAAAAATAGTTTGATCTTGAGAGGCCCGACATTTTTTTTTGGGACCGCCTTCCCAGCCAAATTTGACTCGATAATTTTCCTTAGGCTTCAAAAAAAAATTTCACCCAGTCTTAGGAGAATCTTTCGTGCGGAAAGCTTTCTACAAGCTTACAACTGTGAGTTGAAAAATAGTTTGATCTTCAGATGCCCGTAATTTTTTTTGGGACCGACTTCCGAGCCAAATTTGACTCGATAATTTTCCTTAGGCTTCAAAAAAAAATCTCACCTAGTTTTAGGAGAATCTTTCGTACGGAAAGCTTTCTACAAGCGTATAACTGTGAGCTGAAAAATAGTTTGATCTTGAGAGGCCCGTAATTTTTTTTGGGACCGACTTCCGAGCCAAATTTGACTCGATAATGTTCCTTAGACTTAAAAAAAAATGTCTCACCAAGTTTTAGGAGAATCTTTCGTGCGGAAAGCTTTTGACAAGCTTACAACGGTGAGCTGAAAAATAGTTTGACCTTGAGGGGCCCGTAATTTTTTTTGGGACCGACTTCGGAGCCAAATTTGACTCGATAATTTTCCTCAGGTTCCATCAAAAATGCTCACTAAGTTTTAGGACGATCTTTGATGTGGAAAGCTTTCCACATGATTACAACTATGAGCTGAAAAACAGTTTGAGCTTGAGGGGCCCGTAATTTTTGTTGAGGCCGACTTCCGAGCCAAATTTGACTCGATAATTCTCCTGAGGCTCCATCAAAAATGCTCACCAAGTTTTAGGAGGATCTTTGCTGCGGAAAGCTTTCTACAAGCTTACAACGGTGAGCTGAAAAATAGTTTGACCTTGAGAGGCCCGTAATTTTTTTTTTGGGACCGACGTCCGAGCCAAATTTGACGCGATAATTTTCTTTAGGCATCGTAAAAAATTCTCACCAAGTTTTAGGAGAATCTTTCGTGCGGAAAGCTTCCTACATGGTTACAACGATAAGCCGAAAAATCGGTTTACCTTGAGAGGCCCGTAATTTTTTTTTTCGGACCGACTTCCCAGCCAAATTTGATTCGATAATTCTCCTGAGGCTTCATTAGGAATGCTCACCAAGTTTTTTTAGGAGGAACTTTCGTGCGGAAAGCTTTCCACAAGCTTACAACGGTGAGCTGAAAAATAGTTTGACCTTGAGAGGACCGTAATTTTTGATGGGACCGACTTCCGAGCCAAACTTGACGCGATAATTCTCCTCAGGCTCCATCAAAAATGCTCACCAAGTTTTAGGAGGATCTTTGGTGCGGAAAGCTTCCTACAAGCTTACAACGACAATAAGAAAACCAGTTTCGTCCTTGAGAGGCCCGTAATTTTTTTTTGGGACCGAGTTCCCAGCCAAATTTGACTCGATAATTTTCCTCAGGCTTAAAAAAAAAATCTCACGAAGTTTTAGGAGAATCTTTCGTGCGGAAAGCTATCTACAAGCTTACAACGGTGAGCTGAAAAATAGTTTGATCGTGAGAGGCCCGTAATTTTTTTTTGGGACCGACTTCCGACCTAAATTTGTCTCGATAATTCTCCTCAGGCTTCATCAAAAATGCTCACTAACTTTTAGGAGAATCTTTCGTGTGGAAAGCTTTGTACGAGCTTACAACAGTGAGCTGAAAAATAGTTTGATCTTGAGATGCCCGTAATTTTTTTTTGGGCCCGACTTCCGAGCCAAATTCGTCTCGATAATTCTCTTCAGGCTTCATCAAAAACGCTCACCAAGTTTTGGAAGGATCTTTCGTGCGGAAAGCTTTCTATAAGCTAACACCCGTGAGCTGAAAAATAGTTTGACTTTGAGAGGCCCGTCATTTTTTTTTGGGCCCGACTTCCGAGCCAAATTTGACTCAATAATTTTCTTTAGGCTTCATAAAAAATCCTCACCAAGTTTTAGGAGAATCTTTCGTGCGGAAAGCTTTCTACAAGCGTACAACGGTGAGCTGAGAAATAGTTTGATCTTGAGAGGCCCGACATTTTTTTTTGGGACCGCCTTCCCAGCCAAATTTGACTCGATAATTTTCCTTAGGCTTCAAAAAAAAATCTCACCCAGTCTTAGGAGAATCTTTCGTGCGGAAAGCTTTCTACAAGCTTACAACTGTGAGTTGAAAAATAGTTTGATCTTCAGATGCCCGTAATTTTTTTTGGGACCGACTTCCGAGCCAAATTTGACTCGATAATTTTCCTTAGGCTTCAAAAAAAAATCTCACCTAGTTTTAGGAGAATCTTTCGTACGGAAAGCTTTCTACAAGCGTATAACTGTGAGCTGAAAAATAGTTTGATCTTGAGAGGCCCGTAATTTTTTTTGGGACCGACTTCCGAGCCAAATTTGACTCGATAATGTTCCTTAGACTTAAAAAAAAATGTCTCACCAAGTTTTAGGAGAATCTTTCGTGCGGAAAGCTTTTGACAAGCTTACAACGGTGAGCTGAAAAATAGTTTGACCTTGAGGGGCCCGTAATTTTTTTTGGGACCGACTTCGGAGCCAAATTTGACTCAATAATTTTCCTCAGGTTCCATCAAAAATGCTCACTAAGTTTTAGGACGATCTTTGATGTGGAAAGCTTTCCACATGATTACAACTATGAGCTGAAAAACAGTTTGACCTTGAGGGGCCCGTAATTTTTTTTGAGGCCGACTTCCGAGACAAATTTGACTCGATAATTCTCCTGAGGCTCCATCAAAAATGCTCACCAAGTTTTAGGAGGATCTTTGCTGCGGAAAGCTTTCTACAAGCTTACAACGGTGAGCTGAAAAATAGTTTGACCTTGAGAGGCCCGTAATTTTTTTTTTGGGACCGACGTCCGAGCCAAATTTGACGCGATAATTTTCTTTAGGCTTCGTAAAAAATTCTCACCAAGTTTTAGGAGAATCTTTCGTGCGGAAAGCTTCCTACAAGGTTACAACGATAAGCCGAAAAATCGGTTTACCTTGAGAGGCCCGTAATTTTTTTTTTCGGACCGACTTCCCAGCCAAATTTGACTCGATAATTCTCCTGAGGCTTCATTAGGAATGCTCACCAAGTTTTAGGAGGAACTTTCGTGCGGAAAGCTTTCCACAAGCTTACAACGGTGAGCTGAAAAATAGTTTGACCTTGAGAGGACCGTAATTTTTGATGGGACCGACTTCCGAGTCAAACTTGACGCGATAATTCTCCTCAGGCTCCATCAAAAATGCTCACCAAGTTTTAGGAGGATCTTTGGTGCGGAAAGCTTCCTACAAGCTTACAACGACAATAAGAAAACCAGTTTCGTCCTTGAGAGGCCCGTAATTTTTTTTTGGGACCGAGTTCCCAGCCAAATTTGACTCGATAATTTTCCTTAGGCTTCAAAAAAAATCTCACGAAGTTTTAGGAGAATCTTTCGTGCGGAAAGCTTTCTACAAGCTTACAACGGTGAGCTGAAAAATAGTTTGATATTGAGAGGCCCGTCATTTTTTTTTGGGACCGACTTCCGAGCCAAATTTGACTCGATAATTCTCCTGAGGCTTCATTAGAAGTGCTCACCAAGTTTTAGGAGGATCTTTCGTGCGGGAAGCTTTCCACAAGCTTACAACGGTGAGCTGAAAAATAGTTTGACCTTGAGAGGACCGTTATTTTTGATGGGACCGACTTCCGAGCCAAACTTGACTCGATAATTTTCTTTAGGCTTCATAAAAAATTCTCACCAAGTTTTAGGAGGATCTTTGGTGCGGAAAGCTTCCTACAAACTTACAACGATAATCCGATAAATAGTTTGTCCTTGAGAGGCCCGTAATTTTTTTTTGGGCTCGACTTCCGCGCGAAATGTGACTCGATAATTTTCCTTAGGATTAAAAAAAAATTTCACGCAGGTTTAGGAGAATCTTTCGTGTGGAAAGCTTTCTACACGCTTACAACGGTCAGCTGTAAAATAGTTTGATCTTGAGAGGCCCGTAATCTTTTTTTGGGACCGACTTCCTAGCCAAATTTGACTCGATAAGTCTCCTCAGGCTCATCAAAAATGCTCACCAAGTTTTAGAAGACCTTTCGTGCGGAAAGCTTTCCACAAGCTTGCAACGATGAGCTGAAAAATAGTTTGACCTTGAGAGGCCCGTAATTTTTTTTGGGGCCGACTTCCGAGCCAAACTTGACTCGATAATTCTCCTCAGGCTCCATCAAAAATGCTCACCAAGTTTTAGGAGGATCTTTGGTGCGGAAAGCTTCCTACAAACTTACAACGATAAGCCGAAAAATCGGTTGACTTTGAGAGGCCCGTAATTTTTTTTTGGGACCGACTTCCGAGCCAAATTTGACTCGATAATTCTCTTGAGGCTTCATTAGAAATGCTCACCAAGTTTTAATAGGATCTTTCGTGCGGAAAGCTTTCCACAAGCTTACAACGGTCAGCTGAAGAATAGTTTGACCTTGAGAGTCCCGTAATTTTTTTTTGGGTCCGAGTTCCGATCCAAATTTGACTCGATAATTTTCCTTAGGCTTAAAAAAAAAATCTCACGAAGTTTTAGGAGAATCTTTCGTGCGGAAAGCTTTCTACAAGCTTACAACGGTGAGCTGAAAAATAGTTTGATATTGAGAGGCCCGTAATTTTTTTTTGGGACCGACTTCCGAGCCAAATTTGAGTCGATAATTCTCCTGAGGCTTCATTAGAAGTGCTCACCCAGTTTTAGGAGGATCTTTCGTGCGGGAAGCTTTCCACAAGCTTACAACGGTGAGCTGAAAAATAGTTTGACCTTGAAAGGACCGTAATTTTTGATGGGACCGACTTCCGAGCCAAATTTGACTCGATAATTCTCCTCAAGCTCCATCAAAAATGCTCACCAAGTTTTAGGAGGATCTTTGGTGCGGAAAGCTTCCTACAAGCTTACAACGATAATACGAAAACCAGTTTGATCTTGAGAGGCCCGTAATTTTTTTTGGGACCGACTTCCGAGCCAAATTTGACTCGATAATGTTCCTTAGACTTAAAAAAAAATGTCTCACCAAGTTTTAGGAGAATCTTTCGTGCGGAAAGCTTTTGACAAGCTTACAACGGTGAGCTGAAAAATAGTTTGACCTTGAGGGGCCCGTAATTTTTTTTGGGACCGACTTCGGAGCCAAATTTGACTCGATAATTTTCCTCAGGTTCCATCAAAAATGCTCACTAAGTTTTAGGACGATCTTTGATGTGGAAAGCTTTCCACATGATTACAACTATGAGCTGAAAAACAGTTTGAGCTTGAGGGGCCCGTAATTTTTGTTGAGGCCGACTTCCGAGCCAAATTTGACTCGATAATTCTCCTGAGGCTCCATCAAAAATGCTCACCAAGTTTTAGGAGGATCTTTGCTGCGGAAAGCTTTCTACAAGCTTACAACGGTGAGCTGAAAAATAGTTTGACCTTGAGAGGCCCGTAATTTTTTTTTTGGGACCGACGTCCGAGCCAAATTTGACGCGATAATTTTCTTTAGGCATCGTAAAAAATTCTCACCAAGTTTTAGGAGAATCTTTCGTGCGGAAAGCTTCCTACATGGTTACAACGATAAGCCGAAAAATCGGTTTACCTTGAGAGGCCCGTAATTTTTTTTTTCGGACCGACTTCCCAGCCAAATTTGATTCGATAATTCTCCTGAGGCTTCATTAGGAATGCTCACCAAGTTTTTTTAGGAGGAACTTTCGTGCGGAAAGCTTTCCACAAGCTTACAACGGTGAGCTGAAAAATAGTTTGACCTTGAGAGGACCGTAATTTTTGATGGGACCGACTTCCGAGCCAAACTTGACGCGATAATTCTCCTCAGGCTCCATCAAAAATGCTCACCAAGTTTTAGGAGGATCTTTGGTGCGGAAAGCTTCCTACAAGCTTACAACGACAATAAGAAAACCAGTTTCGTCCTTGAGAGGCCCGTAATTTTTTTTTGGGACCGAGTTCCCAGCCAAATTTGACTCGATAATTTTCCTCAGGCTTAAAAAAAAAATCTCACGAAGTTTTAGGAGAATCTTTCGTGCGGAAAGCTATCTACAAGCTTACAACGGTGAGCTGAAAAATAGTTTGATCGTGAGAGGCCCGTAATTTTTTTTTGGGACCGACTTCCGACCTAAATTTGTCTCGATAATTCTCCTCAGGCTTCATCAAAAATGCTCACTAACTTTTAGGAGAATCTTTCGTGTGGAAAGCTTTGTACGAGCTTACAACAGTGAGCTGAAAAATAGTTTGATCTTGAGATGCCCGTAATTTTTTTTTGGGCCCGACTTCCGAGCCAAATTCGTCTCGATAATTCTCCTCAGGCTTCATCAAAAACGCTCACCAAGTTTTGGAAGGATCTTTCGTGCGGAAAGCTTTCTATAAGCTAACACCCGTGAGCTGAAAAATAGTTTGACTTTGAGAGGCCCGTCATTTTTTTTTGGCCCGACTTCCGAGCCAAATTTGACTCAATAATTTTCTTTAGGCTTCATAAAAAATTCTCACCAAGTTTTAGGAGAATCTTTCGTGCGGAAAGCTTTCTACAAGCGTACAACGGTGAGCTGAGAAATAGTTTGATCTTGAGAGGCCCGACATTTTTTTTTGGGACCGCCTTCCCAGCCAAATTTGACTCGATAATTTTCCTTAGGCTTCAAAAAAAAATCTCACCCAGTCTTAGGAGAATCTTTCGTGCGGAAAGCTTTCTACAAGCTTACAACTGTGAGTTGAAAAATAGTTTGATCTTCAGATGCCCGTAATTTTTTTTGGGACCGACTTCCGAGCCAAATTTGACTCGATAATTTTCCTTAGGCTTCAAAAAAAAATCTCACCTAGTTTTAGGAGAATCTTTCGTACGGAAAGCTTTCTACAAGCGTATAACTGTGAGCTGAAAAATAGTTTGATCTTGAGAGGCCCGTAATTTTTTTTGGGACCGACTTCCGAGCCAAATTTGACTCGATAATGTTCCTCAGGTTCCATCAAAAATGCTCACTAAGTTTTAGGATGATCTTTGATGTGGAAAGCTTTCCACATGATTACAACTATGAGCTGAAAAACAGTTTGACCTTGAGGGGACCGTAATTTTTTTTGAGGCCGACTTCCGAGCCAAATTTGACTCGATAATTCTCCTGAGGCTCCATCAAAAATGCTCACCAAGTTTTAGGAGGATCTTTGCTGCGGAAAGCTTTCTACAACCTTACAACGGTGAGCTGAAAAATAGTTTGACCTTGAGAGGCCCGTAATTTTTTTTTTGGGACCGACGTCCGAGCCAAATTTGACGCGATAATTTTCTTTAGGCTTCGTAAAAAATTCTCACCAAGTTTTAGGAGAATCTTTCGTGCGGAAAGCTTCCTACAAGGTTACAACGATAAGCCGAAAAATCGGTTTACCTTGAGAGGCCCGTAATTTTTTTTTTCGGACCGACTTCCCAGCCAAATTTGACTCGATAATTCTCCTGAGGCTTCATTAGGAATGCTCACCAAGTTTTAGGAGGAACTTTCGTGCGGAAAGCTTTCCACAAGCTTACAACGGTGAGCTGAAAAATAGTTTGACCTTGAGAGGACCGTAATTTTTGATGGGACCGACTTCCGAGCCAAACTTGACGCGATAATTCTCCTCAGGCTCCATCAAAAATGCTCACCAAGTTTTAGGAGGATCTTTGGTGCGGAAAGCTTCCTACAAGCTTACAACGACAATAAGAAAACCAGTTTCGTCCTTGAGAGGCCCGTAATTTTTTTTTGGGACCGAGTTCCCAGCCAAATTTGACTCGATAATTTTCCTCAGGCTTAAAAAAAAAATCTCACGAAGTTTTAGGAGAATCTTTCGTGCGGAAAGCTATCTACAAGCTTACAACGGTGAGCTGAAAAATAGTTTGATCGTGAGAGGCCCGTAATTTTTTTTTGGGACCGACTTCCGCCCTAAATTTGTCTCGATAATTCTCCTCAGGCTTCATCAAAAATGCTCACTAACTTTTAGGAGAATCTTTCGTGTGGAAAGCTTTGTACGAGCTTACAACAGTGAGCTGAAAAATAGTTTGATCTTGAGATGCCCGTATTTTTTTTTTGGGCCCGACTTCCGAGCCAAATTTGACTCGATAATTTTCTTTAGGCTTCATAAAAAATTCTCACCACGTTTTAGGAGAACCTTTCGTGCGGAAAGCTTCCTACAAGCTTACAACGATAAGCCGAAAAATCGTTTCACCTTGAGAGGCCCGTAATTTTTTTTTGGGCCCGACTTCCGAGCCAAATTTGACTCGATAATTCTCCTGAGGCTTCATTAAAAATGCTCACCAAGTTTTAATAGGATCTTTCGTGCGGAAAGCTTTCCACAAGCTTACAACCGTCAGCTGAAGAATAGTTTGACCTTGAGAGTCCCGTAATTTTTTTTTGGGTCCGAGTTCCGAGCCAAATTTGACTCGATAATTTTCCTTAGGCTTCAAAAAAAATCTCACGAAGTTTTAGGAGAATCTTTCGTGCGGAAAGCTTTCTACAAGCTTACAACGGTGAGCTGAAAAATAGTTTGATATTGAGAGGCCCGTCATTTTTTTTTGGGACCGACTTCCGAGCCAAATTTGACTCGATAATTCTCCTGAGGCTTCATTAGAAGTGCTCACCAAGTTTTAGGAGGATCTTTCGTGCGGGAAGCTTTCCACAAGCTTACAACGGTGAGCTGAAAAATAGTTTGACCTTGAGAGGACCGTTATTTTTGATGGGACCGACTTCCGAGCCAAACTTGACTCGATAATTTTCTTTAGGCTTCATAAAAAATTCTCACCAAGTTTTAGGAGGATCTTTGGTGCGGAAAGCTTCCTACAAACTTACAACGATAATCCGATAAATAGTTTGTCCTTGAGAGGCCCGTAATTTTTTTTTGGGCTCGACTTCCGCGCGAAATTTGACTCGATAATTTTCCTTAGGATTAAAAAAAAATCTCACGCAGGTTTAGGAGAATCTTTCGTGTGGAAAGCTTTCTACACGCTTACAACGGTCAGCTGTAAAATAGTTTGATCTTGAGAGGCCCGTAATCTTTTTTTGGGACCGACTTCCTAGCCAAATTTGACTCGATAATTCTCCTCAGGCTCATCAAAAATGCTCACCAAGTTTTAGAAGACCTTTCGTGCGGAAAGCTTTCCACAAGCTTGCAACGATGAGCTGAAAAATAGTTTGACCTTGAGAGGCCCGTAATTTTTTTTGGGGCCGACTTCCGAGCCAAACTTGACTCGATAATTCTCCTCAGGCTCCATCAAAAATGCTCACCAAGTTTTAGGAGGATCTTTGGTGCGGAAAGCTTCCTACAAACTTACAACGATAAGCCGAAAAATCGGTTGACTTTGAGAGGCCCGTAATTTTTTTTTGAGACCGACTTCCGAGCCAAATTTGACTCGATAATTCTCTTGAGGCTTCATTAGAAATGCTCACCAAGTTTTAATAGGATCTTTCGTGCGGAAAGCTTTCCACAAGCTTACAACGGTCAGCTGAAGAATAGTTTGACCTTGAGAGTCCCGTAATTTTTTTTTGGGTCCGAGTTCCGATCCAAATTTGACTCGATAATTTTCCTTAGGCTTAAAAAAAAAATCTCACGAAGTTTTAGGAGAATCTTTCGTGCGGAAAGCTTTCTACAAGCTTACAACGGTGAGCTGAAAAATAGTTTGATATTGAGAGGCCCGTAATTTTTTTTTGGGACCGACTTCCGAGCCAAATTTGAGTCGATAATTCTCCTGAGGCTTCATTAGAAGTGCTCACCAAGTTTTAGGAGGATCTTTCGTGCGGGAAGCTTTCCACAAGCTTACAACGGTGAGCTGAAAAATAGTTTGACCTTGAAAGGACCGTAATTTTTGATGGGACCGACTTCCGAGCCAAATTTGACTCGATAATTCTCCTCAAGCTCCATCAAAAATGCTCACCAAGTTTTAGGAGGATCTTTGGTGCGGAAAGCTTCCTACAAGCTTACAACGATAATACGAAAACCAGTTTGTCCTTGAGAGGCCCGTAATTTTTTTTTGGGACCGAGTTCCGAGTCAAATTTGACTCGATAATTTTCCTCAGGCTTAAAAAAAAAATCTCACGAAGTTTTAGGAGAATCTTTCGTGCGGAAAGCTTTCTACAAGCTTACAACGGTGAGCTGAAAAATAGTTTGATCTTGAGAGGCCCGTAATTTTTTTTTGGGACCGACTTCCGAGCCAAATTTAACTCGATAATTTTCTTCAGGCTTCATAAAAAATGCTTGCCAAGTTTTAGGAGGATCTTTCGTGCGGAAAACTTTCGACAAGCTTACACTGGTGAGCTGAAAAATAATTTGACCTTGAGAGGCCCGTAATTTATTTTGGGACCGATTTCCGAGCCAAATTTGACTCGATAATTTTCTTCAGGCTTCATAAAAATTCTTACCAAGTTTTAGGAGAATCTTTCATGCGGAAAGCTTCCTACAAGCTTACAACAATAATCCGAAAACTAGTTTGTCCTTGAGAGTCCCGTAATTTCTTTTTGGGTCCGAGTTCCGAGCCAAATTTGACTCGATAATTTTCCTTAGGCTTAAAAAAAAATCTCACGAAGGTTTAGGAGAATCTTTCGTGCGGAAAGCTTTCTACAAACTTACAACGATGAGCTGAAAAATAGTTTGACCTTGAGAGGCGCGTAATTTTTTTTTGGGACCGACTTCCGAGCCAAATTTGACTCGATAATTCTCCTCTGGCTTCATCAAAAATGCTCACGAAGTTATGGGAGGATCTTTTGTGCAGAAAGCTTTCTACAAGCTTACAACGGTGAGCTGAAAAATAGTTTGACCTTGAGAGGCCCGTAATTTTTTTTTTTTGGGACCGACGTCTGAGCCACATTTGACTGGATAATTTTCCTTGGGCTTCAATAAAAATGCTCACCAAGTTTTAGGAGAATCTTTTGTGTGGAAAGCTTCATACAAACTTACAACGATAAGCCGAATAATCGTTTGACCTTGAGAGGCCGGTAATTTTTTTTTCGGACCGAGTTCGAGCCGAATTTATCTCGATAATTCTCGTCAGGCTTCATCAAAAATGCTCACCAAGTTTTATGAGGATCTTTCGTGCGGTAAGCTTTCTATAAGCTTACAACGGTGAGCTGAAAACTAGTTTGATCTTGAGAGGCTCGTAATTTTTTTTTGGGACCGACTTCCGAGCCAAATTTGTCTCGATAATTCTCCTCAGGCTTCATCAAAAATGCTCACCAAGTTTTATGAGGATCTTTCGTGCGGTAAGCTTTCTATAAGCTTACAACGGTGAGCTGAAAAATAGTTTGACTTTGAGAGGCCCGTCAATTTATTTGGGCCGGACTTCCGAGCCAAATTGGACGCGATAATTTTCTTTAGGCTTCGTAAAAAATTCTCACCAAGTTTTAGGAAAATCTTTCGTGCGGAAAGCTTCCTACAAGCTTACAACGATAAGCCGAAAAATCGGTTGACTTTGAGAGGACCGTAATTTTTTTTGGGACCGACTTCCGAGCCAAATTTGACTCGATAATTCTCCTCAGGCTCCATCAAAAATGCTCACCAAGTTTTAGGACGATCTTTGGTGCGGAAAGCTTCCTACAAGCTTACAACGATGATAAGAAAACTGGTTTGTCCTTGAGAGTCCCGTAATTTTTTTTTGGGTCCGAGTTCCGTGCCAAATTTGAGTCGATAATTTTCCTTAGGCTTAAAAAAAAAATCTCACGAAGTTTTAGGAGAATCTTTCCTGCGGAAAGCTTTCTACAAGCTGACAACGGTGAGCTGAAAAATAGTTTGATCTTGAGAAGCCCGTAATTTTTTTTGGGACCGACTTCCGAGCCAAATTTGACTCGATAATTCTCCTGAGGCTTCATTAGAAGTGCTCACCAAGTTTTAGGAGGATCTTTCGTGCGGGAAGCTTTCCACAAGCTTACAACGGTGAGCTGAAAAATAGTTTGACCTTGAGAGGACCGTAATTTTTGTTGGGACCGACTTCCGAGCCAAATTTGTCTCGATAATTCTCCTCAGGCTCCATCAAAAATGCTCACCAAGTTTTAGGAGGATCTTTGTGCGGAAAGCTTCGTACAAGCTTACAACGATGATTAGAAAACTAGTGTGTCCTTCAGAGTCCCGTAATTTTTTTTTGGGTCCGAGTTCCGAGCCAAATTTGACTCGATAATTTTCCTTAGGCTTAAAAAAAAAATCTCACGAAGTTTTAGGAGAATCTTTCGTGCAGAAATCTTTCTACAAACTTACAACGATGAGCTGAAAAATAGTTTGACCTTGAGAGGCGCGTAATTTTTTTTTGGGACCGACTTCCGAGCCAAATTTGACTCGATAGTTCTCCTCTGGCTTCATCAAAAATGCTCACCAAGTTATAGGAGGATCTTTTGTGCAGAAAGCTTTCTACAAGCTTACAACGGTGAGCTGAAAAATAGTTTGACCTTGAGAGGCCCGTAATTTTTTTTTTGGGACCGACGTCTGAGCCAAATTTGACTGGATAATTTTCCTTGGGCTTCATTAAAAATGCCCACCAAGTTTTAGGAGAATCTTTTGTGTGGAAAGCTTCATACAAACTTACAACGATAAGCCGAATAATCGTTTGACCTTGAGAGGCCCGTAATTTTTTTTTGGGACCGACTTCCGAGCCGAATTTATCTCGATAATTGTCCTCAGGCTTCATCAAAAATGCTCACCAAGTTTTATGAGGATCTTTCGTGCGGTAAGCTTTCTATAAGCTTACAACGGTGAGCTGAAAACTAGTTTGACTTTGAGAGGCCCATCATTTTTTTTGGGCCCGACTTCCGAGCCAAATTTGACGCGATAATTTTCTTTACGCTTCGTAAAAAATTCTCACCAAGTTTTAGGAGAATCTTTCTTGCGGAAAGCTTCCTACAAGCTTACAACGATAAGCCGAAAAATCGGTTGACCTTGAGAGGCCCGTAATTTTTTTTTGGGACCGACTTCCGAGCCAAATTTGACTCGATAATTCTCCTGAGGCTTCATTAGAAATGCTCACCAAGTTTTAGGAGGATCTTTGGTGCGGAAAGCTTCCTACAAGCTTACAACGATGATAAGAAAACTGGTTTGTCCTTGAGAGTCCCGTAATTTTTTTTTGGGTCCGAGTTCCGTGCCAAATTTGACTCGATAATTTTCCTTAGGCTTAAAAAAAAAATCTCACGAAGTTTTAGGAGAATCTTTCGTGCGGAAAGCTTTTTACAAGCTTACAACGGTGAGCTGAAAAATAGTTTGATCTTCAGAAGCCCGTAATTTTTTTTTGGGACCGACTTCCGAGCCAAATTTGACTCGATAATTCTCCTGAGGCTTCATTAGAAGTGCTCACCAAGTTTTAGGAGGATCTTTCGTGCGGGAAGCTTTCCACAAGCTTACAACGGTGAGCTGAAAATTAGTTTGGCCTTGAGAGGACCGTAATTTTTTTTGGGACCGACTTCCGAGCCAAATTTGTCTCGATAATTCTCCTCAGGCTCCATCAAAAATGCTCACCAAGTTTTAGGAGGATCTTTGTGCGGAACTTTTCCTACAAGCTTACAACGATGATAAGAAAACTAGTTTGTCCTTCAGAGTCCCGTAATTTTTTTTTGGGTCCGAGTTCCGAGCCAAATTTGACTCGATAATTTTCCTTAGGCTAAAAAAAAAAATCTCGAGAAGTTTTAGGAGAATCTTTCGTGCGGAAAGCTTTCTACAAACTTACAACGGTGAGCTGAAAAATAGTTTGACCTTGAGAGGCCCGTAATTTTTTTTGGGACCGACTTCCGAGCCAAATTTGACTCGATAATGTTCCTCAAGCTCCATCAAAAATGCTCACCAAGTTTTACAACGATCTTTGGTGTGGAAAGCTTTCCACAAGCTTACAACGATGAGCTGAAAAATAGTTTGACCTTGAGAGGCGCGTAATTTTTTTTGGGACCGACTTCCGAGCCAAATTTCACTCGATAATTCTCCTCTGGCTTCATCAAAAATGCTCACCAAGTTATAGGAGGATCTTTTGTGCAGAAAGCTTTCTACAAGCTTACAACGGTGAGCTGAAAAATAGTTTGACCTTGAGAGGCCCGTAATTTTTTTTTTTGGACCGACGTCTGAGCCAAATTTGACTGGATAATTTTCCTTGGGCTTCATTAAAAATGCTCACCAAGTTTTAGGAGAATCTTTTGTGTGGAAAGCTTCATACAAACTTACAACGATAAGCCGAATAATCGTTTGACCTTGAGAGGCCCGTAATTTTTTTTTGGGACCGACTTCCGAGCCGAATTTATCTCGATAATTCTCCTCAGGCTTCATCAAAAATGCTCACCAAGTTTTATGAGGATCTTTCGTGCGGTAAGCTTTCTATAAGCTTACAACGGTGAGCTGAAAACTAGTTTGACTTTGAGGCCCGTCATTTTTTTTTGGCCCGACTTCCGAGCCAAATTTGACGCGATAATTTTCTTTAGGCTTCGTAAAAAATTCTCACCAAGTTTTAGGAGAATCTTTCTTGCGGAAAGCTTCCTACAAGCTTACAACGATAAGCCGAAAAATCGGTTGACCTTGAGAGGCCCGTAATTTTTTTTTGGGACCGACTTCCGAGCCAAATTTGACTCGATAATTCTCCTGAGGCTTCATGAGAAATGCTCACCAAGTTTTAGCAGGATCTTTCGTGCGGAAAGCTTTCCACAAGCTTACAACGGTGAGCTGAAAAATAGTTTGACCTTGAGAGGACCGTCATTTTTTTTGGGACCGACTTCCGAGCCAAATTTGACTCGATAATTCTCCTCAGGCTCCATCAAAAATGCTCACCAAGTTTTAGGACGATCTTTGGTGTGGAAAGCTTTCCACAAGCTTACAACGATAAGCTGAAAAATAGTTTGACCTTGAGAGGCCCGTAATTTTTTTTGGGGCCGACTTCCGAGCCAAATTTAACTCGATAATTCTCCTCAGGCTCCATTAAAAATGCTCACCAAGTTTTAGGAGGATCTTTGGTGCATCAAGCTTTCTACAAGCTTACAACGGTGAGCTGAAAAATAGTTTGACCTTGAGAGGCCCGTAATTTTTTTTTTTTGGGACCGACGTCTGAGCCAAATTTGACTGGATAATTTTCCTTGGGCTTCATTAAAAATGCTCACCCAGTTTTAGGAGAATCATTTTTGCGGAAAGCTTCATACAAACTTACAACGATAAGCCGAATAATCGTTTGACCTTGAGAGACCCATAATTTTTTTTTCGGACCGACTTCTCAGCCAAATTTGACTCGATAATTCTCTTCCGGCTCATCAAAAATGCTCAACAAGTTTTAGGAGGATCTTTCGTGTGGAAAGCTTTCTACAAGATTACAACGGTGAGCTGAAAAATTGTTTGATCTTCACAGGCCCGTAATTTTTTTTCGGACCGACTTCCCAGCCAAATTTGACTCGATAATTCTCCTCAGGCTCATCAAAAATGCTCAACAAATTTTAGGACGATCTTTCGTGTGGAAAGCTTTCTACAAGCTTACAACGGTGAGCTGAAAAATAGTTTTCCCTTGAGAGGCCCGTAATTTTTTTTTTGGGACCGACTTTCGAGCCAAATTTGACTCGAAAATTCTCCTCAGGCTCCATCAATGATGCTCACCAAGTTTTAGGAGCATCTTTGGTGCGGAAAGCTTTCCACAAGCTTACAACGATGAGCTGAAAAATAGTTTGACCTTGAGAGGCCCGTAATTTTTTTTGGGGCCGACTTCCGAGCCAAGTTTGACTCGATAATTCTCCTCAGGCTCCATCAAAAATGCTCACCAAGTTTTGGGAGGATCTTTGGTGCGGAAAGCTTTCTACAAGCTTACAACGGTGAGCTGAAATATAGTTTGACCTTGAGAGGGCCGTAATTTTTTTTTGGGACCGACGTCTGAGCCAAATTTGACTGGATAATTTTCCTTGGGCTTCATTAAAAATGCTCACCAAGTTTTAGGAGAATCTTTTGTGTGGAAAGCTTCATACAAACTTACAACGATAAGCCGAATAATCGTTTGACCTTGAGAGGCCCGTAATTTTTTTTTGGGACCGACTTCCGAGCCGAATTTATCTCGATAATTCTCCTCAGGCTTCATCAAAAATGCTCACCAAGTTTTATGAGGATCTTTCGTGCGGTAAGCTTTCTATAAGCTTACAACGGTGAGCTGAAAACTAGTTTGACTTTGAGAGGCCCGTCATTTTTTTTGGGCCCGACTTCCGAGCCAAATTTAACGCGATAATTTTCTTTACGCTTCGTGAAAAATTCTCACCAAGTTTTAGGAGAATCTTTCTTGCGGAAAGCTTCCTACAAGCTTACATCGATAAGCCGAAAAATCGGTTGACCTTGAGAGGCCCGTAATTTTTTTTTGGGACCGACTTCCGAGCCAAATTTGACTCGATAATTCTCCTGAGGCTTCATTAGAAATGCTCACCAAGTTTTAGGAGGATCTTCCGTGCGGAAAGCTTTCCACAACCTTACAACAGTGAGCTGAAAAATAGTTTGACCTTGAGGGGACCGTCATTTTTTTTGGGACCGACTTCCGAGCCAAATTTGACTCGATAATTCTCCTCAGGCTCCATCAAAAATGCTCACCAAGTTTTAGGAGGATCTTTGGTGCGGAAAGCTTCCTACAAGCTTACAACGATAATAAGAAAACTAGTTTGTCCTTCAGAGTCCCGTAATTTTTTTTTGGGTCCGAGTTCCGAGCCAAATTTGACTCGATAATTTTCCTTAGGCTTAAAAAAAAAATCTCACGAAATTTTAGGAGAATCTTTCGTGCAGAAAGCTTTCTACAAACTTACAACGGTGAGCTGAAAAATAGTTTGACCTTGAGAGGCCCGTAATTTTTTTTGGGACCGACTTCCGAGCCAAATTTGACTCGATAATGTTCCTCAGGCTCCACCAAAAATGCTCACCAAGTTTTACAACGATCTTTGGTGTGGAAAGCGTTCCACAAGCTTACAACGATGAGCTGAAAAATAGTTTGACCTTGAGAGGCGCGTAATTTTTTTTTGGGACCGACTTCCTAGCCAAATTTGTCTCGATAATTCTCCTCAGGCTTCATCAAAAACGCTCTCCAAGTTTTAGGAGAATCTTTCGTGCGGAAAGCTTTCTACAAGCTTACAACGGTGAGCTGAAAAATAGTTTGATCTTGAGAGGCCCGTAATTTTTTTTGGGACCGCCTTCCCAGCCAAATTTGACTCGATAATTTTCCTTAGGCTTCAAAAAAAAATCTCACCAAGTTTTATGAGAATCTTTCGTGCGGAAAGCTTTCTACAAGCTTACAACTGTGAGTTGAAAAATAGTTTGATCTTGAGATGCCCGTAATTTTTTTTGGGACCGACTTCCGAGCCAAATTTGACTCGATAATTTTCCTTAGGCTTCAAAAAAAAATGCTCACCAAGTTTTAGGAGGAACTTTCGTGCGGAAAGCTTTCCACAAGCTTACAACGGTGAGCTGAAAAATAGTTTGACCTTGAGAGGACCGTAATTTTTTATGGGACCGACTTCCGAACCAAATTTGACTCGATAATTCTCCTCAGGCTTCATCAAAAATGCTCACCAAGTTTTAGGATGATCTTTGGTGCGGAAAGCTTCCTACAAGCTTACAACGATAATAAGAAAACCAGTTTGTCCTTGAGAGGCCCGTAATTTTTTTTTGGGACCGAGTTCCGATCCAAATTTGACTCGATAATTTTCCTCAGGCTTAAAAAAAAAATCTCACGAAGTTTTAGGAGAATCTTTCGTGCGGAAAGCTTTCTACAAGCTTACAACGGTGAGCTGAAAAATAGTTTGATATTGAGAGGCCCGTAATTTTTTTTTGGGACCGACTTCCGAGCCAAATTCGTCTCGATAATTCTCCTCAGGCTTCATCAAAAACGCTCACCAAGTTTTAGGAGGATCTTTCGTGCGGAAAGCTTTCTATAAGCTAACACCCGTGAGCTGAAAAATAGTTTGACCTTGAGAGGCCCGTAATTTTTTTTTTTTGGGACCGACGTCTGAGCCAAATTTGACTGGATAATTTTCCTTGGGCTTCATTAAAAATGCTCACCCAGTTTTAGGAGAATCATTTTTGCGGAAAGCTTCATACAAACTTACAACGATAAGCCGAATAATCGTTTGACCTTGAGAGACCCATAATTTTTTTTTCGGACCGACTTCTCAGCCAAATTTGACTCGATAATTCTCTTCCGGCTCATCAAAAATGCTCAACAAGTTTTAGGAGGATCTTTCGTGTGGAAAGCTTTCTACAAGATTACAACGGTGAGCTGAAAAATTGTTTGATCTTCACAGGCCCGTAATTTTTTTTCGGACCGACTTCCCAGCCAAATTTGACTCGATAATTCTCCTCAGGCTCATCAAAAATGCTCAACAAATTTTAGGACGATCTTTCGTGTGGAAAGCTTTCTACAAGCTTACAACGGTGAGCTGAAAAATAGTTTTCCCTTGAGAGGCCCGTAATTTTTTTTTTGGGACCGACTTTCGAGCCAAATTTGACTCGAAAATTCTCCTCAGGCTCCATCAATGATGCTCACCAAGTTTTAGGAGCATCTTTGGTGCGGAAAGCTTTCCACAAGCTTACAACGATGAGCTGAAAAATAGTTTGACCTTGAGAGGCCCGTAATTTTTTTTGGGGCCGACTTCCGAGCCAAGTTTGACTCGATAATTCTCCTCAGGCTCCATCAAAAATGCTCACCAAGTTTTGGGAGGATCTTTGGTGCGGAAAGCTTTCTACAAGCTTACAACGGTGAGCTGAAAAATAGTTTGACCTTGAGAGGGCCGTAATTTTTTTTTGGGACCGACGTCTGAGCCAAATTTGACTGGATAATTTTCCTTGGGCTTCATTAAAAATGCTCACCAAGTTTTAGGAGAATCTTTTGTGTGGAAAGCTTCATACAAACTTACAACGATAAGCCGAATAATCGTTTGACCTTGAGAGGCCCGTAATTTTTTTTTGGGACCGACTTCCGAGCCGAATTTATCTCGATAATTCTCCTCAGGCTTCATCAAAAATGCTCACCAAGTTTTATGAGGATCTTTCGTGCGGTAAGCTTTCTATAAGCTTACAACGGTGAGCTGAAAACTAGTTTGACTTTGAGAGGCCCGTCATTTTTTTTGGGCCCGACTTCCGAGCCAAATTTAACGCGATAATTTTCTTTACGCTTCGTGAAAAATTCTCACCAAGTTTTAGGAGAATCTTTCTTGCGGAAAGCTTCCTACAAGCTTACATCGATAAGCCGAAAAATCGGTTGACCTTGAGAGGCCCGTAATTTTTTTTTGGGACCGACTTCCGAGCCAAATTTGACTCGATAATTCTCCTGAGGCTTCATTAGAAACGCTCACCAAGTTTTAGGAGGATCTTCCGTGCGGAAAGCTTTCCACAACCTTACAACAGTGAGCTGAAAAATAGTTTGACCTTGAGGGGACCGTCATTTTTTTTGGGACCGACTTCCGAGCCAAATTTGACTCGATAATTCTCCTCAGGCTCCATCAAAAATGCTCACCAAGTTTTAGGAGGATCTTTGGTGCGGAAAGCTTCCTACAAGCTTACAACGATAATAAGAAAACTAGTTTGTCCTTCAGAGTCCCGTAATTTTTTTTTGGGTCCGAGTTCCGAGCCAAATTTGACTCGATAATTTTCCTTAGGCTTAAAAAAAAAATCTCACGAAATTTTAGGAGAATCTTTCGTGCAGAAAGCTTTCTACAAACTTACAACGGTGAGCTGAAAAATAGTTTGACCTTGAGAGGCCCGTAATTTTTTTTGGGACCGACTTCCGAGCCAAATTTGACTCGATAATGTTCCTCAGGCTCCACCAAAAATGCTCACCAAGTTTTACAACGATCTTTGGTGTGGAAAGCGTTCCACAAGCTTACAACGATGAGCTGAAAAATAGTTTGACCTTGAGAGGCGCGTAATTTTTTTTTGGGACCGACTTCCTAGCCAAATTTGTCTCGATAATTCTCCTCAGGCTTCATCAAAAACGCTCTCCAAGTTTTAGGAGAATCTTTCGTGCGGAAAGCTTTCTACAAGCTTACAACGGTGAGCTGAAAAATAGTTTGATCTTGAGAGGCCCGTAATTTTTTTTGGGACCGCCTTCCCAGCCAAATTTGACTCGATAATTTTCCTTAGGCTTCAAAAAAAAATCTCACCAAGTTTTATGAGAATCTTTCGTGCGGAAAGCTTTCTACAAGCTTACAACTGTGAGTTGAAAAATAGTTTGATCTTGAGATGCCCGTAATTTTTTTTGGGACCGACTTCCGAGCCAAATTTGACTCGATAATTTTCCTTAGGCTTCAAAAAAAAATGCTCACCAAGTTTTAGGAGGAACTTTCGTGCGGAAAGCTTTCCACAAGCTTACTACGGTGAGCTGAAAAATAGTTTGACCTTGAGAGGACCGTAATTTTTTATGGGACCGACTTCCGAACCAAATTTGACTCGATAATTCTCCTCAGGCTTCATCAAAAATGCTCACCAAGTTTTAGGATGATCTTTGGTGCGGAAAGCTTCCTACAAGCTTACAACGATAATAAGAAAACCAGTTTGTCCTTGAGAGGCCCGTAATTTTTTTTTGGGACCGAGTTCCGATCCAAATTTGACTCGATAATTTTCCTCAGGCTTAAAAAAAAAATCTCACGAAGTTTTAGGAGAATCTTTCGTGCGGAAAGCTTTCTACAAGCTTACAACGGTGAGCTGAAAAATAGTTTGATATTGAGAGGCCCGTAATTTTTTTTTGGGACCGACTTCCGAGCCAAATTCGTCTCGATAATTCTCCTCAGGCTTCATCAAAAACGCTCACCAAGTTTTAGGAGGATCTTTCGTGCGGAAAGCTTTCTATAAGCTAACACCCGTGAGCTGAAAAATAGTTTGATCTTGAGAGGCCCGTAATTTTTTTTTGGGACCGACTTCCGAGCCAAATTCGTCTCGATAATTCTCCTCAGGCTTCATCAAAAACGCTCACCAAGTTTTAGGAGGATCTTTCGTGCGGAAAGCTTTCTATAAGCTAACACCCGTGAGCTGAAAAATAGTTTGACTATGAGAGGACCGACATTTTTTTTTGGGCCCGACTTCCGAGCCAAATTTGACTCAATAATTTTCTTTAGGCTTCATAAAAAATTCTCACCAAGTTTTAGGAGAATCTTTCGTGCGGAAAGCTTTCTACAAGCGTACAACGGTGAGCTGAAAAATAGTTTGATCTTGAGAGGCCCGACATTTTTTTTTGGGACCGCCTTCCCAGCCAAATTTGACTCGATAATTTTCCTTAGGCTTCAAAAAAAAATCTCACCAAGTCTTAGGAGAATCTTTCGTGCTGAAAGCTTTCAACAAGCTTACAACTGTGAGTTGAAAAATAGTTTGATCTTGAGATGCCCGTAATTTTTTTTGGGACCGACTTCCGAGCCAAATTTGACTCGATAATTTTCCTTAAGCTTCAAAAAAAATCTCACCTAGTTTTAGGAGAATCTTTCGTACGGAAAGCTTTCTACAAGCGTATAACTGTGAGCTGAAAAATAGTTTGATCTTGAGAGGCCCGTAATTTTTTTTGGGATCGACTTCCGAGCCAAATTTGACTCGATAATTTTCCTTAGAATTAAAAAAAAATGTCTCACCAAGTTTTAGGAGAATCTTTCGTGCGGAAAGCTTTTCACAAGCTTACAACGGTGAGCTGAAAAATAGTTTGACCTTGAGGGGCCCGTAATTTTTTTTGGGACCGACTTCGGAGCCAAATTTGACTCGATAATTTTCCTTAGGCTTCAAAAAAAAATGCTCACCAAGTTTTAGGAGGAACTTTCGTGCGGAAAGCTTTCCACAAGCTTAGAACGGTGAGCTGAAAAATAGTTTGACCTTGAGAGGACCGTAATTTTGGATGGGACCGACTTCCGAGCCAAATTTCACTCGATAATTCTCCTCAGGCTCCATCAAAAATGCTCACCAAGTTTTAGGAGGATCTTTGGTGCGGAAAGCTTCCTACAAACTTACAACGTTAAGCCGAAAAATCGTTTGACGTTGAGAGGCCTGTAATTTTTTTTTTGGAACCGACTTCGGAGCCAAATTTGACTCGATAATTTTCCTTAGGCTTCAAAAAAAAATCTCACCAAGTTTTAGGAGAATCTTTCGTACGGAAAGCTTTCTACAAGCTTACAACGGTGAGCTGAAAAATAGTTTGATCTTGAGAGGCTCGTAATTTTTTTTTGGGACCGACTTCCGAGCCAAATTTGACTCGATAATTCTCTTGAGGCTTCATTAGAAATGCTCACCAAGTTTTAATAGGATCTTTCGTGCGGAAAGCTTTCCACAAGCTTACAACGGTCAGCTGAAGAATAGTTTGACCTTGAGAGTCCCGTAATTTTTTTTTGGGTCCGAGTTCCGATCCAAATTTGACTCGATAATTTTCCTTAGGCTTAAAAAAAAAATCTCACGAAGTTTTAGGAGAATCTTTCGTGCGGAAAGCTTTCTACAAGCTTACAACGGTGAGCTGAAAAATAGTTTGATATTGAGAGGCCCGTAATTTTTTTTTGGGACCGACTTCCGAGCCAAATTTGAGTCGATAATTCTCCTGAGGCTTCATTAGAAGTGCTCACCAAGTTTCAGGAGGATCTTCCGTGCGGGAAGCTTTCCACAAGCTTACAACGGTGAGCGGAAAAATAGTTTGACCTTGAAAGGACCGTAATTTTTGATGGGACCGACTTCCGAGCCAAATTTGACTCGATAATTCTCCTCAAGCTCCATCAAAAATGCTCACCAAGTTTTAGGAGGATCTTTGGTGCGGAAAGCTTCCTACAAGCTTACAACGATAATACGAAAACCAGTTTTTCCTTGAGAGGCCCGTAATTTTTTTTTGGGACCGAGTTCCGAGTCAAATTTGACTCGATAATTTTCCTCAGGCTTAAAAAAAAAATCTCACGAAGTTTTAGGAGAATCTTTCGTGCGGAAAGCTTTCTACAAGCTTACAACGGTGAGCTGAAAAATAGTTTGATCTTGAGAGGCCCGTAATTTTTTTTTGGGACCGACTTCCGAGCCAAATTTAACTCGATAATTTTCTTCAGGCTTCATAAAAAATGCTTGCCAAGTTTTAGGAGGATCTTTCGTGCGGAAAACTTTCGACAAGCTTACACCGGTGAGCTGAAAAATAATTTGACCTTGAGAGGCCCGTAATTTTTTTTGGGACCGATTTCCGAGCCAAATTTGACTCGATAATTTTCTTCAGGCTTCATAAAAATTCTTACCAAGTTTTAGGAGAATCTTTCGTGCGGAAAGATTCCTACAAGCTTACAACAATAATCCGAAAACTAGTTTGTCCTTGAGAGTCCCGTAATTTCTTTTTGGGTCCGAGTTCCGAGCCAAATTTGACTCGATAATTTTCCTTAGGCTTAAAAAAAAATCTCACGAAGGTTTAGGAGAATCTTTCGTGCGGAAAGCTTTCTACAAACTTACAACGGTGAGCTGAAAAATAGTTTGACCTTGAGAGGCCCGTAATTTTTTTTGGGACCGACTTCCGAGCCAAATTTGACTCGATAATGTTCCTCAGGCTCCATCAAAAATGCTGCCATCAAGGTTTACAACGATCTTTGGTGTGGAAAGCTTTTCACAAGCTTACAACGATGAGCTGAAAAATAGTTTGACCTTGAGAGGCGCGTAATTTTTTTTTGGGACCGACTTCCGAGCCAAATTTGACTCGATAATTCTCCTCTGGCTTCATCAAAAATGCTCACGAAGTTATGGGAGGATCTTTTGTGCAGAAAGCTTTCTACAAGCTTACAACGGTGAGCTGAAAAATAGTTTGACCTTGAGAGGCCCGTAATTTTTTTTTTTTGGGACCGACGTCTGAGCCACATTTGACTGGATAATTTTCCTTGGGCTTCATTAAAAATGCTCACCAAGTTTTAGGAGAATCTTTTGTGTGGAAAGCTTCATACAAACTTACAACGATAAGCCGAATAATCGTTTGACCTTGAGAGGCCGGTAATTTTTTTTTCTGACCGAGTTCGAGCCGAATTTATCTCGATAATTCTCGTCAGGCTTCATCAAAAATGCTCACCAAGTTTTATGAGGATCTTTCGTGCGGTAAGCTTTCTATAAGCTTACAACGGTGAGCTGAAAACTAGTTTGATCTTGAGAGGCTCGTAATTTTTTTTTGGGACCGACTTCCGAGCCAAATTTGTCTCGATAATTCTCCTCAGGCTTCATCACAAATGCTCACCGAGTTTTATGAGGATCTTTCGTGCGGTAAGCTTTCTATAAGCTTACAACGGTGAGCCGAAAAATAGTTTAACTTTGAGAGGCCCGTCAATTTTTTTGGGCCCGACTTCCGAGCCAAATTTGACGCTATAATTTTCATTAGGCTTCGTAAAAAATTCTCACCAAGTTTTAGGAGAATCTTTCGTGCGGAAAGCTTCCTACAAGCTTACAACGATAAGCCGAAAAATCGGTTGACTTTGAGAGGCCCGTAATTTTTTTTTGGGACCGACTTCCGAGCCAAATTTGACTCGATAATTCTCTTGAGGCTTCATTAGAAATGCTCACCAAGTTTTAATAGGATCTTTCGTGCGGAAAGCTTTCCACAAGCTTACAACGGTCAGCTGAAGAATAGTTTGACCTTGAGAGTCCCGTAATTTTTTTTTGGGTCCGAGTTCCGATCCAAATTTGACTCGATAATTTTCCTTAGGCTTAAAAAAAAAATCTCACGAAGTTTTAGGAGAATCTTTCGTGCGGAAAGCTTTCTACAAGCTTACAACGGTGAGCTGAAAAATAGTTTGATATTGAGAGGCCCGTAATTTTTTTTTGGGACCGACTTCCGAGCCAAATTTGAGTCGATAATTCTCCTGAGGCTTCATTAGAAGTGCTCACCAAGTTTCAGGAGGATCTTCCGTGCGGGAAGCTTTCCACAAGCTTACAACGGTGAGCTGAAAAATAGTTTGACCTTGAAAGGACCGTAATTTTTGATGGGACCGACTTCCGAGCCAAATTTGACTCGATAATTCTCCTCAAGATCCATCAAAAATGCTCACCAAGTTTTAGGAGGATCTTTGGTGCGGAAAGCTTCCTACAAGCTTACAACGATAATACGAAAACCAGTTTTTCCTTGAGAGGCCCGTAATTTTTTTTTGGGACCGAGTTCCGAGTCAAATTTGACTCGATAATTTTCCTCAGGCTTAAAAAAAAAATCTCACGAAGTTTTAGGGGAATCTTTCGTGCGGAAAGCTTTCTACAAGCTTACAACGGTGAGCTGAAAAATAGTTTGATCTTGAGAGGCCCGTAATTTTTTTTTGGGACCGACTTCCGAGCCAAATTTAACTCGATAATTTTCTTCAGGCTTCATAAAAAATGCTTGCCAAGTTTTAGGAGGATCTTTCGTGCGGAAAACTTTCGACAAGCTTACACCGGTGAGCTGAAAAATAATTTGACCTTGAGAGGCCCGTAATTTTTTTTGGGACCGATTTCCGAGCCAAATTTGACTCGATAATTTTCTTCAGGCTTCATAAAAATTCTTACCAAGTTTTAGGAGAATCTTTCGTGCGGAAAGCTTCCTACAAGCTTACAACAATAATCCGAAAACTAGTTTGTCCTTGAGAGTCCCGTAATTTCTTTTTGGGTCCGAGTTCCGAGCCAAATTTGACTCGATAATTTTCCTTAGGCTTAAAAAAAAATCTCACGAAGGTTTAGGAGAATCTTTCGTGCGGAAAGCTTTCTACAAACTTACAACGGTGAGCTGAAAAATAGTTTGACCTTGAGAGGCCCGTAATTTTTTTTGGGACCGACTTCCGAGCCAAATTTGACTCGATAATGTTCCTCAGGCTCCATCAAAAATGCTGCCATCAAGGTTTACAACGATCTTTGGTGTGGAAAGCTTTTCACAAGCTTACAACGATGAGCTGAAAAATAGTTTGACCTTGAGAGGCGCGTAATTTTTTTTTGGGACCGACTTCCGAGCCAAATTTGACTCGATAATTCTCCTCTGGCTTCATCAAAAATGCTCACGAAGTTATGGGAGGATCTTTTGTGCAGAAAGCTTTCTACAAGCTTATAACGGTGAGCTGAAAAATAGTTTGACCTTGAGAGGCCCGTAATTTTTTTTTTTTGGGACCGACGTCTGAGCCACATTTGACTGGATAATTTTCCTTGGGCTTCATTAAAAATGCTCACCAAGTTTTAGGAGAATCTTTTGTGTGGAAAGCTTCATACAAACTTACAACGATAAGCCGAATAATCGTTTGACCTTGAGAGGCCGGTAATTTTTTTTTCGGACCGAGTTCGAGCCGAATTTATCTCGATAATTCTCGTCAGGCTTCATCAAAAATGCTCACCAAGTTTTATGAGGATCTTTCGTGCGGTAAGCTTTCTATAAGCTTACAACGGTGAGCTGAAAACTAGTTTGATCTTGAGAGGCTCGTAATTTTTTTTTGGGACCGACTTCCGAGCCAAATTTGTCTCGATAATTCTCCTCAGGCTTCATCAAAAATGCTCACCAAGTTTTATGAGGATCTTTCGTGCGGTAAGCTTTCTATAAGCTTACAACGGTGAGCTGAAAAATAGTTTGACTTTGAGAGGCCCGTCAATTTATTTGGGCCCGACTTCCGAGCCAAATTGGACGCGATAATTTTCTTTAGGCTTCGTAAAAAATTCTCACCAAGTTTTAGGAAAATCTTTCGTGCGGAAAGCTTCCTACAAGCTTACAACTATAAGCCGAAAAATCGGTTGACTTTGAGAGGACCGTAATTTTTTTTGGGACCGACTTCCGAGCCAAATTTGACTCGATAATTCTCCTCAGGCTCCATCAAAAATGCTCACCAAGTTTTAGGACGATCTTTGGTGCGGAAAGCTTCCTACAAGCTTACAACGATGATAAGAAAACTGGTTTGTCCTTGAGAGTCCCGTAATTTTTTTTTGGGTCCGAGTTCCGTGCCAAATTTGAGTCGATAATTTTCCTTAGGCTTAAAAAAAAAATCTCACGAAGTTTTAGGAGAATCTTTCCTGCGGAAAGCTTTCTACAAGCTGACAACGGTGAGCTGAAAAATAGTTTGATCTTGAGAAGCCCGTAATTTTTTTTTGGGACCGACTTCCGAGCCAAATTTGACTCGATAATTCTCCTGAGGCTTCATTAGAAGTGCTCACCAAGTTTTAGGAGGATCTTTCGTGCGGGAAGCCTTCCACAAGCTTACAACGGTGAGCTAAAAAATAGTTTGACCTTGAGAGGACCGTAATTTTTGTTGGGACCGACTTCCGAGCCAAATTTGTCTCGATAATTCTCCTCAGGCTCCATCAAAAATGCTCACCAAGTTTTAGGAGGATCTTTGTGCGGAAAGCTTCGTACAAGCTTACAACGATGATTAGAAAACTAGTGTGTCCTTCAGAGTCCCGTAATTTTTTTTTGGGTCCGAGTTCCGAGCCAAATTTGACTCGATAATTTTCCTTAGGCTTAAAAAAAAAATCTCACGAAGTTTTAGGAGAATCTTTCGTGCAGAAATCTTTCTACAAACTTACAACGATGAGCTGAAAAATAGTTTGACCTTGAGAGGCGCGTAATTTTTTTTTGGGACCGACTTCCGAGCCAAATTTGACTCGATAGTTCTCCTCTGGCTTCATCAAAAATGCTCACCAAGTTATAGGAGGATCTTTTGTGCAGAAAGCTTTCTACAAGCTTACAACGGTGAGCTGAAAAATAGTTTGACCTTGAGAGGCCCGTAATTTTTTTTTTGGGACAGACGTCTGAGCCAAATTTGACTGGATAATTTTCCTTGGGCTTCATTAAAAATGCCCACCAAGTTTTAGGAGAATCTTTTGTGTGGAAAGCTTCATACAAACTTACAACTATAAGCCGAATAATCGTTTGACCTTGAGAAGCCCGTAATTTTTTTTTGGGACCGACTTCCGAGCCGAATTTATCTCGATAATTCTCCTCAGGCTTCATCAAAAATGCTCACCAAGTTTTATGAGGATCTTTCGTGCGGTAAGCTTTCTATAAGCTTACAACGGTGAGCTGAAAACTAGTTTGACTTTGAGAGGCCCGTCATTTTTTTTTGGCCCGACTTCCGAGCCAAATTTGACGCGATAATTTTCTTTAGGCTTCGTAAAAAATTCTCACCAAGTTTTAGGAGAATCTTTCTTGCGGAAAGCTTCCTACAAGCATACAACGGTGAGCTGAAAAATAGTTTGATCTTGAGAGACCCGTAATTTTTTTTTGGGACCGACTTCCGAGCCAAATTTGACTCGATAATTCTCTTGAGGCTTCATTAGAAATGCTCACCAAGTTTTAATAGGATCTTTCGTGCGGAAAGCTTTCCACAAGCTTACAACGGTCAGCTGAAGAATAGTTTGACCTTGAGAGTCCCGTAATTTTTTTTTGGGTCCGAGTTCCGATCCAAATTTGACTCGATAATTTTCCTTAGGCTTAAAAAAAAAATCTCACGAAGTTTTAGGAGAATCTTTCGTGCGGAAAGCTTTCTACAAGCTTACAACGGTGAGCTGAAAAATAGTTTGATATTGAGAGGCCCGTAATTTTTTTTTGGGACCGACTTCCGAGCCAAATTTGAGTCGATAATTCTCCTGAGGCTTCATTAGAAGTGCTCACCAAGTTTCAGGAGGATCTTCCGTGCGGGAAGCTTTCCACAAGCTTACAACGGTGAGCGGAAAAATAGTTTGACCTTGAAAGGACCGTAATTTTTGATGGGACCGACTTCCGAGCCAAATTTGACTCGATAATTCTCCTCATGCTCCATCAAAAATGCTCACCAAGTTTTAGGAGGATCTTTGGTGCGGAAAGCTTCCTACAAGCTTACAACGATAATACGAAAACCAGTTTTTCCTTGAGAGGCCCGTAATTTTTTTTTGGGACCGAGTTCCGAGTCAAATTTGACTCGATAATTTTCCTCAGGCTTAAAAAAAAAATCTCACGAAGTTTTAGGAGAATCTTTCGTGCGGAAAGCTTTCTACAAGCTTACAACGGTGAGCTGAAAAATAGTTTGATCTTGAGAGGCCCGTAATTTTTTTTTGGGACCGACTTCCGAGCCAAATTTAACTCGATAATTTTCTTCAGGCTTCATAAAAAATGCTTGCCAAGTTTTAGGAGGATCTTTCGTGCGGAAAACTTTCGACAAGCTTACACCGGTGAGCTGAAAAATAATTTGACCTTGAGAGGCCCGTAATTTTTTTTGGGACCGATTTCCGAGCCAAATTTGACTCGATAATTTTCTTCAGGCTTCATAAAAATTCTTACCAAGTTTTAGGAGAATCTTTCGTGCGGAAAGATTCCTACAAGCTTACAACAATAATCCGAAAACTAGTTTGTCCTTGAGAGTCCCGTAATTTCTTTTTGGGTCCGAGTTCCGAGCCAAATTTGACTCGATAATTTTCCTTAGGCTTAAAAAAAAATCTCACGAAGGTTTAGGAGAATCTTTCGTGCGGAAAGCTTTCTACAAACTTACAACGGTGAGCTGAAAAATAGTTTGACCTTGAGAGGCCCGTAATTTTTTTTGGGACCGACTTCCGAGCCAAATTTGACTCGATAATGTTCCTCAGGCTCCATCAAAAATGCTGCCATCAAGGTTTACAACGATCTTTGGTGTGGAAAGCTTTTCACAAGCTTACAACGATGAGCTGAAAAATAGTTTGACCTTGAGAGGCGCGTAATTTTTTTTTGGGACCGACTTCCGAGCCAAATTTGACTCGATAATTCTCCTCTGGCTTCATCAAAAATGCTCACGAAGTTATGGGAGGATCTTTTGTGCAGAAAGCTTTCTACAAGCTTACAACGGTGAGCTGAAAAATAGTTTGACCTTGAGAGGCCCGTAATTTTTTTTTTTTGGGACCGACGTCTGAGCCACATTTGACTGGATAATTTTCCTTGGGCTTCATTAAAAATGCTCACCAAGTTTTAGGAGAATCTTTTGTGTGGAAAGCTTCATACAAACTTACAACGATAAGCCGAATAATCGTTTGACCTTGAGAGGCCGGTAATTTTTTTTTCTGACCGAGTTCGAGCCGAATTTATCTCGATAATTCTCGTCAGGCTTCATCAAAAATGCTCACCAAGTTTTATGAGGATCTTTCGTGCGGTAAGCTTTCTATAAGCTTACAACGGTGAGCTGAAAACTAGTTTGATCTTGAGAGGCTCGTAATTTTTTTTTGGGACCGACTTCCGAGCCAAATTTGTCTCGATAATTCTCCTCAGGCTTCATCACAAATGCTCACCGAGTTTTATGAGGATCTTTCGTGCGGTAAGCTTTCTATAAGCTTACAACGGTGAGCCGAAAAATAGTTTAACTTTGAGAGGCCCGTCAATTTTTTTGGGCCCGACTTCCGAGCCAAATTTGACGCTATAATTTTCATTAGGCTTCGTAAAAAATTCTCACCAAGTTTTAGGAGAATCTTTCGTGCGGAAAGCTTCCTACAAGCTTACAACGATAAGCCGAAAAATCGGTTGACTTTGAGAGGCCCGTAATTTTTTTTTGGGACCGACTTCCGAGCCAAATTTGACTCGATAATTCTCTTGAGGCTTCATTAGAAATGCTCACCAAGTTTTAATAGGATCTTTCGTGCGGAAAGCTTTCCACAAGCTTACAACGGTCAGCTGAAGAATAGTTTGACCTTGAGAGTCCCGTAATTTTTTTTTGGGTCCGAGTTCCGATCCAAATTTGACTCGATAATTTTCCTTAGGCTTAAAAAAAAAATCTCACGAAGTTTTAGGAGAATCTTTCGTGCGGAAAGCTTTCTACAAGCTTACAACGGTGAGCTGAAAAATAGTTTGATATTGAGAGGCCCGTAATTTTTTTTTGGGACCGACTTCCGAGCCAAATTTGAGTCGATAATTCTCCTGAGGCTTCATTAGAAGTGCTCACCAAGTTTCAGGAGGATCTTCCGTGCGGGAAGCTTTCCACAAGCTTACAACGGTGAGCTGAAAAATAGTTTGACCTTGAAAGGACCGTAATTTTTGATGGGACCGACTTCCGAGCCAAATTTGACTCGATAATTCTCCTCAAGATCCATCAAAAATGCTCACCAAGTTTTAGGAGGATCTTTGGTGCGGAAAGCTTCCTACAAGCTTACAACGATAATACGAAAACCAGTTTTTCCTTGAGAGGCCCGTAATTTTTTTTTGGGACCGAGTTCCGAGTCAAATTTGACTCGATAATTTTCCTCAGGCTTAAAAAAAAAATCTCACGAAGTTTTAGGGGAATCTTTCGTGCGGAAAGCTTTCTACAAGCTTACAACGGTGAGCTGAAAAATAGTTTGATCTTGAGAGGCCCGTAATTTTTTTTTGGGACCGACTTCCGAGCCAAATTTAACTCGATAATTTTCTTCAGGCTTCATAAAAAATGCTTGCCAAGTTTTAGGAGGATCTTTCGTGCGGAAAACTTTCGACAAGCTTACACCGGTGAGCTGAAAAATAATTTGACCTTGAGAGGCCCGTAATTTTTTTTGGGACCGATTTCCGAGCCAAATTTGACTCGATAATTTTCTTCAGGCTTCATAAAAATTCTTACCAAGTTTTAGGAGAATCTTTCGTGCGGAAAGCTTCCTACAAGCTTACAACAATAATCCGAAAACTAGTTTGTCCTTGAGAGTCCCGTAATTTCTTTTTGGGTCCGAGTTCCGAGCCAAATTTGACTCGATAATTTTCCTTAGGCTTAAAAAAAAATCTCACGAAGGTTTAGGAGAATCTTTCGTGCGGAAAGCTTTCTACAAACTTACAACGGTGAGCTGAAAAATAGTTTGACCTTGAGAGGCCCGTAATTTTTTTTGGGACCGACTTCCGAGCCAAATTTGACTCGATAATGTTCCTCAGGCTCCATCAAAAATGCTGCCATCAAGGTTTACAACGATCTTTGGTGTGGAAAGCTTTTCACAAGCTTACAACGATGAGCTGAAAAATAGTTTGACCTTGAGAGGCGCGTAATTTTTTTTTGGGACCGACTTCCGAGCCAAATTTGACTCGATAATTCTCCTCTGGCTTCATCAAAAATGCTCACGAAGTTATGGGAGGATCTTTTGTGCAGAAAGCTTTCTACAAGCTTATAACGGTGAGCTGAAAAATAGTTTGACCTTGAGAGGCCCGTAATTTTTTTTTTTTGGGACCGACGTCTGAGCCACATTTGACTGGATAATTTTCCTTGGGCTTCATTAAAAATGCTCACCAAGTTTTAGGAGAATCTTTTGTGTGGAAAGCTTCATACAAACTTACAACGATAAGCCGAATAATCGTTTGACCTTGAGAGGCCGGTAATTTTTTTTTCGGACCGAGTTCGAGCCGAATTTATCTCGATAATTCTCGTCAGGCTTCATCAAAAATGCTCACCAAGTTTTATGAGGATCTTTCGTGCGGTAAGCTTTCTATAAGCTTACAACGGTGAGCTGAAAACTAGTTTGATCTTGAGAGGCTCGTAATTTTTTTTTGGGACCGACTTCCGAGCCAAATTTGTCTCGATAATTCTCCTCAGGCTTCATCAAAAATGCTCACCAAGTTTTATGAGGATCTTTCGTGCGGTAAGCTTTCTATAAGCTTACAACGGTGAGCTGAAAAATAGTTTGACTTTGAGAGGCCCGTCAATTTATATGGGCCCGACTTCCGAGCCAAATTGGACGCGATAATTTTCTTTAGGCTTCGTAAAAAATTCTCACCAAGTTTTAGGAAAATCTTTCGTGCGGAAAGCTTCCTACAAGCTTACAACTATAAGCCGAAAAATCGGTTGACTTTGAGAGGACCGTAATTTTTTTTGGGACCGACTTCCGAGCCAAATTTGACTCGATAATTCTCCTCAGGCTCCATCAAAAATGCTCACCAAGTTTTAGGACGATCTTTGGTGCGGAAAGCTTCCTACAAGCTTACAACGATGATAAGAAAACTGGTTTGTCCTTGAGAGTCCCGTAATTTTTTTTTGGGTCCGAGTTCCGTGCCAAATTTGAGTCGATAATTTTCCTTAGGCTTAAAAAAAAAATCTCACGAAGTTTTAGGAGAATCTTTCCTGCGGAAAGCTTTCTACAAGCTGACAACGGTGAGCTGAAAAATAGTTTGATCTTGAGAAGCCCGTAATTTTTTTTTGGGACCGACTTCCGAGCCAAATTTGACTCGATAATTCTCCTGAGGCTTCATTAGAAGTGCTCACCAAGTTTTAGGAGGATCTTTCGTGCGGGAAGCCTTCCACAAGCTTACAACGGTGAGCTAAAAAATAGTTTGACCTTGAGAGGACCGTAATTTTTGTTGGGACCGACTTCCGAGCCAAATTTGTCTCGATAATTCTCCTCAGGCTCCATCAAAAATGCTCACCAAGTTTTAGGAGGATCTTTGTGCGGAAAGCTTCGTACAAGCTTACAACGATGATTAGAAAACTAGTGTGTCCTTCAGAGTCCCGTAATTTTTTTTTGGGTCCGAGTTCCGAGCCAAATTTGACTCGATAATTTTCCTTAGGCTTAAAAAAAAAATCTCACGAAGTTTTAGGAGAATCTTTCGTGCAGAAATCTTTCTACAAACTTACAACGATGAGCTGAAAAATAGTTTGACCTTGAGAGGCGCGTAATTTTTTTTTGGGACCGACTTCCGAGCCAAATTTGACTCGATAGTTCTCCTCTGGCTTCATCAAAAATGCTCACCAAGTTATAGGAGGATCTTTTGTGCAGAAAGCTTTCTACAAGCTTACAACGGTGAGCTGAAAAATAGTTTGACCTTGAGAGGCCCGTAATTTTTTTTTTGGGACCGACGTCTGAGCCAAATTTGACTGGATAATTTTCCTTGGGCTTCATTAAAAATGCCCACCAAGTTTTAGGAGAATCTTTTGTGTGGAAAGCTTCATACAAACTTACAACTATAAGCCGAATAATCGTTTGACCTTGAGAAGCCCGTAATTTTTTTTTGGGACCGACTTCCGAGCCGAATTTATCTCGATAATTCTCCTCAGGCTTCATCAAAAATGCTCACCAAGTTTTATGAGGATCTTTCGTGCGGTAAGCTTTCTATAAGCTTACAACGGTGAGCTGAAAACTAGTTTGACTTTGAGAGGCCCGTCATTTTTTTTTGGCCCGACTTCCGAGCCAAATTTGACGCGATAATTTTCTTTAGGCTTCGTAAAAAATTCTCACCAAGTTTTAGGAGAATCTTTCTTGCGGAAAGCTTCCTACAAGCATACAACGGTGAGCTGAAAAATAGTTTGATCTTGAGAGACCCGTAATTTTTTTTTGGGACCGACTTCCCATCCAAATTTGACTTAACAAAATTGACTCCGTAAACTCGCTCTCTTCGTTCCCGCTCTCCTCACTCTCTCGGTCTCCGTCTCTGTTTCTTCCAAAATAAATTTCAATAAAAGTATTAGTACCACGGCGTAAATATTACTTTTAGTACTCATCATTTGACGCGTATCCATAATAGTCTTCCCATTAAACACGAATTTGTAATTTCTTGAATCACAATTGAATAATTGATACCTAGTATATTGTTTCCGTTAAACATGATAAATCCCTGAGTTTCCGCCATTTCATTGGACTAATGCAACCGTTTCAAAATATCGAAAATCGTAATAGTCGAAGAACATAAAAATTAGGTCCAATAGAGTGCTTGCGTGTACACGTATCACAGAAGTTCATATATGGGCATATTTCGCGAGTAATGCGCAAATATTTCCAAATACGATTAAGACGTTCAGCAGTAGTTTGGCCCCCATGTTCGTTGTTCCCCAAACAGGCGAAACTTTAAAATGCAAGAAATAGCCACATTTAGCCCATATTCCACCCGGAAACACGAAAAACCACGTGTAACCGAAATTTGAAAATACACTTAAAAACCGGAATTATGGGTTGCTTGGTGTTATATTACGTAAAAAAATACATTCACTAGGGTGCTTGCGTGTACTTGCATAGACATGCGTGCACCATGGACATATTTCCCGAATAATTCGCCGAGAAACACCAGGATGTAAAATGTCGCCGATCATTTTTTCCAAATTCGAGATTGAGTATTTTCGAGTTCGTATATTCTACAGTACTGTATCGCTCATGTTCGTTGTTCCTCAGACGGACCTAACTTGAGAGTGCGAGAAATCGCCATATTTGCTTCGTATTGTGACTGGGAAAACGAAAAATAGCGTGCCACCGAAATTCGTAAATATACATAAAAACCGTAATTATTTGTTATTCGGTGCATATGAGGTAAAAAATGCATCCAATAGGGTACTTGGGTGTACGCATTGTAACCGTTTTTCCGACACCTGGATTTTTTTCCACAATCGAGACGGCTACAAAACTCGTCCCACTCGGTCTTAAGGGCGCCAGCCGCGAGAGCGAAAGCTCTCGCGACAAAATTTCAATTTTAAGGACCGAACGAGAGACGAGAGCGACCCGGTGTCGCTCAGCCTTGGGAACAGGTAGAGGGGGTGGTTCGGTCACCTCCGCGGGGAGAAAACAGGGATCGAGACGAAAATACGGAAACTCAACAAGATATTTTATTATAGCGAATATCGGGAGCGTGGTCGAGAAGCGACTAGCATGCACGCTCGTTCCCTTTGGTTATTCTCACATAGATGACAAGATCAATTCGGTAACAAGATTGATTCGATAACAAGATCAATTCGATACGGTACAGGTTGGTAGTACTCGAGCGGTAACAGGCAGGGTTCGAGATCTTACCCCTCGCGGTCAACATACATGCGTGGATCGCAGCCACGGTACCTTTCGCAACAAATATAGAATCGCCCGATCGCAGCGGGGTTACGCGGAATATTACAAGAAAATCAGAAGAAAGAAATAGATAAGAATGATTCGGCAAAAAGAGAATGGTATAAATGACTCGAAAGAAACTTGAAATAAGTCAAGTGAAGAGGTGGACTCGCGCGAGGCGCAAACTATGGAATGGAACACTAAAATATGCAAGAACCTTCCAGGCGAATATTATAACGGAAAGTACAAAAAAAAATGACGCAAGCGTGAATTTACGAGATTTTCTCCGAGAACTAATTCCGCGGCCGCGCGCGAAAGCCTGCAGTCCCCACGATAACGAATCGAGCGTGATCTATTCTGTCTCTAGCCTCAAACCGAATCCGTACGACGATCTCACCGGTTTCGTAGCTGTTGCGGGAGCTTCTCGAGTTGTCCTCGGCCAGAAGTTCCACTTCGCGATAGGCAATATGTCGGTATTCTCGCGAGACGTTATGCACGTATCGGCAGCAGTCACCACGTCCTTCCTTCTCGGGGGCCTACGACGGAGTGCCCAAGACAGCTAACGTTCTGGTGCTCGCGGGCCTTCTTCCCCCCACCCTATGTATGAAATCTGCCCTCTGCTCTTATTGTTGAGAGCTTCCGAATTACGCGGGTCTGCGCGGACAGTTTGAATATCTCGCGTTCGCGGAACCGCGAACGCGGGTGCTGAGATGTCTCGTGGTGAGAGGTACCCACAAGAGTCGCATTTGGAGCGCAGCCCGGCGAGTGATTTCTCGGGCGGATGAGGTGCGGTTCCGCGACGAGTCGGACGCTGTAACGTTTTGGCAGCTGATGACTCGCCGTGGTCGGGTGGAGGTGTCGTCGTCGGTAACGTGGCGCGCTACCGCGGTAGCGTCGCGACTGGACGGCGGGGGGCTTAGTGAGGCCCCAGCCTGCTGATCGGGCTTGACCGTGGTGGCGAGATCGGCAGCGAGGCTCCCGCCTGCTAGGTTTAGTGACGAGATCGGTAGCGAGGCTCCAGCCTGCTGTACGTGGCTGTTGTTGGAACGGGCTTGGGATGTTTTGACGACGACGGCGACCGTCGTACGCTCGAGAGTTTTTAATCAGAAATAAAAATGAAAATTGCAGAAATTAGTCGGGGGAACGACTTGCTCGCATTTGACCCTGACTGATCGTCTGGAAGGGTCTCCTCCCGGGAGAAAGCATGCCGTGCTCCGTGCCGATACGAGCGAGAGCTGGAGATCGAGCTCTCTTTGTGACGGGAGCGGAAAAGCCCCGTCACAGCATATATACCTGCTTTCACATATGAAGACATTTTGCGAGGAATACGCCATGAGACACCGAAAAGCAAAATGTTGCCGGACATCCAATCCATCTTCGGAAGCGAATATTTTTAAATTACGACATTCGGTAATGGTTCGGTGCTCATATTCGCCGTTGCCCATCCGGACCCAACTCGATAGTGCAAGAAATTGTCGGACTTAACCCATATGGCGCCCCCAAACACGAAAAACAGGGTGTCGCCGAAGTTGCGAAAAATACATAAATGCCGAAAAAAACAAAAAATTTGCAACATACGAGGTAAAAAAATACATTCAATAGAGTGTTCGCGTATACTCGCATACACACGGGTGCACACATGGTCATATTTTGCGAGTAATTCGCCACGAAGTGTCAAAAAGTAAAATGTCGTCGGACATTCAATCGATCTTCGAGAGCAAATATTTTCTAATTAGGACATTCGATAGCGGTTCGGCGCTCATATTCGTCATTCCCCAGCCGGACGGAACTCGAAAGTGCAAAAAATTGCAGGATTTAAAATTGCCGTATTCCGAACGGAAACGCGAAAAACAAGGTGTCGCCAAAGTTAGAAAAAACACATAAATGTCGATACAAATTTTGTTTTGTGCATATGAGGCAAACGTCCTGTAGAGGACGAACCAGAAACGATCCCGAATAATAAATATAACTCGTTGTGCTTCCCGTGACGAGGTTATTTTTGACGTGCCCAAAATACATCCAATAGGGTGCTCGTATGTACTCGCACATACAGGGTTGCACGCATGGACATATTATGCCCGAATGATGGCCCAAAACGCCGAAAACCACGATGTCGCGGAATATTCGAAAACCACATCTGAGCCGTTATTATTCAATTCGCAACATTCTCGTAATATTACCTGTTATTTACGGATACATTGCGGTTACATTGCTGTTAGATTACTGTGTTTACGGGGCTACTACATCGCCGCGTGCATACACTGATAGAATAAACGGATATGGAGCGAACATACACGAGCGCTTGAGCCCAGTAAACATGGTCGACTCAATGACGATGTAAGTGGCTCAACCACCGTGAGGCTGACTTAACGACATAAGCTTGACTCAACCTCTCAATGAGGTTAAATATGGCAAAACTGATGGTGAACTTGAAGCAAACGACCTTATTGAGGTTATGTCAACCACAATTTGAATTAATCACCCTCACTGAGCTTGGCACAGCCTCGATCTGTTGATTCAAGTTCACCTTGAGTTTCGCCGTAATTAACCGCACCAAGAGGTTGAGCGAACCTTATGTTGTTAACTCAACCTCTCGGTCATTAAACCACCTAAATCGTCATTGAGCCAACCACGTTTGTTTGGATCAACCTCTGATGTGTGTTCGCCTTATCCCTGATTTTTCTCTCAGTGTACGAATAAACTTTGCTCATGCGAGATTGTCAATAAGATACAATTAACGTTTTATTGTTTGCGTGCAGCGCTTTTAAATTCAGCGACGTTTCGAAAATAAGCGTGGCACATTCAATCCCAATTTCGGGGCCGGTAAGCGTCGCACCTCGTTCGTCATCGAGCCCCAAGCCCGGATCCTGTCTCGCCGCTTCGCAATCGTCAAGCGTACCCGACAAACGATAATCTCGCCAATAAAACATATCGTGGAAGTCGTCAACCCAACGCCCAGAATGACAAAAGCGAAACACAAGTCGGTCAGAGTCATCACTCTCCTGAAGGTATTTGCTTTTACATCATCATCGTCAACCAACTCGGTGCTCAAGTGTGCGACACTGTCGCGGTATATCAACGGACCGATCAAATCGTTCTCATTCCACATTTCCATTATCTCATCTAATCTACGTCCGAATGGATTGTTCCTCGTGATCCTACCCAAAACATAATCGCTTATTATAGGATAACGGCTTATGTGCAAATAATGCATATTGGACAAGATCATGGCGCTGTAATAATTTGAAACACAGGCCGCCAAAGGATCCCGCGATACGCGCGCGTAACACTCATCATCGGATGAGACTCGGATGACGCGTCCGTCGAGCATTAGATCTCCAGCAAAGAGGCCACCGTGCATAGTGTAAGTCGTATAACCAAGATCAACGAGATCCTTCTTCGTGTTGACGTGCGGGTAAGCTATTGTCGTCGTCAGCAACGACGCCAAATTTCCGGTATAAATTCCCTGTAGAGTGACCACAAACATAAAGAGACACGCTAAGTAAATTTTCGGTGAGACATTCTGAGGCAGAGTCGTAAAGCCCGTGCCGCATGTCAACCGCATGAGGTTCAACAAAGCCGGCGCTATAGCTTGGAGTAGGAAAAATTTGAAGAAGAGAAATGTTATTAAGTACACTATCCACATGCAAATACGCGATGGTCGGTCAATCACGGACACAATCTTATTGAGCTGGGACCTGTGACCGGTGTGCTGGGTGATGGCGTAGAGTGGGGATCTAGAGAGTGGATAGATCCAGCAATCGCGCGTATCACCGAGATGGGCACTCATGTAGTAGATATGCAATATGAATCCCGCACGAATGTTCATAAAATTCGTAGTCACCACGGGCGTTGAATTCATAGCAATTGCAATATTGTGAATTACCAATTGAAAATTGTATTCTGTTATATCGGGAATGTTGTTCAAATTTCGTCGCTCATTAGAATCCATTTTGCCGAGCTTTTCGTTAATAGCAGAAACCACATGGTGGTTAATCGATAAAAAGTGTAAAGGATAACCATCTAAATTATTTGTCTTTGGGAAATTCAAAACCTCACAATTATCGCCAACGTTTTTGTACGTTTTCATGAATAAATTGAATGGACCGTGAATTTGCTTGAAAGCCCCAACGAATTGCCACGGTTTCGGTGCGCGGCGAGCGAACGGGTTCACACCAATCTGACGGTCGAGGCAAATAAATGGCGCATTCAGAACGCCGAATAAACGAAACGCTATGAACAAGTATCTGCCGATTTGTGCACATTCGTCGTGCAATTCGGGACTTGGATTAAATATGAGAAAATGTCGGTAACGGTTCCACCACATCGAACGCTCAAGCTCGATTATTAATTATACAAATCGCTCAAGAGAGTCGGCCGCAACGACGAAGACCGGCAATCTGTGTAGATTCAGGATGGTCGCACGATTATCCATCTTCATCGTAGTATCGACCAATATCACTGGTACGGAATAGCCGGAATACAGTTTTTTGAGGATGGTGCCATCCGAATCACCGACGACTCCCACTCCGTTGCTCGTATCTCCGTAGCATGTCATCAACAGATCGACCCGAAAAAAAGTAGTCAGTTACGAAGCGACAGTTCTTATGTTTTTTACTTTCTCGACTACCAGCGTAAGAATTTGGTCGACAAGGAAAAAAAAATTACATTTTCGTCGATGGCGTGCTATTTTGAAAATTGATATTTTGAAAATTGCACGTAAAGTATTTCTGGTAAATCACCGGCATTCCAAATTTCCATACAGACTCACGACCTGTTAGAAGCTTGTAATTTTAAAAAACCGGATGCTTTCGAATGGATAGTTTTCTAAAAAAGAAAAAGTCCCAAAATTTACCTGCGTACTTCACGACATGCCAAAAATCCGAAAAAAATCAGCCGCAGTATGTGAAGACCTTTGATTTTGTATAATAATCATCCCAAAAAGTTATCAACAAATGATATGAAAAATTAATTGTTAAAAAAAATCAGACAACTTTATAGTTTTTCATTTTAAAGGAATTCCTTGATTTTGTAGAATTCATATTAATTTTTTCAGAATTTTCTATCGATTCAAAATTGTTTTCCTCGAAAAAATAATCAATATACAGTCATGAATTTCGGATATGTTTCAGTATCACGGTTCTACAGTTCATACAAAAAGTTTCGAGGCCATTGCGCCAAGCGTTCTGTAGCTATGGCCTTCAAAAAATGTCAAAAACGAAAAATTCCAAACTGGTAGAAAATTCCGAAAAAATTAATGTGACTTCTAGAAAGTCGATTAATTCGTTTGAAAAGAGAAAAAAAAAGGTTTACTGATTATTTGTTGAACAATTTTTTAAGCTATTTGTTAATAAATTTTATCCGTTGTTATTATTATGCAAAATGAATGTTGTTGGCACCTTTGATACAATTGATTTTTGTCGGATTTTTATACCATTACGAAGTGTTCGAACTGTCACTGAATCTCATTTTTGACTGGAAATGTTCGTGTGAAGCATCTTTAAGGATAACAGAAACTTACCGTCGCTTCGTAGAGACGGTCGAGATCTTCCGGTATCGGTGTCTTTATGTCAATCCCAGCTCTACACATGCGTGGGATCACCGCCAAGAGGACAAATGACAGCAAAATTCGCTTCATGGTTTCGATATTTCAATTTATCGAGGGAAAAAAAAGTTAAACGTCTATCCTGGACCGAACTGCACCTTTGCCGAATTTTACCGTCGTGGGAAGAATGCCGTCTCTTAATTACCGAACACTTCGAGTCAAATTGAAAAACGACCGACTCCGATTGTTCTGACAATGCGAAAGAACGCGCAATGCGCTGTTAGACTGTAAAAGGAAACCCTTTTACGATCGCAATCGGGAATTCGTGCGTCATACATTAAATTTGCATGCCAGCCATTGTCATTTGTTGATTTAGGATGAAAAAAAAATGTTTCGCGACAAGTATTCCCAACTGCATCGCGATATTTGTACAGTAAATTGCATTTAAAGTGTAGCTCTCAATTTTTGTTCTATCGTGCATGACATGCGCGACCTTTTATTGTAAATTTAAGAGCGTTCGATATAACGTTTCGTTAATGAAAAAATAATAATAATAATAAAAAGTTTATCCTTTTGTCCGCTAGATTTGAAAAATTTGTATTTATCAGACTTTAAATTTCTACCGAAGTCGACTAATGTCAAATGATTTTTGGTATTCAGTTAAGTGATAATAGGTCGAGTCTTCTGTAGGAGCCAGTCGTGCACATGTACGCAGCCGTCATGCAAGTGTTCCCCGGAGCGGCGATGGCGATTGGAGATAATTCTCGTGCTCAGTAATTCTCCAGGCGAGTGACCTCTACGTTACGTTTATTCAAACGGACTGATCGACTGTGCCGATAAAGGCTACTGCAGAGAAACCAAATTAAACACGGTATTATAGACATAAACAATCTGATACTTAAGGAGCTGCTGACACGTTTTTTTTATTTTTGTTTCCTCATATTAGAGGAAGCTTTGTTATGATGAAAAAAAAAAAATCAAGATTTCAATGAAAACGTGTTTAGAATGTTCGGAAACATCGAAAAATCACATTTAGAAAAAATATCCGGATGTATGTGTGCGTGAATCGGATGTGAAAAATTCAAACCGTTATAACTCGAGAACGCCTTAATCAAATTGAAATTTGGCAAAAATGATCCAAAAATGTTCAGTTTTTTTTTGTACGCCATTTTTTATTTCTTTGAAAATATTTCTACGCACTGTAGCACTCGCAATTTTTTAGCGTTCGGGCTAAAAACGTACACAGATGGAATATGATCACCCGATGATCCCATTGAAATTTCACGAAAATGGGTCGAGCCGTTATAATTTTATGCCATTTGGAATTTTTTGAAATTAATGATATTTTTTTTTTGAGACGCATTTTCTCTGTTTCAAATCTTTATCTACAAATAAAATAAATGTCAGATTCGTGATCAGCATGAAAAAATACATGGAATTACAATCCCGGAGCGGCAACTAACGAAAAAGTTTGCAGAAATGAGTGCTTTTGGGTATATTTTGTGACGTGGTACGTCACAAGTCCCTCGCCAAACTCGACTCGAGTCCACCGCTCACTGAACGTTATACACGGATATTTTTTACGCTTTTTTCTGGTTTATATTTTGTGTAAGTTACTGCTTAAATTCCCCTTTTTCATTCCCTCCCGTTACCCGCTGTGTAAGTGTGCGCGGCTCGAAGGCAACGTCAAGATTTTCCCCCGACAGCCCCAAGGAACAGCCCAACGATCCAGCAAGCCCCCGGACCTGCAAAGGAACGAGAGCCAAGGTGCCGACGCCGAGGAAGGTAGGAGGATCGTGGACGAGGGGAAAAAGCCCTGTGAAAGACTGTCCGAAAGCCTCGAAAAGCCCGCCGAAAAATCGCCACTGCCTGCCCTGCCTGTCCGCCGCCGCTGTGATCATCGACGCACGGCATCGATTGACGATCCCGCGGCGTCCGGAGGAAACGCCCGTCCATGACTCCGATTACCGACGAAAGCCGACGCACAGGTGCTCTTGTTCCCCACCATAATCACCAGCGCCAGACGCGACGAAGAAGAAGACATCGCCCTGCCCCCTTACTCTCCGAGCCGAGCCGCGTGGTGTGTAGACGTGTGTGAGATTGGGTGTCGTTAATTTTAAGAATTTTGTATTGTGTGACAGCCGAGTGCGAGTGAGAATATTTTGCCAGATTTATAAGACGACTCGGCTGTATCCTGTTAAATTCCAGACTCCGATTAGGAGAGTATACCCAGCCCATTAAGACGAATCGGCGACAGCCCAGGAATACGAATTGGACCATTATACGGATTTTATAAGGACTGAGGCTGTCCCCTGATTCGAGGAAACGTATTATAATCGAGATCCGAGTGGATTGAACGCGTGAGCCCCGACGATTTTCGTAAGTTTTTGCCCACATTTTTCCTGACCCGTTGACCCTTTTTCCTCCCCGAACACCCCATATTTTTTGTAGAAATTATTAGTAAAAGACTTTGCCTCGTGGTCGACACGTGGTCGACGTCCTTTGTTACACGAGCAAAAAGACATATCGCGCGCGTGGTGAGCGGCGTAAAATACGTTATAAGTGATAGTATTATTAGTCAAAGTTTTTCCCTTCCCTCCCCTTGAGCACTTAAGACATTTTTTGTATAATTTAGCCTGTACCGAGGTAATATTGTAAGAAGCCATCGGATTCGTGTACCCTCCCCCTGAGCCCACTCCACTCTCCCGAGCTAGCTGGACTGTCCGTCGAGACAGAGGAATTTTTCAAAGATAAAGTTTTTTTGAGTTTGTGTTTCTGAGACGAGATCCGTGCCGTCTGCACGAACTGCTCCGGTGCTACACCGTTAAAGTAGCTGGGGCCCGTTTGAGTGGTATTGAATTTAGTATTTGATTTTCGCGCAACTTTGTCTGACCAGCTGTCCCCGACGAACCCCTCGAAGTCCCATTGACTGTCCCACGAAGCCCCTTAAAATCCCCATAACTTACCCAAATTTATTCCGAATATTTCCCTCTTTTGCATTCCCCTTTATTAGCATTTTTTGACCATTTTGAACCAATTGCATTTTGATTTTTCCCCGATATTATTGTTAAAAATTGAGTATTAGTGCCCCGACGATTTTCCCCCTCTACCCCCCGATTTATTATTTGCGACTGCCCCGTATTTCTCAACGATTATTTAGTTTATTGTTTCCTTTTTTTCATGCGATTATTTTTAATTGTTTATTTGACCGTTTTCGTTATTACTTCGTTACGGATTTATTATTTTTGGGTTCTGTCTTCAACGTACCAGTACCGGCGTTGAGGCGAAAGTTAGTATCATTTTTTTTGTCAATTTTCGACGTACCCATACCGGCGTCGAAGCGGTCATTATTATTATCATTCCTCAACCCGTTAAGTATCCAATTTTTGTTATTCTTTTGCACCATTAAACCATTGTTATTATTGTTCCCCATGAGTATTATTTTCATCTTGTTTGACCCCCCCCCCCTTTCTCCGCCCGTTGCACGATTTTGGCCCAATTTTTAGTTTTCAAATTTATCGATGATTTCGCCCGTCCCACGGGGAATATAACATCACAATTCAAACAGCAAATTCTTGGCTTTCCGATGGTATCGCGGAAAAACCCAGGTGCCTATCGTGATCTACAGCAAGACATACACAAGGCGATGGATATGAAGGAGTTGAAAAAGCTAGATAAAGAGGTATCCTTGGAGTCCTTGAGTAAAAATCGAAAATGAAAAATTCCATGCATTTTTTCGCGCCACGCGCAGATCCGACAAAGTGAAGCGTGGCGATGGAGTATTTTTTTACGCGATGAACCAAATTTGCCATCCGTTTATCATAAAAGTCTAAAATGACGTTGACGTTGAAAAAAGTTGAGAATTGAAATTTTCATATCACTTCCTCAAAAAAGTTGAAAATTGAAATTATTATATCGCTTTCTCATAAAAGTTGGAAATTGAAATGTTCATGTTGTACCCCGAGTACCTCGATACGTCGATTATTGCGGTAACGTCGTTGCCCAATAATCGAAGTAAGCAGCAGCATGAGACAAACACGCCGTTGCGAAATAGAATTAAATTCGAGTCAGCATGTAGGCAATAGCGACGCGAATTCGAGCATCGGCTCCGTAATTGCTGAGTCAGGTATTTCGCAATCGTAGCGTCTCCAAATTCTGATTGACGGAGACGGAGAAGCTAGTGTTGCATCTCGGGTCAACGTACCGCCGAAATAGCATTTAATCGATAATTAATTAGTCGAGTCAGATATTGAGAAATATCGAAGCATGAATCCGGATGTCGAATAATTGTTTAAACAATTATGAGGAAATATCTGACACTGCCAAAATTATGCTGACATGCCTGCTCGTACCCCTATATAAGGAACCACGAGTAGGCACTGACCAGTCTCTTCGGAACTCCTGATTTTTACGGTTGACTACGGATACACCCGTTGCGAGCTGGGCTCGTAACTCGATAAGTAGGTAGTGAAAATATTAAACTCTCATTGGAAAAGATTAACGTCCGATTGTCGTTAAGCGAGAAGGTGTATCAAGCGTACAAAGTGTACTGGCGGTGGGTAATTCAAAAGGACAAAAGTAAGCATAAATCGAGCATTAATGGTTGCAACATAAAACTAATTATGTGTTAATAATAACGGCGCATTAATGAATAAATTGATAAAGCGATACTGGATAAATCCATAGAGCGGTATTAAAGCATCAGCGAACAAGTTAATAACAGATCAGTAAAAAGCATCGATAGCAAAGCATTAATCGAGCACCAATCCAGGGTTGACTGCTCGTTTGTCCGACCCTAAATCAGCGTCAAGTAGAACGTTGATTGCACACTGTTCGGCCAAAAAGGGGAACCTTAATCGTAGGTTCTTGGTAAGCATTGTTATATAATGAATATAACAATGATACCTTTGTAAATGTCTGATAATATAAATATATTGTTAAACATATTTAATACATTCTTAAATAAACATTGTTAAATACTGAGTAATACATTTGTACTTCACTTGGGTTCCGACCCTTAACTGAGCATGTCCCTAACCTTACGAGTTAACGGCTCGCGCACAGAACCCAGATTAGCTACCTGAGTTTCTGCGGCATAACATTCATATCGCTTTCTCATAATGTTCCTTTATTCGCGAAGTTTCCTCCATTAGGAAGCCAAAAATACAGACAATGCTTCCTCATAGAAGAGGCTTCGCGAATAAAGGAACACTGAGAAAACGATATGAAAATTTCAATTTCCAACTTTTATGAGAAAGCCATATAATAATTTCAATTTTCAACTTGTATGAGAAACCGACATAATAATTGCAATTTCCAACTTTTATGCGAAACCGATACAATAATTTCAATTTTGATGTGTAAAAATTTTAGCGCTCGGTACACGGTAAGGGCTAACTGAGGCTTCGAGCGTCAGACGAGTAAGCGTAAGACTTCGAGCGTCACATGACGTCACCATAAGTCTCGTTATTGTAAGTGCGTTAATATGGATACGAGATCGATACACGGTAGGGGCTAACTGACGCTTCGAGCATCAGATAAATAAGCGTAAGACTTCGAGCGTCAGATGATACGACACGAGGCGTTTAAATTAATTTCAACTGACGAAAAAGTGTATAGTTCATACATGTAGGTAGTAATGGTAGTAGGCTTAAAGAGAATTTCTTGGTGATAGACGATGTCAAAGGCTTTTCATATGTGATGGTATGCCAGGTATGGACGAGGTAATGCGCGCGTAGAATAAACGGAAGTCCGAAATATGGTTACTAGTTTTATTTAATGAAGTGAATGCAGAAGAGCGGACGTCTAACAGTCTCGGGACTCTACGATGAACTGAATACACGGCCTGACGGACCCAGGGCTCTCACCTATTACCGCGCGCGACAAGGTATTCTTACGCGCGATAAGATGGCCGCTGCTCGCCCGCGGCGTGTGCAGCGGCTGGACCGCTACCGTGAGAGCAAAGGTGTTCGCACGCAAGGTGCTGACAGCACAAGGATTAGCGAGAGTCGAGATAAAATTATTAACTTGAGTTTCCTCTGCTAAAGTGCTAATGCGAAATATGGGACCGTCACACTCCCCCTCTTGCAAAAAGAGCGATGCTCCGCATCGGACATGATTGTGTACAAAACTTTTGAATGTGTGAGTCTATACAATGAGATGATTTTTCGTTTGTTTGCTTGTGGGTCTGATTTTTATGTATTTTTCGCTGTGTGTGTGTGTGCATCGTCAAAACAGCCATTTTTCCTTGGATCCCACTTCTGTGCATTTGGGTTGCCAAGATAATTACTGTTTGTTCTGTCCGAATGTCCGTCCCAGTTTTATCCAAGGAAGATGTCATAGCTCTGGAACTAACTATTGTTCATTAGCATTTGTATTAGTGGGATTGGTTATGTTATGTTGCATGGGTTGAGGCATACGTTAAAAGTATAAATGGGAAGTTCTTGTGTAAGGATCTCGCTAAGTTTTAATTTTTTCGGTCATTGTATTCTGAATGGTCGTGTTCCCGGTTCTCTTACACTCTCCTCTGATTTAATAGTGTTTAACATTGTTTTCAGTGACCAGTGTTCTTCTCTTTCCTTTACTTTTGAGGATCATTTTTGTTTTGTTTCTCCCTTCTTTATTTGGGTATTGCCCTGAAGAATTTCCTGAAACATTTTCTAAGATTCTTATTAGCGTTGGTAGTTAGTGGGTGAGACATGTTAATTTAGGATGTGGTAATGTTCGTACGGTCCAAGGTTTGGTGTTAGGAAGTGAAATAAAGAGCCGTGATTTCCGTGATATATAATGTATTAAGAAAAAGGTAGAAATTTTCCTTATAATTATACGGTTATTTTTTTATTATTATTATTACGTTGATTAGTATGTTGTCGATTATTAATGTGGTTATAATGTCCTACACGTGGACTTTATCTATCGCTTCCTCATAGAGGAAGTTTTGTTATGGTGAAAGAAAAATTTTCCAGATTTTAATGAAAACGTGTTCAGAATGTTCCAAAACATCGAAAAAGTGTGCGTGCGCATGTGCGTGTGCGCGTGTGAATCCGACGTGAAATATTCAAACCGCGATACCTGGAGAACGCCTTGACCGATAGCTGAAATTTGGCATACTTCATGTGTGGTTAATAGTTAACATTTGGTCAAAATTTCGTCCAAAAATGTTCAGTTGTTTTTTTTGTACGCCATTTTTAATTTCTTCGAAAATGTTTGTACGCACCGTAGCGCTCGCAATGTTTCAGCTATGATCCTATCAAAATTTCAGTAAAATCGATCGAACCGTTTAAATTTGATGGCATTTTGAATTTTTCGAATTTCATGAAAAATTAGTACTTTGGTTTAAACGCATTTTTCCTAATTAAATATTCATTTGCGAGTAAAATGACTGTTAGATTCGTGATCAGGGTGAAAAAATAGGTGGAATATAGTCCTAGAGTTACGATTAACGAAAAAAAAGTTTATCTGTAATTTTTACAGCCACAATTGAAAAATGAGATTTTGCATATTTTTAAACAGCGATTTCTTTGCTTGCCGATGGCATCGCGAAAATATGCAGGTGCCTATCGTGTTCTACGGCAAGAAATACACAAGATGAGAAATATGACGGAGTTGAAATAATTAGTTAAAGCGGTGTCATGTGAACTTCTCGAGTAAAAATTGAAAGATCGAAAAAAATTGGGAATACATAATTCTACGTATTTTTCGCGCCGTGTACAGATCCTACATCCGTTTTGACCAAAAGTGTAAGGTTTGTGTATTTTTTCGGGCTAAACCTGAGTCAGCCAGCAACTTTTCCTGAAAGTTAAATACGACGTTGATGTTGGAAATAAGTGGAAAATTGACATTTTCATAACGCTTCCTCATAAAAGCTGAAAATTGAAATTTTCAAATCGCTTCCTCATCAAAGTTGAAAGTTGGAGGTTGGAGGTTGGAGGTTGGAGGTTGGAGGTTGGAGGTTGGAGGTTGGAGGTTGGAGGGTGGAGGTTGGAGGTTGGAGGTTGGAGGTTGGATGTTGGAGGTTGGAGGTTGGAGGTTGGAGGTTGGAGGTTGGAGGTTGGAGGTTGGAGGTTGGAGGTTGGAGGTTGGAGGTTGGAGGTTGGAGGTTGGAGGTTGGAGGTTGGAGGTTGGAGGTTGGAGGTTGGAGGTTGGAGGTTGGAGGTTGGAGGTTGGAGGTTGGAGGTTGGAGGTTGGAGGTTGGAGGCTGGAGGCTGGAGGCTGGAGGCTGGAGGTTGGAGGTTGGAGGTTGGAGGTTGGAGGTTGGAGGTTGGAGGTTGGAGGTTGGAGGTTGGAGGTTGGAGGTTGGAGGTTGGAGGTTGGAGGTTGGAGGTTGGAGGTTGGAGGTTGGAGGTTGGAGGTTGGAGGTTGGAAGTTGGAAGTTGGAAGTTGGAAGTTGGAAGTTGGAAGCTGGAAGTTGGAAGTTGGAATTTTTTATTCGCTAAGCTTCCTCTATGAGGAAGCCAAAAATATAGTAAATGCTTCCTCATAGAAGAAGCTTAGCGAATAAAAAATTTCAACTTTCAATTTTCAACTTTCAACTTTCAACTTTCAACTTTCAACTTTCAACTTTCAACTTTCAACTTTCAACTTTCAACTTTCAACTTTCAACTTTCAACTTTCAACTTTCAACTTTCAACTTTCAACTTTCAACTTTCAACTTTCAACTTTCAACTTTCAACTTTCAACTTTCAACTTTCAACTTTCAACTTTCAACTTTCAACTTTCAACTTTCAACTTTCAACTTTCAACTTTCAACTTTCAACTTTCAACTTTCAACTTTCAACTTTCAACTTTCAACTTTCAACTTTCAACTTTCAACTTTCAACTTTCAACTTTCAACTTTCAACTTTCAACTTTCAACTTTCAACTTTCAACTTTCAACTTTCAACTTTCAACTTTCAACTTTCAACTTTCAACTTTCAACTTTCAACTTTCAACTTTCAACTTTCAACTTTCAACTTTCAACTTTCAACTTTCAACTTTCAACTTTCAACTTTCAACTTTCAACTTTCAACTTTCAACTTTCAACTTTCAACTTTCAACTTTCAACTTTCAACTTTCAACTTTCAACTTTCAACTTTCAACTTTCAACTTTCAACTTTCAACTTTCAACTTTCAACTTTCAACTTTCAACTTTCAACTTTCAACTTTCAACTTTCAACTTTCAACTTTCAACTTTCAACTTTCAACTTTCAACTTTCAACTTTCAACTTTCAACTTTCAACTTTCAACTTTCAACTTTCAACTTTCAACTTTCAACTTTCAACTTTCAACTTTCAACTTTCAACTTTCAACTTTCAACTTTCAACTTTCAACTTTCAACTTTCAACTTTCAACTTTCAACATTTTTTTTGAATATATTGTGATATCGTGGATGGCAATTTTATATTATTTTGACTTGCGAGCAGCCAACTCGGCTACAGAACGCGGTAGTAGGACGGAAGGACTCGGTATACACTGTGACAAACTGCTTAAAGGCATGTGACACACACGTAACAATGCTCTGATGGTAACAAATCGCTTTCCCTATTTTCTCCGTGATGGTTGATGCTTCGACCAAAATCAAATTAGGTTTTTGTAGTCAATAGATTTAAGTATGAAAACCCAATTTGCTTTTGCTCGTCGTATCAATCGTTTTGGAGAAAATAGGGAAGGCGATTTGTTACCGACTGAGTCTGTGCCACATCCCCTTAAGACGTTTATTAAAAATAAGAGCTGCAGAGATACAAAGTGTACGCGTAGAAATTCGGTGACTTACTGACTGGCTAAACTAGGCGGAGGGTTGTATTTATAGATCTATCCTGTGGGAAAGTCCAGATAGTGGGGAAGGAATTTGCGTGTCGGAAAAATACTAGAAAAGGCAGAAGGTTTTGGATTCTGGAAAAGTGGTCAACGGTCGGAAAAAGGAATGCAGTGGTCAAGCTTAGGATTGTGTATTTTAGGGGTAGATAAAGAGCAGGCGTTAGGGTTCTTTCAAGAAAGGACGGGACGCACGGCGATGCGACGAGCGAAGGCGGCGGGTGGAGAGATATCGGTGGCAGCTGCAGTCGTGCGGTGGTCGCATGGAAAGAAAAAAAGGAGGGTGTATAGAGCAGCGTTGTTACAATATGTTATACATTTTTGTTATATACTGTATGCATGTTTGGAGATGCATGAGAGTTAGGTTACATTTTTATGAACTGCGGGCTAATAATAGGTACAAGCGTGTGGTATTGTGTATTTATTACATGAGTTGTAGTTCGTTTGTTTTTCTTAGATATATATGTTTTTTTGTAGTATTCTGTTTTCCGCATAGTCTGTAAGTTTTGTCTGATTTTAAATAGGTGAGTGCTTACATTTCCGTATCGTTCGTCTTTTCATGTCGCCGTTTTCTATTAAAAATATTCGAGTCCTGATTTGGTTTTTTATCCGGCTTAGTTTCGCCATATATTGCTCGTCAAGCCAATTTAAAATCGTTTCCTCTGTCACTGGTTGGTGTGGGTTTAGGGGTCGGTGATTTTTCCTTTAGGGTTTCCTGGGAGGTATTGTCAGAGTCTGAGTTGGAATCGGTTTTTTAGGCACTCACTCCTTACACGTAAGAAGTGCCTATTAAAATGAATATTTTTCCCATCGGACGTCGTGTCATGGTATAGCTTCGCAACGAATCAACCAACGGCGCTAAAATTTACTACGTACTTTGGTTGTATCATTGACAAACATTCTGGAGAATCTGAAAGCAATTAAACAAATAGAAGTTAATGGTTATTAACATTCTAGCTAAAAACAAGAAAAATTACCTTTTATAAATTTTTTAGTCGGTCGGACGTCCGTGTCATGCTGCAACTTCAGTACGGGTGAACGAATTTCGCTGTACCTAGCAGGATTCCTTTCTAAATACTATTGACATGAAGCCCTGCAAATTTGAAACCATTACAAAAATTAATAACAATGTTATCAACAAATTAAGTATAAATGACTGTAAAATATCTCATTTTCAGTTTCGAAGTTTGCGCATCGGACGTCCGTGTCATGCTGAAACTTAAAAACTTGCGAACCAATTAACATCTCCTTCGCAGTCTTCATTTGTTATTACATGTAACCCACCAAATTTGGACCCATTTAGATATCTGCAAACAATATTTTGCAAACATTTATTACAGTTATCTATTTGAGAGGTTATGTACTATAATTTTTTTTTCGACTATAAAATAATTTTTAAAAAATTACAAAAAGGTCTGGATGATACGGATAACAAAAATAGATGGATAATATCCTATTATCCAATTATATTACGTGATACTTATCACTTTTTTAACACTTTTTTAAACGTTTTGACGTATTTATTTTTTTTCACAGAAATCATCATACACTACACATATCACATTAAAAAATTCTATAAAAATTCCACTTAGAGATTTCCGTGATAATTCACAAATAATTTTTTTATCACTCACGAACAATTATTATTGTATGTGAAACAAGACACTCACAATTATAACTGTCAAAATAGAAACTTTTTCTTCGGGGCGGCGCTGGCGTCGGTCTCAGCGCGAGGGACCGGCTAGACCCTCGCGTGTGAGATCGACGCCAGCGCCGCCCCGAAGTGATCAAGGCCCGCGCGCGATCAGTAGAGGTAAGCGGGGCAAAATTGCATAGCGAGGCAAAACGGCATAATGGAACAAAACGCAATTTTCCACAAACTTATGGATGGCGGCGATAATGGTCCGTGGGACAAAACGGGTTTTAAAATCCGGATGTATCGTTGGCACAAAATGGGGCATTATTACGTCCTACGTAACTTTTAATAACAAATAATATAACTATTTAAACGCATATTCTAATATTGTATTAGGTCTGCCTCAGCGTAGGTAGGCTAGGGTCAGGCCTACCATCTCGCTATCTCTCTCACTACTCTACTGCGCTCTGTCGTACCGACCCGTGTCAGTAGGAATTTATGACTTCTTCCGAGATAGGTTTCTTCCCCGTTTTTCTGTCACCGCTCGTACATAAATTCTTTCACACTTCGCTCCAAAAGGCAGTAACCTCACCCAAATATATTTTCTTCGACTAGAGCCGAAAAACCATCTCACCCTGTCTGCCGCTCTCTCTTGCTCCTTCGTCTGAGCTCCCGATACACTAATTAATGTCAACAGTAAAATCTGTCTCACCCAAGACTCAAATATATTTACCTTTACAAATCGCTCTACATTATAATGTCAACGTCACTCTCTTCACATCTGTTAAAGACTCTATTGGTACTATAAATTTCGATTCCCCGAATATCGAATATCGCTTTCTTTGTCACCCAAGGAGGATCGACTCCCCACTCTGATCTCAACACTCTTTCCTCCTTCCACACATTTAGAACCTATCTTCTGTCCAAGTTTTATATTGTTAGCCTCCTCTAGCATTAATATGCATAGGAGTAGACCTAGTATAAATAGGCCACAGTTTCCCAAATCAAAGCAGTTATCCTACGAACAACGAAGCTGCTGCATCACCGAAATCTACTCAGAGCGAGCAAGGCTCTGCTGCGAAATCTTTAGCCCTGCGAGGCAAAGTCCGACGAATTTAAATGAGCAAGTTGGCTCTCATACACTTTGCTTGTAAAACCTGTAACCATCTTAACATCGTGCCTTATTAAATACTGAGTAAGTTTAAAAACCAAAACGTTTAATATCATTATGCATGCATTTCCGGCCTTCTGATAATCTCTCGGAGGCTCAATACCTCCGAACGTCATCCTTTTAAAATAAATCTACGGCAGTGCGGCGAGGTCTCCGTCCCTGCGTAAAGGGCTAACGCCTTGACCCGAAAGCGAGACCATTCATTTATGGTTCTGCCGAGCGAACTCACAATCCGCCGGTCTGGACGTAACAGCATCCGAAAATTATTGGAAAATTGCGTTTTGCCCTCACTGTCCGGTTTTGCCCCAATGTCCCATTTTACGCCACTCTTCCCTACTTGTTTTTCCTAACTATGTTAAACCATGACCATATTTCTATGCCTACAATGGGGATAAAAATTGGCCGAGACTTAACAAGCAGGAAGAAATGTAATGTGACGAGAAGAAATCTAATTTCGCGGGAGGAAAAGTTCATTCTTCTTCCCACTAAATCACTTTTCCTCCCGTTCGTCAAAAAGCGGCCAATTTCCACCCCCGTTACAGACATGAAATAGAATCTTTTTAGCGTAATCGGAAAAACATTTTTTTGTTTGTTGCTAAACGTAAAAACAAGTCGCGCGGCGCGGGAAGCGCGCCGTGCGAACAGCTCGCACGACGCGCGTCGTGTGTACAAATCTGTGAGTGCCTTAACAATGTCCCGAAGGGACATTTTTCGGGGGGTTTGGGGGGCGAAGCCCCCCAACGACCCACGAAGCGGCTTGTTGTTTTATTTCCCTTACTTCTGGTATTTCTGTTTTTGATAATTGTGATTTTGAGTTTCTGGGTTTCCTGAGTGTGTAGAGCGGTGGTGACGGTGATTTGCGCGGTACCGGTGTTAGTGGTGATTGTGAACCTGTAGATGTAGGTGTGCGTACCGGTTTCTGCTTTATTGTCGTCGATGGTGTAGGTTGGGGAAGGGTTGTAAGTGTTGCTGGTGTCATGGTTTTGTTGTTGAGGTTTCGTTTAAATCGCAGTTTGTGGCGGAGATCTTGTTGTTGTCGTTGTTGCTGTTTATTGAATATTTATGGCTTAATCGGTGTTATTTTTATGTTGTACATTTCTGTTGTTGGTGCCGATGGTGTGTCTTTGCACTTAGCCAGATAAGCAAAACACTTTTCTATGTGTGCAATTATGCGTGTTAGTGGAAAGGGGACCTTGCGTAAAGGACAAGGTGTGTCCTGTGCCTTGCATGTCGCCATTCTTATTGCCAGTTACTGCAAGCATACCTCTAGGTGTTACGAGCCCAGTATCGGTTCAACCTCCACCTTGCAAAGCGGGCATGTTATTTTTGCAGCCATCTTCTGTTCTGCTGTTATCTGTGAGTAGGGGAAGTTGTTGTTATGTTTTTTTTGTGAATACATATACGTTGTGAGAGGTTCGTAAAAGCATTGCGCTCCTGCTCATGCTCATGCTCATGCTTTAGCATCTGTATGTTTAACAAGTTAGGATGGGGAGCATGCTCAAGGAGCATTTACATGATATTGTTCTGCGGATAATATGTAATGGCGCGTGCTTGTCTCTGTTCTGTTTCTAGTGGCGGTTCAGTTACTATTGCACCATCTCTGTAACGGGTTATTGGTACGATTGCTCTTTCAACGAGTTCTATTGGTTGCTGATGTACTTTAGTGGTTCGTTCCATTCTCTCATTAGGTTGCTCCTGATTTCCCGATCGAATGTTTTTCTTTCTTGTCATGCACGTTATTAAGTTAATGATTTTTGACATTTTTCCAAACAATGAGAATTTCCAACAAATTCCCAACAAAACAAGGATTGATCCGAGTGATATTCCTGAGTACTTTAAAAAGGATTCCAGTAACGATAGTCTATCACTCAAGCGATGTGCTTTTGTTATTTCTTTTGCCTTTGCGATCATGGTTTTTAAAGCTACTTCGTTTTTTGTGAGGTCGTTGCGAACAGTATTCGGCTCCATTGACAGCGCAAACGCGTTCGTTTCAGTCAGAATCTCGGTTATATTTTAATTATGTGTCGTTTTGATAGCATCATCTATCATTTGTGTAATATTTAGGACTAATGTGCTTGAAAAATTTACTTGTATGGACGATGTTATCTCTATTGATGGTGTTAACTGAATGGTTTTACTTTTTGCTTGACATTTGGGGTTAAGTTGCAGAATTCCTGTATTTTTAATTATTATAATTCTTGACTCAAGGCTTCGACAGGTGATATCGAGACTTTCTGGATTAGGTGCGGCATACAGCCAAGCATTAGTGTTACCAATTTTGGCCCAATAGGTTTGGTGGAGTGTCTTTAGTCGGATGTCGCAGGTTTCAAAGTTGAAAAATTGAGGGTTGGTTACTAATTGCACCTCGCATTTGGTGTGATCGATAATACGTTGGATTGGGGTAACTTGTTCGCAGACATAATTGAGTGCTGCAAGCTTACACTCGTCTAGCTTCTGTAAACTAAAATAGGTTTCAAAATCGTCTGAGACGGCTGTTCACTGGGAAGTCGGTTTGATAAATGCAAATCGTGGGTTGTTATAATTTGTGGCTTGACGTACGGGAACTGCTGTGTGATGGTATAGTTTGTATGTTGTCAGGTCTAGCAATGGTATCTTAATTACGTAGATCAAATTTTTTCCGTTATGGAACACACTTAATTTAGTTAGTTCCATCAGCTCAGGTACGTGTTTGGTGTCTAAAGGTATTGGGAACTCTGTGTTCGGTGAAGATTTCCTGACTGCCTCGACGCTGAATAGTATTTTCCTACTCGTCAGTAGTTGAGGATGTATTTGTCCGGTTTTTGCAAAAAGAATTGCGTTGATCAGTGTTTTGATGTCGAGTTCCAGTTCCGTTAGGTTTTCTTCTATTTAGGTTGTGAATTGTATCGCTATTGTATTTAATTCGATGGTGTGTATTTTGGCTCCGATTGCAATCTGGACCGTGTTGAATCTCTGAGTTTCTCTTCGTAGTGCTGCTACTAGTGACGTGATTTGTTTTTGCATAGTATCGAATCCTGATCTAATAATGTGGGTTTGATTTTGTTCTATTTCTGCTAATTCTATGGTATATTCCCTAGTGCTTCGACTTGTGCGTTGGTGCGTTCTGCGTCATCGTTATCCATGGTTCCGAAAAGTACTTTATTTATTTTCCCTATAAATTCGAGTGGCTCCCGCTTTTCGCGGTTGTTTGCAGGATTCATTTTTATTACTAGAATCAACTCGTTTAGGATTAACTCTAGGTCTTCTACGGTATCTCATCGAGATAACATTGCAGTTAGTTGTCCTTTTATGAGACAGCGCAAAATTGCACTGTTGCCATTGTGTTCTGTTGCATTTTTAGTCGTCTATCCGCGAGTCCGTGGGTATTGATGTATGTGGTTAGTGTCCATGTTGTGTGGTACAAACGAAGTTTTCCCAATGGTTCGGAGTACAGTCCTGGGTTTTTTGGAAGTGGTATTATTTCTACCGCGTCGTCGGTGGTTAGAGCGGCCGTATGGCATCTGCAACATACGCCGTTTTAATATCATCTACATGTACTATTTTTGATATTTTTTGTAGAGATTTGTAATTCTATATTATTTCTGGGCCTTATAAATGGGCCTAAATAGTTACTGTCAAGTTTGCCTTTCTTAGCTTTGTTTTCGAGCCATTTGTTCGGGTTGGAAACTTTTTGTCTATGTTTTTCTGTCGTAGTAATGTTTTGTCTTTTGTTTGAATCGGATTTGATTTTCAAACGCCAGTTGCTGGACATCCTTCAGGTTCTGTACCACTTGGTTCAAATAGTCGTTATAAGTGATTACCTTTTCTGGGAGTGGGAACTCTCAGGGTGTTCTGGTCGTTCTACCAAATACAGTTCAAACCACAGGCTACACAGGGTGTGTAGCCTGTGGTTTCGTGCACGCTCGTATTGTATGACATTGTCGCAAAGGGTAGTAGATCGTCCCTATCATGGTGTTTGCTGATGAAATGCTTAAGATATTCTATCAGTCCGTGATGGCTGCGTTCCAGAGCCCCATTGGACTGTGGATGGTACGCTGATGTTTTGTATCGTTGAATTTGGAATAATTTCGCAAATTCTTCGAAAGTTTCGGACATGAAGTTAGTGCCTTGGTCCAACAAGATAGCGCAAGGAGCGCTGAATGTTAATATTAAAGTCGTACAAAGCGCCTTCGCAACGTCGACAGGCGTGTGGATTTTTTAATGGGACCGCTATACTAAATTTGCTAAAAAGATCGAGTATTGTTAGTATATACGTGAAACCGTTCTCTGTCTCACGTAGGGTACTATGTCGATTGCAATTTTGTCAAAAGGTACGAATGGGGAGTCGGTGATGATCACTCGGGCTTTGCTTTTGACGCGTACAAGCTTGTTTTTCTGGCAATCAAAGCAGCATCTGATGGAGTTTCGAACGTCGTTCATTGTCGAACGTCGTACATTGTGCAGGATTCCAGTTTCTCTTTTTCTAGGATTTCGACGAGTACTTCCAAGCATTTATTTACCATGTACATGTTTGTGATGTCTGGATTTCTGTTTACAGACCATTCCGATATAGCATGTTTCTTCTTGACGTGTAACGAGTATGTTTCCAACCTGGGGGTTACATTTTAGCAGTGACTGTTGGTCGTTTTTATTTTTTTCGACTAATATTTTTGTAACCATGGTGTTCATCACACAGTCGGCTGCCAAAAAGTATACTATGTTGTCTTTTTATGCCAGAAGGTTAGATTGTGTGATTGCGATGTTATCGTGTACAATTATATCTTCCGTTGTCGTTGCGCTTCTAGTCGATGGTCGTGTACCCGTGTGTGTTAGTCGTTTCCAATGGGAAGTCGATGGTTCAAAAGGTGTGTTGCTGTCTGTATCGTCAGACTCATCTCTTGATGATTCGTTCTGCTGTTGCTTCATGGGTGATATGGGGTGAGATTTTGGAGTTCTGGACGAGGAGTGAGATATGAAGATTTCGGGTTTGCGTAACCTCGAGCTGGTATACTGGGTGACGGTTGGTTGCATCGTCGGGATTTCCAATAATCGTCCGTCATTTCAGGAGAGCATTGACTAGGGTCGTCTGCGATCTTCTCGCTCCTTCGTGTCCCGATCTTCGAGTTCTCGTTTGTTCTGCTTATTTATCGAGGGTTGTTGTTGGGATTTCGTTAGTTCTTCTGGATTCCCAATAGTCATCCGTCATTTCAGTCATTTTGTGAGTTTAAACGGTTTTTTATCGTCCGGATAACGCAAAATTGGTCGTTCAATAATTTTGTTCTTGATAGTCGAAAACCTTTTGACATGTCTGAGTCCAATCGAATTTAGCGTCTTTCTTTAATTGTTTGGTCATGGGGACTGTTGTTATTGCGAAATCTCGAATAAAACATCTGTAATAAACAGTGAGAGCAGTGAACTGTTTTATAGCTTTTTTATTCTCGGGGACTGGGAAGTCGTTTACGGCTTGAACTATTAAGGGATTTGGTTGGACTCCTTTTTCTGAAATCGTGTGGCCTAAATATGTTACCTCTTTCCTGAAAAAGTGACATTTGTCGGTTTGTAGAGTTAGTCCTGCTTTTGTTAATCGTTCTGCTAATCGGTTGAAATTCCTTTCGTGTTCCTCAAGGGTGTTTGCGTAGATGACGACGTCGTCCAAATAAAAAAGAGGTCGCTGCCAGTGAGTCCTGGACAGTACTATATTCATTAATCGTTGAAAAGTTGCTGGTGCATTTTTTAGGCCAAATGGCATGCGATTGAACTCGTAATGTCCACTCGGCATAGAAAATGCGGTTTTTTGTTTGTCGTTCGGATGCATCTAGAGTTAATGGAAACCGGAAGCCAAGTCAAATGTCGAAAAGTAACGAGCGTTTCCTAATTGATCCAGAATTTCTACTATGTTTGGCAGAGGATACGCGTCGGGGGTTGTCTTTGCGTTTATTTTCCGAAAATCCATCACCATCCGCCATTTTTTGTTGCCTTGAGGGTCTGATTTTTTTGGTACAATCCAAACTGGAGAGTTGTATGGTGATAGTGATGTCTGTATAATGTCTTTTTTTAACAAATTCTCGGATTGTTTTTGAATCTCGTTTTTGTGGACCTGCGGAAAGCGATATTGTTTTGTGTTTACTGGTCTGTCATCCGTTGTGAAAATTTCGTGTTTCAAAAGAGTTGTGTGCCCTAGTTGATCGCCGGGTATGTGAAACAAGAATGGATTTTGCGACGCGAGTTTGTAAACATGATTTTTCTCTTCTTCATTTAGGTTTTCCAAATGCAGAAGAGGCTTCTGTTTTCCGAACCGTTCCACGGTGTTCGAGGCGACCGTTGTTTGAATTACTGCGCTGTGAGCGTCGGTGCTACAGCGAGAATTCTCCATTTCGGTCGTAACCTGAGAGACGCACTCTATAGGTTGCAGTTCTACTGTTGGGATCTCAAAATCGATGGCATTATTGGTTTTATTAATAAGAAACGGCAATTCTATTGTCGTTTCTCACAAGGGCTTCGCCAAGAATGATGCCGTCCGGGGTTTTTAATCGCGGAACGTATCCTTCCTGGATCTCGGTGTTTTTTACTCTGATGTGAATAACGCTCTTCGCCCTGGGTGGAACCGAAATCTGTTCACGAGTTGCAAATGGTATGCGATGATTTTCGAAATCTATGCAGGCGCTTGAGTAGAGAATGTCAGCTGGTGTTTGTTTGAAAAATGCGTCGCTCAATATGGCGTCCTGCTTTATCGGAAACTGTCGGAAACTACGTGAAATTCAACTTGTACGGATTTGATCGGAATTATAAATTTACCCAGTGTGTATACTTTACCTTCGGTGATACCTGTTAATTCGTAGATGATTTATGCGTCAATTTTTACGTTACGTGCGATAATTTTTCTTTTATCAAATTAATTTGAGCTCCAGTGTCGATTCAACATTTCATCGGGTTATAGCGCAGTTCAGAGGATGTTATGCAGATTGATGATGGCTTATGGCCTTTTGTTACGCCTAGTGAGATCGTTTTTTTCAGTGTCTTGTTTAGTGCTTTTAAAATTTGTTCTACGGTGAACTGGTTCGTAAAACTCGATTCTAGTTTTTCAGGTTCAGGTTTGCGAGCATGGCTTTGAGCTGTTTTTCAACTTCTGATGGTGACCTGCATTTATCGTCACGGTCGGTGTTCCGTTTGTCGCGTGAGTTGTCCCGGCGTCTATCGCGTGAGTCGTCTCGCCGCCGGTCACGTGAATCGTCTCTATATCTGTCTCATGACTGTCTGTTTCGTGAGTCACTGTATCCGTCACGTGAGTTGTCTCGATAACGGTCGCGTGAGTTGTACCTGTATCTGTCTCGTGAGTCGTTGCTGTATCTGTCTCGTGAGTCATTCCTGTATCTGTTTCGTGAGTCGTTCCTGTATCTGTCTCGTGAGTCGTTCCTGTATCTGTCTCGTGAGTCGTTGCTGTATCTGTCTCGTGAGTCATTCCTGTATCTGTTTCGTGAGTCGTTCCTGTATCTGTCTCGTGAGTCGTCACATTTACTTTTGTCATAACGTTCTCGGGAATAGTCTCTGTTGTCTATGCGTCTGAAATTTTCACGCATTCTACGGATAGTCGTGCACTCTGCGGTCGTGGGATTTTTTACGTGAGGGTGTAGTTCGCAGTATTTTTCGGGCTTGTTTGTGGTTTCTGCGAATTGTACTTTGGTTGTTCCCGTGGCTATTTGAACGTCGCGGATCGCTAGATTTTTTCGTACCTGTTTTTGTTTGTCTAATTCATGTTCTATTGTTTTTGCCTGATCGATTAGTGCGTCGAATTCCTGAGCGTTGTGGAGGATGAGATGTGAGCCGATGGCAGGCGTAAGGCCTCTAACGTAAGCTCTTTTTGTTTTCACTGTGACATACTATTCTGTCGTTTAGATACTGTCTTTTGTCAGCTGCGCTGTAAGTTTCCTTTAATCTGTCCATAATTTTTCTGAGTTTTTCGCGCAATCGTGCTGCGTACTCTACTACTGTTTCGTTGTATTCTTCAGGCGTTGTTTCTATTTCGTTTTCGAGAATCGTTTAGATCTCCGGTTTTTAAAAATGCTCGTTTAAGTTCTTTTAAGAGGGCATCGAGATTTGCGGGGGACGTGGGGCTTCTACTACAGAGAGGGCTAAGTCGGATAATTTGAACAGAAACATATCAAAACATTTTTCACGTTCCGTTTCAGCCAAGCAATCGTTCCAAGCAACCGTTCAGCCAAGCACGGTTGCATGCTCTGACAAAAACGTCGACGGCTGGCTTTTTCCCGTCGAATGTTGGTATGGCCTTGTAGGCGTCGCGAAATGTAAAAGTGTTGTCATTGTCGTTTGGAATTCTGAATCGAAAATTCTCAAATAATTCGGGTGTAAAGATATCGGAGACCGAATTTTAGCGTCTATTACGACGCGGCGGTGGCCGGGGGTATGGAGGAGAAATGTTTGCAAATGTGACGGTCCCGTATTTGGAGTTAGTATATTTGGCGCAGGAACCTCAAGTTATTATGCTTATCTGGATTCTTGCTAATTTTTGTGCAGTCAGCACCTTCCGTGCGAACTCTCACGCTCTCACGGTAGCGGTCCAGCCGCTGCACCCGCGATGCGCGGGCAGCGGCTGTCTTATCGCGCGGAGGAATACTATGACGCGCGCAGCAATAGACGAGGGCCCTACTTCCATCAGGCCCTTGCATCAGCTGTAACTTGAGCAAGGCTCCTGTACAGTAATTTTTCTGTATTTGCACGCCTCCTAAAGAGACACGATACTCACACAGAAGGGTCGTGGACTCGAGCGTCTAGGAATTATGGGCTGGCGTGTCAGAAACAAATTGATAAGCAAATACTGTTCTTTATTGGTACGATACAGGTCTCAATGTAGTTTAACCCTTTTTCTTTTTCTGTTATTCGGATCTCTTTACTCTCAATATTCAATTGATTGATCCGAACAGTGTGTCGATAATATTATAGATAATGTAGTTCTAAATCTATTTAGATCCTGAATCTCTTCTTAATTTTTATTTTATTTATTTACTCATTTATTGATTATCCAAAGAATTTATCAGAAATTATTTTATTCGCGTTGATCGCACTGCGCAGGCGTGGGCAGCTTCTCGATCGTCGTGCCGTACAGCTGGCTGCCTCGCTCGGCGCTTCCCACGGTGACGTCACAGCGAGCGACGGTGACAGCTCGCTCACCTCGCGATTTGCAATTGGTGTTATTTCGCGAAATAAAGGGCTTTACCTTACTTTAATGGTCGATAATCCTTCAGGAGACGTGAACTTAGCCTTGTGTGTGCCTTTCTATTGTCCTTGGTGTCGCATTATTGTTCACCCGGTCACTTGCACACTATCTGACCGGCTACTTTGGTCACTTTACCGAACTGCCCGGCGTGTTGGCTAATTTGACAATTTTATGGTTTCACTGCGGTGGAGATCGTGTCTCAATCTCCTTAAACTCTTCACAATGTTTTCTAAGTGACTTTTTGTTGTTTTGACGAGTTCTAAGTCACACAATTTGTAAGTTATTTTCCACGATAAACTCGTAAGTTCCACTCGATCCGAAAATTTACAAGTTCAATTTCCGCACAGTTTTCTACGTCCGATTTGCCATAATGTTTCTAAGTCCACTTAGTCCAATAATTTATAAGTTCTCATCGCACAGAGTTTTCTAAGTTCCGACTGACACAATTTTTATAAGTCCGAACTTGACACAAATTTCGTAAGTCCGAAGTGGCACAAAATTTATAAGTCCAAATTCGCACACAATTTACAAGTCCAAATCGTCACAAATTTTATAAGTCCAACTCGTCACAAATTTTATAAGTCCCACAGGCACAAAATTTATAAGTCCTTTTAGGCACAATTTCACTTTATTTCACTTTACTCACTTTTTACTTTTCACTGTTCACTGTTCGGTGGTAGTCCTGGAGAGCTGGCCGATGGTAAAGTAGATCGTTGACTGATGATCGACTGCCGAAATCGCCGTCTTTTATACCCCGATTTTGGACTCCCACTTCGTCGGTTTGGCAGATTTCTGGCGGACTCGCGTCTGCGTGCGGTCGCCCAATTATTAATTTTGTGATTACTGATAGCATCTTCGTCTTCTACCCTCCAATCCCGGGTCGGTATCGTAGTGACGATTATCCGGTTTTACCTTCCGAGCGAATAGTGCGCTCGGTCGGTGCCGTGTGCAATTTATAGTGTCGTCATTTCTGTCCAATCGCTGAGGCTTATTTTCCCTCGCTTTCACCTTTCTCCGACCTTGAATGGGTTTTCGGCGTAATTCCGCCGGGCGGCACTGCCATGCTTCCGAATCTTCGCTGTTCTTGTCCTGTACGCTTGCGCGCCGCTCGGCATCGGTCGAGCTGCCGCTCGATCCCGTCGGATGGCGCCACCTGTACCTCCGCGGGCCTGCCGACCGCTCTGCTCCCGTTGTCGGTATCTCCCGGGCTCTCGCGGTGTGACGTCACCGGGTCCACACGGGAGCTTTTAATGGAATTAATTATGTAGGGGAGTCTCACAGCTCAATATATATCTTTAACAATATTTCGGCGTTCATCATCATCTTCACCTCGACCATACCTGGCGTACCATCACACGAATTATTGTAACTGGTTCAATTAGAAAGGTATTTTTTAATTTTTTAATTTTTTTTTTACAAAGACTTTATTTTGTTGCACTTCTTTTATTTTCTTTTTTTATTGAAATGTTATTAGTTAGGGATTTTTTTTTGGTAGTCACACAACCAAAGACAAATGCGTTATGAAAATAAAAACGAAAAGATAAAATTTGAGGTACTTACAGTGCCAAGAGTGTGAGAATGTGTAATTGCATGAAAGATTTTTAATGTGTCCGTTCGACTTCCTTCCTTCCTTCCTTCCTTGATTTAGGGTAAATTGGGGTGATATGGCCATGGTTTTTTAAACAACGAAAATTAGAGGTTTAACGTTTAAAAAACTTTTACGTTTTTATTGTAACCAACTCTAGAAACATTAAACTAAAGTAATTAACTCAGAACTTTTTATATTTTCGATGCGTTGTTTAATTGCAGCTCTGTAAATAAATATTTGCAATCGGCCGTCTCACCCGAACACTACGGGTGACATGGCCACAGTAATACTGGTAGTCAATTAAGCCTAGAGAAGGAACGAAATCGCACAAAACATTTTTTACTATATTTCATGTTGTCTATATAACCTACAGAAAGACAATAAACACTTCTGCTAAATGTTTCAGATGCTAAACTAAAAAGAAAACAGTTTTACTGGCCATATCACTCGGAAAGTGCGGGTGAGATGGCCACGTGGCCCACTACCATTGACGTGGCCATCTCGCCCGCAATATCCGAGTGAGATGGCCACCCCCCGCTATTGCAGGCGGTGGCCCACGACTATTGACGTGGCCATATCCCCCGGAACATGGGTTGCCATATCACCCATTTTTCGGGAAAAATATCCACTGCTCAAATTCAGGGAAGACATTTTTTTAAATAGGTTTACTTCGCACCAATCTTTTCTTGAAAGATCCAACTACAGTGTGCAATATTGATTTACTAGCAAAATTATAATTTAGTATATTTCCAGAGCGCTAAAAATATAGCTCGAGAAATTTTTGGCTACCTCGAAATAGGGATTCACCGCTCGTACTGACCCTTGCACGTACAATCTTGACATTTTTTGTGCGATCACATTGTATCCACATATACTAAAAACTGTGCAAACGGTAGCACCATTCGTTTGTTACCTTAAAAGATATTACGGGTGGCCATCTCACCCGCCTGGCCATCTCACCCTGATTTACCCTATGACTCGTTCGTTTTTTTTTTTTTTTTAATGGCATTGTTGAAGGTGTTGAGAATGTCCGTGAAGTTTATTAATATCCGTTGAGATGTCCGTGTGAATGCCAATAGTCCGTGAGCCGTTAAAGGTGTTCGGTGAGTTGCGGTAAATTTGTTATAATTGTCACTAGTTTTTTTTTTTGTTAACTTGCAACAGGGATTTTTACATCCCGGTGTGCCTTCGCCCTGGCCCCTCTGTTCCCGTTGCCGCGAGAGCCATTGGGCGCCAGTCAATTTTTAATTCAACGGCGGAATTGACAAACCGCGCAACGTAACCGTAATCGTAATACGAAAACTCAAGAAACAAATACAAATAACGAAACTGCGGCTACGGAAACAGAGAGACTGGTGTACGGTATACCCGATTCACTCAGTGTGTCGGTTGTGGAGAGAGGGCGTGGACGGCGTTCCTAGCTCTCGAGTCGGTCGTACCGAAATCAAAACTCGAAACAATTTTTATACTGGCACATGGTCTAGATTTTATTCCTCAAATAATTTCAATAAACTATGATACAGACGGTAACCAAATCGGATATAGATGGTCGATAGCTCACGATAGCGATCGTAACTCAGAGAATCGGTAACAACAGAGTTCACAAATTGGAACGATTCTGACGCGGAGAGAACTCCTCAAAATAGGACGGTATTAGCGAGGCGGTAGCGGAAACGCGGAAGTATACGAATTAATGTCTTACGGAGAGATCGCATTTTCGTAATTATCCGATAACGCTGTAACGAGAACACGAAAATCGGAAAATGACTCTATAAGTTCTCCAAACGTGAATTAAACGAGAGCGAACCTTATTATGGCCCCTAATCTATACTATGGTAACGATTCGTAACTATTGATAACGGTAACGATAGCGCTGAGGTAACTGAAAGGTAACACAAAGACGTTTCATAGGTCCCGGTAACAATAGGTAACGGTAGCCCAAGATAGCTGAGGGGGAGGAGGTCGGTAGCGAGAGGAGAGAGAGAGCAAGATAGCTGTTCGTCCGGGACGAAGGCCCGTCGGGATCTGACGAGCTCTGGCGAGCTCGCGAGATCGCGACTGAACGGTACCCCCACCATGCGCGGCAGGCACTCGGGGCGACGCGACATAGCGGCTACCTAGCGTAACCTGGAATCGAGGATGAGCGGAACTGAACGTAGCCAATATGTGTTTTCCTTTAATTTTAATTAATGACGATATTAGATTTGCAAATTTCAACGCTTGCGGTGATTGTCTCGGGAACGCACTCTCCAGAGATAATAGGGTCGAAAAGAACGGAATTAAAATTAAACAAGAAGAACATAACGTGAAGATAGCATGCGATCTGGCAATCCGTGGAATTGGGTGATCGCTAGCCCAACCTCCGACGGCCTTCCAACGGAAACGTAAATGGAACCAGTTCGCCCTACAATCTCGACCAATGGAGCGTCGAGGATTCCACTCGAGCTTACGTGCTATCCCAGAGACTCGCCGCAAGGCGTGCGATAGATATACCGGGTGGCGTGTTATATTGGCCCTGAACCACGGTATCTATCACCTTTAACAAAACGTGAAGCGCAGATTCAAAACAGAAATATTAGATAACAGTATTTACAGAGTTAACTAATTCGGAAAACCCAGTCGATCATAACTGTAACGATAACCCGAAAACAGGAAGCAAAAATAATTCTATGTCGGTACCCGCGTAGTCGAACCATTCATAAATTTCATATTCGAACACTGGTCGGAACGACCCTGAGACGGGATACCTCGAAAAAATCACGTCACAAACTTCACTTTGTTTCTTTCCTTTTTTTCAGCTAATACACTTCTTTTTTTCAGCACGATAACTTTTTGTTGTAGAAGCGAATAATTTTGAAAAATTATTCGCTTGGTATGGTATGCTAGGTATGGACGAGGTAATGCGCGCGTAGAATAAACGGAAGTCCGAAATATGGTTGATTAGTTTTATTTAATGAAGTGAATGCAGGAGAGCGGACGTCTAACAGTCTCGGGACTCTACGATGAACTGAACACAGGGGCTGACGGATCCAGGGCTCTCACCTATTACTGCGCAAAACAAGGCGTGTGCAGTGGCTAGACCGCTGCCGTGAGAGCAAAGGCGTTCGCACGGAAGGTGCTGACAGCACAAAGATTAGCGAGAGTCCAGATAAAATGATTAACTTGAGTTTCCTGTGCTAAAGTGCTATTTCAAAATATGGGACCGTCACAGATATATCTAAGAATACTGTAGCTGATTTTTGTTTTGCAGCTTGGCAATTTCTATATTAGAGGTAAGCATTGTAAAGGCATTCAGCGTTCAGTTTCTATTTCTGAAAACGAATTGGTAGGTCTTTATTCGATTATCAGGATTGTTGAATTAAATTTCATCTTGGTACAGACTGGTGAATTTCTTCCACGAATCTTCTTGAAAGATAACTATTTCTTTCTTTCTTACTTGGAATTATAAGCGATTTGGCTTAAAGATAATATTGTAAAGAAGCCTCTCCGGGGCTCGTCTTGTGAGGTTTTGTGGCTCAAACTTCGTGAAAATATCCCGCAGGGATATTCTAAACGGCACTCACAGCCAACATACATCGAACTGTCTCCTTCGTAAAATTATTCACGCGTCGTACTACGCGCTACGAAATATTATGCATACATAGTATATCAGACAACTCGTTCTGAAATATTATTCACGAATTTCGAGTAGTCATTATAGACGTGTAATAAATAAATATATTTTACTAATAAAAAATGTTTGATTAGCAAGCACATAAGTTATTATTATTGTTATTATTAGTTATTATTGCGTTTGAATTTTTTGTTTGGAGCATTTTATCTCGATGGACAAAGAAAGTTTATTACAAACCCTAGTGCTTCATGTTTGATTATTAGATGCAATTCATGCATGCAAATATGATTAATAACGTTTTGGAAGAGATTTTTAAGTTTTGTTAATTTCCACACCACCAAGAGGTATAGCAAACGGCGTGTTTCTTTCTTTAAGTGGTACCCTTGAGGTCTTCTGTCCACTGTTCCTATTTATCATATAACATACAAAACGCTTTAATGTATGCTTCACGTACATCAAATCAGAATTAGATTTCAATTCATCTTGTTTATCTAGTAACATGGGCCTTGGACTTTGATAAACGCCTACATTAACCTCGATATCTCTCTTAACAGCTGAGTTACAAATTTTTCATAGGAATATCATATCTGACCGAAATAACGATAAAAAACGGTCAATTAATGTGATTCCTATGAAAAATGCATAACTCTGCAGTGAAAAGAGATGTGGACTTTAGTCCTGGCGTTTGTCGAAGGGTAAGGACCATGTTACTAGATAAAAAATCGGCATAGTTATAAAACTATGCCGATTTTTTATCTAGTAACATGGTCTGTGTCCTCTCAGGTATCACGTATAAACGTGATACCTGAGAGGACACAGGTCGTACAGAACAGGTGAAAATACTAATTTTCATTCCGTCTGTACATCTTCAGGTATCACATATGGAATGCTATCGATTTTTTATGCAATAACATGTGCCTTTTTCAAACTTTGTAAATTAAATTTATTAAATATTTCCTCCAATAATTCAAATTGTTTCATTGTTTTGTATCCAAATTTATTAGTTTATCTTTTTTGAGAAAAAATAATATGAACTTTTTAAAGTTAATTAATTAAGAGTGTTCAAAATACAATTAGTCCTCGAAACGATTTCATTACTTTGACCAAGATTTTGGAATCCATACAATTGTGAATTATATTCTCAGAATTTTAGCATTCCGTCGTGAATGCCATTAATTATTATAAAACTATAATTACTTTGTTACAGCAATGTTTTTTTTCGGACATGTTAATATATAAGCGTATTTTTAATTAATAATAGGCATTAAAGGCAGTATGTTCTTTACCGAAAAAAACTGGTAATGTATCTCGCTACATTACTGGTTGTTTTGGTAACTAACGCAATTAACCGATTATTTCACAACACTACACTGTAAAAAATGTACCGGTGTGAAATGCCACGGTGTGCAGTGTAAAAAACACCAGTCTCAATGACAACACCATTATAGAGTTCATTTTACTCGGTGCAAAGTGTAAAAACAAGATCTGGTGTTACTTTGTTACAAGTTACACCATTTGGTTTTGTAGCAAATCAATACTATGGAGGTGTTACATCCCGATCAGCAATTTTCACTCCATCTCGGTCAAGGAGAATTTTCACCCTCCCTTTACACGTTATTCGGAGATGACGCTTTATCGAGGTTTTGGCCCTGTTTTGAACCTAACTGTTCGGAAAATAATTCGGGATAGGGCCTAGAGTGTATATATTTAATATTGAAAGAATTTATTCGCGGTTAAAATTCGGAATTATGAGATTTTAAGTGATGATTCTAAACTGGACAAGAAAATTCTGGATGCTAACTCTTTCTATCGAATGGAACGCGATACACGGCTATCTCACTCTCTCGGGCGTCACCCTCGACGCACGACTCGTAACACTTCGCTACCACACTCACTCTCTGTTTTCTCCCGACCTATCCTAATACTTTAACGCGCACGGATATAGCTGAAATGAAATTGACCAGCACGAATATATATTGACTAAGAGAATTTTAACCCTTCAGAATGGCAAATAAATGTTAAATAAATTATTGACAAGTAAATGTTGATGAATGAGTGAATGTTGAAGATGATAATGTTTTAAGCTTACGATTCAAGTTAAATGGTTTTACCTCAGAGTGAATGATCAAATGAATCGATTGATGAATGATGAATATCGATATCGAAATAGAACGTCCTTCCCAAATTCCAAATGTATGTTCGAGTCAGAATCGAATGATGAAGATGATCGACTCCAGAAATGAACGTCCGTCCCAGATGTTATAGATGGAAATAAGTTATTTCGACGACGAAGTGATTTCGAGGAAGAAAAAACTCAATTCGATGAAGTGATTCGGAAGTATATGGATGATTTATTGAACAGAAATAAAATGAAGACTGATATTTGAAGATATTTTCAAGTTGGTTTTACAAGTTCTTTGTTAATGGCTCTAAATACAATGCAAGTTCGAGGTCTGTACCCCGATCGCGAAGGAGTTTGGAAGATCCAGCAGAAGTAGTAGTGCCAGCAGAAGTGCCGAGTAGGCGGTGGGCGCGCGAATAAATAACCTCGGTGCCGAACACCCCCGCGTCACCGCTGTCACACCTGCGCCTCGTCTCCCCACTCTCGTCACCTGATTCCTTTCTTTGATCGACTAATTACATATTCCGAATTTCTTAACTTTACATTACATTTAACATTTTAATTTGTTGGCAATTAAATTCTACCGCAAATTTTATGAACTTACACATTTCAACGAAAGCTGTACGAGCTTTCGTTGCAAAGTTAACAATTGCTGACAAAATTTTTATCTTAACATCTATATGATTTTTCTCCTGAATTTTTGTAGTAATTATTTCACATTTCATTCCTATTTTCTATAATTTTCTGTATTTTCAACTCATTATTTCTATCTTTATCCTGACGATTTGACTTAATAATTATTCTACATACTTGACTTTACTGTATTTATCTGAATATTGTTAATAATTTCCCAAAATATCTCGCCATTTTCCATATTCATTACTTGTCATTGCGTTCTCTATTTATTCCGTCATTAATAACGTCATCTATGATCCTCCTGGACTATAACAATGATCTATCGTTCATTGATATTCTCTGTCCAGGAGGTGCTGCACTCATTACGCTCAACGGCCGCTTTAAGGATTATGCCCATCGTGACGCGCATCGTACATGCAAGCCCTATGTTCGACAACCGTGAGGAGCGTTCCGCCGATATCCTTATCTGCGTTTTTGCGGGTCAGGTTACCGAGCCTCGTCCGGTTGACTTGTGCTGTACAGTCGCCTCTGTACACCAACCCAATTTACCTAAAGGCTAATTATTATTACCAGTGGATAATTTTTCCATCTGGTATTTTTTTAAATTTATTCATCATCCCTTTCGGGTTTGATGATTATACCTGCCAATGACTATTTTCAGCGTCTTAGTGAATTTCAAGTTTGATCGTTAATTAACCGGTCATTTGACCTAAATGAACCCAAAATATTTTGGAAAATTTGGAGGACGTAACACCTCCCCCTTAAACGAGCCGTGCTTCGAAGAACATCGCTGGACCTCGGTAGAGGCTGAATATAAAAACAAAATGAATTGAGTCATCTCATCAGGATTACAACATTTTCCGCTTGATTAATTATTAGTTTATCTTTTTCCTTATCTATGATTCCCCCCAATGGTTTTTATTCACCAAATATTCCCCAACATGATTAAGTTTTCTTACCTCTTTTCTATCCCTACTTTTCCTTTAGTTAATATATGATTATTCATTATCGTCTTCATATTTTTATTCAATTAACCACCTAGATTACCCAGTAATTTGTTGATCTTTACCCCTACTGATTTTTATCAAGAGAACACATATATATATATTTTTTTTATTGATTAAATTATTGTTCTTTATCCTTAGTTCCTAATATTTATATATTTAATTTTTTTTTTTTTTTTTTTTTTTTTTTTTTTTTTTTAAAGGAGGAATATATATGTCTACTGTTATTTTTTTATTTATTTATTTGTTTTATTTCATTACTTTGTTCTTTTCTAACTCTTGCCTGAACTACCGTGAGCGGGGTATGGCGTGACGTCACGTCGCCACCCGCTCTCGGTTGATCCCTTTTGTGCGGCTATTCGCATACTATTCCGCTCTCTTACTACATGTTTCCTCTTTCTTTCTTTCGCGCGCCGTAACTGAGAGTACGCATGTAGCTGCGTCTCCAGACAGCTACCTTACTTGTCTGTCCGGTAATTTTTCCTTTCTAGTTCCTTCTACTGCTCTGATGCTACTCTTTGCTCATTGGACCATCCCACGCGTGGAGGGCCAATGGCATTTTCCCAAATTAGTATTCCCGAATTCTATCGTCTACCCTTAACTTATTTCCTTTAGCACTTTTTGTTAATAATAACTTTATAGATTATAACCCCTTATTTATTTATTTATTTATTTAATTTTTATTATGTTTTATTTTATTTTATTTATATATATATATTCTTTTATTTTTATTATTATTATTATTAACAATTTTTTTCTTTTCCTTATTCCCTTACCTTCTAAGGAAGTCGCGGGTATACTTTCCCTTGCTTATTGCCTCCTACTCGAACTCCTTTATTTTGACCTTCGCCTGGCTGACTTTCATCTTCCTCTTCTTCCTCCGATTCATACTCTTCCTCTGATTCTACTTGACCCTTTTCTATATCTTTCGTTTTATCTTCCTTCTTTTCATCATTTTCCTTTACTCCCTTGTTCAGATGCAACAAAAGATTAGTTACCGAATCCTATACCGCTCCGATCAAAAACAATGACCATCCATACACGGTGTGCAACGCGTACCCGTGTATGAGTGTGTCTATCACCAACTTTACTGTCCTTATAATCATAATTACTCCTATCAGACCTGCACTTATGTTGCCGAATGCAACTAGACTTTCCAGCATTCTTTTCCACGCATTCTCCATCAATTTTTGTAGTTCCGGTCCATCCAATAGTTTTGCGAATAAACCACCTTGCGCCACGGTTGGTTTGCCCAATAAGCCCCTAGCCATGGTGTTCAGCACCGCAGGTCTCTCGGCCGGAAACATGATGTGCTCTCGAAGCTGTTCCAGTTCCGATGTCGTGTAGATCCTGCTGGTCGCCAATGACTTAGTGCTTTTGTAGGTCCACGTAGGCTTGGTGTTCGGTTTCATCTTCTCAGGTGGGTATACGAGTATTGGTCCAACTATGTCCATAGCTACCTTGTCGAAAGCTGACCCTGGTGTATCGGTTAACACCATTGGTTTCTTCGTTTTGTTTCTCACGCATTTCTTTAATTGACACGGTAAACATCTCTGTATGTAATTTTGAATATCTACTTTCATTTTTTCCCAATAATAATGCTGCCTGATTCTATTAAAGGTTTTCGTGACCCCTCTATGACCTCCTACAGCCGATTCATGCATTTCCTGAATTATTCCCTCACGCTCCTGTTTACTAGGATACCTGACAATCCCATGACAAACTATTACCTTGGTTGGACTTCCCAAAAATCCCAAGCGCAACTCCGTCGCAATTCTATCCCACGGAACATTTTCTACCGAATCAGTTTTTGCCAAACTTACACTCTGAATTTCCAGTTCCTCTGTTAATTGTTTCAAACTGCTCATTACTCTTTTAATGTGGGCTAAAATCAATGAAGGTCCCTCTCCTGAGTCATCGCTAACCGGCAATGCTATATGATACCTGTTTCCCCTTTTTACGGAACTAGCTTCTCCTAACTGTAGATTCGGAAAATACGGTAATTCGTTTCGATCTGCCAATTTCCCTGATCCTGTATCAAGAGACTCTCCTTTTGTATTCAAAAAATAACTAAGTGCATCTTTGCGAGTAAAGAAAAGATCACGACTCTGTATTATATTTGCCGGTGGAATTTTCTCGAGTTCTTCGTCTGATTGCCTTTCTTCATCTTCAAGCTTCTCATTGTCTGAATTGTTGTCCACGTTGTTGTCATCTTCTTCGTTATCTTCTTCCTCAGGGTCGCTGGAGGATTTCTCTTCGTCTGTTTCTATTATTTGTGGATTTTTCTTTCGTCTGCTTGTTTTTACTACCGATTCCCCATCCGAACTGCTTTCTTCCGTCGTTTCTGGGCTTTCCTTTTTCTTTTTTCTTCTTTCTCGACTTTTGAATCTGTTTTGGTGGTTTAACCTTCTCTTTTGCATTTGTTTCTTCCTGTTTTTTCTGTTCATTTTGATTTTTCACTTGTTGTCTAGTAGTCATAACATGACGTTCCGGTGGATCTTTGTTTTTGGTCTTCTTAGTGGACGTTCCTTTTTCATGTTTTTCCTTTTCTTCTTCTGTGTTTTCGTCATCCTTGCTTACTACTGATTCCTTATCAGCATCCAGGTTATACAAAGTTTCCTTTCGTATTTTCCTTGGTGTTGTTTCTTCAATCATTTCTGCCAATTGTTCTTTCGTCAGAGACTCTCGCCACTGCTCTTCAGGATCCTCTTCATCGCTGTACTCTTCATCTTCCTCGAATTCCAAGTCATCTTCTTCATTTTCCAAGAGCGTTATTATTTCTTCATTTGTCAAGCGATCACTATTTTCTTGTCGTACGGCGAATACCTCTTCGTCCGTATCATTTTTCCTTTTGCTTAATTCTACTGGATTTCTAGATAATGCGTCTGCATTTACATTCGTTTTTCCGGCTTTGTATACTACAACACACTCGTATTCTGCCAATTTCAGTCTCCATCGAAGTACTCGTGCGTTTCCATCTTTGCAAGTTCTGAACCATACTAAGGGCTTATGATCTGTCACGAGTGTAAACACTCTGCCATATAAATACGGCCTGAATTGTAAAACACTGTAGACAATCGCCAACGCCTCCTTTTCGTATGTATCGTATCGTGATTCTGCGTCATTTAATGTACGTGAAGCGTATGCTACCCGTCTATCTGCACCGATAGGTCCTTGTGACAGGATACCTCCTATTCCGTAGCCGGACGCATCTGTGGTTACAACAAATGGCTTTGAAAAATCCGGAAATATCAAAACTGGTTCTGTACATAATTTTTCTTTTAATTCCTGAAAACTTTCCTCTTGACTTTCTCCCCATATGAAAGGAGTTTCGATTTTCAGAAGATTTGTTAGTGGTTCAGCCAACTTTGCATAACCCTCTATGAATCGACGATAATATCCCGTTAATCCCAAAATTTGCCGAATACCCTTGACGTTAACTGGCCTTGGAAATTCCCGAACTGCTTCTACTTTCTTTGGATCCAGTTTTAATCCCTCTTCACTGATGACGTGGCCTAAGTATGCCACTTCTCGTTTCAGAAATTCACACTTGTCCGGTTGTAGACTCAAATTAGCGCTCCTCAGTCGATCGATTAGTTTCTTGCATTTCTCGTCGTGTTCTTCCAGAGTTTTCGCGTAGATTACGATGTCGTCGAGATACATGAATAATTCCTGTCCTTGTAGTCCCCAATCGTTTTTTCGTTTAGCTGTCTAAAATCAAGAACTACTCTCCATTTCTTATTTCCCTGAGAATCTAATTTCTTTGGCACTACCCAGACTGGTGTGTTATACGGAGATTCTGATTGCCTGATTAATCCTGCTTCTAAGAATTCAGCTACCTGTTTCCGTATTTCCTCTTTGTGAACCTCGGGAAACCCATATTGCTTTGAATTTACCGGAAATTCATCCGTTGTTGGGATCCTATGCGTTACCACGTCTGTAGCCGCTAATTTTTCTCCTTTGATGTGAAATCTATTTACTCCATATCTGATAATTTCATGTACAGCTTCTTTTTCTATTTCGTCCAAATGCTCTAGTCGTAGCAATTCCAAAACTTTAGAGAACCGTGTCTCGCCTTTTTCTTTTTCTTCTATAGCAAAACATTTTTCGGTCATGAATTTTACTCCGATCAAACAATCAACAAACTGATAAGAATTACTTTTCCTTTTTACTTCGTTTTCCCACTTTGACATAAATCTCAGTTTTAGTTCTTCTATTTCTTTGGATTCAAGGTTTTTATCTTTTCCTATGACTGACTTTTCTCGTTTTTCCTCTTTTTCGTCGACTACTTGATTTGATTTTATATTGTGTGGCCTTTCTCCCGTGTGCAACAGTATACTCCAACAGACGTTTGACAATTTTCTCCGGTGTTTGCGTTCACCGACACCGTGTGATTATTCAACAATTTTCCTTCATTGTTATTTTCTTTACTTTGAACCGATTTTTCCGACTTACTTATCTCAATTTTCCATTCCTCTTCAGTGAAAATTCTATCTAGATCCGTTTTTCCAACTTTTACCTTACTTTCTTTCTTTACGAATACAGAACCATCCGTGATTTTCGCAGAATCGTTTTTACCCTGATTTTCCTCCGACTCTCCGACTTTACCCTGATTCCCTTCCGACTTTCCGACTTTACCCTGATTTCTTTCCGACTTTCCGAACCGCTCCGAATTTTCAGAATTTCCAAACTGTTCCAACTTTTCCAATCCTCCGAACTGCTTTTCCGACCTTCCGAACTGTTCCGGATTTTCCGACCTTCCGAATTTCTCCTGATTTTTCTCTTTTACTTCCTTTCTGAAGACGCGATCACCTGTAATACACACTGAATTAGTCATCACATTCTTTTCACAGTTTTCTATGTTATCTCCTTGTGGAGTTGTTGCCAATTCCAGGGCAGGGATCTCTATGTGGACCCTCTCGTTACGATGATTGGTTACGTAAATGTAACCTTTTCCACCAACGTTTTTCACCAATCCTTTTTCAATCTCAATTCCCTCGTCTACTTCGAGCCTTGGTAAATATCCCTCGAGAACGTCGTCGTTTCTCAAGCGGACATAAAAAAGCTTCGTCGTTTTCGGTGGGAACATCATACTTTCTCTAGTATGGAACTCTATCTTTTTGTCTCGAACTTCAAGTGTACTGTTTTCATAATCTATTGTGATGTCGCGGATGGCAATTTTATATTATTTTAACTTTCGAGCAGCCGACTCGGCTACAGAACTCGGTAGTAGGACGGAAGGATTCGGTATACACGGTGACAAAGTGCTTAAGACGTTTATTATGAAAAATAAGAGCTGCAGAGGTACAGAGTGTACGCGTAGAAATTCGGTGATTTACTGACTGACTAAACTGGGTGGAGGTTCGTTCTTATAGATCTATCTCGTGGCAAAGTCCAGATACTGGGGAAAGGAATTCGGGCGTCGGAAAAATACTGGAAAGGCAGATGTTTCGGATTTCTGGAAGGCGGTTAGTCATGAGAAAAGGAATGCAATGATCGAAGTCTAGGATTGTGTATTTGGGGGTGATAAGGAATAGGCGTTCGGAGTCCTCGAGGAGATGACGGGATGCTCGGTGGTGCGATAAGCAGCGGCGGCGGGTGAGAAGAGATAGGCGGCAATCGTGTGGTGGTCGTGTGAAAGCGAAAAAAGGAAGATGTAGGGAGGATCGTTATTACACTATTTTTGCCAAATTATCACGAAAATACTCAGTTGACAGCAATCCGTTCTGCTTGGTCGGAAAACTGTTTGGTACCACGTGATAAACGGTTTCTCTTCCCAACGTATTAATGATTACATACCCGAGAGTATATACAAATTCATCTGTAATTCCACTCACAAGGAAACATTCCCAAGTGTCCGAACCCGATTTCGATAATTTTGATATATGTTGTAGAACTCGGAAATTTAAGGGACACGTATTTTTTTTTATCATCCCTCGTTGATATATAAGGGGTGAAACAGCCCCTCAAACTTTGGCAGAAAAACAATAATTTTTTTTTTTTTCTTAGAAGCACCTGACGATTATCAATGAAATTTGGTATACATATATCTCGAGCCAACAGGACTCAGAAATGGTAGTGTGCATCACGGACGCACCCCTTTAAGGGGGTAAACTACCCCTATCTAAATGTTTTTTTCTTTTTTTTTCGGCGAAAAATAATCGAACTGGAATACAAATAGCATCGTTTTGAAGCTAAAATGATATTACAGTTTACGTGTTTTTGGTTTTTTCTGAAAAACCACTGTTTGATCAGGTATATACATTTCAAGGCTTTCAATATTTCCCATAGAAGCACCCGACGGATTTCAATAAAATTTGGCAAGCATATATTTCAGAGCAACAGAATTGAAAAATGATACCGTCCGACACCCGCCCACCCCTTTGTGGGGGTGAACCACCCTGATCATTTATTTTTTTTCAGGATAAAAGAACCGAAAAAAATATAAATCGTATACAGCGGATGCTTGCATAAAAAAAACTCCCGTTTTCGCTTGGAGGGCAGTCAGAAGTTCAATGAGAGTTTACAGGATTTTATTTTCATATCAAGAACCATAATTTAGCACACGGAATATATTCGAAATATAGGTAATATGTGGATTTGATAATATAACATGAAACTACAGATGAAACTATTTGTATCGCAATTTTATTCATTTCATTAGAAACGAATAAAATTACAATAAAATAAAAAAATATATTAAAATAAATGCATTAGCATTTATTTTTATTCAGTTCACACATGTAAAGCTTATTTTACCGAATCTGCCTCACGGTAGATTCTACGATGCGGTAATCGTTTCATTATGAGTCTACTCATATTTCTGGAAAAATAAAGATAAGATTAGTTCTTCGACTTCATAAAATCAAAATAACCGATCACATATTTTTTTCATGCGTATTTTCGTGACGCCAAAAATATAAATAGATCTCGAAGTTTCCGGAAAACTTCGGGCGGCAGGCCTGTAAACAATTTGGAACGAAAATAGACAAATGTTATCCCAAGTAGTCGTGCGGCTCTTTATAAAGTCTGAGCGTGCATTACTCCTCATCATTCGGTGTTGAAAATTTCGCGTTCGGAGCCTGCCGTGTTATCAGTGCGTTACGATATTTTAAACATGTTTGTGAATCCAATGAACGTGCTTAATTTATTACTTGCAACATTTCAAACAATGTATCTACCAACGACTGAAGTCAATCGGCAAGAAATCATTCTGAAAGAATCGATTCAAAAGATTCTTCTGGACAGTATATGGGACTTCAACACTTTAGAAGTATCTGAAGAATCTACATTGGGTTTCGTAGACGACTTTCCCGGAACAGACGCAGAATACGTCGAAGACGCCGAAGATTGGAGTGAGGAAGGAGTGGCTGGACCTTCTTCATCTGTGTGCCCTAGTCCTGTAAACGATGAAATCCCATTTGATTACAAAAAAAGGGCAGTAGAGTACTGGCGGAGTGGAAAAAAAAGCTATCTCAAGTTTTCTACTGTACAAAAGTCATTTGCCAGACTTACTAATCCTCGTCAATTAACGAGATGGGCAAAGCAAGTGGACGAAGGAGGAACGCGGAAAGTAAAATTGATGATTATCGCCGAATTTACATTAAACAAATTACGAAACGCTATAGAAGCTGGATTAATAGTCCATGACTCGGACATCAAAAAATGGGCTCTGGAAGCATGGGGAGAGCAGGGGAGTGGCGATAGGCCTTTCGTGGCCTCTTCAAAATGGATATACAATTTCAAAAAAGCCCATCGGATCGTTTCAAGAAAAATCACAAAGTTTGTCTCAAGAAAGACGATAGAAGACAGTGCTAATTTGAAAAAATCAGCTGATGAGTTTGTTGCTTCTGTCAAGCCTTTTATAGCAGAATACGGGCCTGAAAACGTATATAATTCTGATCAAAGTGGATTCCAGCTTGAAATACATTCAGGACGTACGTTGACGTATGCAGGAACGGAAAAAGTCGAGTGTTCTGCTCAATCCATATCATCTACAACTCATAGTTATACTATTCAGCCAATTGTCTCCTGTGATGGGCGACTACTATCTCCTCTATTGATAGTATTAAAAGAAGCAGGCGGTCGCTTTGGTCCTCTAGTAGAAAAAACATTAATCCGTCCCCCGAATGTATACCTCCTCCCTTCGTCATCTGGCAAAATGACAAAAGGTAATGATGTACTGCAATGATAATTTTCTTTTTATTACTGCAATGTGCATGAATATTACTGGTAGCAATGTTTTGCAATTACAGACCACTTCAAAACATGGCTAAAAGAGGTGTTCTTTCCTAACGTTGGACGAAGAAGCCTACTTTTACTGGACTCCTGGAGCGGTCACTGCAGCAATATTATCGCAGAAGCGAAGCCTGTAGTTAAAGATGTTGTGTTGATGACTATACCAAAAGGAACTACCGGAAGAATTCAACCTTTAGACGTTTATGGTTTTAGGGTGTGGAAAAACTTTGTGAAGCGTTTCTCTGACAATGCGATCCTACACAATTACGATGTTAATCTTCATTTACGGAACAATATTATAAAACTACAATCACTTGTACATAATCAACTATCTTCGCCTAGGTATCGATCCCTTTTTCAATATGCTTGGTATAAAAGTGGCTATGTAGACGACAGATTAGAAAGTTTTCCAAATCCTGTCGAATTTGCTTTCGAAAAATCTTCCGTTATGAAATGTGCTGTTTGCGGTGCACTACCTATAATACGATGCTCATGGTGTAAGAAAGCATTCTGCTTCGAACACTTTTTCCACGATCATCACTACTGTCATGAATATGAGCCATAATTTTTTGTTACAACTATTTTTGGTTAACATTATTTTTATCATATAGAATTTTCTGAAATTTTCAGTCCCAAGATTTTTTTGCTTTCCAGAATTAATATTCTTGGAGTATTCCCATATATCCCATATTCCATACATGTATTGGAACGAATAAATTTGGAATGAAAATAGTATCATCTGTAGAAATGTTATATTATCAAATTCACATATTACCTATGTTTCGAATATATATCCCGTGTGCTAAATTATGGTTTTTGATAGTAGAATAAAATAGTAGAATTAGGAATTCGCCCTCCAAGCGAAAACGGGAGTTTTTTAATGCAAGCATCGGCTGTATACGATTTATATTTTTTTCGGTTCTTTTATCCTGAAAAAAAAATTATCTGGGTGGTTTACCCCCACAAAGGGGTGGGCGCGTGTCGGACGGTATCATTTTTTAATTCTGTTGCTCTGAAATATATGCTTGCCAAATTTTATTGAAATCCGTCGGGTGCTTCTATGGGAAATATTGAAAGCTTTGAAATATATATATCTGGTCAAACAGTGGTTTTTGGGAAAAAACCAAAAACACGTAAACTGTAATATCATTTTAGTTTCAAAACGATGCTATTTGTATTCCAGTTCGATTATTTTTCGCCGAAAAAAAAGAAATAAAGATTTAGATAGGGGTAGTTTACCCCCTTAAAGGGGTGCGTCCGTGATGCACACTACCATTTCTGAGTCCTGTTGGCTCGAGATATATGTATACCAAATTTCATTGATAATCGTCAGGTGCTTCTAAGAAAAAAAAAAAAATTATTGTTTTTCTGTCAAAGTTTGAGGGGCTGTTTCACCCCTTATATATCAACGAGGGATGATAAAAAAAAATACGTGTCCCTTAAATTTCCGAGTTCTACAACATATATCAAAATTATCGAAATCGGGGTCGGACACTTGGGAATATTTCCTTGTGAGTGCGGTCGCCCAATTATTAATTTTGGGATTGGCTGATAGTATCTTCGTCTTCTACCCTCCAATCCCGGGTCGGTATCTTAGTGACGATTATCCGGTTTTACCTTCCGAGCGAATAGTGTGCTCGGTCGGTGCCGTGTGCAATTTGTAGTGTCGTCATCTCTGTCCAATCGCTGAGGCCGATTTCCCCTCGCTTTCACCTTTCTCCGACCTTGAATGGGCTTTCGGCGTAATTCCGCCGGGCGGCGCTGCCATGCTTCCGAATCTTCGCTGTTCTGGTGCCGTGCGCTTGCGCGCCGCTCGGTATCGATCGAGCTACCGCTCGATCCCGCCGGATGGCGCCACTTGTACCTCCGCAGGCCTGCCGATCGCTCTGCTCTCGTTGTCGGTATCTCCCGGGCTCTCGCGGTGTGACGTCACCGGGGCCACACGGGAGCTTTTCATTATGTAGGGGAGTTACAATATTATTATTATTTATTTTTTAAAAACCGGCAGCGTTACCGGTGCACCGGCAGCAAAAATGAGTTTTTTCAATAAAAAAAAATTTACAATTTTTTCGTTAATGAAATCGGTTGGGAAATATGCCACTTGAAAATAATGGCGGAGGTTTTAATTCGATATCTTGACATTTTTTGAAAAAAAGGCCGTTTCGTAAAATTTAACATAACGTTTCCTATGCTGAAGATGATCAATTTTTTTTTTATTTCGAAAACATACAAATTGCACGTACTTCATAGGTAAATGGGTCACCTGAAGCCAATGGCGGTGGTAAAAATTCGATACCACGAAAAAAAATTTGCCATTTTGAAAGTACTATTCCTGTATAATTTGGTACCATTCTTGTACCAAAATAATAATGGTGCCATTCTTGTACAAAAATGGGAATGTTACTATACCCTTCTCATTTTTCCACTTTCAAAATTGCCAAATTTTGAAATAAACAAAAATGTTTGTAAAGTTACAAACAATGTACACCTCTATAAGCTGACATAATAATTGTTTATTGCAATTTTCAACGTGCTCGCTCTGAAAATGTAGTTTCAATTCTCAGGGTGTGCATTTTCTGATTAGTGTTTATAGCATTTAATCGAAGTAAAGTTAAGCAAAGACCGAACGCGTGTTCATTTTTATCCCGCTAGCTGTCTCCGGTTCCGAACGCTCTGAAAGTACTCTAGAAGCATGCGAAGTACAGGTTTATTCTGATAACCAACGAACCTAATGAAATTGCATTCACTCGGTTATACGTCTATCAATTATTTTATTATAAAACAATCTCCTGTCGTAAAGTGAAAGATTAGTTAGTCTCACAATATTGATACGCGATATCGGCAACAGGATGGCGAAACCAACGATAAAAAAGTACGAACGTATCGAATATACAAAACGCGCGGAGATCCGGAGCATCAAGTTATACACAATTGTTCGGTAATTATATTAATTTGATTTTATCTTAAATGTCGGTGGCAGCGGCGAAATCTTTTCATATTATAGAGATATTCTGCACGTTTAAATTACTTGGAGCTCTTTCTCTCTCAACTATTCCCGACATCGCTGCTGCTCTCTGCATCTTCCTCATTAATAGCAATATAAATCTTGAAGTTCATCAAACGTGCTTCAATCTATTGCCAATCAAATTTTAACAAATACATTTTATTTATTTAGTAAATAAATTATTTCACAAAAATATATTTGAAATTCTAAGGAGATACGTCGGATTCGTTCACGTTATCGGGCCGGTCATCACGGAAGATAACGGCGATCGATCGATTTCCGCCTCGATGAGTAATAACGAAGGAACGGCGTGTAATTTGGTCTCAATCAACGACGACGTCGACAAATTCCTTCGTTACGTCAGAGAATATAATGTAATTATTAGGGGTGTGCGAATAATTCGAAAACTCGAATAATTCGGTGCGAATCGAATACTGATATTCGATTCGAAGTTTCGAATCAAATATTCGACTGTTCGAATATTCGAATTTATTTCGAATACGCGACATTTTTTCGAATACCACGAATTTCTGCTGAATCAAAAAATGTATATGCCTCGTCGGTACATCCCGATTTTTTGCCCCATTTTGCCCCATTCGTACATCCTGATTTTTCGTCCGGTTTTCTTCACCGATGTGTCCCGATTTTTTTATCCCCTTTTGTCCCATCGATACATGCCGATTTCATGCCCCGTTTTACCCCACCGATGCATCCCGATTCTTTCCTCTACCGATACATTCTCCGATTTTTTGCCCAGTTTTGCCCTACCGACGCATTCCCTGATTTTTTCTCCGTTTTGCCCGTTTTGTACCACCGATGCATTCCGATTTTTCCCCCATTTCGGCCCATCGATACGACACGAATTTATGCCTCGTTTTACCCCATCGATACATGTCGATTTTTTGTTCCGTTTGCTTCATCGATGTATCCCGATTTTTTCCCGCGTTTTGACCTAACGACGTATCCCGATTATCCATACATTATTCATAAATGTTTGATTAATTCGGATTATTCATGAATTATTCAAAAATTTACATACATTTTTTGTTGAAGCTTATGTTCAAAATCACTCGAATTATTCAGGAATTGGTATTATTCGAAAAAATTTCGATTGTTCGCAATTCGAACACGAATATTCGAATACACCCGAATAATTCGACTTTTCGAATATTCTATTCGAATTTCGAATCGAATATTAATATTCGATTCGAATCGATTCGATTCGATCACTATTCGCACATTATACCTACAAATAAAAATGTTTCAAATATATTCCAGGTTGTACGATTATTTCGCGCTGAACACAAATCCGATATAATTTTTTGTTCGTTTACATTATAGATTCTATGTCTCGAAAACCTGATCGCGCTGCCAGCGATGGGTCGCTTCAGTATTTTCTACGGGCCAATCGAACTAATGCCGTTCGACTTGGTGCTGGGAAAAGATGCGATAATATCGGAGCACGGAGACGTCCACAACCTTAATGATGTACGAATTGTGAACGTAGGCCAACAATAAACACGGAATTTTTTGGGTTAATTTTCGTTGGTAGCTTGATTCTCTTACACCTTGGAGAATATACATTAAAAAATCCGAGTCGAATAGAGCATACATGTACTCGTGGCTCTCATTTATTAGGTAAAACTGGCGGAAACGAGTCTTTGTGATTTTATAATGATGGCCAAATTGCTGTCTCTGGAAACTTTCAAGTACGTATCAGAGGTGGGTAAAATACTCGAAAGTACTTAAAATACGAAATTCAAAATACTATATGTATTTAAAATATAAAATACTTTTTGTATTTTATATACATATATAAGTACTTTTTGACATACTTTTTTAAAATCAATACGGGATGCCTGGACAGGGTGGGACAGAGTGGATTTTAGACGGCAGAGCTGGCTTGGTCACCCATGCTCACCCATCGCGCTCGGCCATCGATTTGTCCATTTAGCTGTCCCTTCCATCCATCCATCGATCCATACCGTCTGTCTGTCGATCCCTCCCGTCTATCAATCCATCCCGTCCATCGATCTATCCCGTCCGTCGAGCCATCCCGTCTATCCCGTTCATCGATCCATCAATCCATCCCGTCCATCGATCCATCGATCCATCCGTACATCCACTCCGTCCGGCCTAACCGTACAGCCAAGAAAACCAAAAGTATTTTGTATTTTGTATTTTGAAAAGTACTTAAAATACCAAAAAGTATTTGAGTACTTAAAATATGTATTTTAAATACTTAAAATACATCAAGTATTTTAAATACTGCCCAGCTCTGATACGTATATATCTCTTACACCTTGGAGAATATGCATAGAAAATTCTGAGCTGAATAGAGCATGCGTGCATGCGCTTCAAAAGTACGATGCTTTCTGTTAAATTTTATATGTCGAAATTGAACGAATTATAAACGTTAGAGACGGTCATTTAGAAAATAACGGAATGTTCCAGCGGTTAGGTGGAGTGCTCGAGACGTGATTTTAAAAATCGGTGACCCTGATATTTCAAAAACGGCTCGATGGATTTTTATTTTTATCAATCCTTGTCGATCCTCGATCGGCGCGAACGTTATTGCATCGATGTGTCGCGAGATCGATCGATAGATGCGAGCTCACAGCATGTACGGCATTCCGATGTTTGTCCATGCGAGAAAGCTCGTCGAACCGAAGACCTCGTTGATCGTTGATCGGCGCGAGCGTTATTGCATAAATGTGTCACAGGATCAATCGACAGATGCAAGGTACTTAATCAATAATCAATAATCAGAGGGTCGGAGAAAAGTTGATTATCCCGCGCTATCTTCAGAAACACTGATCGGGCACATATCGTCAAAAAAAAAAAAAAAAAAGTTCCGTATTCATAAATCTTCGAAGCCGAAGTTCGACGATGTAAGGTGCAAAAATCGCTTTCGAAGCGCGCACATTTTGCGCGTATAAAAAGTCGACGATCTCGTGTAAGAAGAACGATGATATGTGACCCGGCGCTAAATCGAATCCATGCATGGGAGGTTTCATCGTACATCAAAATTGTATTTAAAAAATTCGAGAAACGTGTGCTGAAGAGAGATTCTCGCGTCATCCAACACATTCGCGACCGGTGGCGGGGCATCACAAAATAAAAAAAATTGGTACCAAGGCCGTTAGGTACTGTGATGTTATATTCCCCGCGGGACGGGCGAAATCATCGATAAATTGTGAAAACTAAAAATTGGGCCAAATTCGTGCAACGGGCGGGAAAAAGGGGGGGGGGGTCAAACAAGATAAAAATAATACTCGTGGGAAACAATAATAACAATAATTTTAATAATGCAAAAGAATAACAAAAATAGAAACTTGATGGGTTGAGAAATAATTACAGAAGTGACCGCTTCGACGCCGGTACTGGTACGTCGAAGATTAACAAAAAAATGATAATAATAACTTTCTCTTCAACGCCGGTACTGGTACGTTGAAGATGAAACCAAAAAGGAAATTATATCACTTCGGCGCCATTACGGGTACGCCGAAGGACTAACAAAAGAAAATAATAATACTGACGGCTTCGACGCCGTTACGGGTACGTCGAAGACCGAAACCGAAAATAAAGAAATAAAACCGAAAATATCGCTTCGGCGCCGTTACGGGTACGCCGAAGGTCGCAAGAGAAACCGAAATAATAATTTCTGCTTCGACGCCGTTACGGGTACGTCGAAGACAGAATCCCAAAACAATGAATCGGTAACGAAATAAAAAGGAAAAATGGTAAATAATCACTCTAAAATATTCGCAGGAAAACGGAAATAATAATCTAAATAATCTCTGAAAAATACTGGACAGTCGCAAGTAATAATCCGGGGGAAAAGGGGGGGGGGGGAAATAGTCGGGGCAATAATACTCGCTTTTTAACAATAATCTCGGGGAAAAATAAAAATGCAATTGGCTCAAAATTATCAAAAAGCGCTAATAAAGGGGGCTGCAAAAGGGGGAAATATTCGGGATAAATTTGGGGAAGTTATAGGGATCTTAAGGGGGCTTTGTGGGACAGTCAATGGGACTTCGAGGGGGCTCGTAAGGGACAGCTGGTCAGACAAAGGTTGCACGAAAATCGAAAACTAAATTAAAAACTGACTCAAATGACTCAAATGGGCGCCAGCTACTGTGACGGTGTAGCACCGGAGGAGTCCGTGCAGACGGCACGGATCTCGTCTCAAAAAAACACAACTCAAAAAACTCTGTACTTGAAAAATATCTCTGTCTCGACGGACAGTCCAGCTAGCTCGGGGGAGGGGAGAGGGTTCAGGGGGAGGGTACACGAATCCGATGGCTTCTTACAATATTACCTTGGTCACGGTTAAATTACACGAAAAATTGTCTTAAGGGCTCAACGGGAGGGAAGGGAAAAACTTTGACTAAATAAAACTATCACTTATAATGAATTTTACGCCGCTCACCACGCGCGCGATATCTCTCTTTGCTCGTGTAACAAAGGACGTCGACCACGTGTCGACCACGAGGCAAAGTCTTTTCTGAATAATTTCTACTAAAAATAAGGGGTTTCGGGGGAGGAAAAAGGGTCAAACAGGGTCGGGAAAAATGTGGGCAAAAACTTACGGGTCGTCGGGTTTCACTCACTCAATCCACTCGGATCTCGATTATAATACTTTTCCTCGAATCAGGGGACAGCCTCAGTCGTTATAAAATCCGTACAATGGTCCAATTCGTATTCCTGGGCTGTCGCCGATTCGTCTTAACGGGCTGCGTATACTCTCCTAATCGGAGTCTGGAATTTACAATGGACAGCCGAGTCGTCTTACAAATTTGGGAAGAATATTCACTCGCTTTCGGCTGTCGAACAATACAATTTCTCTTAAAATTAATGACACCCGATCTCACACACGTCTACACACCACGCGGCTCGGCTCGGAGAGTCGGAGAGTGAGAGGGCAGGGCGATGTCTTCTTCTTCATCGTCGGGTCTGGCGCTGCTGATTATGGTGGGGAACGAGAGCACCTGTGCGTCAGCTTTGGTCGGTAATCGGAGTCATGGACGGGCGTTTCCTCCGGACGACGGGGGGTGGCGACAGAGGTGTCGCTGGATCGTCAATCGATGTCGTGCGTCGATGATCACAGCGGCAGCGGACAGGCGGGGCGAGCAGTGGCGATTTTTCGGCGGGCTTTTCGAGGCTGGTTCGGACGGTCTTTCACAGGGCTTTTTCCCCTCGTCCACGATCCTCCTACCTTCCTCGGCGTCAGCACGTCGGCTCTCATTTCTTTGCAGGTCCTGGGGCTTGCTGGGTCGTTGGGCTGTTCCTTGGGGCTGTCGGGGGAAATCTTGACGTTGCCTTCGAGCCGCGCACACTCACACAGGGGGTAACGGGAGGGAAGAAAAAAAGGGAATTTAAACACTAACTTACACAAAATATAAACCAGAAAAAAAAACGTAAAAAATATGCTTGTCTAACGTTCGGTGAGCGGCGGACTCAAGCCGAGTTTGGCGAGGGACCTGTGACGTACCACGTCACAGTACATAATCGGTATTAAATCCGGCGAAAAGACTCGGTGTCGCTGCAACAAATAAAGGTGCGAAGGTAAATGGGGGGTAATGAGGATCACGCGTTGTGGATGAGCGCTCGAGCCGTGAAAAGCGTAGACAGTGCGTTACCTCAACGTGCCCATAAAACCTCTCTTTACCTTAATGGGACAATGTAAGCGAAACTTATAGCCTCTTCACGCCAAGTCTGGGATCTGGCCTTCACGGGGCACGCACTGTACACCTCAATCGAGGGCAAACCGGGATCTCAGGCGACTCAACGAACCCAGATAGAGCTCGTATTAGGCTGCTCTGGGGGAGTTGTTACAAAAATCCAATAAGCCTCTCATGCCACACCATGAGAGACTGTTGGTTCGAATGTCGTTACGACTCGTCGGGCGCTAATGCTTTGTCGCATGGCGTTCGGTGATTTGTCTTGAACGGAGTCTAAATCCAGCGGACCCTAGGTGTGGTGGGCGAGTGGTTGGTTAAGTATGGCCGGGGATGAACGGCTGATCGATTGTCACCCCAGTGCCCAAATTGGGTATCCTTCCCAAAGGGTATCAAACAATGGTTCTCGGTGGACCGACTTCTACGGGAGGAGGCCAACGAGCTGGTTGAGTTGGTGCACGTCGCGCTCAAGACCATACGTGTGACATGAGACAGTCTGGACTGAACCGTCGAGGGCGTGTCGGAGCCTCGCTTGAGTCTACATACCACCGGGTGGCAACCATCACGCGTTAGGAATGAGTTCCATTGTAAACTCAGCCAGTCAAGGTAGCCTGGGGGAGGTGTGACATCGCCCGTTGGGTGCTTCACGCCCAATCCACACTTCAATTCGAGGAGGCCTCTGGGGGGCACGCGACAACGCTACGAATGTAGAATAGGACGTTTCGTTGCGTTTGCTCTTAATGGGCGCGAGATCCCTTCGGGGTTCCAGCATGGGACGACAGTTTAGTGCTGTAGTTCCTATACACTATCTGCAACAAATAAACGATGTATTTTAGTTTTCAACTTCTATGAGAAAGCGATATGAAAATTTCAATTTTCATTTTTTTTTAACGTCAAACTCATGTGCGACTTTTATACAAAACAGCTGGCCGATTTAGATTTAGCACGAAAAAATAACCATCGTCAGGTTTCCCTTTTTTAGATTAGTATGCGGCGTGAAAAAATACATGGAGTTATGCGCACGCAAATTTTTTTTACTCTTTCGATTTTTGCTCAAGAAATCCAAATGCCTTTTATCCAGTTTTTTCAATCCCGTCACATTCATCATCTTGTATATTTTAGAATACTCTGAACATGTTTTCATTAAAATCTTTTAAAAAATATTTCATTACAACAAAACTTCCTATACTCACATGATATTGAATGGAATCTTACCACTACGAGTCGCATCGATATGTCTCTTGAACCGGAAGTACAATGCTCCCAATCGACGCAGAGCGGTGGCTCTGACTCTCGAACTGGAAATGCAATGCTTTCGAGCGAGCCACATTGATCTTTGACTCTCACAACGGAAGTATGACGCTTCTGATCGAGACAAAACGATATAACTTTCTCGAAGTACCGGAAGTACGAAGCATCGCACTTCCGGTACGATAAAAATTTGGAATTATTATTATCCAAAATTCTTTTTTTTCAGAACTTTTAATATGTTTGATTTTGTTTCCTCATAGAGGGCGCTATGTTTTTCAGATTTTCATATCATCCAGAAGTGTTTACAATTCCCTCTCATTTCTGGCAGCGGTGCATCGCTAATGTTCGTTGTTCCTGAAATGTATGCACCTCGGGAGTGCAAAAATATGCTATACTTTGCCCATATTGCATCCGGGAACACAAAAAACAACATATCCCCGAAATAAAAAAAAATGCACCCAAAATACATCCGTTAGCCAATCGAAAGCACGCAGTTTTGTGTGTCGAGCAACTACTATATCTTCAATCGTCTTCCGTCTGGTCATATTGGTCTTTGGCACCCTCTATCCGGCCTACGCGTCATACAAAGCGGTTTGAAAGAAGAATTCCAAAGAATACCTAAAATGGATGATGTATTGGATCATGTTCGCTCTATTCACGTGCGCAGAGACATTCACTGACGTCTTCTTCAGTTTTTCTTTTCCATTTTATTATGAGATCAAAATAATCGTGCTCCGGCTGCTGAATCCCGCGACGAAGGGTTTGAGCACTCCCTACTGGCGCTTTGCTCATCCCGCTCTGAGATGACGACGACGACAACGAGGATGACGACGACGGACACAACGACGGGGTCCATATTTTATTCTTGAACCGGAAGTATGATACTTTCAAGCGAGTCAGATCAATATCTGGTTTTCGAATTGGATGTAAGATACTTCCGATCAGTAGTACGACGCCTTCTAGCGAGTCAAATCGATCTGTCTCCCAAACTGGAAGTACGTTGCTTTGGAACGAGTCAGATCGATATCTGGCTCTCGAACAGCACATACAATATAAATGAAAAGTCCAAAGAATGAAGAAAATAAAATAAAAAATTATTCTTGCTTTGCTTCGACGACGCCAAGCCTGGTGCCAATACTTTGTCGATGAACATCACTGATCTCTTCAAGAGGAGAAACATTAGCGATTGCGATCGGGGCGAACCTGATGCGCGATCATAAACGCTCTTGAATTACAATCGGTCGAGCGAAATTTATTAACAATAAAAAAAAATGCATTCCATCTAACTTTTGGACGGTCTCGCGCTCCAGACAATTGCTTTCATTCTCTAGGTAGGCACGTATAGAGAAAAAAGTCCGCCTGAACGCATTTTATTGTATTGTACAATATAATACGCAAGATATAATTTCTTCCACTCTGAGAGATCGAGATTTAGTTAAAAGGTATTATTAATATCTACCGGCGCATGTAACAATTCACTAATTCGGTCAGTCTGGACGGTACGGGTTGTACTACCAGTTCGGTGCACCAAGATCGGTCGATCGAGCATTGCCCATATGTGATATCCGCCGCTGCGGATACCACAATGACCGTTATTCTATTCTCAATCGAAAATTATTTATATTTCAACGTCCTAAATAAATCAATTATTTTTTACAAATAATAGCCGAATGTAAATTTCCTAACTTTTAAATTTATTTTTATTTCGCTGGTGGTAGTTACATTAAATGTATTATGTTTCAATATAATGTAATTTATTCCGACTATCAAAATTACGTCAAATATAAATTGATTTACAACACTTTAACCCAACAGGTAAAAATTAAAATTACAACTTTTTTTGAGTATAACACATAAGTTAATATGTCAGAGAATTCACGAATACAAGTTACTGTAACGACCAGGTTAAATTAAAACACTCATAACTTTGTTGTTTGGGCGGACATTATTATTAATTATATAACAATATTATATATAATTATAATAACTTTCAACACTAATTATCTCCCTCGCAATTTATTGTACGTAAGCTAATTTTGAAAGTCCGGTCAAAACTCTCGGTCCGTGTTCGTTTGTTAATAAGCACACTGTGTTTATTGCAGGCATGTCTGTATATCATCTATATCAGTCAAGCTTAATCTTCTCATCTGTAACACTACATCTCACCTTCTAAAATTGCCGCTAGGCAACTACCTAACTATATAAATGTGCCACGATCCATCCGTAAAAAGTCTATTCTATCCTGCAACCTACACTACTCGACATTTGTCTAAGTTGTGAGGAAAACGTGCCCAAAACCTCAAAAGAGTAGTATTTACAACGTAATCTCATTTTATTTCGTTATATCGATCTGTCATTATCCAGTCTGTTTCTAGTCAACCCGAAAATACTCAATTACTCAAAAATTGGATTTCTATCGTCTTCATCTTTTCATCGATAGCTTCAATGTTTCTGATCGCATATTTTCGATCAGCTTCCGCTTCGAAAACTTCTTACTTCATTAATTTTGTTGCCTTGTGGCCAATTACTCCAAGAAAACCTGGGACATGTATTACAAACGAATAGATTCTGGAAATGATATGTACCCTACCCGTCATGTTAAATGAAACTTATATTATTGATGTTTTGCAGTGTCTGTAAGCTATCTATGGTAAAAAAATCGTATGCATCGCTTGCCTATAAACGCATCTTTTAAGGAATGCGTGGTCTATAAAGATGCATCACATGTATATTTCCAGCTAAACGAGATTCAGTGAGCATTTGAATACTTCCTAAGAGTATAAAAATCTTTTAAAAACATCAACAGTATTGAAGGTGCCAAGAATATTAATTTTGCATAATAATAATGCCGAAACAGAGCTGGGCAAAGTACTTGAAGTACCATGTACTGCAAGTACAAATATGTGAAACGTACTTACAGTACATGTACTTCAAGTACTTTATGTAAGTATAAGTACTTGAAGTACATTTTCGCATATTTAAATGTAATATAATAAAACCCCGATTCACCAGGAAACGGATTATCTGTGCGTCTTCGGTTAATCGAGCATCCCTATTAATTGGAGTTCTACTGTACTTCGTGAAAGGCCAAAGATTTTTGAAAATCAGTATTAACGATATCACAAATATTAATTTTGCATATAAAGCAACATGCATTTTACAGTTATATAGGTATTGTGTATATTCAACGTGCAAGCTGCTGGCGCAATCGAAACTTTTTGTGCGTACCGTAGAATCATTACACGGAAAAATATAAAAAATTTGTACCTTTACGTCAAGTTTTCAAATTTACAAACACAAATAATTAAATTTATCAAAATTTTGAAAAAATGCACATGAAATATAAAAAATGACGAAACTCGTATCAACTTAAAAAATAATTTATATTTTTTAAATAATTTGTTAATAACTTTTTGGTATTATTATTATCATAAAGCAAAAGTCTTGACATCAGCAGTATAATTGATTTTTTTCTAGAGATTTTTAGCGTATCGTAAAGAATAACAAATTTTGATCGAATTAAACTTTTGGTTGGCAATATATGTATGATGCATCCTTAAAATAAATAACTTTTAAATGTCTTGGAAATCCGTTTCAAATGGCTGCAGGAATTTCTTTTCGTTTAGAACGTCCGCACTTTTGATAACAATGGCAGCTTCAATTTCTTGATTTCCTTTTCTCGTCTTTTCCCGTCTTTCATTCCAATAAGCTTGCATCTCCTGGGCTTTTTGTTTTCGAACCACAGACGTTGTGTCTGTTGTAATATGAATTCTTGTAATATAGGTTATATCAAGTCTCACAGCATCATTTTTTTAAATCATTTTTTATAGATATATTAACCTGTCGGTCGATTCTTCCGATTATTCTGCATAATCGCAGGTATCATCTCTCCAAACGAAAGCAAAGTTTTCTTCAAGGCATTGGTACATGAACTCTAGCAGACAAGAGTTATTCCAATTTTTCAATTACTTCTGCAAGCATCGCAATTATCTGAAAAATACACTTTCACGAACTTACCGAGCGAGCTCTGTACAGAGCCAAGCCCCGAGATTGCGCAAGGGTATCACAATAGCCACATTCTTGGTGAAACCTTCCCGAATCAAGGACTACTCTCACTACCGTATTGCATCCAGCTCGGAATGAATTACCGGCTTTCTCGATAAAATCTATTTAAAAGCTTTATTAGAATTTATTAGAAATTTATTGAAATAAAAAAGAATGAAGAAAAAAAACAACATAAAACAGAAGGCGAAATATACAAGAATATCAAGCAGTTAATAGACTTTTTATTCTATCGATAAGCAGAATAAAAACTTATAAAGCCCGTTAGTAATCGAACTCAAGCATAATGGCCACCGGCCATTATGCTTGGTAATGAGGAAGCAAGGTGGAAATGTAATTTACACTTTTAGATCTTTTCAAGAAGCCGTGATAAATAAGTACAATCGAACGAAATGTACATACCTATTTCTTGTCGAACAACTTCACGCGACCAATGGGTTATTCCGAAAACCTCATTGGCACTGTTACGAAAACGAGAAAATTCTGCAATGAGTCTTTGTCTCCGATCGATAACTAAGCATTTTCTCTTATCTCGTGTCTGAATTATCGGAGCGCGAAATCTCGATCAATAGCGTTCTACATTACCGAGCTCATTTGCATGTAACTCGCAAGAAGACCGCACACGCAGGTGTGTCGTCCCTTGCGCCTCTGTTCTGTAATCGAATAAACTCGAGCACGCACGTGCTAAATTATACTACGAAAATCTCCGCTGGTTTCAGTGTACTTTCTCGCCTATTCCCTCACATTATTCCCACTACTTCCGGTCTCAAAATTAGAATTAGTGCATTCTCGATACAAACTGGTCCTTCGAGCCGGATTAGTGGGATTGTGCTTGGAAATTCGGTTTATCGGTTTTTTCGGAGTACCGACGCTTGGACGCCACACGCGGTCTGTAGCGTCGTCTCTCTCTCTCGCGACTTGCCCGCGCGCGCGTCGTTCTCGCTCGTTATAGTGTACGCTCAACGAGATCTCGATCGAACGGAGCTAATTTAATTGAAATTAGTGCAGTTTAACAAATTTCTTTCACCGGCTTGTGGAAGGTGCGTGAATTCTCGTCTCGAATTCACTCTCGTTCTCGCGCTTCGCGCGTTGGGCATTGCCTCGTGTTCTCGGACTTTCGCGTCGCGTCCGTCCATTATCGATTTTAATTTCTCGATCGTCATAAAAGCCTTTCACGTGTGTTACGACGATAAAATTCTGTGCACATCTCAATCGATAATCGCGAATCTCCTCGATGTGGGTTTTGTGCTTAAAGTTAGACAATTATTCCATCGAGAAATTCCGCTAAAAATTTCAAGTTTTTGAGCGTCGCCTACTTGCTGGTCGCATGTGCTTCGACGACACCTCTACGTACTCAGTGACCTCTAAACTTCTCGTGGCGAATTCAGTGCGACGAATTCGACAATTCGTTAATTCTCGAAAATTAATTCTTCGTGCGTTTATTGCTCTTCCGCGAGTGAAGTGCAATTTGTGAAAAGCGAAATATCGCCTTTTTGCGCGTTTTACTCGAAGTGAAAAAAAAAACCTTTAATTACGGTGAATTTTCGGGGCATTGCCGAACACCCATGAACGCTGTGTTGCCCCGGAACACCCACACGAACATTCGACTACGATCGTGTGTTTAAAATTAATAAATTATTTTCGAAAATCGTCTCAACTCGCACCTTTCCGCGTCAGTTTGTTCGCGTGGTTCTTCTGTGCTTTTTTCTCGCTTGATTGTTGCGGCTCTTCGTGCTCACGATGAGTGCCGTTGACGTGAAGGCTTTAGTGCAACGACAAACAGAATTGGCCGGACCGATTGAACGAGCTATCACCAATCTTAAAAAAGTCGGAGAAGCCAATCTTACGAAACGACGAATTCAAGGTCGACGCGATGCCTTGAAATCGAACTGGAAGGCTTACCAGGAAGCTCACAGTCGAATTGTGAGTATTCGAGACACTGCTACTGATAAAACAGTTCGCGCATTTCTTGACGAACATGAATATTTCAAAGACGGTAATTTTTACACGGTCGAAGAAGCGTTTCTCGACGCACAGGAGTATATGGACACGAAACTCGACGCGATTATTGCCGAAGAACCTACCAGCGCGGAAGCAATGGCAGAACGATCGATGGTTTTACCACCGGGCGGTACTCCACACGGCCACCGGTTACCGCCAATCAATATTCCTAAATTCGATGGAAATCCTCGGAACTGGATCCCGTTTCGCGACCTCTTTCACGCGGTTATCGGTTCGAGTCCGCATCTCACATGCGTAGAAAAGTTGCATTATCTCAAAGCTTATCTCACGGGAGTCGCAGCTCAGCGCGTTGAATCGATTGCTCTCAGCAACGAGAATTTCGCCGCGACATGGAATTATCTCACTTCGGTTTATGATGATAAACGATTGTTGGTAAATACCGCGATGCGTGATTTTTTCGAAACGAAACCGGTCTTGAAAACCTCGGGAACAGATCTCGATCGTTTTAACGGCGAAATTAGTCGCGCTGTTACCGCTATCGAAACGCTCGGTCAATATAATTCTCATTGCGACGCATTCGTGATTTATGTCATCGTTTCCAAGCTCGACGCGAACACTGTGAGAGAGTGGGAGGAGAGTCTCGGGTCTTCCCAACTCCTTCCTACATGAACAAAACTCTTGAAATTTCTCGAGGTTCGCGTTCGCAGCTTGCAAGCGTTTGAAATGGCGAAGCCACGCCCTTCTCCTTCGACCTCGACTGAATCGCAAAAGGGCAACCGCGCACGTCAAGCGACGACTGCACAGACAACTCAGTCGGTCGCAACGTCTCTTCCGACTGGGTCTCAAATAACTGCTCCGAGTTCCAATGCGCAGACTCCGTCTTCGCAAGCTTGCGTTGTGTGCGGCGCTCCACACTTCCTCGCGTCTTGTCAGAGTTTCCGTAATAAACCAACCGAGCAGAGAAAAGCGGTTGTTATTGAAAAACAGCTCTGTTTTAATTGCCTAGGCTTTCATCGCCTCTCTCACTGCCGATCACCGAAGCGCTGTCAAACGTGTAATGGGCATCATCACACGCTCATTCATTTAGACAATACGGCTAGCTCACAACCTTCGAAAAACCCACCTGCTCGCGCTCCGACTCAGAATCTTGATAACGGAGCTAATCAACCGCGACGTGAGCAACCACGAGACGCCGCTTCTGGACCATCGGTTTCCGCGAATCACGCTATCTCGAGCTTACTCTCTCGCAAGAACGTCTTGCTCACTACTGCGTTTGTCCGAGTGCAGTCAGCTAAGGGTATCGAGACACCTGCTCGTGCTCTCCTCGATACCGGTTCCGAATTATCGTTCATCAGTGAATCTCTCGCTCAGGCGCTGAAACTCCCTCGTGAACGAGTTAATATTCCTCTCGTCGGAATCGGAGCTCATCGCAGTGGGTCAACCCGTGGCGCGGTAACGTGTTTGATCAGACCTCACTTTAACTCGAGTTTCAGTTGTCAAGTTGACGCACTGACCTTGCCTAAACTCACTGCCGAGCTTCCCACATTGCCTCTACGAGGGAACGATTGGGAACATCTCCGTGACCTTCAGCTCGCAGATCCTGAGTTTGCTACAGCGGGTCGAGTTGATCTTATTCTCGGATCTAATATCTATGGTCAGCTCCTCGAGTCTGGGGTGAAACGCGGCAATAGAGACTCTCCTGTCGCACACCTCACAAGGCTCGGTTGGGTACTGTCGGGTCCCACCTCTGCAGCTTCACTCATATCGTCCTCTATCCCTGTTCAAGGACTGCTGTTCAATTCACAATCACAGTGCGACTCAACTTATTGAGCAAGTCAACCGGGGTCGTAAATCCCGATACCGAACGCGTATGATTCGACACTGTTGTATCGTGAATGGCGAACTCCCGCACCTCAAATTAATGTGGTGAAGGTGGTTGGTGAAAACAGTTGGAGACAAACTAAAACAATTCAATTTATTCACAACTATTTACATTGGTTATGTTGAAAATAATGATTATTAATTTAAGTTAGTTCCGCGTAGTAATGACGACGGTGTAATAATAAGTGTATCTCATGGAGATATTTTGAGCAATTATTCGCGAGAGGTACGAGGTTCGAGCTGGTCGGACTCTTGATGTTCCTCCGCGAGGTTTTGACGATTACTGATGAGAAAAGATTTTTAAGTTACATTGGTGTTTGGTGACGAGTATTTCCTTTAGAGAAAACGGGGGATGCGATCCCACTCTTTTGGAATAGAAAACTAATTTCATTGGTAAAAATAAGAAGTGGGCGGATTTTTGGTCGTCACCAATCACAAATGAGAAGTGTGAGATGGAAACTACTGGACAACCCTGTCGAGCATTTGGCTTGACCAGCGGGCAATTCCAGTGACGCACTCTTTACCGTACTAAAACGTTTCCGCGCTCGGCTCGAGAGCCAAGCGGACGCCTGGTAATCCTTTTATTAGGGATACATTGTGTGCCGGGATGCGGGTACTTAAAGGTAGTCACGTACATAGTCTAAGACGCTACTATTGTCTAAAAATATAGAAGCTTAAAAATAGCAATTTGTATCTGCGAGCCAAATGTCGAATTGCCCTGCACGTGGGCCATCGAGCGAGCGAGTCGTCGAGCAAACCCGTGGACGGACTTATCGACCCTTTTTTATGGGCTTCAGGTAAGAGTGCGGTACTCTTGCCTGCCGTGCCTTGAGAAATGGAGTATATGTTTTATTGTACACGAATAACAAGTTAACTAAATTCTACGCTTTAAACCAAAAATTAATTAAATGTTTGTTTGTTCCGTACGCGACGGAACAGGCTCCCCCCTTGAGAGGGTACCGATCAAGTAAGATTATTACAATTGATCACAACTAACGATTACGATTGCACATAGTTGGATAATAAGAGTTCTTAATTTTGTCCATTTGTCTCTCAATTTCTTACGTAAGGGTATCACTGTCACTGTCACTATTTGTTGGTACTGGCAGTGGTGCCAGCTTGCGTACATTCCTGTCGAAAATTCCTGTTGAAGTCTTGACCTTGACCACCCTCACGATGCCGTCCGAACCGGGTCGTGTCTCGATAACTCTTCCCATGAGCCATCGAAGAGGAGGTAGATGGTCCTCCTTGAGTAGCACAAGGGAGCCCCTTTGGATGCTGTGGGAGCCTCGAACCCATTTGTGACGAATATTTAACTCGTTTAAATATTCTTTGTGCCACCTGTTCCAAAAGTCCTGCTTCATCTTCTGGATGTGCTGCCATAATGACAGCCGATTAGATGGAGTGTTGACGAAGTCAATTTCAGGCAAGCTCGTAAGGGTATTGCCAATTAGGTAGTGACCAGGTGAGAGAGCAAGAGGATCGTTGGGATCTGATGAGATAGGAGTTAGAGGGCGCGAATTAAGGATTGCTTCTACTTCCGTCATGAACGTGTACAACTGCTCGAACGTAAGTAGTTGTTCGCCGACAACTCGTCTCAGATGATGTTTGAAGGATTTTACTGCCGCCTCCCATATTCCACCAAAGTTCGGTGATTGAGGTGGCATGAAGTGCCACTTGATGCCGTGGTCACTGCAGAAGGTGTGCGTCTTCTCGTGGTGCTCCTTGGAGTGCAACTGCTGCATGATCTCCTTCATCTCATTGTTGGCGCCGACGAAGTTTGTGCCGTTATCTGAGTAAATACTTGTACATCTTCCTCTTCTCGCGATGAATCTTTTTAACGCGGCGAGGAAGGCCTCAGTAGTCATGTCACTGACCAGCTCGAGATGCACGGCCTTGACTACGAGGCAGACGAAAATTGCCACGTACACCTTCACCTTACCTCGGTTACGATTCTTTTTCTCCTTGATGAAGAATGGACCACAATAGTCCACTCCAACGTTCAAGAATGGTCGAGCCTCCGTGGTGCGAACTCCGGGTAGATTTCCCATGATGTAACTTGCGGATGGAGGATTTGCCCTTGCACAAGTCACGCAGCCGCGGATCACCTTGCGGACTTGGTTTCTCCCGTCGATTATCCAGTATCGCCTTCTCAGAGAGTATAGTGTAGACTGTACTCCGGCATGGTACGTGGAGATATGCTCATATCGGATGAGCATAGTTGTCACGTGATGTGACCGCGGCAGAATCATTGGATGCTTCTCTGAAAACGGGAACTTTGAGTTCTTGAGTCGACCGCCGATTCGAATTATGCCCATGTCGTCCAAAAATGGAGCCAATGACACGAGCTTGCTCTTCGGGTCCACGGTCCTTTCCTCCTTCAAGTCTCTGAGTTCCTTGGGAAAGCATTCAGCTTGAACGAGTTTTACTATGGTCACGTTTGCTGCTTCTAGTTCTTCGCACGTGAGATAACCTTGATTTTTGTGTGGCTCCTTGAACCTCCAGGCATACGCAATGAATCGCCGGAGCTTCACGATTGATGAATAGCGGGTAATGATGTCGCTATTTATTGGTGTTGCGAGGCATTTGACCTTGCGTATCCCGGGTAGCTGGTCCACTGTTGGTACTCCGAGTTTTGGCCATGTCGATTCGTCCTGAGCAAGCCATTGCGGTCCATTTTTCCATTTGAGGCTTGAGACGTACTCCGACGGCTGTTGACCTCTCGAGATAAGATCCGCTGGATTGTCGAGTGTCCGAACGTGACGCCAATCTCCCGCGTGTGTTTTCTCTTGGATGATGGACACCCGGTTTGCCATGAAAGTGAGAAGTTGGTAAGGCGGTGTGTTGATCCAGTTGAGGACCGCCGTGTTGTCACACCAAAAAATCGTCTTGTCGATTTTGATGTCCAATGCTTGACGAATAGTGGCATACAGTTTGGCCAAAAGCGCAGCTCCGCACAGCTCCAGCTTTGGAATCGTCATGGGTGGAATGTGCTCGATGCTTGAGACTGGTTCAGGCGAACTTGCTCCCTTGCTCGGTTCCTTCTTGAGCGGTGCGACACGAGATTTGGCGCAGAGGAGCGATGTTGAAATGTCTCCAGTGCTGTCGATGGCTCTGATGTACACGCAGGCTCCGTAAGCCTTCTCGCTAGCATCGCAGAAGCCATGCAGTTGCACATCTTCACATTGCGAAGGAATAATTCTTCTGCCGAACTCCAAGTTGTTCAGGACACTCAATTGTGATGCGTAGTTGGTCCATTCAGTGTGTATTTCCACCGGGATGGATTCGTCCCACTCGAGTTTCTCCCTCCATAGTCGTTGCATGATCAATTTTGCGTACATCACCACTGGACCAAGCAGGCCAAGCGGATCGAATATTCTGGCAATATGCGACAGAATAGTTCTTTTCGTGACGCGATGTTCTCGCGAGACAGGGCTGACGGTGTAGATTATTGCGTCCTGTTCGGAGTTCCAATGCACGCCGAGGGTTTTGATCGTGGCGTCCTGTCGCGTTTGTAGCTTGAGATTGACGCTACCGGATGGGAGACCTTGAAGAAGGCGTGGCTCGTTCGAAGCCCACTGTCGAAGGTTGAGACACCCTCGTTGCAATAATGCGTTGATCTCGTTTCGAAGATGCAGAGCGTCGTCGAATGTTGCCGCTCCGGTGATGAGATCGTCGACGTACAAATCACGTTTGATGATTTCAGCAGCCCTTGGAAAATTAGTTGTCTCGTCTTCAGCCAACTGCTGGAGGCAACGTGTAGCCAAGAAGGGCGCTGGAGCTAGTCCGAAGGTCACGGTGTTTAATTCGTATGTGGCTATCGAGCCACTGGCGTCGCGCCACAGAATCCTTTGGTATTTCCGGTCTTCCTTCTGGACGTTGAACTGCCGGTACATCTTCTCGATATCTCCTGTGAGCACGTACTGATGACCGCGGAAACGCAGCAGGAGCGAAAAGATGTCGTCTTGAATGGTAGGCCCAACCATGAGAGTATCGTTCAAGGATAGCCCTGTGCTGGACTTTGCTGATCCGTCGAAGACGACTCTAACCTTGGTGGTGAGGCTGCTGTCTTTGATAACCGCGTGGTGAGGAAGATAGAAGCCTCCCCCCGTCGCGCTGTCGTTTTGGACCCTTGACATGTGTCCTAAGGTCAAGTATTCCTGGATCACAGCATCGTACTGTATTTTGAGCTCCGGATTTTTCTGCAATTTCCTTTCGAGCCCGATGAGGCGTTTCGTGGCCATCGAACGGGACTCGCCGAGCTGATCCTTCTTGTTGTTGAACGGGAGCGCAACGATGTATCGACCATCCTTGTCTCGACTCACCGATCTCTTGAAGTGCTCTTCGGAGCTGATTTCTTCCGGTGAGTTGTGACGTTTTGTGTCAATTTCCTCGATTTCCCAGAAGCGCTTCATTATGCCTTCCATTGTCGTAGCATGACATTGTCGGTTGTAAGGCGACAAGTCATTTGACGGAATGGCACCGCCGATGATCCAGCCCAGTCGCGTTTTCTGTAGATACAGATCCGGGCCTCCGGATGCTGATAGATTTATTTGTCCCACGCAGAGGGTGGACAATGTCGTTCCGGAGCCGATGAGCATGTCGACTGGCGCTGGTTGGTCGAACTCAGGATCCGCGAGCTGAATGTTTCTCGGCAATGATACTGATTGACGAGAGATCCTTTCGTCCGGTACTAGACCTGCGATGTCGTCGATCGTCAGGAAGCTTAAGGTTCTTTCAAAGTTGTAAAGCCTCGACTTGAGTCTTGCTGTCACGAGATTATTTGTGACGGTCCGAGTTTGATTCATAGCTCCGATTGGCACTGACAGTCTCTTCTTCTGTAAGTTGAGGAGAGTTGCAAACCGTTCGGTCATGAAATTGCTATTGGAGCACGTGTCGAGTAGTACTCGACATGGTCTGAGTACTCCCGACGAACTGTACACGTTGACCCTTGCTGTTACCAGGAGATCACGTGACGGGATGCTGGCCACTAGGCTGATGATTCCCGATTTATCTGCCATGACTTGCGGTGTCGCTAGTCATGCTTGCGAATGTGTTGCCTGCGTTGCTCCGTTCGCCTCAGATGACTGCTGTGGCGATTCAGAAAAGTGTAGTTGCGTGTGGTGTTTCTTGTGGCACATTTTGCACGTAAAGTTCGACGTACACTGTCTTACACCGTGGCCTGAACGCAGGCAGTTGATACACGCGGATATCCGGGTCGCGGCGTGGAACCTTTCCTTCGGCGTGAGTTTCTTAAATTCCAGGCATTGGAACAGCTGATGATTGCCCTTGCACATCGGGCATTCGTGCGAGGTGGTGGTCACGAAACTTCGACTCTGCTTCGGAGCCCTTCCACTCTGGCCATTCTGGAGGCCGTTGCGTCCCCTGCCTTGATTGTTGGAAGATCCTTCCTTCGAAATGTTGATGGGATCGTCCGGTGCGATGCTGACCATCCTTCGAAGGAATGTAATGAGTTGATCGTACGTTGGCAACTCGTCTTCCTTGAGAGACATCCTCCACTGTTTTTGTGTGGACTTGTCGATCTTGGTTAATGCGATGCAAAGCATCATTGTGCTAAACGTATTCTCGCCCAGCGACTCGAGTGAAGCGCAATGAAGCTCGAGCGTATTTATTAATTCGCTGAGGTTCTGTGCCGACTCTTTTTGCATCGTGGGAATGTTGAGGATCTCCGTGATATGGCGTTCGCGAATTCTGTTTTTATTCTCGAACATCTTCTTGAGAAGCGCCCAAGCGTTGCGGTAGCCCTCGTCCGTGGTCTCAAATCTTCGGACGAGACGCTCAGCTTCTCCGCTGAGACATGACCGCAGATATTTTACCTTTTCCGTGTCGCTGAGACCCGGTCTTCGTCCGATCGTCGACTGGAAGTCATCTTGGAAACTCAACCAATCTTCATATCGTCCTGAGATGATGGCGCGAATGGATTTGGTGATGCTGGTATGCTGGGAGCTGGACTTGCTGCTGCTAATGCTGCTATCGCTCTCCCTTGCAGTTTGTATAATCTTGTCAACGCTTTTGCATATTCCGCATCCATTGTTGCTTCTTCCTCGTAATGGTCGACGTCTGGCTCAACTTCTTGCAGCTCGCTCGTAATTTGTTGCAGCGGTTCGAAAGCGCTTTCTAGCCGTCCCAGATGAGCCTTTAGCGCGTCGTTATCGGGATCGATTTCCTGTTCGTCCAGGAAGCTCTTGAAGTTTGTTAGTTTGCGCTTTATCGCACCGCGTTTTCGGACAAGCCCGTCCCTCAGCTTTGAGTCTGCTGCGCTCAGAACCATTGTTTCACGGTTTCACTTCACTTGAGTAAATATGTGGAACTGGACTCTCAGGTCCGGCTCGAAGGACCAAAAATTTATGTTCAATTCACAATCACAGTGCGACTCAACTTATTGAGCAAGTCAACCGGGGTCGTAAATCCCGATACCGAACGCGTATGATTCGACACTGTTGTATCGTGAATGGCGAACTCCCGCACCTCAAATTAATGTGGTGAAGGTGGTTGGTGAAAACAGTTGGAGACAAACTAAAACAATTCAATTTATTCACAACTATTTACATTGGTTATGTTGAAAATAATGATTATTAATTTAAGTTAGTTCCGCGTAGTAATGACGACGGTGTAATAATAAGTGTATCTCATGGAGATATTTTGAGCAATTATTCGCGAGAGGTACGAGGTTCGAGCTGGTCGGACTCTTGATGTTCCTCCGCGAGGTTTTGACGATTACTGATGAGAAAAGATTTTTAAGTTACATTGGTGTTTGGTGACGAGTATTTCCTTTAGAGAAAACGGGGGATGCGATCCCACTCTTTTGGAATAGAAAACTAATTTCATTGGTAAAAATAAGAAGTGGGCGGATTTTTGGTCGTCACCAATCACAAATGAGAAGTGTGAGATGGAAACTACTGGACAACCCTGTCGAGCATTTGGCTTGACCAGCGGGCAATTCCAGTGACGCACTCTTTACCGTACTAAAACGTTTCCGCGCTCGGCTCGAGAGCCAAGCGGACGCCTGGTAATCCTTTTATTAGGGATACATTGTGTGCCGGGATGCGGGTACTTAAAGGTAGTCACGTACATAGTCTAAGACGCTACTATTGTCTAAAAATATAGAAGCTTAAAAATAGCAATTTGTATCTGCGAGCCAAATGTCGAATTGCCCTGCACGTGGGCCATCGAGCGAGCGAGTCGTCGAGCAAACCCGTGGACGGACTTATCGACCCTTTTTTATGGGCTTCAGGTAAGAGTGCGGTACTCTTGCCTGCCGTGCCTTGAGAAATGGAGTATATGTTTTATTGTACACGAATAACAAGTTAACTAAATTCTACGCTTTAAACCAAAAATTAATTAAATGTTTGTTTGTTCCGTACGCGACGGAACAACTGCAATGTTCTATCGATTTGGACTTACAGGATTTAAATCTCCAAAATGATCTCCAGCGCTTCTGGCTCCAAGAAGAAATTCAACCAGATTCCTCGTCTGTTCGCTCGTCGGAAGAAGAAGAATGTGAAACACACTTTCTCTCCACGCACTCTGGAGACTTATCGGGGCGATACATTGTGCGTCTCCCATTCAAAGGTTCTCCCGATCTTCTTGGAGATTCTCGAGCATGTGCGCTGCGCATGCTCTCTCGCCTGCAGACTCGACTCATTGCGAATCCAGATTTTCGCGATCTCTATGCTGAGTTTCTAGAGAGTTACGAAACACTCGGTCACATGCGACTCGCTCCGGAGAAAAGCGTAAGAGAAAAACGAGGCTACTACTTACCGCATCACGGGGTCCTTCGAGACTCGACTACGACGAAACTCACAAGGAAACATTCCCAAGTGTCCGAACCCGATTTCGATAATTTTGATATATGTTGTAGAACTCGGAAATTTAAGGAACACGTATTTTTTTTTATCATCCCTCGTTGATATATAAGGGGTGAAACAGCCCCTCAAACTTTGGCAGAAAAACAATAATTTTTTTTTTTTCTTAGAAGCACCTGACGATTATCAATGAAATTTGGTATACATATATCTCGAGCCAACAGGACTCAGAAATGGTAGTGTGCATCACGGACGCACCCCTTTAAGGGGGTAAACTACCCCTATCTAAATGTTTTTTTCTTTTTTTTTCGGCGAAAAATAATCGAACTGGAATACAAATAGCATCGTTTTGAAGCTAAAATGATATTACAGTTTACGTGTTTTTGGTTTTTTCTGAAAAACCACTGTTTGATCAGGTATATATATTTCAAGGCTTTCAATATTTCCCATAGAAGCACCCGACGGATTTCAATAAAATTTGGCAAGCATATATTTCAGAGCAACAGAATTGAAAAATGATACCGTCCGACACCCGCCCACCCCTTTGTGGGGGTGAACCACCGTGATCATTTATTTTTTTTCAGGATAAAAGAACCGAAAAAAATATAAATCGTATACAGCGGATGCTTGCATAAAAAAAACTCCCGTTTTCGCTTGGAGGGCAGTCAGAAGTTCAATGAGAGTTTACAGGATTTTATTTTCATATCAAGAACCATAATTTAGCACACGGCATATATTCGAAATATAGGTAATATGTGGATTTGATAATATAACATGAAACTACAGATGAAACTATTTGTATCGCAATTTTATTCATTTCATTAGAAACGAATAAAATTACAATAAAATAAAAAAAATATATTAAAATAAATGCATTAGCATTTATTTTTATTCAGTTCACACATGTAAAGCTTATTTTACCGAATCTGCCTCACGGTAGATTCTACGATGCGGTAATCGTTTCATTATGAGTCTACTCATATTTCTGGAAAAATAAAGATAAGATTAGTTCTTCGACTTCATAAAATCAAAATAACCGATCACATATTTTTTTCATGCGTATTTTCGTGACGCCAAAAATATAAATAGATCTCGAAGTTTCCGGAAAACTTCGGGCGGCAGGCCTGTAAACAATTTGGAACGAAAATAGACAAATGTTATCCCAAGTAGTCGTGCGGCTCTTTATAAAGTCTGAGCGTGCATTACTCCTCATCATTCGGTGTTGAAAATTTCGCGTTCGGAGCCTGCCGTGTTATCAGTGCGTTACGATATTTTAAACATGTTTGTGAATCCCATGAACGTGCTTAATTTATTACTTGCAACATTTCAAACAATGTATCTACCAACGACTGAAGTCAATCGGCAAGAAATCATTCTGAAAGAATCGATTCAAAAGATTCTTCTGGACAGTATATGGGACTTCAACACTTTAGAAGTATCTGAAGAATCTACATTGGGTTTCGTAGACGACTTTCCCGGAACAGACGCAGAATACGTCGAAGACGCCGAAGATTGGAGTGAGGAAGGAGTGGCTGGACCTTCTTCGTCTGTGTGCCCCAGTCCTGTAAACGATGAAATCCCATTTGATTACAAAAAAAGGGCAGTAGAGTACTGGCGGAGTGGAAAAAAAAGCTATCTCAAGTTTTCTACTGTACAAAAGTCATTTGCCAGACTTACTAATCCTCGTCAATTAACGAGATGGGCAAAGCAAGTGGACGAAGGAGGAACGCGGAAAGTAAAATTGATGATTATCGCCGAATTTACATTAAACAAATTACGAAACGCTATAGAAGCTGGATTAATAGTCCATGACTCGGACATCAAAAAATGGGCTCTGGAAGCATGGGGAGAGCAGGGGAGTGGCGATAGGCCTTTCGTGGCCTCTTCAAAATGGATATACAATTTCAAAAAAGCCCATCGGATCGTTTCAAGAAAAATCACAAAGTTTGTCTCAAGAAAGACGATAGAAGACAGTGCTAATTTGAAAAAATCAGCTGATGAGTTTGTTGCTTCTGTCAAGCCTTTTATAGCAGAATACGGGCCTGAAAACGTATATAATTCTGATCAAAGTGGATTCCAGCTTGAAATACATTCAGGACGTACGTTGACGTATGCAGGAACGGAAAAAGTCGAGTGTTCTGCTCAATCCATATCATCTACAACTCATAGTTAAACTATTCAGCCAATTGTCTCCTGTGATGGGCGACTACTATCTCCTCTATTGATAGTATTAAAAGAAGCAGGCGGTCGCTTTGGTCCTCTAGTAGAAAAAACATTAATCCGTCCCCCGAATGTATACCTCCTCCCTTCGTCATCTGGCAAAATGACAAAAGGTAATGATGTACTGCAATGATAATTTTCTTTTTATTACTGCAATGTGCATGAATATTACTGGAAGCAATGTTTTGCAATTACAGACCACTTCAAAACATGGCTAAAAGAGGTGTTCTTTCCTAACGTTGGACGAAGAAGCCTACTTTTACTGGACTCCTGGAGCGGTCACTGCAGCAATATTATCGCAGAAACGAAGCCTGTAGATAAAGATGTTGTGTTGATGACTATACCAAAAGGAACTACCGGAAGAATTCAACCTTTAGACGTTTATGGTTTTAGGGTGTGGAAAAACTTTGTGAAGCGTTTCTCTGACAATGCGATCCTACACAATTACGATGTTAATCTTCATTTACGGAACAATATTATAAAACTACAATCACTTGTACATAATCAACTATCTTCGCCTAGGTATCGATCCCTTTTTCAATATGCTTGGTATAAAAGTGGCTATGTAGACGACAGATTAGAAAGTTTTCCAAATCCTGTCGAATTTGCTTTCGAAAAATCTTCCGTTATGAAATGTGCTGTTTGCGGTGCACTACCTATAATACGATGCTCATGGTGTAAGAAAGCATTCTGCTTCGAACACTTTTTCCACGATCATCACTACTGTCATGAATATGAGCCATAATTTTTTGTTACAAATATTTTTGGTTAACATTATTTTTATCATATAGAATTTTCTGAAATTTTCAGTCCCAAGATTTTTTTGCTTTCCAGAATTAATATTCTTGGAGTATTCCCATATATCCCATATTCCATACATGTATTGGAACGAATAAATTTGGAATGAAAATAGTATCATCTGTAGAAATGTTATATTATCAAATTCACATATTACCTATGTTTCGAATATATATCCCGTGTGCTAAATTATGGTTTTTGATAGTAGAATAAAATAGTACAATTAGGAATTCGCCCTCCAAGCGAAAACGGGAGTTTTTTTTATGCAAGCATCGGCTGTATACGATTTATATTTTTTTCGGTTCTTTTATCCTGAAAAAAAAATTATCAGGGTGGTTTACCCCCACAAAGGGGTGGGCGCGTGTCGGACGGTATCATTTTTCAATTCTGTTGCTCTGAAATATACGCTTGCCAAATTTTATTGAAATCCGTCGGGTGCTTCTATGGGAAATATTGAAAGCTTTGAAATATATATATCTGGTCAAACAGTGGTTTTTGGGAAAAAACCAAAAACACGTAAACTGTAATATCATTTTAGTTTCAAAACGATGCTATTTGTATTCCAGTTCGATTATTTTTCGCCGAAAAAAAAGAAATAAAGATTTAGATAGGGGTAGTTTACCCCCTTAAAGGGGTGCGTCCGTGATGCACACTACCATTTCTGAGTCCTGTTGGCTCGAGATATATGTATACCAAATTTCATTGATAATCGTCAGGTGCTTCTAAGAAAAAAAAAAAATTATTGTTTTTCTGCCAAAGTTTGAGGGGCTGTTTCACCCCTTATATATCAACGAGGGATGATAAAAAAAAATACGTGTCCCTTAAATTTCCGAGTTCTACAACATATATCAAAATTATCGAAATCGGGGTCGGACACTTGGGAATGTTTCCTTGTCAGAGTCGTGTTCAACGGCTCGGCTCGCACAACTTCGGGTTATTCGCTCAACGACGTGCTTCACACCGGAGAAAAATTACAGACTGATCTCTCGGACGTCATTCTTAGATGGCGGCGGCATCAATTCGCGTTCTCTGCGGACATTGAGAAAATGTTCCGACAGATATTGGTTCATCCCGACGACTGGGATTACCAACGAATTCTGTGGTCATCCGAGCCCAGTCAGTCGACTCAAGAGTACCAACTCACAACGGTAACGTACGGTCTCGGACCTGCTCCGTTTCTCGCAAGCCGAGTTCTCCGACAACTCGCCGAGGACGAAGGGGATCGCTTCCCACTCGCTACCGAAATCTTACGTCGCGCAACATACGTTGACGATACCTTCGGCGGAGCTGACACACTACAAGAAGCTCAACGTACGGTACAGCAGCTTGACGCCTTCTGCACGGCGGGCGGTTTCAAGCTACAGAAATGGACAGCAAACTACGCTGTCATTCTTTCGGATCTCTCTCCTGATCGTCTCGCGACTCCAGGCTCACTCTCTCTAGCCGAGGATCCGCTCCGAAAGGCTCTCGGAATCGTGTGGAAGCCGAACTCGGACTCATTCGCCTTCTCGAGTGTTCGTTCCAACCTCGAGGCTCCACACACCAAGCGAAAAGTTCTCTCTCGCGTTTCTCAATTATTCGATCCGCTCGGGTGGTTATCCCCGGTAATGACACGCGCAAAGATCTTGATGCAAGATCTCTGGCTTGCTCAAATCGGGTGGGACGATCCTCTTCCCGACGCCTTACTCAAGCGCTGGACAGAAATTCTCGATCAACTCGAGAACCTACCTCCGATCTCGATACCTCGATGGCTGGGAACATCTTCGGAGATGCTCGCGGTGGAAATTCACGGCTTTTCCGACGCCTCCGAGCTCGCCATGGCTTCGGTCGTTTATCTACGGATTCTCAGAGATCTCGACGTCGCTCATCTCGCACTATTGAGCTCCAAGACAAAAGTCGCGCCTCTGAAGCGCATGACCGTTCCACGATTGGAGCTGACCGCGGCGACGCTGCTGGCGCGGCAAGTCGCGCACATACGAGTTGCCTTAGATCTCGAGCACGCTCCTATCCACCTCTGGACGGACTCGACTGTAACGCTCGCCTGGATCCAAGGTCAGCCCTCTCGTTGGAAGGATTACGTTCGTAATCGCGTCGCAGCAATCCACGAAACAATGCCCACTGCTCGTTGGCACCACGTCCCCGGACACGATAATCCAGCAGATTGCGCCTCGCGAGGTTTAACGCCGAACCAACTCAAGGACCATAACTTATGGTGGAAAGGACCTCCGTGGCTGACTCAACACTCCACGTCTTGGCCCAACTCGATTCCCGCGCTCGACTCAAAAATCAATCTCGAAGAGAGGACAAAAATAGCTACAACTGCTCGTTTGTCGATCCAAACTCCGTGGAATCTTCTCGATCGGTACTCCTCATTGAATCGTCTCCTGAGAGTCACGGCTACTTGCCGTCGATTATTCACACGTAATTCTCCGCGAGCAACCCCTTTAACTCCTCTCGAGCTCGAACGAGAACTACTGTTCTGGGTAAAACTCGTCCAACAGAGTTCCTTCGCATCGGAAATGAAGACACTCTCGAGTGGCAAGTCTCTGCCAACCTCGAATAATTTAGCTCGACTCGTTCCCTTTCTGGACTCCGACTCCGAGTTGCTCCGACTCGGAGGTCGTCTCAACAATGCAATTCTCGACCCCGACACGAATCATCCTGTTATCGTTCCAAAGGATTCTCGGCTTGCGACTCTCATTATCTCGGATGCTCACGAGAAAACTCTGCACGGCGGCACGCAAGCTACGCTCGCCTATCTTCGCCGAAAGTTCTGGGTTCTGGGTGGACGTGCGCCGGTCCGCTCTTACATCCTGCGTTGCGTTCGCTGCACGAGATATCGCGGACTCGCGGCGCAGCAATTAATGGGACAACTGCCGAAAACTCGAGCAACTCCATCACGTCCGTTTCTTCACTCCGGTGTCGATTACGCCGGCCCTCTGACACTCAAGGCTTGGTGCGGACGCACGACGAAAACTTACAAGGGATACATCGTGATCTTCGTGTGCTTCGCGACGTCAGCGATTCACCTGGAAACCGTTACGGATTACTCCACTAATGGCTTCCTCGCGGCTTTCAAGCGTTTCACGGGACGTCGAGGAATCTGCGCGACCCTGTCGAGTGACTGTGGTACTAATCTCGTCGGAGCCGACCTAGAACTCCGAAAACTATTCTCTCAGTCATCGAAAGAATTAGAGAATCTCGCAGCTCTCCTCGCGAATGACGGCACTGAATGGCGCTTCAATCCTCCATCAGCCCCACATTTTGGAGGTAAATGGGAGGCAGGCGTAAAGTCGGTGAAATTTCACCTTCGCCGAGTCACGGGAGACCACGTGCTCACGTACGAAGAGCTCATCACGCTGCTTGTCCAAATCGAAGCCGCTCTAAACTCTCGTCCGCTCTGCCCGCTCTCAGACGACCCCAGCGATCTTAACGCTCTAACGCCGGGACATTTTCTCGTCGGTGCCGCTCTCTCGACTGTACCAGAGCCGTCTCTAACAACGCTTCCAATATCGAGACTGTCTCGCTGGCAACTCGTGACAAAAATGTTGGAACACTTTTGGTCTCGATGGTCTACAGAGTATCTGCAACGGTTCCAAGCAGCAACCAAATGGACGAAGAGAACGGAATCGGTGAAACTCGGCTCACTGGTTCTCGTCATCGATCAGCGTTATCCTCCAAGCAAGTGGCCGCTTGCTCGAGTCATTGAGACTCATCCCGGAGCCGATGGTCTGATCCGTGTGGTCACGGTTAAGACTTCCACGTCAACGTACAAGCGGCCTATCGTGAAACTGTGCCCCCTGCCAGTTCACTCCGATGAAACAGCACCGAAGCTGTAAAGTCCAACTGTCTTCTCGCATCCTTTTTTTTTGTGTCATTTAATTTGCATTCTTTCTGTTCAAGATTCGCTAGTATTCGCTGTCTGCTCCAGTTTAATTTCGCCCCCTCGACGAGGGGACAAGGCGGGCGGTAATGTTACGAAAACGAGAAAATTCTGCAATGAGTCTTTGTCTCCGATCGATAACTAAGCATTTTCTCTTATCTCGTGTCTGAATTATCGGAGCGCGAAATCTCGATCAATAGCGTTCTACATTACCGAGCTCATTTGCATGTAACTCGCAAGAAGACCGCACACGCAGGTGTGTCGTCCCTTGCGCCTCTGTTCTGTAATCGAATAAACTCGAGCACGCACGTGCTAAATTATACTACGAAAATCTCCGCTGGTTTCAGTTTACTTTCTCGCCTATTCCCTCACATTATTCCCACTACTTCCGGTCTCAAAATTAGAATTAGTGCATTCTCGATACAGGCACATTCAATCAACTCTTCAAACATCCTTTTTTCTGTTTCCATCTAAATAAGGTTTCGCGCAGTTGAAAATAAGCAATTCCTGATAAAAAGAGTCGTTCACAGGACTCGCTTTAAAGGACTCGCTTTAAAGGACTCGTTGACAGAACTCGTCGAAAGGACTCATTGACAGGACAGAATTCACAAATACTGAAATTTCACACGATAAACAAATATACTAAGTTTATACAGACCCATTGAATATCTCGAATATGTCGCGATTTAACAGAATAGAACGGAACTATATTCAAAAATGCATGCTATATCTAAAATTAAAATTCAAATACTTATCGGAATATTCTGACCTTTCCTGACACGTAAAGGGTAAGCAGATTATGCGACGAAACCAATAATCTTTGTAATCGTTGTAACCTCGTTGTTAGCCGTCGTTCAGATATAGTCTCTCGTATTCTCTCGTACTTCTCGAATATCCGCACATCTATTCGGTCAGAGGTCTTCGAACAGACTGTCAAAACTGTCAGAACTATTACAGGAACAGATAAAAAAAGTTGAAAGTTGAAAGTTGACATTTTTATAACACTTTCTCATATGAACCTTTATCCACAAAGCTTCTCCTATGAGACAGCATTTACTATATTTTTGGCTTCCTCGTAGAGGAATCATTACGGATAAAAGGTCACATGAGAAAGTGTTATAAAAATGTCAACTTTCAACTTTCAACTTTCAACTTTCAACTTTCAACTTTCAACTTTCAACTTTCAACTTTCAACTTTCAACTTTCAACTTTCAACTTTCAACTTTCAACTTTCAACTTTCAACTTTCAACTTTCAACTTTCAACTTTCAACTTTCAACTTTCAACTTTCAACTTTCAACTTTCAACTTTCAACTTTCAACTTTCAACTTTCAACTTTCAACTTTCAACTTTCAACTTTCAACTTTCAACTTTCAACTTTCAACTTTCAACTTTCAACTTTCAACTTTCAACTTTCAACTTTCAACTTTCAACTTTCAACTTTCAACTTTCAACTTTCAACTTTCAACTTTCAACTTTCAACTTTCAACTTTCAACTTTCAACTTTCAACTTTCAACTTTCAACTTTCAACTTTCAACTTTCAACTTTCAACTTTCAACTTTCAACTTTCAACTTTCAACTTTCAACTTTCAACTTTCAACTTTCAACTTTCAACTTTCAACTTTCAACTTTCAACTTTCAACTTTCAACTTTCTACTTTCTACTTTCTACTTTCTACTTTCTACTTTCTACTTTCTACTTTCTACTTTCTACTTTCTACTTTCTACTTTCTACTTTCTACTTTCTACTTTCTACTTTCTACTTTCTACTTTCTACTTTCTACTTTCTACTTTCTACTTTCTACTTTCTACTTTCTACTTTCTACTTTCTACTTTCTACTTTCAGCTTTCAACTTTCAATTTATATGAGGAAGCGATATGAAAATGTTCAGCTCTTGAACCGGAGGTACGATTAGCCTGAGCGAATCAGATCGATATTTGGCTCGCGAACCGGAAATACTATGCCTCCGGGCGAATCAGATAGATATGTGGCTTTCAAACCGGAAGTACGATGCGTCCAAGCGAATTAGATTAATATCTTGCTCTTGTACCGGAAGCACGATATTTCCGAGTGAATCAGGTCAATATCTCGAACCGGAATTGCAATGCTTCCAATCGAGTCGGATCGATATCTGGCTCTCGAACCAGAAGTACGATTCGTTCGAGCGAGCCAGATTGATATCTAGGTCTCGAACCGGAAGTACGATGCTATCAATCGAATTAGATTAATATCAATAATAATATGTATATTTAATTAATTAATTAGATTCATATAAAAAATAATAATAATTAGACTGCGCGGAGACTCGTCTTAATACTACCGAAAAAAAATCGTCAATACCCATCCGACATGCGTAAAGTGCTGGCGTTATACTGCAACAACACTGAAGATTAGTATTAGCTGAAGAATATAACCGAAGCACGGCCGACAGTCGTCTGAGTAAAGAGCATGTCTAGCGATGATACTTCTGTTATTTTATTGTTGAACAAAGTGGATGTTCCACCCACAACGACAAACGACTTTGGGCCAGTAACACTTTCTATTGGGCCAGTAACACTTTCTATTGGTATAAAAGCCTGAAAACATTTAACTGTATTCAAAGTGCTAAAAACATTGATTTTTCATATTAACATCAAAAAGTTATCAAAAAATTGCTAAAAAAAATATGGAACAAATAATCAGTAAACCTTTTTTAAATTAATGAATTCATTGATGTTCTAGAAGCCACAAGAATTATTTTAGAATATTCGTGCATTTTTCAAATGTTCGTTTTGGAAATTGTTGTACGATCATAACTGCAGAACTATTTGCGTAATCACTGCAAACTTTTTATGTATTCTGTGGAATGGTGATTTCTAAAAATAAATAAGAAATTCATTTCAAAAGATAAAATAAGCAATTTTCTAACATTTTTAACAATTATTTTCTAAATAATTTATTAATAACTTGTTGGCATTATTATTATGCAAAATAAACGATTATGTTGAATAAACGATACTGCTGATTTTCTCTAGATTTTTGGCATATCGCGATGTACTGAAATGTTCATCGAATTAAACTATTGGTTGGGAATGTATATGATGCATTCTTAATCTCATTTAGTTTCGCTATGTCGATGTGTCATTGTCCAGTCTATTTGTAGTTAACCCGTAAATATTTAATTCCTTAAAAATTAAACTTCTGTTATCTTCATCTTTTCATTCATAGCTTCAACGTTTCCGATCGCATCTCTTTCAGTCGGCTTTCAAAATTCCTCACTTGTATTATTTTTGTTGCCTTCCAGTCAATTACTCCAAGGAAACCTGGGACATATATTGCAAACGTATAGATATCTGGAAATTATGTGTACCCTTTTCGTCGTGCTAACCTCTTTACTGGCAGAGAAACGTATTTGTTGAGGCCTCTATGCGCTGAGGCCTCTATAGGGGCTCTAGACAGCAAAGAGGTGTTTTTATATAACTATCTGTTATGAAAAAAATGGTAAGCTCTAGTTTCAGGTTGATTGGTCAATGAATTCTCGAGTTGTAGCGGTTTCAATTTTTCGCGTCTGATTCACATCAGAGCTAGGCGGTATTTTAAATACTCATGTATTTTTAATATTTAAAATACATACTTTAAGTACTCAAATACTTTTTGGTATTTTAAGTACTTTTCAAAATATAAAATACAAAATACTTTTGGTTTTCTTGGCTGTACGGTTAGGATGGACGGATGGACTGGATGGATCGATGGATGGGATAGATTGATGGATGCTTGGTGGACGGGATGATGGGCGAGGATGATGGATGATGGGCGAGCGTAAGCAAGCCGGCTCAGCCGTCCAAAATCCACCCTGTCCCACCCTGTCCTACCATGTCAAGGCATCCCGTATTGATATTAAAAAAAGTATTTTAAAAAGTACTTATAAATGTATTTAAAATGCAAAAAGTATTGTATGTTTTAAATTCATATAGTATTTTGTATTTTGTATTTTAAGTACTTTCGAGTATTTTGCCCAGCTCTGATTGACATGCACACACGCAAAAAAATTATTTCAGAAATAATCATTTTTTAAGACACAAAATATAAGAATTAATCTTCAATTGACCCGCCTGTATCGCCTGAACTTCATGATTCGTCTTCTTCATTTTCTATCGTAATGCGAAAGCCGGTGATGAGCACCTCGTACTTGTATTCCGATCTGAAAAATTGGAGCTGCGAGGAAGAATGGACCAGGAGCTCAAAATTGGACATTCCCTCTATGTGTAGGTGTCGGTTCACTGTTCGAGGTCTTGCCATAGCAGAACATATTCGAATAACCTACGTTGAAATCGATATAATTTTATACTACATTCATTTTTAAGAAAAATTATATTATTTCATAAAAAAATACAATTATATCTGGTTGATAAAAACTAAACACTTCAGTGTAAACCTCGTAAATATAAGCAATGCCTTCCATCCGCCTTGGCTCATCGAACACAACGATTGTATACAACGCCCTTGGAACCCCAAGCACAAATACAAAAGCCTCGTTGCCATCAATAGTTCGCAATCCAAGGTGGTAGCTGACGTATCCATTGATGCTACCGAATATATGTGAACGGATGAATTGGTTAAGACCATTTACATAAAAATTCAAAAGAAACTAATAAAATCACGCAACATTTTGAGGCACCCAATTGTCGTGATCTTAGAACGATTTCAGTCGTCATTCCAAGAACGGATAAGCTATTGTGTACCTCAAGCGTTTAAAAATGAAGATCTTAATGACTTTTATTTATGATTATAAAATTCAATTTTAGGTTTTTACAAATAAAATACAGCGATTTGTTTTATTGCCAAATACCTTATAAGCTGACCGTTTTGGATATGCCGATACGAAGCGTTTCTCGAAACGTTGATCGTGCTTCGTGATATCGCGTCATTGTCTCCTATTATGAATATTCTTCAATTTAGAAAAATAAAGCAGAACTACATTCAAAAACACCCCATATATCTAAGACAACGATTCAAATACGTATGAAAATATTCTGACCCTTCCTAGCACGTTAAGGTTAAGTGACGGAACCAATAATCTTCGTAACTATGCTCTCCTTATCCTCGGATACCTCGGATTCAACTTTCTTCTCTCGTCTCTCAAATATTCGCTTGTTGTCAATGATTTAACTTCGTCTCTCGAATATCTGTACGTCTATTCGCTCTGAGGTCTTGAAAAAAACTGTCATAGATGTCAGAACTGCCACAGTGATTAAAAAAAGAAACAACTGAACACGAAAAACCTATATGACTACCTATAGATCAGAACCCCAAAAAGTTAGATTCATCCTTACACATTAATACACAATATACATATATCGCGGATATTAAGCTTCGCTTCTCTTCAAATCCCTAGCAAGTTGATGGCCCGCAAACGGACCGAAAAACGTACACATCCATTGGGGAACGAAACAGAACGTAAAAAACGATAAAACGGACTGTATATTTTAACATTTTTTCTTGAAAAATTTGCTTTGGTCCGTTATTGTTTCCCACAACGAAAAACGACCCAGATCGTATATTTTATTCTGTCCTTTCATTAAAAACAGATTTAAAAGAAAAACAAACAAAAATTAAAAAACTTAACCAAACATTTTAATAAAAAACGTTCGATCATTCCTCGGTTTCCACAACCGAAAAAGGACCAATCTAACAACGTATGATCCGTTTTACCGTTTTTATGATTCGTTTAGTTCCCCAACGGGGGTGTTCGTTTTTCGGTCCGTTTTTTAGTTTCTTCTCTGAAAGCAGCCGTCCGTGAACTTGCTAGGGACGCTAATGAAAAATATCGTCTCTTTGACCTTCTGCCTCGGTCATCCCTCGTTTACCAAAGTGCAAAACTCATACGTTCCTCCTGTCAATCATTGAGAAACCGGTGCACATATCAATCACCGTCAAGAAGTTCGTCCAGAAGAAGAGCCACGTGCCTCATACTGTATTAAATTCCTTTATCCTCGACGTTCAGGGTCGAGCGAGACGAACGTCGCGTTACAAAAAAAAAAGAAAATACGTAAACTTTAGTCCGTTATTCCGGACGGTAGAACCGACGGGCAAGAATCGAAACCAGATACATAGTGATGATTCCTTATGTATCTTTATTTTAATAGATTTTTTGATCGAGGATCATTAATGGGACGAATCCGCTTACAATATTCCTTCTTTGTAGACAACTTACGAACAAAATAAACACACAAAAAAGGGCAAAGTTATATCTTCGGTAGAAATTCCGATGAGGAGAATAGACAAGCTATACAACGAGATCGAAATAGGCGCGATACACAAAAATAAATACAATTAGACGGCGCTAGAGTAATCGCGAATATTACGTAAGTATAGACACCCTGAGATCAAAGGCACAATAATAATTGAGAATAATCTCCGATCGGAAATCGGAGCATACGCCTCACAATTGGAGCAATGCTTATCTACACGCTACGCAGCGGACACATTGGTAAGCCCGAATTAACAAAAATAGAGATGGGCGCAGCGACGTACAAAGTATTAGCCCGTCGAGGGGCGATTCTGTCCGAAAATCGGACGAAGAATAATAACGAAAACAGCATTAAGAAGGTTCTTATCTTGTTTGTTCTTCTTCATGTTGGCCCGATAGAGGCGAGTCGCCGGAGACGTTGTGGGTTTCCGGTGATCGATCCGGGGTACAATGATTCCGATTTGAGTAATCGCCCCCAAGAAGGTGGGCGGCGAGCTGGTTCCTCCAGGAGGATTATTCAGCCACGATATGGCCGTCCGGATCTCGTCTTCTTCGGCGATACGAGAGGTGGTTTACGAGGACACATGCCACGTGATTAAACGGCCCAGTCACCTGTGGTGGCTGCAGAGTAGACTGCAGTACCTATACGGATTTCAAGATGGCGACGGTCACCTGTGGTGGTGGGGGGTAAACTGTCAGTACCTATACGGATTTTCAAGATGGCGACGTCTCGGAGTGGAGGGGAGTGATGCCCAGTCGGGCCGCCAGGCCCGGCTGTCCGGCGCAAGGGTGGTTGCCCTCCTCCCCCCCCCTCCCCCCGCATCACACCAGGGTGGTAGAGGGTGGTCAGGATGAGGCTCTGGAGTAGCTGACGCGAGGGAGAGAGAGGGAGAGAGAGGGAGAGAGAGGGAGAGAGAGGGAGAGAGAGGGAGAGAGAGGGAGAGAGAGGGAGAGAGAGGGAGAGAGAGGGAGAGAGAGGGAGAGAGAGGGAGAGAGAGGGAGAGAGTGGGAGAGAGAGGGAGAGAGAGGGAGAGAGAGGGAGAGAGAGGGAGAGAGAGGGAGAGAGAGGGAGAGAGAGGGAGAGAGAGGGTGAGAGAGGGAGAGAGAGGGAGAGAGAGGGAGAGAGAGGGAGAGAGAGGGAGAGAGAGGGAGAGAGAGGGAGAGAGAGGGAGAGAGAGGGAGAGAGAGGGAGAGAGAGGGAGAGAGAGGGAGAGAGAGGGAGAGAGAGGGAGAGAGAGGGAGAGAGAGGGAGAGAGAGGGAGAGAGAGGGAGAGAGAGGGAGAGAGAGGGAGAGAGAGGGAGAGAGAGGGAGAGAGAGGGGGAGAGAGAGAGAGAGGTATAGCGGCAGGGGAGTGAGAGAGAGAGGTATGTAGTGGAGAGGGGGGGGGAGCTGACTAGAGCGTGCGGGCCAGCTGGTGACGGTGTATCGTCGAATCGCGCCATCTTGGATTTTCCTGTGCGCTGACTGCTGGCTAGCGTCGAGGCCAGCAGGCCCTCTCTCTCTTACGCGTAGAGCGTGTTGAGAAGCGCAGCGCCGAGACAGTGTAGCAACTGAGGGATGAAGTATCCGAAGCGCTGTGGACAGTTGGTGACGGCGTAGCAGTGACTCGCGCCATCTTGGATTTTCCAAGAGTTGGCTAGCTACGGCTGCAGCGCTCTCGTTTGCACATAGGGTATTTCTCGAGGCTGGCTCGATGCCTCGCGTAAGCTAGCTTGGTCGAACGGTCTAAGGCGCTGAACTCATGGTCAGTTTTCTTTCAAAGTACGAGTTCGATTACCGCGTGGCGAAATGCTCTTACTTTTTTTCAGCTTATTTAGAAAATATATGAAAGGGCTGGGTGAAGGTAAGTAAAAATAATGCTGTTTAAAATGTTTACAATAACGTTTGCATGCTTATTCTTAAATCTAGTTGTACAATTTTAATGTATACAAATTTTTATTCTTAAATTTACGCGTACATTTTTCATTGTGCGCAAATTTTACACCAATGTGAATATTTGGTAATTATTATCTAAGGCAGTTCGTTCATACGAGCCACCACTGCACGAAAGATGTATTCATGATGAATACATAATAATTCTTTGGCGATCAACCGCCGTTTGTCGCTCGCCTCTTCGCCCTCTCCGGAGATAACCCGTACATCTTTACGGGCTAAAGTCGCGCGTCCATCGGTGATATATTCGAACGCTATTAACAAGACTTTTTCTTTTGTAGCATTAAGCCAGTCCTTTACTGCACCCTCAAAACTGACTTTCTCAACAATAATATCTCTGATCTCTTTCACGAGATCCAGTTCGATTTCAAGTAAACGAATTCTATGAAATATGCATTTACTTAGTCTCACAAGTCCATCGTACGTTGTCTGTTGGAAGAGAATACCAACGGGGTGCGTAGGCTTAGGCCTTTTGTTTCCCTGATGCTGTTTTTCTTCGACACCAAAGTTTTTCTTCTTGGACTCTTTCATTTCCAATAAAATAGCTTTTTCGTTGTAAGCTGTCGTAAAACTTATTTTCTGTCGACGAAGCGGGTTCATATTCGGAGTTCGATTATTGTCGGAGCCCTTTTCTGCTTTGAACCACGGGGTGATAATTGTCATCCGCTCGCAGAGGTGATGCCACTCGACGGCGTTGAGGGAAATGTCGGCCGCATGACGGCCGGAGAATTTTATTGCCACCTCGAAGTCGTGTCCGTTTACTAGCTCAAGTCCCACAGAGACCGTCTTACTACCCGACGCATTCAAGCTGTATGTTGTGGATAATAACATTGCCTTGCTCAATGCTTGCCAGCCCATTATAGGATCAAGCGTATTGTCTTCTTGGCGTGCTCGCTTCGCCTCGGACGTCGATGTAGTATTTACGATGGGCGACGGAAAAAATTCGCCCGTCACCAATAATTTTTTCCTGGCTTCCTTTACAGCGTCGGTAAAATTTTCTATTTTTTCACTATGATTTTGGAGGATATTTGAGAGAAATAGAGAGACTGCACTGTCCAAGGCGTTGAGCCGTAATGACTCCAGGGTGAAGGCACACTCGGGTACTAGAGCCGGAGAAAGTGATGCAATTTTCCGGGGAGAGGGGGTAAAGAAACGCCTCAAAAATTCTGTTGTCTGAGGCGGGGGTGTGAACGCTCCATTGGGCCTAGGAGGCTGTGTAGACCACCTGCGACGAATCGCCCTTTGACTAGCGCTGTCCGAAGTGACATAACTCTTCCCAAGATTGGTGCATTCCAATACAGGCGTGTCAATACATAAACGTTTGTGGAAAAAACTGAAAATTTACAGCTATTCGCGACACTCGATGGTCAAGCGTTGAAAGACGAGGAGAAACTTCCTCCGGGCGGAAAATTAAATGAAAAGAAAATAAAGCGTTAGACACAGCGTACAATGAGACGCTCCAGCCTTTACAACGCAGGAGGGTTCCGCGCCTGTGAAGGCATCGCGTACGTGTAATAAAATACTTAAGCAGGGATACTCCCGGGCCCGCAGCGTTCGAGTACTAGTTTTTATAGTACGTAGTCCGAAGGGTTTTTTTTTACCTAGTGTTTCGGAATGCCAGAAAAAATTAGAAAAGGATAGTTTTTAACTAGCCAGTGATACTTCTCGGGTCATTGTAGATAAGTGAGGAGGAAAACTATAAGTTTGCGAGTTTTACAGAAATATGCATTATTTCGTGTAAACGCTCGAGCCGAAACATTCTCAACATTTTTAGTCAGTGGTACTAAGTTTTGTTGGAGTCTTCGTGTGAGTTTTTTAAATAAAATTTATAAAAATGGTCGACGCAGCGGTGATCCGTGGAATTGTTCGTGAGGTGCGGATAGTGTTGGAGGAAAACCCCCTCCCGTTCATGACAAGCTTGTTGGCACGCTCTAGCGATAGAGCGTTAAAGTGTATGCGTCACGATGCCCTTATCGGACGCCTTAAGTGTCTGGTGAATTACGTTCCGATGAAGAATATTATTAAATTATATAATTCCGGAAAGTTCAGTGTGAGTTATGAAGTGCTGAAGATTGTTTGTGCTGCAATCGAAAAGACATCGTTCCGCTCATCCAGAGATGCTGTAGCTCTCCGCGACGAAATCGCTAGCTTCCGTAAGTACTAAAACTGTTACTTTTTTTTATTCCTCGTAGGGGAAGCTTTGTTATGGTGAAAAAAAAAATTTCGAGATTTTAATGAAAACTGGTTTAGAATGTTCCAAAACATCAAAAAATCACATTTAGAAAAAATTTCCGGATGTATGTGTGTCGACCGATCAATCTGAAATTTGGCACACATCAGGTGTGATCAATAGTCAACGTTTGGTCAAAATTTCATTAAAAAATGTGCAGTTGTTTTTTGTACGCCATTTTTAATTTCTTCGAAAATGTCTGTGCGCGCTATAGCGCTCGCAATTTTTTGCTATCGGGCTAAAAAAAAAACGCACACACACACACACACACACACACACACGCACACACACACACACACACACACACACACACACACACACACACGCACACACAATATGATCACCCGATGTTCCCATTAAAATCTCACGGAAATCGGTGAAGCCGTTTAAATTTTATGTCATATTGATTATTTTTTTAAATTTCATGCAATTAGAAGAATTCACCGTCGGATTGCAATTATGACAATTCACCGTCGGATAAGTAGAACCTTACTTATCCGACGTACGCTCTCCCTCACATATCTTTAATTATTTTCGACGGTGAAAATTAATTTCAGATGCTCGGAAGGAGGCCGAGATTCTGGCACGGCGAATAGAAAGGGAGACGCTACTCGCCGCACAAGTAGAACGACTTGCTCGAAGAGAGGAGCAGCTTGCGGTGCTGCGGGAAGTAGAGGAAGCTGGACCCTCTAACGACGAGGCGTTTGAAGATGTGTTATGGAACACTTCCGACTGCACAGCCGAATTTGCCAGGGTTGCTAGTATGAGAGATGTCTCACCTCCGCCTACCGAAGGTACGCATGGGAGTCTGCACTACATATTAGCAATAATTACAAATAAAAATAAATGTATGTATATATTGTGACGTATTTTCCGGTATCTCAACGCAAATCTCGAACAAAAAAAACAAAACCGAAAATCGAAAATCAAAGGTCAAACCAAACGGGAGCGAAACGCGAAATCGAGAACCAAAAAAACGTCACCTTCGGTCGTCCATCCTCGCGAATGCATTGGAGTCCCGGTGGGCGCCAGTTAATTTTTGTTCCACCGGTATTAACAACCGGACTAACCTGGAGGTCGATGGAACCGACCTCCGCAGGGCTGATTTTTGTTTCGCCGGAATCGCCGAACCGGACTAAACTGGAGGTCGATGGAACCGACCTCCGCAGGGCGGATTTTTGTTTCGCCGGAATCGCCAAACCGGACTAAACTGGAGGTCGATGGAACCGACCTCCGCAAGGACAAAACACAAAACGATAAAACGGGAAGGGAACGGTAACGAGCTAACACCAGTACACTCGCGCGAGCAACGGTTGCGGAAAAGTACGGTTTGCTCAGGGTGTAGGTTGTGGCAGAAGGGTCGCGATCCTTCGCCAATAAAGTAACGCGAAATCTATACTAACGGGAGCTCAAGATTTCCAAAACGAAAATAATTAATTTTGTTGGCTATAAGCCACGGGAGCTCGCACACACGTGCATCAGGAGAGCGCAGCTGACCGAAGGATCGAGCGAGCGTAACGTGAGCGAGAACGAATCCTATACGCGATCGGAAATTTACACAAACGATAAACTCACCGAACAGCAGGAATAAATCCAATAATATGGGACGAGAACCGCACCTTACGATGCTCCGAGAACTTCAGCACAATCACTGCACCTCAAGAGCGTTCCGAACGCATCTCGATCACAGAAAATCGGCAACAAAACTCGCACGAGAAACGGCACACGAGTCGACCCGCGAACACCCGCGGTGACAGGTAGCGCGAGCGAGACGCACGAACCGAAGCGAGAGCGGTAGCCGGAGTCTACGACAGCGCGAGCGAGACCCACATCGGGAGCGCGAGACAATACCCGAAAAACCGTAAACACACGGGAGCGCGAGCGAAGTCCGAGCGGCCTCGAGGACGACTCTCGGTAGACTGATTTGTCTACGATAACACCTGTAACGGATCATTATCATTATTTCGGGAACTCTGACCGATAGCTACTGCCCTCTCAAACTATTTCGAAACGGGATTTCAACGGGAGCCTGTAACCGAACTGTACGAAGCGGTAAATTTCGAGGATCGTTACGATCGCTTCTCCTCATGCAATGCGTGAAAACAAGGCTCTTCACTATCTCAAAAACACGGCACAAGGGTTCCATCCTTGCCCGGACTAAACCGTAACTCCGCCTGTTCTCCAACCCATTGCACTTTACCGTATCACCCACTAGAGCGCCGGGTTTTCACCGGACTTTGGCGTATTCGTAACGAAGCCTCGTCGAGTCTCTTCTCCAGTTGGGCTTGTAATAACTTATAGATCCGCACCACCAACTGGATTCGAAAACCCCGACTAACTGGATCTTTACTGTAACCGTAACCGTACAAAAAATAACATGAACCCAAACGTTAGCGGAACTGTATTCCCATAAGCTAAATCGTACCGCGATTAGCGAGAGAGGCAGCAAAACGAGATCTATACCATAAAATTCGGTATTTTCGCAAGAAAAGTACTAGATGCTTTTTTCTTTAATTTTGTGACGGTGATTCCAAAAAATCACGTCACAATATAGTGCTAGTGCTACACCTTCGGCCTCAAGGAAACTAGCAATGTACGCGGTTTTACTCTCCTCAGACGTACACTCGGCTGGCCATCCGCTAGCCTCTTGCTTGATTTTCAGCCAGAGGTTAATGTACGCGCCGAAGAGACCTCCAGTTTGATTAGTTTTATCGCACTGTTCAACCGCGTACTGCCAGATCTCTTGTACGTTTAGAATTCTGTAACCCTTCTCGACGGCTTTTTGAAGCTCGCACGATACCCAAGTACCCTCGAAAGCTCGATCAACCGCACTCTCGTGAGGTCGAAAATGTCGTAACATTTTCGACATAATGCGAACATTAATCGATTATGCATGCGTACCGGGAGCACGGGGTGATAGAGATTTCGAGGTGGTAACACCGTGCATCGTACGAGTCCTTCGACGTTGCTGAGATCGTTGTTTTGCCCTACTATCTCATGGCACGTATCAGCTGTATACACGGTCGGATGACCGACAGGGAAGCGACCGTACTTACAAATATAGGGGTAAAGTGAGCACACGTCAACATAGTGCATTTTCCCAGTACCCCTAGTCTCGCAATAGCTTCGAGTGTTTCCCGTTCGGCCTCCGAAAAACGCGTCCCGAGGATTTAGCGGTTCATCGCGAAGAATGGGGTGTCTGCTTACCAGGTCGTTAATTTGCGGATCCCTAGTTTTCAAGCGAATATACTCGCACTTCCAGATCTCGTGAAGCGTATATCCGAGAGATTTTATACGCGCGGAGGTGGTTAATGTCCGAACAAGCCGATCGTCGAACGTAGTGCCGCACCACTCTTCATCGCGCTTGTTCTTGTCTCTGTAACATTTATCACAGCCGTGAAAGTAGCAGCCATGAAACTGTAGAACATGCTCTACACCATCGGCCGTTCGGTAATAACCGTCTACGCGCGTACCATCGATTAATTTATGTTCGCGCCCGCGACCCGCATGATCGATGTGCACATCCAAATCATGCTCGCACCATAGCAGCCATTCTAACGCGATCTCGGATTGTCGATCTACCCTCCGATACCCGTTTCGCGGTAAAACCGCGATTTTGTTCCGCGCTAAAAAATTTCGCCGAAACACTTTATTGCATGCGGATGCAATAGTCACGGCTTCGACGAACGGACACACGTCTCCGCTTTCGATAAATATCTTGCGGACGGAAGCGCATGCTTTCCGAAGAATTACTACATCCGTTCTACAATATTCTACGATCTCCCGTGCAAAATCGAACTCGTATCCTGCAAGCCGAGTTTTCTCGTGCCACTCCAGAAAAATCTTTCTGTCAGACGGTGACATTGTGTCAGGCGAATAGTCTGCGAGAGGTGGTAGCGGGCCTTTGTACTGCTGATTAGCAGTTTTGTTAAAAAGATGCGGGAAAGTCCCTTTGAAAACATTTGCTCCTAAGCCAAAGGCTTTTGGGAGTTTACTCAGCGGCATGTGGAAATAATTAAGACTGTCGATGAATTTGACTGGCCCGATGCTCATCTCCATTATACTCGTGCCGTTAGTAATTAATCGCGGTGTTATGCGCTTTTCCTCGACGATGTAGCGAATGATGAATTGAGCATCAAATCCTTTTGCGTTATGAGCGATACATATAACGCGCCCAGCGTTAGACTGCTCTCGTAGAGCGTACTCTACAAATTCTGCGACGGGGTTTTCTTTAAATACTTTTTCGCTATCCTCCTCGCACAGACTGCACGCCCACAGATCGTCTAACAGACCTATGCATTTACTACACCGCTGCTGACTAAGACACAGGTTCACCTCGTGCAGGTACATATTATCTACGCCCTCGACTTCGCGCTCTTGGCGGGTCTCGAGACCGTAAAAAATAAATATATCCGGTCGTTCCGAAGGCTTCGCCGGTCGCAGCGGTGGCATAAAGCACGCGTGATTTTCGGGGCGCTTGTCTGTACATATCGGACAAAAAAATAATCCGCATTCGTGCTTGCCTGCATCATTCTTATATACCTGTCTTAAACAGTCTTTGCACGTTTGCAACATGTCGCATAGACGCGAATGTGCCCCATGCGACCCGACCGTTCTATGCCGCTGTAAACAATCTCCTCCGCGAAAGAAGCGCCCGCACGGCTCGCAGCGAATCTTCGGTAGCTCTGTATCGCACGGTGGGCTAGTCATACAGTATGGACATTTCTGCCCACACCGATGAGCTGTTACCCTACTGTACGACACGCCGCAAGGTGCGCAGAAAAAAGCTGCACCGGCTGCTGCAGGTAGATTGAGGATCAACCCGTAGTGGTGAGCTTGAGTATCGTGCAGTAAATATATATTATGTACGACTTTCGGTACAGAGCGCAGCACAGCATCGGTGCCGTTAAAAATTGCGGGCTCGCTGCTACCGAACGAGTCAATGTCGAACATAATTAAGGCTATACCTTCACCGGCAAGCACTTCCTGGAACGCTTGCAGCTCGGCTATACCGCAGCCAGTTTCAGGGACCACGACATTCGCAGCCCTAACTAACTCTTCGGCTAGCGTTTTTTGAAGCACCGATCTGTCGCGATAAAAGTTGTCCCAGCGGTTGTGGAGAGCCCCTTCCCCAATATGCCCACGCTCCGCATATACTTTCCCCGCTACAATAGTCCGTGGGAGGCATAAGCTATCGTTATTGCGAAATTGTATCACGAATTTCTTTTTCCAGAATTGTTCGCCCTGTACCTTTTTAGGCCTCCCCGTCCCTACGGGCATCGAAACTATGCTACTCGTTATGACAAACGAGTCGTCGATGCAAAAACCGGCCGCGCTTTGCGAGACACTATTGATCACGCCGAATAAGTCATCAAAATGAAGATCAGCGACCGGTCGAAAGGATATGCCTCAGGGGCCCCGTGTGAACGCGTTCGATCTGAATTCTATGCCGACCATGTCCGTCGGCTCACTGCCGCACACGATAAGCGTGTGCAGCTCGCGGATGGCGTCCTCTTACCACTCTACAAGACTCGTGTTCGCGGGAGGTTCGCGGATCTTAACTGTCATAACGCTACCACTTGTCTTAAACCTAGCGAAGTGTCGGCGGCTTTCTACACGGTGCAGGATTTTCGACTCACCGGACAGTGGAGTTGCTGAATCTCGGAGATACGCCGAGAATGTTGGTGAAACCTCCACCGCTGGACCTGGCTCCGCTGGCTGTGGTGATGCAGTTATCTGCCGTGAGGGTCCAGCTACCGGTTCGTCCCTCAAGCCCCATCCGATTTGGATCGAGGAGGCCAGAGGCTGCGAGGGTGGCACGAACTCGCCGTCGAATGTGTCGTTCTCAGGGTCGACAGCCTCCGACTCAACCGCTGGTTCTACCACAACGGCTGGTTCTGTATCCATTGCCTCCTCGGCTATTGAAATGTTCAGTGTCGCGTTGAGGAGGTCGAAGTCGTCGTTGACGTCTTCGAAAATGAACGAGTCTGGAAAAACTAGAGAAAATATTTATACATATATATATATATATATACATACATTTATTTTTATTTGTAATTATTGCTAATATGTAGTGCAGACTCCCATGCGTACCTTCGGTAGGCGGAGGTGAGACATCTCTCATACTAGCAACCCTGGCAAATTCGGCTGTGCAGTCGGAAGTGTTCCATAACACATCTTCAAACGCCTCGTCGTTAGAGGGTCCAGCTTCCTCTACTTCCCGCAGCACCGCAAGCTGCTCCTCTCTTCGAGCAAGTCGTTCTACTTGTGCGGCGAGTAGCGTCTCCCTTTCTATTCGCCGTGCCAGAATCTCGGCCTCCTTCCGAGCATCTGAAATTAATTTTCACCGTCGAAAATAATTAAAGATATGTGAGGGAGAGCGTACGTCGGATAAGTAAGGTTCTACTTATCCGACGGTGAATTGTTATAATTGCAATCCGACGGTGAATTCTTCTAATTGCATGAAATTTAAAAAAATAATCAAAATGACATAAAATTTAAACGGCTTCGCCGATTTCCGTGAGATTTTAATGGGAACGTCGGGTGATCATATTGTGTGTGCGTGTGTGTGTGTGTGTGTGTGTGTGTGTGTGTGTGTGTGTGTGCGTGTGCGTGTGTGTGTGTGTGTGTGCGTTTTTTTTTTAGCCCGATAGCAAAAAATTGCGAGCGCTATAGCGCGCACAGACATTTTCGAAGAAATTAAAAATGGCGTACAAAAAACAACTGCACATTTTTTAATGAAATTTTGACCAAACGTTGACTATTGATCACACCTGATGTGTGCCAAATTTCAGATTGATCGGTCGACACACATACATCCGCAAATTTTTTCTAAATGTGATTTTTTGATGTTTTGGAACATTCTGAACCCGTTTTCATTAAAATCTCGAAATTTTTTTTTTCACCATAACAAAGCTTCCCCTACGAGGAATAAAAAAAAAGTAACAGTTTTAGTACTTACGGAAGCTAGCGATTTCGTCGCGGAGAGCTACAGCATCTCTGGATGAGCGGAACGATGTCTTTTCGATTGCAGCACAAACAATCTTCAGCACTTCATAACTCACACTGAACTTTCCGGAATTATATAATTTAATAATATTCTTCACCGGAACGTAATTCACCAGACACTTAAGGCGTCCGATAAGAGCATCGTGACGCATACACTTTAACGCTCTATCGCTAGAGCGTGCCAACAAGCTTGTCATGAACGGGAGGGGGTTTTCCTCCAACACTATCCGCACCTCACGAACAATTCCACGGATCACCGCTGCGTCGACCATTTTTATAAATTTTATTTAAAAAACTCACACGAAGACTCCAACAAAACTTAGTACCACTGACTAAAAATGCTGAGAATGTTTCGGCTCGAGCGTTTACACGAAATAATGCATATTTCTGTAAAACTCGCAAACTTATAGTTTTCCTCCTCACTTATCTACAATGACCCGAGAAATATCACTGGCTAGTTAAAAACTATCCTTTTCTAATTTTTTCTGGCATTCCGAAACACTAGGTAAAAAAAAAACCCTTCGGACTACGTACTATAAAAACTAGTACTCGAACGCTGCGGGCCCGGGAGTATCCCTGCTTAAGTATTTTATTACACGTACGCGATGCCTTCACAGGCGCGGAACCCTCCTGCGTTGTAAAGGCTGGAGCGTCTCATTGTACCCTGTGCCTAACGCTTTATTTTCTTTTCATTTAATTTTCCGCCCGGAGGAAGTTTGTCCTCGTCTTTCAACGCTTGACCATCGAGTGTCGCGAATAGCTGTAAATTTTCAGTTTTTTCCACAAACGTTTATGTATTGACACGCCTGTATTGGAATGCACCAATCTTGGGAAGAGTTATGTCACTTCGGACAGCGCTAGTCAAAGGGCGATTCGTCGCAGGTGGTCTACACAGCCTCCTAGGCCCAATGGAGCGTTCACACCCCCGCCTCAGACAACAGAATTTTTGAGGCGTTTCTTTACCCCCTCGCCCCGGAAAATTGCATCACTTTCTCCGGCTCTAGCCCCCGAGTGTGCCTTCACCCTGGAGTCATTACGGCTCAACGCCTTGGACAGTGCAGTCTCTCTATTTCTCTCAAATATCCTCCAAAATCATAGTGAAAAAATGGAAAATTTTACCGACGCTATAAAGGAAGCCAGGAAAAAATTATTGGTGACGGGCGAATTTTTTCCGTCGCCTATCGTAAATACTACATCGACGTCCGAGGCGAAGCGAGCATGCCAAGAAGACAATACGCTTGACCCTATAATGGGCCGGCAAGCATTGAGCAAGGCAATGTTATTATCCACAACATACAGCCTGAATGCGTCGGGTAGTAAGACGGTCTCTGTGGGACTTGAGCTAGTAAACGGACACGACTTCGAGGTGGCAATAAAATTCTCCGGCCGTCATGCGGCCGACATTTCCCTCAACGCCGTCGAGTGGCATCACCTCTGCGAGCGGATGACAATTATCACCCCGTGGTTCAAAGCAGAAAAGGGCTCCGACAATAATCGAACTCCGAATATGAACCCGCTTGGTCGACAGAAAATAAGTTTTACGACAGCTTACAACGAAAAAGCTATTTTATTGGAAATGAAAGAGTCCAAGAAGAAAAACTTTGGTGTCGAAGAAAAACAGCATCAGGGAAACAAAAGGCCTAAGCCTACGCACCCCGTTGGTATTCTCTTCCAACAGACAACGTACGATGGACTTGTGAGACTGAGTAAATGCATATTTCATAGAATTCGTTTACTTGAAATCGAACTGGATCTCGTGAAAGAGATCAGAGATATTATTGTTGAGAAAGTCAGTTTTGAGGGTGCAGTAAAGGACTGGCTTAATGCTACAAAAGAAAAAGTCTTGTCAATAGCGTTCGAATATATCACCGATGGACGCGCGACTTTAGCCCGTAAAGATGTACGGGTTATCTCCGGAGAGGGCGAAGAGGCGAGCGACAAACGGCGGTTGATCGCCAAAGAATTATTATGTATTCATCATGAATACATTTTCCGTGCAGTGGTGGCTCGTATGAACGAACTGCCTTAGATAATAATTACCAAATATTCACATTGGTGTAAAATTTGCGCACAATGCAAAATGTACGCGTAAATTTAAGAATAAAAATTTGTATACATTAAAATTGTACAACTAGATTTAAGAATAAACATGCAAACTTTATTGTAAACATTTTAAACAGCATTATTTTTACTTACCTTCACCCAGCCCTTTCATATATTTTCTAAATAAGCTGAAAAAAAGTAAGAGCATTTCGCCACGCGGTAATCGAACTCGTACTTTGAAAGAAAACTGACCATGAGTTCAGCGCCTTAGACCGTTCGACCAAGCTAGCTTACGCGAGGCATCGAGCCAGCCTCGAGAAATACCCTACGTGCAAACGAGAGCGCTGCAGCCGTAGCTAGCCAACTCTTGGAAAATCCAAGATGGCGCGAGTCACTGCTACGCCGTCACCAGCTGTCCACAGCGCTTCGGATACTTCATCCCTCAGTTGCTACACTGTCTCGGCGCTGCGCTTCTCAACACGCTCTACGCGTAAGAGAGAGAGGGTCCGCTGGCCTCGACGCTAGCCAGCAGTCAGCGCACAGGAAAATCCAAGATGGCGCGACTCGACGATTCACCGTCCCCAGCTGGCCCGCACGCTCTAGTCAGCTCCCCCCCCCCTCTCCGCTACATACCTCTCTCTCTCACTTCCCTGCCGCTATACTTCACTCTCTCTCTCTCTCTCTCTCTCTCTCTCTCTCTTTGGGATTGAGCGGGAGTGTCGGCTACGTCTTCACGACGACTGTCTCACAGCGGTGGATATTTTCTCGGACGGGTGGGAAATTTGCACTCATCGGCTTCTACTTTTTATCCTGCCTCGACGACGTATTCGGGTAGGTGTTTTACTTTTCTATCTTTTTCTCTGTTTCACTTTCTCTGGTATCTAACCTCTCTAACCTCTAATCTTTCATCGTACTCTTGTTCTCGCTCTCGAGTCACGGACATCGCTTTCTGATCATCGACTATCGATTTTCGGCCCTTATCGATCACTCAGCGCATGCGCGTTGACGGCGTCCTTGAACACTATCGCGTCGCTGCCTGGCGGCTAGCGGCGGCGTGATGACGTCACCGCGTACTCCAGGCGTCATACCCCCTCTACCATCACTGGGATTGTCTTTCGGGTCCCCTCGGCACTCGCCGTCGCTGGGCGCGTCAGCCACAAGCATTACGCGCGACCTTCCGCTCTCATCTATTGATGCTAAAGCTATGCGCGCAAAGCTTTTCGCCTATGATACGGATTTTGCTAAATTCATCCGCAGCTCAAAAGAATCGGTCGACAAAAAAGCGGCGTTGCAAGAAGCGTTTCTATACTACCAGACCGCCTTTAACACTGTCTATTCAGTATATTCGGTCTTAGCTGGGGAAGTCCTCGCGAACGACAGATGCACGGAAGCTGTCAACAAGACTCGTAACGACATAACGCGTGCATGCATAGTAAGCATCAAGGATGCGTTTCAGACGTCTCTTAACGCAGCTGTTAGTACGCAGATCACCGAAGCCTGTTCGGCGAGCGTCAAAGAAGCGGTCTCAACATCTTTGCAATCTACTGCACCTCTGTCATATGCAGGCGTTGTCTCTCACAGTCAAGAAAGCGTGTCAAGCAGAGTGCATATTCCACGCGGACCTACCGTCTCGGTAAACAAGCTCACAAGCTATTTCATCACGCCCAGTACTAACGCGGCTGTCAAATTCTCTTCCTCGTAACTCACGAAAGAAGCTGTAATAAAAAACGTGGATCCTTCGGAAGTCGGCATAAGAGTCGATCGCGTCTCCAGTGCAAAAAACAACGGTATCCGCATTGATGCCAAAGAGGCCGATTTAGCGAAGCTTCGGTCGCTCCCTGCGCTACAAAAGCTCGGCCTTGAAGTAAGCGAAGCATCGAAATTTAATCCTCGTCTTATAATCCACGGGGTGCCTGCTGCTCTCTCTTCTGAGGAGGTCCTGTCGGATATCATAAAGCTCAATCTGCGCGAAATGGAAAACCCTGACGTCGAAGTCATCTACATGTCACGCGTAAATCGAAACACGCGGGAATGCGTCATCGAGGTCACCGCGGACATCAGAGCGTTCCTCAAAAGCAGACAAAAAATCTACCTGCTCTACTCCTCGTGTCGTTTCGACGACCACGTAACGGTACTTCAGTGCTTTAAATGCTTGGGTTTCGGACACTTAGCTAAGGACTGTACTGACGTGCCGCACTGTACGCACTGCTCTGGCGACCACGAAACATCATCGTGTAAAAATCGGTCTAAAAACCCGGTCTGCTACAACTGCAAAACCATCTTCACAGATGCTGGCTGCAAGCATAGTGGTTTAGACGGCACAAGCTGTCCAGTTCTGTCAAAACGCATCGCCGACAAGGCACGAAACACCGACTATGGCTGATCGGGTCGCAAATAGCACACAGGACTATCTTCGTATATGTCACGTAAATTGTCAATCCTTACAATGTCATATTGATGAATTTCGACTCTATTTCTCTGCTAACTTCTACCACATAATATGCATGTCTGAAACTTGGCTTACTCCTGAAATCTCCGACGACTTTGTGTGTTTACCAGACTACTGTCTTTTACGTTGTGACCGACTAAATCGTGGTGGTGGTGGCGTCGATCTGTTTGTGCATACCTCTCTTCGAGCTACGGTGCTCGCAGACTCTGGTGGCGCATACTGCGGCAAACCTGAGTACATACTAACTGAAATAGGTATCTCAAATCGCTCTAAAATACTTACCTGTGTGGTATATCGGCCTCCTCATGTCGGCTATTTATCTGAATTCGAGGACGTATTTGTTCAATATAGTACACTTCACCAGCACTCTGTAATTATTGGCGACTTTAACTCAGATCTCAATATAATCTCGCACGACAGTACGCATATACGGAATTTTATTGACGCGACTAATCTCTATCTGGTACCGTACGGACCAACACATCATGTACGAGGCGCATCAACGCTACTCGATCTCTGTATCATCGACGATGCTAATAAAATGGCAGAGTGCGGTCAACTGGCAGTTCCTTTCCTTTCGCCGCATGATCTGATCTTTGTTAAATACCAAATTGCGGTTGACAGGCTCCCTCCTCGGGAATTTACCTGTCGCGATTTCAGAAATTTCTGCTCCGCCTCTTTCTTAGCTCAGCTTAACAGTATGAATTGGGAGACCTTTTACAACACAAATATTCTCGACCACAAGGTGTCTATCCTGAATCAATACCTTATGTACTGCCTCGACACTCACGCTCCGCTCATCACAGTCAAATCAAAGACGATTCCCGCACCTTGGCTTACGGCCGAAATAAAGACTCAAATGCGAAACCGCGACAGGGCTCGCAGGGAATGGCGCAGGAGACGTACTGATGACGCGCATAATCGATGTAAAAATCTGAGGAACTCTGTACAAGACTTAATTAGAACTGCGAAGGCAGAGCATTACAATCGAATTTTTTCGGGCCAGAACAACGCTGCTGATACTTGGAAAGAGCTCCGTAGTCTTGGCCTTATTAAATCTCGCAAAAGCATTCGTCCCCTCACTGCCTCGGTATCTAGCCTCAACAGCCACTTCGCATCTGCGTGTGCTGACGCAAATTTCACACCACCACCGGCGTATTACCTCGGAGAATGCGAATACGGGGACGATAAGTTTTATTTCCGGAACATCAGCTTCGACAAACTTAACAAGGCTCTTGCATACTCGAAATCCTCGGCAGTTGGCGTAGATGGACTTTCGATTGCGACGGTAAAACTTGCTCTCCCATGCATTCGCCCTATGATTCATCATCTCTATTCCTACTCTCTAATGTCAGGATATTTTCCGACAGTATGGAAGTATGCTCTAGTCGGTCCTTTGCCGAAGATTAACACCCCCTCTGGCCCGAACGATTACCGACCCATTTCCATTCTCTGCGCTCTGTCTAAATCTTTGGAAAAAATAGTATTCGATCAGGTGATGAACCATCTCAATATGCACAACCTCCTAGATCCGCGCCAATCAGCATATCGTGCAAGACACAGTACGCTGACTGCCCTCCTTCGCGTCCTTGACGATCTACGTCAGGCAAGCGACTCACGTAAAGTCACCATCCTAGTGCTTTTCGATTTTTCTAAGGCTTTCGACCGCGTTCGCCACGATAAGCTCGTAGATAAATAACGGGAGTTGAAATTCTCTCAGTCCACACTGCACTGGCTCTGCTCTTACCTCACGGGCAGGCAACAGTCTACAAGGGACAGTCTTACTGGCAACGAGTCAGAGTGGATCGACATTCTGAACGGTGTCCCACAAGGATCTGTGCTTGGCCCTCTCCTTTTCGTATTATATCTCCATGGCTGTAACAACATACTCAGGCACTGCAGTTATAATTTCTATGCTGACGACTTGCAAATCTATCATCACTGCAAACCTGAGGATCTCGTTACAGCAATTAGGAACGTCAACGAGGACATTCAGGCAATCTCTAACTGGGCCACTGAACTCGGCTTACTGCTAAACAAGGGTAAAACTAAGTCTATCATAATCGGAACGCGACGATTCATCGCAAACATTCCTTTTGACGACCTTCCCAAGATCGTTGTCGGGAACATCGGCATACCGTTCTCTAAGGAAGTGACGTGTCTTGGCACTATCATCACAAACACCTTATCATGGGGAGCGAACACAACTCGCATAGCGAAGAAAGTAAACAGTATTCTTTACCAGCTTAAGCTCAGCAGGAATCTACTCCTGCACACACTTAGGTCGCAGCTGGTATCGACGCTCGTGTTTCCTCATCTCGATTACTGTTGCCTGACCTATCTAGACATCACCAATGAACAGGACCTCATTCTCGGTCGGTCCTTAAATGCATGTATTCGTTTCTCGTTGGATGTGAGGCGTGACGCTCACATCACTGAGTTCTATCGGCAGCTTAACTGGCTCAAAACGAAGGGCAGGTGCCTTACATATCAAGTTCTTGCCCCACACACACCAAAGTTTTTGTTCGATAGACTACACCTTCAGGATGAAAACAAGCAAAGAAGCTCACGACGACCTAGGGACTGATTGAGACCCCCTAGCTGCAGGACGGAGACATACAAACACTCTTTCACAGGTGCCGCCCCGGCACTTTGGAAAAGCCTGCCGACGCCTGTTCGTCAAGCTGCAACGACCCACGCTTTCAAGAAGAAGCTATATGCGCACCTCGTCTCATTAATCTAGTCGCTATATCACCAAATTATATATTATATTGTTCTATCAAGGAAGTGGCGCCACGCTACTACCGTCGTCTGGACTACTAGACGGGTGGACCGAGTAGATTGTTAAATGGTCTCTGAGGGGGTGGTGCAGATCGCTATTTTTCCTTAGAATTGTAATGTAGCTATCTAGTATTTATATAGTACGCACTGTTTTACGCTTAGAACCTCCGTTATTTATTTATTTACCTATGCATTTATTTATTTATTTCAATTACTAATTCTATTTATTTTTACGATTTATTTTCGACATCTATAACTACTCTTTCTCTTCTTATCTTGTAACGCACCGAACCGCGCTCATATGAACCGTTACTTTTAGCCTGGTATTTCATACACCGCTCGACGCATGATTTTATAAAAATTGTAAAATATCTATGTACTTTGGCTTAGCGCTTGAGGGGACTTGTCTCAGAGCGCATAATAAATATCGCTTTCTCTCCCTCCCTCCCTCCCACCCCCTGCCCCTCCCCCTCTCTCCCCTCCCTCCCCCTCCTCCCTGCCCCCTCCCCTCTCTCCCCGCCCTCCCCCTCCTCCCTGCCCCCCCTCTCCCCTCCCTCCCCCTCCTCCCTGCCCCCTCCCCCTCCCCTGCCCCTCCCCTCTCTCCCCCCTCTCTCCCGTCCCTCCCCCTCCTCCCCCTCCTCCCTGCCCCTCCCCCTGCCCCTCCCCTCTCTCCCTCTCCCTCCCTCCCTCCCTCCCTCCCTCCCTCCCTCTCTCCCTCCCACCGTCCCTCCCTCCCTCCCTCCCCCTCTCCCCCTCTCTCCCCCTCTCTCCCCCTCTCTCCTCCTCGGTCTCCCCCTCTCCTCCCCTCTCCCCCTCTCTCTCTCCCTCTCCCTCTCCCTCTCCCTCTCCCTCTCCCTCTCCCTCTCCCTCTCCCTCTCCCTCTCCCTCTCCCTCTCCCTCTCCCTCTCCCTCTCCCTCTCCCTCTCCCTCTCCCTCTCCCTCTCCCTCTCCCTCTCCCTCTCCCTCTCCCTCTCCCTCTCCCTCTCCCTCTCCCTCTCCCTCTCCCTCTCCCTCTCCCTCTCCCTCTCCCTCTCCCTCTCCCTCTCCCTCTCCCTCTCCCTCTCCCTCTCCCTCTCCCTCTCCCTCTCCCTCTCCCTCTCCCTCTCCCTCTCCCTCTCCCTCTCCCTCTCCCTCTCCCTCTCCCTCTCCCTCTCCCTCTCCCTCTCCCTCTCCCTCTCCCTCTCCCTCTCCCTCTCCCTCTCCCTCTCCCTCTCCCTCTCCCTCTCCCTCTCCCTCTCCCTCTCCCTCTCCCTCTCCCTCTCCCTCTCCCTCTCCCTCTCCCTCTCCCTCTCCCTCTCCCTCTCCCTCTCCCTCTCCCTCTCCCTCTCCCTCTCCCTCTCCCTCTCCCTCTCCCTCTCCCTCTCCCTCTCCCTCTCCCTCTCCCTCTCCCTCTCCCTCTCCCTCTCCCTCTCCCTCTCCCTCTCCCTCTCCCTCTCCCTCTCCCTCTCCCTCTCCCTCTCCCTCTCCCTCTCCCTCTCCCTCTCCCTCTCCCTCTCCCTCTCCCTCTCCCTCTCCCTCTCCCTCTCCCTCTCCCTCTCCCTCTCCCTCTCCCTCTCCCTCTCCCTCTCCCTCTCCCTCTCCCTCTCCCTCTCTCCCTCTCTCTCTCTCTCTCTCTCTCTCCTGAGCCTCATCCTGACCACCCTCTACTACCCTGGTGAGATGCGGGGGGAGGGGGAGAAGGAGGGCAACCACCCTTGCGTCGGACGAGAGAGAGAGAGAGAGAGAGAGACTAGGGCATCACTCCCCTCCACTCCGAGACGTCGCCATCTTGAAAATCCGTATAGGTACTGACAGTTTACCCCCCACCACCACAGGTGACCGTCGCCATCTTGAAATCCGTATAGGTACCGCCGTCTACTAGTCTCGCGAGCACGAGCACGACTTCGGGAAACGGCGCAATTACCCTGGTGCGATTCACACGGGCCGCGTATCCATCGCGATCGATTGTCTCCTTAGATTAGTGGATTCTGAGTGAGAGGGCGACGCCAGGCCTGCAACCAGGCGACTGGTTACAATACGTATTCTATGCAGATGCCAACTATTTATACTTAGTACTTGAAATCTTGCAAAATACGTACTTGAAGTATTAAAAATTACTTATGTATTTCAAATACATACTTTAAATACCAAATAAGTACCCTGTTCTGCTCACCATTGAAATTAATTACTTCAAAAAATAAAAAAAACTTTTTGAACATTGGGGAAAAAAATACTGTATCAAACGGAGTAGTCTGTTTTGCCTTGAAATTTCGTTTTATTTGAGTATTTTTTAATATTACTGCCGTTGTAAGCAAAAATTATTTCAAAACAATTATGTAACAAATAATCAGTATTTTTTTTATAATTAATTCAGATTTTTTAGAGGCCACATGAATATTATTTCGAATTTTCATACATTTTTACAATTTCCAGTTTACGCATTTTTTTAAAACCATAATTACAGAACTGTTGACATAATCGCCTCAAAATTTGCTATATGTAAGATGGAATCGTATTATGGATCGTGTCTAAAATTCGTGCTATTACATCGATTTTTCGTAGTTTCAAAAAAAAAAGTTTGAAATGTACGAAAAAACAAAAAAAAATCATATGATCTCTAAAAAAGGGAATTTATTTTTAAAAAGAAAATTCAAAATAATTTTTTTTTAACAATTATTTTTTAAATAATTTGTTCAATCTTTTTGGCATTATTACATATATACATATGCAAAATGAACCGGTGCGGTGGTCTAGTGGTTAGCGTGCTCGCCTCTAGACCAAAGCATCGGGAGGTCGACGGTTCGATTCCCGGCTTCGTAGTTCCGGCGAGAATAAAAATATGGGCGGGACAAAGCTCCAGATATATACATCGGTCACTCGCACGTAATGGCGCCTAAGTGTGAGTGTCGGATGTATATAGCTGTAGTCCATGTTTACATTCTCGGTGAAACGCGACGAAGCTCCGAGGCTAGAAACCGAATCGGAGACCGGCTGTATCGGCATAGGTTTTCCGCAGTTTCCCTATGCCCATGGCAGAAATGTAATGGCAAATGCGATACAGAGGGGGAAGTCGGATGCGGCCGCAGGAATTGCGCGAAAGGGGGGGAGGTGGGGGCGTAAAAGGGAAACCGTACGCAGATAGAAACATATATAAAAAAAAATACATATGCAAAATGAAAGCTTGTTTCAACATAGTTGAAAAAAAGAAATCTTTATAAAAAAGACTCGCTAATTGGACTCGTTGACGGGACTCGTTTAACCCATTATTGACCCCCTCTACCCGAATTATTGATCGCCCCCCCTCGATTGTTGTACACGGCAACGACGACGACGTCGGCGGCGAAATCTTTTTATTATAAACAGATTATTACAGAATAAAAGAAACGACTGATTATAAAAAGGAACACGAGGCGAAATATTTATTCACTCAAATGATTTGTCGAACTGTCACGTGATAGCGTATATGTCAAGTCGTGTTATAGTCCCGAAAAAGATTAACGTCCATCAAATATCCTGCTGTTCGTGTGACTCGTAATGCAGCCACCGTTCAAGAAATCGTCCATTCAAGCTGTTCGTGCGACTCGTAATGCAGCCACCGTTCAAGAAATCGTCGCGTACGATACTCGTTACACTACTCCCCCCTTTAAGTTGCTGCCTCGACAACTCTTTAACTTTACTGAGATGTGGTTGCCCATGGTCCATCCAGTACTATTCGCGACCTACATACGCTACCCTGGTATTCACCCGAGTCCCGAGGGAAAACCATGGCTGAAAAACCTGGGAAGGGCAGCGTGTACATTCGAAAAGCTACATACTTTCTCGAATTGTAGTTTTCGTTCAGTTTTTGTCTTTCCATCCGTAAGTAATCTTTGTCATCCTTGTAGTCCTTAAATAATACATCTGATCTAAAGTCATTGGTTTTAATCTTCGGTGCAATTTGAAGTCGCGAAAGGCAGAGTTTTCTGTCGACATTGAATTGCTCTCCTTTCTTGAGACCTCCTTCCACCGCATCGACGAGTGGCCTTGGGTGTTATAAGGTCGAGATGGGTTGATCGGAAATTGATTCTCGGGAAGCACAGACAACTTGGGACAGAAAGAAGAAAGGCGTAGTTCTCCGAAAATCAAGTTTTGATGAGATCAAAATTCTGTAATATATACATATTGTGACGTGATTTTTTGGAATCACCGTCACAAAATTAAAGAAAAAAAGGATCTAGTACTTTTTCTTGCGAAAATACCGAATTTTATTGTATAGATCTCGTTTTGCTGCCTCTCTCGCTAATCGCGGTACGATTTAGCTTACGGGAATACCGTTCCGCTAACGTTTGGGTTTATGTTATTTTTTGTACGGTTATGGTTACAGTAAAGATCCAGTTAGTCGGGGTTTTCGAATCCAGTTGGTGGTGCGGATGGAGGAGAGACTCGACGAGGCTTCATTACGAATACGCCAAAGTCCGGTGCAAACCCGGCGCTCTAGTGGGTGATACGGTAAAGTGCAATGCGTTGGAGAACAGGCCGAGTTACGGTTTAGTCCGGACAAGGATGGAGCCCTTGTGCCGTGTTTTTGAGATAGTGAAGAGCCTTGTTTTCACGCATTGCACGAGGAGAAGCGATCGTAACGATCCTCGAAATTTACCGCTTCGTACAGTTCGGTTACAGGCTCCCGTTGAAATCCCGTTTCGAAATAGTTTGAGAGGGCAGTAGCTATCGGTCAGAGTTCCCGAAATAATGATAATGGTCCGTTACAGGTGTTATCGTAGACAAATCAGTCTACCGAGAGTCGTCCTCGAGGCCGCTCGGACTTCGCTCGCGGTCCCGTGTGTTTACGGTTTTTCGGGTATTGTCTCGCGCTCGCGATGCGGGTCTCGCTCGCGCTGTCGTAGACTCCGGCTATCGCTCTCGCTTCGGTTCGTGCGTCTCGCTCGCGCTACCTGTCACCGCGGGTGTTCGCGGGTCGACTCGTGTGCCGTTTCTCGTGCGAGTTTTGTTGCCGATTTTCCTGTGATCGAGATGCGTTCGGAACGCTCTTGAGGTGCAGAGATTGTGCTGAAGTTCTCGGAGCATCGTAAGGTGCGGTTCTCGCCCCATATTATTGGATTTATTCCTGCTGTTCGGTGAGTTTATCGTTTGTGTAAATTTTCGATCGCGTATAGGATTCGTTCTCGCTCTCGTTACGCTCGCTCGATCCTTCGGTCAGCTGAGCTGTCCCGATGCACGTGTGTGCGAGCTCCCGTGGCTTATAGCCAACAAAAATTAATTATTTTCGTTTTGGAAATTTTTAGCTCTCGTTAGCATAGATTTCGCGTTACTTTATTGGCGAAGGATCGCGACCCTTCTGCCACAACATACACCCTGAGCAAACCGTGCATTTCCGCAACCGTTGCTCTCGCGAGTGTATTGGTGTTAGCTCGTTACCGTTCCGTTCCCGTTTTTATCGTTTTGTGTTTTGTCCTTGCGGAGGTCGGTTCCATCGACCTCCAGTTTAGTCCGATTTGGCGATTCCGGCGAAACAAAAATCAGCTCTGCGGAGGTCGGTTCCATCGACCTCCAGGTTAGTCCGGTTGTTAATACCGGTGAAACAAAAATTAACTGGCGCCCACCGGGACTCCAATGCATTCGCGAGGGCGGACGGCCGAAGGTGATGTTTTTTGGTTCTCGATTTCGCGTTTCGCTCCCGTTTGGTTTGAGCTTTGATTTTCGATTTTCGGTTTTGTTTTTTTTTGGTGCTAGATTTGCGTTGAGATACCGGAAAATACGTCACAATATATACATCTATACATATTTAACACATATACATATACCCTCTTAAAAATGGGACAGATATTAGTCAAGGTGACATGATAATCAAATGATCGAGATAAATATATCATAATAATCGAAATCGTGAGACCAGTTTTCCTAGCCGATCGGGGTCGTTAGTTTCATTAGCAAGACCGGCACATCTAACCTAAAAGAAATTAAATAAACGCGAGCCCAGCGAGCAACTTGTTGCTAATAGATTGAAAGTTTTGACTCTATTTGAAGCTATTGTATATATATGGATACGTGCCATTATATTAAATACTTGAAGATTTTTCAAAGAAAAATGAATAATTATTTACGTACATCTATGGTTTATATACACTAGTTCTCTCCTGTCTCCTCTACCATCGAATTCTATAATAAAAAATGTAAGTCCAGTCTATAATAAATCCTTGAATACTATATTCCGTGTATAAGTTTTTTCTTTTTCATTTTCATTGACAAAAAGTGCCTTTCTAGAGATATGAATTTTTAGATTTTTCATGCTCCTTACACGCGATAATGCTACATATAACTGTCCGTGGCTAAAAACTGGCGAAGGAAGATGTACGTCAACTTTATCAAAGGATTGGCCTTGTGATTTATTAATTGTCATTGCATAAGCTAATCTTATAGGGAATTGAGTCAAACCAGTTTGAACGGATGTGTATCAGGAGAATAAGATAAGTTTACTCTTGGTAAAAGTATCATCTCGCCAACAAATCTGCCTGATATAATTTTTGCACATATACTATGATTCATCATTTTCGTTATCGCTAATCTTGTTCCATTACACAATCCTTGCGACAAATTAATATTTCTCAACAACATAACAACGGCTCTTATTTTTAATGTCAACTTATTCGAAGGTATTCCAACGGGAGTCAGACTGTTCATAAATTCAACAGGAATCAAATTCTGCATCTCGGATTCTTCACTCTGGTTTGTATCAAAACTATAATACACTCTTGATTTTCCACGTACTTTCGACAATATCATATTATTCATGTCATAAACTTCACGATTGGTTGGCGCCAAAATAGAACATTGATAAATATTTTTGTCTTGTACCTACAAGACAAAAATATTTATCAATGTTCTATTTTGGCGCCAACCAATCGTGAAGTTTATGACATGAATAATATGATATTGTCGAAAGTACTAATAAGTAATAATCGTTCCATATATGTCATCAACTAAGTCACCAGAAGATAGGAATTTATTAGATATGTGAGTTACTTCATTGAGTCTTTCAAATTTTGATTCTATCTTGCCATCTCCAACGTCTAATAACCATTTGGTACATTCTTGTTCGTACGGTTGAACTCTAAGAGTATTCATCAAACTCATTTGTTTAAAATATTGCCATAATGGATTTCTTTTAATACATTGCTCAATAATTTGTGTTCTATCTCCATGACGCACAATGGGTAATGTTTGTCGAAAATCTCCCGTAATTAGAACGACTTTACCACCAAACCGTATATTTCTGCTTGTTAAATCCCGAAGTAAGCAATAGATGGCATGTAGGGCATACTTTGAGGCCATAGTAACTTCATCCCAAATAATAATTTTTGCTGTTGTTATCATTTTTCCATGTTTTGATGAGCCAGACACATTACACGTGGAATTTTCACTTAGAGGAACTGGCAATTTAAACATAGAATGGACCGTCCTTGCCGTTTTTAAGACATTGGCTGCGATTGTAGTCCAAGCCACAGACAATACAAATTGTCCTTTACTTTCACACGTCAATATAATAGCATTCAATAAGAAACTTTTCCCACTTCCACCGGGTCCATCCAAATAGATGTACCGCGATGTATAGTCGTCATCGATTACAGCCTTCATCACTTCATCAAATACATTTTTTTGGCATGAACTAAGGCATTTTACTACGGTATCTGCTTGATCTTTTAATTGTTCGGAATGTATCGGATTTTCAACACATTCAATAGCACGCTTCAAGACATCTGTATTTATGTCCGGTAAGTTAAAGTCCTTCAATCTAAATCCGTGATAAACTAAAATATCTTCAATACGTTTCAAAGCAAGTTGTTCTGCAAAGTCACGATCAATTTTCAAATCAACTAGATGTTCCTTATATTTTTCCCGAAGTGCAGCTACATTACTTGGCACGCAGAAAACACAGATATAAGCAAACAGATGGCATAATTCATTCGGGAATTTCAACAAAATAGCCTCTTCTAGACAATTTTCCATTTCCTTATCATCTTTCACCGTGCTTTTGCTGCCTCCAAATACGTTTCATACGTTATCCCTTCATACGTTTTCAAATCATTGAAAGATTGAGCTCCGCGTACGTGTAAAAGCAACAATCGTAAATAATATCTTTCTGTCTGATTTGGGTTCACAAAATACAACCTGCTAATAATTGGTTTTCTCGTTCTTTCTCTGATTTTCCAACATTTCGTCCCGGAATCAAATACATAATGATGTGGTATCTCAGAATATAAATATTGTCTTGCATTGCTATCTATTTGATTTAATCCAAACCACGCTGTTAATTTGGTATTCTTGAAACTTTCAATAGCCTTTAATTCGAACCCTTCTTTGAAATATATCTGCTGATGATTTTCCAGGTGAACCTCCAAACGAATTGTTCCGTGAAATTGCTGATGCATTTTGAACTCGTAGAGTCTGTGCATTGTTTCAGGAGGACATACATATCGTGTTGATAAATATTGATGGATTTCGTCGTAATCCATCACTGATTTATCAGTGTTTTTCAATTCAATTATCGCACAGTCGTGTCCCTTATAGCAGTATTTAAACAGATATTTTATGCACTGCACAGTTGAACACACTTCGACATTCAAGTGACAGTTAAAACGCAAGCTAAGGTACGGGTTATAAGGAACAACAAATCGATTATCAGCAATTCTTACATTGACTCTAGGGTTTCCAGTTGAGAAGATAATCACGCTTCCGTCATCTCTTCGGCAATATAACGGATAACCATTAGTATTTAATCGCGTTTCAGCCTGAAATTCTTTTGGGAAATTTTTGGTACACGAATTCGTTTCACGATCCATACACGGTGCAGTTTGATTAGCATTTCCACAAGGACCATATATCATGAACTGTTTGACGATTATATACAATCTTGGATTTTTCGACGCATCTGGAATTTCTGCGGATATAATCTGATCTATTGTTTCTGTGTCTCGAATCGCGTACTCTTTGTCCAAGAAAAGCAGCATATCCACGTTATTGAAACTCTATCACATGGATATGTGCAACAGTTGTCCCAAAAATTTCTCTTTCTAGTAATTCCGTCTTGACCTCGCATACTTTCTTTTGAAAGACTCTCGCAACAAGATCTGGGCGGTCAGATGCAGTTTGTACATCATACAAATTCTCTACTATCTCCGACCACTGTGGATTACAGGTCATCGTTATAAACAATTGTGCTTTTCTGAATGTCTGAACAAGACCCATGCCATCCATGAACGATTGTTGATAAGATCGTGGTCCACCATGAAAGGTTAAAGGTAGAATGACCCTTTTCCCGGGTTTAACGTTATCTTCATCTGCTTTTGTTCTTATGTAATCCATCAATCCACAATACATTTCCGAACGTAATTTCTTTTGTTGCATTCGATCATATTTCAAACGTTTACCTTCGACTTTTGACCAAGTATCAACGATATATTGTTGCGTTATTTATTCATTTGTTTACTAATTTAGTAATGTATTTCTCGTGTTTCAGAATGTCGCGAATGCGATGCGAGAAATTGTACGACCACGATCGTATCGATCGTGGTCGTTAATTGATCGAGGCCTCAATTCCGGTATGTATGGGTAAGAAAATTAAACTCTACATTCTATAATTCATGCAAATAGTAGGCATGAACTTTGACCAACTTTTATTGTCTCAACACACAAATTTCTTATTCTATATTACAGGAAGAATTGATGAAGATATAAAAACTGCCTCTAACCAAGTGTCAACTGGTGCTCTCGGACATTGCATACAAGTGAGTCTCGACTGAAGAAAGATTGCAAAGAGAAAGAAAAATAATGCATATACCAGCATAGAATAATGTTGGAGAGTATTGTGTATATTGTTTATTGTTTTCTCTCTCTATAGGCCATGTACGCGATCCAAACCATGGATATATCAGCATAAACCATAGTGATACATAGTCCAAGAAAGAACATCGTGCCTATTGTGGCAAAACAGTAACCGAACTACCACGTAACAAGCGTCATAGGAGAAATCGGCTTCGGCGAATATGTAAGGATTAAGACGATATCGTGTTGAATCTTCAGAGGCGAAGCTTTAATTCGAGATGCTTTATATGGGTGCCACAATAGCCTCCTCGACGTCCATAGTGTCTTATCGGCAAGCGAAGGTTCATTTTTTTTAATAATGATTTTAAATCGATAATTGAATAGATTTCACCTAGAATAAAATGGTTTATTTACTTTTTTCCTCATATTTGAATGTTTCCACATATTCACTTGTAATCTATGTAAATTTGATTTTGCTTAAATTAGAATTATTTCTATATATGTATATGTATTTTTTAGGGGTGCCATCACAAGCACGTACTTCAAAACGGCAGTTCCAGACTCCTTAACCTTAATGGGACGAGGGTTGGAATCCGAGGCACATGTTCATGAAGAAGGAAAAGCTCTAGCCAAAGCATTCCAAATTTTCTTTTTGTATGAGCTTGAATGTGGTCACGCACGATCGACACACTACTGTAACTACACTATCGTGATTAACAGTACATCACAAGTCTAATAGTTTGTTCGACCGAAGACTGACTTCTGACTTTACATAACAAAACGAAAAGAAACGATTGCCAAAAAATAAACAAATAAACATCCACAAAAGTTTAAAAAGAACGAAAAAAAATGTAATAGATGAAACTTCGATCGATAGAACAGTGATGCCTATATTGTATGTAACATAGTAACGTAAATCAGTGACGGACTTTAAATTACTGTCGGCAGCGCGATCGATAGCTTGCGGCAATAAGTAAAAAAATAAAAGAAAAATAATCAAATTTATGGCGTTCGACGTTGAGTGTGACATCAATCATGAATTGTACTACATGTCACCGCTAGAGAAATAAATGAAAATTGAGTGTCAAGCTTGAGACATGTGTACATGTATTCTTTAAAACATACATATACGGGAAAAATTCTCAAAGCTCCATTTATTATTTCGCGTATAGTAAGCGTGAGAAAGACTTACATGGCGGTAGCTCCGATTCGTTACAATATTCCATTATTCCTTTAGCCAGACATATTTTATATAGGTAATTCGTAGAATATAGACTTTCACTAATGAGAGAAAAACATGAAGCCGCATTGCGCTTTGAGAATTATCAATTTGATACGTGTATTGTAAAATATTGAGATTGCTCGATTTTTTAAATCTCGCCTATACTTTAAATTCAGACTCTCATACTTTTGAATCGGTCGAATGAGCTCAACCGGAAAGCTTGATTAAAAATTTATAAAGTTTTCTAAGAATAAATGCGACCGGCGATAAAAGTATTTTCGTTCTTAAGATTAACTTTGATAAAATTTTAGTTTATAGAAGAAGAAGAAGAAGAAGAAGCAGAAGAAGAAGAAGAAGACAAAAATACTGTAAATTTATGTATTGTTTTAGTTATTTATTTCGTAAACAATAATAATACTTGAAAACACAACAAAAAAACACAAAAACCAAATCGTTTAGACTGTCGAAAGTATTTTATGATTTGAATTTGACAATTCGTTCAACTTGTCAAATAGAATGAAATAGACAAATACTGATTGAAAGACGAAGTCGAAAAATAAAAATACAGCTTGATCTCGATAAAGATGTGTATCACAAAAAAAGAGCATGGCTCGATTACTTACAGCATTTAGCGGATAAAGTGTATGGACACTGTGGCAGTTAAAACTTGAAATGCGGTCATACCATTTTTAGGATCGCTTAGTAAAAAATGGCGATATGTTTTTAAAGCATAAAAATGAAAAAGAAACTACCGCAAAATCGATAATTCTTCGAAAGCGGAACTTCATTATTGACAATGGCGTTGCGACCGAATTTGTGTATTCAAAAAATCGGTATAGAGCTATTACGACGTACGAAGGTTTGTAAGACTAACGGATTCGAAAGTATCCGTATTCGATACGTTTGCAAAGTCCCCAGACGTATCGTTCGTAATGTATCGTATGCCGTGAATATCTGCTACTGTGATTATATAGCAGTCTTTAAAAATATCGCTACCACGGACGAATCATTACTGACAATACTGATGCGTGTAATGATATTATTATAGTATATTAATAATAGCTCACTTATCACTTTTATATATAAAAATGGAAAAAAAAATATGCAGTCAAATTTGCTCTGACAGTTCGACAAGATGTTTAATTCGAAGGGTGATCGCATAACGTCGGTTGCTTTTGGGCCTGCACCAAATAAAGTGAATTTGTAACCGAAGAATGATCGATCAGATTTGCCAAATGGTATTTGGTCGGAATATGTGACTTTATATTCACAATATATCTGAATTAATTATCCAGACTGTCATATACAATTGCCAATTGCGTCTGCTGTGCTTCCACGTTGTTTCACGACACGAAAGGCAAATTGCCAAATGCTTGGGTTTGCCATGACTCACCTAAACAAATACAGATATCCTTTTACTGAATTCATGTACGCAAGTGATTCAGGGATGTACTAAAATAACTACATACAAACCATTTTTTTTAATGCCGGCGCAGTTCTTCCACATGTTTTCAAGTTGTACATGGACTGTTGTTGCGTGTTCGATTGCATTTTGAGGCATTATCTTTGTGCTCCGCAAATGTGCTCCAAACCTGCAATAACATTGCCAGTTTTGTTTTGCTCTGTAATCGACAGAGGTCGCTAAATTTTGTATTAAAAAATAAATCCATTATTGATGTTTCACACTCAGTTTAGACAGCGCATACATCATTTCTTGAGTGGCGTCTGCTTCCACAGATGGTCGTAACTTTGGAACGTATCGCTTTCACCCCTGAAACAAAATTGAATAAGATTTGCAGGTGTTTCATCAGCATTTCCAGGATATTTCAAGGGATAGCAGTCAATGATACGTTCTGCTCGACCAGATTCAAACACGTATGTGAGTATACTAATAGAGCCACAACAATGTTTTCAATATTCCAAAATTTATTGGAACATTTATATTTTTTCATCACTGGTTAGTATATACCAATCGACCATCATCGATTGGTACGAACCCTCGCATCACGTTTGCGACGTTCTGTAACACGGAAAATGAATGATTAAATTAATACACGAATGAATAAATTAATTAATTTCTATAACCTCTCAACTCTTTGATATATAGGAACTCATATTTTTATTCAAAACTAATCTATACATTGACAGTGTACACTTTCATTACGTAACGGAAGGAATTTGTAACTTATCTTAACAATTACCATTGCCCGTTAATAATAATGTTAATAATAAACAAAAGTCCGACAACCGTAGAGCCTGCTTAAATTGAAAACCGCGAGCGACGGACAGCGAGAAGACTCATGGGTACTAACGTAGAACATACGTACGAAACCCCACCCTAAGGCGCACTTGATGTTTTACATTTATTAGACAAACGACTAACCACCAAACATTTTAATTATATTATTCGTGACCACCAAACGATTCCGCATCGATAGAGCCCTAATTGAATAGATTAAAAAAAAAAAAAAATGTTTGGCTAACTTTGGTTTTCATTTTTGGACCGTAAAGTTAGCCAAACTTTTTTTTAAATCTATTTAATTAGGGCTCTATCGATGCGGAATCGTTTAGTGGTTACAAATATTATAATTAAAACGTTTAGTGGTCACTCGTTTGGCGAATAAATCTAAAAAATCAAGTGCGCCGTAGGGTGGGGATGCGTCCGTACGTTCTACGTTGGTAGCCTTGAGTCTCATGCCGTCGCGCGCGGTTTTTGCATCGGGCAACTTTTACGGTTGTTCGGAGTTCGTTTTATTATTAATGTTGTTATAAACGAGTGGCATCAATAATGAATTGTAAGATAAGTCGCTGTTTAGGAAAATAAATAAAAACCGAATGTCAAGATTGCAAAATGTGTACATTTATTCTTAAAAATATATGTATTCGGCGGAAATTCTTAAAGCTCCATTTATCATTTTGTGTATTGTATCCGTGAAAGAGGTAATTCGTAAAATATAAATTTTCACTAATGACAGCAAAACATGAAGCTGCATTGCGCTTTGAGAATTATCAATTTGATGCGTGTATTATAAAATATTGAGATTGGTCGATTCCATGACTCACCTAAACAAATACAGATATCGATTTACTGAATTCATGTATGCAAATAATTCAGTACGGTGGGCGACCCTGTCCGACTCGCCCACCGACACTGAAAGCCCCGGCGACACCCTCTCGGCTCGGGATGCCGAGTATAAACCGACGAGGTGTGTCGTGCGGCTAAAATCCACTGGCCTCCAGACGAACTGTCAGATCGCCGTTTCGTCACCGAGCCACGAGAGTCGCCACTTCCCGGCGCCGAGAGTCACTCAACGATCGATTAACCAATCGATGCCGAAGATGCGTGCGCCGAGCGTCGCGACGAGCCTTCCGTCGCGACGAATATTCACACGGCCACGCGGCCAATCGCAACGCCCATCGACAGCCAGCCCCGGAGTGAGCCAGTCGAATACCCGCACACCTGTCGCTCGCTTATGCGATCGACCCAAATATCGACGAGGAAGCCGGAAGCAGCAAGGCAAAAATCACTTTGAGCCACGGCCTCGTGCGGGATAGAGTGTGTGACAGGCGTGCGTGATAAGAGCGATAATAACGATAATAAGGCGACTCGGCAATTCCTAGGCTAAAGACTCCAGTCCCGGAGAGGAACCAGCGACCCAAGCGAAATAAAAGAATACGATTTGGACGATTACGGAGATTATAACGACCAGGCCGTCCAAGGGATATCGATTACGGAGATTATAACGACCAGGCCATCTAAGGAAGCGTGCTTAGTTGAGTGAGTAGCCGTTAAGTTCTTCCCCCCCCCCCGAACCCCTGCATTCGACCCTTCCCTGCATCCTGACACCCTCCCCCCTGTAGTAGATTTAAGTGATTTTCTGTGATTTCTCTTGTGATTTCTTTGCGACTTTTGCACACGATCTTTTTCTTTGTTTCTTTGTGCCATCTCCGACCGTCGAGTACCGGCTGCCACGTGCACCGGCCCTTCGAACACGATTTCGTGCGCGTGAGTGGCGGTAATTCCGCGGATAAACCCTTCTTTTTACGAGCGCCCCCATTACATTTTCTCCCCCCCCCCCTGTCCCTGCGACCCGTCTACGGGAATTTTCATCGACTTTTCTTTGTGCCGAGGTTATAGAATGAAGAGCCACTAGAACAGTATCCCAGGCCCTGAGAAGTCTGGCCAGGCTCGCCGTGTGTCGCGAACCAGATCTTTCAATTCACTCGTTTTTCTTCTTTTTTTTTTACTCTTAATTCCAAGTTTCGGTGCTACACCGTGAAAGTAGCTGGCGCCCAAGCAAACCTGAGCAGATTTTGTTACAGATTCTTTTCTTTCACCGGCAAGCCTCCCCCGTGCGATCGACCCCCTTCCACGTAAAATTTTTCCCTCCTTCCCCTATAGTGCGATAGTCGTCTTTTTGCGTATTTGCGCCGACGTACCCGTACCGGCGTCGGCCCGGACAGCGAGCAAGTGTTTCAATTCGTTTTTCTTTGATATTAGGATTCGACGTACCGGTGACGGCGTCGAAAGAACGCGGATAGTTCTTCGTTTTTTTTTTTTTTATCAGGCTTCGACGTACCAGCGACGGCGTCGAAGCAATTATTATTTCCGATAGTTTTTTTTTCTCTTTTCTTTTTTTTGTTGGGATATTCTTAAATAAAATTATTCGAATAAAATTATTGAACGATCAGTATTATTTTCTTTTATCCGTATTTCTTTTTTTTCTTCTCTTTGGTTAAATTCTACATTTTCTTTTTTTTGTTGGACGCTTCAACGTACCCGTAACGGCGTTGAAGCGAGGGATATTATCATTGTTTTTTCCTTATTGCCATTGTTTTCATTTTTGTTAAATCCACTCTACGCATTGTTAAATACTCTCAGAAATTAAAAAGTACTCTCCCGATTATTTTTCTACACAAACCGCTCACACATTATTTTCTCCCCTACCTGTGCCCGCCTGCCCCGACTTCGCGAGAAGAGACGTCACCTGGCCCACCAAAAAAGGGAAGTATTGGATAGGATATCCATCGTAATATACAATAAAATTATGCGATACTGACGCGATGTAAGCATTAAATATACCTCGCAATAAATATTTCGCATGTGGTCCATATCAGGATGCTTCTTGTAATTAATTCAGTGTGCTATTTTTTCGCAGCCATTGAAAAATAATTTAGCCCGACTCAGATTTCTTTTGCCGTATGTATATGGCAAGATGCGGTTCGATTTCTTCATTTGCTGAACATTTATCTATACCACTACGCAAATCGTTGTACACTTGCCAAATACCACTGTAACGCCGACAATATGCGATGAAATGTCCTGGCGTATATCCGACCACTCCAGCGAGGCTGCCAAATACGAATTTTCAATTAGTAAAACAAAAAATAAATGCATGTGTATTAATTATTAAATCTATACCTGTATGTAGCTGTTGCCGGCTGAGTTGTCCCTTACTTGAAGATCCATTGTCAGTGGAAACTCTTCCAATTTACACCCTAATCCGTTATTGCTTCGTTTGATGAAATCGCTGTCAATATCGCGAATGTCAAGTTCAATGAAAATATGAAAATTAGGTTCGCTGAGCAATCTGAACTTGCCAGGGCAGTTGTCGTAACAAGTTAGGCCGTACACGATCGGTTTGAACGCCAATGCAGAGGTTAAAGCACCAAAACCCTTTCTTGAAATGATATTGTGATTCGGTGCTATCGTGGTGAATATATGCGACCACTGCAGTGCGAACACTCATCACGTTTATGAACACTAGGTTCCGATTTCATTGTATGTTGTACAATATTTTGCATACTATCCCATGCGTCTATGGAATATGACAGTACACGAACTTCCGTTTGTTGAGCAATTTTCTTGTCGTAAAATTCTTTTAATATTTCTACCCTTTCGCGGAGTATCTCGTGAGTCAGGCCGGTCTTGACAAACGCGGAAACAAATTTTAACGTGCTGTTCTTGGATTTTTCTAAGATGGATGCGTCCTGCGGGTCGTCTATTGCACTGGTCATTAGGATATGTACCAGCGCGTCGAAAGGACAAGTGTTTCGTATAAATAGTGTATCACCATCTATGTCCACTCCGTTCATACAACGTGAACCGTTTGGAAGTAGATGGGGGTTTCATCAATTTCGTAATATGCATGTTTCTCAGCCGAATTTCTGGATAGCTGCAAAAATACTTGCTGGTTTTTGCTGCTTGGGGTTTCTGAAGTTGAGTTACTCCGTCATCTTTTGTCTCCGAAGATGACTGCCCGTTTTCTTTCACAACCAGTGATTCGGATTCATTAAAATCGCGTTTGTTGTTGCCAGAAAAGTCTTTATTCTGATGATTGAGACGCGACTCGAAGTTCAACTGTACATTGTCGGTGTTGTTACATTTTTCGGGTCCATTCATTTCGGATTTGCTGTCGGTATCGTTTCTCCGACAGAACTGTTCATTGTATAATGTACACTGTCGACTTCGTCGAATTTTTCTAGTCCATTCAATTCCGCTCTACTCTCGATATCGTGTTCGAGTTCTTCTTCGACTAAAGTGTTGATTGTACATTGTGCATTGTTGATCTCTTCTGAAAGTTCTACCGGTTCCATCGCACTCGATGCGATAGTCGAGCACAGGTGGTCCGAGATGGTATCGACATATGACTCTTCTACATCCGAGCGATCTTCAAGACGATGGGACAATGCGATCGTCAGATTAGCTGGTAATTTCCGATTTTGACAGAATATATCATCTTTATTATGCAACAGAGATTTTCCCCGCCAATTTTCGGCCGACATTAAGTCGGAATCGTTGAAACTGATTGCATTGATTAGCGGTTCCTCCTCTGTAGCAAACTCTGGGCCCTTAGAACTGGCGTCCTGGCATGACTTAGTTTGTGACGAATCTTCGATTTGACTTAGCTCGATTTTCCTCTTCTCCGTATGTTTTTCTTGCTCCGTCCCGGCTTCCCCAGGTCGACTTGCCTTATCTCCGCTGTCTTTATCTTCGAGACATAAAGTCGAGTTTCACCGATAATATTGAGTGCGATATTTTTTATAAATAAGTCTACGCGAACAGGTGGTGTAATGGTTTTGAAAACTCTTGTTTTGATGTCGTTAAAGTATGCTTCAACGTAACTCGATGTCGCGTGTGGAGACCCAGAAGGCATTGCCACACCGATCCATAAAGGAAATTCCTTTGCCAATTTGAATAATTGGTCGATAAAATTTGGGAGATGGAACGCGTTTGGATCGAAATCTTTGCGTACGGTACCTTCAGCTCGTTTCTTCTGCTGTACAACCCACTCTAGTAGGCGACTTCCAGCTTTTGTGTCATCATCGAGCTTACTTGTGTCTTCGTTAGCTTCCACCTCAAAAGGGCCTGCTGTGTAATCCAGATCATGTCTTGGCTTGAGTTCGTCCAATTTTGCTTGAATTCCCCGAGACGCAATGTACCCCTCTAAGGTCATTCTAGCTTCCTTTGCTGTTTTTGCATACGGTAGTACCAGCTCAGAGTCTTCGTGTGTCTGCAGCCCCACTGCGCAAGTTAGAGTAAAAATCTTCTCAAAATTAGCAAGTGTTTCACACTCCACCATCAAAGCTACACACCGAATGTAGAACTCCTTGAAACATGATTGGTTCGCTTTATCGAAGCATTTCCACCGGCAAATCATGTGGATCAAATGGGCTACGTCGATTCGGATGATCGTAGAAGGGTGTTCAATTACTCCACAAATATTTTCGATGATGGCAAAACAGATGTTTAGATAAGATTTTATCGTTCTGTTATTAAATGCCAAGCATAAAGCTGATATGAGCGCTCGAGAATAATCGGATACGGCTTCTTTTGGTTTTGATGCACCTCTGCGAAGCCATTGTTTAAGCCAGTACTCGATGAACTCCGCATCATGTTTCTCGGACAGCATTTGATGGACCGGCTGAGTTGTCTTCTCGAAGTTCACGACAATCGAGTATAAAAAGATATGTCCGGTTTTGGTATTATCGGGACGATCTAATTTTCGAACCAGGCTTCCAGTCGCGTCTACGCAGATCATACTCTTTGCTCTGTTAAGCTTTATATATTTTTTGTATGCGTCGAGCTGCGCTGGAGTACCATAGAATGTGTAGAATGGCGATGAACCCACAGCATGTATGAGACCAGTATACTCTGGATCTACGGTGATGTTCTCCAATGTTCGTATCAAATCTCGTGAGTCACCAGGTTTAACGTTGAGATTCTCATGGATACGTTCCTTTTTTGCCTCTCGCATGACGTTTCCGTTCGGTAAGAATGAGGGCTCGAGATCTCCGTCCATCATATGTTCCCGTGCTTGACGTCGCTTCCACACAGCACAGCCTTCCGATATCATTTCTTGCGCAGCTTGTTTTCTTCTTTGCCCATTGAAAGGACGCTTGATGTCGTCGTGTTTTTCAGAAAGAGTATCGCGCGTGTTTACACAAACAATCAATCCTTCCTTATCGGGATATTTCACGCCATGACCTCGAAATGTGTTGCCACATGTCACACTCTTGCATTTTCCATATATATCTACTACGTATGATCGATTGTCTGAACCCGCCGTCACATTTGCTCGCTTGTAAACAAAAGCACAGCTCGTTTTGTGCTGTTTCCAAAAAGCAATCGAAATCGCATTCGTCCAAATTCCGGGTTGCAAGATTTCTTTAGTCCGATTTCCGTATAGAACGGTGCCAATTGGTTTGATCGAGTCCCACTCTTGCTTATTCAGAATCAGGTCGAACTCTGTCATTTCCATGTTTTCAGGATTCTTGTCTTTTTTCTTCGCATTCTCGACGGGGTTCCGTGTATCGTCATCAGAATCTGGTAAAATCTGAAGACCTAAAATGTATAATCGAATATAATCGAAAGTATTATTAATATATTAATTCGCTGATTGACAGTCGTGAGATTGTGAAGCTGAATGCTATGAAGCTGAAGCTTAAAGAACAAGGAAAACGAATCTCATCAAAAACGGAAAACTACTTTTATTAACAATTACCAATGCCCTTTTGATTTGGGAAAAGTATTGAAAATCGCTACTTTGTGCGAAAAGGGTTTTTGGAACAAAACGTTGTCAATAGCAATTTCGAGCAATAGATATTTTTTCCATTGATCACAATTCTGTCACTTGCTTTGCTTTTAATTGAGGTTTGGTATAAAGATTAAGGGCAAAAGCGAAAAAAAAAACTTGCCAATTTGCTGAGACTGCGACAATTTCTCTCCATCCTGGACTCTTTTATCCTGGACATTGTGCACGACTATTCCCATTTCCTCTCTTGCAATACTTAGAATATTCGTGCGGTCTTCGCGGACATTCGTATATACATTGTGAGGTGTCCACTTTCGTTGTAGATAAACACTCATCCTGTCCCATATTGGAGAAGTATACGGTGGAAAGTCATTCGTCGTAAAGTGTTCCATAAATTGCTTGACGACTGAGATGCGATCTTGTATGGGCACTAGTGATGGTCGAGGCATATCCTATGACAAAATGGCATGAAATTAATATCAATGCGAAGATACTGTTCTCAATTACACTGGAATCAGACAGAGCGGTCATATATATAATAATAATATTCTATGGCCAAGTATATAAATATGATTGAAAACAACAGTACTCCGAGCATGAAAATATTATTTGTCCCTAACATTCAGATGAAGTTATCAATTATAAGGATGTATGTAACTTTGACTTAATACGATATCATTTTTATACAGCATCCAAATGACCACTACTCAAAATATACACTATTAAAAAGTGAAACAAAAATATTCAACATCAATTTAAAATAAAAAAAACAACGATGTACACTCATGGGATTTATCGGAACATTGATTTTTAGGAAAAATGATGTATAAAACTTGAACTGATCTCTGAAGTACACGAAAAAACAATTTGGAACGTTTCTACCAAATCGCAAATTTAATAGATTCGCAGATTTATTCGAGACGATCGTATTAGCAACGTTTTGTAGCCACAGCAAGGTGTTTGACATAACGGTATCTATTAACGGTAGAAATGTTATTAGCAACTTTGATAGAGATTTTTAGTAGTGTTACGTCCCGATCAGCAATTTTCACTCCATCTCGGTCAAGGAGAATTTTCACCCTCCCTTTACACGTTATTCGGAGAGGACGCTTTATCGAGGATTTGGCCCTGTTTTGAACCTAACCTTTCGGAAAATAATTCGGGATAGGGCCTAGAGTGTATATATTTAGTATTGACTGAATTCTATTCACGGTTAAAACTTCGGAATTATTTAATTTTGAGTGATGATTCTAAACTGGACAAGAAACTTCTGGATGCTAACTCTTTCTATCATACGGGACACGATACGCGGCTATCTCACTCTCTCGGGCGTCACCCTCGACGCACGACTCGCGGCATTTACTGTCACGCTCACTCACTGTTTACTCCGGACCTATCTTAATACTTTAACGCGAACAGATATAGCTGAAATAGAATTGACCAACACGAATATATATTGTCCAGGAGAATATTTTAATCTTCCAGGTTGACGAATAAATGTCGATGTATAAATATTCAGAAGAAATGAATGTTAAAATGAAAATAATAATTTTCCAAACTTACGATGTGATTTAAATGGGTTTACCTCAGAATGGATGATCGAATGAATTGATTGATGAATGATTGTTACGTCTCAGCGGTCCATTAAAAACGAGACATGTGCTCGTCGAGTCCAGGGCGTGCGAATAACTTGTCCGCAGCGATAAGAGGTGCCTTTAAACTTTATCGCTCGCGACTCAGAGGTGGGAGCCCGCTCGAGAGCCTCAGAGGTCGAGGAAACGGAAGGACTTGTACGCAACTAGATACTGATGGGTCCGTTCTCCGTACGGAATAATTATTCTGTTCCGTCGATATGTTTTAAAATTGCAGGTTTATTAAAGGAATGCGGTTTAACAAAATGGTGACTTGAATTACCGTGCCAAAACAATTATTAATTATTGAATATTTTAATCGAGCTTGTCTCGATGATAAAACATTTGTCGATTTAATATAAATTCACAATGATCTTTTAGTACAAATTATTTAACTGTCGGTTGAGTGCCGATCAGTTCCGAAGTTTATTCCACGATTCAATTTGCTTGATTTAGTAAAACGTAGACTGGTTGAAGACTGACTGTTCGGTACGATGTTTAGGTGAAAACTTGTTAATGTTGGACTGCCGATGGAAGACCGGCCAGTCCAAGAGTTCGGAAGAGACTGATTAATTTCTGTAAGACTAATTGCCGTGAAGCGGCCAAAAATGCTGAGCTCGCACGCCACGCGCGAGCACAGAAAAGACTTGAAAAGAGTAAAATTAAATAAAGCGAACGCTCGCGTCTGGCGCGAGCGGATATGGATTGCAGAAATTTGATATTAGCGTCCGGTCAAGAGAGAAAATCGAAAGACCGAACGACAAAATTGAATGTGCATAATTTGAGCGTGAGAAAGGAAGTTGAAATGAAATATTTAAATTCTAATTTAAACGGAGACGAGATTCGTGAGAAAATATTTATTTATGAAAATGAAACGATTTCTAATCGATAAAATGGTGTTACCCGAGGGGCAGGACGTAACACCTCCCCTTCTGATAATTAGTCGAGGCTACACAATGCCTCGACTATTAAGAAGAACTACGGCGAAGCTAGTCCTGCCGATGTAAAAAAAAATATCGGAAGATACATGTATATATATAAAAGAAATGTTAACACGAGTCGTAGCCGCGATTAGATATTTTTGCGAATTTATGTGATTCCATCTTCTTGGACGGTGGTTAGAGTCGTCCGGTTAGGGTGTGATGCTGATGATGTTTCCGTAGAAATTCCCCTGGTGTAGACCTCTGTGGTGAGGAAGCACGTTCTGGCAGGTGCGTCAGGGTCGCTGATATAACTGCGTATTTTCCTTGACACAGGGATGGATCTATAACTTTCAAAAATTGGTTGTAATGCGAGACGAGGAGAAATTATGTTCTTGGATCTTATCTTACCTTCTGTCGGGGGAAAAGGGTTGTAAACATACCTTGTTTTTTTACCTATTTAATACGTTCTGTTTTCGGTCATTGACATCGTGAAGTCTGCTGTCAATTTGCTAGTAACTTCCTGAAACTAATCTAGATTTTGATTAGACAACTGATCCCTGGATCAGTGATAATTTCCAGGCTTTGCCCGAGCTGCGAAATGTGGATATATGTTCATCGTGGTTTTAAAATAAAAATTCGAAAACATGGTTTAAACATGGGATGATGGAAATTTTGGTATGGGGTGGGGAAAAGGACTCCTCTAAAAATGCATTGATTTTTTATTCGAACATTGCATTTTCCGAAAATGTTGAGAGTTTGTTTTTATCAGATAATTGGATTTTCTGAAAATGTTGAGACTTTATTTTCATCGGATAATTGAATTTTCTGAAATTTTTAAGAATTTATTTTTCCGAGGCGAGCATTCGCCTCCCCAGTTCCTGTCGGGTTTATGAAAATTTCGAAAATTTGTAATCTGGGTATTTGAGAATTTTTCCCCTTTTTCCTTCTTAATTTATTGGAGTTTGTAACTGTTGTAATGTTGGTACGGAGTAACGAAAGGACACCACTCCCAAGTTCCAAAAACAGATATATTTCTTGAGAATCAATTAAAAGTTGGAATAAAGTGCGTTTACTATGGAATGACGGGGTTATTCGCCCATTTCGACCTTTGTAATGCATTTTGTCGTGTAATGTATAGGAATTGAATAGTTGCCAAGATATGTATAGCGGTTGGACTAATTTGATTCAAAAGGCGTTATATAGGCCTCCCCAGTTCCGGGCTAGCAATTATTTTCGTGAAATGTATCGAATTTGTTGATTTTTTTTATTTTTTTTTATTTTTTTTTTTTTTCATTTATTGGTTGGATTTTGTAGACAATATAATTTGGTACGGGGTAACGAGAAGGACTCCGCCTCCCCCTTTCTTTTGTGCACCTAGTACATGTACAAGGGCATAAGGGAAAGGTTGTCATATCTCATTACGAGTCAAATTTATTTTTTAATGTTTATTAAATTTTCCTTTTTCCAATATTTTACGGTGTAGGTTACTTCGGGTTAGAATAGTCTCTAGGAGCGACATAACAAGATGGTGTATCCGGTTTTCACATGTGTAGTATATGACGTTGCGAATGACCTTTTTTTTTATTTTAACTGTTGGATAGTCACTTGAGCGGGAATTGAAAACTAATTAGGGGAAGGTGAAAACATAGCAAACATATTACTCAGAGATTCTGTGGTGAAAGATCCTTGCGGCAATACCTAATATTAGTACTTATTACTATTTATACTCTATACTGCAGATTTTGCATTTTTAGGCGATAGACTTGTAGAGTCGATCGCCTCCCCAGTTGTTGCGTAGGGGTGGATCGAAATATATTCGATATATATATATATTTCTTATTTATTTATTTATTTTATTTTTTAACTTAAGAATTATATGAGGATAAAATTATTTTTATAGTAGTAACCATGAAAATTATAATAGTTTTGAATTTACTTTTCGAATTTAGTTTCATGAGATACGAAAAGTTTTGAGACGTTTTGAAATGTCGAATAGCCTAAATAAGGATTTCTAATCCAACCAAAATTTAGGGTAATTAAATTGATCACTTACTTAATAATTTCGTTAGCATTATAGCTTTATCTACCCTATAAAAAAATATTATTGTTATTATTTTTTTTTATTATTTTCCCTTTTTTATTAATTTCATTATCTTTTTTTTTTGTCGAGATCCCTTAGTCTATTTTGATCTAGCCTATCCCTTTTCGGATCGCGCAAGTTCCTAATATGGGTCGCTTGCGTTGAGAGTTCAATGATAATTTCGTGAATTTGATTGCGTACAAAGTTTTCGTTGCGGGATCAGACAACTCGAGATCGTGCAAGAATGTAGCTAGTCGTGGTTGATATCGACTTATTGCTGCGATAGGCCTTTGGTCGATAGTCTCCCCAGTTGCTGCATAGGGGTTGATATGCACGTTCGCAACGTTGATCATTAGTTCGTAGGTCGTGGTAACTTCTTCGAAGATCGACAAATTGTTGTCCGCATTCTTCGGATGTTTACGTGGTTCGTTTAGAATCAGGCGTATACCGTACACGTATGCCAGATAGTCGTAGTGTTCGTTGACGGAAGACCGGGAAGCATCAGCTGGCAGCTCGCCCTGATTAGCGTTGAGATCAGATGACGCGGCTTCCTCGTCGTGAGCTCCGTGTGTCAATGACTCGAACACCCTCATTCGAGTAGGCCGTTTGAGATGGTCGGTCGTGTCTGTGAAACAGTGTTGACGGCACGAATTTTCGACAATCAGCATGTTTTTGTTACTTATATTTTCGGGAGATTGCGAAATATTTGACGACGTCGATTGAAATAATGCTTTTTCAACTTCGTCTTCTGCGAGGGTTTCGTGTATTTTGTCCACGATGTTCTCGGTTTTTAACATAGAGATGGATGGACTTGACGATAGCTCTCGATTATGAGTGGCAGAGATTATAATCGCCTCTCCGGTAGGAGCACGCAATTGTCCGTGCGCATCCTCTGACATTGTAGGGGACCTCAGATTCGTTGATTTATCTTCCAAAAGTAGATACGAGTGATCCAAGATGGAGTTTCCTAACTTGCTAAGTTGAAGGTCAGTGTCAGGGTCGACTCGTACCGGCGAGAATACTGCGATCAGCGGTGTCTGCTGTTTCGCGGTGTCAACAGATTCCTGCAGCGAATGGTCTAGCTCGTGTGTCTGCAAGGTAGTTGCCTCCGCGGACAATTTTTTTTGCGTTGAGTGATCGAGATAGTTACCCGTGTCGTTGTACGAATGCGTACGTTTCTGACGTTGGTGTAGCATCTTGATGTTATCGTTGTTGAAAAGATCGTATGCGGAACTATCAGACGTTACTGTAGTGATCTTTGACTCAGTGTGCTCGAATATTAGATCTTCTGCAGCATCGGTGGAGTTATCGGTTTTTTGTGAAACTAACAAGGAAACATTCCCAAGTGTCCGACCCCGATTTCGATAATTTTGATATATGTTGTAGAACTCGGAAATTTAAGGGATACGTATTTTTTTTTTATCATCCCTCGTTGATATATAAGGGGTGAAACAGCCCCTCAAACTTTGGCAGAAAAACAATAATTTTTTTTTTTTTCTTAGAAGCACCTGACGATTATCAATGAAATTTGGTATACATATATCTCGAGCCAACAGGACTCAGAAATGGTAGTGTGCATCACGGACGCACCCCTTTAAGGGGGTAAACTACCCCTATCTAAATGTTTTTTTCTTTTTTTTTCGGCGAAAAATAATCGAACTGGAATACAAATAGCATCGTTTTGAAGCTAAAATGATATTACAGTTTACGTGTTTTTGGTTTTTTCTGAAAAACCACTGTTTGACCAGATATATATATTTCAAAGCTTTCAATATTTCCCATAGAAGCACCCGACGGATTTCAATAAAATTTGGCAAGCATATATTTCAGAGCAACAGAATTGAAAAATGATACCGTCCGACACCCGCCCACCCCTTTGTGGGGGTGAACCACCCTGATCATTTATTTCGACGGCGATTTCGGCAGTCGAGCAGTCAGTCAACGATCTACTTTACCATCGGCCAGCTCTCCAGGACTACCAGTGAACAGTGAAAAGTGAAAAGTGAAAAAGTGTGTAGAAGTGAATTAAAGTGAATTTGTGCCAAACAGGACTTATTAAAATGTCCTGCTGTTTGGACTTGTAAATTTGGTGCGAATTTGGACTTATAGATTTCGTGCCTGTCTGGACTTATAAAATTTGGTGCAAGTTCGGACTTATAAAAGTTGTGCGAATTGGAACTTATAAAAATCTGTGCTATAAGGACTTATAAATAATTGGACCGAGTGGACTTAGAAAAATTGTGGCGATTCGGACTTGGGAAATTATACGGCAAGTGGACTTATAAGTGGTTGGACTAAGTGGAACTTATAAAATTATTGGGGAATTTGACTTATGAAGTGAGTGTCAAAAAAGACTTAGAACTCGTCAAAGAGAACGAGAAGTGACTTAGAAAGCCTGGTGAAGAGTTAAGTAAGACTTAGACTCGATTTCCACCGGTGTGCAACGATAAAATTGCCAAACTAGACAAGACTCAGTGCAGTTTGGTAAAGTGACCGAAGTAACCGGTCAGTTATGGTGCAAGTGACCGTATGAACAATATTAAAGCACTAAGGGCATAAAATAGGCACACCCAGGGCTAAGTTCAAGTTCCATGAAGGATTACCGACCATCAAAGTAAGGTAAAACCCTTTATTTCGCGAAATAACACCAATTGCAAATCGCGAGGTGAGCGAGCTGTCACCATCGCTCGCTGTGACGTCACCGTGGGAATCGCCGAGCGAGTCAGCCAGCTGTACTACACGACGATCGAGAAGCTGCCCGCGCCTGCGCAGTGCGATCAACGAAATAAATTAATTTCTGATAAACTCTTCCAAATAATTAATAAATGAATAAGTAAATAAAATAAAAATTAAGAAGAGATTCAAGATCTAAATAGATTTATAAGAAAATTATCGATAGCACTATCGACCCACGGTGTGGAGTAATTGTTTGAATAGCAAGAGTAACGAGACTCGAATAACAGAAAAGAAAAAGGGTTAAAGAACATCGAAATCTGTAAATTGCTAATAAAAACCATGATTTACTCATAAATTTATCTCTGACACACCAACCCATAATTCCTAGACGCTCGAGTCCACGAATCCTTCTGTATGAGTGCCCTTTCTCTTAAGGAGGCGCGCAAATATAGAAAATTATTGTACAGGAGCCTTGCTCAAGTTACAATATAAACTTTTTAATTCTCTCTGTTCCAGTAAGTGTCCTCCGCCTCCATCTCGCCATTCATAATGTCCATTGTTGTCCCCGTTGTCGTCCCCATTGTCGTCTGTTCGACGGAAGTACTCTTCTGAGCCGGTACTCCCGGTTTGAAAGACGAATATATATCTGAATCCATCGGAAGTTACTACAGTTTTTTCTCTATGATCTTTGCTTTCTGCTCTTCGATCGTACTCCCGATTCGAGAGCTAGATATTGATCTCACTCGCACGAAAGCATCATACTTCCGATTTGGAAGTATGACACGATATGAATCTGACTCGCTCGGAAGGATCGTACTTCTCGATCAAGAGCCAGATGTTGATCTGACTCGCCGGGAAACATCGTATTTCCAGTTCAAGAGCCAAATATTGTTTTCACTCTACCGAAAGTATCGTTCTTCCGGTTCGAGACCTAGATATTGATTTGACTCGGTCAGAAGCATCGTACTTCCGATTCGAGAGATTTATGTTGTTCCGTCTCGATCGTAAGCATTGTATTTCCGGTTTGAGAGTCAGATAATGATCCAACTCGCTCAGAAACTTCCTATTTCCGGTTCGAAAGCCAGAGCCATCGCTCTGACCCGATCGAAAGCATCGTACTTATTGTTCGAGAGCAATATATCGATCTAATACACTTGAACGCATTGTTCTTCCGATTTGAGAAATAGATATGGATGTAACTCACTCGAAAGCATCGTAATTCCGGTTCAATAGCCAGTTATCTAATTCGTTCAAAAGATACCATAACATTTTCTCTTCGATCGGACTTCGATTGTACTGACCGATCAAAAGGATCCCCTGGTCTGGTGATATTTTGTACATACTTGCAAGCTGGTGGCTGAATTGCAATTTTCCTTTATTCGCAAAGTTCCCTCTATGAGGATGCCAATAATACAGAAAATATTTTCTTATAAAAGAAGCTTTGCGAATAAGGAAAATTTTAATTTTTAAATGTTTATTTTAGCATATGTATTATAAATATATAAATATACTATTTAAACAAAGTCACTGTCACAGAATTAATTTGTAAGTTTTTAATTCTTTGTTCTTATTCCGTCATCATTTATAGTATTTTGACAGGTAGAAGGAAGTTATCAACTAAATATAAAAAAAAAATGTTCATAATTCGGAAAACAAATGAAGGTTGTAGATACAAATTTTTGTTATATTAATTTGACGTCTCGATCTGTCAGCAACGATGGACGGATTTCGCAATTGTGAGTTCATTTAAATAACATTTCTTTACACATATTATACTAGTATATATATATATACTAGTATAATGTTTTCGTAATAATAGATTCTGATGGATGGGACGCGTTTCTGATAGAAGAAGCCGATCGAATCGAAGAAGCAATTCGTCGTAATAGCATTCCTTCGGATATTGTGTGAGTATATTTTTCTTCCTCATGGAGAAAGTTTTTCTACGGAGAAAAAAAAATTATGAAAACGTGTTCAAAATATTCGAAAATATTGAAAAATCACAGTTAAAAAAATGTCCGGATGTATACGTAAAATAAGTGATTGATTCGCGATCAGCCTGAAAAATACATTAAATATAATCTCAGAACGACGACTAACAAAACAAGTTTATCGGGAATTCGTATAGCTAAAATTGAAAAATACGTGATTTTGCTTATTTTTAAACAGCGATTTCTTTGCTTCCCGATGACATCACCCAAATACCCAGGTGCTTAACGTGTCCTACGCTAGGAAATACACAAGATGATGAATGTGACGGTGTTAAAAAGCTAGATAAAGATGCATTTGGATTTTTAGTAAAAATCGATAATATCAAAAAAATTAAAGAGCGCGTAATTTAATGTATTTTTCGCGTTGTGCACTGATCCCACAGCGTGAAGCCTAACGATAGTGTATTTTTCGCGCTGAATTTGAATCGGCCATCTGTTTTGTATAAAAGTCAAACACGTCGTCGACTTTGAATAAAGATGAAAATGATAATTTTCATATTGCTTTTTCACAATGTTCCTTTATTCGCGAAACTTACAATATGAAGAAGTTAATAATATAAAAAATGCTTTATCCTAGATGAAGTTTTGTGAATAAAGAAACATTGTGAGAAAGCAATTTTATTGTTTTATTTAGAATTGTCGGTGGTGACATAGCTCAAACCGCTCAAGCACATATATTGAACGGAGTAATTGATGACGACGAAGAATTTTATTCTTCGATACGATCAAGTGGGAGAGGAAGTGGGAGAGGAAGTGGGAGAGGAAGTGGGAGAGGAAGTGGGAGAGGAAGTGGGAGAGGAAGTGGGAGAGGAAGTGGGAGAGGAAGTAGGAGAGGAAGTGGGAGAGGAAGTGGGAGAGGAAGTGGGAGAGGAAGTGGGAGAGGAAGTGGGAGAGGAAGTGTGAGAGGAAGTGTGAGAGGAAGTGTGAGAGGAAGTGTGAGAGGAAGTGGGAGAGGAAGTGGGAGAGGAAGTGGGAGAGGAAGTGGGGGGGGGAGAGGAAGTGGGAGAGGAAGTGGGAGAGGAAGTGGGAGAGGAAGTGGGAGAGGAAGTGGGGGGGGGGGGGGAGAGGAAGTGGGGGGGGAGAGGAAGTGGGAGAGGAAGTGGGAGAGGAAGTGGGAGAGGAAGTGGGAGAGGAAGTGTGAGAGGAAGTGGGAGAGGAAGTGGGAGAGGAAGTGGGAGAGGAAGTGGGAGAGGAAGTGGGGGGGGGAGAGGAAGTGGGGGGGGGGGGGGGGAAGTGGGGGGAGAGGAAGTGGGGGAGTGGGAGAGGAAGTGGGAGAGGAAGTGGGAGAAGAAGTGGGAGAAGAAGTGGGAGAGGAAGTGGGAGAGGAAGTGGGAGAGGAAGTGGGAGAGGAAGTGGGAGAGGAAGTGGGAGAGGAAGTGGGAGAGGAAGTGGGAGAGGAAGTGGGAGAGGAAGTGGGAGAGGAAGTGGGAGAGGAAGTGGGAGAGGAAGTGGGAGAGGAAGTGGGAGAGGAGGTGGGAGAGGAGGTGGGAGAGGAGGTGGGAGAGGAGGTGGGAGAGGAGGTGGGAGAGGAAGTGGGAGAGGAGGTGGGAGAGGAGGTGGGAGAGGAAGTGGGAGAGGAAGTGGGAGAGGAAGTGGGAGAGGAAGTGGGAGAGGAAGTGGGAGAGGAAGTGGGAGAGGAAGTGGGAGAGGAAGTGGGAGAGGAAGTGTGAGAGGAAGTGTGAGAGGAAGTGTGAGAGGAAGTGGGAGAGGAAGTGGGAGAGGAAGTGGGAGAGGAAGTGGGGGGGGGAGAGGAAGTGGGAGAGGAAGTGGGAGAGGAAGTGGGGGGGGGGGGGGGAGAGGAAGTGGGGGGGGAGAGGAAGTGGGAGAGGAAGTGGGAGAAGACGTGGGAGAGGAAGTGGGAGAGGAAGTGGGAGAAGAAGTGGGAGAGGAAGTGGGAGAGGAAGTGGGAGAGGAAGTGGGAGAGGAAGTGGGAGAGGAAGTGGGAGAGGAAGTGGGAGAGGAAGTGGGAGAGGAAGTGGGAGAGGAAGTGGGAGAGGAAGTGGGAGAGGAAGTGGGGGGGGGGAGAGGAAGTGGGGGGGGGGGGGGGGGAGTGGGGGGAGAGGAAGTGGGGGGAGTGGGAGAGGAAGTGGGAGAGGAAGTGGGAGAGGAAGTGGGAGAAGAAGTGGGAGAAGAAGTGGGAGAGGAAGTGGGAGAGGAAGTGGGAGAGGAAGTGGGAGAGGAAGTGGGAGAGGAAGTGGGAGAGGAAGTGGGAGAGGAAGTGGGAGAGGAAGTGGGAGAGGAAGTGGGAGAGGAAGTGGGAGAGGAAGTGGGAGAGGAAGTGGGAGAGGAAGTGGGAGAGGAAGTGGGAGAGGAAGTGGGAGAGGAGGTGGGAGAGGAGGTGGGAGAGGAGGTGGGAGAGGAGGTGGGAGAGGAGGTGGGAGAGGAGGTGGGAGAGGAGGTGGGAGAGGAAGTGGGAGAGGAGGTGGGAGAGGAGGTGGGAGAGGAAGTGGGAGAGGAAGTGGGAGAGGAAGTGGGAGAGGAAGTGGGAGAGGAAGTGGGAGAGGAAGTGGGAGAGGAAGTGGGAGAGGAAGTGGGAGAGGAAGTGGGAGAGGAATTGGGAGAGGAAGTGGGAGAGGGAGAGGGAGAGGGAGAGGGAGAGGGAGAGGGAGAGGGAGAGGGAGAGGGAGAGGGAGAGGGAGAGGGAGAGGGAGAGGGAGAGGGAGAGGGAGAGGGAGAGGGAGAGGGAGAGGGAGAGGGAGAGGGAGAGGGAGAGGGAGAGGGAGAGGGAGAGGGAGAGGGAGAGGGAGAGGGAGAGGGAGAGGGAGAGGGAGAGGGAGAGGGAGAGGGAGAGGGAGAGGGAGAGGGAGAGGGAGAGGGAGAGGGAGAGGGAGAGGGAGAGGGAGAGGGAGAGGGAGAGGGAGAGGGAGAGGGAGAGGGAGAGGGAGAGGGAGAGGGAGAGGGAGAGGGAGAGGGAGAGGGAGAGGGAGAGGAGAGGGAGAGGGAGAGGGAGAGGGAGAGGGAGAGGGAGAGGGAGAGGGAGAGGGAGAGGGAGAGGGAGAGGGAGAGGGAGAGGGAGAGGGAGAGGGAGAGGGAGAGGGAGAGGGAGAGGGAGAGGGAGAGGGAGAGGGAGAGGGAGAGGGAGAGGGAGAGGGAGAGGGAGAGGGAGAGGGAGAGGGAGAGGGAGAGGGAGAGGGAGAGGGAGAGGGAGAGGGAGAGGGAGAGGGAGAGGGAGAGGGAGAGGGAGAGGGAGCGAAAAGGAGAGATACACGATGAACAATGACAAGAGAAAGAGAGAAAGGGAGGACTAAGAGCAAAATGAAGGACGAAAGCAATGAGATCGAGAATGAATTGGGCGGCGAGAGATAAAAATTAGACTATTTAAAAATTAGGCAAAAACCTTAGGGAAAAATCCTCGGACCGAAAAAAGTCCCTAGGCAAAAAACCCTACGGGAAAACCCTAGGACCCGAAAAAGTCCTTAGGCAAAAAACCCTAGGGCAAACTCTAGACTCGAAGAAAACTAGGCCCAAAAAAAACAAACCCAAATAACCAGACTGTCCCCGAAAAACCCTAGGGAAAAAACCCTAAGACGCGAAAAAAGTCCCGAGGCAAAAAAAACTAGGCCAAAAAAAACCAAATCCAAACCCAAATAACCAAAAAAAAACCAAACCCAAACCCAAATAACCAGGCTCTCCCCAAAAAACCCTAGGCGAAAACCCTAGGGAAATACCCTAGGACCGAAAAAAAGGCCCTAGGCAAAAAAACCCTAGGGAAAAACCCTAAGACGCGAAAAAAGTCCCTAGGCAAAAAACCCTAGTTTAATAGAGCGTTCATGATCGTGCATCGGGTTCCCCTCGAGCGGAAGCGAAGCAAGAAGAATCTTTTTCAATTTCTCTTCGCCCTACGCTGTTCTTTTTTTCATTGTACGTATGGTTTGAGAATCAAATACTGGTCTGACTCGCTCTGCGGCATTGCGATTCCTGTTCGACAGCCAAATATCGATCCGATCCGCTCGGAAGGATCGTACTTCCGGTACAAGAGCAATATATTAATCTAAATCGCTTGGAAGCATTGTACTTTAGGTTTGAAAGCCCGATATCTATCTGATTCGGTCGGAGTCGTGGTATTTCTGGTTCGAGAGCCGGATATCAATCCGACTGGCTCGGGCGAATTATACTTCCGGTTGAAGAGCTAAATACCGATCCAACTCATTCAAAAGCAACATATTTCCGGATGCAGAGCCAGATATCGTTCTGACTCGGTGGGCGCGATAGCAATTTGGCCACCGTTATAAATTAAATATAAAAGTAAAACTTGCGGAAACGAGTGTTTATTCATTTATAACAGTGACCAAATCACTGTCGCCAGAAAATTGTAAATACGTATAGTTCTCTTACACCTTTGAGAAGAAACCGGCTTATTTTTAATGAATCTAAACATACATTTATTTCTTTGAAATATATCGCGAGCGTGTAACAATTCTTTGTATGCGCCAATGTAGTGCGAACAACCCTATCCAAAAACACGCGTCGCAGGTCGGCAATGCAGGTTGCTAACTTCAACATCATCGAGCGGTGCTAGCTGGGGTAGAGATGTGAAAATACCGGTATTTTAATATTTCGTAAAATTACTATAAAAATACCGTATTATGACGTAACTTTTTTTTCAACATATTGTGTCGTAAAAATTCGGTCACAAAAGTTTTTCGTAATTTGCCGTAAAAAGTGGTAAAAATCATCTATCTAGATGTGAAATTACCGGTCATAAAATTTTTGGTAAACTTACCGTCAAAACGTATAAAATATACGTATTTAAATGTAACATTACCGGTTGAAAAAATTATAAACTTCACTTTTATATAGTTGTGAAATTACGAATAAAACATTTTTTTAAAAACATTATCGTAACATTTTTTGAAAAATCATAATGTGTTGGTGATGTTTTTAATCACTGTGAGAACATATGATTTTATTACCAATGTGGTAATGTTCAACGCGATCACGTACCGTATTCTTACAGTAAAAATACGGTAAAATGACTGGTCACATTTACTGCTCACATGGTTAGTATTTTCGAATATTTGTCTTTATTATAAATAATAATGTGTTTATTTAAAATTAATTTATATTTTTAAGAAAATGGGTAATTTCGTTGCTGCTATGGTGAACCCGTTTTTCACTGTTTTTGGGAGGAAAATGGTCCCCACGCTGGAAACCCGAGCAGTAAGTAAAAAAAAGAGCGGAAGATTTGGAAGTAGAAGTAGTAGAAGATGAAGAAATAGAAGAAGAAGAAGAAGAAGAGGAGGAGGCAGAGGATGAAGAGGAATCCTGGTAAAAATATTTCTCTGAATATATCTAAAAGTTTATGAAAATTTCTCGAAAATTTAATTTTTTAAACCTTTTCACACTTTTCAGAGAAAGTTGAACATTTTTCTGAATCTAAATATTTCTAATTGTTCTGAAAATTTCTGATTTTCATTGTCAACTTCTCTGATAAACTATGAACTTTGGTAGTATTTTAAGTCTGATTCTCTTTTACATTTAGAAACTATTTCCGAAAAAGTCAAATTTTCGCAGAATTTCTCATACAAAGTACACATAAAAGATTTCTCCTAAGAATATTGAGGGAGAGTGTGAGTTTTTAAATGAAATTCTCCGCATAGTTGACCGGTAAAATTACCGACATATTATCTGAGAAAATTGAAGGTTTTAAAAAAATTAATCGTATTTTGTCTGAAGAAGTCTATTGTAGGTTCGAGTAATAAAATGAGTAGATCTTAGAGAGAACTTATAAGTTCTCCGAAATTCTCTAAATACACCTTATCTGACAAAAGCAATATTTGTCAGAAAATAAATCGTACTTTCTTTGATAGATTTTATCGTACTTTCGAGTAACAGAGTTATTAAGTCTTAGAGAAAACTTGTTATAAGTTGTCTTAAATTCTCAAAACACATATTCGAGAAAATCGGAGTTTTCAGAAAATAAATAATATTTTCTCTGAAAAAGTCTACTGCTGTGACGAGTGACAAAATGAACAGATTTTAAAAGGGAACTCGTAACTTCTTTGAAATTTTCTGAGCCATCATGATCCGGGAAAATCATAGCATTTTCGAAAAATAAAAAGTATTTTCTCTGAAAACGTCTTCTCTTGACACGAGTAATAGAACAGTAAATCTTAGAGACATTGCGTATTTTCTCTTAACGTACTTTATCAGAAAAAATCAGAAGTATTCTGATTTTTCATTTTTTCATTTTACGTTTTTTCGGAAAATATTTTAAACTTCTCTGATATATTGTGACTGCTGGAGGTTGTGCGGAGAAGTGGCAGAGATATTTAACATATAGCAGAGCAAATCAGAGAAAAATCACAAAAAATTGATGGAAATCGCTGAAACAGTCCGCTTAAAGTTTTTTAAACAAATTGTCAAAGAAATATTTTCACCAGGGAAGAAGAAGAGGAACGAGAGGTTCCTCCTTTCTTCCTCTCTTCCTCTCTTCCCGAGTACCGAGAACCTCCCTGGGATCCCATTTGCCTGGAATGCTGGGACCGCCTCGACGAGTGTCGCTGCCGCAGCATCAACCTTCAATAAAAAGATCTTTTTCACAACGACGAGCTAAAGTACATAACATATAATTTCAGAATAGGTTGGAATTGCGTCAAAGAGCCAAAAGTTATAAGTTGTTATAAGTTTGTTTCTTAATTTTTCCAGATTTCTTCAGAAGGTTCAATTCGACATAAAAAAAAATCAAATTCAAAATTAAAATTAAATTAAAATTAATGATACTGTATTTGTGACATCAGCGATTCAGAGGAGGAAAAAAAAAAAAGAATTTTGACAAATTTATTGCGGCGTTAAGGGGGTGTTCAAGCTGTTTTTTTGTTAATAAACAACTGTTATTAAAACTATTATTATTATTATTGCTTATTATTATATTATATTATTAATTATTGCTACTGTTAATAACAATTGGATTGTTATTAACAGTAGCAATTGTTAAGCGCAATTGTTTATTAACAAAATAAGTTATTGTTTTTTCACGTTGGATATTCTTTTTCGTATAATTTGGTTGATTTTGAGTCGAAAATATTCATATTTTTTCTGAAAATGAAAATCGAATGGTTTTGGCCTATTTGTAACTTTCAACAATTTATTGCTCCAAATCAATATAGGTCATAGAGTAAAGTTTCACAGAACCTTTTCGACTTAAAACTGAACACAGTATACGAAAAAAAAATATCCGAAGTGAAAAAAATTAAAACTTATTTTGTTACTAAACTATTGCGTTTAGCAATTAAACGACCGGGATTTCTGCAAAACACCTTATATATTCGTGATAGGGAGGTAAAAATCTATTGAATCCAACAAAGTTGTTTCGGCGACTTGGGATTGCATACAGAATCACGTCTGGCGTCCGGACTAACATATATGACGCTGAATCTAGCAGCCAAAGCTGGCGTCCGAATGCTGCCAGCGCGTAGTAGCTTTTGCGACAATTTGTAATGTTCAATTTTCTTTATTTCCCGGAAGATTTTGACCGAAATTCGGGTGCACGCTGAATCATTTATGTTATTGATACAGTCCTATAACATTTGAAGCATGCCCGTCGTACCGTAACGACGAGTAGTGAAAAGGCCCGTACAAGTCCCACAGAAGCACGAGTCGAAGGTGAATGCTTTCAGTGTGAATGATTGATTATTCTGGTGACGCATTCGTCACCTCACTAACTTAAATAACTCAACCTAGCGTCGGGCGCGAAGCGCCCGATCGCTAGTAGTAATAATAATGATGTAATTCGAGTTGACATGAAGGTATCGATCTCAAATTTGACATGCGTATGGATCAGCACCGTACAATGTTTCGTATTAAATTTGGCAAAAATTGATCCAACCGTTTAAATTTTATGAGATTTTGCTAATTTAAAATAATTTTTTTTTACGTTTAATACGAGTTTTTGAATGAAATATCACGCAAAGAGAAAAATGAGTAATATTTATGGAATCAGTGGGGGAAGAATACATTAAAAATTGCTTTACAATCACGAAATCCGCAAATTTCGGTTTGCGATTTCCTATAATAAACTCTGGTATAGATTTTGACGGTTTTAATTTGATGAGATGTAGACATTTTTTTTATCTTACGAAAAAAAGGTGCAAAGTAGTTTGCACATGGTTTTTTATACTGAACTCAAAAATATAATTAAAAAGAGTTGAAAATTGTATGTTATCTATAGCTTCCTCTATGAGGAAGCCAAAATCGAAGAACGAAATTTATCAGAGAGGATGTTATGTGCAAAACCGTAAAACATGAGGAAGTAATTGTGTAAATCACTTTGCACGCTTTTTTTTATTATAAGTCGATTTTAAACGGAGCTTAGCTATCAAACCGGGATGTTAACCATCCAAGCAAAAATATGCGATCACTCTACACACTTGACAGTATATTCTGGAATTTTTAAAGAAAAATTAGACATGACGTATTGGCTGAAAAAAATATTTTCCTTTATAGTTCATAGAAATAGACGTTTATCGCATTCAAAAAAATCTACAAAATATTATTTTCACCAGTCCATTTGAAACTGTAACATTCATATCCCAAACGTTTTTTCGTACGACTAATAGTTTTTAAGATATAGGGGGTTTTTTAAGATTGTCAATTTTTTCAATATCTCAAAAAAATACAATCCAAAAATTCTGAAAAAATGACAAAAACTACTTGTATATAATCATGAATTGAATAGCTCCAATTTTACTCACAAATTCGACGCGAGTTTATGGATTAAAATTATGCACCTTTGATGCCTTGAAAACAACTAAAGAGATTTATACAGTATTCAGCATTTTCGGCAATTTTTTTTCCCTCATCGCGCCGGCGCCCCCGGCAGCTCGGCGCCCCTAGGCAATGGCCTGCTTTGCCTGTGCCTAAATCCAGCACTGGGCGGACATTTCTTGTCGACGAGCTGTTCTTTCCTCTTTACTGTCCAAAGAGTTTCGCCGTTCCGCGGTTGCGATGGGCTCCGCCTTGTACTTCGCAGCGAAATCAGCCGCTATCGGTCCTATGGTGCAACCCATTGCCTCCATGATTTTAAGAATAGCGTCGTATCCTTCATTAAAGGGGCAAGTTGCACAATATGTAGCAATTTCCACAGTTTGTTTTCCGCAGAAAATGTGTTTTGGAACGAGTTGCCACACTCAATGATTGAAACTTTCATTGTTATTCTGCGTGTTGGCGCGCTTTTGACGTGTAAAACGCATTCCTTTTTTTACGATAAAATCGTCACCATAAGGTTTAGCTTCTAACAACATTTTAAAAGTCTTTGTGTCGCCGTCCCCTATATAAAACCCGTATTTTGCACTATGTACTTCCTCAGATCGTTTGAAAATTTCGACGATACTGTCAACTTCCATTTTTCTCGCGCTGCCTTCGTGGTTGACGTTACAATCCGATCCGTGCGTCGCAAACCGTATCTCGTACTCGACAGTGTTCTCTTTTCCTTTCCAAAACAAACAAGCTTTGCAAAAGGTTGATTTCACTTCAACGTCTAGAATTTTATTCGTGTATTTTCCGATCACAGATACAATACCTATGCCCGAAGTAAAACCGCGCTTCGACAAAGATCCGTCACCAGACACTGTTAGCACATTCGCGCGATTTTCGGCTTCCAAAGTTTTTTCCTTCTCTTCGTCGACTGCTTTGTGGATGACGGCCTCGTATATTGTTTTCACAACAATGTGCAGCATTTTTAGTATGCTATAATACGTGGTGCTATTGAAAGTGGAAGTCAGATCCATCAAAGCGACAAAATTTCGAATTCCATGTATGCCGATGCCGAGCATTCGCATAACGAAACAGACACGGTGGTTTATTTCGTACGCCTTGTTTATTAGTGGACAAGAATTGATCTCGGCCGGATCCTAACACGAACACTCAAGACAAATCTTGAAGCCTAAATCGACTTTTATAAAATTTGATGTCGCTGTTGCACTTTTTACACTTCAATAACTCTTGCAGAGCGCCGAACACCAAGACAAATTCTACCGAAACATAACCGAATGTTTGGTCGATTTTTACATTGAACTCCGAACTCTTCCTCGATATTTTCGCCGCCGATGTGCTTGCAAACGTTGTATCACTCTCGATAACATGCCGATTCGTACCTTTAAATCCTCCGGAATGTTTCCTTTTTCTTTCGTATCGCGGATGTGTGCTCCTTGAGCGTTTTCTATCTTGAGACGGAGGTTTTTTCGGTGTCTCTCTCGGAGGTCCATCCATAGAGAATACCGAAAATAAAGTGAAATGCTTGGCTTCCGAAGCATAGAACGAACCAGTTCTATACCTTCAACGAATTTAAAGAACTGAATACCGATAGAAGGTCACGCACAGGTAGGAGCACAATAAAACGATAACGGTTGAACGACCGGACAGACGCGGCAGATGTGACGCTCCGTTCCCTTTCTCTAAGAAATGCTGTAGTGACGAAAATAATTCGAATTTCGATTTAAAAATTTAACAGCATTTTTGTAACCGTGTATACTATCTGATAATTTAAAAAAAAACGATTTTTTGAAAATTTCACACTGAGATGATCCCTTAATAAATCCCGCCAAACCGTTACATCGCCGGTCACGAGCTCCGATTATGAGGCCTACAAGGAAACCGGAAATAGCCAGCATACAACTCTTGAAAAGTCGGGTAATAAGAGTTAGTATCGACTTGACACATTTTATGGACGCAATATACACTGTATTCCACACCAAATCGACTTGGGTCTTCACACCTTGGATTTGGCCAGTGATTTTTATGATTGAACTAACTGTGAAACGCATTTCGATATTTTTTTTCCATTTTTTCAGATTGCTTACAATCATTTCTAATAAAAAATTATTGACCGCTACAACTTAAAAATCTGAAAAAAATTGTGAACAATCATGTCACATATACGAATTTTTAAGACTTGAGCCGGCGTGGGCCGATGTCAACGTCTATTTTTTTGGACAGTATCAAAAAATTAAATGAAAATATCAGTCAATTATGTTGTATCCTTTGACCATTTTTATAACTAACACTGGGTTTTTGAGAATTTTTTCAGATTTTTTAATTGTGGTGATCCATAAATTCCGTTTTTTAATTACAAATAATTATAAGCAATCTGAAAAGATCTAAAAACATATCTGAGTCCTTTTGAGAGTTAGTTCAATCATCAGAATCGCGGGCCAAATCCAAGATATGAAGGGTCATACTGAGGTGAATTGGGTATGGAATGTATCACGTATAAAAAATACATAAAAAGTACATGTAGATATTTTTGCTATACATCGACTGTCTAGTGGTAAAAGGGCGAACAGGCTATGAGTGTACATAGCCGATATACCCTTATGGTATTAGAAAATCCACATGACTTATCGATGTTTTGGACTATTTTTAATTGTGATACTAATATAATGGTTTGTTAAACATTTATACAGAGCATCGGCTATGAGGAAATCAAATTCCGATTTTACTGTCGCTGGCCAGTTTACGCATCATCCTTAATGTCTATTGTCCTTTGATCGCTTCACTAACAATTTCCTTTTTCCCTGTATAAACGTAACGGCCCCAGCCTAATGATTTCACTTTTAACCTTTTATTATCTATTCGAGCGTATCGACAGAGCGTTTCCGTTCGATACGCTCCTCAAAGAAGCCCTTAAGGCTATCGCGTATCCGGACCGCCGCGAGCGGCCACTTATCTAATAGACTAAACACTCTGCAACTCTTTATTCCTTTGTAACAGCGAGCGCGAAGCCCTCAGCTTCGCGCCCGCTTCAAGCATTTCCGCTCCGACGACCGACCAGTGCGGTACACCTCCGAATTATACCTCCGTCTAATTACACTCTCCGCTACGACTAATAAACTTATACTATTTTCCGACTCGACTGTACTTATTACGCAGTGCCAAACCCATCGGCCGTCCGTCACAATAAATATACTCCCTTGAACACAAAAATCATCAGAGACCACAGCACGAAGAACAGAAACACGGGAACTGTTGAAGATACCGGAGTATAAGTCTCGCGGGATGTCCCTATGGAAAAGAAAGAGTCATGAGAAGGAGAGTAAAGATGCCATGAATGCGACGCGAGTAGAGGACGGTAGCATAAATTCAATGAATACAAGCTTGCTGGATTCATCGAGTCGTGGTTAGTATAAAATTACAAATTCAACGATACTCATACTTAAATTCTCAGAAACAATAATAGGAGATTATCATCTATTTTACATTGAAACGATTGATGGTATGATAAACAATTATCGTTGATAAACAATACGCAAATAATACTCTATTTAACGTAATTCATTTAGATAAGGGAAAGGACTTCGAGGATGATGACTCACTCAACCAGAGGCAAGAAAGGAAATGCGATGAATTAGGAGGGAATGCAAACCAAGGCAAAAGGAATGCAGCAAAAGTATATAAGACAATTATGCCTAATGATACAACTTTATTTTGACTAGTTATAATGACAGTTGGTACAACTTGTACTTAAATGTTAAATGGTGTGAACTAGAATATAAAGCTTTGGATATTTCTTTTTTATTAATAGTACATACACTAGTATTTTTTATGTATTCAGTGACTGGTCTGCTCCGCGCGAAATAAAAACTTAGCAAACGCGCGGTTAATCCGACCCCGTCTGATCAGGATACTACTGTACTAAGAAGATAATTAAATCGGTAGAGACGACTGTATGCAGTTTTATTACATTTTTGATGCTAGCGTTTATTCATGAGTTTACTTGATTGAACGAACAGGTACAATAGTCGTTGGTGAATTGTCCGCACCAATATTGACGAGAATTCTTGAAATGCTGAATGAAATCAAGAAATGTCTCGACAAGTACGATGGGGCCTTCTCCAAAATGCCTTCGACATCATCATCGAACCGTAACAAAGGTTAGGACACTAGTGAATGTAGTAACTACTTAATATTATCAGTAGGGTGAACTTGGCAGTGATGAAATACTCGCCAATGAAGGATGAAAACGCACGGTTTCTAGCCGTTTATAAAAAAAAAAAAATCCAATGAAGAAAATACATGGAAATATGCGCTCCTGAATTTATATTTTTTCTTTTTGCACTTTCGATTTTTACTTAAGATATCCAAGTGATACCTCTTTATCTAGCTTTTTCAATCCGTCATATCCATCATTTTATGTATCCCTTGCTGTAGATCTCGATAGGCTCTTTGGTTTTTTCGCGATGCCACCGGAAAGGAAAGAAATCGCTGTTTAAAAATACTAGAATTCACTAATTTTTTGCAATTTTGGCTATAAAAATGCACGAAAAACTTTTTCCTTAGTTGTCCTTCTGGGAATGTAATTCCATGTATTTTTTTACGCTGATCATGAATCTGATAGTTTTTTATTCATAGATGAATATTTAATACAGAAAAATGCGTCTCAGAAAAGAGAGAAAATTGAACGACATTCAAAAAATTCGAAATTACACAAAATTTGAATGGCTCGATCGATTCTCCCCAAAATCCCAAATTTTATAGGGATCATCGGGCGATTATACTCCATCTGTGTACGACTTTTTACGCATGTAGCTAAAAAATTGTGGGAGTTAGAGCGCGCACAGACATTTTCGAAGAAATTAAAAATGGCGTACAAAAAACAACTGAAAATGTTTGGATAAAATTTTGCAGAAACATTGACTATTAACCACACATGCCGCGTGCAAAATTTAAGCTTGATCCGTCGAGGCATTCTCGAGTTGTAGTGATTTGAATTTTTTGCGTCTGAGTCACAGACGGGGACGAGGACGAGGACGGGGACGGGGACGGGGACGGGGACGGGGACGGGGACGGGGACGGGGACGGGGACGGGGACGGGGACGGGGACGGGGACGGGGACGGGGACGGGGACGGGGACGGGGACGGGGACGGGGACGGGGACGGGGACGGGGACGGGTTCGGACATTTTTTCTAAATATGATTTTTCGATGTTTTGGAACATTCTGAATACGTTTTCATTAAAATCTCGACAAATTTTGTTTCACCATAACAACGCTTCCTCTATGAGGAACCAAAATTGACATTTAATTCTCGTCAAAGGCCAAAAATGCGTCTGCTCGAATAAAGGAGTCGTGGTCGTGTCTCGACAACTGTTTCACCTACGGTAAATGTATTTGTCTTGAGACGTTACCGCGTCTCAACGACGCACCAGCGAGGGGCACCTGGACTCCCGCGAGACGGCCATGCACAAGCGTCCGAGGATCTGCCCCACGTACGCTCCTCGCTGCGCGAAGTGGGGACGCCGACCGCCGGGCATATAATACCGTGTGTGGCTCTAGAAAATCACTCTTTCTGAACGGCGACGCCGAAGAGGTACTTTCCCCCCCCCCCTTATCCCAAAAGAGTTCGAGTAGTTTGCGGTGATGGAAGGATATCCCGTATACTATTCTTGGGAGACCGCTAATAACCGACGGTGAGACCGGCGTTTCAATATACCAGTAGGTCCGGACAGTAAACTGTAGACTGGTAGTTTATATCGTCAGTGCCGTCAGACTAAAATATTAATGACAGAGTATTAATGACTGAATAACAAAATATAATTAGAGACAAAAAACAATGATAATAATGGTAAAAATAAAAACCTCTCGTTTAGGACAATGAGATTGTAACATAGATATTGGCAAATATGTATTGAAAAAATACGGCAAAAAAAAAAAAGATTAAAAGAGAAACAAAACTGGACGGATAGAAACTCGGTGGAAAAACTTGTTGGCTCAAACGCGTCATTCTGAGTCGCCGATGTTAGAGTTGGTTTACCTAATGCCTTTACGATCGTATATTCATAGCGCTTTTTCGTAGTTAAATTAAATTTGTTTACGTAGTTAAACGTAAATGCAGTATATTCCCATTGCTGATGGTACAACAATTAGATCATTCGTCGAAATATTGTTACGAAAGCTGCAGTAATAGACGGTGGCTGGCTGGCTCACATCGATTTCCATTTTTTTTTTTTTTTTTTTTTTTTTACTGGAGTTGCTGGCCAAATTCAGCCCGATTGATAATCGACGTCGCGGTTGACTATTTAATGTTGATTTATTTATCTCGCATAGCCAACTCGGCTACAGAATGCCCTTCTATGAAAGGAAAGCTTCGGTTTACACTTGGCCAACTGCTCGAATCGTTTATTACCGCACAACCGGGTAGAGGGACGTGTCGTGTAGAACTTCGGTGACTTACAGATGTAAATATTTATTCGATTCAGTACAAAAGCTTTTATTTTAACAACTCGTGAATATCAGTTGGTGACGGTTCAGATCGTCATCCATCGCGTGCGGAGCAGTGTGAATATCATGCCATATATAGGCCATAGCTTGACGCGCATGCGCCTATAATTTGGCCAGGCTGGTATAAGTTTGCTTTCAAACTTATGAAAACGGGTACATTGTGATGTCGCGAGAGATTTTAATTGTCTTTTCAATACGGGGAGACGTCAATTCTGTTACAGAAAGCGGTTATAAGACGGGAAAGACTCCGTAAACACTTCGTCGAACTGTTTAAGACGCTTTATTATAAGTACATAAATTGGGAGCGTAACAGTGTCGCGCGAAGTTTCGGTGACTTACTGACTAACTAGCCGAGGTAGACGGTAGTACTTACAGATCTATCCCGTGGAAAAGTGTAAGTAGTGGGGAAAGAATTTGGGAGTCGGAAAAGAATGGAAAAGGTATATGTTTCTGATTCCTGGAAGGTAGTCGGTGCTGAGAAAAAGGAATGTCATGTTTGAGTCTCGGATTGTATAATTTATGGAAGAACTCCGGTAGATAAGGAATAGGCGTTCGGGACCATCTAAAAAAGACGGGATCAGTGTTGCCGCGCTCGGCGATTGATCCGTACCAGCAATGGCTTCCAAAACGTACCACTGTGGGTAAAAAAGTACCAAAGTCGACATAACTAAATGAAATGATAAAATAATCATATTTATTAGTAGCGCTATATTTAAGTTGATCTATTTTTCGATTTTCAGGTATGATAGGAACGATAAATTACTTTTCTGCCGAGAAAACTATTAGTTCTGTACTCAATACGAAATTCCCTATCGGTCCATTAGCTTTTTATCCTTAACGACTTGCTGGTGTGAGTTTCCGAACGCGAACAGTCTAATGCTTTTCATTGGACTACAGTTGACAAATCAGAATTGAACATTCAAGTAACCCGACGAAACGGAAATCGCTCCCAACTATTTTACACTAATATCGTTTAGAGTGATTTTGGGGAGACTAAGGATGTTAGTTATTCCAAAGTGACATTGCAAAATTAGACATTACAAAAAGATTGAGTTCTCATCGTTTAATTAGGGATATAATACGATATTAAATAAGCGAATGAAGAGATATACAGGGAAAACATTTAGACGCATTCACAAGAAGGGCTATATTTCTTTTTATTATATTATGTGATGTAATAATCTTCAAAAACATTAACATTTTATCATTCAATAACATGAAAAGGAATAAAAACTACAAATAGTTAAGTACGACAGTTTAAATATAAATATTTGCCCATTGCTTTATGACTATTGTCTAGTACGGTTTGCACCCTACTTTCTACTTCGACTCATTCGCCGTCCTCTGAATCTAAATCCCTCGCGCTTTTGGTGAGTAACTTACTCGCTGGACTCCACTCATAACAGGCTTCTGAGTGAAGCAGTTCTTTTGATAACAATAAAGCGTTACATGTCGTGACTTTTAGTTTGTTGCGAGTTTTGGTTTTCATCAGGTTCAATTGGGAGAAAATTCGTTCCGCTGCCGCGCTGCTGTGTGGTAGGCATGCAAGAGCTTTGATACATTTATGTAATGTCGGAAACATTAAGCTACCCGCCTGATTCTTGATTACACCGATTCGATTAATAAATTCTACCAAGGTTACGTTGTCGATATCGTTTTTCAATTCCGTTACCTCTGATAGCAGCCGCCATTCCGAATTTAAATCTTCCATCGACTCTTCGCATACCAGATTTGGGAAGTGAAGAGCCAACGGAATTATCGACGCAACGTCACCGGAAGTAGCTACCTTCGGGTTCAACACCGACAGTGACGATAAAACCGGATCATCGAATTTGATTCTACGTCTGATCTCTCTGCATAATTCGACGTAAAATTCGAGAACTCGGAGTCTGAACGCTCGAACATCAACGGGAGGTACATTCGAAGTACTTAGAACTGCTTCTACTCTTGCTTCACAGTAAAGTTGCTCTGTCGCCTTATATTCTCGTATGTTCCCCGGATCTATCGACTGAGTCGACGTTTTAGCGAGGTATTCTGGCTTCAGATAATTTTTCAATATTGTGCGATAAACCTCAGTTACTCTATCGAGCAGAGAGTACAACAGAGATTCCCGGCTTTGGAATTCAAGGTTTAAACGCGTCACTGAACCCAGAATGTAGTGAAGAAAACAAAAATAGACCTTGTAGACGGGATTTTTGAGAGCGTTCAGAATGGTACCGGCAGCCTGTAAGTTATCTTCAGCTACAGCCTTCTCGAAATAAAGAATCAGTGCCGGCCACTGTTCCAAAATGCGATTTACAACTGCCTGCAAGGATAACCACCTAGTCTGACTCGGTCGTAGAAGCCGGTGTGGCGCCAAATTTGCGATCTCTTGGCAGCCCGCAAATTCTCCGAGGCGCTTTGTACTGTGCGAGAAGTACGAATATATATCTCGTGCGAGGTCTTCGATCGTTCTCGGCAACTTAAGACAAGCGGCAGAAGCGCAAAGGTGAAAGGAGTGACAGACACATCCCATAACAAATAGATGAGGCAAGGATTCTCTGAATTTAGCTTGCACTCCGTTCAAGTTTCCCATCATTACGGATGCATTATCTGCTGCAAACCCGATCATATTTTCGAAAGAAATCTTATGCAGTGTCAAAAACTCGATAATACAAGCATGCAATGCAGCAGCTGTACAGCACGGTACTTCCACAAGACCTACACATCGATCTCTTATCTCCTTAATCTCATCATCGAAATAGCGAGCCACAATAGCCAAGCATTTACTAGTACTAACATCCGTCGTCTCGTCTATGATCAATGAAAACTTAGCCGTCTGTAGCTTGAGCGCTGCTTCTTTCAAACTTTCAGGTTCCAAAACATCTACGATTAGTCCTCGTCCTTTCGTGCGACCGCACGTGATTTGTCTCGCGATTTCGGAATCCGGACAAACGGACTTCAAAAGCTTTGGCAAATGTTCCAGCAACCGAAAAGACAAATTATGCTCGGCGATGAACATTGCCAACTTCAACGCTGAACTTTTAGCTTCCGTAGCTGCTTTTGATTGCGCATTATATTTTGGCAAATTATCTATCGCGACGGTATGAAAGGCAGCTGCCATTCGTTTTACATGAAAATCTGTTTGTTCGTGTCGCTGAAGATGGAAGTTTCCTCCTTCCAAAGACTTCTGACAGACCTGACAAAATGGCTTATTATTTTTACTTGTGATCCAAGGATACGTTTTTCCCCATACTTCACGAAACAAGCGCTTGGCCTTTTTTATTTTTCGGCTTTGTTCTTTTTTCTTGTGGCTTCTTTTTTTCGGAAACGATGGTCCCTCAGTGTCGGAAGGATCCGAAGTTGATGGGATATCTTTGGGATCCTTTTCGTCGATCAAGTCATCGTCAACGGTGTCACTATCATCGGATTCTAATACCGATGCTTTGCGCTTAGCAGGGCTAGAAAAAAAAATTTAATATATATTTTTCGAGATGTCTATTACGATATTTCATTTAATTTATTTTACTGTATATCATTTACCGTTGTTTGCCAATTATCAGATTACATGGCTGACTCGGATCTGAAGTATTTCTCGACGAAGACGAGCTTGGACTCGTCGTTGGCGTTGTCGTCGTCGTCGTTGTCGGCGCTGCGGCATGTTGACGAGAGTCCGAGTCCTGCGAGGCTCGGCTACTCGTGCTCGATGTACTTGGCTGAGACTCGATCTCACCGATTTTTCGACGTATTATAAATCTATATAATCAACAACCCTTATTTATTCTTATCTATCGACTGCTGTAAAACTACAGGTACGTACGGTGATCTAAAAATGTAAAAGAAGCTAACGCTATTTTGACGTAGGAGAAATCCTATGAAAGTTCGACAGATAGCTCCTTAAAATATAAGCAAACTTAAGAATTCTAGTTGTTAAAAGTCTGTTTTTCGTTACTTACCGGTCCATGCTTAAGATAAGAGCTATAATGTCTCATATAAAATAAGCATCGGATCTCGAAATTCGGGACAAAGGACTTTGAAGAACGTACGTTATTTTCACACCACGCTTACCACACGAATTCGTCTACGATCAATGGCTACCAACTTACTATTGCTAGTGACTTCGCCTAGATATCCTCCGATATATCGAGTAACTTGCAGGTACTGCCCCCTGCCGCAAACGATTACAACTATTACTAGTAGAGTCGACAGTCGAAAAGTGAATAAATAGATATACGAGCCTATATTCTGTCAGGTGCGATTAGTTGAGATGCAACTTAAGGCGAAGTGAAAGTCACGGGGCCATGAGTGCGAGATAGATAGTTAATGACCCAAAGTGACGGGGCCATGAGTGCGAGATAGATAGTTGCAATTTTCAAATTAACTTTATTCAATCGTCCTAATTTTTTTGAGAAAAAAATGAATTTGGGCCGGATGGGAATTTACCGTGTGCATCCGGCTCGAATTTGCTTTTTCCTAAAAAAATTAGCACCCTTGAGAAAAGTTCTTTACAGTTTTTATTACCAAACGCGATATTTCATTTCCCCTTAACCTTAGCTTAAGTTGGCCCTAAAAATAGATGTATACGTTTATTACATATTCTGGCGCGTCAGCTCCCTCAGATCAACATAACCTCAAAATGTTTTTATTTAAAGTTTCTTCATAACGGTTTTATAAAATGAAAAACGAAATGTGGGGCTCACTGCATATATGATTAACGTAATGAGCCCCGCAATTCATTTTTCATTTCATAGAATCATTTCGGAGAAAAATGGATTCAATATTTTAACTCCGTCTCTCTCGCATTCATACGTGTGTAGCCTCCCCTTAAATACAGAGGTGAAGTCGATTTGTCGATAGTTCGTTAATGTAACTTTTGCTATCTCTATCAATCCAAGAATTAAAATGAGATATGCAATATTAAAGTCATATGAGAAATCAACATATCCTAAACATTTTCTCGAACAATTTCTCAATTGGAACAATTAATTTATCAATTGGATGGTTATAAATGTATGATTCAATGAAGTTGTTTCCAGAGGTACTAAGAGTTTATCTCAGTATATCTTGGATTTGTCTGGATTTATTATATATGCACGCTTGAATTACGAGTCATTAGAATGACGGCAGTGCTATAAAAATTGAAAAAGTACCACGCGTACCAAAAAGTACCAACATTTTCACCGTCGTACCAGCGTACCATGGCATGGCGAAATGTACCACAAATGGTACAATTGTACCAACGCGGCAACACTGGACGGGATGTATGGCGGTGCGATGAGCACTGGTGGTAAGTCGAGAGATCCCGGCGGCAGCTGCAGTTACACGATGGTCGCATGAAAAAGAAAATGAAAGGTGGAATAGAGGACTGTAGAGAGGATCATTATTACAACCCTTACGTTCTTATTCTTTGAATTACAATGGAACGTCGTATATCTAGTTTTAAGCAAATATTATGATCAATAAATGTTCGACGACCCAGCAGAGGCGCACAGGATCATGAACAGGCAACCGAATCAGTTCTTCTTACCGAGCGTTGCGCTGTTTGTTTGAGAATCAGCGCGGTAACGTGCGCTAGCTCGAGCGGCCGCTGCTCGGCAGCACCTCCCGGCTGAGGCCAGCGAGGCCGACGCACGCGCACTGGCTCTCAACCTAGACGGTACGGCTTACGTGCCGTGTGCAACAGGTATCGCGCTCATTTACGGCAAATGGCTGACACGGGTCACCACGCGCTCGGGTAGATCGCCGTTTACAATCGGTTTTCTCATGGTAAAAGCTCAACGGTTCTGCTCAATCTGGGTACATCTCATCACCGGCGACGTATCTTCGATTTCGGGATAACGGTCCAGCTCACACGGAGCATAACGGGAGTGTTTTGCTCGGTTACGCGACACGCGTATTCTCACCGGAAAGGCTCACGTCCTCAACGGCTACCTCGTGACGATACAGCGTCGCGGGTAGATTTCTCACTCGGGAGATCAAGCGATTCTTATATAATCTAATTGGCTCATCAGAGTGTGCTCACACTGGACTGCTCATAGAAATCATTGTTAATCGGTACCGCTCATTTTTGGTATCGCTTAATCGGTCTACTCATAGCACAGTGTTTTTTCGCGCGCTTTTTACCATCGTTGTAAGTAGATATACAAGGCTGGTTGTAAGCCAGGGGATCTACCCCGACATTTACCGACACTTTTTAGCCCAGACCCGAGCCACTTAGCTCAGACTCGAACCACTTGGAGGCGGGCGGGTGGGTGGGTGGTTATGGGGGTTGGTGATTGTGGGTGAGTGGGTGGGTGGGAGGGGGTATGGGTGTGGGGGGTGGGTTGGTTGACATTTTTTCTTTGCATTAATCGGCGAACAATGCGGATGGCGAGGAGGTGGGAGGTGGGTGGTGGGTGGATGTGGGTGGCGAGGAGGTGGGTGGTGGGTGAATGGTAGAAAAAAAAACGAAAAAAAATGCGTGTGAATCGAAGAGAGGCATGCAGTGGGTGGCGAGAAGGTGGGCGGTGGGTGGTAGGTGGCGGGGGTGGTTGAAATTTTTTTTTATTTTGTATTGTTACGCAAGTCGGCAAGCGACGTTGCAGTGGGTGGTGGGTGGGTGGTGGCGAGGGGGGGGGGGGGTGGTCGGTCGGTTGAATTTTTATTTTTCTCTGAATGTATCGCTTGGTCACCCTCCAAGAGCTGTCAATTATCACCTATAATATAAACAGTAATAAATAAACACACCCGCGTTGAACTCGAATTTTCGTCAAGCGGTTATTTAGACGTTTATATATACATACACTTCAAATATCTTGGGCCACTTGTCACTCTTGGAATTTATTACTGCGATAAACATTTATCGCAACAAATCCCGGCATTGAATCTATACATTCATACCTAATGAATAGACAATGCGTCAGACCCTTCGCCTCAAATGAACAAACATCGTCCCATTGAATATCGAACGCTGCGTATTTTATTAGTCTATTAGTCGATATTAGTCTAGCAGCACATATCATCGAACTCTTAACCGACATGTATCAGCCGGACCCCTCAATGCTGCTCAAGAGCTACATGTCCTTCAAGCGCGAGAAACTAAGGTGTATGTCTGCCTTTCTCACACATATGTTTACGTTACTTCTCGATATATCGGGTAGGTGTGCGAGAATAGTATCAAGCATGAATGAGGGTGTTTTAAAAAATATTTTTACGCCTCTCTGATACCAAGTCCATCGCGATTGGTTCTTAAGATTCTTGGAGAGGGTTGAAACATGACATCTTCGACTTTACCAATTAGTCGTTCAGTCCACAATCATTCCGTCGTACTGTTCGCATCGGAAATAATTTGAGTTGTGATTTTTTCTCATGTGTACCGTGCTGCGTATTACCTGTGAACCAAAATGGATAAACATAAGTGTAAAAAACTTATTGGCATTATGAAGAGAGCATATTCTCTTCTAAACGATAAATCGCCACCTACCGAATGACAGTTGTGGATACGGTATGGCAAAAAAATGTGACATTGCTGAACAAAGTATTACGTAAACGTGATGCACTGACGATTTACGATAAATTTCGAATTCAGGCAACAATAGCAAAATTAATTTCGTTGACCCGAAAATTCGAAAAAAGTGGTTCTGGTGTCAGTGGCGGTGGTGATGATGGTGGTGGAGATGTATCCAAAGTTGAATGGACGGATGTAGAGACGGCATTTAAAAGTCGTATAAGAACGGGGATTGTGAGCAACGTTAGTCACCAAGATGTCGGTAATTTTCTGGATGACGCGCAGAAATTAATCCTTCCACGATTAACGAGAACATAACGTAAATACGGTAATTTAAAAGTGAACGTGATTCTGCTCTGCAAGTTTCGTTTGACGAAAATTGACAACATCGTGGAAGAGGAAAAATCATTTAACACGAAAAATGGAGCGATTTTTCCAAGCACAAATATCCGTGAGTGGCTTGAAGAGCATGTGAAGAATCAATTACTTCCTCAAATCGAAGAATTCGAGGGGAAGGGATCCGGATGGTCGCTGATTGAAATTATCAATCTTTCCGTCAACATGAACAAGTACGTGCCATTGCGTGGAGGATTATCAACGTACGTCAGCGTACCTGAAGATATCAAGAAGAAGCGCGCGGTCGTGAATATTATGAACAACGATCCGTATTGCTTCCTCTGGTCAGTAACAGCGGCCCTATCACCTCCAACTGCAAACAGCGAGCGGCAAAAATCTTATCGACCATTCAGCGAATTATTATCGTACGAGAGAATTGAATTCCCGATGGCTGTAAAAAATGTGCCACGGTTTGAAACAATGAATAATTTAACTATTAACGTCTATGCTATAGCGAGTCATAGTAAAAAAAATCGAAGCGAGATCGAGCCGATATATTTAAGTAAGCAGAAGTCGCGGCGAAAGACTATTCATCTACTAATATTAAACACCACGGATGAATGTGCGGATGATCACAAAGTGATACATCACTTTGCATTGATTAAAAATCTTTCGCGGTAGGTATCTGTGCAAATATCAAAGCATAATAAGGCAACTTTTCCTCGCGATAGATGTCTAAGTCATTTCTAGACTAAAAAATCGCTTAACAAACATACGATCGATTTCGCGTCTATTAATGAGTGTAAAGTCATTCTTCCGGAATCAGAACAATCCGTTTCGACATTTAAAAATTATAAAAATAAGGCAGCCATTCCATTCGCTATTTACGCTGATCTCGAATGCCTTCTGGAGCCAACGGATACGAAGGTTGGCAACGGCGCCGCTTATCAATTTCACATGCCTCACAGTATAGGCTATTATTTCCATTGCGATTATTCCAGTGCAATATCCGAGTACAAATCATTTCGCGGCGAAGATTGCATCGAATCGTTTATGAATGAACTAAAAAAAGTTGCAAATGACGTAGACGCGCGCCTAAGACGAGTCTTGATAGTGGAAGAACTCGATGAAACTATGAAAGAAAACTTTAGGTCCGCGACGGTGTGTCATATTTGCGAGAAATCGTTCAGCCCCGAAAATATTAAAGTTCGAGATCATGGCCATTTTATAGGCACTTTCCCGGGGAGCTGCTCATCAAAGCTGTAATTTGAATTACACAAAATCACATGTGATCCCTGTAATATTCCATAATTTATCCGGTTATGATTCACATTTTTTGATTAGAGCATTGGCTGATAAAAAATTCAAGGTTACAGTAGAACTATTGCCGATAAACAAAGAGAAATATATCTCATTCTCAAAGACTGTGAGCGGAACTAAGGTTCAATTCAGATTCTTAGACTCGTTTAGATTCATGCCGAGTAGTCTCGATAAATTAACGTCGTATTTGCCTGATGCGGAGAAAAAAATAACACGAGCGCACTGCAGTACGTCTGCTGAGTTCCACTTGCTAACGAGAAAGGGCATTTTTCCATATGACTTTGTCGATGAATGGGAAAAACTCGATGAGACAGAATTGCCGTCGAGGGAAAACTTTTTTTCTCTATTAAATGGCGAGGAAATTAGCGAGGATGATTACATCCATGCGCAAAAAGTGTGGCAAGAGTTCAATATTCAAACTCTCGGTGAATATTCAGACATATATTTGAAAACGGACGTATTGCTTTTGGCCGATATTTTTGAAAATTTCCGTCGTAACTGCTTCACCACGTACAACTTAGATCCGCTGCACTACTACACAACACCCGGCCTGGCATTTGATTGAGCTTGAGCTGTTCGTAGATGTAGATATGCTCTTGTTCATCGAGGAAGGCATTCGAGGTAGTGTAGCGCAATGTACAAATAGATATGCCAAAGCGAACAACCAATATATGGCTGAGGGTTATGATCCAGCCGCTGAGAAGTCATATATTATGTATTATGACGTAAACAATTTGTATGGCGCAGCTATGAATCAGCCATTGCCCAGCAGTTCTTTCGAGTGGGTGGAAAATCCGGAGGCCTTGGACATCGCGAATATTCGCGACGACTCGCTTACTGGTTACATGTTTGAAGTTGATTTAGATTACCCGAACGAACTGCACGCAACGCACAAAGACGTACCTCTATGTCCGGAACACTTAGTACCGTCAATTCAGGGATGTAACCAGCCGAAATTAATGACAACATTGTTTGGAAAGAAAAATTATGTCGTGCACTATCGCAATTTGAAACAGAGTTTGAGCTTGGGCTTAAAATTAACCAAAATTCGTGGAGCATTGAAATTTAAACAAACACCGTGGCTGAAAACGTATATCGAATTGAATACAGAATTGAGAAAACAATCGACCAACGAGTTTGAGAAAAAATTTTACAAACTTTTGAACAACGCAGTTTTCGTTAAAACAATGGAAAATCCTCGAAAGCACCGAGAGGTAAAACTAGTTACAAAGTGGAAAGGGCGGTATGGAGCGAGAGCGCTTATCGCGAGACCAACCTTTCATAGCTGCACTGTTTTCGATGAAGATATGGTTATCATCGAATTAAATAAATCGACAGTTAAATTCTTCAAACCGATATATGCAGGATTCACGATTCTCGATGTATCTAAAATATATATCTACGATTTTCATTACAATTATATGAAAAACGCATTCGGCGAAAAAGCAAAATTATTGTACACAGACACCGATAGTCTCATATATCACATCGCTGTTCCCGATAGATACGAGCAGATTAAATCTGATCTACACAAATTCGATACCTCCGATTCTCATCCAAATAATCCATATAACATGCCGCGAGAGAATAAGAAAGTTTTGGGGCTTATGAAGGACGAAAATAATGGGCAAATAATGACCGAATTCGTTGGTCTTCGAGCGAAATTATACTCTGTCACGGAAAATCCTACCTTTCCGGACTCTTCGGCCCCAACTCTCCGAAATCCGCCCTCCCTGCTGGGTATCACGACTTTGCTCGATGCCGAATCTCGGGGCTCGAACCCACGACGAGATTAAACAGTTCTCTAATGCCGATCGAACAAAGTCGTCCCCGCGTGGCCAGGTGGAAGCCACTATCTCGCACGCGATTGGCCGCCAAGTACCTCGGTACCACCACTTGGAAAGCGGCATATTTATTTGAAACTCGCGGCGAGTTACAGGGCGAGCGAGGGAGACGGGTAAGGCGAAGCCGGCGAGACTCCGACTAGCTCAGCCCACCTGGGAGAAAATGGTAGAGGGGGGTGGACGGGCGAGTGAACAAATGCCGTAACAATAATTTAATTATTTTTATTCGTCAGGTGACGGTCAAATCAAATAACAAAATTCGCAGATATAATAATCCAAACTAAGTGGAGCGCAGCCGAAATCGGTAATCTAGCCTAAGGATATGCGTGAGAAACGGAAGTTGAGCAGGGAATGTAGCCGGGACGAAATTATTGCCAAGGAAAATGTAGCCAGATGAGAGAGTAAATTATTGTCAATGGCGTAAATGTAGCCAAGATAAAATAACTATTGCGAGGAGTAAATGTAGCCGAAGGGAATTTGATCGAAGTAAATACTGCCGGGAGAGAGAAACAAAATGTAGCCTAGGCCGAAATAACGAAATCGTCGCTCGCTGTAAAACTTAGAAGAAACCCGAGTGAAATTAACTATTGTCGAAAATGAGATGTAGCCGAGGATAAATTATCGATTAATAATAGGAGATGTAGCCGGGGTTAAATTGACTATTGCCGAAACGAGAAGTAACCGAGAATAAATGATCTATTGTTGATACGAGATGTAGCCAGGTTTAAATTTACTATTGCCGAAAGTGAGATGTAGCCAGTTGAAAAAATTACCGGAAAACACGAAATCGAAAAATGAAAGTTAACAATCCCGCGATACGGGGAAACGTGATCTGTTGGAAATAATAAACAAGCGGGATCATACGTCGACTAATTAGTCTGAACGCAACAACGGGACGCATACAAAGAACAAAAGGGGGAACTGAAATTGGTTGCGATTGCCAGTAAGAGATAAAACAAAAAAAAAGAAACTGTCGAATGTAGCCAATTCACCGGTACGCGTAACGCAACATAGCCGAAGGGAATTATACGTATTAGAAATGGTAACCGAACACCAGATAGCCTATGTAAGAAACGCTCTCGACCGCAAGACGCTGGATGTAAACACGGCACGGCCGTGACCGTTGGCGCGCGCTATAGCTAACAAGCCACCGGCCAGCCTAACGAACGCGATTCAGCGCGCAGGAGATCCTTTTGTCTCGCTAGACGTTATATATAGCCCATGTAGCCCGCGAATTTGCCCGATAATTCGATAAATAATAATCCGCAGGATGTAGCCGAACAGAGAAAGTTAATAAAGCGGTAAGTCATTCCCGCGACTTAATTTGTGAATAGTGAAGGAAAGCAGCATAAGAAACAGCGAAGTATGAAGAACGAATATAGCCAAAATTAGATGCGAAAGGCCAGCTTGACCAGAGAGGAGCTCTAGCCGGATATGCCTTACCGGACCCAACATATCGCCCAAGGCGACGAAAAGCGAAAGAAAGGACAGAAAAGATAAAATCCAAACGCAATTGGAAATCTCTACAAATAGTAATACGGTAATTGGGCTCGGGTTCGGCATCCTCGGCTAGGCACAGAGTACAGAGAGAGACGGGGCTTACCGGTGCGTGGACAGCCCGGGAGACCGCTTGAAGAAACACAAAGAAAATTAAAATTGACACACAGCCACTCGCTTCCGCACTCGATCGCCGACTCCTGAATAAATTATCGGTCTCCCGGTAGTCCGCACTAGTGCTACCCCCTCTCTCGCGACTTCCGAATCCTAGCCTACGCTAGCCCGCTAAGACGCCGAAAACCGGTTTCTCCTCCGGCCGTGCCGCGCTACACGCGAGAATCTTCCGTTCGCAACTACTGTTTTCGATGCCCACAGACTCCCAGGATCCGGTGGGGCAAGGTAAACACGAGGGGAGGCCTCCCTCGCGAAATTAAGGCGTCCCTCTTCTTCCGCGGTGGGCCCACTCGGTACGCCACATAACTGCACCTCGCTGTCCATCCTGACCTCGTAATCCCCGCAAGTGGAGGCGCCGTGATGAGCGGTCCGCGTTGTCCATGAATTCGACGCGGCAGGAACGGCTCCAGGCCGTGTAGTCGAGAGGGACGGGAAACACGTTATTTTGGTCTATACCCGCGTCCCTCCGGCCTCCTAGCCCGCGGAAGCTGGTGTTCGGCTTTCGCCCGCATGCTGAACGAAATCTCCTTCGGCCCTCCTAGGCCAATCTCGAACGGGCACGCCGGATGAAACACTGTCCGACGTTTGGGTCGGTGAATCGCGAAAGTCTCCGCTCTCGATCTAGAGCAAACTCAAAACAAAAAGCAAAGCACAGAAGACAAAGCGTAGACGGAACTACGCAATTTCCGAAAGAAGAATGAGCGAAAGGAATTAATTAATTATAATAATAATAAAAGAAAAACGACAACCGGATCTGGGTGAGCCAGCGATCGAGCCGATTCGGCGAGCGACGTCGGTAGGGCCGTAAATCCGGCCCACTGCCCGACCAAAACCGTGCGAAGTGGCGGGACGCGAAAATGTCACGTCACAAACCTCCCTCCCCATAGGTTGCCAGGGGAATGCCGTCTTTCGAACGGCGTTCGGTGAATCCTCCTTGGCTTAACAGCTTATGCTGTGGACTCCTGTCTCTATGGATGTTACTTCCTGCACGGCTTGGTGGACAGCAGACCGGTAGCGTTGTCTCCCGGGCTGCAACAATAAACACACCGGCGCGACCCCATCTCGGAGCCCAGGTAAACACCTCCGTCCTCGCAAAAATGCGCTATGCTCCACCCCGTGCAGGTCTGGTCACTCGCAAAGGATCCGCAAGGAGAGAGACAACCAAAATGAACAAAAGCTAAATGAAATGGAAGGATCCCAAGACCTGGCGCAGGATGCCTAATTCTGTGACAGGACCCCCAAAAGAAAGAAATTACTGAACCACTCTGTTATATCTTTGGACAATCAATTTTAATGGCACCTTAGATAGCCGAACATAGCGTGTTCGTGGGGTTTGTGGGCGAAATACAAACACCTGCTGTATCGCACGAAGTGCGAGATAACGATTAGAGGAAAGAGCCGAGTAAAATTATGAAATAAGAGAAATAAAACTACTTTCTTTGGCGTTTCCTCAGTGGGGCTTATGGCGGCTAGTTTGCCTAATTACCCGCCCATAAAAAAAAAAAACTGAATAAAAGAAATGACCTCAAAAAGAAAAAAAAAACTTTGGCTAGTTTGCCTATCGTTGGGTCTTACGGTGATGTACGTTTCAATGGTCCTGCCCAAAAAAAAATAAATAAATAAATAAAATAACCGTTATGGGATTTCTTGGTCGCGTATGTAGCCGAACATACCGCCCGAGCGATACGACAAAGAAGAGAGTCGCAAAAACAAATAAAAAAAAACTTGGGCGAGGCCCGCTCCTTCACTCCCATCTCTCGTTCTCTCGCTGCGAGTACCGTTGCGGCGGGTAATCGTCGTCGTGGTGCGGAGGATACCACTCGTCGTCCTCGTGGCGGGGCGCGAGTTGGCCGTCGCTCCAACGTCTGCGATGGCGAGGCGGCTCGTCGTTGTTCTCCCAACGCTGGCGCCGTGACGGGGGGTAATCCTCGCCCTGATGCGGGGAACGCCCTTCGTCATCCTCGTAAGGGCGAGGGCGCTGGTCGTGGTGTCCCTTTCCGTGATAGTGCGGCGGGCTCGCTTGGCGACGTGGTTGGGTGTCTGAAGATTGCGGCCGGGGGTGTTCGAGGATCTCCTCTCGTGGTACGTTACGGCCCAACTGGGGAACCCAGGATCCTCGCTCTCTCCAGTCCCGACCCTGCAGTGGGCATTCGCGTACCGTGACCCCTGGATGTCCGCAGCGATTGCAGTGCTGGGTTTTCGGTACCTTGCATCGCTTCTTGTCGTGCGACGGACTGCCGCAGTTAAAACACCGCCCATAGCGTGGTCCGGGTGGAGCGTCGACGTCCATCGGCGAGGCAGGTGGATCCGCGTTTCTTGCTGCTGGGCTGACCGGTTGGGGTAGAGACGCCGGAGGGTCCGTCTGCACCCCTGCGTCTCTTCTAGTTAGCGGTACCGAGACCGGCAGGACGACGGCTTCCGGAACCGGCCGGACCACGACCGGTACTGGTTGAGCTAACGGGGCAGCCTGGATGGCGAGGAGTCCACGTGGCGGCGCGGTCGACGAGTCAACGGTCAACCCTGGACGGCGCTGATCGTCCGTTGGATGCCGTCGAGGGCGGATCGCTGAGATTCTCGACGTCGGGGGCCCAGCGGGTCCACGGTCCCAACCGCGAGAGTAACGGGCAATATCCGCTGGAGCGGTGGCTACACAAAATCATCTGCTTCGCGAGGTTGGTTGCGATGGCAGGCTTAAGGGCGAACAACGCCGAGAACTCCCGAGTGTGTGGACGGATCGGGTCCCACAATGGGTCCTCGTCGATCTCGAAGGTCCGATGCGTATAAAGCAACTCGTCGAGTGGCTCCAGGACGGAATCCGTAGAGGCGGTACTGTTGGTATCGCTGTTCCGGTGGGTCGCCTCGGCAGCTGGCTCGCGGGGGGGCTCGGAGTCGGTATCCGCTAGTAACTCGTCCTCGTTTACGCGATCGTAGTCCGACTCTCGCACACCGGCACGGGGGGCGGAAGGAGATTGGGGTGGCGTAACCTCCTCCTCGATGGTCACATCCTCGTAGCCTCCCACATCGACGAATTCAAGGTCGGGATGTTCGGCGCCCGGTTCGGGCGAGCACTCGGCGGGGACTTCTTCGTCCGGCTCATAATCGAGTATCTCGATGGACGACGAGGTGGAGTCGTGGTCTCCCTCGTTCTGCGTGGTACTGTCGGGTGGTGGCGTCATGTTGCTGGTGGATCGCGGAGGTACTTGTCCGGAACGATATAGCCGGGAACGCAGGTGGTATGTAGCCGAAAAAAAATATGGTGCAGAAGCAACAAAAAAAAAGTGATGCTGCAAACCGTGCGAAGGTTTTAGTACAGCGTTCATATAGCCAAGACAAGGTACAGAGCAAGCCGAAGCAGTCTCGAAATAGAGCCGAGTAAGGTATAACAGAAAAGCACAGCGGAAAAGAAAAGAAAGCAGAGAGAGAAGATTCTGTGGCTAATCCAAGGGATAACTACTGGTGATATGCTTTGAGGTCTTGGACGTGCACCTTTCCCTCCCAAATACCGTTTAGATCGGCTAATGCCATATTTACCGGCGATAGCCTATGAGTAATGACGAACGGCCCGTGAAACTTGGTGGCCTGTTTGGCTGCGATATTCTGAGCGGCTGACGATAGGATACGTTGCTTCTTTAGGACTAGGTCACCGACTCAGTAATCCTTTACTCGACGGCGCGAATTATAATAGGATGCTTGACGCTGATAGGCGTTTTCCAGCGAGTGTTGTACGGTATCGCGCAAAGACCCGAGTCTCGCCATACGCTCCGCCCAAAGTTTCGGAGTATTCGGGACTATTTCCTGGTTCTGAAATCGGTGTACTAGTGCCGAAGGTTGTGGTTCGCGTCCGAAATTGAGGAACGCCGGGCTTGACTGTATCGAACTATGGTGAGCCGTATTGTATGCGAAGCGGAATTCCGTGAGATGAGCGTCCCATTCGCGGTGGTCATCGCCTAGATAAGCTGTGATCATTGTTTTTACTACCCGGTTAACGCGCTCGACTGGATTGGATTGCGGGTGATATGGTGGGGTGGTGTGATGGGTGGTACCGATCCGCTCGACCCAGGTTCGGAGGCCCCGATTATTGAACTCCGTCCCATTATCGGTTAATAACACCCTTGGTGCGCCCCATCGGGAGATCACGTCCTCGAGAACTTCTACTATCTTTTTCCCGGTGGCTTGTCGTAGCGCGGAGCACTCTATCCACTTGCTGAAGAGGTCCTGGACCACCAAGATGTAAGTGAATCCGGCCTTACTTCGCGGGAGAGGTCCCATGATATCCGCGGCAATGACATCCCAGGGTTGGGTCAGCACTCGGACGTGCTGTACTACGTCCCGGAACATATTGGGCCAGTAGTAATGGATAAATAGCCTACGGACGGTTTTGTCGATACCGAGGTGTCTGGCCTGGGGAACATCGTGCGCCTCGCGAAGAGCTTCGCGACGATTCTCGGACGGGAGTACCAACTTCCACTCGTGAAGGTCTCCTACCTCAATAGTTGGTAGCTGAGGTAGCCGATGGTGATATAGCCTATCGTCTTCCACTTTCCAGTCAGGGAATTTCAGTGGTTTTCGTCTAACGTCACGTAGCCGAGTTTTATACCAACGATCGGTGGTTGCGACTACCGGTTGCAAGACCGCGCAGGTAACCTCAGGTAGCCTGGACAGCGCGTCAGGGACATATTGTAAGGCCCCTTTACGATGGATGATTTCGTAATCATACTCCTGCATTTCCAATGCCCATCGACCTAATCGCCCCGTGGGATTTTTCAGGTTATGTAGCCAACGTAAACTCGAATGGTCCGTGATGACCGTGAAATGGTAACCTTCCAGATAACAGCGGAATTTCTTGATAGCCCAAATTACCGCGAGGCACTCCTGTTCGGTGGTGGTGTAATTTTTCTCGGCGTCCTTTAACGCACGACTGGCGTAGGCAATGACGTGCTCTACTTCGTCCGCGGTTTGGGTAAGAGTTGCTCCCAATTCGACACTACAAGCGTCTGTTTGTAGCACGAATGGTTTGTTGAAATCTGGGCAAGCCAAACTTGGTGGGCAGTAAGGCGTTGTCGGATCTCGTGGAACGCTTTCTGTTGGGCGTCGCCCCACACCCAAGCTTCGTTTTTCCAGAGCAGCAGCGTTAGCGAACTAGCGGCTTTAGCGAAGTCCGGAATAAACCGACGATACCAAGAGGACATACCCAAAAATCGGCGTAGCTGTTTGATGTTACGCGGCGCAGGGTATTCCAACACGGGCGCGACTTTGTCCGGATCTACTTGCAAACCTTGACGATTTACCAGGAAGCCTAGATAGCGAACCTCGGAGCAGCAGAACTCGCTTTTCTCCGCGTTGATCGTGAGTCCGGCGTGTCGAATCTTCCGGAGTACGAGACGTAGCCAATGTAAATGGTCCTCGAACGTGGGTGTTACGATAATAATATCGTCTAAATAAACGTACACGTACGGTTGCATTTCGGGTCCGAGGAGGCGATCAAGTAATCGCTGGAAGCTAGCGGGCGCGTTAGTCAAGCCGAAGGGCATCCTGCGGAAGTGGAAGAAACCCATTCCCGGAAAGGTAAACGCCGTTATGTCCCGACTCCGTCGTTCTTCGAGCGGGACTTGGAAGTGGGCCTGACTGAGATCCAGCGTCGTGATGTAGTTGGCGCTACGCAGTCGATCCAAGATACTATTCATCAGCGGAATCGGGTACGCGTCTTTCTTCGTAACGCTGTTGACTTTATGGAAGTCTAAGCAGAATCCCAGTTTCCCGTTTGGTTTCTTAACCATTACGATCGGGCTTGACCAGTCGCTCGAGGATGGCTCTATTATTCCGTCTTTCAACATTTCGCGGACTGATTCGTGGATTGCCTTCTCGATCGCCGGGGATACCGCATAGTATCGCTGCTTAATAGCCGGGTGACCTCCCACGTGCTCGGTAAGGTTGGTCGCACCGGGTTTGGCTGGAGCTGTGGGAATTTCTTCCTTAACCAGCTGTTCGATCTGTTGGGCCTGATCGGGTTTACTTCGCGTAAGCCGCAACAGAGAGCCTGAACGGTGCTCGGTCTGGATTGGACCTCGAACTCGAACGAACGAGCGGGATTCGACTTGCTGTACCAGCGGGCCTCTTCGAAATCTACTACAAACCGCGCAGCTTGGAGGAAGTCTAAACGGAATATGCATGGGAGAACCAGTGCTGGAAGTAGATATGCCGTGAACGGGAACGACTGCCCGTTTAGTGTTATTCTTGGGCTGACGGTTTCGCACGCAATTGCTCGCTGACCGCCGGCCATTTCCACCCCTCTGGGTCGCGAAGCTTGGCGCGGAATCCCGAGGTCGTCCATCCAACGGATGGCGGCTGGACCAAGGAACGTTTGGCTGGAACCTGAATCGACTAAGGCCCTGATCGGCCACCCATTCACGCTGAAGGTTACAAAGAACGCGGTGGCGCTCTCTTTGGTTTGTAACTTACTACACCAAAGGAGCTCCGATGATGTTTCCGCGGTAACCGTAGGGTTGTTGGTCGTTGTTGATTTGGCGGCAGGTCCTGCGCTCGACCGGGTCGCTCCTGCATCTAGCGGTTTCCCGAACAGGGGCAGGTCGTAGTCTTGTACCCAGGTTTACCGCATCGGTAGTAGAACAGCTTGCGGGGTTCCAGGCACGCGTTAAATCGGTGGTCTACACTCTGGCAATTCCAGCACTGCCTGGGTGGGCGAGCGGTACCAGGATTTGCGAGCGCGACATTGGCCGCAGGGGCGGTGTTCTGCCGGGGCGCGGGGTCCCTGAACGGGTTCAGATCGTTGAACGCGGCGCCTAAACCGGGCGCGTCGGCGTTCGCTGCCGCGGCCGTCGTGGGCCTGCTCGAGTTAGACGTACGACGAGTACCGGGTTGATTTCGGATCGCGTTGAGGCCGTCAGCGGGCCCTTCGGAAATCGGATCCTCGGAGAACTCACCGAATCCTTCAGCTCAGCCGCATCCCAAGGTGGGGTCTCTACGGCGGCATACGCGCTCGGTGGTGCCGCCGTACGGGGAGCTCGAGGATTGCGATATGCTAGCTCCGGGCAGAGCGATTGTTCCGGGGTTGGTGGGGCCCGATATGATCGGGCGGCTTGATAGCTCTTTTCCACCCTGACGGCGATGTGTTCGAAGGAATCGAAGTCGAACACATCGTCGCGATGTATTGCGACCTGCAGCCGTGGGAGCAAATTACGGTGTGCGCACTGTATTTGCTCGGGCTCACCCCAAGGAGGGTTGAGACGAGCAAAAAGGCCCCGCAAATTTGTCAGATAATCCGCCACTGACTCATCCGGACCCTGCGTACGATGCATGATCTCTTCACGCAGGGCGTACTGGTAATCAGGGTCATCGAAACGCAGTCGACACGCGGTAGTGAATTCTCGCCACGTCGTCCAGCGACTTTGGTCGTTGCGAAACCATTGAAGGGCAGCTCCCGTTAGGAAGAACGGGAGGCAGCGAATTAGATCTTCATCGCTAACCGGGAACAAGGCGCGACCCTCGCTTACGCGAGCTAGGAACGTGTCGACGTCCGGTCCCTTACGCCTCCCAAATGAAATGTTCCATTTGCGCATGGTTTTCAACACGGTTGCGGCCGATAAAGAACCGTGGTCGTGACCATGGGCGGACCCCGGAGGTCTTCCGCCCGTCCGAGTCAGTGTCGCTGGGTGACCAACCGATCGACGCGAGTCGTTGCCCCCAGACCCTTGGGTCCTCGGAAGGGCATCTTGGTCGGTCGCAGACGGATTCTGCATTTCGGCGGTACTTACTGGGAATACTGCCGGATCGGTGATTGGCGCGCCGTAACCGGGAAAACGCAACGCGCTACTCGAATTTGTCCCGAACGAGGTCCCCGGTGGTTGCTGTACGAAGCTGCTCGCATGGGGCGGATGTTCGATTCTCCAAGACGGTAGCACCCACTGGTTTCCGACAAATGTGCCGAGTCCGGAATTTCGGGTAGAGGTCGCCGGAGGCAGGCTCCAGGCACCTGCGGTATCGTCAGGAATGTCGAGGACATTTGCCCGCCTGATTCCTTAGGTTGGCCTGAACCGTCGATGGTACTGTCGTGCTCGGTAACGTGGGTGGCGGGTCGTTGTTATCCGCCATTTTCGCCGGTTACGTGAACAGGTGGTATCACTCGCGATTCATATAGCCGATCAAGGGGTGGTGAAATTACAACGCAGGTATGTGGCCGATGGGAGACGCGAAATAGTCAAGTCGCACGCTGGTAACCGATATTCCCGAATGAAGCCTAAGTGGATCTTCCAACTAGTCGTAGGATGTAGCTGATCTATCTGCGAGGGGTCCTAACCGCTCTAGAAGGCACCGATAAACCCGTCTTGCAGAATCGGGAACTGTCCCACTACGTGGAAGGGAGTCGAATACCCCGTACGAATACCCCAGGAGTAGCCTCGATAGAGATGGTGTTACTCGCATCTATTGGCACTGTTGTACGCGAGGTCAACAAATATAATTTTAAAAGGTATTTGGGATCGTCGCCAAATTAAGAGTGAAACTCAAGTTTGTTTTACAAACTAAATAACAAGTTTATTTAAAGAATGATGATGATTTTTGTTCGTTGGTAATACATCTTAATATAGTTGCGATATTCTTTGACCATGAGCCTAACTCTGAGACCAACCTTTCTGTTCTCTAGTCGAGTTCAGACTGACAATTTCCCGATCGCGATCCGCGAGGTGCAAATTCATACGTCTGCAATTTTGTTGTACTTCCTATATTTCGACAGCGAGAATCGGCTATCGTCCGATTCTCGCTCAGAACGATTTGCCAATGCCGGGTGCATTAACCGGACATCAGCCGATACTTACTCGGCAAATTCCTAAGCGTGTCGGCTTCGCGACGCGGTGGATTTGCCAGTAAGTATTTCCCAATTATTCTCCATTTAATTTTCTCTTTATTTAATATTCAAAATAATTCGGGGTACAACATCCCTCCCCCCTTAAAAAGAAGAAATCGAGTCTTCGAGATTTATTCGTTTGGCTCGACATCGTACATCGGCCTCTGTTATCGTTGGTGTGGCCAGGTATCGGCTCATGTTTCACTGTCGTAACATTTAGCTGTGAGCTCCGCGGTTCATTCACTCTTCGCTCTACATTTTTTCTGCATTCGTTGATTTTCAATTTCCATGATACATTTATTTATTTGTTTATGGTTTCTCTTTTTAATTGTAATTGTTCGCGTGCACTTTCTACTTTTGGTATAATATCGTAAATGAGTTTCCAATACTTGTGGCGTTATTGTTCTTACTGTTTCCATTTCATAATCTTGGCCAGTCACCGTACATTTCCCTATCAAAGCCAGTATGTCTATTCGATTTAAATTTATAATTATTTTTTCGCATAGGGTGTGATCAAATTTCTACTGATAATGATGGGTTCACATAAGTATCGTGTTCCCTATTTATTAAATTTTTTCGGAGGTCCTCTTTTTGTCTTTCAAAGTAACGTCCGCGGGTCCTGTTTATGATTATGAGCCTATTCGCGGTCTCTGCGTATTCGTAGGTATTATTCGCGGCACGCGTCGGTAACGGATATGTTTTGCTGACGCTGTACTCCTGAGGTTCGACCAGCAGTATTTCTACTACTGAAGCCTTTATCTTCGGTCTGTTATAAAGTATTTTGAAGCGGTTCTTAATTTATTTTATTTATTTTATTTATTTTATTTATTTTATTTATTTTATTTATTTTATTTATTTTATTTATTTTATTTATTTTATTTATTTTATTTATTTTATTTATTTTATTTATTTTATTTATTTTATTTATTTTATTTATTTTATTTATTTTATTTATTTTATTTATTTTATTTATTTTATTTATTTTATTTATTTTATTTATTTTATTTATTTTATTTATTTTATTTATTTTATTTATTTTATTTATTTTATTTATTTTATTTATTTTATTTATTTTATTTATTTTATTTATTTTATTTACCGGTGCGGTGGTCTAGTGGTTAGCGTGCTCACCTCTAAGACCTAAGCATCGGGAGGTCGACGGTTCGATTCCCGGCTTCGTATGTTTCGCCGAGAAGGGAAAAAAACATGGACGAGACGAAGCTCCAGATATATACATCGGTCACTCACACTCAGTTACCGCGGTGCGAGTGTCGGATGTATATAGCTGTACTCCATTGTTTTCATTCTCGGTGAGACGCGACAAGCTCCGACGTCGGGAATCGAATCTGAGACCGCATCGGCGTAGGGGACGTAGCGTACCCATCGTCCGGGACGCCGAGTCTGTGTATCAGACTCGACGCTCCGCAATAGCTATCCCTGGCCAGAGTGTAAGCTATCGTGCTCGGGCTTCATGGCACCGGGGTATGGTGCATCATAACGATGCTTCTAGGTATACCAAGCGACTATCCTAGAATACTTGAAGCCTTGCCTCCTTAACCTGGGGCTCTGAGGAGGCCGACAATGATATCCCTAGCATGACTACATTTAGGGATGCCGGGGGACGGGGGACTAGGCCAACGATACTCTGAGTAACTGGCAACCCAAAGAAGGGATGCGGTGGTGCGGAAGTACTGGCCCAGATACCCTGTACAACCGGTAATAGCCCACGAAGGGTTGCTGGAGCACGGGGGACTGACCAAGATACCTTGAGCAACCGGCAACCCCGAGAAGGGATGCTGGGAAATGGGGGACTGGCCAAGTTACACTGAGCAACCAGCAAGCCCACGAAGGGTTGCTGGGGACCGCGGGACTGACCAAGATACCCTGAGCAACCGGTAATCCCTAATGAGAAAGGTGTCAAGTCGCAGAAGTAGGTGCGAAAAAGTCAATGACATCACGAGGGACGCCTGTCGGTTGTGTTCCGCGTCTGAGGAACACAACGTGGACAATTAGGGCGGTGCGAGTGCCCCACGGGGCCCGAGTACAATGGTCCAGCAGGACTGAGTGCTCGTATCGCTAACAAAACAACAACATTTATTTTATTTATTTTATTTATTTTATTTATTTTATTTATTTTATTTATTTTATTTATTTTATTTATTTTATTTATTTTATTTATTTTATTTATTTTATTTATTTTATTTATTTTATTTATTTTATTTATTTTATTTATTTTATTTATTTTATTTATTTTATTTATTTTATTTATTTTATTTATTTTATTTATTTTATTTATTTTATTTATTTTATTTATTTTATTTATTTTATTTATTTTATTTATTTTATTTATTTTATTTATTTTATTTATTTTATTTATTTTATTTATTTTATTTATTTTATTTATTTTATTTATTTTATTTATTTTATTTATTTTATTTATTTTATTTATTTTATTTATTTTATTTATTTTATTTATTTTATTTATTTTATTTATTTTATTTATTTTATTTATTTTATTTATTTTATTTATTTTATTTATTTTATTTATTTTATTTATTTTATTTATTTTATTTATTTTATTTATTTTATTTATTTTTTATTTTTATTTTTTCATTTTTTATAATTTATTATTGTCAGTATTATTTGATTTCTTTCTTTTCCGGAGTTAACTCGTCTCGTATATTTATACTCCGCGCTGTCCGTGTTTCGCTTTATCGGTTTCGTTATTGGGGAAGTGCTGTAGTTTGTCCGCGTGATTTTATTTTATTATTTCTAATATGCGGCTCGTAGCGCCGTTTTTGATTATGATTTCGTGGCTTTATCTTTTTCGAGATCAACTTTGCTGGTCTGGTGCGTCGCACAGTCCGGTCGTACAGTAGTACATTGTCTTTATCTTCGGATTCTGATAATTTTATCTTTTTTCGTTTAAATCGTTCGATTTGATGAATTTGTTTCTTCGTTTCTGGCCGTAGACATTTTTTCTGAATTCGTTGTAAGGTTCTTGTCGTACGCTCGAGTCCCTCGGAGGTATGGTGATATTGTTCGGGTATTTTTTTCACGGACTTTCTCGTCTGGCCGAAAGTGCTTAGGCTGCAGTTACTCTTGTCCAGCGTTTTGGTGCACCCGTCGGTACAATCGTTAATGTATAACTCGCTGGCTTCCCTGAGCTCTGCGCTCCGTTGTTTACTCATTTTCATGGAGCTGCTGTCCATAACCGTTGCCTGGTTATCTTCTTTCTTCTCCCTCGTTGGAGTTTGTATAGTGATGTAATCTCGGCCACGTGCGTTTGTATTTCTTTTAATTCCTTCAGCTTTGTAGCGGACATCGATATTGTGCTCAGCTATTTTTATTTTCCAGTGCGTGAGCCTGGAACCTGGGCCCTTCATGGCAGATAGCAATAGAGGTGATTCGTGGTTGGTTATTCCCTTCAGAGATGTTCCGGATATGTAAGGTCGGAACTGGCTTATTGCCCAATCAATTGCTATTAATTCTTCTTCTGCTGTGGTATAGTTTTGCTCTGCCTCGGTAAAAGTGCGGCTGGCGTAGCGCACTGGTAGATTCTGACCTACCTCGCCTTGCGATAAACTTGCTCCGACTGTATTTTCGGATGCGTTGGTAGTTATTACGAACTGATTGTCGAGGTTCGGAACCTGCAGTGTTGACGATGTTGCCAGCATTGATTTTAAATGTTCGATCGTTTCATCTTGTCTCGCTGTCCCTTCCTTGACTGGAACGTTGTCTTCGGATTTCTCAGGTGACTTTTGTATCTCTTCCTCCAGGTGAGGTATTTTTGTATGATTCTTGCCTTCTTGGATACGAGTTTTTAGTACGTTTTTATGCGTGATTACGCCTTCGTTTCGTAATTTTTCAATGTACACTGTTTTACTCGATTTTCCGTTAGGTTTTATTCGCAACACTTTAGCGTCGTTGTGGTTAAAGTTGCGATAGGTATCAGAGGTTAGTGTGCTTTCATCGCTCATGTTGCATTGTCTCCCTATGTCAGTCTTCAGGGGGAGTGTTCCCTTAGTAGCCAGTGGCGATTTGTTATGAAGACGCCTTGGTGTTTCGCTCGACGAGGGTAGAGCGGAGCAGTATTTTTTCGGAATATGTCCGCCAGCTGTCTTATTCTTTTGTGTGGTAAGAGTGTGTAGTCGTAACATTCCTAATGTTTTCTTCTCTGGCTCCCACTCGTTACCTTTGGCAGCTGTGTTATTATTATTGTTGTGATTACCGAGGTTCGTGCCTGGTTCGTTTTGTATTTGGCCGCATTGTCCTTGATAATTCCCTTGATTATTTCCTTGATTATACTGCCATTGGTTATTCCCTTGGTTATACTGGCCTTGATTATATCGGTTTTGATAATTATTCCTTCCTTGATAATTATTTCCCCTGTAGTTTCCTTGCCCTTGATTTGGTGATTCCTCAGTCGATGAATCCTTCTCGGGTGTCGCTTCATCGCGTAGTCGGTTTCGGCGCTCTTCATAGATGTGTCCCCTCTTGTGGCAATAATTGCATATTATATCTACTGTATTTAACTGTCTTGGGCCTAGAGTCGGTAACCTTAATCGTCCCTGTGGGCTCCTGCACTCCCTTGCGAAATGGCCTGGTTTTCCGCAGTTATGGCATTTCTGCTCTGGCTTGTCGCTGTGAGTCTGTTTATTTATGGAGTCGTTGCCCTGTACTGTTTTTTCTTCCTCCATAGCCCCCTTCATGGCCGATTGGAGGTCCGCGAAACCGCGTGCCTTGACGATGAGCTGATACTCGCGCCTGAGCCCTCTTTCGAAATTATTGTGGCCCATTTAACGGATGTATCCCTCGATCGTTTGTTTCTTCACATCTGTGTCCTCGTTTATTGTGCTTGCGTTTATTAGTTCCATCATAAATTTTTCTAATCGTTGCCCGAATGCTAACACTGTCTCGTTCGGTTTCTGTTTACTCGTATTAAATTCTACCTCTAACGCGGCGACTGTCCGTTGCGTCCCGTATAGTGCGGTCATTTCCTCCCTGAATTTTTTGAAATTATTTATCTGCTTGTATTTTACGTCCTTCGCGGCTTTTCCTACGATTTTTGTGTTTAACACGGCTTTCAACAGGGCGGGTCTGTCAGCCTCGGCTACCTGTTCGTCAGCGTATTCGTAAGAGTTTATTATATCGTCTACCTCCTCAGGCTTTGACCCGTCGAAACGCGGAATTAATGTCCTAGCCTCCTTCAACGTCAGTAGAACATGTACCTATACGGATTTCCAAGATGGCGGCGGTCGCTTGTTTTGGAGGGGGTAAGAGTGTCTGTACTTATACGGATTTTCAAGGTGGCGGCGTCTCGGGGTGGGGAGTGCTGGCCGGCCGGGGCGGCTAGGCCCTGCTGTTAGGCGCAAGGGTGGTTGTCCCCCCTCCCCCAACCCCCATCTCACGGTAGGGTGGTAGAGGGTGGTCAGGCTGAGGATCTGCTGCGTCGGCGGGTGAAAGAGCGAGAGAGAGAGAGAGAGAAAGAGAGAGAGAGATATGGGAAGAGCTGGCTGGAGCGTACGGGACAGCTGGTGACGGTGTATCGTCGACGCGCGCCATCTTGGATTCTCCGTGCGCCGACCGTAGGCTAGCGTCGGGCCCAGCGTACCTTCTCTCTCTCTCTCTCTCTTATGCATGGAGCGTGTTGAGTGGCATAGCGCCGTAACGGTGTAGCGGCTGACGGATGGAGTATCAGAAGCGCCGTGGACAGTTGGTGACGGCGTAGCAGTGACTCGCGCCATATTGGATTTTCCAAGAGTTGGCTAGCTACGGGTGCAGTGGTCTCGCTTGCGCGTAGGGTATTTCTCGAGGCTAGCTCGGTGCTTCAGGTGAGGTAGCTTGCTCGAGCGGCCGAAGGCGCTGTACTCAAGCTCCATTTTCCTAGAAACACGAGCTCGATTCTCGCATGGGAAAATGTTTTTTTTTTCAGCTTATTAAGAATATATATGAAAGGAATGGTGGGAAGGTAAGTAAAAATAATGCTGTTTAAAATGTTTACAATAAAGTTTGCATTTTTATTCTTAAATCTAGATTTACATTTTTTGTGTTTAAATGTATACAAAAATTATTTTTATTCTTACTAGCAACAACGCGCTCGCTTCGCTCGCGCTTATGTTCTCTAAGGCAATTCTTGCATACGTGCCGCAACTGTACGGAAAATGTATTTGTGATGAATACACAATAATTCTTTGGCGATCAAACGCCGTTTGTCGCTCGCCGCCTCATCCTCTCCGTAGATAACCCGCACAGTGTTGCCGCGTTGGTACAATTGTACCATTTGTGGTACATTTCGCCATGCCATGGTACGCTGGTACGACGCTGAAAATGTTGGTACTTTTTGGTATGCGTGGTACTTTTTCAATTTTTATAGCACTGCCGTCATTCTAATGACTCGTAATTCAAGCGTGCATATATAATAAATCCAGACAAATCCAAGATATACTGAGATAAACTCTTAGTACCTCTGGAAACAACTTCATTGAATCATACATTTATAACCATGCAATTGATAAATGAATTGTTCCAATTGAGAAATTGTTCGAGAAAATGTTTAGGATATGTTGATTTCTCATATGACTTTAATAATATTGCATATCTCATTTTAATTCTTGGATTGATAGAGATAGCAAAAGTTACATTAACGAACTATCGACAAATCGACTTTACCTCTGTATTTAAGGGGAGGCTACACACGTATGAATGCGAGAGAGACGGAGTTAAAATATTGAATCCATTTTTCTTCGAAATGAATCTATGAAATGAAAAATGAATTGCGGGGCTCATTACGTTAATCATACATGCAGTGAGCCCCACATTTCGTTTTTCATTTTATAAAACCGTTATGAAGAAACTTTAAATAAAAACATTTTAAGGTTATGTTGATCTGAGGGAGCTGACGCGCCAGAATATGTAATAAACGTATACATCTATTTTTAGGGCCAACTTCAGCTAAGGTTAAGGGGAAATGAAATATCGCGTTTGGTAATAAAAACTGTAAAGAACTTTTCTCAAGGCTGCTAATTTTTTTAGGAAAAAGCAAATTCGAGCCGGATGCACACGGTAAATTCCCATCCGGCCCAAATTCATTTTTTTCTCAAAAAAATTAGGACCATTGAATAAAGTTAATTTGAAAATTGCAGCTATCTATCTCGCACTCATGGCCCCGTCACGTGACTTTCACTTCGCCTTAAGTTGCATCTCAACTAATCGCACCTGACAGAATATAGGCTCGTATATCTATTTATTCACTTTTCGACTTTCGACTCTACTCGTAATAGTTGTAATCGTTTACGGCAGGGGGCAGTACCTGCAAGTTACTCGATATATCGGAGGATATCTAGGCGAAGTCACTAGCAATAGTAAGTTGGTAGCCATTGATCGTAGACGAATTCGTGTGGTAAGCGTGGTGTGAAAATAACGTACGCTCTTCAAAGTCCTTTGCCCCGAATTTCGAGATCCGATGCTTATTTTATATGAGACATTATAGCTCTTATCTTAAGCATGGACCGGTAAGTAACGAAAAACAGACTTTTAACAACTAGAATTCTTATGTTTGCTTATATTTTAAGGAGCTATCTGTCGAACTTTCATAGGATTTCTCCTACGTCAAAATAGCGTTAGCTTCTTTTACATTTTTAGATCACCGTACGTACCTGTAGTTTTACAGCAGTCGATAGATAAGAATAAATAAGGGTTGTTGATTATATAGATTTATAATACGTCGAAAAATCGGTGAGATCGAGTCTCAGCCAAGTACATCGAGCACGAGTAGCCGAGCCTCGCAGGACTCGGACTCTCGTCAACATGCCGCAGCGCCGACAACGACGACGACGACAACGCCAACGACGAGTCCAAACTCGTCTTCGTCGAGAAATACTTCAGATCCGAGTCAGCCATGTAATCTGATAATTGGCAAACAACGGTAAATGAGATACAGTAAAATAAATGAAATGAAATATCGTAATAGACATCTCGAAAAATATATATTAAATTTTCTTTTCTAGCCCTGCTAAGCGCAAAGCATCGGTATTAGAATCCGATGATAGTGACACCGTTGACGATGACTTGATCGACGAAAAGGATCCCAAAGATATCCCATCAACTTCGGATCCTTCCGACACTGAGGGACCATCGTTTCCGAAAAAAAGAAGCCACAAGAAAAAAGAACAAAGCCGAAAAATAAAAAAGGCCAAGCGCTTGTTTCGTGAAGTATGGGGAAAAACGTATCCTTGGATCACAAGTAAAAATAATAAGCCATTTTGTCAGGTCTGTCAGAAGTCTTTGGAAGGAGGAAATTTCCATCTTCAGCGACACGAACAAACAGATTTTCATGTAAAACGAATGGCAGCTGCCTCTCATACCGTCGCGATAGATAATTTGCCAAAATATAATGCGCAATCAAAAGCAGCTACGGAAGCTAAAAGTTCAGCGTTGAAGTTGGCAATGTTCATCGCCGAGCATAATTTGTCTTTTCGGTTGCTGGAACATTTGCCAAAGCTTTTGAAGTCCGTTTGTCCGGATTCCGAAATCGCGAGACAAATCACGTGCTGTCGCACGAAAGGACGAGGACTAATCGTAGATGTTTTGGGACCTGAAAGTTTGAAAGAAGCAGCGCTCAAGCTACAGACGGCTAAGTTTTCATTGATCATAGACGAGACGACGGATGTTAGTACTAGTAAATGCTTGGCTATTGTGGCTCGCTATTTCGATGATGAGATTAAGGAGATAAGAGATCGATGTGTAGGTCTTGTGGAAGTACCGTGCTGTACAGCTGCTGCATTGCATGCTTGTATTATCGAGTTTTTGACACTGCATAAGATTTCTTTCGAAAATATGATCGGGTTTGCAGCAGATAATGCATCCGTAATGATGGGAAACTTGAACGGAGTGCAAGCTAAATTCAGAGAATCCTTGCCTCATCTATTTGTTATGGGATGTGTCTGTCACTCCTTTCACCTTTGCGCTTCTGCCGCTTGTCTTAAGTTGCCGAGAACGATCGAAGACCTCGCACGAGATATATATTCGTACTTCTCGCACAGTACAAAGCGCCTCGGAGAATTTGCGGGCTGCCAAGAGATCGCAAATTTGGCGCCACACCAGCTTCTACGACCGAGTCAGACTAGGTGGTTATCCTTGCAGGCAGTTGTAAATCTCATTTTGGAACAGTGGCCGGCACTGATTCTTTATTTCGAGAAGGCTGTAGCTGAAGATAACTTACAGGCTGCCGGTACCATTCTAAACGCTCTCAAAAATCCCGTCTACAAGGTCTATTTTTGTTTTCTTCACTACATTCTGGGTTCAGTGACGCGTTTAAACCTTGAATTCCAAAGCCGGGAATCTCTGTTGTACTCTCTGCTCGATAGAGTAACTGAGGTTTATCGCACAATATTGAAAAATTATCTGAAGCCAGAATACCTCGCTAAAACGTCGACTCAGTCGATAGATCCGGGGAACATACGAGAATATAAGGCGACAGAGCAACTTTATTGTGGAGCAAGAGTAGAAGCAGTTCTAAGTACTTCGAATGTACCTCCCGTTGATGTTCGAGCGTTCAGACTCCGAGTTCTCGAATTTTACGTCGAATTATGCAGAGAGATCAGACGTAGAATCAAATTCGATGATCCGGTTTTATCGTCACTGTCGGTGTTGAACCCGAAGGTAGCTACTTCCGGCGACGTTGCGTCGATAATTCCGTTGGCTCTTCACTTCCCAAATCTGGTATGCGAAGAGTCGATGGAAGATTTAAATTCGGAATGGCGGCTGCTATCAGAGGTAATGGAATTGAAAAACGATATCGACAACGTAACCTTGGTAGAATTTATTAATCGAATCGGTGTAATCAAGAATCAAGCGGGTAGCTTAATGTTTCCGACATTACATAAATGTATCAAAGCTCTTGCATGCCTACCACACAGCAGCGCGGCAGCGGAACGAATTTTCTCCCAATTGAACCTGATGAAAACCAAAACTCGCAACAAACTAAAAGTCACGACATGTAACGCTTTATTGTTATCAAAAGAACTGCTTTACTCAGAAGCCTGTTATGAGTGGAGTCCAGCGAGTAAGTTACTCACCAAAAGCGCGAGGGATTTAGATTCAGAGGACGGCGAATGAGTCGAAGTAGAAAGTAGGGTGCAAACCGTACTAGACAATAGTCATAAAGCAATGGCCAAATATTTATATTTAAACTGTCGTACTTAAGTGTTTGTAGTTTTTATTCCTTTTCATGTTATTGAATGATAAAATGTTTATGTTTTTGAAGATTATTACATCACATAATATAATAAAAAGAAATATAGCCCTTCTTGTGAATGCGTCTAAATGTTTTCCCTGTATATCTCTTCATTCGCTTATTTAATATCGTATTATATCCCTAATTAAACGATGAGAACTCAATCTTTTTGTAATGTCTAATTTTGCAATATCACTTTGGAATAACTAACATCCTTAGTCTCCCCAAAATCACTCTAAACGATATTAGTGTAAAATAGTTGGGAGCGATTTCCGTTTCGTCGGGTTACTTGAATGTTCAATTCTGATTTGTCAACTGTAGTCCAATGAAAAGCATTAGAGTGTTCGCGTTCGGAAACTCACACCAGCAAGTCGTTAAGGATAAAAAGCTAATGGACCGATAGGGAATTTCGTATTGAGTACAGAACTAATCGTTTTCTCGGCAGAAAAGTAATTTATCATTCCTATCATACCTGAAAATCGAAAAATAGATCAACTTAAATATAGCGCTACTAATAAATATGATTATTTTATCATTTCATTTAGTTATGTCGACTTTGGTACTTTTTTACCCACAGTGGTACGTTTTGGAAGCCATTGCTGGTACGGATCAATCGCCGAGCGCGGCAACACTGAACCCGCACGTCTTTACGGGCTAAAGTTGCTCGTTCATCCGTGATATATTTGAACGCTATTGACGCGACTTTTTCTCTTGTAGCATTATTCCAGTCCTTTACAGCACCCTCAACACTGATTTTCTCAACAATAATATCTCTGATCTCTTTCACGAGATCGAGTTCGTGTTCGAGTGAACGAATTCGATGATATATGCATTTACTCAGTCTCACTAGACCATCGTACGTTGTCTTTTGAAAGAGAATACCAGCGGACCACGTATTCTTGGGTCTTTTGTTCTCCTGTTGCTGTTTCTCTTCGGCACTAAAGTTTTTCTTCGCTGAGTCCTTTATTTCCAGTAAAATAGCTTTTTCGTTGTAAGCTGTCCTAAAACTTAATTTCTGTCGACCAAGCGGATTCATATCAAGAGTTCGATCGTTCGCGGAGCCCTTGTCTGCTTTGAACCACGGGGTGACAATTGTCATTCATTCGTATAGATGGGCCCACTCGGCGACGTTGAGGGAAATCCCTGTCGAGCCACGGCCAGCGAATTTTATTGCCACCTCGAAGTCGTGTCCGTTCACGAGCTCAAGCCCCACCGTGACCGTTTTACTATCCGAGGCATTCAGGCTGTACGTTGGGGATAATAACATTGCCTTGCTCAAGGGTTGCCATCCAATTACGGCGTCGAGCGTATTGTCTTCTTCGCGAACTCGCTTCGTCTCGAACTTCAATGTATTATTTATAACGGGAGGCGGAAAAAATGGTCCCGACACCAACAATTTTTTCTGCGCCTCCTTTATGGCTTCAGTAAAATTCTGCATTTTTTCTCACTAATTTTTTGAGGATATTTGAGAGAGACTGCACTGTCCAAGGCGTGGAGGCGTAATGACTCACGGGTGAAGGCCCACTCGGGGGTTACAGTCGCCGAATGTGATGCAATTTTCCGGGGGAAGGGGTGAAGACACGCCTCAAGGATGCTGTTGTCTCAGGTAGGGGGATGCGCGCGCTGCATTGGGCCTTGGAAGCTGTGTAGACCTCCCACGACGAACCACTCTTTGTCTAGCATTTTCCGCTGAGATTGGTGCACACGCTACCAATACAGGCAATACACTAACGCTTGCGAAAAAACTGAAAATATATGGCTACTTGCGACAGTCGATGGTCAAGCATTGAAAGACGAGGACAAACTTTTACCGTGAGGAAAATTAAATGAAAAGAAAGTACAATGTTAGCCACAGGGTGCAATGAGACGCTCTAACCTTTACAATGTCGAAGGGTTTCGCGCCGGTTAAGGCGCTGCGTAAATGCAATAAAATACTTAAGCAGGGTTACTCTCTACCCCGCACCGCTCGAGTACTATTTTTTTATAGTACGTAGCCCAAAGGTTTTTCTTACCTAGTGTTTCGGAATGCCACAAAAAAATTAGAAAAGGACAGTTTTTAACCAGCCAGTGACAGTTTTCGGATCATTGCGGATGAGTGGGAGTGAAAGCTATAAGTTTACGAGTTTTACAGAAATGTACATTATTTCGTGTAGACGCTCGAGCCGAAACACTGTCAGTATCTTCAGTGAGTGAAATTTTAAATAAATAAACTAAACTGGCCGATGCAGTGCTCCATAGAATTATACGGGAGGTGATAAAAGTGTTAAGGGAAAATACCTCGCGGGCCGTGAAAAAGTTGCTGGCACGGTCTAGCAATACAGCTCTGGAGAAAATGGGGCATGATGACCTCATCGAGGTATTTAATCATCTTCTGGATTACGTTCCGGTGAAAACTGTGCAAAATATGTTCAAAGCTCACCTCTTTAGAGCAAGTAGTGAAATGCAGACGATTGTGCGTGTGATGATCGGGCAGTGGCAGGATGTTTCATCGGGGCCTGTTATCGCTGCCAAAAGAGAGGCAGCGATAGCCCTAAAAGAAGCTCGGGCTGCTCAGAGGGATGCTGCGAGGACAGCTCGAAGAGAAGCCGAGAAGCGCGCTCAGGCAGCAATGGATCGTGCTAATGTCGAAAAGACAATGGCGAATGTGCAAGGGGCCGATTTCGAAGAGTCATTTCCGGAACCGGTTGAAGAAGTCCAAGAACCCATGATCCTGGAGTCAGCGCGGAATGCCTCTGACGCTGCTACAGAGCTGGAGCGGGCCCTGGCAGAGGTTCAGGAGATCGACTTTGAAGGTACGAGTTTAACGCGGATTAATTTATTTCTTTTTTTAAAAATAAGCTCGAAATACGTATATGTGTTTTTATTTAATTGTATTTAATTTTGCGGATTTTAGAACCCATGATCCTGGAGCGAGTAACAAATATCTCGGATACTGCGGTGAACTCCGATATCACTTACGAGCAATCCGAAGCGGTCTCCCAGGCTGTTGACAATGGTGAAGGAACGTGCCGGTGTTCGCTTGTGTGTGTGTGTGTGCGTGCGTGCGTGGGTGCGTGCGTGCGTGCGTGCGTGCGTGCGTGCGTGCGTGCGTGCGTGCGTGCGTGCGTGCGTGCGTGCGTGCGTGCGTGCGTGCGTGCGTGCGTGCGTGCGTGCGTGCGTGCGTGCGTGCGTGCGTGCGTGCGTGCGTGAGTGCGTGCGTGCGTGCGTGCGTGCGTGCGTGCGTGCGTGCGTGCGTGCGTGCGTGCGTGCGTGCGTGCGTGCGTGCGTGCGTGCGTGCGTGCGTGCGTGCGTGCGTGCGTGCGTGCGTGCGTGCGTGCGTGCGTGCGTGCGTGCGTGCGTGCGTGCGTGCGTGCGTGCGTGCGTGCGTGCGTGCGTGCGTGCGTGCGTGCGTGCGTGCGTGCGTGCGTGCGTGCGTGCGTGCGTGCGTGCGTGCGTGCGTGCGTGCGTGCGTGCGTGCGTGCGTGCGTGCGTGCGTGCGTGCGTGCGTGCGTGCGTGCGTGCGTGCGTGCGTGCGTGCGTGCGTGCGTGCGTGCGTGCGTGCGTGCGTGCGTGCGTGCGTGCGTGCGTGCGTGCGTGCGTGCGTGCGTGCGTGCGTGCGTGCGTGCGTGCGTGCGTGCGTGCGTGCGTGCGTGCGTGCGTGCGTGCGTGCGTGCGTGCGTGCGTGCGTGCGTGCGTGCGTGCGTGCGTGCGTGCGTGCGTGCGTGCGTGCGTGCGTGCGTGCGTGCGTGCGTGCGTGCGTGCGTGCGTGCGTGCGTGCGTGCGTGCGTGCGTGCGTGCGTGCGTGCGTGCGTGCGTGCGTGCGTGCGTGCGTGCGTGCGTGCGTGCGTGCGTGCGTGCGTGCGTGCGTGCGTGCGTGCGTGCGTGCGTGCGTGCGTGCGTGCGTGCGTGCGTGCGTGCGTGCGTGCGTGCGTGCGTGCGTGCGTGCGTGCGTGCGTGCGTGCGTGCGTGCGTGCGTGCGTGCGTGCGTGCGTGCGTGCGTGCGTGCGTGCGTGCGTGCGTGCGTGCGTGCGTGCGTGCGTGCGTGCGTGCGTGCGTGCGTGCGTGCGTGCGTGCGTGCGTGCGTGCGTGCGTGCGTGCGTGCGTGCGTGCGTGCGTGCGTGCGTGCGTGCGTGCGTGCGTGCGTGCGTGCGTGCGTGCGTGCGTGCGTGCGTGCGTGCGTGCGTGCGTGCGTGCGTGCGTGCGTGCGTGCGTGCGTGCGTGCGTGCGTGCGTGCGTGCGTGCGTGCGTGCGTGCGTGCGTGCGTGCGTGCGTGCGTGCGTGCGTGCGTGCGTGCGTGCGTGCGTGCGTGCGTGCGTGCGTGCGTGCGTGCGTGCGTGCGTGCGTGCGTGCGTGCGTGCGTGCGTGCGTGCGTGCGTGCGTGCGTGCGTGCGTGCGTGCGTGCGTGCGTGCGTGCGTGCGTGCGTGCGTGCGTGCGTGCGTGCGTGCGTGCGTGCGTGCGTGCGTGCGTGCGTGCGTGCGTGCGTGCGTGCGTGCGTGCGTGCGTGCGTGCGTGCGTGCGTGCGTGCGTGCGTGCGTGCGTGCGTGCGTGCGTGCGTGCGTGCGTGCGTGCGTGTGCGCAAACGCTATTTATATAATGTATAAGTTTTCATGTTTTTCCAGAACTAATGAACTGGGATAGTGCGGACGACGACTATCTTGTTCCCAGTGCAAGAAATTTGTCACTGGTGGAAGCGAGCGCTGTGGAGACTGGTGCCGTTGTTACCGAAGAAGAAGACGCTGAGGTTGATGATGCGGAGCTCTCCATGTACAATGGGGAATTTACACCACCACCACATCCCATTCAAGTCAATGTGCAGATCGGGGGTGGTTTGACTGTGGAATCTGCAGCAGAACCCCCGGAACAACTCCATCCATCGCAGTCTTCTCCATCAACGCCTGGACCAGCGGTGCTTGAAGAAGAAGACTACCCTCCATCCGGTGAGTCGAAAATTGTCCACCGCGTCGAATCGAAGCGTTATTTCGATAGATTTAAGACTTCGGGGGCTTTAATAACGGTCAAAATCCGCGAACCTCCCGCGGAGGCCAATCTTGTAAAATGATTAGAGGACGCGATACGCGAATTGCATACGCTCATCGTTAGCGGTTGCGAGACAACGAATATGGTCGGGGTAGAATTTCGTTCGAACGCGTTCAGGCGAGGCCCATCAGGCGTATCTTTCAGGACCGTTGCTGATTTTCACTTCGACGATTTATTTAAAGCCATAAATACTGTATCCCAGAGTGCTGCAGGTTTCAGTATCGACGACTCATTTCTTATAACGACCAGCGTAGTATCGATGCCTATAGGAGCGGAGCGCTCTAAAAAAGCAATGGGGGATAGCTTCTGGTCAAAAAAGTCAGTCATCCAGTTCCGAAACAATGACAATCTCTGTCTTCCGCGAAGCATCGTAGCCGGTAGAGTTTTCGCGAAGCGTGGTCAAGTTCGTCAGGGAGACCTTCAAAAGCGGTGGGATAATGTACGCCGGGAGAGGTCTGTACTTCAGCGCACGTTAGCCGAAGAATTAGTTAGAGCTGCCGATCTGCAGATCCGGGATGCTGGATGCGGTATACCGGAGCTGCAGGCATTCCAGAGAGTACTGGCGTGGGACGGTATTGCGCTGATCATCTATGATCGCGACTCTTTCGGTAGTAGTGAGCCACCTTTTTTCGACGGTACTACTACAGTGCTACGGTGGGCACCGAGAGTAGTACACCATATTTATTTAGTGCACGACTCTCACGAAAACCACTATGGTTTAATCTTGAACCTTCCTGCTGCCGCCGGTGGTGCGTTTTTCTGCGTCCCATGTGGACTAGCATATGATAGGATAACAGGTCATCAGTGTCGACAAAAGTATCCACATTGTATGACCAGTCCTCCATGCGATTCAAACGCAGCGAAAATTCACTGCGGTGACTGTCGGCGCTTCTTTCGCGGTAATGACTGCTTTGCAAGTCATAAAGCCTTCGGCTCGCACGGCCCGCGAGCGCGGATGTGCGATATGCTGCAGTCCTGCGAAACATGTTTGCGTCAGGTTTATAAGAAGGATGGTTCAGAGCATGTATGCGGGGAGTTCTATTGTAGAACGTGTAAAGAGAAACGACCTGAGAACCATAAGTGCTTCATGGCACCGGTGCGTCCGGCAAAAAAATCCGAGAAGCCCGATATTTTTATATTTTATGATTTCGAAACACGCCAGGAATTCGAGGTCGCGGGAGCGCCTGATAGGCATTTGCATGAGGTGAACATGTGTGTCAGCCAGCAGCGTTGTACGCAGTGCATAGGCAAGGATGACGAGAATTGGGAGTGTGGGCTGTGCGGAGAGGAGAGCGCCGAAAAAATCTTCAAGGAAAATCCTTTGTCGGCGTTTGTAGAGTATGCGTTGAGAAAGAGGGACAACGTTGGCCGTGTTATCTGCATAGCTCATAATGCGAAAGGGTTCGATGACGAATTTATTCTCCGATACATCGTCGAGGAGGAGCGTGAGACGCCTAAATTAATCACAAACGGAACTAGCATCATGGAGATGAGAATCGGGATCGTAAAGTTTATAGATAGCTTGAATTATTTTCACATGCCACTCGCCAAACTTCCAAAAGCCTTCGGCTTAGGAGAAAATATTTTTAAAGGTACTTTCCCGCATCTTTTCAATAAGACGGCTAATCAACAGCATATAGGTCCGCTGCCTCCTCTCGACGCCTATTCTCCTGACACTATGTCTCCGTCGGACAGAACCGAGTTTCTGGCGTGGTATGAGAAAACTCAGAGCTCAGGATACGAGTTCGATTTCCAGCGGGAAATCGTAGCTTATTGTCAAACGGAGAATCTTTATAGAACGTGGGGATGTATGTCCGTTTATCGAAGCGGTGACCATAGCCCCAGCGTGCAACAGAGTTTTCCGGCGAAACTTTCTAAAGAAAAATAAAATTTCGGTCTTGCCGCGAAACGGTTATCGCAGGGGCGATAGACAGTCTGAGATAGCATTAGAATGGTTGGTATGGTCTGAGCACCGTTTCGAGAAGCAGATAGAACACGCAGGTCGCGGTCGCGAACATAAGTTAATCGACGGTACGCGTGTAGATGGCTACGTTGAAACGGATGATGGTGTACAGCATGTCCTCCAGTTTCACGGGTGTTTTTTTCATGGGTGTGACAAGTGTTACACCAATACGCGTAAACGGGAGGGAGTGTGGTACGGAAGCACGCTCAATGATCGGTACCAACGAACGTTGAATACCTCCGAGCGTATAAAATCTGTCGGCTATAAACTACATGAGATCTGGGAGTGCCAATATATACAGTTAAAGTCAAGAAACCCTGAGATTAACAACGTTGTGAGCGCCCATCCGCTTCTCGTTGAGAAACCGTTAAACCCGCGCGATGCATTTTTCGGGGGACGTACGGGAAATACACGCAGTTATTGTGAAACTCGCGGTGCCGAGAAGATTCGTTATATTGATGTATGCTCGTTGTACCCATACATTTGCAAGTATGGAGCTTTCCCCGTCGGTCACCCCGCGATATACACTGCAGACACCTGTCGCGAAATAACTGGGCCGAATCACGATTTAAGCAGCGTTGAGGGACTCGTACGATGCAAAGTTTTGCCGCCTCGAAACCTCTACCATCCTGTGCTTCCAGTGCGTATGCATAATCGGTTAATGTTCGCATTATGCCGAAAATGCTGCGAGGGGATGTATCAGGAGTCAGGCCCCCACGAGAACGAGGATGATCGAGCTTTTGAGGGCACCTGGGTATCCTGCGAACTCCTTAAAGCTGTAGAGAAAGGTTATAAAATCTTAGATGTTTACGAGATCTGGCAATACGAGGTAGAGCAGTACGATCGACAAAGTCAAACTGCAGGTCTCTTCGGCGACTACATCAATCTGTGGTTAAAAATCAAGCAGGAAGCTAGTGGCTGGCCGTCTGAATGTACAACTGCTGAGAGTAAAACAGCGTACGTTACTAGTTTTCGTGAGGCCGAGGGTGTTCAATTAGATCCGGAGCGCATTGAAGTAAATCCTGGTTTGAGGTCAGTAGCGAAACTATGCTTAAATTCGTTTTCGGGAAAATTCGGTCAACGTGAAAATCTGCCGAAGACAGAGGTTGTCACTACGCGCCAAAGACTTTTAGAGCTATTGCACGATCAAAGTTGCGAGGTTAGCAAGATTATTCACGTGAACGATGCGATAATGTACGTTTGCTGGCGTTATACGGTAGAAAGCACGGAAGTAAATCCTCACGTGAACGTCGTGATAGCCGCGTACACGACTGTGCAGGCGAGGTTGAAATTGTATTCATATCTTGAGCCCCTAGACAAACGCGTCCTCTACTATGATACCGATTCGTGTATATATGTAAGTAGTGGTACCGCAGGAGAGTATGAACCGCCTCTAGGGAATCTACTCGGGGAGATGACAGACGAGTTAAAAGATTACGTACCGAATAGTTTTATAAAGCGTTTCGTGTCGGGTGGACCTACACTTTACGGCTGCTTGGTACAGAAAGCCGATGGTAAAGAGGCCACAACCTGCAAGGTGAAGGGTATCGGACTCAATTTTACAAACGGGGAAAAAATCAACTTTGATTCCATTTGTAAATTGGTTCGAGAACCCAGTACAAGTATTACCGTGAAATTTAGTGCTATTCGACGCGATGAGTTTCACCATGTGACCACGCGGCAAGAATCAAAGACGTGCAAACCCGTCCTTGTCAAGAGAAGACGATGGGGCGAGCACGATTCTCTGCCGTATGGTTACATAGGCTAAGGGCATTAGAAATAGTTGTAAATTGTAAATTTTGTAAATAAAAATGGCCATATTATAAATTTAGGCGCAGGTTATTTATGGGAGTTATACCCCGATCTCTGCGAGGGAGAATACCGTAAGCGGTATATCTATTCCTACGATTTATATCTCGTGTTTTACATAATTGTATTATCCTCTGTAAAATAAAAAATGGATTTATTGTAAAAATAAAAAATATGAATTTATTCTAAAAAAATATAGTTTGTTGAAACCACTTTCCCCTCTATCCTACCATATGCCTTAACAAGCTTCTGAGGTATATGTATAACTGCACTTTACACTGTAAATAGTAGCTTATTATTATTTACGGTGTAGACCGGTGGTACATACAAGAGCTTATCCTGTATGTAGCTTCGCGTCCGCGGCGGCGGCGGCGCCGGCGTCGTCGACAGTGATGATGATGGTGGTGGTGGGCGCAATGGATAGTATTAGGAAAATAATTTATAATCCAATATTTTATTCAGTATTTATTTATTCGCATATTTTTTGTATTAGTTTCAGAACTAAATCCCACGATTTCACCTCTAAACGATAGTGCTGCAGCATTTTTGTGGGCAGAAGTTGAGGATGACTCCGGATACCGCACCGACTTCTTCTAGCGAAATTAATTTTTAAAACTGTTAAATTTGTTTTTTTAATTTTTTAATTTTTTATTTATATAGTTTTTACTTTTTCAATTTTTCGTATGTATGTATTAAATAAATAAAAGAAAATTTAATAATACATTTGTATACTTAATACCTTCATACTCCTCATTCCTCTCATTAATCGTCATAGGCCCGCGCTGGAAGCACCCCTGGACCTCTATTATCGCCGGTCCTACAGGCTGCGGGAAAACATGCTTCGTAAAGAAGTTTTTAAAATATATTTCGAGCATGGCGGACGTAGAGTTTGCACGCATTCTTTTTTACTGTTCGGAATGGCAGGACGGGTATGCCGATTATTCTAAAAATATCGAATTTTTAGAAGGTCTACCCCAAAATTCAGACATTGCTGGCGACCGTAGGCCGAAACTTATAATTATCGACGATTTTATGCTTGAATCTTCAAACGGTGAAATAGTAGATTTATTTACAAAGGGAAGTCACCACAAAAACATTAATGTAATTTTTATTACACAAAATATTTTTCACCAAGGTCGTGGACAGCGTGATATTTCCCTTAATACTAATTATATTGCAGCTTTCAAAAATCCGCGCGACCGTGCGCAGATCTCACATTTGGCTCGTCAAATATATCCTGAAGATCCGAAATTTTTACAAGAAGCTTACCACGATGCAACTTCGAAACCGCACGGTTATTTGCTTCTGGATTTGAAACAGTCTACCCCCGATAATTGTCGATTCCGCACTTGCATTTTCCCGGATGATTCTCATAATTTTGTGTATGTACCAAAACGAGGATCCGGTTCTCGCTAATTTATAAAGTATAAATGGGTAGTAACGAATGTACGAACATCATTCGAGTCTCGACTATGGCTCCATCAACAACTGCTAAAGCTTCGATTGGGAAGAAGAATATAATCTTGCTGCACGCTCTATATCATCTGGATAAACAGCAGCGTACATCGCTATTACGCACAATAGACAGAAGCGGAGTTCAATCTATCTGCGAGTGCGCATTAAATACCTTAAATGGTACAGTCCCGCTGAAAAAGAGCGTACGAATAAAACTGTCTAAGCATAAAAAAATGTTACGCCACCTCGTAAATAAAGCTGGTGGCTGGAAGAAGAAAAGACGCGTAATTGTGCAAAAGGGGAGCGGATTCTTACTACCGCTTCTTCTCCCAATCATAGGCAGTGTGCTGTCTAATATTTTCACACGTAATTGACAAGATGCAGCATGCGAAGAAAATGGTTTTAGTGCCTCACGATGCTATCATGCCATCGCACGAGCAGATAGAGCAAACACGCTCCGTTCAAACAACAGGTACGACACTCACAAGGAAACATTCCCAAGTGTCCGACCCCGATTTCGATAATTTTGATATATGTTGTAGAACTCGGAAATTTAAGGGACACGTATTTTTTTTTATCATCCCCCGTTGATATATAAGGGGTGAAACAGCCCCTCAAACTTTGGCAGAAAAACAATAATTTTTTTTTTTTTCTTAGAAGCACCTGACGATTATCAATGAAATTTGGTATACATATATCTCGAGCCAACAGGACTCAGAAATGGTAGTGTGCATCACGGACGCACCCCTTTAAGGGGGTAAACTACCCCTATCTAAATCTTTATTTCTTTTTTTTCGGCGAAAAATAATCGAACTGGAATACAAATAGCATCGTTTTGAAACTAAAATGATATTACAGTTTACGTGTTTTTGGTTTTTTCCCAAAAACCACTGTTTGACCAGATATATATATTTCAAAGCTTTCAATATTTCCCATAGAAGCACCCGACGGATTTCAATAAAATTTGGCAAGCATATATTTCAGAGCAACAGAATTAAAAAATGATACCGTCCGACACGCGCCCACCCCTTTGTGGGGGTAAACCACCCAGATAATTTTTTTTTCAGGATAAAAGAACCGAAAAAAATATAAATCGTATACAGCCGATGCTTGCATAAAAAAACTCCCGTTTTCGCTTGGAAGGCGAATTCCTAATTCTACTATTTTATTCTACTATCAAAAACCATAATTTAGCACACGGGATATATATTCGAAACATAGGTAATATGTGAATTTGATAATATAACATTTCTACAGATGATACTATTTTCATTCCAAATTTATTCGTTCCAATACATGTATGGAATATGGGATATATGGGAATACTCCAAGAATATTAATTCTGGAAAGCAAAAAAATCTTGGGACTGAAAATTTCAGAAAATTCTATATGATAAAAATAATGTTAACCAAAAATATTTGTAACAAAAAATTATGGCTCATATTCATGACAGTAGTGATGATCGTGGAAAAAGTGTTCGAAGCAGAATGCTTTCTTACACCATGAGCATCGTATTATAGGTAGTGCACCGCAAACAGCACATTTCATAACGGAAGATTTTTCGAAAGCAAATTCGACAGGATTTGGAAAACTTTCTAATCTGTCGTCTACATAGCCACTTTTATACCAAGCATATTGAAAAAGGGATCGATACCTAGGCGAAGATAGTTGATTATGTACAAGTGATTGTAGTTTTATAATATTGTTCCGTAAATGAAGATTAACATCGTAATTGTGTAGGATCGCATTGTCAGAGAAACGCTTCACAAAGTTTTTCCACACCCTAAAACCATAAACGTCTAAAGGTTGAATTCTTCCGGTAGTTCCTTTTGGTATAGTCATCAACACAACATCTTTAACTACAGGCTTCGCTTCTGCGATAATATTGCTGCAGTGACCGCTCCAGGAGTCCAGTAAAAGTAGGCTTCTTCGTCCAACGTTAGGAAAGAACACCTCTTTTAGCCATGTTTTGAAGTGGTCTGTAATTGCAAAACATTGCTACCAGTAATATTCATGCACATTGCAGTAATAAAAAGAAAATTATCATTGCAGTACATCATTACCTTTTGTCATTTTGCCAGATGACGAAGGGAGGAGGTATACATTCGGGGGACGGATTAATGTTTTTTCTACTAGAGGACCAAAGCGACCGCCTGCTTCTTTTAATACTATCAATAGAGGAGATAGTAGTCGCCCATCACAGGAGACAATTGGCTGAATAGTATAACTATGAGTTGTAGATGATATGGATTGAGCAGAACACTCGACTTTTTCCGTTCCTGCATACGTCAACGTACGTCCTGAATGTATTTCAAGCTGGAATCCACTTTGATCAGAATTATATACGTTTTCAGGCCCGTATTCTGCTATAAAAGGCTTGACAGAAGCAACAAACTCATCAGCTGATTTTTTCAAATTAGCACTGTCTTCTATCGTCTTTCTTGAGACAAACTTTGTGATTTTTCTTGAAACGATCCGATGGGCTTTTTTGAAATTGTATATCCATTTTGAAGAGGCCACGAAAGGCCTATCGCCACTCCCCTGCTCTCCCCATGCTTCCAGAGCCCATTTTTTGATGTCCGAGTCATGGACTATTAATCCAGCTTCTATAGCGTTTCGTAATTTGTTTAATGTAAATTCGGCGATAATCATCAATTTTACTTTCCGCGTTCCTCCTTCGTCCACTTGCTTTGCCCATCTCGTTAATTGACGAGAATTAGTAAGTCTGGCAAATGACTTTTGTACAGTAGAAAACTTGAGATAGCTTTTTTTTCCACTCCGCCAGTACTCTACTGCCCTTTTTTTGTAATCAAATGGGATTTCATCGTTTACAGGACTAGGGCACACAGATGAAGAAGGTCCAGCCACTCCTTCCTCACTCCAATCTTCGGCGTCTTCGACGTATTCTGCGTCTGTTCCGGGAAAGTCGTCTACGAAACCCAATGTAGATTCTTCAGATACTTCTAAAGTGTTGAAGTCCCATATACTGTCCAGAAGAATCTTTTGAATCGATTCTTTCAGAATGATTTCTTGCCGATTGACTTCAGTCGTTGGTAGATACATTGTTTGAAATGTTGCAAGTAATAAATTAAGCACGTTCATTGGATTCACAAACATGTTTAAAATATCGTAACGCACTGATAACACGGCAGGCTCCGAACGCGAAATTTTCAACACCGAATGATGAGGAGTAATGCACGCTCAGACTTTATAAAGAGCCGCACGACTACTTGGGATAACATTTGTCTATTTTCGTTCCAAATTGTTTACAGGCCTGCCGCCCGAAGTTTTCCGGAAACTTCGAGATCTATTTATATTTTTGGCGTCACGAAAATACGCATGAAAAAATATGTGATCGGTTATTTTGATTTTATGAAGTCGAAGAACTAATCTTATCTTTATTTTTCCAGAAATATGAGTAGACTCATAATGAAACGATTACCGCATCGTAGAATCTACCGTGAGGCAGATTCGGTAAAATAAGCTTTACATGTGTGAACTGAATAAAAATAAATGCTAATGCATTTAGTTTAATATATTTTTTTATTTTATTGTAATTTTATTCGTTTCTAATGAAATGAATAAAATTGCGATACAAATAGTTTAATCTGTAGTTTCATGTTATATTATCAAATCCACATATTACCTATATTTCGAATATATTCCGTGTGCTAAATTATGGTTCTTGATATGAAAATAAAATCCTGTAAACTCTCATTGAACTTCTGACTGCCCTCCAAGCGAAAACGGGAGTTTTTTTTATGCAAGCATCCGCTATATACGATTTATATTTTTTTCGGTTCTTTTATCCTGAAAAAAAATAAATGATCAGGGTGGTTCACCCCCACAAAGGGGTGGGCGGGTGTCGGACGGTATCATTTTTCAATTCTGTTGCTCTGAAATATATGCTTGCCAAATTTTATTGAAATCCGTCGGGTGCTTCTATGGGAAATATTGAAAGCCTTGAAATATATATACCTGATCAAACAGTGGTTTTTCAGAAAAAACCAAAAACACGTAAACTGTAATATCATTTTAGCTTCACAACGATGCTATTTGTATTCCAGTTCGATTATTTTTCGCCGAAAAAAAAAGAAAAAAACATTTAGATAGGGGTAGTTTACCCCCTTAAAGGGGTGCGTCCGTGATGCACACTACCATTTCTGAGTCCTGTTGGCTCGAGATATATGTATACCAAATTTCATTGATAATCGTCAGGTGCTTCTAAGAAAAAAAAAAAAATTATTGTTTTTCTGCCAAAGTTTGAGGGGCTGTTTCACCCCTTATATATCAACGAGGGATGATAAAAAAAAATACGTGTCCCTTAAATTTCCGAGTTCTACAACATATATCAAAATTATCGAAATCGGGTTCGGACACTTGGGAATGTTTCCTTGTGAGTCTTACTTTCGGTCTTATGCTCAGTTTTCACGGTTTTTTCATCAGTCTCACAACATGCTAGGGAGTCGACGTGAAAATTGAGGTCGAGTGTGCTGAAAATATTCCTAACAACACGAGCGCTTACTGTCTCATTATACACGATCGCATAGTTGAGTACATTCATTGTCGAATATTGTGAGAAAAAGAATGTATTATGTATGTTTGTGTATGTGTTTCACATACAGCAGCACCAGCAGCAGCACTGTAACCGCACCCACTGTGTACGTACTCTCTTTATATGATATATATATATATGTGAATGTATGGATTCAGGGATATATATATGTTGAACACACAAGAGACATATTGATAAATGTATCAGTCATAGAGAGAGAGAGATTATATTACTGCGTATTAAAATATATATAAAATATATATAAAATATTATATCAAATATGAAAGTGTCGCATAGTTTATTTCTCCCACTCTACTACACATCGCTCAATCGCTTCGATTTATCAAGTCAGTCACTTCTCCAACTTCCTTCGTGACACTACAGCAACGATATTATAAAAATATTCGTCGTCGTCGTCGTCGTATTCTCTAATAACTTTTTGTGAACACGTGAATATTTTTTTATTTCTCAGGAATATATAACATTGGTGTCTGTGGTGTTTATTTTACATTGAAGATTCCTTTTTTTTAATAATAGAAAGAAGATGGCTGAAGCATCAATGGCTAAGACAATGATTGAGGATATTACACACGTAATGAGTGTTAAAGCGTTCCATTACATGCTGGAACAATCGTCCTTACAAAACGATAATACATAGTCAATTGCTGGAACAATCGTCCTTACAAAACGAGTTTTAGACTGGGTGTGAAATTTAACGATTTAAATCAAGAAGATAAAAGTGCTAATGCTTTTGTGGCGAACAGACAAACTGGAATATATTTTAAAGATCACTATTCGGAGTATTTGACACAAGAAGATGTTGATTCAACAGTGACTAATTATCTTCGCGGAGAAGGATTTGCTTCTCCGATTTGATCAATGAACACGATCGACAAATACTATCGAGGACGGTCGTTGCATACAAAGGAGGTGTTCTAGAGAGGAGTCTCTTAAATAACATTGAAATTCGATCGTTCGGTTTAGAATTATTGAATTGTCCAGAATACAAGGAACTGTTAGCTGATTCGAGATACAACATGATAAAACAATTGAATTGCCATCTTCATCGAATAAAACCAAAACGAAATCAAATTTTTTGCTGTTCCGGCAATGAGATTCAAGTCTTTAACAATTGGTTGAGAGCACAACGTCGGGAGCAACATCGAAAGAACAGAGACAACGGCATACAACAGTGATAATAGTGAAAGTGAGAACGAACACGATAGTGCATCAATGAATAAAAAATATTAATTATTTCAATAATATTTTTGTTAAAATACAGTGACTATTTTATTATTATATATTATCATAATCAATGTTGTTATAATTACAACATAAAAATTAATAATGATTCGATACAAATCTCATTATAAAATTATTGATGACCTGATGTGCAAATTGGTCTCGAAGCATATGACTGAAACTTTTCACGTTCCTGAAAAAAAGAGAAAAATTGTCAAAGCGTCGTCGCTAGTTTTAACGTCAATAGAACGTTTTTACTCTTTATCGACGACCCGAACCAAATTGGCCTCGAAGCAGACGATTGAAACGTTTTATATTACGGTGAGAAAAGAAATCAGTAATATCGCTGAGTCCTTTAACTGCAAAGAAAGACAGAGTCTCCGGTATGTGTGTAGTATCTAACGACAATAGAATTTTTCTTTGCAAGTTTTTTGCTCTTTCATTACGCAGATCAGATGAACGTGCATTGGTAATAATATTAATCAGGAAATGTGTGATACTCGCATTATTGGGTACCATATTTTCCGTTACGACTATCGAGTCAAAGCCTCCTAACGCTCTCGCCAAAAAACGTTCTCGTTTGTTATAAAGTACCAATTCAATAGTTTCATCTATTGCATATTTAAAACGATTGCTTTTAGCGAACTCACTAATAAGATAATGCATAGGAAAAACAATTGATTCGTATACTTGTTCAATCATAGAACATCGATAACGCGATACTTTCCTGAGCTCGATCACGTACTCTTCGAATATTACAATGCGATAACTTTCCGGATAATTGTCGCGCGAAAAAGGATCATAAACCGAATTAATGACTGAATCGGAACATTTGGATAGACTAGTGGTTTCGTCTGTCGAATGATCTGAAGATTGCTCCACATCCGATGATTCCATGACTTCGTGACAAATTAAATCACTCGTTGTTACTTCATCGTTACTTATCATACATTCGTCAAAAATCGATTCATCTAATTCAAAACGTGTACACGAATCATTCCGAACTTTCTCAGAAATCAAATCACTTATCTCACAACCTGCCCATTGATCTTTCAGAGATTCCTTGTATCTGTCCTCTGCATCATCGACGTCTTCGTTCTTGTCATCAAGATCTCCGTTCTCGTCATTGAGGTCTCCCTTCTCGTCATCGATGTCTTTGTTCTCATCGTCGACATCTCCATTCTCGTCATCGTCATCGTTGTCGTCGTCATCATTCTTACTCCCCCCCTGATCGTCCTCATGCTCTTCATCCTCATCATCATTATCATCCTCTTCATCCTCCTTACCGTCTCCGTCTCCGTCTCCGTCTCCGTCTCCGTCTCCGTCTCCGTCTCCGTCTCCGTCTCCGTCTCCGTCTCCGTCTCCGTCTCCGTCTCCGTCTCCGTCTCCGTCTCCGTCTCCGTCTCCGTCTCCGTCTCCGTCTCCGTCTCCGTCTCCGTCTCCGTCTCCGTCTCCGTCTCCGTCTCCGTCTCCGTCTCCGTCTCCGTCTCCGTCTCCGTCTCTTTCTCCGTCACCGTCTCCGTCTCCGTCTCCTTCTCCGTCTCCGTCTCCGTCTCCTTCTCCGTCTCCGTCTCCGTCTCCGTCTCCGTCTCCGTCTCCGTCTCCGTCTCCGTCGACTCCCACATTGTTGATTTTGACGGTTGGATCGCTTCCAATCCCATCATCTACCTTCGCGATGTTAGAAACCATTGAAAGTGATAGAAACGGTGGTACATAGAAATCCGTTCGACTAGGTGATGGGTGTTATTTCGCGTGACAACACTTTTGATAATCGGTCATGTCATCCTTCAAAATACAATCACAGGTGAATATTGATGGTGATTGAGTTTTGCTAGAATTAAAAAAGATGAAATTAATATATGAAGAAAATAAGATACATATTGTATGACTTACCCGAGGAAAAGATTGTGCAGATTGGGGTTAAGAACTTTGTTGAAAGTTATGAAGATAGATGTGGGTCGTTGACCGTATACACCCATCATTCCAGCTACAAAGTTGTCCATATAAAATTTCAAAATGTCTGTATCATCGAAACCGATATCGCAAAATTCCTTATCCTTCTCATCTTCGAAATTTTTTTTTTTGGTTGTAGGAAGGCCTAAAATTTCAAATAAATATTGAGATAAAAATATTATCACATCATTGAGAAAGGAGAAGAGAAACAAAACCAACACTCACCGTACATTGTAACGACCCTTGACTCGATCACCATCGATGACGATGAAGAGGCTTACGCAAAATGGTGAGCATTTAAACGATGGAGATTTATTCGCAAATTTGCTTACAAATTTTTGAAGAGCGAAGAAAACTTGCCCCATGAACGCATAACCGTCATCGTCGTTAAAACAAAAGAGAGGCACTCGACATATAAAATCTAAAAAAAAAAAATATATAAATAAAATATTATTTACTCACACCACCTCATACTTTGTGAGGCGTTTTCCCTTTGTTTCAAACATTAGATTAAATAATGTTTGAGCTCTCATGATATGATTAGTTTGCTTGCGACTGAAAAGAATAGATAATACACTTGGTTGTTGCTCCATCGAATAAAATAATGATAATAATGAAAATTTACTTACAGATGATCGTTTAATTCTCTCAGATCCATAAAAACTACTTTTTGTTTCTTCACATTGATTTTCACTTTTTTTTGTACCATTATTGTTTTCAATCAATTGAACGCGATAGTTTCGCGTTCGAAAAATCTCAGACATTTTCAATTCACTATACTTAACGAATAACGTGGGGTGTGACACACTGTGTAGAAAGAACTGACTGAGAATAAAACATAGTGTCGTTCGAGCGCATATTCATAATCTGTTTTATTGCGGTTTTCGCACTCTCCCACCATGTGCGTAGAAAAGTAAAGATAAGAAAAAGGCGTTATTATTCTTCTATTAAAATACTTCCTCACGCGTCGTGGGCTCTGGATATCTTGAGAAAGCAAAAGAGGGGTCACCCACATGCGCAAGAACGGTGCGCAAAAACGCGCATTCGCTTCCATCGAACAAATTATTTAAAAATATTATAATTTCTTTTTGTTGTGGGCTTATGATTTTTTTTTCATTCACAAATAATACTTCCTCACGCATCATGGTCTCCTAATATCTTGAGAGTTAGAAAGAAACGCCCAGTGTATACAAAATGGCCTGATTGTTCTCCCGCATGCGCACGCACTCTCTCTCTCTAGACGTTTTATTTTTATTCTAAAGCAATAACCATCCATATGTGTTGGCTGGTTGGCCGAGTGGTCTAAGGCATTCGACTTAAGTTCCGATTTCTCATTGTAGAATCGCGGGTTCGAACCCCACACCAGGCAACATTTTTTTTCTACTAGCACGAACACTTACCGCATCGATGGGCGGCGCCGGCGGGCGCGAGCATCGATCGACGCACCGCTGCATCATTGGACCGTCGGTGAAGAAGGGATCGCTCCGCTCGATTGTCGACCATTGAGATCCCTCTGTTATCGGTCACGAATACAAAAGTTCCCTTGGTCGCGCACGGTGTTCGATACATGCCACTCCCACGTGTAAACCACTCACTTGATGCAAATGACCCCGAGGACGATATCTCGTGAACCGGTGATGATAGACGACCCCCGACAACGGGGTAGGTATCAGCTACTCCTCCAGAACCCTCTCCTAAAAGTGATCAACCATGTACCAGTGGTACATGGTTGACCATGTACCACTGGTACATGGTCAACCACTGGTACATCCTGTTTTGAAACAGGCATAGCTATACTACTTATATATATATATATATATTTTGTGACGCGACATTTCGCGTCCCGTCACCTCGCACGGTTTTCGGTCGGGCAGTGGGCCGGGTTTACGGCCCTGAGTACGCCGCTCGTCGAACCTACTCGATCGTCGACTCGCCGAGAAGGACTCTTTCCTAATTTTTCGTCAATTTTGCCGTTTTGCTTGAGCATTTCCTGTGTTTTGTGTTTGCGTTTGTTTGAAAGTTTTTTTAAGGCCGTGCACGAGTTTGGCGACTCTTCGACCCGACGGTCAGGCGGTGTTGCCCTATGTCGTGTCCACGTGATGGAGATTGGCCAAAGTGGGCCGGAGAATGGTTCGTTCGGCCAACAGGCGGAAGCCGAAGATCAGCTTCCGCGGACTAGGAGGCCAGAGGGATGCGGGTAGTGACCGATATACAGAGTTTCCCGTCCCTCCCTACTACACGGCCTGGAGCCGTTCCTATCCTGTCGAATTCACGGACACCGCGGACCGCTCACCACGGCGCCTCCACTTGCGGGGATTACGAGGAAAGGATGGACATGAGGTGCAGTTATGTGGCGTACCGTGTGGGCCCACTGCGGAGGACAAGGGACGCCTTGACTTCGCGAGTGAGACCTCCCCTCACGTTCATTTTGCCCCACCGGATCCTGGGAGGAAGGAGTCCCTGGATATCGACAATAATCGCTGCGAGCGGAAGATTCTCGCGGGTGGCGGGGCACGGCCGGGGGCAGAACCGGCTTCCCAGCATCTTAGCCGTTTAGCGTAGGCTAGTTTCAGGAGTCGCGAGAGAGGGGGAAGCGCTAATGCGGACTACCGGAAGCGTGCTAATTTTATTCGTCAGTCGGTGATCGATTGCGGTGACGAGTGGCAGTTCCTTTTGTTTCGACCAGCAGTCTCCCGGGCTGTCCGCACACCGGTAAGCTTCCGTCTCTCTCGAGTACTCTGTGCTCGCCGGGGATGCGGAGCCAGGACCCAACTACACTTTTAGTTATCAAATAATTTTGTATTGCCTTTCGTTAATCATTTGTAGTATTTCTATTGTATTTTTCTCGCGCTTTTCGCTCGGACGACGAGTTGGGTCCGGTGAAGCATGTCCGGCGAGATTTTCGCGCTGGTCTTCTCTTTTATGTCGCTTTATTTTATGTTTCTTTCCTCTCGGCTATATCCTCGCGTCTTGGAAATTTCGTGTATCTTCTAGTATATATATATTTTTTTTATTGTTATTTCGGTAAATTCGCGTGTCTTTCGGCTACATTCCATCCTACGTTCTTGCCTAATCAGTCGCGTGCCTTGAGTCGAACATCAGCGTCGTGACTTTCGTCACATTCGCACATTGCGATCGGCTACATATCGCGAATTTCGTAATATCGAGGCTAAGGCGATTTCGCCCGTTACATGGGCTATATTTCATCTTGCGAGACAAGGCGATGACGAGCGCGTCTTCCAGTGTTCGTTTAGCCGAACGGCCACGCGTTGGCTATATCGCGCGCGAGCGGTCACGAGCGCGCCGTGTTTACATCGAACGGTTCGTTCCGAGAATTGTCTCGGTTACATTGGCTATCTGGCGTTCTAGCGTAATTCTATCTGGCGTCTAATTCTCTGTTTTATATCGCGTCCAGCGTACCGGTGAATCGGCTACATTAAGGATAGAGTGTATCTGGTAATCGCAACGATTTTTGTGTTTTTCTATTGCTTATCGATTTTGGGTAATTTTTCCAGTTAATTATTCGACGTAAAATCTCTCTTATTTCCTGTTTCCGTTTAACTTTAATTTTCCGATCTTAGTTATTTTCCGGTGATTTCTCCGCTGGCTACATCTCATTCGCGGCAATAGTTAATGATAACTCTGTGGTGACGGCGTCTCCACTACGCTCTTGCCGAATATAAATATTTTAAGCTTATTCTTTCAAACACTCGGCACGTTTTCAACATTCTTTTTCTCAATGCATTCCTTTCTAAACGTTCGATTTTTTCACAGTATTCGTTCTTTGACTTTTTCATTCCTCTGAAAATGAACACGGTTTTCCCTGCAATAAAACTCAAGAGTCGCGAGGACCCGAGCCGAGTCTCCGCCGAGGCGAGGCGTTTTCTTTCTCATTTTTGTAAAACTTTCCTTCCCTTTCTCCAATATTTTCTCATTGTCGACAAGCGAAGCGTCGGGATTTTTCTCCATGCTAAAACAGTTCCTAACGAACACGCGTCGCGACAACAACTCAGCCGACCCTTCGCTTAGTCTACAGTCTTTCTTACGAGTCGACTACTTTTAACCAAAGCATATTTGTAATTTTAATAAACAGTTATTATTTTATTTAAACCGTTTTCGTTGACTTCATTTGACGCCGAAATACGGACGCACCTCATCTCTGATTTCATCCTAGTTCTATAATGAGCAGTAATTTCGGTATTTCGGTCTCGATTTTCGGACATTTAATCCTTGACAATAGTTTAGTTTACCATCTGGCTACATCTAACCTTTCGCAATAATTTCACCCCGGCTACATTCCCTAATCAACTTCAGTTCTCTGACGTACCTCGCTAGGCTAAATTACCGATTTCGACTGCGCTCCAATTATTAATTATTATGTTATCTACGATTTTGTTCACTGAGATTTTGCCGTCAAACGACAACTAAAATTAATTAGATGATTGTTATTGCGTTGGTCACTCGCCCGTCCACCCCCCTCTGCCATTTTCTCCCAGGTGGGCTGAGCTAGTCGGAGTCTCGCCGGCCTCGCCTTTTCTCCGTTTTTCCCTAACCCTTCCCGTAATTCACCGTGAACTTAAATAAATGCCGCTTTTTAAGCGGTGGGACCTTGGTACCTGGCGCCCACTCGCGTGTGGAGTAGCGGTCTCCATCCTACCCTGCGGGAAGGGCTATGCTCGATCCGTACCTTAGGTCGCGTAATCTCGTCGTGGGTTCGAGCCCTGAGATTCAGTACCGAGCAAGGGAAAGCGGGTTGTGGGAAGTTCGGGCTGAAGTGTACGAGAGCCTAAAAATTCTCGCTACAAAATGGTGCCCAACGTGGGGCTCCCGAGTGACAAGTTATTCGAGTAACGTTGCGATTGTCAGAGGTTTCGAGATTGTAAGATATCGCGTATTATTATTATTATTATTTTTTTGTGCGACTACTTCTGTTTATCTCCGTGTGACCTCCCAATGTTTATTATTTGATTCTCCTCAACGAATTCCAAGTTTGGCGTTCTTATACTTGGCATTATTTCTAGTATTATCGTTCGTCGCCGCTGATGAGCGCGACAAGTAAATATTGCGGTGTTGTTAGATTGTAGTAGCCTGTTGGTGGGCCATATTATTACTTTAACCTCTCCGCTAACTAGCGAGTGAGGTAAACACTTTCTTTGGTTGCTCTTGTTATTCGCACCGAATATCGGCTGCCACACATTTTTTTTGTTTGCGGATCTTGTTTTCCTTCGTTTGTAGTCTGGCGGATAACGGGCATAAACTTTGTTTGTTTTTCTTTTTTTTTTCTATCACGTGCGATGTCGGCGAATCTCTCGCCGAGTGTACCAAGCGCTAGATCGTTGTTGTTGCGAGAATAAAGGCGAATATTGTTGACCACGGCCAGTCTGGATTAACACCCCTCCTGGCCTGGTACCAGCTAAAATAGACACTTTTTTTTCTCTTCCCACCTTTTCGTGTACCTGGAACAAAGAGAACCCGCTCTCCGAAAAGCAAGCCGCGGAGCCTTAGTGAGCGGGATAGGGAGTCAGTTAATAATTGGCAGCGAGTAAGATCAGACGAGTTAACTGACGCGTCCGGTATCTAGATTCACACCGTACTGGTAACGACGTAGTAGGCTATCTCTCAGATCCGCAGTAATTATCGGCTACATTATCAGCGACCCTCCGTGCATATCATCGGCTACATAATAGTGTATTTCGCAACGACCATCGGCGTATAATATCGGCTACATAATCACGAGCGTTTGCAACGACTAGTCTCACGACCGGTTAGGAGATCCACGTGGGCTACATTCGGGAATCCCGACTATCAGCGTACTATCTTGGCTATCTCTCGTCCCTTATCGGCTAAATACCTGCGCCTCGTCGGTTGTGACTTCGTCACCCCTTGATCAGCTACATAAATCGCGAGACACCGCCCGTTTTCCCAACTCGCGAGAATGGCGGATAAGGACGACCCAGCGTCCACGATGCCGAGCACCACCGTTCCAACATCGGTTCAGGACGTTCCCGACGAGACCGCGGGTGCCTGGGGCCTACCTTCGGCGAACAATACCCGAGACTCGGGAGTCGGCACGTTTATCGGGAACCAGTGGATGTTACTGCCTTGGGGATCAGAACACCCGCCCCATGCGAGCAGTTTTGTGCAGCAACCACCGGGGATATCGTTTGGGACGAACCCAAGTTATACGTTGCGTTTCCCCGGCGACGGCGCGCTGATCACCACCCCCGCCATACATCCGGTAAGTGCTGCCGAGATGCACGATCCACCTCCGATTTCCCAAGGGACCATTCCGAGGACCCAAGGTTCCAGTGGTAACGCCTCGCGACGATTGGTTGGTCGCCCAGCGACGCCAGCTCCATCAGGCGAAAAACCCCCTGGGTTTGACCATGGGCACGACCATGGTTCGTCGTCAGCCGCGACCGTATTAAACACTATGCGCAAATGGAACATCTCATTTGCGGGCAAAAAGGGGCAAGACGTCGACACGTTCCTCGCCCGAGTGAGCGTGGGTCGCGCTTTATTCCCGGTAAGCGATGAAGACTTAATTCGCTGCCTCCCGTTTTTCTTAACGGGGGTCGCACTACAGTGGTTCCGAAACGACCAAGATCGTTGGGCCACGTGGCGGGAATTCACGGCTGCATGCCGTTTGCACTTCGGAGACTCGGACTATCAGTACGCTCTACGCGAAGAGATCATGAGTCGTACCCAGGGTCCAGAAGAATCGGTAGCGGACTATATGACCAATCTTCGGGGACTGTTCGCGCGCCTCAATCCACCTTGGAGCGAAGCCGAACAGATACAGTGCGCGCATCGCAATTTACTCCCGCGGCTGCAGGTTGCGATACATCGCGATGACGTGTTCGATTTCGACTCATTCGAGCACATCGCAGTCAGGGTCGAAAAGAGCTACCAAGCCGTCCATTTGTATCGAGCTCCACCAGCACCCGAACAGTCGCTCTGCCCAGAATTGGCGTATCGGGATCCACGAACTTCGCGCGCAGCAGCTCCTGCGAACGCTTACGCCGTCTTGGAGGCGCAACAGGTAGACATGGCCACTCAGTCATCGTACAATTCGTACGGTATGGAGGGATTCGACGAGCTGCAAGTAGTACCGTTCCTAGAAGGACCCTCGGACGATCTTAACGCGATCCAAAACCAACCCGGGACGCGCCGCTGGCTGAACGCGACCAGACCTACGACGTCCTCCGGAGTGAACGTCGATGTGCCAAGCTTGAGTTCTGCCATAAACGACCTGGACCCCTTCAGGAATCCCGCGCCTCAGCAGAACCCCGCGCATCCCGCCGTTGGGGCAACCACGAACCCTTCGAAGACCCGCCGACCGATGCAGTGCTGGAACTGCCAAAACACGAAACACTGATTTAAGGCGTGCCTCGAACCGCGCAAGCTGTTCTGCTTCCGCTGTGGCAAGCTCGGAGTTAAGACCACGACCTGCCCGTGCTTGGGAAACCACTAGCGGCAGGAGCGATCCGTACAAGCGCGGAACCTGCCCCAAAATCAACGACGACCGATATCCTCGTCCTCACGGGAACGACGAGTGACACGCTGAACACCGTGGCGAGGGCTACCCGCCGCAATGGCGCCAGCGATGATAGGACAAGCGATGGGACTGAAGCAACGCACCACGCCTTGCCAACGTTTTTTTTATCTCTTCTGTTTGGCTCAAGCAACATCGGCTATGCTAGGCTACATTCACGATCAACGAGTCTCGTAAATATGATTTTTTGTTTTGGGCAGGACAACTTAAAAGGAACCTCACCGTAAGTCCCAACAATAGGCGAACCCGCCAAAAGTTTTTTTTTTTTTTTGAGGTCACTTCTTTTATTTATTTATTTTTTTTGTGTTTTATGGGCCGGGAAACTTAAAAGAACCTCCCCCGTAAGACTCCATAACGGCCGAGCTGCCAAAACTGTTTTGTTATTTTTTTTTTTGGGGGTCGCCTACGTTTATTATTTATTTTTAATTTTTATTTTTTTTTGGGCAAGCAAGTCGCCGAAATGAGCACCCGTAAGACCCGCTAACAGCACCAAAGAATAGTTTAATTTTAAGGTAATTTCTTTTTTTGTATTACGAAAGCCTCTCACGTTCCTCGTGATGCATAATATGTTTGGATTAACGCTTTCAAAACCCCACTAACACGCTATTTGTTACTCTAGCTGGCTACATCGAAGTGCCACCGAAATATATGATCAATTGTTTTGTAAAGTATTAGGTTTTGACTCATTAATTTTTTTAGGGGAATATTGTAACGGCCCTAGCCTAATCATTTAACTTTTTAACCTTTCATTATTTAATCCAGCGTATCGATGGAGCGTTTCCGTTCGATACACTCTTCAAAGAAGCCCTTAAGGCTATCGCGTATCCGGACCGCCGCGAGCGGCCACTTATCTAATAGACTAAACACTCTGCAACTCTTTATTCCTTTGTAACAGTGAGCACGAAGCCCTCAGCTTCACGCCCGCTTCAGTTAGTTCAGCTCCGACAACCGACCAGTGCGGTACACATCCGAATAATTACACCTCCGTCTAATTACACTCTCTGCTACGACTAATAAATGAGTCTTATACACCATCATCTCCGACTCAAATCATTGCGCAGTGCCTGACCCATCGACCATCCATTACAATATCACCGAATTAGACGGTCCCTCGCAGTTGGCGGATCCCTTCGTTCGTAATTGTTTTCTTCGATTTCGTTGCAAAAGACCAGATTTGCACCGAGTGGAGCATAACGCATTTTGCGAGGACGGAGGTGATTACCTGGGCTCCGAGGTGGAGCTGCGCCGGTGTGCTTTCGTGTTTCAGCCTGGGAGGCCGTCGGGCCGCTGTTCGCCGGACCGTGCGGGGAATAACATCTAGAGAGACAGGAGTCTACGTCAAGGCTGATAAGCGACAGAGGATTCAACGAGCGTCGTTCGGAAGACGGCATTCCCCTGGCAACATATGGGGAGGGAGGTTTGTGACGTGACATTTCGCGTCCCGTCACCTCGCACGGTTTTTGGTCGAGCAGTGGGCCTGATTTACGGCCCTGAGTACGCCGTTCGTCGAACCGACTCGATCGTCGACTCGCCAAGAAGGATTTTTCTTCATTTTTCATCAAGTTTTGCCGTTTTGCTTTGGCATTTCCTGTGTTTTGTGTGTTTGCGTTTATTTGAAAGTTTTTTTTAGGCCGTGCAGGAGTCTGGCGACTCTTCGACCCGACCTTCGGGCGGTGTGCTCTTCGACCCGACCTCGGGCGGTGGGCGGAGGCCAGAGGGACGCGGGTAGTGATCGATATACAGAGTTTCCCGTCCCTCCCGACTACACGACCGGGAGCCGTTCCTATCCCGTCGAATTCACGGACGCCGCGGATCGCTCACCACGGCGCCTCCACTTGCGGGGATTACGAGGAAAGGGTGGACATGAGGTGCAGTTATGTGGCGTACCGTGTAGGCCCACTGCGGAGGACAAGCGACGCCTTGATTTCGCGAGGGAGGCCTCCCTTCGCGTTCATCTTGCCCCACCGGATCCTGGGAGGAAGGAGTCCGTGGATATCGACAATAATCACTGCGAGCGGAAGATTCTCGCGGGTAGCGGGGCACGGCGGGGGGCAGAACCGGCTACCTAGCATCTTAGCCGTTTAGCGTAGGCTAGTTTCGGGAGTCGCGAGAGAGGGTGAAGCGCTAGTGCGGACTACCGGGACCGTGCTAATTTATTCGTCAGTCGGTGATCGATTGCGGTGACGAGTGGCAGTTCCTTTTGTTTCGACCAGCAGTCTCCCGGGCTGTTCGCACACCGGTAAGCTGCTGTCTCTCTCAAGTACTCTGTGCTCGCCGGGGATGCGGAGCCAGGACCCAACTACACTTTTAGTTATCAAATAATTTTGTATTGCCTTTCGTTAATCTTTTGTAGTATTTCTATTGTATTTATCTCGCGCTTGTCGCTCGGGCGACGAGTTGGGTCCAGTGAAGCATGTCCGGCGAGATTTTCGCGCTGGTCTTCTCTTTTATGTCGCTTTATTTTGTTTCTTTCCTCTCGGCTATATTCTCGCGTCTTGGTAATTTCGTGTATTTTCTATTCTTTTTTTTTGATTGTTATTTCGATAAATTCGCGTGTCTTTCGGCTACATTCTATCCTACGTTCTTGCCTAATCAGTCGCGTACGTTGAGTCGAACATCAGCGTCGTGACTTTCGTCACTTTCGCACATTGCGATCGGCTACATATCGCGAATTTTGTAATATCGAGGCTAAGGCGATTTCGCCGGTTACAAAGGAGGCGATTCTCGCTACAAAATGGCGAATTTTGTAGCGAGAATTTTTAGGCTCTCGTATAGTTCGGCCCCAACTTCCCAACTATCCGATTTTCCCTGCTCGATACCGAATATCGGGGCTCGAACCCACGACGAGATTCCGCGATCTAGGGTACGGATCAAGCATGGTTAGATGTAGCCAGTTGGGAAAATAAACTATTGTCGAGGAGTAAATGTAGCCAAGGTAAACATAACTATTGCCATGGAATAAATGCAGCCAAAGGCCGAGGAGAGCGAAAAAATATTAACCGCGGGGAATCGACTGAGACTAATCTCCACCGGGAGGCGAAATCAATTCTGCGTAGACGTACGGCACGAGCTTCTTCATCGACGAATAATTAGCCTAGACAGTAATCCGCAGAAGGCGAGAGAAAGAACCAAGACAAAAGGAAAAACTCAGCAAAGTCGCGATTGCTGGAACATTTCGTTCTAAATGTAGCCAACTCACCGGTACGCTGGGTATGAGATAGCCGAAGGGAATTATACGCGCTAGAAAAACGATACACGAACGCCAGATAACCTATGCACGAGTCGCTCTCAACACAAAACGCCAGATGTAAACACGGCACAGCCGTGACCTTTCGCGCGCGCTGTAGCCAATCGGCCGCCGGCCGGCCTAACGAACGCGATCCAGCGCGGACGAGAGCCCTTTGTCTCGATGGATGAAATGTAGCCAATGTAACCGGCGAATTCGCCTTAGCCTCGACGCAATATTATTCGCGAGATGTAGCCGAACGAATAACTGGATGGTTCAGAATATTTTAAAGGCGAGAAACAGGTTACGCGACAAATGACTGCGAGAAAGGGTGGCGCGAAGTAGCCGAAAGAACAATACAAAAGTCTCAAGGAAAACTACAATAAAATTTGGGTTCGGTTTCGGCATTTCCGGCTAGCACAGAGTATTAGAGAGAGAGAGAGAGAGAGAGAGAGAGAGAGAGCGAAGCTTACCGGTGTACGGACAGCCCGGGAGACCACTCGACGAAACACAACAAGAGAAAACGGACCACTCGTCACCGTACTCGATCGCCGATTGATGAATAAATTATCGGTCTCCCGGTAGTCCGCACTAGCGCTACCCCCTCTCTCGCGACTCCCGAAATCTAGCCTACGCTAAACGGCTAAGACGCCGGAGAACCGGTTTCTCCTCCGGCCGCGCCCCGCTACCCGCGAGAATCTTCCGCTCGCATCGATGATACTCGATGTCCACGGACTCCTTCCTCCCAGGATCCGGGGGGGAAAATGAACGCGAGGGGAGGCCTCCCTCGGGGAGTTAAGGCGTCCCTCGTCCTTCGCGGTGGGCCCACTTGATAAGCCACATAACGCCATATAACACCTCGACGTGCATTCCTCCCTCGTAATCCCCGCAAGTGGAAGCGCTGTGATTAGCGGTCCGCGTTGTCCGTGAACCTCGATGGGACAGGAACGGCTCCAAGCCGTGTAGTCGGGAGGGACGGGAAACACTGTATATCGGTCACTTAACCGCGTCCCTCTGGCCTCCTAGTCCGCGGAAGCTGGTCTTCGGCTTCCGCCTGCTTGCTGAACGGACTATTCTCCGGCCCACTTAGGCCAATCTCCAAATTTGGACACGACCGGGTGAGGAAACTCTGTCCGACGATTGGGTCGGCGAGTCGCGATAATCTCTTCTCTCGGCCTAAAGCAAACTTAAAAAAAAAAACAAAGGCACAGCGTAGTCGGAACTACGAAATAAAACGGCAATTAAATTCAATAATAATAACAATAAGTGGCAAAATCCTGATCCGGCGAGTCGACGATCGAGCCGGGTTGACGGGCGGCGTCGTCAGGGCCGTAAATCTGGCCCACTGCCCGACCAAAAACCGTGCGAGGTGACGGGACGCGAAATGTCACGTCACAAACCTCCCTCCCCATACGTTGCCAGGGGGATGCCGTCTTCCGAACGACGCTCGTTGAATCGTCTGTTCCTTAATAGTCTTGACGTGGACTCTTGTCTCTCTAGATGTTGTGTCCCGCACGGCCCGGTGGACAGCGGACCGGTTTCACCGTCTCCCGGGCTGAAACAATGAAGCACACCGGTACAGCTCCGCCTCGGAACCCAGGTAATCACCTCCGTCCTCGCAAAAAGCGTTATGCTCCACTCTGTGTTGTTCTGGTCATGCATGATACATCCGTAAGGAGAGACACAACAATGAAGAAAGAAAAACTAATGAGTGTAAGCATTCAAAAGGGGTGAGGATACTAACAAACGAGAAGAGAAACAAACTTAGGAACCGACCGGCCCCCAAACCGCGAAGGACCGACCTATTCGGTGGTGACTCCCCAAAGAAAAAGTTACGAAATCACATCATTCTAATTTAACAAAGGTTAATATATTTCGTTAGCACTCGTAAGTAGCCAATCAAGGTACAGGTAGCGTATTGGTGGGTGCTTAAGAATTATCATTAAGACAGATAAATAATTATAACGCGGAGACTAGTATTAAAGTCACTTTCTTCGGCTCTTTGCTAGGGGGTCTTACGGTGACTACTCTCGTCCGTGTGCCAGCCCAAAAAAAGAGATAATAATCATAATTATTATAACATTTATTACGAGGCGAAGCGCTAGATGTCCCAAAAAAAATAATCCAGCCTGATTTCTCGGCGGTTTTGCCGTGGGCCTTACGGTAGTCGCTCTCGACAGTTTACCCGCCCATGGGAAAAGAAATGAAATAAATAATAAAAAAAATAAATAAATAAAATAACGGAAGAAAATAAATGACCTCCAAAAGAAATTTAAAAAAAAGTTCTTGGCAGATCCGCCGTTGTTGGGGCTTATGGTGAGGTGCTTTTCAGTTTTCCGGCCCAAAAGAAAAATAAATTAATAAGTGAACGGCGGGTTTCGCGAATGTAGCCTACTTCGGATGCCCGAGTGATAAGGAAACAAATAAAAACAAAAAAAACTAAGAGAGACCGAATGTAGCCTTCCGATCTTTTATGTAGCCGACACTATCGAGGTGTTTTCCTCGGCCTTTACCACTCCTCGTTGCTTCGCTGGCGTCGTTGCGGAGGATATCCCTCGCTGGGGTGATGAGGGTGCCAGTCCTCTTCGTCATATGGGTGATGGCGCGGATGGTTGTGTCGGCAACCGCAATGGCATGGCGGACTTCCATGGCGACGCGGGTAATCCCTAGGACGTGGTGGCCGCGGACGCTCCAAAATTTCGTTACGAGGGACGTTTCGTCGCAACTGTGGGACCCATGGACCCTGTGCTCTCCAACCCACTCCATACAACGGGCATTCCCGGACGGATACCCCCGGATGGCCGCAGCGGTTACAATGTCGCGTTCTCGGTTCAACGCAATTTTTCTTATTATGGAACGAGCTACCACAGTTAAAGCAACGCCCGTAACGAGGCCCAGGAGCGGTCTCGGTGGCTGCCGGAGGCGCGGACGGACCGGGTCTTGTGCCGTCTGGCGACTCGCGATGCGCAGGGACAGCCGAGCTTCAGTCTGTACTCCCACTGTTAACCTCGCCGGTTCCTCCGGGGTCTGGGTAGCGACCGATCGGTGAGGTCGAACGACTGGAGTAGCCGGGATGGCGATCCCCGAAGGTTCTTCTGGGACCTGGGCGACGCTGACCGGGATTGGTCGGACGACCGGCGCAGATTCGATGGCTAATTTCGCCGGGGGGTGATAATCGTGGATCTCCCAGGGGTAGCTCATGCGCGTCTCCGGAGCTAGTCCCTCATTGATCGGGCAAAACCCTGATCCCTGGTGTGAGGTGGCGATCACCTGTTTGGCCAAAGCTGGGGCCACGGACGGCTTCATAGCGAACAACGCTGCGAACTCCCGAGCATGCGGGCGGATGTGGTCCCAGATCGGATCATCGTCGATGCGGATGGCCGTTTGCGCCTCGCGATGTTTTATGAGGTCTTCGAGAACCGAGTCAGTGGCGAGGAGACTATTCGTGTCGCTGTCTAGTTCGACATTATTCCAGACGTCGTCGGCGGGCAGCTCTGGATCGGGTCCACCGAGCAACGCATCTTCGCCAACGGGATCATAGTCCGCCTCGCGCGCCCCGGCGTGAGGGACGGACGGAGACTGAGGTGGCGTAGCTTGTTCGTCCGTCGACATGTCATCGAAGCCGCTGGCGGGCTGTGCTCCACTCGACGGGGCGGGAATGCCGCTGGTGGTGATCTCATCGAGCTCATAGTCGAGGATCTCGATCGACGACGATGGCAAAGGCGAGCGGTTATCTCGCCGGTTTCGCGACGTGCTGTCCGGTGGTGGTGCCATGTTGCGCAATGTTGCTTGATGTAAACTTCGTCCGTTTCGCGAAGTGCTGTCCGGTGGTGGTGCCATGTTGCGCAATGTTGCTTGACGTAAACTTCGTCCGTTTCGCGACGTGCTGTCCGGTGGTGGTGCCATGTTGCGCAATGTTGCTTGACGTAAACTTCGTCCGTTTCGCGACGTGCTGTCCGGTGGTCGTGCTGTTATGCCGCAGAAACTCAGGTAGCTAATCTGGGTTCTGTGCGCCAGCCGTTAGCTCGTAAGGTTAGGGACATGCTCAGTTAAGGGTTGGAACCCAAGTGAAGTACAAACGTATTACTCAGTATTTAACAATGTTTATTTAAGAATGTATTTAGTATGTTTAACAATATATTTATATTATCAGAGATTTACAAAGGTGTTATATTCATTGGTTGTTATATTCATTATATAACATTACATAACTGGTTGTTATATTCATTATATAACAATGCTTACCAAGAACCTTCGATTAAGGTTCCCCTTTTTGTCCGAACAGTGTGCAATCAACGTTCTACTTGACGCTGATTTAGGGTCGGACAAACGAGCAGTCAAGCCTGGATTGGTGCTCGATTAATGCTTTGCTATCGATGCTTTTTACTGATCTGTTATTAACTTGTTCGCTGATGCTTTAATACCCCTCTACGGATTTATCCAGTATCGCTTTATCAATTTATTCATTAATGCGCCGTTATTATTAACACATAATTATGTTGCAACCATTAATACTCGATTTATGCTTACTTCTGTCCTTTCGAATTACCAACCGCCAGTACACTTTGTACGCTTGATACACCTTCTCGATTAACGACAATCGGACGTTAATCTTTTCCGATGAGAGTTTAATATTTTCACGACCTACTTATCGAGTTACGAGCCCAGCTCGGAACGGGTGTATCCGTAGTCAACCGTAAGAATCAGGAGTTCCGAAGAGACTGGTGAGTGCCTGCTCGTGGTTCCTTATATAGGGGTACGAGCAGGCATGTCAGCATAATTTTGGCAGTGTCAGATATTTCCTCATAATTGTTTAAAGAATTATTCCGACATCCGGATTCCTGCTTCGATATTTCTCAATATCTGACTCGACTAATTAATTATCGATTAAATGCTATTTCAGCGGTACGTTGACCCGAGATGCAACACTAGCTTCTCCGTCTCTGTCAATCAGAATTTGGAGACGCTACGATTGCGAAATACCTGACTCAGCAATTACGGACCCGATGCTCGAATTCGAGTCGCTATTGCCTAAATGCTGACTCGAATTTAATTCTATTTCGCAATGGCGTGTTTGTCTCATGCTGCTACTTACTTCGATTATTGGGCAACGACGTTACCGCAATAATCGACGTATCGAGGTACCCGGGGTACAACATCCCTCCCCCCTAAAAAGGAAAGAAATTGTTTTTCTTTTCGCTCGTCTCCTGCAAGCTTTCTTTTTATGACTCTAGGATGTACCCCGTGTACTACTTATTTATGATCTATGAGTATGCTGATTTACAAAAACTTTACGTGAACCATCACGCGTGTGACTTGTTGATGATAAAATGCTAAACATTTTTTTTTTTTTTTATATTCTTGTTCCTTGTGTTCACGAGTAAGGCGATTGTACCTGGTCAACGGAATGTAGCTCCGATTTGCCTTGTCTCTCACCATGAGAATCTCCGTGGTGTCTACTTAACAATATATACTATTTCTTCCCCTTCGGAGAAGGGGATAGTAGATATACAAGGCCGGTTCTGACGCACGAGCTCTGCACCGACATTTACCGACACTTTTTAGCCGAGACACGAATCACTTACAAGGAAACATTCCCAAGTGTCCGAACCCGATTTCGATAATTTTGATATATGTTGTAGAACTCGGAAATTTAAGGGACACGTATTTTTTTTTATCATCCCTCGTTGATATATAAGGGGTAAAACAGCCCCTCAAACTTTGGCAGAAAACAACAATTTTTTTTTTTTTCTTAGAAGCACCTGACGATTATCAATGAAATTTGGTATACATATATCTCGAGCCAACAGGACTCAGAAATGGTAGTGTGCATCACGGACGCACCCCTTTAAGGGGGTAAACTACCCCTATCTAAATGTTTTTTTTTCTTTTTTTTTCGGCGAAAAATAATCGAACTGGAATACAAATAGCATCGTTTTGAAGCTAAAATGATATTACAGTTTACGTGTTTTTGGTTTTTTTCTGAAAAACCACTGTTTGATCAGGTATATATATTTCAAGGCTTTCAATATTTCCCATAGAAGCACCCGACGGATTTCAATAAAATTTGGCAAGCATATATTTCAGAGCAACAGAATTGAAAAATGATACCGTCCGACACCCGCCCACCCCTTTGTGGGGGTGAACCACCCTGATCATTTATTTTTTTTCAGGATAAAAGAACCGAAAAAAATATAAATCGTATACAGCGGATGCTTGCATAAAAAAAACTCCCGTTTTCGCTTGGAGGGCAGTCAGAAGTTCAATGAGAGTTTACAGGATTTTATTTTCATATCAAGAACCATAATTTAGCACACGGAATATATTCGAAATATAGGTAATATGTGGATTTGATAATATAACATGAAACTACAGATGAAACTATTTGTATCGCAATTTTATTCATTTCATTAGAAACGAATAAAATTACAATAAAATAAAAAAATATATTAAAATAAATGCATTAGCATTTATTTTTATTCAGTTCACACATGTAAAGCTTATTTTACCGAATCTGCCTCACGGTAGATTCTACGATGCGGTAATCGTTTCATTATGAGTCTACTCATATTTCTGGAAAAATAAAGATAAGATTAGTTCTTCGACTTCATAAAATCAAAAAAACCGATCACATATTTTTTTCATGCGTATTTTCGTGACGCCAAAAATATAAATAGATCTCGACGTTTCCGGAAAACTTCGGGCGGCAGGCCTGTAAACAATTTGGAACGAAAATAGACAAATGTTATCCCAAGTAGTCGTGCGGCTCTTTATAAAGTCTGAGCGTGCATTACTCCTCATCATTCGGTGTTGAAAATTTCGCGTTCGGAGCCTGCCGTGTTATCAGTGCGTTACGATATTTTAAACATGTTTGTGAATCCAATGAACGTGCTTAATTTATTACTTGCAACATTTCAAACAATGTATCTACCAACGACTGAAGTCAATCGGCAAGAAATCATTCTGAAAGAATCGATTCAAAAGATTCTTCTGGACAGTATATGGGACTTCAACACTTTAGAAGTATCTGAAGAATCTACATTGGGTTTCGTAGACGACTTTCCCGGAACAGACGCAGAATACGTCGAAGACGCCGAAGATTGGAGTGAGGAAGGAGTGGCTGGATCTTCTTCATCTGTGTGCCCTAGTCCTGTAAACGATGAAATCCCATTTGATTACAAAAAAAGGGCAGTAGAGTACTGGCGGAGTGGAAAAAAAAGCTATCTCAAGTTTTCTACTGTACAAAAGTCATTTGCCAGACTTACTAATCCTCGTCAATTAACGAGATGGGCAAAGCAAGTGGACGAAGGAGGAACGCGGAAAGTAAAATTGATGATTATCGCCGAATTTACATTAAACAAATTACGAAACGCTATAGAAGCTGGATTAATAGTCCATGACTCGGACATCAAAAAATGGGCTCTGGAAGCATGGGGAGAGCAGGGGAGTGGCGATAGGCCTTTCGTGGCCTCTTCAAAATGGATATACAATTTCAAAAAAGCCCATCGGATCGTTTCAAGAAAAATCACAAAGTTTGTCTCAAGAAAGACGATAGAAGACAGTGCTAATTTGAAAAAATCAGCTGATGAGTTTGTTGCTTCTGTCAAGCCTTTTATAGCAGAATACGGGCCTGAAAACGTATATAATTCTGATCAAAGTGGATTCCAGCTTGAAATACATTCAGGACGTACGTTGACGTATGCAGGAACGGAAAAAGTCGAGTGTTCTGCTCAATCCATATCATCTACAACTCATAGTTATACTATTCAGCCAATTGTCTCCTGTGATGGGCGACTACTATCTCCTCTATTGATAGTATTAAAAGAAGCAGGCGGTCGCTTTGGTCCTCTAGTAGAAAAAACATTAATCCGTCCCCCGAATGTATACCTCCTCCCTTCGTCATCTGGCAAAATGACAAAAGGTAATGATGTACTGCAATGATAATTTTCTTTTTATTACTGCAATGTGCATGAATATTACTGGTAGCAATGTTTTGCAATTACAGACCACTTCAAAACATGGCTAAAAGAGGTGTTCTTTCCTAACGTTGGACGAAGAAGCCTACTTTTACTGGACTCCTGGAGCGGTCACTGCAGCAATATTATCGCAGAAGCGAAGCCTGTAGTTAAAGATGTTGTGTTGATGACTATACCAAAAGGAACTACCGGAAGAATTCAACCTTTAGACGTTTATGGTTTTAGGGTGTGGAAAAACTTTGTGAAGCGTTTCTCTGACAATGCGATCCTACACAATTACGATGTTAATCTTCATTTACGGAACAATATTATAAAACTACAATCACTTGTACATAATCAACTATCTTCGCCTAGGTATCGATCCCTTTTTCAATATGCTTGGTATAAAAGTGGCTATGTAGACGACAGATTAGAAAGTTTTCCAAATCCTGTCGAATTTGCTTTCGAAAAATCTTCCGTTATGAAATGTGCTGTTTGCGGTGCACTACCTATAATACGATGCTCATGGTGTAAGAAAGCATTCTGCTTCGAACACTTTTTCCACGATCATCACTACTGTCATGAATATGAGCCATAATTTTTTGTTACAAATATTTTTGGTTAACATTATTTTTATCATATAGAATTTTCTGAAATTTTCAGTCCCAAGATTTTTTTGCTTTCCAGAATTAATATTCTTGGAGTATTCCCATATATCCCATATTCCATACATGTATTGGAACGAATAAATTTGGAATGAAAATAGTATCATCTGTAGAAATGTTATATTATCAAATTCACATATTACCTATGTTTCGAATATATATCCCGTGTGCTAAATTATGGTTTTTGATAGTAGAATAAAATAGTAGAATTAGGAATTCGCCTTCCAAGCGAAAACGGGAGTTTTTTTATGCAAGCATCGGCTGTATACGATTTATATTTTTTTCGGTTCTTTTATCCTGAAAAAAAAATTATCTGGGTGGTTTACCCCCACAAAGGGGTGGGCGCGTGTCGGACGGTATCATTTTTTAATTCTGTTGCTCTGAAATATATGCTTGCCAAATTTTATTGAAATCCGTCGGGTGCTTCTATGGGAAATATTGAAAGCTTTGAAATATATATATCTGGTCAAACAGTGGTTTTTGGGAAAAAACCAAAAACACGTAAACCGTAATATCATTTTAGTTTCAAAACGATGCTATTTGTATTCCAGTTCGATTATTTTTCGCCGAAAAAAAAGAAATAAAGATTTAGATAGGGGTAGTTTACCCCCTTAAAGGGGTGCGTCCGTGATGCACACTACCATTTCTGAGTCCTGTTGGCTCGAGATATATGTATACCAAATTTCATTGATAATCGTCAGGTGCTTCTAAGAAAAAAAAAAAATTATTGTTTTTCTGCCAAAGTTTGAGGGGCTGTTTCACCCCTTATATATCAACGAGGGATGATAAAAAAAAATACGTGTCCCTTAAATTTCCGAGTTCTACAACATATATCAAAATTATCGAAATCGGGGTCGGACACTTGGGAATGTTTCCTTGTTAGTTCAGACTCGAACCACTTGGTGGCGGGCGGTGGGTGGGTGGTTGGGTGGCGGTGGGGTGGGGGGGGGGGGGGGGTAAGTGGTTGAATTTTATTATTATTATTATTTTGCGTGAATCGGCGCGCGGCATGCGGTGGGAGGTGAGGAGGAGGGTGGTGGGTGGTGAGTGGTAGGTGGTGGGGGTGGTGGGCTGGTGGGTGGTTGGATAGTTGAATTATTTTTTTCTTGGAAGGTATCGCTTGGTCACACACACCAAGGCCTGTCAATTATCACCTATAATATTAACATTAATAAATAAACACACCCGAGTTGAATTCGATTTTTCGTCAAGTGGTTGTTTAGACGATAATATATACAAACACTTTAAATATCCTAGACCACTTGTCACTCTTGAAATTTATGACTGCGATAAACATTTATAAACAAATGTTGAATAGAACGGTTATGCCCAATGAATGCATGATGAGTCAGACCCTTGTTCTTTCAGCATCCTATACCCACGTGTCACCCCTCAAAATATATTACAGTGATAAGTATTTTATAAACAAAATAAAGTATATCCACACTATGGTGTGAAAAAATCGAATGTCAACAAAGTGGGTGCGAGTCTAGTCGATGATATTATTTAGCCGCGCTGGTGGGTCCACTGCAGACGTTCCCAATACGGCCGTCGACGGGTCAGACCCTTGTTCTCAAGTGCATAGGAACGTGTCAGCGAGTACGCATCGCTCGATGACCTGCACACCGCATCCCCACGGTGCTAAGGTCCCTTTCCACTTGAAACTTGAGTTCGCGTGAGGTGGCCTAGAGTTCTGTCTTCAACTGTAACCGTTGTGGCAGTGTTCAATACCTCGAGGAAAGTTAATAGATTTAAAACTAAACAGATACTATGGCAATGTTTGGTTATAGCTGCAGAACACGAGCTAGCGGACCCTTAACTGAATGATATACCGCTGCATGCATGCATTGATGCTGCTGAAGAGGCCCACCCCGAGCGCTAGGAAAACTTGTCGATAATGTCAGGCCATTGACAAATACCTTGTTACATTTTCCCCCGCGAAATGGTTACGAATGCTTCGTCGAGGGGAGTTAGGTTGTAATATCGTTGACTTTGAGCTTCGTTGCTTAGTCTACATCCATCCTCTGACATAGAGTTTCACTGCGTGCAATCATAATCAGGATTTTCTCTCATGTGTGTATTAACGAGTAAAAATGGAAGCGAAAAAGTGCAAAAGGCTTGTTCATATTATGGAGAGTGCGTACTCTATTCTCAGAGACAAATCTTCGCGAGCCGAAGTACAGCGGTGGATAAACTTTGGTAATCGAAATGTGAATCTCTTCGGTAAAGTGTTACGAGGAAATATTTTGACAATTGGTCAAAAAGTGCAAATACAAGCGACTATAGTGGAGTTAATGTCGTTGTTAGCGAAATTTAAAAAACGTGGCTCTGGTGATGTGGAGAAAAAAGTGCAATGGGTTGACACAGTTAGCGCGTTTAGGAGGAGAATACGAACCGGTGCAGTGATCAATCTTAAACATAAGGACTTAGCCGATTTTTTGGAGGACTCAAGACGACTAATTACCTCGAGAGTAAAGAGACTGATAAATGGAACGAGTAAGAAGAAGAAGAGGGGGCGTAACTTGAAAGTAAACGTTGTCTTGGCATGCAAGTTCAGCGTTTCAAAAAGTGAGGAAATCATCGAGGAAACTAAAACGTTTAACACGCGCAATGAAATAATTCTCCGTTCAACAGACCTGCAACAGTGGTTCACAGAGCATGTCAAAGAAAAATTGTTATTAAGGGTTGAGGACTTCGAGCAAAAAGAATCTGGTTGGACGATGATTGAGATAACCAGCCTGACCTTTAATATGAACAAATACGTGCCACTACGAGGAAGATTTTCCACCTATGTCGCAGTTCCGAAGGATATTCATCTGAAGCATGCCGTCGTCAATATAGAGAACAATGATCCCTATTGTTTTCTGTGGGCAGTAACAGCGGCTCTTTCACCACCACCGGCGAGGGATAGTGATCGACGAAGTTCGTATCCGCATTATACCAACGTACTCGATTGGGAAAATTTTAGTTATCCGATGCGAGTGAATCAAATTCCGCGATTCGAAAAGTTAAATGGGCTCTCGATCAATGTTTATGGCGTAGAGTGCAGGACGAAGGGATCGGAAATTGTTCCAATTTATTTAAGCAGGGAAAGGTCCAACAATCCTACGATACACTTGCTTATGTTAGAGACTGAAATCGAGCCTGATGATAAAAATAATCCGGTGTATCACTTCACGTGGATAAAAAATTTATCTCGACTAGTCAGCTCGCAGATATCAAAACATAACGGGGCGACTTACCTTTGCGATAGGTGTCTCTGTCATTTTCAATCCGAACAATTATGGGAAAAACATGCGGATGATTGTTATAATATAAATGATTGCAAAGTTGTTCTCCCCGAAGAGGAGACAAAATTGACATTTAAAAATTATAAAAACAAAGAGGACGTACCATTCGCGATCTATGCTGACCTTGAGTGTCTTCTCGAGCCAGTTCAGCAAGCATCAAACGTGGTTAATCAAAAGCACATACCGCATAGCATCGGATTTTATGTTCACTGTGCACACTCCGCGACTATCTGTCAATATACGTCCTATCGCGGTAAAGATTGTGTTGAGTGGTTCATGGGAGAGTTGCGTAAATTAGCTGACTTCTTCACTACGCAATTTTTCAATGTCATGCCGATGGACAAACTACGTATTGCCTAGCGTCGTGAATTTAATGAAGCTATAAATTGTCATGTGTGCGAAAAACCATTCACATCCCATAGAAACGAGATCAAAGTTCGAGATCACTGCCACTTCACTGGCAAATATCGAGGTGCCGCGCATAACAGCTGCAATTTAAATTATCAGAATTCGCATGTTGTACCGGTGATATTCCATAATTTGTCGCGTTACGATGCACATTTTCTGATTAAAAAATTGGTGACGGAATTCGACGGGTCGGTCCAACTTCTCCCTATCAACAAGGAAAAATATGTTTCCTTCACGAAGCAGGTTAAGAGCACAGTGGTGCACTATAGATTCCTCGATTCATTTCGATTTATGCCGAGTAGCATTGAGCGATTAGCATCATATCTAGACGCTGGAGAAAAGACGGTTACGCGGAAGCATTGCGAGAGTGCGGAGGAATTCGCATTATTAAGTAGAAAAGGCGTTTTTCCGTACGATTATCTCAGCAGTTGGAGTAAACTTGATGAAACGACATTACCATCGAAAGCCGATTTTTTTTCACAATTGAATAATGTCGAAATCAATGATGATGAATATGCACATGCACAAAACGTTTGGCGCGAGTGTAAAATCAAAACATTGGGTGAATATTCTGATTTGTATTTGAAGACTGATGTTCTTCTTTTGGTGAATATATTTGAAAATTTCCGAAGCAACTGTAAGAGCGCGTATGATTTAGACCCTCTTCATTATTACACGGCGCCAGGGTTGGCTTTCGATGCGATGCTAAAGTGCACCAATGTTGAACTTGAACTGCTAACTGATGTGGAGATGCTTTTATTTATTGAAAAGGGTATTCTTGGGGGTGTTGCACAATGTTCGAATAGGTACGCTAGAGCGAATAACCGATACATGGGCGAAGATTTTAATGCAGCTATCGAAGAATCGTACATTATGTACTACGATGTAAATAATTTGTATGGTGCGGCTATGAGTGAATCGTTACCCTATGGATCTTTTCAGTGGGTGGAGGCTTTTTAAGAGTCTCGACATAGAAAATATTGCGGACGATGCCTCTACGGGCTACATATTTGAAGTCGATTTCGATTATCCCGAGGAACTGCATGAGAGACATAAAGATTTACCTTTACCTCCCGAACACTTCACGCCGCCCATACCTGGTCATAACAGCTCAAAACTTATGACCACGTTAACACCTAAGACGAAATATGTCGTTCATTATCGAAATCTAAAGCAGTGTCTCAGCTTGGGTTTAAAGATGAGAAAAGTTCATAGGGTGTTAAAATTCGATCAATCTCCCTGGCTGAAAAAATACATCAACTTAAATACAAATTTGCGCCAACAGGCGTTGAATGAATTTGCGAAAAATTTTTTCAAATTGATGAACAATGCAGTCTTTGGTAAAACAATGGAGAATCCGAGAAAACATTGTGATATTAGAATCGTTAAGAAGTGGGGTGGCAGATATGGTGCGCGAGCTCTTATAGCAAAAGCGACGTTTCACAGCTCCACCGTATTCGATCGTGATATGCTGATTATAGAATTGGATAGAGCCTCAGTTAAATTTTACAAGCCAATTTATGCGGGTTTCACTATACTGGATATATCGAAGATCTACATCTACGATTTTCATTATAACTATATGAAAAATAAATTCGAGAACAAGGCAAAATTACTTTACACCGACACGGACAGTCTCATTTATCATGTTGCAGTTCCTGATATATTCGAGACAATAAAGCTCGATATACACAAATTTGACACTTCTGATTATCCGCAAAACAATCAGTACGGAATGCCCTTAGTGAACAAGAAAGTTGTAGGTCTCATGAAGGATGAGAACAATGGGAAAATTATGAGTGAATTCGTGGGTTTGAGGGCGAAATTGTACTCGTACAAAATTCAGGGTGACGAAAGAGAGAAAAAGCGTGCTAAGGGTGTTAAAGCATCGTCATTGAAGAGGATATCGTTTGACGATTATAAGCGATGCCTGTTCGATCGACGAAACTTGATAAAGAGACAGTGCTTAATTCGAAGTCGGAAACATGAAGTGGAGACGATTGAGCAGAATAAGTTATCTCTAAGTTGGAATGACGATAAAAGAATGCTACGGTGCGATTGTACCGATACTTTGCCTTGGGGATATCGGCAATAATAATTATAATAATAAAGTGCAAATTATAATGCTAATTGCATTAGTATATAATTATAAAAATAAATTGTAAAATGGTATAAATTTAAAGAGTGCGATTTATGAATATATACTTTCTATTTCAAGTTAATACAGAACATAGTGTTTATTTTCCCGCCATGCATGCCCAATCCCTGCGCATATCCTCCCCACTCTTTTTCGCTTAAACAGCCAGTTGAAGAAAAGTCCAAGAGGAGCACTTGACAAAATGCATATGGTCCAGCAACAATAGAGCGGCAGGGAAAATTAGCCATTTTCCCTCTCTCCTACTACCCCCGCTTAAAAGAAAAAAATACTTCGAGGGCGGTCAAAGTATCGAGAGGACTCAGTTCTTTGAATATATTCGAAGGCGTTGTAGTCAGTTCAAACTCTTTTTACGCGCCCTCTTATAATTTTCAAAGGTTTTTTCAAAGTTTTGTATTAGATTTTGCATTCAAACTTTTTGACAATGGTTTTTAACTAATGGAGTGTGTATGCTTTATTGGTATTCCTTCTTAAGAGGAACCCTGCTCTCAGGCGTCGCTGGCCGCGATGCAAGTTACATTTAATTCGTACAATGAATCGGAACACGGTTTTATGGAAGTTGCGCGGAGTTTTGTTTGCGGCCACGATAGAGGACATCAGCCACGCGAACAATAACGGCCTATTCTGGAATCGAGACCTCTTGGATTCAGTTGTGCGGGTACTTCAGGGCCGTCAATGTGACAAATCGCCGATCTTCGATTCGATTTTCTGGAGACGTGGTAAGTGGATACACACACACACACACACGCGCGCACGCGCGCACGCGCACACGCGCACACGCGCACACGCGCACACACATAACTTAATTTGAGTTATTTCTAGATAATGTCTATAAGACATTATCCCAGTGGGATCAAGATCGCGAAGATTACGCGGGGAGGGCCGATCATGATCGTCTTCATGAAGACGACAGCGATGCTGCTGCTGCAATCGATGAGGGTTTCATCCAAATCCCTCCTGCAAATGGTTTCATCCAGCTCGGGGACAACGTAGGAGGACACCGCGAAACAAAATATGATTACGATGTGGCGATAATTCTTGAGGATATGCGTCGTCACCGATACAACGAATTCGTCCAGAACGATGGGGCAGTTGCAGGGCCTTCAAATGCAGTCGGGATTGAAGCCCAGGCTCATTCGCCAAGGCTGCGGGGGAATCCACCTGCACCGCCACCGGTTGGTCTAGAAGTTGCCGATCTAATCCCCGACAGAGCTCTCGAGCAGGATGCTGGGGAATGGATCCGCATCCCCTATCAGCCGCCACCGCTGCCCATGAATGAAATTGTCGATGATGATGATTCATCGACAAATTATGATTCGGACGAGGCACGACAGGCGAACGAGGCGGCACGAGCCGCGATGCTCGCCGACTCCGACAGCGTGGCTGAGGAGGAGGAAGAACGCGGCGAGGCAGAAGAACAGGGGGTGGAAGAGGAGGAGGAAGAGGAGGAAAATGAGGAACGTGGTGAGGCAGAGGAACAGGAGGAGCAGGAGGAGGAAGAAGAGGAAGATTCCGGTAAATAAAATAGATCAGATATTAATTGTATTTCATGAGTATAATTTCTAATTTATTTATTTTTTTCTTTACAGGATACGCTTCAGCATGGTCGGACGATTTGGCTGCGAGGGAGCGCGTCGCTGAATTGTTGGGAGATGATGACGAGAGTGTGGAAAGCGTGGAATATTAAAATATATATACATACGTACATACATACATATATATATATATATATAATAAATAAATGTTTACATTTAAAAAATGTCTTCTAATTTCTTTAGGATACCCTGTCCGGTTGGCCGAGCGGTCTAAGGCGCCAAATTTAAGTTCCGGTTTTCCTCTAAGGAATAGTGGGTTCGAATCCCACACTGGATAAAATAATTAATATTTTAATTCTTCGGTATCTCAGTATAAATTATAAATCGGACTTACCGATCCAAGTATTGTGAGAGTTATGAAAGCCAAGCCATTTTACATATAGTTTATTGGATTTTTTCTTCAATATTTTTTCAACTAGATAAATATCAGGATGTTTGACCGCGAGAAGCTCTTGTTCGTAAAAACCACCGGAGATTGGTTGATGCTGATAATCTTTTAGCTTGTACGTTACAGGTATAGTTTTGACAATTCGAGATATCGTAAAAATTTCGGTAGTCCAATTGGGAGTATAACCTTTGGCGAAAACATTTTTATATTTGCTAATTCGAACTTTTTCTCCAACTTTAAATTTATATTTGCTTACATAATTAATTTGTGCTTTGTTGAATATACGATTTAGTCTTTTCATTTTTGCGCAAACATCTGTTGGTTTCATCTTAATTGTACGATGTACCGTGCTGTTGTACGATGAAATCAAATTATTTAGGAGATCCGTCCATTTATAACTTCCACGAAGACTAAATGGTTTCCACATTTTATTTTTTAATGTGCGATTAAATCGCTCGCAAATTGATGCTTTTAAATTGCTAAATATGGAGTATAAATGAATATTGTATTGCTTCATGAGAGAATGGAAATTCGAATTGTAAAACTCTCCACCATTATCCACATGTAATTTCGATGGAACGCGACCTTGAATAAGTACCGATTTCATTGCCTCAGTGGTATCTTTACCCGTCTTACTTTTCATTGGTACAGCCTAAGCAAATTTTGAGAATATATCGATTACAGTAAGTAGATACTTGTAATTATTATTTTGACTTGCGTAAGCTGACATATCAACAAGATCAGCTTGTCAAGTTTCATCGAGTCCACGAATATCAACATGACGACGAGGATAATTACGTCGAGCTGATTTATGCAGTTCCTCTACGAGCGCTTTCTTGTGCAAGCTCATTCTTTAAAACGTTCAGTCTAGAATCCAAATCGAAAATGGCTTTAGAATTTCGAGTTGCCAAGTCTTGTACTGTTTCAAGATTGACGTTTAGAGTTTTGATAATATTCTGTTTCGTCGCCTCAAGACCTTGAACCAATAGTAGACTACTATCATTCATTTCTTTTCGTAAAAGCTTCACCGTGTTATGTATTTTACGGTGTACGATGTTTAACGTTGCGGCATCACTTTGCTGTTCCGGATTGGCAACGTTGCTGAGTCGTTTATTCTTCAAATCAAAATGACCGTCTGCAGTTAGCTTAAATCCAATGGCTGGATTGCCGGGTGGGCCACGATTTTTTTACAGCCGCACTCCTATCCAGCTGTCGTCCGAACACATCGACACTCATCTTGCGAATGATTGAAATCGCGATAATCGATGGATTAATATATGATTTGAGCCTCTCGTAATTCCTCAATAATAGATATAATTTCATTTCTGTGAGATGAGTTGCCGGCTGCTTGGGATGCTAGGAGCAGACGAAGGCGATTAACCAATTCATTGGGATCATCCCAGTAAACATAATCCATCCGAATATCTTCTTTGCCACCTTGTACTTCGGCATACCTTTTCCAGTGCGCTTGGGGTTGACAAATGATTTTGGAATATAATACTCGAACTTGACACTCTTACTCTCACGGATCGCTTCATCAGCTTTATAAAACTTTTTATGAGCATTTGTTTGAAGTACAATGGTTTTATAATTGTCCAAATCACTGATGCTCATATGAGTATCATCAGGCTCCTTTTTGAACAATAATTCGATGAGTCCGATAGTTTTATCATACCTTGCGCCACCGACATTTATAGAACCCGTTTTAAATTCTATTGGCGTGTCGCCGATCATAAACTTATCGTTAGCAAGCCTTCGTACGCCATACGAACAATCTAAAATAGCTTTGTTATCTGATCGTAACAATGCAAGATACTCGTTTATCAAATCATCTTCCTCAACACCCGACTTTACCATAGTTTCATCGAGGATATTATCATCCGCATCATCATCATCATCATCATCAGCATTATCGCTATCATCTTCAACCGCCGTCTTAAAAGAAGAATTCATGTCTTCGCTGTTCTCGCCGTTGACACCATCATCGTATTTTTTTTCTTTGCTATTACTCGATTCACCATAATCTTCTCGAGTATTTTTTTTTTTATTTCATCTTTCATTTTTATAATTATTGGCTGTATCCGACGAGCGCACTAATTTTTCTAATGGCTCCACTATTGGTTTGAATGCAACTTGCATTGCCTGTTCATTGGCCTCTCGACCTGACTTTAAGATTTTATGTTTCTTACGAATTGCACCGCTGGCTTTGACGATTTGACGCAAAACGTCTTTTTCTTTAGACATTTTTTCGCGCTTCATGTTGTCGGAGCTGAGTCACGAATGCTACTGCTTCTCATTCGCATAGTTAAGGAATATTTATTACATATTCATGCATGCAAACCAGTCAAACCCTTTCCGATATCGCCCCTTTTTAAGATCGCTATCCTTATCAATCACAATAAATCCATACTTTTCGAGCCAACAGGTTGAGCACAAGTTTTTGAATTCGGTGTAAGTCATATCAGTATTCACATGATCATTGTATACATGCTTGAGATTCATATCATCCTGCTTAAATAGTACTAACAGATTGGCATTGTCACTGTTGTACCCCGAGTACCTCGATACGTCGATTATTGCGGTAACGACGTTGCCCAATAATCGAAGTAAGCAGCAGCATGAGACAAACACGCCGTTGCGAAATAGAATTAAATTCGAGTCAGCATTTAGGCAATAGCGACTCGAATTTGAGCATCGGCTCCGTAATTGCTGAGTCAGGTATTTCGCAATCGTAGCGTCTCCGAATTCTGATTGACAGAGACGGAGAAGCTAGTGTTGCGTCTCGGGTCAACGTACCGCCGAAATAGCATTTAATCGATAATTAATTAGTCGAGTCAGATATTAAGAAACATCGAAGCAGGAATCCGGATGCCGGAATAATTGTTTAAACAATTATGAGGAAATATCTGACACTGCCAAAATGATGCTGACATGCCTGCTCGTACCCCTATATAAGGAACCACGAGCAGGCACTCACCAGTCTCTTCGGAACTCCTGATTCTTACGGTTGACTACGGATACACCCGTTGCGAGCTGGGCTCGTAACTCGATAAGTAGGTAGTGAAAATATTAAATTCTCATTGGAAAAGATTAACGTCCGATTGTCGTTAAGCGAGAAGGTGTATCAAGCGTACAAAGTGTACTGGCGGTTGGTAATTCAAAAGGACAGAAGTAAGCATAAATCGAGCATTAATGGTTGCAACATAAAACTAATTATGTGTTAATAATAACGGCGCATTAATGAATAAATTGATAAAGCGATACTGGATAAATCCATAGAGCGGTATTAAAGCATCAGTGAACAAGTTAATAACAGATCAGTAAAAAGCATCGATAGCAAAGCATTAATCGAGCACCAATCCAGGCTTATCTGCTCGTTTGTCCGACCTTAAATCAGCGTCAAGTAGAACGTTGATTGCACACTGTTTGGACAAAAAGGGGAACCTTAATCGAAGGTTCTTAGTAAGCATTGTTATATAATGAATATAACGATGTTACCTTTGTAAATGTCTGATAATATAAATATACTGTTAAACATACTAAATACATTCTTAAATAAACATTGTTAAATACTGAGTAATACATTTGTACTTCACTTGGGTTCCAACCCGTAACTGAGCATGTCCCTAACCTTACGAGTTAACGGCTCGCGCACAGAACCCAGATTAGCTACCTGAGTTTCTGCGGCATAACATTGGTGGCAGCGGTGGGATCCTCAGAGTGAAATAAACTATTAAAAACATGAATTACCAAATCGCCAAAATCTTCGCAGAGTGTGGTAAAACTATGGCTCCACGTGAGAACGAAAAAAAGAAAGTTCCGCGAACCAGGGTCGACTAAGTGTTCGGGCGGACCACGGGTGCCATTATCGGATCGCCGTGGATTCCCCGTTATCCAGGCGAGATAACGGAAAGGTAGTCAACCGTAGTCTTCAGGGATCGCTGCAGGATCCCGAAGAGCGTCGCCAAGGATTGGGACGTAAAAACAGAATCAGTAAGGGAGCCTGGAACCGAAAGGGTAATACGTCAAGGACTGGAAGGCATCCCGTAATGTGCAGGGTGTACACCGTGACCCCACATTACCTAATGAAAGATTGATACGAGTACGTAAAACACGTGTAGTACTGTTAGAGCCAGTAGGACGCTACTGCTAAACAACAGGGGTATAAACATACCGCCAAAATGGACGCCGTCCACAGCAGGACAATGTAGGACAACTGCTGGAACAGGAGGCGAAGCGCTGTAGGTCACAGCCAGCCTCACGCAAGTCGTATCCAGACCGACTGAGTGGGCACATGGTGTAGTGGACACGGAGCCGCTCCATAGGGGCAACCCCGACCACGGGGATTCCGCGAGACCGCCGTACGAAGGAAGCGCGTGGCAAAGATCCACCGTCAGGGTACGGAATAGCAAGCTGAAAGACCGAATGATGCAGGAAATGCATCGCGGCATAATCGACACGCCTCAGGGCACAAGGTCGGGGTTGGAGACGTGCTTTGGGAAACGTGAGTCGTCTACCTCCCTACAGGGCCCATTTGCTACGTTGCATCAAGGTGCAGGAGAAAGCGTGCAAGCATACGCTGCCCGGTCCGAAAAAATCACCGTGCGAGTGATAGAGCAACTGTGTGAGGGAATCGACGCACGTGGCGTTGGCTACATAGCGGAAGCCGCCTGGAAGTGTGCACAGATAAATTTTGAGAAAGGACTGAGGACGGAAAAATACCGGTCGTCCGAGCGCCGGCGTCTCCCATCACTGAAGTGGAGGGACCTCGATCTTTCGAATAACGTGTGCAACTATTGCAAAAAATCTGGGCATATCTGGAAGAATTGCCAGCAACGTAAACGAGCCGAGGGCAAGAAAAATAAACGTGAAGAGCAGCGAGCGGCGGGAGCGAGTAAAGTCTCCGCGCAGCAGGAGACTGTCAGAGTATCACATGGTGGTACCGTCACGGGAACGGATGGGTCCACAAGGGAGGCCTGCCAGTGCACCCCGGAAGAGAAAAATCGGATGGACCTGGGCTACAAACCATGCCACATGGAAGCCTTCGACTGGGCTGAGGAAGTTGAAGCATACTACGCGCGAACTCAAGAGCTGCCAGCCTCCAACATAGAGGAACATTTGGCGAGACTTGAGCAAGTGATGGGAATGTTACGGATCGGCCATCACCCTCAAGAAAATGGAAGGGCCCCGGGGGTGGTTAAACCAACAGTAGTGGAGAAACGTGCCGGGTGCAACGCTACAGGGTCTTCCTCGGGCCCGGATAAGAAACACGATCAAAAGTGTCATATATACCGAGCAACGGGACACCTCGCACAAGGATGTCCACAGGGTTTAACCCCGAACAAGAAAATTAAATCGACGGATGTTACATGCAATTATTGCAAACGGCCGGGACACGTGTGGAAAGTAGGCAGGGCCCGACTCCGGAAACCAAAGCGACAGTAATCATAATCGGTAGCAGAAAAAAGGGGAAAAAGTCGGTCTCACCGAGAACGTGGTACTTCACGAGCAATTTCAAAGGAGGTTGAAATCGATCGAAAATCGAAAAATCGACCGATGGGTGAAGTGATTTCTAATAAATTGATCGGTTTAACACGATCATCACATCAGATACGAATTTGTAAAAAATAAAATTGAATTTGTTTATATGTGCTGGCTAATCACTCGTTTTCGCGTGTTATCTGCTTGACGGATATCGGTTGGGTGAACTGAGTAGCTTGACCGACCCGTTCGAGAGGTTTCATTGCGAAAAGGTGTGAGCCGAAGACCCTCGCTTCCTGATCCTGTTCAGCGAGGTGGTACCTGCCAACCAACTCACGGGGTGAGTCCAACGCTGGATAACGAGAGGTGACAACAGACCTCGTAAAACAACGTGAAATTCTACGGGACATGGGGATGCTACGAAACAACTGAATACAACGACCATCAAGGCCAAATGCAATGACAAAGAACTTCAAGATAACTGCTTGTGTAAAACACCTTTTGTTTCAGCAACAAATACTGTACGGATGAAAGACAGCAGGCGAACGGATTATTATTCAAACGAACATACCGCATTCAAAGAGAAATAAATTCCTCTACCGAGAGGTTCAGGCATAGAATCAACGATTACAAAACAGCTTTAGAACGAACGGTAGGAAACGATTCAGAACTTTAGCGGAGTCACTTGAAACCCTAAAACGTTGCTAAATTCCATAAAGGGATTTCGGGAAATATACGCAACAAGTTACGTGCCTCTTTCGCAAGTGAAATGAAAATATTACGGACTACGTACGCAGAACTTCGGAACATACGTCTGGGAAACAATCTACCTCGAACGCGAAAAGCCGTCAAAAGAGGATTGATTACTGGTCAACTCATTCGTGGCCTAGATATTCCAACGATTATAATTTTGGACAGGCAACGTTCCTCGACGCAGGAGGAAGCGGCCAATATAGTCACGCGCACGGAGATTGATGCGCGCAATCGGGGGAAATTCATCGAGAAGAATCATCGCGAATTAATACGTATGACAAAAGATTGGGGAATTCGTTTGGAGTCGAATTATTGCCCACCAGCATTCGAGTACTTCAAAGATTACTCCATGCCATTTTGGTCGCCAGAAGGGATGCAAGAAAAGTGATCGTCCCCGGTTCATAAAGTATATAAGGCACACGATACAACATATATACAGGGTGAGTTGTAACTTATGTACGGAAGTTATACCGACGTACAGAGCGCGTCGCACTGAAAATTTTGCTCTTTGCGAAATTGCGATGGAGTAAAAATTGACCGAGCTATTAACGTTCAAAGTCGACCAATCACAGCTCGTCTTTCATCGGAGTCTCGACGCTCGAACGTTGAGTAAACAATGGCACGTCTACCACACGCAAGCCAACACGGACAGGTGACAAAAGATAGCGAGCGGGAATTTGAACAGTTCGAAGTTAGCTTTCATTTCGACCAGCCAACAGCCTCTCGCGCCGTTGACGGCTGCGGAAGAAACTGCCGTTATGCAATCAGGCTAAGTCGAATAAATGAAAATTGCTAGATATGAATGAATAAAAATTATCCCAAAAAGCTCGAAGGAAGGTGACACCGAGCCTATGCCTATCACGGAAGATCCAATGCGATGTTCTCGCACTGGATCCCTGTACAAGGCAGAGTTTGTCGCGCGAGACCCGATATCGAAATGTGAATCGTACGTTACACTGTAAAAACGAATTGTAAATTGAATGTACTGAATCTTGAAAAGTCCTTACAGCACTTACATTAATCGAACATTAATGTCTTTTTTGTGTAAAATAAAAATACCAGATATTAAAATTACAAAACTTTTCCAGGAAATTAACCAAAATTTTACTGTAAAATTGCAACACAAATGTTTTTGAAATTTCGCAAACAGATTATGTAAAAAAAAGCTTCCAATACCGTTCATAAATTTTCAAACCAAATTTGACAAACAACTCATCCCGTTTCCGAAAGTGCTTGCAAAAAATTTCAGTTCATGTTTTTTTTAATTTATTTTTTATTCAATAGACGAATTAAAAAGGATAAATAAAAATAGATCGTAAATTGAAATTGCCCATTTAGTGAACATTGAATGGTGGCACTGAATCTTTTTCAGTGTTTTTCTTACGTATCGATAACGTCATTCAAAACTTGTCGTCAAACATTTCAATTTGAAATGCAGAAACGTTAAAGTATTTTCTGGGAAAATTATGAGCTTTAAAAAAAACTCCGAGAGATGAAAAAGTATTTTATTTAGGGGAAAAGTGATGGATTATAGCCCTTTCTAATTAGCTTGGGGTCATAATTCATCGCTTTTGCCCTAAAAAAATTTTTTCCTCGGCAAAGATTCGAACGAATCATTGGACAAATCGTTATCATAGCAGTCATGTGGAAAATGGTCTCACGACTAGAGCGATGGCTTAGAAACTCGGAGGTCCCGTGTTCGAGTCTTGGCGCAGAACAGTTTTTTTTTTTTTATTTTTTTTAATCCCCATACGTACGGATGACGTATCGGTTCATTGCAACATTGCGAGACCCGATATCGAAATGTGAATCATACGTCATACTCTAAATAAAAGAATTGTAAATTGAATGTACTGAAGCTTGAAATGTCCTTACAGCACTTACATTAATCGAACATCAATGTCCTTTTTGTGTAAAATAAAAAAACCAAATATCAAAATTACAAAACTTCTCCCGGAAATTAACCAAAATTGCAACACACATGTTTTTGAAATTTCGCAAACCGTTTATGTAAGAAAAGCTTCCAATAGCGTTCATTAATTTTCAAACCAAATTTGACAAACAACACATCGCGTTTCCGAAAGTGCTTACAAAAAATTTCAGTTTATGGGTTACCAGCCACGGACTACTGATTAAGAGTTGATTTTTCTTTATTTATTTTTTATTCAATGGACGAATTAACAAGGATAAATAAAAATAGATCGTAAATTGAAATTGCCCATTTAGTGAACATTGAATGGTGGCACTGAATCTTTTTCAGTGTTTTTTTTACGTATCGATAACGTCATTCAAAACTTGTCATCAAACATATCAATTTGAAATGCAGAAACGTTAAAGTATTTTCTGGGAAAATTATGAGCTTTCAATAAAACTCCGAGAGATGAAAAAGTATTTTATTTAGGGGAAAAGTGATGGATTATAGCCCTTTCTAATTAGCTTGGGGTCATAATTCATCGCTTTTGCCCTAAAAAAATTTTTTCCTCGGCAAAAATTCGAACGAATTGTTCGACAAATCGTTATCATAACAGTCATGTGGAAAATGGTCGCATGACTAGAGCGATGGCTTAGAAACTCGGAGGTCCCGAGTTCGAGTCTTGGCGCGGAACAATTTTTTTTTTTTCTTTTTTTAATTTCCATACGTACGGATGACGTACCGGTTCATTGTGACGCCGTGCGGTATCGAAAAGCATTGGCCCACGAAGGTTGCGAAATTTATAACTGATCAAATGAAGCTAACCCGATCACGTTTCCGGTAATGCCGAAACTGTGATAAGCCGCCGGAATCTTACGGTTCACGGAGCTCACTCCGGTCAGTGGATTCTTTTACAAATAATTAAAATTTCCATCGATTTTTTCTAATTTTGCCACGTTACGCAAGTACGTACTTATCGATTGTTTGAACAGTTTCTACGAACGATTAATTTTTTTTTCTCCTACCTCAGGATTAATCAAACCAATCCTACCATTGATAGATGACGTAAATACTCATATAACATTTATTTATTTCGCCATTGGTTTTGTCGAAACAAACCCTCCATTGATAATTCACCACTTTTCTGTAATAGAGCAAGTAACGATTTAAAAAAAAGGTCGATAAAAACGCCCAATACGTTTCCTTCCGCTCGTCGCTCGAAATTTGACCCTTCCACATCTGTCTACAATACTTCATAATCGTCTTAATTAAACGAAGAGGAACCCATCATGCATCCAGTAATGCCGATATAGAGATATGAAACGGCACGCAAACAATGCAATAAAACACTAACATCGATCTTTTGATTAGGATGTTTCCCGAATTCATGTGACTTTGAGACATAGTTCACGTGAAACCTTTTTGTCTTGCACATCTCGTAAGTCCGATGCGAACTTCGCTTCAACTCGATATAACCACCCTGGTGATAAATACACCTTTCCCCTGTATCAAATGAAAAGAAACAGCACAGACTATAATTCCTTTGGACGGGCCATTTGACGAGTTGAAGCGACCTTGAGAGATGGTTCATGTGAAACCTTATTGTCTTGCGCATCTCTTAAGACCGATGCGAACGTCGCTTCAACTCGATATAACCACCCTGTCGATAAATACACCTTTCCCCTGTATCGAATGAAAATAAACAACATAGACTATAATTCCTTTGGACAGGCCATTTAACGAGTTGAAGCGACCTTGGCACATGGTTCATGTGAAACCTCATTGTCTTGCGCATCTCGTAAGACCGATGCGGGCGTCGCTTCAACTCGATATTACCTCCATTGTGATAAATCCACCTTTCTCCTGAATCGAATGAAAAGAAACAGCACAGACTATAATTCCTTTGGACGGGCCATTTGACGAGTTGAAGCGACCTTGGGACATGGTTCATGTGAAACCTTATTGTCTTGCGCATCTCGTAAGACCGATGCGGGCGTCGGTTCAACTCGATATTACCTCCATTGTGATAAATCCACCTTTCTCCTGAATCGAATGAAAAGAAACAGCACAGACTATAATTCCTTTGGACGGGCCATTTGACGAGTTGAAGCGACCTTGAGACATGGTTCATGTGAAACCTTATTTTCTTGCGCATCTCTTAAGACCGATGCGAACTTCGCTTCAACTCGATATAATCACCCTGTCGATAAATACACCTTTCCCCTGTATCGAATGAAAATAAACATCATAGACTATAATTCCTTTGGACAGGCCATTTAACGAGTTGAAGCGACCTTGGCACATGGTTCATGTGAAACCTCATTGTCTTGCGCATCTCGTAAGACCGATGCGGGCGTCGCTTCAACTCGATATTACCTCCATTGTGATAAATCCACCTTTCTCCTGAATCGAATGAAAAGAAACAGCACAGACTATAATTCCTTTGGACGGGCCATTTGACGAGTTGAAGCGACCTTGGGACATGGTTCATGTGAAACCTTATTATCTTGCGCATCTCTTAAGACCGATGCGAACGTCGCTTCAACTCGATATAACCACCCTGGTGATAAATACACCTTTCCCCTGTATCGAATGAAAATAAACAACATAGACTATAATTCCTTTGGACAGGCCATTTAACGAGTTGAAGCAACCTTGGCACATGGTTCATGTGAAACCTCATTGTCTTGCGCATCTCGTAAGACCGATGCGGGCGTCGCTTCAACTCGATATTACCTCCATTGTGATAAATCCACCTTTCTCCTGAATCGAATGAAAAGAAACAGCACAGACTATAATTCCTTTGGACGGGCCATTTGACGAGTTGAAGCGACCTTGGGACATGTTTCATGTGAAACCTTATTATCTTGCGCATCTCTTAAGACCGATGCGAACGTCGCTTCAACTCGATATAACCACCCTGTCGATAAATACACCTTTCCCCTGTATCGAATGAAAATAAAAAACATAGACTATAATTCCTTTGGACAGGCCATTTAACGAGTTGAAGCGACCTTGAGACATGGTTCATGTGAAACCTTATTTTCTTGCGCATCTCTTAAGACCGATGCGAACTTCGCTTCAACTCGATATAATCACCCTGTCGATAAATACACCTTTCCCCTGTATCGAATGAAAATAAACATCATAGACTATAATTCCTTTGGACAGGCCATTTAACGAGTTGAAGCGACCTTGGCACATGGTTCATGTGAAACCTCATTGTCTTGCGCATCTCGTAAGACCGATGCGGGCGTCGCTTCAACTCGATATTACCTCCATTGTGATAAATCCACCTTTCTCCTGAATCGAATGAAAAGAAACAGCACAGACTATAATTCCTTTGGACGGGCCATTTGACGAGTTGAAGCGACCTTGGGACATGGTTCATGTGAAACCTTATTATCTTGCGCATCTCTTAAGACCGATGCGAACGTCGCTTCAACTCGATATAACCACCCTGGTGATAAATACACCTTTCCCCTGTATCGAATGAAAATAAACAACATAGACTATAATTCCTTTGGACAGGCCATTTAACGAGTTGAAGCAACCTTGGCACATGGTTCATGTGAAACCTCATTGTCTTGCGCATCTCGTAAGACCGATGCGGGCGTCGCTTCAACTCGATATTACCTCCATTGTGATAAATCCACCTTTCTCCTGAATCGAATGAAAAGAAACAGCACAGACTATAATTCCTTTGGACGGGCCATTTGACGAGTTGAAGCGACCTTGGGACATGTTTCATGTGAAACCTTATTATCTTGCGCATCTCTTAAGACCGATGCGAACGTCGCTTCAACTCGATATAACCACCCTGTCGATAAATACACCTTTCCCCTGTATCGAATGAAAATAAAAAACATAGACTATAATTCCTTTGGACAGGCCATTTAACGAGTTGAAGCGACCTTGGCACATGGTTCATGTGAAACCTCATTGTCTTGCGCATCTCGTAAGACCGATGCGGGCGTCGCTTCAACTCGATATTACCTCCATTGTGATAAATCCACCTTTCTCCTGAATCGAATGAAAAGAAACAGCACAGACTATAATTCCTTTGGACCGGCCATTTGACGAGTTGAAGCGACCTTGGGACATGGTTCATGTGAAACCTTATTGTATTGCGTATCTCGTAAGACCGATGCGGGCGTCGCTTCAACTCGATATTACCTCCATTGTGATAAATCCACCTTTCTCCTGAATCGAATGAAAAGAAACAGCACAGACTATAATTCCTTTGGACGGGCCATTTGACGAGTTGAAGCGACCTTGGGACATGGTTCATGTGAACCCTTATTGTATGGCGTATCTCGTAAGACCGATGCGGGAGTCGCTTCAACTCGATATTACCTCCATTGTGATAAATCCACCTTTCTCCTGAATCGAATGAAAAGAAACAGCACAGACTATAATTCCTTTGGACGGGCCATTTGACGAGTTGAAGCGACCTTGGGACATGGTTCATGTGCAACCTTATTGTCTTGCGTATCTCGTAAGACCGATGCGGGCGTCGCTTCAACTCGATATTACCTCCATTGTGATAAATCCACCTTTCTCCTGAATCGAATGAAAAGAAACAGCACAGACTATAATTCCTTTGGACGGGCCATTTGACGAGTTGAAGCGACCTTGGGACATGGTTCATGTGAAACCTTATTGTCTTGCGTATCTCGTAAGACCGATGCGGGCGTCGCTTCAACTCGATATTACCTCCATTGTGATAAATCCACCTTTCTCCTGAATCGAATGAAAAGAAACAGCACAGACTATAATTCCTTTGGACGGGCCATTTGACGAGTTGAAGCGACCTTGGGACATGGTTCATGTGAAACCTTATTGTATTGCGTATCTCGTAAGACCGATGCGGGCGTCGCTTCAACTCGATATTACCTCCATTGTGATAAATGCACCTTTGTCCTGGATCGAATGAAAAGAAACAGCACAGACTATAATTCCTTTGAACTTTGGACAAGCTTGGCATATGATTCACATTAAACTCCATCAGCCCGTGCAGCTCAAAAAATGGTACGAAGTTTGCTTCAACTGTGGATAGAGAATGTGATGAAAAATCGAGTTTGGCGAGTGTGACCACTTTAAAGTGTTCGTAATATTCGATATACAGCATTAGTATCGCATAGTACTCTTTGTAACGAATACAGGAGAAGTTATGATTCCGTGCTTGCCGATTATAGCGTCTACAGCAAAGCGTACTGCACGTGCTCTCTCCTTTTTACGCACCGTACAGCATGCGTAAAATGAGAAAGCGTACAACTGTGTATGCGCTCTCGTTTAATGCACGCTAAAGTGTGCGGAAAGTGAGACATAGCGTATTTATAGTACGCATGGCAATAAAACACCACTTTCGTTACTCTCGACAGGCACAAAAAGTAACACAACTGACTATTCTTTAATGTAGTCCTTGCGAACAGTGTTCATTTCGCATAAGTTTCAGAGAAATGAGAGGGAATTGCAAACACTTCTCGATGGTATAAAATTCTGAAAAAAATCAAATATATCACAGGTGCTTAAGAGATTAATTTTGCATAATAATAATTCCAAAATTTTATTAAATGTATGAAAAATAGCATTGTTCAATGAATCTGCCGGAAATCGAACTTTTTTTAAACGAGAATAAGTCGTTCATTTTTTTAAATACGCATGATTTTTTTCAGATTTTTAAATTCACTTTGAATTTTGTGGCTTTGTTCACATTTTTGCCATATAAAAAAGAAAAATTAAAAATGAATTTCTATAAACTGAACGAATCATTTCCATTAAAAGGAAGTTAGGTTTCCAAGAGATTTGTTAAAAAATGTTATTTTTCATTAATTTGTTAATAACATTTTGGAATGATTATTATGCAAAATCAATATTTTCAGCACCCTTAACATGCTTGTTTTGTTCAGATTTTTATATTATCCAGAAGTGTTTGCAATTCCCTCTTATTTCTCTGAAACTCATGTGACGTGAACACTATTCATAAGGACTACCTTAAGAGCATGTGAAACACCTTTTCAGCGTGTCTTTCTCGCTCCGCCGAGAGCGCCACCGGTGCTATCTCACTCGCACTCCATAGTGTTTCACATACTCTTAAGGTAATTAAGAGTAAAGTAAGTAAAGTAAAGTAAGTAAGGTAAGTAAAGTAATGTAATCGAAAAGTATTTGCAATTTTATCTCGTTTTTTTCGAACTTATGCGAAATGAATACCAAGCGTCAGAATTACTTAAGATAGTGATTGCGAATAGTGTTCACTTCACATAAGTTTCAGAGAAATGAGAGGGAATTGCAAACACTTCTCGATGGTATAAAATTCTGAAAAAAATCAAATATATCACAGGTGCTTAAGAGATTAATTTTGCATAATAATAATTCCAAAATTTTATTAAATGTATGAAAAATAGCATTGTTCAATGAATCTGCCGGAAATCGAACTTTTTTAAAATGGGAATAAGTCGTTCATTTTTTTAAATACGCATGATTTTTTTCAGATTTTTAAATTCACTTTGAATTTTGTGGCTTTGTTCACATTTTTGCCATATAAAAAAGAAAAATTAAAAATGAATTTCTATAAACTGAACGAATCATTTCCATTAAAAGGAAGTTAGGTTTCCAAGCGATTTGTTAAAAAATGTTATTTTTCATTAATTTGTTAATAACATTTTGGAATGATTATTATGCAAAATCAATATTTTCAGCACCCTTAACATGCTTGTTTTGTTCAGATTTTTATATTATCCAGAAGTGTTTGCAATTCCCTCTTATTTCTCTGAAACTCATGTGACGTGAACACTATTCATAAGGACTACCTTAAGAGCATGTGAAACACGTTTTCAGCGTGTCTTTCTCGCTCCGCCGAGAGCGCCACCGGTGCTATCTCACTCGCACTCCATAGTGTTTCACATACTCTTAAGGTAATTAAGAGTAAAGTAAGTAAAGTAAAGTAAGTAAGGTAAGTAAAGTAAAGTAATCGAAAAGTATTTGCAATTTTATCTCGTTTTTCTCGAACTTATGCGAAATGAATACCAAGCGTCAGAATTACTTAAGATAGTGATTGCGAATAGTGTTCCCTTCACATAAGTTTCAGAGAAATGAGAGGGAATTGCAAACACTTCTCGATGGTATAAAATTCTGAAAAAAATCAAATATATCACAGGTGCTTAAGAGATTAATTTTGCATAATAATAATTCCAAAATTTTATTAAATGTATGAAAAATAGCATTGTTCAATGAATCTGCCGGAAATCGAACTTTTTTTAAACGAGAATAAGTCGTTCATTTTTTTAAATACGCATGATTTTTTTCAGATTTTTAAATTCACTTTGAATTTTGTGGCTTTGTTCACATTTTTGCCATATAAAAAAGAAAAATTAAAAATGAATTTCTATAAACTGAACGAATCATTTCCATTAAAAGGAAGTTAGGTTTCCAAGAGATTTGTTAAAAAATGTTATTTTTCATTAATTTGTTAATAACATTTTGGAATGATTATTATGCAAAATCAATATTTTCAGCACCCTTAACATGCTTGTTTTGTTCAGATTTTTATATTATCCAGAAGTGTTTGCAATTCTCTCTTATTTCTCTGAAACTCATGTGACGTGAACACTATTCATAAGGACTACCTTAAGAGCATGTGAAACACCTTTTCAGCGTGTCTTTCTCGCTCCGCCGAGAGCGCCACCGGTGCTATCTCACTCGCACTCCATAGTGTTTCACATATTCTTAAGGTAATTAAGAGTAAAGTAAGTAAAGTAAAGTAAGTAAGGTAAGTAAAGTAATGTAATCGAAAAGTATTTGCAATTTTATCTCGTTTTTTTCGAACTTATGCGAAATGAATACCAAGCGTCAGAATTACTTAAGATAGTGATTGCGAATAGTGTTCACTTCACATAAGTTTCAGAGAAATGAGAGGGAATTGCAAACACTTCTCGATAGTATAAAATTCTGAAAAAAATCAAATATATCACAGGTGCTTAAGAGATTAATTTTGCATAATAATAATTCCAAAATTTTATTAAATGTATGAAAAATAGCATTGTTCAATGAATCTGCCGGAAATCGAACTTTTTTTAAACGAGAATAAGTCGTTCATTTTTTTAAATACGCATGATTTTTTTCAGATTTTTAAATTCACTTTGAATTTTGTGGCTTTGTTCACATTTTTGCCATATAAAAAAGAAAAATTAAAAATGAATTTCTATAAACTGAACGAATCATTTCCATTAAAAGGAAGTTAGGTTTCCAAGCGATTTGTTAAAAAATGTTATTTTTCATTAATTTGTTAATAACATTTTGGAATGATTATTATGCAAAATCAATATTTTCAGCACCCTTAACATGCTTGTTTTGTTCAGATTTTTATATTATCCAGAAGTGTTTGCAATTCCCTCTTATTTCTCTGAAACTCATGTGACGTGAACACTATTCATAAGGACTACCTTAAGAGCATGTGAAACACCTTTTCAGCGTGTCTTTCTCGCTCCGCCGAGAGCGCCACCGGTGCTATCTCACTCGCACTCCATAGTGTTTCACATACTCTTAAGGTAATTAAGAGTAAAGTAAGTAAAGTAAAGTAAGTAAGGTAAGTAAAGTAATGTAATCGAAAAGTATTTGCAATTTTATCTCGTTTTTTTCGAACTTATGCGAAATGAATACCAAGCGTCAGAATTACTTAAGATAGTGATTGCGAATAGTGTTCACTTCACATAAGTTTCAGAGAAATGAGAGGGAATTGCAAACACTTCTCGATGGTATAAAATTCTGAAAAAAATCAAATATATCACAGGTGCTTAAGAGATTAATTTTGCATAATAATAATTCCAAAATTTTATTAAATGTATGAAAAATAGCATTGTTCAATGAATCTGCCGGAAATCGAACTTTTTTAAAATGAGAATAAGTCGTTCATTTTTTTAAATACGCATGATTTTTTTCAGATTTTTAAATTCACTTTGAATTTTGTGGCTTTGTTCACATTTTTGCCATATAAAAAAGAAAAATTAAAAATGAATTTCTATAAACTGAACGAATCATTTCCATTAAAAGGAAGTTAGGTTTCCAAGCGATTTGTTAAAAAATGTTATTTTTCATTAATTTGTTAATAACATTTTGGAATGATTATTATGCAAAATCAATATTTTCAGCACCCTTAACATGCTTGTTTTGTTCAGATTTTTATATTATCCAGAAGTGTTTGCAATTCCCTCTTATTTCTCTGAAACTCATGTGACGTGAACACTATTCATAAGGACTACCTTAAGAGCATGTGAAACACGTTTTCAGCGTGTCTTTCTCGCTCCGCCGAGAGCGCCACCGGTGCTATCTCACTCGCACTCCATAGTGTTTCACATACTCTTAAGGTAATTAAGAGTAAAGTAAGTAAAGTAAAGTAAGTAAGGTAAGTAAAGTAAAGTAATCGAAAAGTATTTGCAATTTTATCTCGTTTTTCTCGAACTTATGCGAAATGAATACCAAGCGTCAGAATTACTTAAGATAGTGATTGCGAATAGTGTTCCCTTCACATAAGTTTCAGAGAAATGAGAGGGAATTGCAAACACTTCTCGATGGTATAAAATTCTGAAAAAAATCAAATATATCACAGGTGCTTAAGAGATTAATTTTGCATAATAATAATTCCAAAATTTTATTAAATGTATGAAAAATAGCATTGTTCAATGAATCTGCCGGAAATCGAACTTTTTTTAAACGAGAATAAGTCGTTCATTTTTTTAAATACGCATGATTTTTTTCAGATTTTTAAATTCACTTTGAATTTTGTGGCTTTGTTCACATTTTTGCCATATAAAAAAGAAAAATTAAAAATGAATTTCTATAAACTGAACGAATCATTTCCATTAAAAGGAAGTTAGGTTTCCAAGAGATTTGTTAAAAAATGTTATTTTTCATTAATTTGTTAATAACATTTTGGAATGATTATTATGCAAAATCAATATTTTCAGCACCCTTAACATGCTTGTTTTGTTCAGATTTTTATATTATCCAGAAGTGTTTGCAATTCTCTCTTATTTCTCTGAAACTCATGTGACGTGAACACTATTCATAAGGACTACCTTAAGAGCATGTGAAACACCTTTTCAGCGTGTCTTTCTCGCTCCGCCGAGAGCGCCACCGGTGCTATCTCACTCGCACTCCATAGTGTTTCACATATTCTTAAGGTAATTAAGAGTAAAGTAAGTAAAGTAAAGTAAGTAAGGTAAGTAAAGTAATGTAATCGAAAAGTATTTGCAATTTTATCTCGTTTTTTTCGAACTTATGCGAAATGAATACCAAGCGTCAGAATTACTTAAGATAGTGATTGCGAATAGTGTTCACTTCACATAAGTTTCAGAGAAATGAGAGGGAATTGCAAACACTTCTCGATGGTATAAAATTCTGAAAAAAATCAAATATATCACAGGTGCTTAAGAGATTAATTTTGCATAATAATAATTCCAAAATTTTATTAAATGTATGAAAAATAGCATTGTTCAATGAATCTGCCGGAAATCGAACTTTTTTTAAACGAGAATAAGTCGTTCATTTTTTTAAATACGCATGATTTTTTTCAGATTTTTAAATTCACTTTGAATTTTGTGGCTTTGTTCACATTTTTGCCATATAAAAAAGAAAAATTAAAAATGAATTTCTATAAACTGAACGAATCATTTCCATTAAAAGGAAGTTAGGTTTCCAAGCGATTTGTTAAAAAATGTTATTTTTCATTAATTTGTTAATAACATTTTGGAATGATTATTATGCAAAATCAATATTTTCAGCACCCTTAACATGCTTGTTTTGTTCAGATTTTTATATTATCCAGAAGTGTTTGCAATTCCCTCTTATTTCTCTGAAACTCATGTGACGTGAACACTATTCATAAGGACTACCTTAAGAGCATGTGAAACACGTTTTCAGCGTGTCTTTCTCGCTCCGCCGAGAGCGCCACCGGTGCTATCTCACTCGCACTCCATAGTGTTTCACATACTCTTAAGGTAATTAACAGTAAAGTAAGTAAAGTAAAGTAAGTAAGGTAAGTAAAGTAAAGTAATCGAAAAGTATTTGCAATTTTATCTCGTTTTTCTCGAACTTATGCGAAATGAATACCAAGCGTCAGAATTACTTAAGATAGTGATTGCGAATAGTGTTCCCTTCACATAAGTTTCAGAGAAATGAGAGGGAATTGCAAACACTTCTCGATGGTATAAAATTCTGAAAAAAATCAAATATATCACAGGTGCTTAAGAGATTAATTTTGCATAATAATAATTCCAAAATTTTATTAAATGTATGAAAAATAGCATTGTTCAATGAATCTGCCGGAAATCGAACTTTTTTTAAACGAGAATAAGTCGTTCATTTTTTTAAATACGCATGATTTTTTTCAGATTTTTAAATTCACTTTGAATTTTGTGGCTTTGTTCACATTTTTGCCATATAAAAAAGAAAAATTAAAAATGAATTTCTATAAACTGAACGAATCATTTCCATTAAAAGGAAGTTAGGTTTCCAAGAGATTTGTTAAAAAATGTTATTTTTCATTAATTTGTTAATAACATTTTGGAATGATTATTATGCAAAATCAATATTTTCAGCACCCTTAACATGCTTGTTTTGTTCAGATTTTTATATTATCCAGAAGTGTTTGCAATTCTCTCTTATTTCTCTGAAACTCATGTGACGTGAACACTATTCATAAGGACTACCTTAAGAGCATGTGAAACACCTTTTCAGCGTGTCTTTCTCGCTCCGCCGAGAGCGCCACCGGTGCTATCTCACTCGCACTCCATAGTGTTTCACATATTCTTAAGGTAATTAAGAGTAAAGTAAGTAAAGTAAAGTAAGTAAGGTAAGTAAAGTAATGTAATCGAAAAGTATTTGCAATTTTATCTCGTTTTTTTCGAACTTATGCGAAATGAATACCAAGCGTCAGAATTACTTAAGATAGTGATTGCGAATAGTGTTCACTTCACATAAGTTTCAGAGAAATGAGAGGGAATTGCAAACACTTCTCGATGGTATAAAATTCTGAAAAAAATCAAATATATCACAGGTGCTTAAGAGATTAATTTTGCATAATAATAATTCCAAAATTTTATTAAATGTATGAAAAATAGCATTGTTCAATGAATCTGCCGGAAATCGAACTTTTTTTAAACGAGAATAAGTCGTTCATTTTTTTAAATACGCATGATTTTTTTCAGATTTTTAAATTCACTTTGAATTTTGTGGCTTTGTTCACATTTTTGCCATATAAAAAAGAAAAATTAAAAATGAATTTCTATAAACTGAACGAATCATTTCCATTAAAAGGAAGTTAGGTTTCCAAGCGATTTGTTAAAAAATGTTATTTTTCATTAATTTGTTAATAACATTTTGGAATGATTATTATGCAAAATCAATATTTTCAGCACCCTTAACATGCTTGTTTTGTTCAGATTTTTATATTATCCAGAAGTGTTTGCAATTCCCTCTTATTTCTCTGAAACTCATGTGACGTGAACACTATTCATAAGGACTACCTTAAGAGCATGTGAAACACCTTTTCAGCGTGTCTTTCTCGCTCCGCCGAGAGCGCCACCGGTGCTATCTCACTCGCACTCCATAGTGTTTCACATACTCTTAAGGTAATTAAGAGTAAAGTAAGTAAAGTAAAGTAAGTAAGGTAAGTAAAGTAATGTAATCGAAAAGTATTTGCAATTTTATCTCGTTTTTTTCGAACTTATGCGAAATGAATACCAAGCGTCAGAATTACTTAAGATAGTGATTGCGAATAGTGTTCACTTCACATAAGTTTCAGAGAAATGAGAGGGAATTGCAAACACTTCTCGATGGTATAAAATTCTGAAAAAAATCAAGCGTATTAAAGATGCCGAAAGGATTAATTTTGCATAACATTAATTCTAAAATGTTATTAACAGATTGATGAAAAATAAAATTGTTCAACAAATCTCCCGGAAACATAACTTTTTTTTTAATGAAAATTATTGGTTCATTTTTCTGTATACGTATGAATTTTTGCAGATTTTTTAATTCACTTTGAATTTTCTGACTACACGTTTTTCCCATATAAAAAGATCAATGTGAATTAAAAATTCTGAAAAAATTCATACGTATTAAAAAAAAATGAACGAATAATTTTTATTAAAAAAAAGGTAGATTTCCGGGATATTTGGTGAACAATTTTATTTTTCGTAAATTTGTTAATAACATTTTGGAATTACTATTATGCAAAATTAATCTTTTCAGCACCTTTAATATGCTTGATTTTTTTTCAGATTTTCATATCATCCAGAAGTGTTTGCAATTTGCTCTCATTTCTCTGAACCTTATGCGAAGTGAACACTATTCGCAAGAACTACCTTAAGATAACTCTGTCGCTTGGCGCTCATTTCTCATAAGTTCCTCAAGGTACTGGAGGTGAATATTGTTTGCTGTTATTAATCTCAGCCATATTCACCACTTTCGCCTCAACATTTTTTTACCTAGCTAAAAAGAAACGAATAAACAATGCAACTAATAATTACGATAATTAAATATGTTTATTTTCAATAATTGTTCAATAAATGTTTATTTTCAATGTGTTTATTTTCGTAACTGTATCATAACTGTATCGTAACTGTATCGTAACTGTATCGTAACTGTATCGTAACTGTATCGTAACTGTATTGTGAAATTTGAAATTTTCGTGTAACGTTGATACGGGCGGCAGTAGTTTTACATGTCACGTCACTTCACGTCCATGTCACATCATTCTCATCCTCTTCTGTCTCTCGCTCCTTCGAACCGGTTGGACATTATTGCCATTTTGTAGTTTCTGCAACACAAAAGAGATAATACAAATCATTATCATCATTACTTTCATCAAATTTATTGTTTTTCATGACTTGATCATAGCATATTGCTTATATCGTTCTTACCTTTTCGTACGGAACTCTTTTTTTTGTGGCAGCTGCAATATCTTGTGGAGAGAATCCTTTCTCTTGGTCTTTCTCTTGGTCTTTCTCTTGCTCTTTCTCATGCTCTTTCTCTTGCTCTTTCTCTTGCTCTTTCTCTTGCTCTTTCTCTTGCTCTTTCTCTTGCTCTTTCTCTTGCTCTTTCTCTTGCTCTTTCTCTTGCTCTTTCTCTTGCTCTTTCTCTTGCTCTTTCTCTTGCTCTTTCTCTTGCTCTTGCTCTTGCTCTTGCTCTTGCTCTTGCTCTTTCTCTTGCTCTTGCTCTTTCTCTTGCTCTTTCTCTTTCTCTTTCTCTTTCTCTTGCTCTTTCTCTTGCTCTTGCTCTTGCTCTTGCTCTTGCTCTTGCTCTTTCTCTTGCTCTTGCTCTTGCTCTTGCTCTTGCTCTTGCTCTTGCTCTTTCTCTTTCTCTTTCTCTTTCTCTTTCTCTTTCTCTTTCTCTTTCTCTTTCTCTTTCTCTTTCTCTTTCTCTTGCTCTTGCTCCTGCTCCTGCTCCTGCTCCTGCTCCTGCTCCTGCTCCTGCTCCTGCTCCTGCTCCTGCTCCTGCTCCTGCTCCTGCTCCTGCTCCTGCTCCTGCTCCTGCTCCTGCTCCTGCTCCTGCTCCTGCTCCTGCTCCTGCTCCTGCTCCTGCTCCAGCTCCTGCTCCTGCTCCTGCTCCTGCTCCTGCTCCTGCTCCTGCTCCTGCTCCTGCTCCTGCTCCTGCTCCTGCTCCTGCTCCTGCTCCTGCTCCTGCTCCTGCTCCTGCTCCTGCTCCTGCTCCTGCTCCTGCTCCTGCTCCTGCTCCTGCTCCTGCTCCTGCTCCTGCTCCTGCTCCTGCTCCTGCTCCTGCTCCTGCTCCTGCTCCTGCTCCTGCTCCTGCTCCTGCTCCTGCTCCTGCTCCTGCTCCTGCTCCTGCTCCTGCTCCTGCTCCTGCTCCTGCTCCTGCTCTTGCTCTTGCTCTTGCTCTTGCTCCTGCTCTTGCTCCTGCTCTTGCTCTTGCTCTTGCTCTTGCTCCTGCTCTTGCTCCTGCTCTTGCTCCTGCTGTCCCTCCGTCTGTTCCTCCGTCTGTCCCTCCGCTTGTCCCTCCGCCTGTCCCTCCGCGTGTCCCTCCGCCTGTCCCTGCGCCTGTCCCGCCGCCTGTCCTCCCGCCGGTCGCTCCGTCTGTTCGTCATCGGTGAAAACTGGGTCGTATCCACGACGGCACAGCTTCCCTTTTGCAAATTTCCCCAGTTTTTCGTACGTACAGCTAGAATAAAGTGAATAATTAAGGTAGTCCTTGCGAATATTGTTCACTTCGCATAAGTTTCAGAGAAATGAGAGCAAATTGCAAGCATTTCTGGATGATATAGAAATCTGAAAAAATCAAGCATTTTAAAGGTGCTGAAAAGATTAATTTAGCATAATAATAATTCCAAAATGTTATTAACAAATTGATGAAAAATAAAATTGTTCACCAAATATCCCGGAAACCTAACTTTTTTTTGAATGAGACTTATTCGTTCATTTTTTTGAATACGTATGAATTTTTTCAGATTTTTAAATTGACTTTGTTTTTTTTTTATATGGAAAAAACATGTACAAAGTCAGAAAACTCAAAGTGAATTTAAAAATCTGAAAAAATTCATACGTATTCAAAAATGAACGAATAATTTTCATAAAAGAAAAGTTATGTTTCCGAGAGATTTGTTGAACAATTTTATTTTTCATCGATTTTTTAATAACATTTTGGAATTATTGTTATGCAAATTAATCATTTAGGCAGCTTTAATACGCTTGATTTTTTTCATATTTTTATATCATCGAGAAATGTCTACAATTCCCTCTCATTTCTCTGAAACTTATGTGAAGTGAACACTATTCGCAAAAACTAACTTAATACTTGATTATCGCATTATGCAAACGCAGGAAATAACGGAAATTACTTACAATCTGTTATTGTTTTCGATGCACTTCTGAATTTTATATTGCTGCGTGAATGCCAGGATCCAACGAGAATTTTGATATATCCACTTTCTGATGTATTGGTTTCGAGAGTCCTGCAATTTGCCCTTGTACACATTTCCTGTTATTTTTCTGACGAGGTTGATCGAGAGACTTGGGTTTTCTTGAATTGTCAGTCGAAACGGCACCATCTCGCACAGCAATTTACCAAAGTGTTCCGGATCATCAGTCACATTTTTCGGGTATTTCGGCATTTTCTTTTCCCTTTTCTGCTACTTTTTCACTGTTTAGTTTTTTCTGTGATCAGGTTCGACGATAGATCGGCAACGTTTGACAGTTGTTTGAAATAACTGACAAACGTTGCCGATGCTTTCAACTCATCGCGGAATAAACTACACAGTGACAAAGTAAAAAAGAAGGGGTTACGAAAAGCCAGCTGAACTCCCGGCTGTAACGGAGTGAGACCATGACGGTCAATTACCGTCATGTGTACATTATTGCTGCGAGTTTTCAGAACAGCCAGAACAATAATATGCTTGTTTAAATTTCCCGGTCACATCAACAGCAAACCGGAAATGATATCTACCGATATGTATGGGAATAATCGAGATCTATCTTTATTTACGGCAAAGTCTGAAACGGTGCAGCATCATCGATCCTAGATTAGAGCAAGCTTTCGGTGTATCAAGATCAAGAAAATGCATCGGGAATATTGCGGGACCAATGGCAAAGCGAAAGTTATATTTATTTAGGGGAGACCGGGGCAAAACGGGATAATGGGACAAAACGCAATTCTCCAGTAACTTTTGGATGATGGGGATGTTGGTACATGGAGCAAAACAGGTTTAAAAAACTGGATGTATCGTTGGGACAAAATGGGGCATCCAAAAACTATTGTAAGATTGCGTTTTGCCATAATTATCCCGTTTTGCCCCACTGTGCCATTTTGCCCCGGTCTCCCCTACTCGTATGGGAATATTCGAGATCTTTATTTTTTCGAGGGAGTGTCTGAAACGGCAACGATAAAGTCCATCGTGGATTCGAGGGAACTCTTGCCGCAGCTAGAACAAGAAAGTGCACGCCAGTATGCGATCGGGCCGATAGCAAAACCGAAGTCATATTTTTATAGACGCGTATGGGATTTTAAAAAATTTTTACGCCGAGAGTCTGAAACGATACTGCATCATCCATTGTCAATTTGAGCGAGCTTTCGCCATAGCCAGATCAAGTAAATATCCGTCGAATGGTGACCGGGCCAATAGCAGACCGAAAGTATCGTTTATCGCGATATAGTGATTTTTCGAAATCCTTATTTTTTCAGGGGTAGTCTGAAACGGTGCTGCGTGGTCGATGGTCGACTCTACCGATTTTTTTAACCAGCCTGAAAAAGAAAATCCGCGGCAGAATGTGAACGAGACCATAGCAAACCGGAAGTAACATTTATCGTCGTGTGTAGGAATAATTGGAAACCTCTCGGTTTTCCGGTGCGAGTCCGAAACGGTGTTACATTGTCCATCGTAGATTCACTATCGATCATTGATTTTTTACCATAATATCGCCAAGTCCATTGAAGTTCGCAATCGTTCGAGGCGTCGAAGCACGGTCGCCATAACCTGCACGATCGTGTACAGTTATGTGAGACCCTTGGATGTAAAATGCCACTTACACCACTCTGGGCAGGCACGATAAGTAGCACTTTTTGTGCATGAGTTACATAAATTTGTGTAAAGATCGATTATTATTGTCACGTGATCTCTATCGTATTTTACGATTTTTTTTTCTACTTCGCAAACAATTTCGGGAATTTTCGGATTAAAGCTAGGAGAAAAATAAATGGCAAATTCGTGATCAGCAGAAGAACATACACCATCGCACATAACCTGGAAGGACAAAAATTATTATCGCCAATTCATGCATGCACAGTTCCAATTTTATTGTATTTTCGAATAGTAATTTTCCCCGCCTTGGAATGTCAATTCCAATTATCCCCTGACGATAGATCCGACGATCGATTCGTCGATCGATCCGACGATAGATCCGACGATAGATCCGACGATAGATCCGACGATCGATTCGTCGATCGATCCGACGATCGATCCGACGATAGATCCGACGATAGATCCGACGGTAGATCCGACGGTAGATCCGACGATAGATCCGACGATAGATCCGAGGGTAGATCCGACGATAGATCCGACGACAGATCCGACGACAGATCCGACGACAGATCCGACGACAGATCCGACGACAGATCCGACGACAGATCCGACGACAGATCCGACGACAGATCCGACGACAGATCCGACGACAGATCCGACGACAGATCCGACGACAGATCCGACGACAGATCCGACGACAGATCCGACGACAGATCCGACGACAGATCCGACGACAGATCCGACGACAGATCCGACGACAGATCCGACGACAGATCCGACGACAGATCCGACGACAGATCCGACGACAGATCCGACGACAGATCCGACGACAGATCCGACGACAGATCCGACGACAGATCCGACGACAGATCCGACGACAGATCCGACGACAGATCCGACGACAGATCCGACGACAGATCCGACGACAGATCCGACGACAGATCCGACGACAGATCCGACGACAGATCCGACGACAGATCCGACGACAGATCCGACGACAGATCCGACGACAGATCCGATGACAGATCCGACGACAGATCCGACGACAGATCCGACGACAGATCCGACGACAGATCCGACGACAGATCCGACGACAGATCCGACGACAGATCCGACGACAGATCCGACGACAGATCCGACGACAGATCCGACGACAGATCCGACGACAGATCCGACGACAGATCCGACGACAGATCCGACGACAGATCCGACGACAGATCCGACGACAGATCCGACGACAGATCCGACGACAGATCCGACGACAGATCCGACGACAGATCCGACGACAGATCCGACGACAGATCCGACGACAGATCCGACGACAGATCCGACGACAGATCCGACGACAGATCCGACGACAGATCCGACGACAGATCCGACGACAGATCCGACGACAGATCCGACGACAGGTCCGACGACAGATCCGACTATAGATCCGACGATAGATCCGACGATAGATCCGACGACAGATCCGACGACAGATCCGACGACAGATCCGACGATAGATCCGACGATAGATCCGACGATAGATCCGACGATAGATCCGACGCAAGTGTCAAGGCTAATTCTGTGTGCGGTCATCTTAATCCAAATTTTGTTCAAAATGACCGCCACCGGCTGCGATGCATCTGCGTGCCCGTTTAATGATGCTAGCCTGCGATCGTTCGAGCATCTCTGGCGTTATCGTGGCGAGAGCATCGATAATCCGAGCTTCAAGATCTTCTATGTCTCGTGGCAAAGTTCGGCTATAGATCTTGTCTTTAAAATGTCCCCAGAGGAAAAAGTCCAGTGGAGTAAGGTCAGGAGATCTTGGAGGCCAGTGGATTTCACCTCCGCGACCGATCCACCGGTGGGGAAATTCCTCATTTAAGAATTCTCGCACAGCAAGGCCGAAATGAGCAGGCGCACCATCGTGCTGAAACCACATACGGCGTCGAGTTTCCAGGGGCACATCCTCGAGTAAATCGGGGAGGTCATTTCGGATGAAGCGCAAGTAACGTGGAGTGTTTAAAATTTCGTGCAGCTCACACGGCCCAATCTGCGACACGACATTTTTATAATGAAGCGAGGAGACGATGTTCTATAGAAACATTCGTTATCAATTTTGTCTGAAAAAAGGCTCCAAACTGAGAATGGATCTAGTAAAAATGACTATATCGCTTGAGAGATATTACCATAGCATATGGGGCATTCCATACCGATTTGACCTACGTCGGACCCTCGACCTCTTCAATTCGGTTGGTAATTTTTTATAATATTGTTCTAACTCTAAAAATCACTCCAATGTTTTTTTTTAATTTGCATTAATTGCAATTTTTCAAAGTGAACATATTTTTAGCCGGAATTAAAAACTCTAAAAAAATTCTGAAAAATCCTGTATTTGATATGAACATTTTTAAGCCTAAATCCAGAATGGTCAAACGTTTGCTTCTAGATATTTTTTGAGCTTTTTCTGTCTTTTTTTAAATGAACATATTGTTAGCCCAAATTAAAAGATCTGAAAAAATTCTCAAAAATCCTGTATCAGATATGAACATTTTTAAGCGTAAACCCAGAATGGCAAAACGTTTGCTTCTAGATGTTTTTTGAGCTTTGTTTTCTTTTTTTAAGCTAGCATATTGTTAGTCTAAATGAAAAAATCTGAAGAAATTCTCAAAAATCCTGTATCAGATATGAACATTTTCAAGCTTAGAGCGAAAGGGGCATCGCATTAGCTTCTATTTATTTTATTTTATTTTTTTATATAATTTTAAATCATTTTAAATAATTAAAAAAAGAAAAAAATAGAAGCTAATGCGATGCCACTGTCGCTCTAAGCTTGAAAATGTTCATATCTGATACAGGATTTTCGAGAATGTTTGCAGATTTTTTCATTTGGACAAACAATATGCTAGCTTAAAACAAGAAAGCAAAGCTCCAAGAACATCTAGAAGCAAACGTTTTGCCATTCTGGGTTTACGCTTAAAAATGTTCATATCTGATACAGGATTTTTGAGAATGTTTTCAGATTTTTTTTTCGGCTAACAATATGTTCACTTAAAAAAAGAAAGAAAAAGCTCAAAAACCGTCTAGAAGCAAACGTTTGACCATTCTGGATTTAGGCTTAAAAATGTTCATATAAAATACAGGATTTTTCAGAATTTTTTCAGAATTTTTAATTCCGGCTAAAAATATGTCCACATTGAAAAATTGTAATTAATGCAAAAAAAAATATATTAAAAATATTTGGAGTAATTTTTAGACTTAGAACAATATTATAAAAAATTACCAACCGAATTGAAGAGATCGACGTAGGTCGAATCGGTATAGAATGCACCATATAGTACTAGGGCGCTAGGGCACATCCTATGGTAGGAAGTACTGGATTTGTAAGATTTTTTTCTTAGATATTATAGTAAAAATTCTTAGATAATCTGAGATTTTCTGCCATAGGTAGTACCCTGGCGCCCTACTACTATGTGCTATGGTAAGTTTTCTTAGACGATCGGTCATTTTTACTAGATCGTTCTCTCAGTGCACTAAATGAAATGCGACTATGTCTGTACGGATTACATACTGAACTTTACGTACCAATCGGTTACCGATGATACCTGCCCACAGATTTTTGCTAAATCGAGTTTGACGGCTTCGGACTCTCGTAACTTTTAGGTTTTGCCTCGAGTAAAAGTGTTCGTTGTGGCAGTTACGCATCCCAGTTTGCGTGAAGCACGATTCGTCCGTCCACAAAATGCTTCCGATGAAATCGGGATCGACCTCATGCCGTCGTACGAGCTCCTGACAAAACACTAAGCGTCGTTGCTCGTCCCCGGGATGCAATTGCTGGACCGGGTTCAGGTGGTAGGGCTTAAGTCCATTTTCTCGAGTGATCCTGTTAACGAGCGTTTGGCTCATCCCCAATTGACGAGCAACGACTCGTGAACTAGTTCGAGGATCGCGTTCGAATTCACGTAGCACTGCGTCTTCTCGTTGGGGTCGACGTTGCCTTAAAGGAGGCCCGCCGTTGACACCGCGACGTATCATTACATTTCCGCTCTCACAGACACGCCGATACGCCTCTTCGATCGTTCGCCTGCACGGATGACGAGCTCGCCTCGGATAGAGCTCTCGGTATCGCTCAGCTGCGCGATCACCGTTTTGTTCCGCCCACCCATAACACAAAATCATTTGCGCGTATTCCTCGGTTGTGTAATCCATTTCGGATCATCGCTGTCGTAAGACTGAAGGTTTGTTAAAAACAAATGAAGCCCAGTCAACGATATCATCGTGAAGGCAAACAATTGACGAATCTAGACGGGCGAGAAAACCAAATGCGAACCATTCATCTACAGGGTGTATGTATGATTAATCCGACGATTAATTCGACGATTAAACCGACGATTAATCCGACGATTAATCCGACGATTAATCCGACGATTAATCCGACGATTAATCCGACGATTAATCCGACGATTAATCCGACGATTAATCCGACGATTAATCCGACGATTAAACCGACGATTAATCCGACGATTAAGCCGACGATTAAGCCGACGATTAATCCGACGATTAATCCGACGATTAATCCGACGATTAATCCGACGATTAATCCGACGATTAATCCGACGATTAATCCGACGATTAATCCGACGATTAATCCGACGATTAATCCGACGATTAATCCGACGGTTAAACCGACGATTAATCCGACGATTAAACCGACGATTAATCCGACGATTAATCCGACGATTAATCCGCCGATTAATCCGACGATTAATCCGACGATTAATCCGACGATTAATCCGACGATTAATCCGACGATTAATCCGACGATTAATCCGACGATTAATCCGACGATTAAACCGACGATTAATACGACGATTAATACGACGATTAATACGACGATTAATACGACGATTAATACGACGATTAATACGACGATTAATACGACGATTAATACGACGATTAATACGACGATTAATACGACGATTAATACGACGATTAATACGACGATTAATACGACGATTAATACGACGATTAATACGACGATTAATACGACGATTAATACGACGATTAATACGACGATTAATACGACGATTAATACGACGATTAATACGACGATTAATACGACGATTAATACGACGATTAATACGACGATTAATCCGACGATTAATACGACGATTAATCCGACGATTAATCCGACGATTAATCCGACGATTAATCCGACGATTAATCCGACGATTAAACCGACGATTAAACCGACGATTAAACCGACGATTAAACCGACGATTAATCCGGCGATTAAGCTGGCGATTAATCCGGACAATGATGATGATAATGAACGCTATTGGAAGCTTTTTTACATAAACTGTTTGCGAAATTTCAAAAACATGTGTGTTGCAATTTTGGTTAATTTCCGGGAAAAGTTTTGTAATTTTGATATTTGGTATTTTTATTTTACACAAAAAGGACATTGATGTTCGATTAATGTAAGTGCTGTAAGGACATTTCAAGCTTCAGTACATTCAATTTACAATTCTTTTATTTAGAGTATGACGTACGATTCACATTTCGATATCGGGTCTCGCAATGTTGCAATGAAGCGATACGTCATCCGTACGTATGGGAATTAAAAAAAGAAAAAAAAAAAATTGTTCCGCGCCAAGACTCGAACTCGGGACCTCCGAGTTTCTAAGCCATCGCTCTAGTCATGCGACCATTTTCCACATGACTGTTATGATAACGATTTGTCGAATCATTCGTTCGAATCTTTGCCGAGGAAAAAATTTTTTTAGGGCAAAAGCGATGAATTATGACCCCAAGCTAATTAGAAAGGGCTATAATCCATCACTTTTCCCCTAAATAAAATACTTTTTCATCTCTCGGAGTTTTTTTTAAAGCTCATAATTTTCCCAGAAAATACTTTAACGTTTCTGCATTTCAAATTGAAATGTTTGACGACAAGTTTTGAATGACGTTATCGATACGTAAGAAAAACACTGAAAAAGATTCAGTGCCACCATTCAATGTTCACTAAATGGGCAATTTCAATTTACGATCTATTTTTATTTATCCTTTTTAATTCGTCTATTGAATAAAAAATAAATTTAAAAAAACATGAACTGAAATTTTTTGCAAGCACTTTCGGAAACGGGATGAGTTGTTTGTCAAATTTGGTTTGAAAATTTATGAACGGTATTGGAAGCTTTTTTTTACATAATCTGTTTGCGAAATTTCAAAAACATTTGTGTTGCAATTTTACAGTAAAATTTTGGTTAATTTCCTGGAAAAGTTTTGTAATTTTAATATCTGGTATTTTTATTTTACACAAAAAAGACATTAATGTTCGATTAATGTAAGTGCTGTAAGGACATTTCAAGATTCAGTACATTCAATTTACAATTCGTTTTTACAGTGTAACGTACGATTCACATTTCGATATCGGGTCTCGCGCGACAAACTCTGCCTTGTACAGGGATCCAGTGCGAGAACATCGCATTGGATCTTCCGTGATAGGCATAGGCTCGGTGTCACCTTCCTTCGAGCTTTTTGGGATAATTTTTATTCATTCATATCTAGCAATTTTCATTTATTCGACTTAGCCTGATTGCATAACGGCAGTTTCTTCCGCAGCCGTCAACGGCGCGAGAGGCTGTTGGCTGGTCGAAATGAAAGCTAACTTCGAACTGTTCAAATTCCCGCTCGCTATCTTTTGTCACCTGTCCGTGTTGGCTTGCGTGTGGTAGACGGGCCATTGTTTACTCAACGTTCGAGCGTCGAGACTCCGATGAAAGACGAGCTGTGATTGGTCGACTTTGAACGTTAATAGCTCGGTCAATTTTTACTCCATCGCAATTTCGCAAAGAGCAAAATTTTCAGTGCGACGCGCTCTGTACGTCGGTATAACTTTCGTACATAAGTTACAACTCACCCTGTATATATGTATCGAAACCTATTGTAGCGCGGCAAAACGTGGCGCTACACCTTCCGGCTCACTCAGGCTCACACGAGGCGACACCGCAGGGCCTAGCTGTTATAGTAGGATATTTAGTAATTTATTTTAAATCAACTTTACATGTGCGCCGGGACGGGAGCGCCGTTATCGGGAAGAGCGTCGGACATCAAGGTCATGGAGGGTCGCCGGGGGAAGCTTCGAGCGGAGTGGCGTGCTCGAGAGGCCTACCTCCCTGCCGTCGGAGTCGTGAGCGACGGGACTGTTCGCTGCATCGGGACGATCGCGACGAAGCATCGCGGATCTCATCGCATCCGTCATCGGAATCCTGAGAGAGGGTTGCACAGCTGCCTGGAGTCTCGGGCTGTGCACGAACGAAGATTCGTCGGGAGTCTCCAGTTAGGGGGAATTGAGTACCTCTGCAGGGCTCTGTTTTACCGGCGCGCGAGAAAGTATTCGTCGCGAGGAAAATCCATCGTCGGGTCGATGAGCAGCGTTTCGGCGGTGCCGGAAAGTGCCGAGTAAGGCCCGGAAGCGTCCGAGTCGGGATAGCGATTAGGCAGGGGGGTAGGTAGGCGGGTTAGGAGAATAATCGAGTGTCGATACTCGGGGCACTTCTCCGTTGGGAGCCTGAGAGAGTGGATCGATTGTCCGTTGACGTGAGACCGGGAAGCGCTTGAGAAATAGAAGGAAGGAAGAGAGAATTTCCACGGCAAATCTATCCTGTCCGTGTGGTTGGCGTTCGGCGATCGATACGGTGAGCTCTTCGTCCAAGGGACTTGTTTTGTATAAGAGAGAAAGAGTAAAACGGCGAGTTGATTTATCCGACCGATTTTGTGATCCCATGCGAGGGAAAGTTATTAATTTATTGTACTGACGACGTGCTTCGTTCGACCGTGCCGGGGGGATCGGAGCCGCCGTGTTTCGGCAGGTGTATGTGTGACGTCGCGTGCGGGTTTTGTTCTTATGTTGTATCGCCGCGTGGTCGGGCCGGGAAACCGTACACGGCCTTACTCGAAGCCGTCGTGAGTTTTGGGGAAGAATTTAGCGAGTCGAGTCATTAACTTTAGTATTTTTCCGGGAGGGTGTCGCCTTGGGAATCTTCCACGGGGAGGTGTGCTGTTTCGTCGAGTCGTCGCTTACGGGATTTCTGAGCGCATGATTTCGGGTGCGGGTGTGAATTTATCAATTGCCGCCTTCAAGGGGCCGGGTGTATGTTTTAGAGCGCCGCGATTAATCGGGCCGGGTGAGTGAGATCGCTGGATGTCGTTCCGCGAGGCATGAATGCATTTTGGGTAAACACATCACGCGTGAGCTAATTAAGAAATCCGGGAGAGCGCGACCGTTCGTGTATGGGTGTATGAATGTGTGTGCGTCGGAGTGAGCGAGTACCGGGCAGAGAATCTTTGTGTGTAAGAAAGAATTGTTATTCGGTTTACTTACGGGACGAGGGTTTTACTCCGAGGCCTTCGGTTTTTCCCCTCTTTAGTTTGTTTTTTGTTGGTCTAAATAAATATTCGAGTTTGGTTCCCGTATTTTCCTGTTGCTAATTTATTTTTCCGTGTTTAATTGATTTGTGAAACCCGCGCGGGATATCGCTTACCCAGCCGCTCTACCCTAGAGAAGGCTGCAGCTAGGTTGGGACTGAGGGATTTCTCTCCCGGTGCATCTCGGTGCATCTGGCGCTCATCCCTTCGGGGAGAAATAAAAGGGAGAGAAATCCGGGACTGGGTGTGGGCGATTCCGCCGTTGAGGAATCGTGCTACACTATATACGATAAGTATATTAGCGTGTGTGATGCATTCAGGCTTAAGCACCAAAGCGGACAATTATCATCTCCGCCGGAAAAGTCGGATCCATCGCGGCCGGGAAAATACCTCGAGGTTGAGGAAGTTAATTGGGGCAAATCCTAAAAACCTTTAATTAGACAGAAAACGGTGAGCCACTATGTAGGGATTTCCAATCACGTAAGCGAGACCCTGGTCAAGATACTAACCAAAAGGACACGGATGGCAGCAAAGAAGACATCGACACCGATAAAAACTTGTCATGGTACAAATGGATCTTCGACCAAACCACCTAGACAAGTAGTGGAAGAAAAACAAAAAAAAAAAAAATTGTGACGATCACCGGGCTCGACAAGGCTTTGAAGACAGAGAATCCTGTTGAGTAATGGAAAAAATTAATTGAAAAAATTAATGGAAAGATTAATGGAAAAAATTAATGGAAAGATTAATGGAAAAATTAATGGAAAAATTAATGAAAAAATTAATGGAAAAATTAATGGAAAAATTAATGGAAATATTAATGGAAAAATTTATGGAAAAATTAATGGAAAAATTAATGGAAAAATTAATGGATAAACATTAATAATACAAGACAAAGGAGAAGGCGTGTTGTGAAAGGACTGCAAGGCAGGGGCAGACATGGGAAACCTGAAATCCAGTATTCAGAGCCCTAGAGGGATCCTGGTCACCACAGACGCATCTGCCAAGGCCATAGGGGCCATACTATTACAAGGCGTGATAGGGGAGGATTTGCGAAAAGATTACGGTGGCAAAACGGTGAGTTAGGCTGAACAAACTGGCTTCATGAGGAGGAAGGAGGCCCAACCTGAGTCTGAGAAAACACCTTTCCGCCCATACGTTTAGGGCACTCGTCTGCTATGTTAAAGAACTCTTAGCCCTTATGGTGCTACTGGCGTCAAGGACCACGAAGCAAGACTCGGGTACTGGGAAACAGAAAAGCAAACGGGGTCGCGAAGGCAGTAGAAACCCTTTAAGCGCAACTTTAAATAGAGTTGAATGCAAATTGTTGACTGAAAAAAAATACAGGCAATGGGCCAGAACCCCTAGTCGAATAGGGCTTAGGAATTGTCGAAAAGGACATTCGCCAGACACCTGAAGGGTTACGTGGACGAGGGTCACGAAAATTGGGGCGAATGACTACATATGCCAGGTTTATAGACAATACGACGAACCGTGCGTCTACTGGATGCAACCCCATCGTTTTGTCCATGGGGGAAAAACACGGATCTATCTACAGCCCTCCGAAGCGGGCCCAGCCCACATATCCGTGTGCCGACGGCGCACAGGAGTTGCGCGAACATTCGCGCGCAGCTTGGTCTGCAGCGCGCGAGAATCTGAAAGTCTCGAAGGAACGAGAAAAAGTACGACACGGGACGGCCACTGGCTTCGATAAGGCTACCCATAAAACGAAAAAAAAAATACAACTAAATAAGATTTTAGTTGCTTCTGTCGGTCAAACATACCATTTAGAAACTTTTGGGGCCGATACGCCTTCTACGCAAGGACCAGCCAATTTCGAGATTCGGAGTTTTACGTAAAAGCGTCCCTAAAAAGCTACACTCTCGAAAAATAAAATATGAGAGGTAAAGTACTTCTTCACGACGAAGCGGTGCATCCAGGACAGCCACATCCCTCGCGTCAATCGAAACATGAACGGTCTTCGCGACCACACAGAAGGATAAAAGAAGATCTGGGGATGGTCTCCGGGTTCTACAGGGCATCAAAAGGGCGCTTAAAAACAAATGAAAAAAAAGGTCTTCCAAAATGTATTGTCCGAAAGTCCATACGGGAAAAATTATGGGAAATCGGTTCGGAAAATTCCGTACAGGGAAATATATTCTTCCAAATAATAATTGAGAAAACAATTGTTTACGTTTCAATCCGTGCCGGAAGTAAACAAAATCGAGAAGGCCACAAAAAGACGAGATACCATTGGTAAATACCACCGTGTACCCCGCAACGAGGGTGCGATAGGTCAGGGACGACTAAGTCCACAGACAGTAATACGGCACGCACGATACGAGAATGCGGCCACCCGAGCAATGACTCTATGTACCTCCGCGCGTCAAGACGGTGAGCGTCGGACGTCGAGGAAAGCTGACGCAGCGGAAATGCGATCCGGCACGGAGTTAACGATCACCAGGATGGTGCGTAACCGCGGACTCCGAAATCGGAAAAGGTGTAACGAGAGAAGCAGCACGCGAACGGCACGCGCACCGTGCCTATCAACGACCATCCACAACGCTTGCCGAAGAAGTAGAGGAGAACACGAACGAAGTAGAAAATTGAATCCGATAATGCTCTGGCCAATGCCCTGAAACGAAGGGCTACACGAGTATACCTGAGGAATAGAAGCCTCTGATAAGGCCGCGCACGGCGGTGCAAATCCACATAGAAAAAACCACTGAGCGGGAAGGAGAGATGAAGGAAACGGCAAAGGATGGGAAAGTCGCTATAGAACCAGTGTATTTCCCCCAGTGCAACATGGAGCGTAAACCCCAAAACACGTAAAAAAGTCAGGAAAAACCAATATATTATGTTCGGAAGTCTTCGTGGGAAAAACCGCTACAATCGGAAACTTTTATCGGAAAAAAAGAAAAAAATTTACAAAAAAAAACTGCTGTTGAACTCACGGGCGGCAGCCCGTAGGCAGCCCTTCAAAGACGTACTCGGGCTCCATTCCCATAAAGCCGGGATGAAGTACCGGTACGCCGACGTCTAGACATTGGCAATTCGGATGTATGTAATGTATCCTACAAACATGGACCATCAGATCTAATTCCAATTAGACAAGATCCAGCTGAAGTGCGGGCATAACAATAATAATGCCAAATTTGGGGAAAATCAGTAACGCAACTCGTGTACGGCAAGAGAAAAAAAAAAGAGAAAATTAACTTTCATCAGAACGCATCATTGTTAAAGAAAGTTAAAGAAACGTTAGATTGGCAAAATTTAAGATATTGTGAAATAGCTCTTTCACCCGCGTAACAAACATGCCACACTGCCCGAAAAAAAGACCCACATAATAATGCAGAAAAAAAAAGAACGTGAAAGTGTGTAAATTATAATAATGTCGAAGTAGGCTACGCCCAAGCCAAAAATACGTGGACAAGGAGCGGTGTAAAGGAGAATGTTGCGATCAAGCAAGACCTCCTCAGAGAGGAACCGAGCCGACGACATCGAGGACTGATCTACGGGCTCGGCACAGCGCTAAAGGCGATAATGAACAACATGGATTTAGCTGGACGCCGAAACGCAGAAATCACGACTCTGCAGGGCACACAAGAGACTCTGGGAGAAGGTATGAAGAAACTTCAGGTCGTGGGGACAACGCGTGAAACGCTCAACCGGAGGTCACGAGTCCTGCTGCGAACACCACCGAGATTACGGTATACACCATAAACGGGTACTTCAGGAAACTTACCCAGGGCAAAAGTGATGACGGGCAACCGAGTTGCTGAAAAGAAATACGAAAGTCAACATACCGAAAGTCAACGAAGAGCACAAAGCTGCTGAAGAAATATCCGTCACCCCGAGGATCAGCGACGACGAGGAATCCGTCATCAAGAAGATTGACGAAGAGCACAGAGTTGCTGAAGAAGTATCCGCCATCTCGAGGATCGGCGACGACGAGGAATCCGTCCGCAGGAAAAATGACGATGAACACAGAGCTGCTAAAGAAGAACCCGCCATCCCGAGAATCGGCAATGAAGAAGAAACCGGCAATCTGAGGGTTGATGAAGAACCTCTGCGGCTGAGGAAAAACCCTTCAATCCGAGAATTGACGAAAAGCCCGAGCGGCGGGAAAACAAATTCCGAATTCGGCAAACATACATCTGAAAAGTAGACAGCGCCATCCCAAGGATCGGCGAAGAATCTGGTGTCGCCAGGATCGACGAACGAGAACCTGGCAACTGCAAAAGCATACGGGACTACGGCAATAGTCGAATCGAAATTGTGTTGCTGACCCTCGACATTCCGCGCAGCGGATCATCCAGTTACACCATCAACTTATGGGTATCCCCTTCCCCGAAGGGGAAGAAATAGTATATATTGTTAAGTAGACACCACGGAGATTCTCATGGTGAGAGACAAGGCAAATCGGAGGTACATTCCGTTGACCAGGTACGATCGCCTTACACGTGAACACAAGGAACAAGAATATAAAAAAAAAAGTTTAGCATTTTATCATCAACAAGTCACACGCGTGATGGTTCACGTAAAGTTTTTGTAAATCAGCATACTCATAGATCATAAATAAGTAGTACATGGGGTACATCCTAGAGTCATAAAAATAAAGCTCGCAGGAGACGAGCGAAAAGAAAAACAATTTCTTTTCTTTTTAGGGGGGAGGGATGTTGTACCCCGAGTACCTCGATACGTCGATTATTGCGGTAACGACGTTGCCCAATAATCGAAGTAAGCAGCAGCATGAGACAAACACGCGGTTGCGAAATAGAATTAAATTCGAGTCAGCATTTAGGCAATAGCGACTCGAATTTGAGCATCGGCTCCGTAATTGCTGAGTCAGGTATTTCGCAATCGTAGCGTCTCCGAATTCTGATTGACAGAGACGGAGAAGCTAGTGTTGCGTCTCGGGTCAACGTACCGCCGAAATAGCATTTAATCGATAATTAATTAGTCGAGTCAGATATTGAGAAACATCAAAGCAGGAATCCGGATGTCGGAATAATTGTTTAAACAATTATGAGGAAATATCTGACACTGCCAAAATGATGCTGACATGCCTGCTCGTACCCCTATATAAGGAACCACGAGCAGGCACTCACCAGTCTCTTCGGAACTCCTGATTCTTACGGTTGACTACGGATACACCCGTTGCGAGCTGGGCTCGTAACTCGATAAGTAGGTAGTGAAAATATTAAACTCTCATTGGAAAAGATTAACGTCCGATTGTCGTTAAGCGAGAAGGTGTATCAAGCGTACAAAGTGTACTGGCGGTTGGTAATTCAAAAGGACAGAAGTAAGCATAAATCGAGCATTAATGGTTGCAACATAAAACTAATTATGTGTTCATTAATGCGCCGTTATTAAACGGCGCATTAATGAATAAATTGATAAAGCGATACTGGATAAATCCATAGAGCGGTATTAAAGCATCAGTGAACAAGTTAATAACAGATCAGTAAAAAGCATCGATAGCAAAGCATTAATCGAGCACCAATCCAGGCTTATCTGCTCGTTTGTCCGACCTTAAATCAGCGTCAAGTAGAACGTTGATTGCACACTGTTTGGACAAAAAGGGGAACCTTAATCGAAGGTTCTTGGTAAACATTGTTATATAATGAATATAACAATGTTACCTTTGTAAATGTCTGATAATATAAATATATTGTTAAACATACTAAATACTTTCTTAAATAAACATTGTTAAATACTGAGTAATACATTTGTACTTCACTTGGGTTCCAACCCGTAACTGAGCATGTCCCTAACCTTACGAGTTAACGGCTCGCGTACAGAACCCAGATTAGCTACCTGAGTTTCTGCGGCATAACATCACGCACGAGATGTTTAGGGATACGCGCATATGTCTGACAGAGGTAGAATGAATCAACGTTTTCGTGTCTTCCCATTGAAAAATATGCTCGAATATTATTCTGTTTCTCACAGGCTACATCATCGAAAATGAATATCGAGTTTGGTCTAGCTTCGTTTGGTGGCACCACTTGTTCATTCTCATTGAATGGAAAATATTCAACACCGTTTACAGGCTCGAGTAATTTCTCAAGCAATTTATACTTTGGCTGCTTAAGAGATTTAGAGTATTGAGATAGAGTGCTTAAGAGATTTAGAGTATATGTAAATGTTTTCAAATCGTAATCCATTGGGATGAGTTATGAGTGTAAGCAGCGCGTTAATTTTACTACAGTTCGATGGTCCACAGAACACAGCTCGAACGGTATTTGGTAATAAATTGCCATGACGTTTCTCCGTCATTTCCTTCTGCGCAAATTGATCAAAATTTATGACTGGTAAATCCGTGGATTGTGTCTTGAACCTCATCTTGATGAAGACTAAGGAAACATCGTATAAATAGGAGATTTATAGGCAATTTTTCTTAGTAGCGCATGAGTCTTCCTATGGATATGAGTGTGCAGAGTCGCGCTAAAAAGCGCGGTAAGGGTTTGGTTAATAGCCTCATTAACAATCTCCCCATTGAATTGCATCTGCCCGGTTATCAGTACTGTGGACCTGGTACGAATCTGACGAAGCGTCTCGCGCGCGGCGATCCCGGTATTAATCCGCTCGACGCAGCCTGTAAGGAGCACGATATTGCTTACTCGAAAAATCGAGAGGACATTTCCGCTCGGAACGCAGCTGACAAAGTTTTGGCTGAGGAAGCCTGGAAGCGTGTATCTGCCAACGACGCTAAAGTTGGTGAGAAGGCAGTGGCGCTGAGTGTAACAGCCATAATGAAAGCTAAAAGAAAATTCGGTATGGGCGTCAAGCGACCGAGTACCGCGGGACTAAAAAAGATAATTGGAGCTGCTAAGAAAGCGATGGTTCAGAGTAATGATTCAAGTGTAGCCATAAAGACGGCTCTTAAAGGTGCGCGACAAGCGGTCAAAAAAGTGGGCGGTAGGAGCAAGTTGCGTACACCTCGAATTCTCCCTGTACCGCGCAAGATCCGCGGTTTCCTGCCATTTCTTGTGCCTATATTTGCGGGCCTCAGCGCTGCAGGCGCGCTGTCCGGCGGTGCAGCTAGCATAGCTAAAGCCGTTACGGCTGCTCAGGCAGCTAAGCGTGATTTGGAGGAAAGTAAACGACATAATAAAACGATTGAGGCTATTGCTTTGGGCAAAGGTTTGCATCTAAAGCCCTACAAACGCGGATTCGGACTCCACATCGCATCAAAAAACGGAAAGTGACGCTGCCACATCGAGCCCTAACTGATACCGATTTATTCAAATATGCTAAAATTATGAAAATTCCCCATTTTCGCGGAGTTTTCATGCGAAATGGTTTACCGAAGAGTGCTTCATTCAAGCATGAGTCGGGGATTATCAATCTTGACGATAATAAGGGATCTGGTACGCACTGGGTAGCGTACAAGAAATCTAATAATAACGTCATTTACTTTGATAGTTTCGGTGATCTTCAACCACCTATAGAATTCATCAGTTATGTGGGTGTTGGCAGCGTGAACTATAACTATAAACAATATCAGACCTATAATACCGTGGAGTGCGGGCATTTATGTCTCAAATTTCTTTGTAATCAGCTTCATCGGAAAGAAAAATATTTTCTATATAAACATATGCCATGATGCTATGCGCTCAGTTATGTATACGTCGGCATCATCAGTGATACATTTACATTAACTATATCGGGAACCTCCTCCGTTCTTGAAGCACAATATTTTCCGCCTATCGAATTTTCCCCATATAAAAACTATACTCTCGGACTTGTTGAATTATTAACCTTCAATTCAATACCGAACATAGATGCTGGTAATAATAAACTTTACTTTGGTGAAGAAGTAATAACCGTTCCTACTGGTAGTTATGAAATCGAAGATATTGGAAATTACGTGAAGCAAGTTTTAATTGGTAAAAATATTGTTATCGATATCAAACCGAATAATAATACTCTTCGCAGGGAAATTAGGTGTAATCGTGGCATAGACTTTAGACCTGAAGATTCTATTGGTCGGCTACTGCGATTCACTCAGCGTATTTTGCCTGCGAATAAAAGCTACGAGTCTGACCTCCCTGTAGCCATTCTCAAAGTAAACGCCTTAAGAGTCGTATGTAATCTTACGACTGGTGCTTATATAAACGAGCGAAAAGTCCACACGATTCACGAATTTTTCCCATTCGTTCCACCGGGGTATAAAATAATTGAAGTGCCATCACAAGTCATTTATCTACCAATCATTGGGAAGATAATTGACCATATTCAGCTACGAATAGTAGATCAGGATGGGAATTTGGTGAATTTCCGTGGTGAGGTCATAACAATTCGATTGCATATTAAATCCCAGTAATAATGGGTATAGTGTTTAACAGAAAAAATATTAATTATAATAAGACATCATGTGCGAGTCAGATCAGTCGGCAGTCAGCTCCCAAGGCGTTAACACATCAGAACATACTGCTTCGAAAGAGTCTAGGACTGAGGATCAAGCAAGACAGAAAAAGATAATAAATCGATATTTACTTCGCGTATTTTGCATCTGCTACTGCATACGATGGAGGAAGAAATACTCAATATTCAGACACCCATCGTCTTCGATGAATCCATAATACATTGCGAGATCCATGCTCATCAACCTTATGCATCATCAACATTCAACAATAGTGATGAGATACGAATTGCTGTTCAACATCAAGATCTCAGCTTACTACCCAGCAAGAGTTCGATTCATATGTGTGGAAGGCTCGTAAAGGCAGATGGAGCAGTCGTTACTATAACGAGCCTCGCTAACAATGCTATTTGTCATTTGTTTGAGGAGGCTCGCTATGAGCTGAATGGTATAGAAATTGATCGGAACAAAAACGTTGGGATTACAAGTCTCATGAAAGGATATGTCTCTCTAAATCCGGGGAAAAGTTCGTTATTGGAAAATGCTGGTTGGCTGGATGTCGAGGAAAATAAGAGCTTGACCAGTGCAGGTTACTTCGATGTATGCATACCACTCAGCTCGATTTTTGGATTTGCTGAAGATTATCATAAGATTGTCGTCAATGCTAAACACGAGTTAATTTTATCTCGAGCAAAAAGTGATGACAATGCTATTATACAATCAGCTGCAGAAGCATTTAAAATTCTTATACATAAAGTAGAATGGCTTATACCATATGTGACAATCTCGGACCAACGGAAAATACGACTACTAAATTTTATCGCCAAAGATCCATCGATACCCATGAGTTTTCGTACTTGGGAATTGTATGAGTATCCGCTACTCCCGACTACTACGAAACATGTGTGGACCGTCAAAACATCTTCGCAGCTGGAGAAACCTCGATATGTACTTCTGGGCTTTTAAACGAGTAGGAAAAATAAGCCGCTTAAAAATGTCAACCATTTCGATCATTGTGACATTAGCGATGTAAAGTTGTACTTGAATTCGCAATGTTATCCATATGGAAACTTGAATCTGAATATTGGTCAAAATTAGTACGCTTTGCTGTATGAAATGTATACGAATTTCCAATCTAGCTATTACAGTAAAGATGCCGAACCGCTGCTAAACAAAAGTGATTTTAAAAATTATGCTCCGCTAATCGTAATTGATTGTTCAAAGCAGAATGAATCTCTTAAATCTGGGCCCGTTGATATTCGCCTGGAGTTTGAAGCAAAAAATAATTTCCCCGCTGAAACATCCGCATATTGCTTAATCATACATGATCGAATAGTTGAATATAATCCAATTAGTGGTGGGGTGAAAAAATTGGTATAAAAGCCGACTCCCGATCGTGAATCGAGTTAGTGATATTCAAGATGGATTACATCATCGACGTTCAAGACTTCAAGAAACCCATCGATGAGTTTGTGGTGAAAGAATTTTCCGCCCTCGAACTTAAAAGTGACAAAGCGGCACAGCCTCTGACGCTTCTCTTCCAACCGCCCTGCGCATGGTCCGCCTTGCCCGCAAAGTATAAGAATATGAATTCGTGGCTTCAACGTAATTACCATGGAATCGACTGGAGCTCCGGAGACATACCCTACGAAGCAGCAGCGATGATAATTCGATCCATTTTGAAGCAAGCAAGAACAATTTTCGTCAAAGGCTTGGAGAAAAAGAGATGGATAGCACGCTTGATGGAAATATCGCCAGAATCCATCGTTGATTTGGAAACAATGGACTGCCCCTCGTTGCGGAAATTACAAACCATACCCCCCCCCCCCCCGTGTGCTGATGCGAACGTCAAGTCCCTGAAGAATTGGCTTAATCTATCCCAGGCTGTAGACGAGAAGGAGGTTTTGTAAAGAAATAAATAAAACAGGTTACATATAAAACTGAAGTTTATTTTTTATCCATAAAAATTCTGTACAATATAGAAAATGCAGCTGAATAATATAGTATTGAGTAAAAAAGTCAAATGGAATAATAATAGAAAAATGAAAATGAAAATTAATTGAATAATATAATAGAAAAATTATAGTATCTTCTCGCACATATCAGCTTTCCACAGTACACGATGTCATAAAACAGTCCATCATTGACACTCTTTTTTTTTCACATCGTTTCATCACGCCGGCTTTTTGAATTCGACGCTGTTATATCTTCAGCCGTAATATGTCTTGTACAGTTCTCCAGGAAGAATCTCACACGGCTGCTGCGTCATTTTTTTTTCTTCCTCTGCATCACCGCTTAATAGGCTTTTGAATTCGACACTATTATATCTTCCACCATGATAGTTCATGCACAGTTCTCCGGATTGTGCAGCTTTCACCATTTTTTGAAATTGTTCTTTATCCTCGTCGAGAATTTTCACAAGTCTGGCAGGAAGGAATGTGGCGAATTCGTTGCCCACTTCGACGACGATCCTCTTGCCGTATTTCGTTTCTACGAATTTGATTTGAGTGATCGGATGGTCCAGCTGCACCTCCCAGTCTTTCAGCTTCCTCGTTGGAAGGAATTCGGTGATCTTGCCCACAGCGTCGATTGCAGAAAAATCCATTTTCCGTTGATACGTGGACCCTTGATGATATGCGAAGCCTCGACATTTCTTGCGCGAGGAGATGTAGCTCTTCTCTTGTATGAATGAGACTTTTAACTTCTTCGATGTGTTCAAAAAGCAGTCGGATACGTTCTTTGAGCTCCACACGTCTGTCCTGCATTACGTTCTGGTTTGATCTGAGTCAAACTTGCAGCATCCGATTTTTCAGGCCTAACCCCCTCCCAAAATCCTCACAGCCTCATCAGTAAGCTCTGCCTTTTTTCTTTAACAAACTTTGTTATTTTTTTCGTCATCGACACCTTGAGAGCCCCTTATTATCTTTGTATTCATCACAGCTTTCGATATACACTTCTCGCATTCACGACGACGAGGTGCTGGACCATCGATATGCGTTCGCATATCAGGGGTATTCCAATGCTCCATACACAGCAAGTACGATGCCAGTTCAACGTCAGCATGGAGATGCGAGGGCAGCCGATCCCTTTGGCTCGGCCTTTGTTAATTCCCACGGATTTTTAATATTATGAACCGCGAGTACACCATTAAATGAATTCATCTTGCCTTCGAGTTTAGAAGTGAGCTCCACGTCTCACGACTCTGGATCTTATGCACTCGATATTATAAACACACAACGATAGAAAGCGTTGAATATTCGATCGGACGATGTTTGTTTACTAAAGACCCTCCCCCTATAAGAAATTTTGAGAACAAGGGCTTGACTCATCGATGACTGTATCGATTTAAGAACAAGGGCCTGACTCATGACGCATTCATCATGCGCGACTGTTCTTTAGAAAATTTATTTATAAATGTTTATCGCGGTAATAAATTTCAAGAGTGACAAGTGGTCTAGGATATTTGAAGTGTTTGTATATATTATCGTCTAAACAACCACTTGACGAAAAATCGAATTCAACTCGGGTGTGTTTATTTATTAATGTTTATATTATAGGTGATAATTGACAGGCCTTGGTGTGTGTGACCAAGCGATACCTTCCAAGAAAAAACTAATTCAACTATCCAACCACCCACCAGCCCACCACCCCCACCACCTACCACCCACCACCCACCACCCACCACCCACCTCCCACCACCCACCACCCACCACCCACCACCCACCACCCACCTCCTCACCACCCACCGCATGCCGCGCGCCGATTCACGCAAAATAATAATAATAATAAAATTCAACCACTCCCCCCCCCACCCCACCGCCACCCAACCACCCACCCACCGCCCGCCACCAAGTGGTTCGAGTCTGAGCTAAGTGGTTTGTGTCTCGACTAAAAAGTGTCGGTAAATGTCGGTGCAGAGCTCGTGCGGCAGAACCCGCCTTGTATATCTACTGGGGATACCCATAAGTTGATGGCGTAACTGGATGATCCGCTGCGCGGAATCTCGAGGATCAGCAACACAATTTCGATTCGACTATTGCCGTAGTCCCGTATGCCTTTGCAGTTGCCTGGTTCTCGTTCGTCGATCCTGGCGACACCAGATTCTTCGCCGGATTGAAGGGTTTTTTCTCAGCCGCACAGGTTCTTCATAAACCTTCAGATTGCCGGTTTCTTCTTCATTGCCGATTCTCGGGATGGCGGGTTCTTCTTTAGCAGCTCTGTGTTCATCGTCATTTTTCCTGCGGACGGATTTCTCGTCGTCGCCGATCCTCGAGATGGTGGATACTTCTTCAGCAACTCTGTGCTCTTCGTCAATCTTCTTGATGACGGATTCCTCGTCGTCGCTGATCCTCGGGGTGGCGGATATTTCTTCAGCAGCTTTGTGCTTCTTCGTTGACTTTCGGAATGTTGACTTTCGTATTTCTTTTCAGCAACTCGGTTGTCCGTCATCACTTTTTCCTCCTGCGTCGGCTCCCATAAGTCGAGGAGGATTTCGATTCCCTTTTTTGTTGTATACGCCTTCCGCTGTATACTCCGCACTTGCCCCGTTCACCTATTATTCGTTCGTTTGGGCATGACTTCTCGGGCCCTGGGTAAGATTCCCGAAGTACCCGTTTATGGTGTATACCGTAATCTCGGTGGTGTTCGCTGCAGGACTCGTGACCTCCGGTTGAGCGTTTCACGCGTCGTCCCCACGACCTGAAGTTTCTTTATATCTTCTCCCAGAGTCTCTTGTGCGCCCTGCAGAGTCGTGATTTCTGCGTTTCGGCGTCCGGCTAAATCCATGTTGTTCATTATCGCCTTTCGCGCTGTGCCGAACCCGTAGATCAGTACACGATGTCGTCGGCTCGGTTCCTCTCTGAGGAGGTCTTGCTTGATCCCAACATTCTCCTTTACACCGCTCCTTGTCCACGTATTTTTGGCTTGCGCGTAGCCCACTTCAACATTATTATAATTTACACACTTTCTTTTTTTTCTGCATAATTATGTGGGTCTTTTTTTCGGGCAGTGTGGCATGCTTGTTACGCGGGTGAAAGAGCTATTTCACAATATCTTCAATTTTGCCAATTTAAAGTTTCTTTAACTTTCTTTAACAATGATGCATTCTGATTAAAGTTATTTTTTTTTCTCCCTTGCCGTACACGAGGTGCGTTACTGATTTTCCCCAAATTTGGCATTATTATTGTTATGCCCGCACTTCAGCTGGATCTTGTCTAATTGGAATTGGATCTGATGGTCCATGTTTGTAGGATGCATTACATACATTCGAATTGCCAATGTCTCGACGTCGGCGTACCGGTACTTCATCCCGGCTTTATAGGAATGGAGCCCGAGTACGTCTTTGAAGGGCTGCCTACGGGCTGCCGCCCGTGGGTTCAACAGCAGTTTTTTTTTGTACTTTTTTTTTTCTTTCTTCCGATAAAAGTTTCCGACTGTAGCGGTTTTTTCCACGAAGACTTCCGAACATAATATATTGGTTTTTCCTGACTTTTTTACGTGTTTTGGGGTTTACGCTCCATGTTGCACTGGGGGAAATACGGTGGTTCTATAGCGACTTTCCCATCCTTTCCCGTTTCCTTCACCTCTCCATCCCGCTCAGTGGTTTTTTCTATGTGGATTTGCACCGCCGTGCGAGGCCTTATCAGAGGCGTCTATTCCTCAGGTATACTCGTGTAGCCCTTCGTTTCAGGGCATTGGCCAGAGCATTATCGGATTCAATTTTCTACTTCGTTCGTGTTCTCAGCTATCGTCCGTGGAATTTCTACTTCTTCGGCAAGGGTTGTGGATGGTCGTTGATAGGCACGCTGCGCGTACCGTTCGCGTGCTGCTTCTCTCGTTACACCTTTTCCGATTTCGGAGTCCGCAGTTACGCACCATCCTGGCGATCATTAACTCCGTGCCGGATCGGATTTCCGCTGCGTCAGCTTTCCTCGACGGCCGACGCTCACCGTCTTGACGCGCGGAGGTACATAGAGTCATTGCTCGGGTGGCCGCATTCTCGTATCGTGCGTGCCGTATTACTGTCTGTGGACTTAGTCGTCCCTGACCTATCGCACCATCGTTGCGGCGTACACGGTGGTAGTTACCAATGGTATCTCGTCTTTTTGTAGCCTTCTCGATTTTGTTTCCTTCCGGCACGGATTGAAACGTAAATTATTGTTTTCTCAATTATTATTTGGAAGAATATATTTCCCTGTACAGAATTTTCCGAACCGATTTCCCATAATTTTTCCCGTATGGACTTTCGGACAATACATTTTCGAAGACCTTTTTTTCATTTGTTTTTAAACGCCCTTTTGATGCCTTGTAGAACCCGGAGACCATCCCCAGATCTTCTTTTATCCTTCTGTGTGGTCGCGAAGACCGTTCATGTTTCGATTGACGCGAGGGATGTGGCTGTCCTGGATGCACCGTTTTCTCGTGAAGAAGTACTTTATCTCATATTTTATTTTTCGAGAGTGTAGCTTTTTAGGGACGCTTTTACGTAAAACTCCGGATCTGGCTGGTCCTTGGGCAGAAGACGTATCGGCCCCAAAAGTTTCTAAATGGTATGTTTGACTGACAGAAGCAACTGAAATCTTATGTAGTTGTATTATTTTTCGTTTTATGCGTAGCCTTGTCGAAGCCAGTGGCCGTTCCGTGCCGTACTTTTTCTCGTTCTTTCGAGACTTTCAGATTCTCGCGCGCTGCAGACCAAGCCGCATGCGGATTTTCGCGCAACTCCTGTGCGCCGTCGGCACACGAATATGTGGGCTGGGCCCGCTTCGGAGGGCTGTAGATAGATCCGCGTTTTCCCCCATGGACCAAACGATGGGGGTGCATCCAGTTGTCGCACGGTTCGTCGTATTGCATATAAACCTGGCGTACGTAGTCATTCGCCCCAATTTTCATGACCCTCGTCCACGTAACCCTTCAGGTGTCTGGCGAATGTCCTTTTCGACAATTCCTAAGCCCTATTCGACTAGGGGTCCTGGCCCATTGCCTGTATTTTTTTTTCAGTCAACAATTTGCATTCAACTGTATTTAAAGTTGCGCTTAAAGGGTTTCTACTGCCTTCGCGACCCCGTTTGCTTTTCTGTTTCCTAGTACCCGAGTCTTGCTTCGTGGTCCTTGACGCCAGTAGCACCATCAAGGGCTACGAGTTCTTTAACATAGCAGACGAGTGCCCTAAACGTATGGGCGGAAAGATGTTTTCTCAGACTCAGGTGGGGGCTCCTTCCTCCTCATGAAGCCAGTTTGATCAGCCTAACTCGCCGTTTTGCCACCGTAAACTTTTCGCAAATCCTCCCCTATCACGCCTCGTGATAGTATGGCCCCTACGGCATTGGCAGATGCGTCTGTGGTGACCAGGATCCCTCTCGGGCTCTGAATACTGGATTTCAGGTTTCCCATGTCTGCCTTTGCTTTGCAGTCCTTTCACAACACGCCTTCTCCTTTGTCTTGTATTATTAATTTTTTTCCATTAATTTTTTCAATTAATTTTTTCCATTACTCAACAGGATTCTCTGTCTTCAAAGCCTTGTCGAGCCCGGTGATCGTCACAATTTTTTTTTTTTTTTTTTTCCACTACTTGTCTAGGTGGTTTGGTCGAAGATCTATTTGTACCATGGCAAGTTTTGATGGGTGTCGATGTCTTCTTTGCTGCCATCCGTGTCCTTTTGGTTAGTATCTTGACCCCGGTCTCGCTTACGTGATTGGAAATCCCTACATATTGACTCACCGTTTTCTGTCTAATTAAAGGTTTTTAGGATTTGCCTCTATTAACCTTCTTAAACTCGAGGTATTTTCCCGGCCGCGATGGATCCGACTTTTCCGGCGGAAATGATAATTGTGCGCCTGGATACATTACACCCGCTAATATAATTATCGTATATACGTTTCGACAAATATATATATATATATATATGTTGTATCGTGTGTCTTATACACTTTATGAACCGGGGACGATCACGTTTCTTGCATTCCTTCTGGCGACCAAAATGGCATGGAGTAATTTTTGAAGTACTCGAATGCTGGTGGGCAATAATTCGATTCCAAACGAATTCCCCAATCTTTTGTCATACGTATTAATTCGCGATAATTCTTCTCGATGAATTTCCCCCGATTGCGCGCTTATATTGGCCGCTTCCGCCTGCGTCGAGTAACGTTGCCTGTCCAAAATTATAATCGTTGGAATATCTAGGCCACGAATGAGTTGACTAGTAATCAATTCTCTTTTGACGGCCTTTCACGTTCGAGGTAGATTGCTTCCCAGACGTATGTTCCGAAGTTCTGCGTACTTAATCCGTAATACTTTCATTTCACTTGCGAAAGAGACTCATAACTTGTGGCGTATATTTTCCGAAATCCCTTTTTGGAATTTAGCAACGTCTTAGGGTTTCAAGTGACTCCGCTAAAGTTCTGAATCGTTTCCTGCCGTTCGTTCTAAAGCTGTTTTGTAATCGTTGATTCTATGCCTGAACCTCTCGGTAGGGTGAATTTATTTCTCTTTGAATGCGGTATGTTCGTTTGAATAATAATTCGTTCGCCTGCTGTCTTTCGTCCGTACAGTATTTGTTGCTGAAACAAAAGGTGTTTTACACAAGCAGTTATCTTGAAGTTCTTTGTCATTGCATTTGGCCTTGATGGTCGTTGTATTCAGTTGTTTCGTAGCATTCCCATGTCCCGTAGAATCTCACGTTATTTTACGAGGTCTGCTGTCACCTCTCGTTATCCAGCGTTGGACTCACCCCGTGAGTTGGTTGGCAGGTACCACCTCGCTGAACAGGATCAGCAAGCGAGGGTCTTCGGCTCACACCTTTTCGCAATGAAACCTCTCGAACGGGTCGGTCGAGCTACTCAGTTCACCCAACCGATATCCGTCAAGCAGATAACACGCGAAAACGAGTGATTAGCCAGCACATATAAACAAATTCTATTTTATTTTTTACAAATTCGTATCTGACGTGAAATTCGTCGAAGAAACATGAAATACTCCTTCGAGGATTAACTCACGCGAAGGGGAGGTAGCACGCAAATAAACGGTCCCTACGCTCAGTTTACGTATTAGGCTTAGCGACAGTTATAAACACGAGGCTCCGGCTCTAGTACGCGAGAACAAAGAGAAGAGCGGGGAAAAAAAAGAAAATAAATACAAACGGTATCGTAACCGCGTAGTCGCAACAGATTCGAAATCCTGGCAACCGCGACTTCTCTATTAATTGTCACTCGAGAGCCCCACGTTGGGCGCCATTTTGTAGCCCCCCAAGTTGGATTGTTTGGATTGTAGCGAAAGGTTTACATTCTCCTCGACGAATTCCAAGTTTGGCGTTCTTATACTTGGCATTATTTCTAGTATTATCGTTCCTCGTCGCTGATGAGCGCGAGAAGTAAATATTGCGGTGTTGTTAGATTGTAGTAGCCTGTTGGTGGGCCATATTATCACTTTAACCTCTCCGCTAACTAGCGAGTGAGGTAAACACTTTCTTTGGTTGCTCTTGTTATTGGCACCGAATAACGGCTGCCACACATTTTTTTTTTGTTTGGGATTTTGTTTTTCTCCTCGTTTGTAGCCTGGCGGATAAATTTCGCTGAAGCTCGTGTAACGGGCATAAACTTTGTTTGTTTTTCTTTTTTTCTTTTCTATCACGCGCGATTTCGGCGGATCTCTCGCCGAGCGTACCAAGCGCTAGGCCGTTGTTGTTGCGAAAACAAATACGAAGATTGTTGACCACGGCCAGTCCGGATTAACACCCCTCCTGGCCTGGTACCGGCGAAAATACACACTTTTTTCCACCTTTTCTTGTACCTTGAACAAAGGGAACCCGCTCTCCGAAAAACAAGCCGCGGAGCCTTAGTGAGCGGGATCGGGAGTCAGTTAATAGTTGGCAGCGAGTTACATCAGACGAGTTAACTGACGTGTCCGGTATCTAGATTCACATAGTACTAGTATGGACTTAGTAGGCTATCTCTCAGATCCGCAGTGATTATCGGCTATATTATCAGCGACCTTCCGTGTATATCATCGGCTACATAATCGTGTATTTCACAACGACCATCCGCGTATAATATCGGCTACATAATCACGAGCGTCTGCAACGACTAGTCGGCTACATATTGCGTCCGCGACTCGTTACGAATGGTTCGATTGGGTGCGATAAACTCCTCGCCGGTTTGGGACGGCAACTGGGTGCTTCAGGCCCCAGAGCCAAATGGAGGACTAGCCAATTTCCTCGTAGACCTGTCATACGACTTGAATATCGTTAAACTGCACGCGGTAGCGGAAGGAGTGCTAATAAATACGAGTAACACCATCTCTATCGAGGCTACTCCTGGGGTATTCGTACAGTCCCTTGGGACTATCACCCTCTGACACACCCCGACTCCCTTCCACGTAGTCGGACAGTTTCCGATTCTTCAGGACGGGGTTATCGGTGCTTTGTAGAGCGGCTAGAACCCCTCTGAGATCGATCGGCTAAATCTTGCGACCGGTTAAAAGATCACGTGGGCTACATTCGGGAATCCCTACTACCCGCGTACTACCTTGGCTATCTCTCGTCCCTTATCGGCCAAATACCTGCGCCTCATCGGTTGTGATTTCGTCACCCGTTGATCGGCTACATAAATCGCGAGTGAACCCGCCTGCTTACGGAGCTCGCTAAAATGGCGAATAACAATGACCCGCCATCTACGGTACCGAGCACCACTTTACCATCAGCGGGTCAGGCCAACCGGAAGGACCAGGCGGGCCAGTCAAACGAACCGGACGTTCCGAACGAGACCGTGGGCGCCTGGAGCCTACCTCCAGCGACCAATACCCGAGACTCGGGAGTTGGAACGTTTGTCGAGAACCAGTGGATGTTAACGACGTGGGGATTCGAACACCCGCCCCTTGCCAGCAGTTTTGTGCAGCCACCACCGGGGTTATCGTTTGGGACCAACCCAAGTCATACGTTGCGTTTCCCCGGCTACGGCGCGCCGATCACCACCCCCGCCATACATCCGGTAAGTGCTGCCGAGAGGCAGGATCCACCTTCGATTGGCCGAGGGACCATTCCGAGGATCCAAGGTTCCGGTGGTAACGTCTCGCGACGATCGGTTGGTCGCCCGGCGATGCCAGCTCCATCAGGTGAAAGCCCCCCAGGGTTTGACCATGGGAACGACCATAGTTCGTCGTCAGCCGCGACCGTATTAAACACCATGCGCAAATGGAACATCTCATTTGCAGGCAAAAAGGGGCAAGACGTCGACACGTTTCTCGCCCGAGTGAGCGAGGGTCGCGCTTTATTCCCGGTAAACGATGAAGACTTAATTCGCTGCCTCCCGTTTTTCTTAACGGGGGTCGCACTACAGTGGTTCCGAAACGACCAAGGTCGTTGGACCACGTGGCGGGAATTCACGGCTGTGTGCCTCTTGCGCTTCGGAGACCCAGACTATCAGTACGCTCTACGCGAACAGATCATGCGACGTACCCAGGGTCCAGAAGAATCGGTAGCGGACTATATGACCGATCTTCGGGGACTGTTCGTGCGCCTCAATCCACCTTGGAGCGAAGCCGAACAGATACAGTGCGCGCATCGCAATTTACTCCCGCGGCTGCAGGTTGCGATACATCGCGACGACGTGTTCGATTTCGACTCATTCGAGCACATTGCAGTCAGGGTCAAAAGAGATACCAAGCCGTCCGTTTGTATCGAGCTCTACCAGCACCCGAACAGTAGCTCTGCCCAGAATTGGCAGAGCAGCTCCTGCGAACGCTTACGCCGTCGTGGAGGCGCAACCGGTAGACATGGCCACTCAGTCATCTTACAATCCGTACGGGATGGAGGGGTTTGACGAGCTGCAAGTAGGACCGTTCCTAGAAGGACCCTCGGACGATTTTAACGCGATCCAAAACCAACCCGGGACGCGCCGCTGGCTGAACGCGACCAGACCTACGACGTCCTCCGGAGTGAACGTCGATGTGCCAAGCTTGAGCTCTGCCATAAATGACCTGGACCCCTTCAGGAGTCCCGCGCCTCAGCAAAACCCCGCGCATCCCGCCGTTGTGGCAACCACGAACCCTTCGAACACCCGCCGACCGATGCAGTGCTGGCCACTGCATCCGTCGCCAAAGCACGAAACACCGATTTAAGGCGTGTCTCAAACCGCGCAAGCTGTTCTGCTTCCGCTGTGGCAAGCTTGCATTCAAGACCACGACCTGACCGTGCTCGGGAAACCACTAGCGGCAGGAGCGATCCGTACGAGCGCGTAACCTGCCCCAAAATTAACGACGACCAACATCCTCGTCCTCACGGGAACGGTGAGTGACACCCTGAACACCATGGCGAGGGCTACCCACTGCAACGGCGCCAGCGATGAAAGGACAAGCGTGGGGACTGAAGAAACGCACCATGCCGTGCCAACGTTTTTTTTTTATCTCTTCTGTTTTGCTCGAGCAACCTCGACTATGCTAGGCTACATTCACGATCAACGTGTCTCGTAAATGCAATTTTTTTATGTTTTTTTTTTTTGGACAGGACAACTTAAAAGGAACCTGCCCGTAAGTCCCAACGATAGGCGAACCCGCCAAAAGTTTTTTTGTTTTTTTTTTTGAGGTCACTTCTTTTATTTATTTTTTTTTGTGTTTTATGGGCCGGGAAACTTAAAAGAACCTCCCCCGTAAGAACCCGCAGCGGCGAATCTGTCAAGAACGTTTTTCTACTTAATTAATTTTTAGAGGTCACCTGAGTTTATAATTTTATTTTTTTTTGGGCAGGCAAGTAGCCGAAATGAGCACCCGTAAGACCCGCTATCAAGCACCAAAGAATAGTTTAATTTTAAGGTAATTTCTTTTTTGTATTACGAAAGCCTCTCACGTCCCTCGTGATGCATAATATGTTTGGATTAACGCTTTCAAAACCCCACCAACACGCTATTTGTTACTCTGTCTGGCTATATCAAAGTGCCATCGAAATATAGGATCAACTGTTAAGGTTTCGGCTCATTAATTTTTTTTGGGGAATATCACCGAATTAGGCGGTCCCTCGCAGTTGGCGGATCCCTTCGTTCGTAATTGTTTTCTTCGATTTCGTTGCTAAAGACCAGATTTGCACAGAGTGGAGCATAACGCATTTTGCGAGGACGGAGGTGATTACCTGGGCTCCGAGGCGGAGCTGCGCCGGTGTGCTTTCTTGTTTCAGCCCGGGAGGCCGCGCCGCCGATCCGCTGTTCGCCGGACCGTGCGGGCCATGACATCTAGAGAGACAGGAGTCCACGGCAAGGCTGTTGAGGGACAACACCACTGTGACCCCCTGTTTTTTTGCCGTTTTTCAAGAATTTTCTTTGTGGGAAAAAAAAGAGATATTCCAAAATTTTTTTTCTTTTGTTTGTTGTTTATTAAAGATACATAACATTTTTTTATTTTTCACGCCTCATGGTGGCGCTGGGGAAGCTCCCGCGTCAGGTGCTGTTGCCTCTGCAGTGATCCGCGGCATGCAGCAGAACTGTCTTCAAAGTCGATCTGAAAAAAAAATACCGAGTGTTTTCGTTAATAATATGATATTTTGAAGAGAAGTACATAGGGATTTGAAAAAATATTGATTTTTAAAAAATAGGCACGCTTTCGAAATTTAAGGTCGACTTTCGAGCAAAATTTCTCGTCGAAAAAAGGCTATAATTGTTTTTTTTAATTGAGATATCGAAAAAATCCTATGTACTTCTTTAGATAATCTAGTTTTATTGATGCAGTCCAAATTTGAAGTCGATCCGATCAAAATTGCTCGAGTTTTGCTGCGTGCCGCACTCAAAAAAGTGGTTTTGAGAAAAACGCATTCAAACTTTGAAGTTTGTTAATTTATGTGATAAATTGGAAAAAAAATGTTACCTAATCAGCGATTCCGGCACTATATAGCTGGCCTTCAAGAAGCAAATCAAGATCCCCAGCATCTTTTCGCGAACTTGTAGAGGCTTTTCTTGCCTCTTTTGCAGCATCCGTGAGCGAGCGCTCCACCTGCTCGATCCGCGCTGCGTCGGTTTCAACGCAAAAATTGAAACAATTTGGGCCGATGGTTACCCCCAACGTCTCCATAATTTTCATGAGGCTTCTCAGGCCATCGTTGAATAATAATACCGCGATATCAGCGGCAATATCGATGATTTTTTTGCCCCCGGACTGACACTTGAGGGCTATTGCCCAAACTCATTTGTTGTAGCTTTCGTTATTGTTTTGCGTAAAGCCGCCCAAACAACGCTGCAGCAAATCGTCTCTGCTCAAATTTTCATACACTGGCGTAATTGCCTCCAATACTACCTTAGGAAGAGGCGGCTTATGGCGATATTCAGAAATATTACCGCTTGCGACCGCTCGCTGCCACGAACACCACGACTCGGCTCCCTTTGGGCAATCGTCATGTTGTGGCTCACTATCTGTGGATATTTTATGCTTGATAGTTGCCCAAATTTCCTTCCTCATTTTTTTAACATCATCGCTGTTCCTCCGAATAGCCAAACCGTAATATGTACTCAACTCGTTGATCAATTTTCCAGTGAGCTTTCCTCTGCCAGACAATCCTTTTTGTTTTTTCACGATTTCGCGGAGGCGCGTCCCCATATGTTTTTGGACATGATCGATGCACTCTTTTTTTTTATCTCGCAACCGTCGTATGGATCGCTATTCGATATGTCCAGAAACGTTTTAGAATCGCCCTCACCAATATAATATTTATATTCTATGCCATAGAGCTCTTCAGAACGTTGGAACATTTCGACAGCTGAGTCGAATTCCATTTTTCCGGAGGAGCCGCTATGGTTCGCCTGGCACTAATCGTCGTGGGTACTTTTCCATTCCCAGTACTCCGCGGTGCTTTCTTTTGCTTCCCAATGCTGGCAAGCTTTGCAAGATTTCGATTTCACCATAACGCCGATCACTTTTTTAGTGTACCAGCCGATAACAGATGATATGCCGAATAGCGAACTGAAACCGCGCTTTCGCCGCGATCCGTCGCCTGAAACGAAAACGACTTGGAAATGACTCACAGGACTATAGGGTATACCTGCCGACCGGTTGAGATGCGCACCTGACTGAGGCAGCGCGGGACCCCGAGCGTCACGGAGCGCTGCACCGCTCCACAAAATATATAATATCTCCGAAAATAATTATTTTTTCGACCTGGGACCAACGGCACTCTATTCTTAAATGTATTTTCGATTTTTCTAGATGGTTTTCAAAAAATCGATTTTTTGATGCCGTCACAGTGGTGTTGTCCCTTAAGCAACAGGGGATTCACGAGCGTCGTTCGGAAGACGGCATTCCCCTGGCAACGTATGGGGCGGGAGGTTTGTGACGTGACATTTCGCGTCCCGTCACCTCGCACGGTTTTCGGTCGGGCAGTGGGCCGGTTGTACGGCCCTGACGACGCCGCTCGTCGACCCGGCTCGATCGTCGACTCGCCGAGAAGGACTTTTTCCTAATTTTTCGTGAATTTTGCCGTTGCGCTTCGCCATTTCCTGTGTTTTGTGTTTGCGTTTGTTTGAAAGATTTCTTTTAGGCCGTACACGAGTTTGGCGACTCTTCGACCCGACCGTTAGGCGGCGTTACCCTATGTCGTGTCCACGTGGTGGAGATTAGCCTAAGTGGGCCTGAGAATGGTTCGTTCGGCAAGCAGGCGGACGCCGAAGAGCAACTTCCGCGGACTAGGAGGCCAGAGGGACGCGGGCAGTGACCGATATACAGAGTTTCCCGTCTCTCCCGACTACACGGCCTGGAGCCGTTCCTATCCCGTCGAATTCACGGACGCTGCGGACGGCTCACCACGGCGCCTTCACTTGCGGGGATTACGAGGAAAGGATGGACATGAGGTGCAGTTATGTGGCGTACCGTGTGGGCCCACCGCGGAGGACAATGGACGCCTTGAGTTCGCGAGGGAGGCCTCCCCTCAAGTTCATCTTGCCCCACCGGATCCTGGGAGGAAGGAGTCCGTGGATATCGACAATAATCGCTGCGAGCGGAAGATTCTCGCGGGTTGCGGGGCACGGCCGGAGGCAGAACCGGCTTCCCAGCATCTTAGCCGTTTAGCGTAGGCTAGTTTCCGGAGTCGCGAGAAAGGGGGAAGCGCTAGTGCGGACTACCGGGAGCGTGCTAATTTATTCGTCAGTCGGTGATCGATTGCGGTGACGAGTGGCAGTCTCTTTTGTTTCGACCAGCAGTCTCCCGGGCTGTCCGCACACCGGTAAGCTTCCGTCTCTCTCAAGTACTCTGTGCTCGCCGGGGATGCGGAGCCAGGACCCAACTACACTTTTAGTTATGAAATAATTTTGTATTGCCTTTCGTTAATCTTTTGTAGTATTTCTATTGTATTTTTCTCGCGCTTGTCGCTCGGACGACGAGTTGGGTCCGGTGAAGCATGTCCGGCGAGATTTTCGCGCTGGTCTTCTCTTTTATGTCGCTTTATTTTATGTTTCATTCATCTCGGCTATATTCTCACGTCTTGGTAATTTCGTGTATCTTCTAGTCTTTTTTTTTAAATTGTTATTTCGGTAAATTCGCGTGTCTTTCGGCTACATTCCATCCTACGTTCTTGTCTAATCAGTCGCGTGCCTTGAGTCGAACATCAGCGTCGTGACTTTCGTCACTTTCGCACATTGCGATCGGCTACATATCGCGAATTTTGTAATATCGAGGCTAAGGCGATTTCGCCGGTTACATGGGCTATATATCATCTTGCGACACAAAGCGATGACGAGCGCGTCTTCCAGTGTTCGTTTGGCCGAACGGCCACGCGTTGGCTATATCGCGCGCGGGCGGTCAGGGGCGCGCCGTGTTTACATCGAACGGTTGGTTCCGAGAATTGTCTCGGTTACATCGGCTATCTGGCGTTCTAGCGTAATTCTATCTGGCGTCTAATTCTTCGTTTTATATCGCGTCCAGCGTACCGGTGAATCGGCTACATTAAGGATAGAGTGTATCTGGTAATCGCAACGATTTTTGTGTTTTTCTATTGCTTATCGATTTTGGGTAATTTTTCCAGTTAATTGTTCGTCGTAAAATCTCTCTTATTTCCTGTTTCCGTTTAACTTTAATTTTCCGATCTTAGTTATTTTCCGGTGATTTCTCCTCTGGCTACATCTCATTCGCGGTAATAGTAAATTTACCCTTGCCTACCTCACATTTTTGGCAATAGTTAATTTATCCCTGGTTACATCTCATTTTCGGCAATAGTTAATAATACCTTTGATTTCATCTAAGTTTTATAATGAGCAGTAATTTCGGTATTTCGGTCTCGGCTACATTTAATTCTTTGCAATAGTTATTTTACCTTGGCTACATTTAATCCTTGACAATAGTTTAGTTTACCATCTGGCTACATCTAACCTTTCGCAATAATTTAACCCCGGCTACATTCCCTAATCAACTTCAGTTCTCTCACGTACCTCGCTAGGCTAAGTTACCGATTTCGACTGCGCTCCAATTATTAATGATTATGTTATCTACGATTTTGTTAACTGAGATTTTGCCGTCAAGCGACGAATAAAATTAATTAGATGATTTTTATTGCGTTGGTCACTCGCCCGTCCACCCCCCTCTACCATTTTCTCTCAGGTGGGCTGAGCTAGTCGGAGTCTCGCTGGCCTCGCCTTTTCTCCGTTTTTCCCTAACCCTTCCCGTAATTCACCGTGAACTTAAATAAATGCCGCTTTTTAAGCGGTGGTACGTTGGTACCTGGCGCCCACTCGCGTGTGGAGTAGCGGTCTCCATCCTACCCTGCGGGAAGGGCCATGCTCGATCTGAACCTTAGGTCGCGTAATCTCGTCGTGGCTTCGAGCCCCGAGATTCGGTACCGACCAAGGGAAAGCGGGTTATGGGAAGTTGGGGCCGAAGTGTACGAGAGCCTAAAAATTCTCGCTACAATATATATATATATATATATATATGTATCGTGACGGGACGACTCCCTCGGCGCCATGGCGTCCCCGGAGTCTGGGACCTCCCAACAGAAGGACCCCACCCGGAAGCTGCCGAGAGCAAGCCTCGACAGGTAAGGGCCGGAGACCCGCGCAATAGGCTCCGCCCACCGAAACATCACACCGCTCAGGAGCGCTTACCGAGCACTGGGAAGTATAGGCGGTAGTGACCGGGGGCAACCGAGAGATCTATTAAACAGGAGATAGATCAAACGGGGATCCTGGTTACCGACCGAATGACAAACAGAATGGATAAATCAGGAATCAATCAACGAAGAAGAAAAAAAAAACATTGATTAATTACTAATCAATGGAACAGGGAAAGAATACCGCGTAAAAACCCGACCGTCTGCGTAAAAGAAAAACTCGTTGAAAGCCTTTTAGCAAATTTACGCCGACAACAGGCGGCGGTAAACGTTTGGCAATTTAGTACCAGGTGAACAAACATCACGCGACAAACCAAGACACCCATAGGACATTACACTCCGATAGAAAACCCTAAGCAACATAAAAAATGTAGAAAAAAAACCACTTGCAGCCCGGTAAACGACGACATAACAAATCGGTCAGAAATTTACCGTGAGGGCCCGGCACCTAGGCATAAAACTGCTAGGCACGAGGGTTACGACGGACGAGTCGAGCGACATGGGGTAACGCATACGCCACGGTGACGTCACATCGGGTGATGCGAGCCCTTCCACCTCGAATTCACGAGCTCCGGGATTACGTAAGCTGCCACCTCCACGCAGGCGGTTATATAACCACCTCCGAGGGCCCAATGACCACCTTGGCAACAGCGGACGACGGACTATTGACGAGACTGACCCCCGCACTCCTACGTCACCCATGTATTAAGATAGGGACGGACCACCTGACATCAGGCGACATTTCCACCTCCACGAGATGCATTACGTAACTCGGGATAAGGTATAAAAGCAGCCGTCCGGTTTCCTCGAGGCCTCACTCAAATAAGCAGATTCGTACGACACGTAGCTTTTGTTTTTTCGCCCAGCATTCTCGACATGCTGTTAAAATTCAACTCATAATTAGTGTTAGTGAAAACCTCTGACAGTCGTTAGTCTTGTGGTAGTGCACCGGAAGGCTACGGCTGTTTAGTTTTATCCGTGAGCGCCAAACTCGGTTTATTGCGAACAGAGTTCGGTTAGCTTCTACGCCCGAGAAATCCGTCGTTTTGCAACACGCTATCGAGTCGCAAGACTCGATCCTTCCTGATCTTGGCGGGAGATCAACGCGGATTAATTAATCCTGTGATCGAGCGCTGAGCAAGGGAAGAGTGCGCTGTACCGCCCGACAGGTGTCTCGAGCGTCCCCTGTTAGCTCAGACAAATAGGGAGAGAGGCACGCATCAACAGTCAATTCCAGCTAGACAAGCAACTAAAAGTTTGAGAGAAAAGCGCGATTTATCTAACGGTTCGCGACAAAATTCCGGGACAGCCACGACTAAATAGGGGATCAATTATTATCGCTAGTTAGCTGTCCCGTGATGAATTAATGCTGCGAGGCACGGAGCAGTAATTCGGGCCAAATTCGCGCATTGCTGAGGACCCGTTAGGCCGGAACAACCAATCACCTATCGATAGACAAATAGAAGGGAAGAACGACGTCGAGTCGACTCGATTAATTCATTTTGTATAAAAAAAAAAGAGAAAAGAAAAATTGAGTGTTAAGCTCCACGCGGCAATCGTCTTGATTCCCGCGTGAATCATTTAGCAAAGTAGAGTCAACGCTTATACACCAGTCCTTCTGACTGCATAAAAAAAAAAAAAGGGGAGAAATAAATCAAAGACGCGAGGAGACGTTAGTCGAACGATACAGAAGCGCTGCATCGTTCTCGGATCGGGTAACAGCTCCGGCACGCGCTCGATTTATAGTTCTCAGGACACGCGCTTCGCACCAACTATCAGGACCCTTTCTTCCTTGGCCGATGATGAAGGGTCATGACACTCGTGTAGCGCGAGATGCGTGAGTGAGATCACATCAACCTACTGAGGCTATCCCGAAGTAACCCAAAAGTCCGGTTGCACTCCCGTCTCTTCCTAACCCTCGAGTCCAGCACACGAACCTCGATCCTGTCGACGCGACCGACGAGAGGACAGAGCAACAAACGCGAGTCTTCTCCGAACGGACTAAAGACCCGACTAACGCGCCCAACAGACAATTTTTAAATTGCGCGTCTCGGAGATACTCGAAACGTTTCAATATATATATATATATATATATATATATATATATATATATATATATATATATATATACAGGGTGTCCCGGAATACCCGCACCAACTGAAATTGGGAGGTAGCTGGTGGGCGCCGGAGTCCCCTCGCGGAAGCGGATTGCTCAATTCGCAATAGCTTCGAAGTAACGAGCGATTGAAGTTGGCCAATCAGAGCGCTCCGATTCCGCGAGACCGAAACCGAAGCGGGCGTTCCAACTTGAGTGCAAGTGGCGAACTCGCTTGTTTCCACGAGGCTTACCGCTCGGTCGCAGGCGTAGCGTGCAGCCCGGCGATTGCTGCTGCGGTCTCGCTGACGCACGATCTGCCGGCAGATGATTAATTATTAATTATTAATGATTAATGATTAATGATTAATGATTAATTATTAATTATTAATGATTAATGATTAATGATTAATGATTAATGATTAATGATTAATGATTAATGATTAATGATTAATGATTAATGATTAATGATTAATGATTAATTATTAATTATTAATTATTAATTATTAATTATTAATTATTAATTATTAATTATTAATTATTAATTATTAATTATTAATTATTAATTATTAATTATTAATTATTAATTATTAATTATTAATTATTAATTAATGAGATCACCCAATAATATGTAAATAAATTTTATTTGGGATAAAAGCGGTGAATATGGTCGGCTGTGATTACCTCAGTACCTCTAGCAGAGGTACCAGCAAATGCAAAGAAGAATCATTATTTTCATTCTCATATGAAAAATTCTCTACCGCCTTGAGTGTTTGCTTAATATCTCGCAGAAACCGAGTTCGAGTATTTCACCGACCTTGAGGATTAATAAGTAAACTTCGTCTCCCTACTATGAATCATTAACAATGATCTACCGCCCTGACTTATCGAACTCAAGAATCGTAAGTGTATTTATTGATTTTTACCTGAGACGAAATCAACATTGCCACACCGATTACCAGACAGTTATGAATGTTTTTTTGTGAATTAATACCGCCCCGTAATTGATTTCATCTCGGCTAATTTAAAGTGAGGTGTTCAGCATCACTATCCCCGAGAGATTGTAGCGAGCTCGATAACGAGATTTGAAATGACAATGTTCATTTCGTCACTTACCTGTAGCCATTTCAAATCTCATTATTGAGCTCGCTACAACTACTCAAGGATGGTGATGCTGACCACCTCAGATTAAAATTGCCGAAATGAAATCAATTACGACGCTGCGTTAATTCAGAAGAAGACATCCATAACTGCCTGGATATCAGTATGGCAATGTTGATTTCGTCTCAGTTAAAAATAAATAGATAAAGTTACGATTTTTGAGCTCGACAAATCAGGGCGGTAGATAATTATTAATTCACCGTAGGGAGACGAAGCTTATTTATTAATCGTAAGTTTATTTATTTATTTTTACCTAAGACGAAATCAACATTGCCACACCAATTTCTAGACAGTTACGAATTTCTTCTTCTGTATTAAAGCAGCCTCGTAATTGATTTCATTTCGGCAAATTTAATTTAAGGTGTTCAGCATCACCAGCCCCGAGTGATTGTAGCGAGCTCAAGAAGAAGATTTGAAATGGCTACTGGAGAGTGACGAAATCAACATTACATCTCGCATTTTTCGGAGTAGCTGGATAAGCTGTTCTCAGTTCTTTCGTAAACGCGATTGACTTCGTTTCCCTACTATGAATCACTAATAATGGTCTACCGCCCTGATTTGTCGAGCTCAAGAATCGTAACTTTATTTATTTATTTTTACTGAGACGAAATCAAAATTGCCATACAGATTTCCAGACAGTGATGAATGTTTCCTTCCGAATTAACGCAGCCTCGTAATTGATTTCATTTCGGCAATTACTTGGGAATAGTGAGGCTGACCACCTCAGATTAAATTTGCGAAATGAAATCAATTGCGAGGCTGCGTTAATTCAGAAGAAGATATCCATAACTGTCTGGAAATCGATATGGCATTGTTGATTTCATCACAGTTAAAAATAAATAAATAAACTTACCATTCTTGAGTTCGACGAATTAGGGCGGCAGATCATTATTAATGATTCATAGTAGGGAAACGAAGTCAACCGCATCTACAAAAGAACTGAGAACAGTTTATCCAGCTACTCCGAAAAATGCGAAAGGCAATGTTGATTTCGTCACTCTCCAGTAACCATTTCAAATCTCCTTCTTGAGCTCGCTACCATCACTCGGGGATGGTGATACTGAACACCTCAGATTAAATTAGTCGAAATGAAATCAATTACAAGGCTGCGTTAATTCAGAAGAGAACATTCATAACTGTCTAGAAATCGGTGTGGTAATGGTGATTTCGTCTCTGGTAAAAATAAATAAATAAACTTACCTTTCTTGAGTTCGACGAATTAGAGCGGTAGATCATTATTACTTCATCATAGGGAGACGAAGTGTATTTATTAATCGTAAGTTTATTTATTTCATTACGTGGGAAAATGGCGGTTTTTGCAGACGCTGTGCGTACGAAAAACCCCGTTTTCACAACTCGTGAAATACAATTTTGTCCAATACTCATGCGAAAAATGTTTTCTGACGAGCGTGCGTTTGTAGCACGAGTCGCAGGCGAGTGTTACAATCACACGAGTTCAGAAAACATTTTTCGCACGAGTATCGGACAAAATTTTATTTCACTCGGTGCGAAAATGGGGTTTTTCGCACGCAAAACGTGCGCAGATACCGCCGTTTTCACACCGGGTGAAATAAATAAACTTTCGTTTAATAAATAAACTTCGTCTCCGTACGATGAATTAATAATGATGTACCGCCCTAATTCGTCGAGCTCAAGAATGGTAAGTTTATTTATTTATTTTTACCTGAGACGAAATCAACATTGCCACACCGATTTCTAGACAGTTATGAATGTCTTCTTCTGAATCAACGCAGCCTTGTAATTGATTTCATTTCGACTAATTTAATCTGAGGTGTTCAGTATCACCATCCCCGAGCGATGGTAGCGAGCTCAAGAAGGAGATTTGAAATGGCTACTGGAGAGTGACGAAATCAACATTGTCTTTCGCATTTTTCGGAGTAGCTGGATAAACTGTTCTCAGTTCTTTTGTGGACGCGGTTGACTTCGTTTCCCTACTATGAATCATTAATAATGATCTGCCGCCCTAACTCTTCGAACTCAAGAATGGTAAGTTTATTTATTTATTTTTAACTGTGACGAAATCAACAATGCCATACCGATTTCCAGACAGTTATGGATATCTTCTTCTGAATTAATGCAGCCTCGCAATTGATTTCATTTCGCAAATTTAATGTGAGGTGGTCAGCCTCACTATTCTCAAGTAATTGCCGAAATGAAATCAATTACGAGGCTGCGTTAATTCGGAAGGAAACATTCATCACTGTCTGGAAATCTGTATGGCAATTTTGATTTCGTCTCAGTAAAAATAAATAAATAAAGTTACGATTCTTGAGCTCGACAAATCAGGGCGGTAGACCATTATTAGTGATTCATAGTAGGGAAACGAAGTCAATCGCGTTTACGAAAGAACTGAGAACAGCTTATCCAGCTACTCCGAAAAATGCGAGATGTAATGTTGATTTCGTCACTCTCCAGTAGCCATTTCAAATCTTCTTCTTGAGCTCGCTACAATCACTCGGGGATGGTGATGCTGAACACCTTAAATTAATTTTGCCGAAATGAAATCAATTACGAGGCTGCTTTAATACAGAAGAAGAAATCCGTAACTGTCAAGAAATTGGTGTGGCAATGTTGATTTCGTCTTAGGTAAAAGTAAATAAATAAACTTACGATTAATAAATAAACTTCGTCTCCCTACGGTGAATTAATAATTATCTACCGCCCTGATTTGTCGAGATCAAAAATCGTAACTTTATCTATTTATTTTTAACTGAGACGAAATCAACATTGCCATACTGATATCCAGGCAGTTATGGATGTCTTCTTCTGAATTAACGCAGCCTCGTAATTGATTTCATTTCGGCAAATTTAATCTGAGGTGGTCAGCATCACCATCCTCGAGTAATTGTAGCGAACTCAATAAGGAGATTTGAAGTGAACATACATTTTCGTCTTATTGGCCGCTTACATAAGCCTCGTGTCGCCTCATGTAAAGACTAATAAGACAAAAATGTAGGTTTACTTAATTGATAGGGTCGAGGTGCCTGTGCGTTGGAATTACCATCGATGGTATAATTACCGAATATTTTAAGAAATAAATAAATGAATATAAAGTGAAATCAAACTGATAAACTGTGTTGATTGCAGATTTTAATACCGACTCCGTCTGTTTTTAATTAATTATTATTTTTTTTTATACAGGGTAACAATTCTTAGGTAGCCACCCATTCTGTAATTTGGAATAATTGTTGTGATCATTGGTACGTATAACTGTAAGGCGTTTATCAAAAGAAAAATTGTTGTGCTTCGAGCAAAAAATCTAACTCTCCTCTTCTCTTTCGTTTCGGCTTCGCCTCCTGTGCTTCGTTCCCCTCCGCTTTATTCTCTCCGTCATTCATATTCTTCATTTTATTATTGCTGGACCTGACCGCGTCGTCTTCCTTATCTTTTTTTGCCCCTCTATTTACTTTTTTTCTTTTTGATGTCTTACTTTCAGCTATTCTTTCATTCTTATTGTTTTTTCCGTCCTTTCTTTCGCTATTTGTTTCACACTGTCCTCTGCTCACGCCTTTATTCTCTCTGTCACGCTCTGTTGTGCTGCCTCCGTTTTCTGTTTCCTTCTCTCTGTAAAGTCCTTCTTCGCTTCCTCCTTCGATCTGTATTTCACACTCTCTTCTGCTCATGTCTTCGTTTCCTCTTTCACCTTTTTCTTCGTTTTCTCTCTCACCGACTCCTTCATGCTCTCTCTTACTGGCTTCTTCTTCTCTTACTGCCTTCATGCTCTCTCTTTCACTGGCTCCTTCGGTCTCTCTTTCCCTGGCTTTTTCGTTCACTCTTTCAGGGTCTCCTTCGTACTCTCTTTTTCGTTCTCTTTCGTTCTCTGTTTCATGTTCTTCTTCAGTCTCTTTCTGGTTGGGGTCCTTTATTCTCTCTTTCCTTGACTTCTCCGTTCTCTCTTTCACGTTCTTCTTCGTTCTTTCTCTGATTGGCTCCATCATGCTCTCTTTCACTGACTGCTTCACTATCTATTTCACTGACTGCATCTTCCACGCTCTGGCGTTCTCCTTCATTCTCTCTCTCCTTGGCTTCTTCGTTCACTCTTTCACGGTCTCCTTCGTTCTCTCTTTCACGTTCTCCATCCTCCTCTCTTACACGGCCTCCTTCATTGACTCTTTTACTTTCTCCTCCGTTTTCTTTTTCGCGTTCTCCTTCGTTCTGGCTTTCACGTTCTCCTTCGTTCTCTCTTTCACTAAATGCTTCCTCCTCTCTTACACGATCTCCTTCATTTACTCTTTGACTTCCTCCTTCGTTTTCTTTTTCGCGTTTTCCTTTGTTCTCTCTTTCACGTTCTCCTTTCCCCTCCCTTTCACGTTCCCCTTTCCCCTCTATTTCACGATCTCCTCCGTTTAGTCGTTTACTTTCTTCGTCCTCTTTCGACTTCTTCTTAGTTCTGTCTCTCACTCGCTCCTTCGATTGCTATTTCTTGCGGTTCATTGCTCGTTTCTTCATTCTCTATTTCGCTGTCTTCATCAGAAGTCTTTTCGTAGAAATCACCGAGTTCCTGCTGTGCTGCCTTTCCGATTTGATCGTACCGTTGACTGTAATAAAAATAATATTGTCATTTTTTATTCAATAGAAATAGATGTGTAAAGGTGCAGCGGCATCCTTACAATTTGAAGTTCTTCCAAGTTTTCTTTTCGATGCCGTTACGTTCTATAAAGTGCAATAGAAATCCTCGCTTTTGCTTAACGAGGGTCCGTATATACATGCGTCGTGAAGTCTTTTGCGGACACTTGTATATAAAATCACATAACGTATTGACATGGCCGCTGAGAAGGTATTCGTGACATTGCAAATAAGGCACAAACTGAACTAAACCAACGATGAGTCGGCCAAATACTTCCGGAATGTTTACAATGTTCTTTTCAAACTTCACCACAGTTTTTCGTTTAAACTCGCGCTTTAAAACGTTAGACATCGTCGTAACTATTTTTATTACCGCGACGAAATGTCATTCAGAATCAAACAAAATATGCAGAAACAAATGTGGCATCTAATCGCACAGCATGCTATCGAGTGGCTCTGGAGTTCAGCAGCCAGTTGAATCCGTGCGATTAGATGTCACATTTGTTTCTGCATGTTTTCGTTCATTCTGAATGACATTTCATCGCGCTAATAAAAATAATTACGACGATGTCTAACGTTTTAAAGCGCGAGTTTAAACGAAAAACAGTGGTGAAGTTTGAAAAGAACATTGTAAACATTCCGGAAGTGTTTGGCCGACTCATCGTTGGTTTAGTTCAGTTGGTGCCTTATTTGGAATATCACGAATATCTTTTCAGTGGCCATGTCAATACGATATGTAATTTTATATACAAGTGTCCGCAAAAGACTGCACGATGCATGTATATACGGACTTTCGTTAAGCAAAACCGAGGATTTCTTTTGCAATTTATAGAATGTAACGGCATCGAAAAGAAAACTTGGAAGAACTTCAAATTGTAAGGATGCCGCTTAACCTTTACACATCTATTTCTATTAAATAAAAAATGACAATATTTTTTAATTACATTCAACGGTACGATCAAATCGGAAAGGCAGCACGGCAGGAACTCGGTGATTTCTACGAAAAGACTTCTGATGAAGACAGCGAAATAGAGAATGAAGAAGCGAGCAATACACTGCAAGAAATAGCGATCGAAGGAGCGAGTGAGAGACAGAACGAAGGAGACCACGAAAGAGAAAACGACGAAGAAAGTAAAAGCGTACACGAAGGAGATTGTGAAATACAGGGGAGAGGAGAACGTGAAAGAGAGAATGAAAGAGAACGCGAAAAAGAAAACGAAGGAGAAAGTCAAAGAGAAAATGAAGGAGATCGTGTAAGGGAGGAGGAAGCACTTAATGAAAGAGAGAACGAAGGAAAACGCGAAAAAGAAACGGAGGAGAAAGTAAAAGAGTAAATGAAGGAGGCCGTGTAAGAGAGGAGGATGGAGAACGTGAAAGAGAGAACGAAGGAGACCGTGAAAGAGTGAACGAAGAAGCCAAGGAGAGAGAGAGAATGAAGAAGCCAGGGAAAGAGAGAACGAAGCAGTCCGTGAACGAGAGAATGACGGAGAACGTGAAAGAGAGAACGAAGATGCAAAGGAGAAAGAGAATGAAAGAAAATGCGAGAGCGGGAAGCAAGGAGTCTGCGAAATAGATAATGAAGCAGCCAGTGAAAGAGAGCATGAAGAAGCTAATCAGAGAGAGAATGAAGAAGAACGTGTAAGGGAGAACGAAGCCGAACGTGAAAGAGAGGGCGGAGAAGAATGTAAAAGAGATAACGAAAAAGCCAGGGAAGAAAAGAGTGAAGAAGAACATGAAAAAGAGAACGAAGGAAAACGTGAAAGACAGAACGAAGAAGACCCTGAAAGAGTGAACGAAGAAGCCAGGGACAGAGAGACCGAAGGAGCCAGTGAAAGAGAGAATAAAGAAGCTAGTAAGAGAGAGCATGAAGGAGTTGGTGAGAGAGAAAACGAAGACGTGAGCAGAAGAGAGTGTGAAATACTGATCGAAAAAGCGAGCGAAGAAGGGCTTTGCAGAGAGAAGGAAACAGAGAACGAAGAAGGCGGCGGAACAGAGCGTGAAAGAGAGAGTAAAAGCGTGAACAGAGAACAGTGTGAAACAGATCGTGAAAGAAAGGTTGGAAAAAACAATATGAACGAAAGAATAGCTGAAAATAAGACATCGAAGAGAAAAAGAGTAAATAGAGACGCAAAAAAAGATAAGAAAGGAAACGCGATCAGGTCCGGCAATAATAGAATGAAGAATATGAATGAAGGAGACAATAAAGCGAAGCGGAATGAAGCACAGGAGGCGAAGCCGAAACGAAAGAGAAGAGGAGAGTTAGATTTTTTGCTCGAAGCACAACCATTTTTTTTTTATAAACGCCTTACAATTGGAAATTTTACAATGGTTGCACGTAACGATGGTCACAATAATTGTTCCGAATTGCACAACGGGTGGTATTAAATTGAATTGTTACCCTGTATAAAAGAACAAATAAATAAAAAACAGGCTGAGTCGATATAAAACGCTGCAATCAAATTACTTTGTCGGTTTGGTTTTACTTTATACACATATTTATTTATTTTTTAACATATTTATTATCATATAAATTCGCAGAAAAAATTCTCCTTGATGGTGCCAGAAAAAATCCATCTTTTAGCTACTACACCAACAATGCCAAGACCACCCGCTTCCGAGAAGCCGGTGGTCAGAATAACCAACAACTACGCAGAAACTAATGGTTTCGCGTTGAGGACTCGATGTGGTAAGTGAAATTTTTTACCCAGGAGTGACGTTACTTCCAGTTGAAAAATTCGTTTTTCGAACCCGTAGTGACGTTACTTCCGGTCGAAAATGTTGATTTTTAAACCGAAATTGACGTTAAATCGGGTTGAAAAATTAGATTTTTAAACCAAACATGACATTACTTCCGGTCAAGAAGTTAGATTTTCAAACCGGGTGTGACATGTTCCTGAGGACTGAATGGAGACTGGATGGGGACTGGATGTGAAAAATCAGATTTTCAAACCTGGAATTACGTCACTTCCGATTTGACAATCTAACTCTTCGATCGGAAGTAACGTCATTTTTGGTTTCATAATCTAAATTTTCCACCGGAAGTTATGTCCCTTTCGGTTTCAAAATCTAATTTCTCGACCGGAGGTAACGTCACTTCTGGTTAGAAAATCAGATGTGACATATTCCCGGGGACTGGATGGGGACTGAATGTGAAAAATGAGATTTTCAAACTTGAAGTGACGTAACTTCCGGTCGAAAATTTACATTAGGTTTGAGAATGGGAACAGGATGAGGACAGGATACAAATAAAATATAACTTTTATTAGAGTAACATCTTTATGAAAGTCTTTAAAATTTAACGATAAACATTTCATTAATACCACATAACAATCAAATGCTAAACTTTGGTATGCAAAAAACAGCGTTTCTACACAAATCCGGTCTTAAGACAGATACTGCTGGAAGTGTTCACCACCTGCCTGGATGCAGCATCGCAGTCGCTTTCTAAAGTTTTCTTTGCATCTGGCAATCATCTCGGGGGTGATCGTAACAACAGCGTCATTGATACGCTGTCGTAGCTCCGCCGCGGTTGCGATAGCGTGTCTATACACGTGCTCTTTAATATGCCCCCAAAAGAAGAAATCAAGCGGGTTGAGGTCCGGCGATCTCGCGGGCCAGATAGTGTATAGGAACTACAGCACTAAACTGTCGTCCCATGCTCGAACCCCGAAGGGATCTCGCGCCCATTAAGAGCAAACGCAACGAAACGTCCTATTATACATTCGTAGCGTTGTCGCGTGCCCCCCAGAGGCCTCCTCGAATTGAAGTGTGGATTGGGCGTGAAGCACCCAACGGGCGATGTCACACCTCCCCCAGGCTACCTTGACTGGCTGAGTTCACAATGGAACTCATTCCTAACGAGTGATGGTTGCCACCCGGTGGTATGTAGACTCAAGCGAGGCTCCGGCACGCCCTCGACGGTTCAGTCCAGACTGTCTCATGTCACACGTATGGTCTTGAGCGCGACGTGCACCAACTCAACCAGCTCGTTGGCCTCCTCCCGTAGAAGCCGGTCCACCGAGAACCATTGTTTGATACCCTTTGGGAAGGATACCCAATTTGGGCACTGGGGTGACAATTGATCAGCCGTTCATCCCCGGCCATCCTTAACCAACCACTCGCCCACCACACCTAGGGTCCGCTGGATTTAGACTCCGTTCAAGACAAATCACCGAACGCCATGCGACAAAGCATTAGCGCCTGACGAGTCGTATCGACATTCGAACCAACAGTCTCTCATGGTGTGGCATGAGAGGCTTATTGGATTTTTGTAACAACTCCCCCAGAGCAGCCTAATACGAGCTCTATCTGGGTTCGTTGAGTCGCCTGAGATCCCGGTTTGCCCTCGATTGAGGTGTACAGTGCGTGCCCCGTGAAGGCCAGATCCCAGACTTGGCGTGAAGAGGCTATAAGTTTCGCTTACACTGTCCCATTAAGGTAAAGAGAGGTTTTATGGGCACGTTGAGGTAACGCACTGTCTACGCTTTTCACGGCTCGAGCGCTCGTCCAGATCTCGCGGGCCAGTTGATCGTCCCTCCGCGTCCAATCCATCGGTTTGTATATACCTCGTTCAACAGCACACGCACGGGTACGTGGTAATGGGCAGGTGCCTCATCGTGTTGTAGCCACATATCGCGCATTTCCTCTTCATCTATACCGGCGGCGCGAAGAAGTCCTGGCAACTGATTAAACAGGAATCGGCGATAAATTGCACCCGTAAGCCTCTGCGGGAGTTCGAATGGTCCAATCTATAAAACAAAGTAGATTAATTCAAATTTTTATAAGTCGCCTTTGTTGCTAATTAAGTTAGTCCGTTCGTTATTTCTGACGCTACCGAAGTTCGCGATAAGAATGAGAGATGTTACAAATAATTCTCGATGAAATTAATCCTGAAAAAAAACGAAAATACGAAAAGTGCTGAAAATATTATTTTTGCATCGTAATAATTCCAAAATGTTTATTAACAAATTACTTAAAATTGAAAATTGTGCGACAAATTACCCGTCAAGCTAATTTTTTTTGTCACCAAAATAATTGTCAACTTTTCTGAATGTTATGTAATGTTTGGAAATTACGATTTTAACATGAAGAAAATGCAACTTTAAAACATTACTTAAAATTCCGATATAATTCATACGTCTTCAAAAAAGTAACAAATAATTTTCAGGAGACAAAAAATGAGTTTGCCAGGTAATTTTTGCATAATTTTTTATTTCAGTAACTTGTTAATAACATTTTGGAATTATTATTATGCACGAATAATCTTTACAGCTTCTTCTACATGTTTAATTTTTTTCAGATTTTTATCCGAGTGGGAAGTGTTTGTAATTCTCTCGTATGCCTCTTTCAAACTTAGGCTGCGTCATACATAACGAAAGGACTACTAATCACACGAATTAAGAAAACGTTTTTCGCACGAGTATCGTACGAAATTTTATTACACAAGGTGCGAAAGGGGAGTTTTACGCGCGCGAAGCGTGCGTAAAACTGCGTAAAACTACTCCACTACACCACTCGTGCGTAAAACTACGCACCGAGTGAAATAAAATAACTTACCAACGTGTTTCCCGTAATCCCTGTCCACAAGTGGATTGAAAACCGCGTTTGCACGGTTCGACCTTCAAGGATGACACGGGGATTCTGTCCACGTCTCGCGTACTGGTGAAAATTATGCGTGTTCCACGTTAAATTTCGGCCGTAATGCGATTCATCCGTAAACAGAATTCGGTCAAAAAATTGTTCATCGTCCTGGCACATTCGCAATATCGTTCGGCAAACATCAAGGCGGTCAGGGTAGTCTTCAGGTCGGAGAGATTGCACGCGAAGAATATGGTAGGCGTACATCTTTCGTTCCTTGATAGTTTGTTGAACGCTCATCCGCGACAACCGAAGAATCCCCGCTATCTTGCGTATACTCGTTTCCAAGTCTCGATGTAATTCGCGCATTACGCGTCGCTTGTTTCGAAGGGTTCTCGCTGTCCGCGGAGCCCCAGCACCGACTCCTTTTCTTTTCGGCAATAATGTACCCGACGTACGGACGCGATTTATTAAACGGAGCACAACGTTCTTGTCGATTCTTCTTTCTCTGTGTCGCCGTCTCGGATTTTCAGGAATTTCCCCGCATTCAATGCATCCTGCCTCGCGTTTCTTACGTCCACTCGCGCATTGTATCGCCTCACCGTTTCATTTGCGTTCTCTCTCCATGTGAAGTATAGCTGCAAGACTCGATAATATTCCAGCACACTATAATCACCCATGGCTACTCAGAAGATACTGAGCCATCGCGAAAAATTTCAACCCGATCGCTTAAAAACAAATGAAATTCAACCGCACAGCTCCATTAAAACTATCGCCTATTGGTGGAGCCGTCGAGACGTTGCTTAGTTGATCAGAATTTGTTTTTCCGCAAACGCAGGAATAATTCTTGGAGCTTGCAACAATGTATTATTTATCCAAAATTTTTGGAAATACCGGCTGCATATCGGTGACCTAATTCCGTAAGGGCATATCGGTTGTGTATAAGCATAGCCTTCCCGCCCTTTTGGCATTAGGCCTTCGACACCTCGAATTTACACGATAAACGACGCCAGCAGCGTGGGCGACTAAAATAAAACGATTCAAATATTCATTTTCTATTACCGTACAAATTACAAACAAAAAAAATTTATAGACTTTTAGAAAAAAACGTGTGTGTGTGCGTGTGCGTTTTTGCTCCCTTTTTTATGTCATTGATCATTGGTCATTGGTCATTGGGTCATTGGGTCATTGGGTCATTGGGTCATTGGGTCATTGGGTCATTGGGTCATTGGGTCATTGGATCATTGGGTCATTGGGTCATTGGGTCATTGGGTCATTGGGTCACTGGGTCATTGGGTCATTGGGTCACTGGGTCACTGGGTCACTGGGTCACTGGGTCACTGGGTCACTGGGTCACTGGGTCACTGGGTCACTGGGTCACTGGGTCATTGGGTCATTGGGTCATTGGGTCATTGGGTCATTGGGTCATTGGGTCATTGGGTCATTGGGTCATTGGGTCATTGGGTCATTGGGTCATTGGGTCATTGGGTCATTGGGTCATTGGGTCATTGGGTCATTGGGTCATTGGGTCATTGGGTCATTGGGTCATTGGGTCATTGGGTCATTGGGTCATTGGGTCATTGGGTCATTGGGTCATTGGGTCATTGGGTCATTGGGTCATTGGGTCATTGGGTCATTGGGTCATTGGATCATTGGATCATTGGATCATTGGATCATTGGATCATTGGATCATTGGATCATTGGATCATTGGATCATTGGATCATTGGATCATTGGATCATTGGATCATTGGATCATCTGCCGGCAGATTGTGCATCCGAGCGGTAAGCCTCGTGGAAACAAGCGAGTTCGCCACTTGCACTCAAGTTGGAACGCCCGCTTCGGTTTCGGTCTCGCGGAATCGGATCGCTCTGATTGGCCAACTTCAGTCGCTCGTTACTTCGAAGCTATTGCGAATTGAGCGATCCGCTTCCGCGAGGGGACTCCGGCGCCCACCAGCTACCTCCCGATATGTATATATATATATATTGAAACGTTTAAGAAACTCGGGGTCAAATTCGGCTATGGCCTTGAGTGGTTATTGCTATCCGATCTTGAGTTTAACGTTACGATTGTAAATTTTCTCTTCGAGTACGAGCGCGATCTGCTCCGTTCTCGGCAAGACAGGATTCGGGTGCTGGACTCGGCGGGCTGTGAGGATCACACACAGTGTTAATTTCTTTTGGAGCAAGTAATTAATGAGAATAATGGAAGAAAAGGAAAAACAAAGAAAATTTTATAGATTTTTCGTGATTGCCTCAGATTGGTTCTTATTTCGCACTCACGCGTTTCGCGCCGCTCGAATGATTTGATCCTTCATTACAGGCTTCAGTAAAAAGGGTCTTATCGTGACAAATAAAAATGTCAACCCGGGGGAAGCGGGCGACCAAAAGGAACTAATTAGATTGGGAAGGAAACGAAAATGTTAAATTTGGGGAATCCTGATTTTTATTAGTTCGAGTGAAGCTCGAATTAATTGAAAAGGAAAGAAAGATTGTTCATCCAATGTTAGTTGTTGATGGGAGAAACCACGAGTTATCCGTTCAGCAGAAGGCCCGGGATACTAGTCACATAAATCACGAAACAAATCTGAAATGTAAGGGACAATGGGTTTAGGCCGATGCTTTGGCGTGGAACGCCCCGTAGGCTTGCCGGACGATCGAGCGTCGGTGCTTCTCAACCCCCCGTGAGCCCTCGTTTGACCACGCTATAGTACGCCTGTGATAATGTTAGGCATACGGCCGTCGGATGCTTACGCACGATAGCTATCGGGGTGGGGAGTAGGCCCTAAGCTCTCCCACGTCTTCGATGAAGTAAAGTCTCCGGCGATAACAGGCGGCCGCGCGTTGCAAGGATGTTTACGCACTATCACAACGCTCTGTGGAGTACGCTATATTCTCCTCGTCTTCGCGTGACCTCGACAAGAGTCGAAGCCAATTGTTTTTGATTTTACATATAGCAGACCTTGGCCTTCTCCCGATCGCGTAGATGGCCTTGGTTGAAATAAATAGCGTTTCCGATAAACGTCAAATGTGAATTTGAAGGTGCCTACGTAATGAGGAATTCGCGGGTAGGGAGCTTTACACTCAATTTGACAAAATTAAATATAAGATGAATAAATTTAAATCGCGTGTAATCGAAATTCTTGCTGATAACGCGAAGCTTTAATTTTAATTTTGGTTCCAGAGATTGGAAATCTGTTCTAATCACATGAAATCTATAATTTGCAAGATTCCTACGCGACGAAGAACTCGTGCGTACGGAGCTTTACACTCAATTTACCGAATAGAAAAGATAAATTGTGATTGTTTCTAGTTGCGAGAAATTATTCCCTGTGTCCGAAATTTATCTCTCAATTGTTCGCATACGGGTGTTCTATGCTATCAATTCTCGGCGTGCTTTTACTCGTATTCGAATCGGAATTGAGCACGAGATTCTAAAAAACGAGAAAGGTGCGTTTGTACACGATATGTGATAACCATGGATGTTTAACAAATGTCACGACGGTCTTTACTCGTTATTTCACCTCGCAAGCTGTCACGTTAGTTCACAATGAGGATCTCGATTAATTAATCTTACAGTAGGTTCCTTAGTGTGTCTCTCTCATATGCGCACTGCAGAAGTTCGACACTCTAAGGGCCCTGCCTGCTATTTTACGGACTTACGACCTTAATAAACTATTGTTGCGAGCGATTGCTCGGCTCTCTCGTATATAGGTAAGTAACCACGATGTTTCTGAGGCCGAAATGTGCGCTCCCGCGTCTTTTATTAATTCGCCAAAAGTCTGTTTTACAGTGGAGGGGCACAGGTGTGACGTCTCGTGCGATAATTGGTCTTTTGTCCTGGTGGGGTCAGCTTCCTCCGCCGTGGTAGGGTTCCCGGAGGATTCCCCTCTCGCCGTAATGTGGTGATGACGCGAGTCGTCGGCGTCTAAGACGAGGGTAGCTTCGTCGTCGTTCGGGATCAGGCGCGTATAGGCGGAAGGACTGTCCGTTTCTCGCGCCGAATTGTAGCCCACCTCGCGGATAGACTCGATGGTGTGAGAGTAGTGAGAGGTGGGGCTACCGGCGAGGCACAGCCATCGATCACCGATGATGGACAGGCGTATCGATGGCCGCACGAGACATGGATTCTCGCGTGCTCCTCGCCCTCCTGATACCTTGTGACCCTCGCTAGAGTGGTACGGGGCGTTCCCTGGCTGAGAAGGTGACGGGCGGCATTTAGGCTCAGCGCCGCGTCCGCGACTGGAGCACGGAACACCGGGAATCACTCTGCAAGGCAGCGGTTTTGCGCTTTACATAGCATGAGCTGCCTAGTCATGGTCACACCCTGCAAATGGTGTTAGAGGGCTTATAAGTCATCCGATCGACCTCGGCCACGACCTTGAGCGTGGACGGACGCAACACGAACGGACCCTCTGACGACAACGCAACGGTAAGAGGAGTCGTTTTAGCGGGTTTGTCAGCCGTTGCTGGCAAACAAATCGAACGCAATACAAAATTTCAGGAAACTGGTCGGCGAACTGGGTACGGCTCGTATTAGGCTAACCCGGGGTAGTTGTTGAATATCGATAAAAATCCAGGAAACTGGTCGGCGAAGTGGGTACGGCTCGTATTAGGCTAACCCGGGGTCGTTGTTGAATATCTATAAAAATCCAGGAAACTGGTCGGCGAACTAGGCATATGGGTTGTATTAGGCTGGCCTGGGGTCGTTGTCGAATGTTCACACTTACGCACAAGTATGATGGCCTCCGGGTCTTCATGCGAGGTGCGGCTATGCTCTCGTTAATCGAAAATTTATTTTTTATTTTTTTATTTTTTTTCGAGAGTGGTTGAAATACGGATTTGACGGAATTAACGACTGGGTGGGCCCTCCAACGAGCGGGAGCGTTAGTTGCGTCTCCACGTCCATCGACTTCTAAGGCAATTCATTCTTTGAATGAGTAGCAATTTTTGCGTACATTGGTTCCTCTCGATCTTCTGCGTCTACTGAATATTCGGGTAGGTGATTTACATTTTTCGCTCTCTTTCTCTTCTATCCTTTACCCTTTCTAACCTCTCTAACCTCACTTTCCTTTTTGCTGACAGTGTCTATCTTTCTGTGGGATCTTTCTTCACCTCGATTATCGATTATCGATTTCCAACCATCGATTCCTCGAGCGCATGCGCATAGATAGTGTCCTTGAACACTATTGACGCGCCGCCTGGTGCGCAGCAGAGTTGCGAATAATACATTTCTTCAGTAATGGATTATGGATTTCATTATCCAATTTTTTTGAAAAATGGATAATGGAACTCGTCTGTATTATCTATGTTTCAAAAAATAGGTAATGGAACCTCCATTACCCATTTTTCAAGAAATGGTTAATGGGATCTCTACCCATTATTCATTTTTCTGAAAAATGGGTTTCGTACATTATCCATTTTTTAAATAATAGGTAATGGGATCTCGACCCATTATCCATTTCTTGAAAAATGAGTAATGGACCTCGCTTCCATTATTCATTTTCCCGAAAAATGGACGTCCTACATGATCCATTTTTTGAAAAATGGTTAATAACTTTCGCTTCCATTATCCATTTTTCTAAAAATGGGTAATGGACCTCATATTCATTGTTCATTTTTTTTTTAATGGGTAATGGAAATCACCTTCATTATCAATTTTTCTGTAAAATAGGCTTCCGACATATTCCATTTTTTTAAATGAGTAATGAATATCACCCCATTATCCATTAAAAAAAAAAAATGAAAAAGGGAACTCGCCCCCATTATCTAATTTTTTAATAGTATGATGTAACTCGCCCCCATTATCTATTTTTTTTAGCGCGGCCGAACTTTGAACGGGATTTTCTCAAAAAGTGATTTTCAAGATCGATATCCCAGTTATCTCAAAAATAGCTCCATGATTTTTTATGCGTATTTGTACCGACAGATTCTTTAGTCCTAGACGGTCTCATATGAACAAAAAAATGGAATGATTGGAGTGTCAAAAAATTTGTGAAAAATAACTTTTTTCTATTTGCAATTTTTTCTTTTTTCCTTCGTTTAAGGATCGCGTTATATATAGCGTTTGTGAAGAAACAATTGAAAATTTTTGTTTCTGGTAAAATAAGTTTAAATCGAGGTGTTACATCCTACGTAACCACGTAGCATGTTTTTATGAACGTTATAGGCTCTCCCGAGCAGTACCCCCACGGACCGAAATAGTGCGTCTCGAATGAATCTAGTATGCGCCTTCACGCGCCCGAATACTACGCGTCTCAATGAAGCTCGTAGGCCCTCCCGGGCAGCAACCATTCACACAGCGCAGCGTACGCTAGCCCCAAACTCGGAGACACATTTTCTTCTAGCCACGCGCCTACCACTTAGCAGCCTCCGTAACTAATCGGCTGCACGCGACACTTGCCGCTGCAGCATAAGTCGGAACGCTTTTATCTCGCCACTGCGCAGCTGTTAAAAGGTCAACGGCGCCCTAATTCTTTTTGACCAAAGCGTGCCGCCCGAGTGCATCTATGCACACTTTCTTAGTTTTTCTCTGAAATAATATTTTGGTGGTCATAACTAGTAGACTATATGTGACACTTGTCGCCTCTGTACTAGACCAAAAGCTCTAGGCCCGCCGAGATCAAAGAAGCCGCGCTACCAAATCCTCCTACTAATTCTTTCAGAACAAACGCACCATTTATACTATATTTGGAAGCTGCATTAACCCCACTATGCTACACGACTAACCATAGGAAGTATAGGAAGCGAATTAGTATAAAAGCTAAGCCTTTTTCGGCTAGAGTCAGTTTATTCTACCAGCCTCGTAAGCTGTAACACTTCGTTTGTACTGTACGGAGCGCGCAAAGCCCTGTTCGACGGAAGTTTCCGATAGCCCTGCGCGGCTAAGTCTCGACGCTCTCTCGGAGCAGCCCTGTGCGGCTGAGTTCAACGCTCTTGCGGAGTACGATCTAGTCAAAAGTATCGCAATTACTGTATCGACGCATCGATGTTTAATAAAGATGTTGTACCCCAGATCATTGCCCGACCGGAATGCGCGCACGACGCATCATCGAACGAGCGCGCATCATTGCGAAACACGGAAGTAACGACACCCACGAAATAGCACTTAAGACATTAGCAACTAATTAGTCGAGTCAGCTATTGGGAAATATCGGAAACAGAGAGCCGGTCAAGCAACCCGGAAGAGGTAATTGGTTAAACAATCAATCCACCAAATAGCTGACACCACTAAAATTAAGCCGACGTGCCTGTTCTTATCCCTATATAAGGAGACCACAAACAGGCACTCAGCAGTCAATATTGTATTCAATCATCGTTACGGTTAGTTAGTAATACCGTAAGATATATACACTCTTCGGAAGGAAGATAAGCGTACAAAGTGTACTTCACAACAATTGGTAATTAGAACTTGTCTAAAATATTGTAATTAAATCTTGATATAATAAATCGTGCATATATAATTCACTTGGGTTTCAACCCTTTACTGGATAAATCCCTGAACCTTGGAGCTAACAGCTCCCGCAGTACTCAGAGTAGCTAACTGAGTCTCTGCGGATATAACATTGGTGGCAGCGGTGGGATATCCAGAGTGAACTAATAAAATAAAAACTCAATTAAACCCACGATTTAAAACCAAAATCGCTAATACCAAGTTGTGAAATCTCCGCATAGTGCAGTAAAATTGAGACTCTCCACGTAAGAGAGAGTTCCGCGAACCAAGGTCGAGGATCGTCGACAAGAGTTCGGGCGGACCACGAGGGCAACCAGGGCCAACGTGGGCATCCCGTTATTCAGGCGAGATAACGGAAGAGAGTCTTCGCGGATCGCTGCAGGATCCACGGAGAGCGTCGCCAGGAACTGGGACGTGGAAATAAGGGAGCCTAGAACCCCACGGGTTAGACGTCAACAACAGAAGGGCATCCCGTCATGTGGAGGTTGAGCGCACTGTAAGTGACCTCCGTTTACGTCACTTAACAAAAAAAAAGAAACGCATAGCCTTGCCGAAACCGGTGTCACTCGCTACCAAGCACTGGAAAAAATCCAGTAAATTACGTCACACGTATCCCAACGAAAATGAGCAAACACGGCACGCCACAAGGGCATAAGGGTAAGTCACCCCGAGGTACCCCGGATACGGGGGACGAGGCACTGGAGGGAGATCGCGGCACTGGGGGGACGAGTCCTGGGGGAGATCGCGGAACAAACCGAACAGGGTCTGGGGGGCACGCCCTGCGGAGTAAATGTCCAGAGAGGGTCCTCGTTCGGTAAAAGGACAGGCTGGGAGGACGTCAACGTGGTCATGTTTGAACCGAAAAAGACGGTTACCCCGGCCATGATAACAAACGAAATTAGCCGGTTACACCAAACCTACAAGAAAACTAACCCAGGACGGAGAACTCTTGACTGGGATACCGAAAATAGCGTACTGGGCACAGCGGAGGAAACGGCCGCGGACATACCGAACTTTGCCCAAACAGCTTCGCAAAAGGCGAAGCGAACGCTGTTTCCCGAGATCCAGCCCGCGAACCGGACCCAAAAGGACGACAGCCATAAGCAAGCACCCGCGCCGCCCGAATCGGGGCACGAAATGGCGCAACGGGTGAAGCAGCTGGAACAGCAAATTCAAGAGTTGCGCACGTCGATGGCCAAGAAACAGCCAACGGGGCCTCCTCCTGCGGAAAAAACTCTATCGGATGATTCCGTAGTGGATCGGCTGCTCGCGGTAGAAGAAAAGATGACGGAGTACGTCCTGAAGGGCCCAGGTGGAGGACGAAAGGACGCCTCCCCCCGAGGCAGTCTCCCCATCGTCACCAAGCCGAAGTGGCAACCTCCGACGGGGACGGAGCCGATTACCTAGACCTAGGATCGGCCCTGCGAAACATTAAAACTTTCGATGGGAACAATCCGACCAAACTCGACGGTTTCATGATATCCTGCGAGGCCGTATACGGCATGATACGGCCTAGGCAACGGTCTACTCTCCTCTCACTTATAAAGAGTAGCAAGTTAGAAGACCGACCGACGCGAGAAATGCGTCACAAAACGATCGTCACATTGGACGATTTGCGCAACGAGCTCGAGGCGCTATATGGTAAACGCGAGTCACTCGCCTCGCTACAATACCAATTTTGCACGCTACGTCAAGACGCGAAAGAAAACGTCTCCGCGTATGCAACCAGAGTCGAAACCCTCACGGTAGAGGTAATTGAAAAATTGTGCGAGGGAGCTGACACACGGGAGCAATCGCCATCGGAGAAGCAATCCGAAAAAGTGCACAGATAAATTTCGAAAACGGGTTAAAAAAGGAGATTCAGACTATCGTCCGTTCCCGTAATTATCAAGGGCTACACGAAGCCGTTGTGGGGGCCATCGAGGTCGAGAAAATTACCTTAGGGCGGCCCGGTGCGGCACGCCCGAATGGGGGAGGAAACGGGGAAGGCAACCCCTGGCATTCGCAAGGCGGGACAGGAGAGAAAAAGGGTGCCTGCTACACGTGCGGGAAACCCGGACACCTCGCGAAGAACTGCCGATCCGGAAGGCACAGCCTCCCGGCACCCACACAAAAGGAAGTAAACGTCGCAAGCCTCACGTGCAACTACTGTAAAAAACCCGGACACTTATGGAAAGATTGCCGGTCACGTAAGCAAGCAGACAGTAAGAAAAATAAAAATAATAACAACAAAAAATCGACTGAGTCGAAGAAAGATCAAGCCAGCGGACGAACGCCAGAAGGGACCGTAGGGGCATTCCGCGTCGACGCAGTTACCGCCACAAACCGACCCTCAAGGGGGACCAATATTTACACGGCGGGGGTAACATCATCGACGTTGAGACGGGCATCGACAACAGGGCAGCTGACAGTCGCGGCGTTCCGGGGGAAAGCCCATCCGGAACCGAGCGAACCCCGTAGGAGGGTCGATGTCTATGTGATAGGGTCGCCAGGACCCCTTGCATCGGCCAGCGACTTCCATATTAAATCTCCGTCGAGCGGCGGAGGTATGCTGACCCTGAATGCCGACACCGGGGCTCAAGTAAGCCTGATACGCGAGGATGCGTTGCGGGATAACACGCCGGCCGAAAAAACGGCGGTCTCGCTGAAGGGACTCGGGGGTGGCTCGTTAAACGCGCACTACGCCGCTCTCGTGGAACTAGATACCCCGAACGGGGCCGTGAAACACTGGTTTCACGTAATACCTCGAAATATTTACCTACAGACGCACGGTCTCCTCGGGATGGACTTTGTCAAGGAAAAGCAGGCAGATATCCTCCGAGGCGAGACCATAAGGATCAAAGGGCACTGCATGCCCCTCGTGGACGGAAGTTTAAGCATAACCTTGCCGCCACGAAGCGAAAGCATCGCGTACGTCTCAACGCATAGCACCGACGACGGAATCGCCGAGCGTCGCAACGTTTCCGAAGGTGTCATACTCGGGGCTTGCGTAACCTCACCTCAAGGCCACAGCTGTGTAGTAAGCCTAGTAAACACAACACCGGAATGCATCCGGGTCGAACGACCCGCGGTGATACTCGAGCCGCTGGCATCAGCAGGAGAGCTGCCCGGCGAGCTCGCCGTTGCGATCCACGGAATTTGCACCGTCAGCACGGGAGCAGGCGGCACACGACTCGAGAAACTGCGAAAAGAGATAGACACCTCACACCTTAACCAGGAGGAAGCGAGTTCGTTAACCGAAATATGCGACGAGTTCGCGGATATATTCCACCTCGAGGGAGACCAGCTGCCCTGTACCAATATGGTAGAACACAGCATCCCCCTCGAGCCCGGCGCAAGGCCCATAAAGGTACACCCTTACCGCCTACCGGAAGCCCATAAAAGGGAAGTACAGGAACAGATGAAAGGGATGTTAAAAAACGGCATCATACAACCAAGTCGAAGTCAATGGAATGCGCCGTTGCTGGTCGTTGCGAAAAAACCAGACGCGGCAGGAAAAATAAAAATGCGCGTGATCGTGGATTTTCGCAAGCTAAACGAAGTCACCGTCGGCGACTCGTATCCATTGCCGCATATCGCGGAAATATTAGACCAGCTGGGCCGAGCACATTATTTCACGACGCTCGACCTCGCATCAGGTTTCCACCAAATTCCAATGGCGGAAGAGGACAGAGAGAAAACGGCCTTCTCCACACCACAAGGGCATTTCGAATATACCCGTATGCCCTTCGGATTGAAAAATGCACCGCCAACCTTTCAACGCTTAATGAGCACCGTGCTTGCAGGGCTCGAAGGGCTCAAATGCTATGTGTACCTCGATGACATAGTAATATTTGGAGCCAACCTGGCGAAACACAACGAACGGCTCCGCGAGGTATTTAGACGCTTAAGGGAAGCGAAATTGGCCCTCCAACCGGCAAAGTGCCGATTTCTACGACTGGAAACGCGCTATCTCGGGCACACAATCTCCCGTGAGGGCGTACGCCCGGATCCTGCATTAGTAACGTCTGTACGGAATTTTCCGGCACCCCGAGACGCTAAGGGAGTGCAATCCCTCCTAGGGCTAGCAGAGTACTACCATCAATTTATACGGGACTTCTCAAAGGTCGCCAAGCCCTTAACAGAATTAACAAAAAAGGATACTAAATTCGAATGGACGGCGAAGCACGAACAGGCCATGGAGGATCTGAAAAGTGCACTAACAACCGCCCCTGTGCTCCAATACCCGGACTTCGAGAGGCCCTTCGTGGTTACCACCGACGCATCGGACAAGGCCATCGGAGCCATACTGTCGCAAGGGCCAATAGGCGAAGACTTACCCATCTGCTACGCCAGCCGAACGCTAAACAAAGCCGAACAAAATTACACGACAACGGAGAAGGAACTTGTGGCAATCGTATGGGGAATCGCACAATTTCGCCCGTACGTATACGGCACCAAATTCACCGTGGTAACCGACCATAAACCACTAACGTGGCTGTTCGGTGTCAAAGACCCTGGATCGAGGCTCATGCGCTGGAAAATAAAACTATCGGAGCACGGGTTCGACGTGCAATACAAGGCCGGCAAGCAAAATACCAACGCGGATGCACTCAGCCGTATATGTGTGGTAACCCGGTCGCACGCACACAAGGAAACCGGGCAAGTACGTAGCAGCCCGGACAGCGACGCCGAGACACGGCCGCACTCAGCAGCGGTCAGCCAGGAGTGCGAGCCCGCGGCCGGTCAGCCCAACGCGCTGTATGAAAAGGAGTACGAGGGAAACAGGTCAGACGGCGACTGTCTGAGCGAGGAGGAAAAAATTAAAATACTTCATGAGCATCACGACGCACCCCTCGGCGGACATCAGGGAATCACAAGGATGCTCGCGCGAATAAAGTTAAGGTACAACTGGCCCGGAATGCGAAAAGACGTAGAAGAATACGTGGGCCGTTGCGACAAGTGCCAGCGCAATAAACTTCGGCCGGCAACAAAGGCGCCGTCGGTCATTACCGACACTCCTACCCGAGCCTTTCAAAAGTGTGCCATGGACATCGTGGGCCCACTACCGGAAACGGAAGCGAGAAACAAATATATTCTCACTTTCCAGGATTTGCTCACGAAATACAGCGTAGCCATACCGCTGGAAAACCCGCAAGCAAACGAAGTTGCGAAAGCGTTCGCAAAAGAAATAATATGTCGATACGGGACGCCAGAAACCATCCTTACCGACCAAGGCACGAATTTTCTGAGCGCAATTTTTAAGGGGGTATGCAAGTTACTACGCATAGAAAAAATACAAACCACAGCATACCATCCCGAGTCGAATGGGGCGCTCGAACGCTCGCACAGGACACTCGCCGAATACCTTAAGGGGTATATAGACGAAGATCAAGGCAATTGGGACGAATGGCTACCTTACGCCATGTTTACATATAACACGACGCTCCATACGGCGACTGGATTTACGCCGCACTGCCTGATCTACGGCGACAACGCAGAACTACCAACAGCCCTTAAAAGGGAGCCCAGGCCCACATACGCATATGACGACTACGTCCAAGAACTGAGGGAACGGCTACGCGCGGCCTGGTCTACAGCGCACGACAACCTAAAAATAGCTAAGGAAAAAGCCAAGGAACGGTACGACCGGAAGGCTAAAGAAACATCATTTAAAGTCGGAGATCGAGTATTACTCCGTGACGAGACAGTACGGCGGGGAAGCTCAGCGAAATTAACCCCGAAGTGGATCGGTGTTACATCCTACGTAACCACGTAGTATGTTTTTATGAACGCTATAGGCTCTCCCGAGCAGTACCCCCACTCACCGAAATCGTGTGTCTTGAATGAATCTAGTATGCGCCTCTACGCGCCCGAATACTACGCGTCGGAGTGAAGCTCATAGGCCCTCCCGGGCAGCAACCATTCATGCAACGCAGCGTACGCTAGCCCCAAACTCGGAGACACATTTTCTTCTAGCCACGCGCCTACCACTTAGCGGCCTCCGTAACTAATAGGCTGCACGCGACACTTGCCGCCGCTGCATAAGCCGGAACGCTTTTATCTCGCCACTGCGCAGCTGTTAAAAGGTCAACGGCACCCTAATTCTTTTGACCAAAGCGTGCCGCCCGAGTGCATCTATGCATACTTTCTTAGTTTTTCTCTGAAATAATATTTTGGTGGCCATAACTAGTAGACTATATGTGACACTTGTCGCCTCTGTACTAGACCAAAACCTCTAGGCCCGCCGAGATCAAAGAAGCCGCGCTACCAAAATCTCCTACTAATTCTTTCAGAACAAACGCACCACCTAGACACATTTATACTATATTTGGAAGCTGCATTAACCCCACCATGCTACACGACTAACCATAGGAAGTATAGGAAGCGAACTAGTATAAAAGCTAAGCCTTTTTCGGCTAGAGTCAGTTATTCTACCAGCCTCGTAAGCTGCAACACTTCGTTCGTACTGTACGGAGCGCGCAAAGCCCTATTCGACGGAAGTTTCCGATAGCCCTGCGCGGCTAAGTCTCGACGCTCTGTCGGAGCAGCCCTGCGCGGCTGAGTTCAACGCTCTTGCGGAGTACGATCTAGTCAAAAGTACCGCAATTACTGTATCGACGCATCGACGTTTAATAAAGATATATTTTGTGAGTATTTAAAACAGTTCTACAACTCTTCGTATATCTCTGCATGCTCTTCACCACGTGCTACAAGACTCACAGTCTCAGGCACCCTGTCAGCGCATCGTAAATCTTAGGCAGTGGAAGGCGAGGTCTCCGTCCCCGACGTAAAGGGCCAACGCCTTGACTCGAAAGAGAGACCGCCGTTACGTTCATTCAGCGCGGACTCGTCAAGAGCTCGTCCGGACGTAACATCGGACCGTACCCCATCGAGGAGGTACACCCGCCGTGCAATTACACCCTCCGCCAAGGACGGCGGACGGTAAAAGTGCACGTAGACCGTCTAAGGAATTACGTAGACGAGTAAAAAAAAAAAAAAAAATGCTATCGCGCAACACTAGACCGTCACCGGCTCCGACAAGGCTTCGCCATAGAAAAAGAAAATAAAGCGAAAAATACGTATAAATAAATAAATAACTAAAGAAATAAAATTCCAGAATGCTGCTGGTGGGCGTAAAAGCCACTGCCCGTCCCTCGGACCAGCCATACACGATACAAAAATTCGAACACGCCCCAGGGCTATATTTCGAAAAGATCGGTACGCTGTACCCCTACACCGATGTCTGGATACTGGCGATACGCATGAATCTGCAAAATATGGCAAACATGGAGCACCGGATAAAAACCCATCTCCGCTGCGTACAGGAAAAATGTGGAAAATTTGGGAGCCCCGACGGGCACTGCACCGAGATCCTGGAACACCTCGTGCGACTCTCTGCAAAAATAGAGGAAAACGTGGGAGTCGTGCAGGATCTCATCGGAGTAAGACCGAGCCGCAAACGCCGAGGATTAATTAACGGACTCGGAACGGTGCTAAAAGCCATAACCGGCAATATGGACGCCGACGACGGGGAACGGCTCGAAGCCGAAATCGCGGCCATCCAAGATACACAGGATACGCTAAAACAAGGCATAAAAAAACAGCTGCAGGTCGTAGAAACCACGATCGAAATGTTCAATGAAACCTCGCAAGCATCACAAAGAAATCTACAAAAATTGTTCTCGATGGTGCACACCGTAGACGGTTATTTTCAAAACCGAACCGACGCGTTACGCGACAGACAACACTTCGACGAAAGTTTGGCGCTAATTGAAGCCTCTGTGGAAGCATACCTGCGAGAGGTAGATAAAATGACGGAATTATTCTCCGAGGTGGCAACCGGCACCGTGAGTGCTTCAACCGTGACCCCAGCCACACTCACGAAATATCTGACAGAAGCGTTGCCCCACCTACCAAGAGGACACAGCTTCCCACGCCCCATCGCTCGGCATAACGCAGCAGCCATACTCCGCCTGGCAACGGCGCGAGCCTACCGGAAAGAGAGAGAGGTAGCTCTCATCCTGGAAATTCCGCTTATCGGATCGTCCGAATACAACCTAAATTACGTGTACCCCCTCCCCCGGAGGGGAAGCAACAACACGTATTATTACATAAACACCACGGAGGATCTCGTGGTAGTAGACCGAAAAAACCGGCAATACATCCGGATGACCGAACGTGACCTCGAAGCATGCAAAAACGCCGACGACAAATACTACTGCAAACCCCGACCCCCAGTCATAGCAATCAACGAAGACGCGCCATGCAGCATACGATTATACATCGAGGGTGCGGTAGGTCGCGGACAACAGTGTCCGAAGAAAATCATACACCTCACACATACTCTCGTGATGGGTATGCGACAGCCAGGGCAATGGCTGTACATAGCACCGAGCGACGAGACGGCGAGTGTCGACTGTCAAGGAAAGCCGACACAGCAGGAAACAATACACGGCGCGGGGCTAGTGACCCTTCGGGAACGATGCACGGTCACCGCCGCGGCCTTCAAACTCGAGACGGTGCGACGATGGAAGCAACGGATAAACGACACCTGCTATGTGCCGAACTACAATCTCACACTCCTCCCCGCCGAGGAGGAAGAAATTCCGAGGACGATAAGCGATAGCCGTAAGACAACGCTCGAGCACGCAGTAACCAATCCGCGGGAACTAAACGAAGTCGGCATCTAGATACGAAAAATCCAAGAAAACTTGGACCGAACTACCCCGCATGAAACGAGGAATCCCTCGTCGTTATACCACCTGGTAGGACAATACTACCTCGGTGCTGTCGCCCTCTTCGCACTCGCCGGCTATATTACCATTAACGCCCTGTGTCGAAGGGCGAAATCAGAGGCCGTACGCACGCCCCATGCCGCTTAACCTAAACCCGCAACGAAGAGGAAGTCGAAGGGAAAGCACGGAAAATGTTAACAAACATTTATTGAAAAAAAACACATTTGTATAAACATTACAAATAATAATAATAATCATAAATAAATAAAATAAGTTTTATATAAATAAAACATCCGACGAGGGGATTGGAACTCGGTGGTCAGTTCCACTCGGCCCAACGCCAAACAATCTCGCCCCGTTCAGCGCGCCACATCCGCGACGCCGAATTTTCGTCGTCCGCGTCTTCGGATTCTAAATCCGAAGCACCCGCTGGCCGGTGCCCAGACCCGGAAACCTGGACGGGCCACATCTCAGCCGTCGGCAGCTCACGACGGATGGCACCAGAATCGACGTCGACCGGCAACGGTCGATCCCAGGAGGCCGGCAACGGCGGCGGCAGCCCAAAATCCTCAGGGGATAGCAGGGGGAAATAGCGCCGAAATCGCCCACGACCCCGATGATCTCGACCTCCGGGCTTGGGGGCCGACAGGGCTCGGCCTCAGGATAACCCTCCGGGCTGTAAGACACCTCCCAACAACATAGAGCGACGCGCCTTCTCTAAAAACAACCAGAAAAAAGAAAACGACGGTTTAAGATTCGTCCAAAGCAAGAAAAGATTTCCAAAAAAAAAAGAGAAAACTTGAGAAGATTTACCTTATACGTCGGTGGATCCATGACGAACGTACGAGGTGAAGCCGGTAGCAGTCGATGTCACAATAAATAAAATACTTGCGAAACACCCGGCTAATATAGGCACGAAACGTCGTGCTAAGCACTACACCGGACATCAACCCGCGATCGTCAGCGACTTCGGCGGCGAAGTTCGCTTTTACACTGCATCGACCTCGCGAACGGACGACCGAAAAAGTATCGCTTAAAACTCAATAACGCTAAAAACTTAAGGCGTAAAAAATCGAAGCACGGGGTACATCACAAGTACATCTCGCCGGAGACGAGCCAAAAAGAAATCGTAAATTTCTTTTCCCCCTAGGGGGGAGGGATGTTGTACCCCAGGTCATTGCCCGACCGGAATGCGCGCACGACGCATCATCGAACGAGCGCGCATCATTGCAAAACACGGAAGTAACGGCACCCACGAAATAGCACTTAAGACATTAGCAACTAATTAGTCGAGTCAGCTATTGGGAAATATCGGAAACAGAGAGCCGGTCAAGCAACCCGGAAGAGGTAATTGGTTAAACAATCGATCTACCAAATAGCTGACACCACTAAAATTAAGCCGACGTGCCTGTTCTCATCCCTATATAAGGAGACCACAAACAGGCAGCCGGCAGTTAATATTGTATTCAATCATCGTTACGGTTAGTTAGTAATACCGTAAGATATATACACTCTTCGGAAGGAAGATAAGCGTACAAAGTGTACTTCACAACAATTGGTAATTAGAACTTGTCTAAAATATTGTAATTAAATCTTGATATAATAAATCGTGCATATATAATTCACTGGGGTTTCAACCCTTTACTGGATAAATCCCTGAACCTTGGAGCTAACAGCTCCCGCAGTACTCAGAGTAGCTAACTGAGTCTCTGCGGATATAACAAAGATATATTTTGTGAGTATTTAAAACAGTTCTACAACTCTTCGTATATCTCTGCATGCTCTTCACCACGTGCTGCAAGACTCACAGTCTCAGGCACCCTGTCAGCGCATCGTAAATCTTAGGCAGTGGAAGGCGAGGTCTCCGTCCCCGACGTAAAGGGCCAACGCCTTGACTCGAAAGAGAGACCGCCGTTACGTTTATTCAGCGCGGACTCGTCAAGAGCTCGTCCGGACGTAACACAAATAAAAATTTTGGTGTCAGAAGTGGGATTTGAACGCCCTCACTGCCATGATAATGAAGTATGACACTTGATAGAACGCCACATAAAGCCACTGGAGAAGAGACACCAGATGCGAATAATCCACGCATGAGCACAGCTCACGTGACACGAACAGGAGATACTCCAAGAGGTAAAGCAAATACAAGTAACGAAGGGAATAACTCGAATCAGGATCAGGCAAACGATCCACCATTATTGGATCTAGACAATTCATTATTAAACGATCCAATCATCCCAAACGATCAGAACAATCAAGGAAATCTTGGTCAACAAGCATTACAGGAAATACAAGCATTGCAAGTAGGTATCAACAACTTAATTGCTAATATGGCTGCACCACCAGTCTCCGTCAAATTCGCACTCGAAGCAGTACCTATCTTCGACGGACACAACATTCCGCTGTCACACTTTAGCGAAGGATGCGAGGAGGCCCAACAGATGTTGCCTGCAGAGGCACAGGCGAGCCTCGCACTGATACTAAGGAATAAGCTCAGAGGAGAAGCACGCCGAGCGGTACATGGAGTAACGCTTAACACAGTCTCCGCTTTTATGGAGTTTCTGAAGACGCATTACCTCCCCGCAAAATCTGTTTATCAACTTCAAGGAGAATTGGGAAGACTATACCAATACGACGACGAAGCAGTTCTCACATATTCCAATCGGGTAAAGGACATCGGAAATCGGATCAGTGACGCATATAAGCAGAGCCACAACGGTGTATTAGACGACGCCTTCAAAAACGGCCTCGACACCGATCCTGTTGAATGTTTTAACAGAGGACTTAGACCAGAAATTGAAAATAAGATAACAAAGAACCAATCGTTCAGCAATACCATGAAGGAGGCAATCGAGATCGAGAGGAAGGAACAAGCAAAGAACGTTTTGCGAAATACACGTTCCCCCAAAACCAACACTTGGAACCAGCCTTCTACAGACCGTTATACACGTAAAGACAAAATTTACCACATTAAAGAAAATAAATACTGCACATACTGCAATAGACAAGGACACACGACCGATGAATGTCGATCTCGTCCGAAAAATTCACAGGAAACAGCCAATAATGGTGAACCACGCACTGAGCGTAGTAACAGCCCAAGGCAACAGCAATACAATAATAATAATCGACGTTATCAGGATACGAGAAGGAATCAAGGTCCAGGATACTCTTCAAACTCGAACCAATGGCAAACCTGTCGCTTTTGCAAATTTGCCGGTCACACAATCGATAATTGCCGCAAATTGCAATATTGGAATAACCAGAAAACCAGACAGAACGCCTCCCACTCACCACCATATAATCGAACGAATGAACCGCAGGGAAATTCCCAGCAACGTCCTGTGAGATACACACGTTCAGAGAAAGCAAACAATCCAGCGACAAGGGTAGCTACAGCTCTACTAAATCGCACGAGCAATGTACCAGTCGTTAAGGTAATATCCCAGGACTTTCTACAACCAACGATGTTAATGATTGACACTAGATCTTCCTTGAACTTAATCAAAAGTAAGCAAATAGCACATCACGTGCAAGTCGATGCTACAGATATTGTTCAGATCAGCGGTATAACAAAGGATTACGTCAGCACACTGGGAAGAACGGAAGTACGCATACTCGATTCCAGAGTCACTTTCCACCTGGTAAAACACGATTTTCCAATCGAGGACGATGGATTGATCGGCACGGATTTCTTCCGTACATACCACGCCGACGTATCGTACTCAGATCGATGCCTGAGATGGGGCATGAACTCTATTCCATTCATGAAACTTGAAACAATAATAGTTTCAGCACGAACCAAGGGTCATTTCTACGTGCGAGTGGCCAATCCAGAAGTCAAGTTTGGCTACGTACCTCGCCAATTTAGCTCAGAAGGAGTTTATCTCGGCGAAGCACTCGTCGCAAATAACGATGGCAAAGCTTATCTATATCTCATTAATAGCACGGAGGAAGAAATTGAAGTAGCCGTGCCGGTTCTAAGCATAGAACCATACGAAGAATTCATCGATAATAATCTTCACGAAGAAACAGATGCTATAAAAAATTAAACGGAGTCCACGCCAGCCCTACTTCACGCAGCAGCCGGGTCCAACCAGCTATTGCCTGAAGGCAACGGGACACAGACGCCCCAAGATAAGGACAAAATAAATGCACCGTGCGGAGAGCACGACGTGCCCACATACAAATCATACAAAGTGTCGGAATTATATGCAATTCCAGACGAAAATGATGCAAGCTCACAAGAAGCACAAAATGGATCCCGCAACGCGGACGAATTAATCGAAGGCAAAATAAAAACGACAAGTGCCGTACAAAAAGACGATAGAGTCTTAAAAATTAAGAGCTTACTACGCCTGGATCACCTGAATCCAGAAGAACAAGAGAGCATACAAATGCATCTCGAAGAATTTCACGATAGGTATTATTTACCTGGAGAAAAATTAATATCCACAAATGTCCTACAGCATCGCATAATTACGACGGATGAAATTCCAATTAATTTTTGGCAGTACAGATACCCGCCGACTCTAAAAGAAGAAATAAATCGTCAAGTGAACGATCTGCTAAATGGAGGCATAATACAGCCATCCAACTCTCCGTATAATTCACCTGTATGGATCGTCCCCAAGAAGGCCGACTCTCAAGGTAATAAAAGATGGCGTATGGTACTTGATTACCGCGCTCTAAACGAAAAAACTATTAGCGACGCATATCCGCTACGGCTTATAAACGAAATACTGGACCAGCTAGGAAGAGCTGTGTATTTCTCTACATTCGATCTCGCATCTGGTTTTCATCAGATCGAGATGCACGCGGAAGACAGGCATAAAACAGCCTTTTCCACACCGTACAGCCATTATGAGTTCGCTCGAATGCCGTTCGGATTAAAGAACGCCCCAGCGACGTTCCAACGACTCATGAATCAGGTACTTACTGGAGTTCAAGGCTCCGACACATTCGTGTACCTGGACGATATAGTCATATACGCTTCTACACTAGAAGAACATGAGTTAAAAATTGAGAGACTCATGAAGCGATTGAGAAACGCACACTTGAAACTGCAGCCCGACAAATGTGAGTTCTTGCGATGAGAAGTCGCGTACCTAGGCCACATAATAGGCAGAGACGGCGTCAAACCCGATCCAGCCAAGCTGACAGCAGTAAAAAAATTTCCGAGACCGAAAAATGTGAAAAATATTCGGCAGTTCCTCGGACTAGCAGGCTACTACAGGCGCTTCATAGATAATTTCTCTCAAATAGCCAGACCTCTGACGGTCTTGTTGAAAAAGGACGCTGCCTTTGAGTGGTCCCAGTCACAGCAAGCCGCGTTCGAAACGCTGCGAGACAAGCTGTGCGAGGAACCAGTGCTGCAATACCCTGATTTTACTAAACCGTTTATAGTTACAACGGACGCTTCAGGGACAGCAGTCGGAGGTATATTGAGCCAGGGAATTTTAAGAAAGGATCGTCCCATTGCATATACGTCGAGAGTACTAAATGATACAGAACAAAAAAAAGTACTTACGAAAAAGAGGCCGTTGTAATATTACACTCGGTCTCCCAATTCAGGCCCTATCTTTACGGTAGACCTTTCAAGCTAGTAACTGACCATAAGCCTTTGCTTTGGATACATACTTCGAAGGACCCCACATCGCGCTTGACACGTTGGCGTCTGCGACTCGAAGAATATGAGTACGAAGTCATCCACAAAGCAGGGAAGATGAATGTGAACGCTGACGCACTATCTCGCAACCCTTGCGAGGACGCCTCGAGGGAGAACAAGCTCGAGCCGTCTGTGCAGCACGCTTACCCGATAGCGAGGCGTGCAAAGGCATCTACAGAGGGAGAGGAATTGAACGAAGAAGACGAGCCTATAGCTCGACGACTTCGGAAAAGGCCCCAAGGGACGGCTCCGAAGCCACCCGCTAAGCCAGCCTCTAGTAGCCTTTAAGAATAACTGACTCTAAGCCTTTTTCGGCTAGAGTCAGTTATTCTACCAGCCTCGTAAGCTGTAACACTTCGTTTGTACTGTACGGAGCGCGCAAAGCCCTGTTCGACGGAAGTTTCCGATAGCCCTGCGCGGCTAAGTCTCGACGCTCTCTCGGAGCAGCCCTGCGCGGCTGAGTTCAACGCTCTTGCGGAGTACGATGTAGTCAAAAGTACCGCAATTACTGTATCGACGCATCGACGTTTAATAAAGACATATTTTGTGAGTATTTAAAACAGTTCTACAACTCTTCGTATATCTCTGCATGCTCTTCACCACATGCTACAAGACTCACAGTCTCAGGCACCCTGTCAGCGCATCGTAAATCTTAGGCAGTGGAAGGCGAGGTCTCCGTCTCCGACGTAAACGGCCAACGCCTTGACTCGAAAGAGAGACCGCCGTTACGTTTATTCAGCGCGGACTCGTCAAGAGCTCGTCCGGACGTAACAGAGGACACCGTAAAGGAACGTAAAAAAAAATGTACGCTGAACGATTTTCAAAAATACATAATAACAATAAAATTGAATGAAAAAATTCCTAAATATTCATTAATGTATCCTCATTTGGCCCTAAATAATTAAATCGTCAAAGCGTATATTAACCGAGGAAAAACATCACGAAATATGCATGCGTTTTTATCCATTTACTGTGGCGTAAGCCCTTAAAAGGCTTTTAAAAACGCACACTTCGTAGCGTGGGTTTCTTATGTAACGATATTTTTATAATATTCAATATAGTTATAATAGTATCATATACATAAAAATTACGACCATTTAATAAAAAAATAATCAGGTAAATATCGCGAATGTGACGTGCGGGCGTTGTGCACGTCGAAATAACCCCGTCGCGAGAAGCGCGACGAGTTTATATTTATTTTTCGGGATCGTTCCCGGTTCCTCCCCTACAGGACGCTTCCCGCTATTTCGCGCAGGTCAACAAATAATTGATGTACGCCAACGGCGTTCTCCCTCGCCGAAACCTGAAAAATACCTGAAACAAAAAGAAACACATTATTAATATTCAAACATACACAAATTACCTTACTCTACATACTTACCTGACGACGAAGGGACCCTTCGTCGTGCGAATCCAACGACGGCCTGGCTCCCTCGTCTCCTCGCCCGGCGCACCTCCACCTGAAACAGAAAAAAGAAATTAAAACAATTACTAAAAAATGAATAATACAATAGAAATAGACTTACCAGTAACTCCGGACGAGGCGGCGAAAATCCCCGGGCCACCAGGCAACGTTGAACCCACAGCTGCGCCTCGCCATACAGCGTCTAACGCGCTGCCTGGCGAAATCTGAAAATATGTAAAAAATAAATTAGTATTAAGATATATATAATCATTACAAACTAAAAAACTTACCTGGTACAATATCGTCGACGGACGTCGAATCCCGTCTAGACCTCGTCGAACCCGTCGAGTCCTCGTCGAGCCTCCGTCGAACCTCGCCGAGGCGTCCAGACGAGCTCCCTCGACGACGATGAAACCCCCGGCGAATCTGAAACAAAAAGTAGAAACATATTATAATAATATAGAAACTCACTAACTTATACACTAACCCTTAGACGATACTTACCTGTTGAGACGAAGGTGCGACGAGGACTCGACGGCGGAAACCCCGACGGCACCGAGCCGGGTAGCGGATTATCCGCTACCTCGTCGAACCTGAAAAAGAATACAGAGATAATTAGAGACTAAGTTTTAAAACTAGAGTAAACTCTAAATAGAAAATAAGAATAGATGTAAAAACTTACCTGTGAATCCAGCGTTGGACATGGGTCTTCCGCCCATGTCATGCGACGGGGACTCCTCCGGCAAAGACTCCCTCGACGAAACCTGTAACAGAGGAACGACACAAATAATTATTAGTTTTAAAAATAAGATAAGATAAACCCTCACTAGGAGGGTCGTTGACACATGAATTAAGTAAGTTAAAAAGATTATTACCTTTAAGAAGATTCGAGGCCGACGGAACACCTGTTGCTCGCCGGCAACAACATGATACACGAACCTGGAAAAAAACATGTAAACACTCACTGACTCACACACACTTCGTTTCCTAAAAACTAATGATACCGTACACGAACTTTTGGTCACTTCACTTTTCTATAAACACTTAAAAAAAAAACTGTTAAATAATAAGAACAACACACTCGCGAGCCGACCGACGAGGTTAAACACGCGAACTCCGCGAAACACATGCTCGATGCGGCGAGCCACGCGAGAACCGGACTTTACCGGAGATAGCCGAGCGCGGCGAACACTCGTGTCGACCAAACTTAGTGTAAGACTCTCCGCTAGAGGGAGATTTTGGTCAAAACGTTTCTCGCAAGCGAATATGCGCGTGATCGGCAATAAATAGCCGAGTATTTCACGAATAAATCACAAAACTTTCGCCTACGAAGTCTCCGACTCGGGAAAGCACCTTTTTAAGCCGTCTACCCAGACGACTACCACCCCAAAAACCAAACCGTTTCTACGAAACGAACTCTTCCAGCGGCGAGGCGGAAAATCATCCTGCTGCAAAGCGGAAAAATCATCCTGCTGCAAAGCGGAAAAATCATCCTGCTGCAAAGCGGAAAAATCATCCTGCTGAGACGTGGAAAAATCATCCTGCTGAGACGCGGAAAAATCATCCTGCTGAGAAGCGGAGAATTACCACTGCTGCAAAAGCAGCCATAAGCCGCTGCAAAGCGGAAATCGCTGTAACGCGGTTTTTAAACGCTGCGATAGAGCAGCCGGCCTGCCGAGCGGGCGGAAAATTTCGACAGTTGTCGTTTCTCGCGGTCGGTAAGGAAGAGGTCGAGCGGATGCGGCGATCGGATAATAACCAATGTTACCGGCGTCGCCTAAACGCCCGAGCGGAGGCGCGTTTGGAGGAACGGGCGGCAGCGCTTCTATTCGAGCTTAGGGCTCGCCGTTTGGACCGCGTCGTGCGCGTCGTCCACGTCGTCGCCACCGATCCGCGCCCCTGGCCTTACTCGCCGCGCTCTCGACCCGTGCCAAATATGGTGGACATTCTTGCACGGGGGTTATATCCGCAAATCGTTGAAAGACCGCGCGTACACGAGCTTAGGATCTTTCCGTACCCGCCCGACGGCTTGGTGTACGTGAGACGACCCACGCCTCCCGAGCCTCAGGGTGGAGGTTATGTCCCTCCGGTCGCGATCCTCCGGCCCACACGCAACCGGTCATTTCCGGATCCACCACGGGTGAGCCATACCGGTCCGATTAGGGGAGTCCTTCGCGAGCGGAATCAACTCGCCCCCCGCGCAGTTCGACACCGCGTCTACCCCGGAGTGCCCCACAAACGCCGCGACCTTCCGCCCGCGCTACCGGACGTGGTGCCGACGACGCTACCGGGAGTGGCCCCGCCATCGCCGCCGAACGAGACGCCCAAATCACTCCATGGGCTATGGAGTAAGTTGTACGAGGAACCTGCCGCGGAAGCCATCCCGAAACCGAGCCCCCCGGAACCCGTCAAGAACGGCGACCCGGACAAGAAACGCGCTCGACTAGAAGATCTATTCGGCGATACCCCGGAAGTAGCCAGGGAACCCTCCGAACCACCTCCGACATCTTCCGGAGAACGTCAACCCGCGAACCCTGGACCAAATTGGTCCCCAGATAGCGATCTCAGCTCCCGTAGCTCGCTCAACCTCCTCGCTAGCGCCGCCGCCCTCTTCGCCGGTACTACGGAGTCACCTCCACTGCCTGGGTTCGGGGAAGTGAGCTCCCTGCATGTCTTGGCAGAGGCCGCCGAGCACACCCCCCGAGCCGAGGTTTACGACCCCACCGAGCAGTACCTCTCGGTATATGACGGGGTAGGACAACATTCGGGGGTATTCCGCAGGGCACCGCCGGAGTACCGGCCCTCGCAAATCGAGCCCGAGAGGGAGGAACCCGCACCCACGGAACCCTCGAGCGGGACTTCCCCCTCCGGATCGCCGCAGCCGCGAATCTAGGGGAAAAATCAACCCCCACCGGTCCGCGTCGGACCCCGCGTAGTTCGGCGCGACAGCAACACCCCTCGGTAAAAATACCGTGCCCTTCACCGGGCTAAACCGAACGAGAAAGTAGGAGCGGGGTAAAAACCCGGGTTTAAACGGCCCTTTTCAGGGCCAATAAAACCATTCAAACATAATTAAGGGGCGTGCCCGCCTCTCCCTCTCCCCTCTAGCTCGCTAGGTGCACCGCGACGAAATAAACATAACCAGCAACTACGACTAACTCCCCTTCCTACGGGTCAGTTATTGTCATAATTAAGTGGGGATTATGGTAACTCGACGTTTAATGAAAGGTACACTTTAAAAAATCGGTGTTAACGTTAACACCGTTTTAACACCGGCGCGTTGTGTATATAGGTCCATCAATTTTGTGTTAACCGGGTACTCTGCCATGGTATAAACCGACTGTGTAAGAAATTTAGTGTAAATTAAGAATTTCACTCAACACCGTATAGTTAACACCAATTTACATTAATACTGTTTGGTGTACAACGTGATATCCCAATGGGTTGGAGAATAGCACAAGAAAGTGCAACTATTGGCACATATCGGTGTCAATATTAAATCCTATAAAGCCTTTCATTAACACATGAACGGTGTCGACCGACCGCATTGTGAGCTGCTTAGAAACACTGTAATGTGTAACAGATTGACACAAGAAACGAATATCTAGTTCACACAAAGGGAAAAAAAACTTTGTCCCAACTCAATCTGGAGTTGGGTCCCAGTACTGTTATTTAGGTCATTTGTTTCTAATTAATTTTATACGTGGTTACATCGTGTTTTATATGATCGATTGTTATCAGTACATCGCTACTTATTAATATAACACAATTTTTACCAATGAAAAATTTATATATCCTAGCGGGGCTCGAACCCCCAACCTAACGCATCCTGTCCTAGTACCTTACCGTTACGCTACAATCGCTTATTGATATCTGTAATCTTGAATCGGATATATAAGTTATTCGCAATCATTAACTTAGAATCCACTTCGATGATTTGACATTGAAATATCGAAACAACTTGAAAGTAATTTATTGCGGATATAATATTGGTGAATGACAATATTGACGAAAATCATTTTCAAGATGACAAATGTTCGTATGTATACGAACACATCGAATCACATTTTTTCAAATTTACCAAGTATACATTCAAGTCAAAAATATATACCTTCTGTATGGTGACAGTATATACCATTGAATAAAAAAATGGCTTGAAATGACTTAATTAACACCGAAATGATAGACTGATATGTACACCTACGGTAGTGTTAAAATTGTATTCATTTTAACACCAAATTGATGGACCTATATGTACATCAACGGCAGTGGTAAAATCGTTTTTTTATTTCAACACCGAATGATGACAATTGTATACCCCTATAGTATTAATTTGCTACAAAACCGTATAGTGTAACTTGTAACAAAGTAACACCAGATCTGATTTTTACACTTTGCATCGAGTAAAAAGGACTCTATAATGGTGTTGTTATTAACACTGGTCTTTTTTACACCGCACACTGTGGCAGTTTACACCGCCAAATTTTTTACAGTGTATTGGTTTCTACACACGATATATATTGCGATCTCGTCGCAAGTTTAGCCGGCAAGCACCTACACACGATCGCTCACTCATACAAATGCTCACACTCCCATACACGGTCCCTTCACTCCACTCTCTTTCCTTTACACTCTTCACTCCTTTTCTCTCTCTTTACACTCTTCACTCCTTTTCTCTCACTCTCTCTCGTACCGTAATCACACACTTAATCTACACGACAATATTGTTCGTGGCGTGGATAACTACACTTATGAACTAGCACGATCAGGCTGACCACCGCGACGAGTAACACTTTTTAGGCTCCTTACGGCCCTCGCGACTTCCGCGCGTTCTAATGGACCGGGGTGTTCCCTCAAGATTTACTTTACTCCTGCGGATGCTAATCGAGGAACCTACCGAAGTTCAAGCTCACGGTTTCACTGTACCTCCGGGACTATCCTTCCCGGCCCGTTCATCCGTCTATCTCTCGACCGTCGGATGACAAGCCGGGGAGGATTCCTGCTAAGCAGCGAAATTGTACCTCGCTTGAGAGAAGGCGAGAGGAGGCGTTAAGATGTCCCCTCGAGCCCTCGCTCGCGATTCTCGAAAATATCGCGCGACCCGCGTCGCGTAGAATAACGCCAGGGTTGCGCGATATTAGAGAACTAACTAAGGGAGATAAAATATTAAAAAGGCAACGGAATACATCTTGTGTATTCCAATACCTTGATAATTAATCCCGCCGCTGAGGAGCCTGAACGTGCTATATCGCGAGTTCTAGTCACGAATTGCGCGAGAAAATTTGGAATAAAAATTATTCCCGCGCGGAACGTGACACGGATGAGTGTCAGAAGTTGATATATTAATGTAGCCATTAACGTAGCCATTAACGTTACCATTAACGTAGCCATTAAATAATAATACTTATAATATATGATAATATAATATATTATAAATAATACCCATTACAAAAATGGATAATGGGTCGAGATCCCATTACCCTTTTTTTGAAAAATGGGTGATGGAGGTGAGTTCCATTACCCATTTTTTTAAAAATGGAAAATGGAAGCAAGTTCCATTACTCATTTTTCAAAAAATGGATAATGGAGGCGAGATCTATTATCAATTTTTTAAAAAATGGATAATGGGGTTGAGTTTCATTACCCATTTTTAAAAAAATGGATAATGGCTCGAGGCCCCAATACCCATTTTTTGAAAAATGGATAATGGAGACGAGTTATATTAACCATTTTTTTAAAAATGGATGATGCATTGTTTGCCCATTATAATTTTCACAACCCTGTATACGACCTCGTATAGAATTTGCAGTAAGTTGGTTTGTTTCAGAAGCAAAAGTGTTCCACGGGATTTCAGAGATCGACATAATACATCACCAACAATAAGGTGAGCAAGCATACAAGCGCATCCATTTTTGATTTGCATTGATATAATAGATATTAATAGATATTCAGTGTAATTACATGTATCCAGAGTTTCCAGAAATTGCCTGGAATATAATATGATGATTGTTTCCCCTTGTTGCAGCAACCAATCTATTTCGCAAGAATCGCTTCCTGCAGGACAACAGTATCACTCAGATAAGCATGTTGACAATTGCGGGAATCAAAATAATGTTATGGATAATGGGTATGTTTTGACATTTCGTTTGTTACGATAATTTAAAATTAATAAAAAAAAAAAAAACATTTATTTCCAGTATAGGGACGAGTATGCGATACTATCAGAGGCTGAGGTTTCACTTGATCGTCGCTCGCAGGATCGTCGTCAATCCGCTGTTCGGCGCACGCGATATCGATGCTTGTCGAATTGCCGCACTTCAGATCGTCACTCGCCGTGAAATCATCCGCCGCATCGCTGCGCGCCGCATCGCCGCATCACCACCCGCGGGATTATCCATCAGCCGATCGTTTTGCGGATGCTCAACTATTTCATTACGGCCCAAGTTATAATACGATGCATCTTCATTCGACGCGTGTTGACAGATCGTGGCCTTCAAAATCACGTAAACGACAATGCACCTTCACACGCGGGACGATGGGTGGCTGCTAGAAATCGTGGAAGGATACTAGCTAACAGGCGAGGACGTCCGAAGCCAAATGAGAATCACGGGGTCTACCGAGCGTTAGCTACCCTGTTCAGAAAAGTTGGCGGTGTGCTGTAGTGACGAATAAAGTTACGTTTACTATTCTTTTTTATATTGATCGTTTTCTATTGGAGTCCTGATTTTCAGTTTATATCATATTTTCGTTCCTACTTCTCTTATCTTGTGCGATATTTTATTTATTATTTCCCTCGAGTCTTAAATATAAATATTTTGTTCTCTGTAAATAATCATTTTTGTTAGTCACTTGTTAATTTCTTATGTTTTTTCGGTCAGCCACATCTTACAATACTTTGCAAGCTTAACAAGATATGATAAGAAAAAATAAATGGTGTAGATTACGTTTTTCGGAATTTCTGCTGTCGATATATATTCACTATATCCCATCCTCGAAAATATATAATAACATTTATTACCATAAAATTATCGCGATCAGGGGGTCCAAGCACAAACGGAGCGAGTACGGTTTCAGTTACGCGAATCCCGAAAACCAGAGAGGCTGGGGTGCTCTGTCTATCTCTCTTACTCATTTACCTTCTCACTCTTGGTACTGTTTACCAGTAGGTACCCTAGCCACCTGTGGCACTGCTGTATCGGTGTGAACGCACACGCTGTTACTCGGTTAGCTTCGCCCTCCGCCGAGTATGCATCCTTGCCGATAGCACTAATAATGCTCAGAAAACTAAACAATGATGGACCGAGCAAAACTACATATAGAGGTAATCCAGTTTGTAATAAATAGATTAAATAAACATAAAAGCGTTCTGTCGATTGAACTGGCAAACCAGCGGGCTTACCACTTTTCATCACGTTTCGCATATGTTTTTCCGAATGAACTGATGGCCGAGCGGTCAAAGGCACCTCTTTTTAACTCAGCAATCACGGTTCGATTCCATCACGCAATTTTTTTTTCTTCTCTATATTGCTATAAATAACTATATTTGTCGCCTCTTCATAATTATATTAATTAACGTGGCTCTAATTATTCGAGTACACTTTCTGAATAGTATTGAAATATACTCCCATCTGCTGTTTAACGGAAAGATAATAAATCGTATTTTCAGATAGAGATTAATGGGACAATTAGCACTGCGTTAATCAATATGTTTATTACGAAGCGATAAATACATTTGTTTGCTCCGATGTCAAGGCAAGAAAAAAAGATAATTGTGACGGAATCGAACCGTGATTGCCGAGTTAATATTTGGTCATGGTTTTTGCTTTGGTTGGCCGCCATTTTCTGCATGCGTCCGTTCTGTTAAATGTGTTTTGTTGTGTGTTCTCCAGATTTGTGTATTTTTTTTTAATAAATTTTATCGATATTGAGGGCATTCAAGTGCCAGCTTTTTACGGTGCCCACGGGATTTTATAGTGTGTGTGTAATCAGCAAACGCAGGTATGTAAATCTTTCTATAATATTGTTCAGGTGAGACTAATGGTCAACATAACCTGAAAATATTTTGTAAACCTCCTTTTCCGAAACAATTTTATAAAACAATAAACGAATTATGGAATCTGGTGCGAAATATATGACGCATAGGGCCCCGAAGTTCTCTTTTTATTTTATGAAATAAAATAAGCTACAATTCCGTACATGTTATTCTCCGAGGCGTCGGAGAATAACATGTACGTAATTTTAGCTGTGGCATCGGTTGCACTCATATGCATTTAACCTCTCCTAAACATATGGAATTATGATTAATATGTGTCTTTGAAAAAATAGATTTTACTTCACTCTGTGCCAAAATGGCAGTTTTAGGTACGCTGTGCGGGCGTGAAACCCCCATTTTCACACCTTGTGAAGTAAAATTTAACTCGTGTGATTTCAACACTCGCCTTCGAGTCGTGCTGTAAAATCACATTCGTCACCAAAAGTTTTGTCGCGCTAATATCGTAAATGACTATTCTATTCAACAGTGATGAGTAAGAAGTGTAGTGTGGAGGGCTCCCCGTCCAGTGCAAAGCGAAGCTTTAACTTTCCTGAAGCAACTCTTGAAAAGGAACGTTTCTTGAAATGGCTTGCTTCGACAGGAAATAAAAACTTGCTGAGCCTATCCACAAAAAATGTAAGATACCGGACTATATGCATCGACCACTTTGAACCGAAGTATATTCTGTCAAAAAGGTTGACCACTACCGCTATACCCACGTTACATTTGCCAGGTAAGTCTTGAAATATTCATCTAAACTGTTGCTAGATTTTTTAATTAAATGAAAATGAATGATTCCACACGGCTGAAACATTTATTATCTAGAATTTGATAAATTTAGTTCTCTTAATGTTTATCAAGAAATGAAATTCACTGAAAGTAAATGATCAAAACTAAACAATTTAATATTCATGTCCATACATCATACACGTTTAAGATTTAAATATATTAAGGAAAAGAGAATGAGTATTAAGAATTCTTCATTACAAATGAAAAAGCATTCTAGCGATGTACCCTATGGAAATATTTTGTGCTTCGACACTGTACAAGATTGCCTTTCGACAATTTTTTTAGAATTCTATTTAATTTTGTCGAAAGACCATCCTACGCAGCGTGTCAAAGCAAAAAATATTTTAATAGGGTGGATCGCTGGAATGCTTTTGCAATTTTCATTAACGATTCGTAACACTCATTTTCTTTTTTTACATATTTAAATCTTAAAGGTATATGATGTGTTGGCATGAACTTAAATTAAACTATTTTATTTTCATGATTTATTTCGAGTGAACTTAATTTCTTAAGGGACTATTATACAGTTTATTTTTATGTTTTCCAGCTGACCTCGATGTGTCTTCCTATTGCATTGAAGATAGCATAGAAAATGTGCCGCAAAAGAGTAGATGGAAGCCTGCAGAGAACAGTGATCAACGAAAGCCATTTCAGAATATTTCGATTAACGTTGATAAGGCAACGTTATCGATATCTGTGTAAGAGGAAGTAACGTCGCTCCGTAAGTCTTTTATTGTATTTTTTTTTTTTTTTGTAGCATCCAAACTCCAAAAAGTAATCGGTCTCACTACAATTATTATCATCAATTATTCTCCGGAGAACCATCAATGACGGAGAACAACATGGTACAGCCACATGAGGGAGAAGGCGTTCAAATAATCAAAAATGCATCTTTCAATCTGCAAGAAGTAGGAAAAGTGACTGACCAATTTGAGGATGCGGCAAACCATCCAGACGTCATGAACAATAATTATGATGTACCGACAGAGGAAGGAGGGACCAAGCTCGATAGAAAAACAGCCACTAGTAAATATTTCTTAGGCCTTATATTCAAGTCCGTATACTTCCTAATATGTTGAGTATATATAGTAACATGCGAATTAATTGTATAGGTTTCAAACGTAAATGGGAATCTGAGAGTTCAGTGGCATCCAAGAAGAGCGTTCAAGAAAATGGAACCAAGAAAGGTAAGAACGAGATATATCTAAATATATCAACCACTAGAAGTTTTTGGTTGAAGCTGATTCAAAGAACAAAAGCTGAAAGTTGATAAGCTTTCAGGCTCAGCACACCGAGCATGATGAAATCTCGAATAATCCGGATAACACACAATCCAAACTTGGACTACTATTATATATTTTTTTCAATAACACACCACTTTATATAAACATTAGCTGTATTAGTTAACGTTTATACACCATTGACTTTAGAATCGGGACTGTTATATTTGCAGTTCTCAAGACGCAGCAAACTTGTTCCAAGTTTAAACTTAATCTTGTTATTAGTTTGAGCCTGGATGCAACAAAGTAGCCGTTACGGATTACTCCGTATGTGGGCATTTATCCGTTTTATTCGAGTTTTCCGTATTATGCGAGTCCACGCCTCGGTTAACGCAGAGAACTCGGTTAAATTGAGTCCCTCAAATAACGCGGAGGGTCGGTTGCTCGAAGGTCCGATAAGCGAGGTTCTATTGTACTACTACTTACTAATTCTCTTAATGTCATCACTGAGAAAATTTACCACTGATTTGTACCTTCTACTAGTACCATAATTTCTCAATAATTATGATTGATAGCCTTCCCAATGTAATCCTTACATTTTTTTTATTCCGACCAGGTACACTCCTTTCAATTTTCAATCTGTCACGGAGGGCCCAAATGTCACCGAAGGACATTCGGCTATACGTCATAGCGCGTCTGAGAAAATCGTTGAGGGAGGACACAGAAGCACAAAGTTTCTCTAAGAACAAGGCTCAACCACGCAGCAGAATTCGTGCAAAACAGAGTATACGAGTCTTTGGCCGACCTACCGGAAACCAGTAGACATTTTTTGATATCGTATTTCCAAAACCTTAAGCGCGACAAATATCACCGTCAATATACTATCAAGAACAAAGTATTTGCTTTAGCGTTGTACAAACGAAGTGCAGGAGCCTACCGATTTATGCAGGAAATATTTTCATTGCCTATGTTGTACCCCGGATAGGGTAGTAGTGCCCTATTAAAGGGCGATAACATATTAATACGATTAATATATCATATTACTATATACGATTACTATATACTATATTAATACGATTAATATATCATTAATATAATCAATATAATAATGCGACAATATATTAGTCATTATTATATATTTTCGTGTGTTCGAGAATCAGCGCGGTAGCGCGTGCTCGCTCGAGCTGCCGCTGCTCGGCAGCACCTCCCGGCCGAGTCCGGTGAGGTCGACGCGCGCGCACCAGCTCTCATACGAGGCGGCACGGGTTACGTGCTGCGTGCAACAGGTTTCGCGCTCATCTACGCCTAATGGCTGACACGGGTCACCATGCGGTCGGGTAGATCGCCGTTTTCGAGCGGTTTTCTCACGGTAAAAGCTCAATGGTTCTGCTCAATTTCGGTACATCTCATCACGGCGACGTATCTTCGGTTTCGGGATATCGTTCGAGCTCACACGGAGCATAACGGGAGTGTATTTTCTCGGATACGCGACACGCGTATTTTCACCGGAATGACTCACGTTCTCAACGGCTACCTCGCGACGATACAGCGTCGCGGGTAGATCTTCTCACTCGGCCGACTCAAGCGATTCTCATATAACTGTCTTGGTTCATCGGAGTGTGCTCACATTGGACTGCTCATTATAATTATTGTTATCCGGTACCGCTCATCTCTTGGTTTCGCTCACAAACGGTCTACTCATTGCACAGTGTTTTTTCGCGCGCTGTTTACCATCGTGTGTTATTTAATAAAGAGTTTATTTTCACTATTAAGATCTGTGTGTGAATTTATTTTCCCCCCGTTCCGCTATAGCTCACCCGGTATTGCTCAAATATCGTGCAACAATATAATATTGTACTATATTCGTATAGTACAATATTATACAATAGTCGTAATAATATATCATAGTATATATTATAGTATTGCAGTATTAAAGTATAGTTCGAACAGCAGTGTCCGAAAAGTGGAGCGACTTCGGTTGCGCAGTAGTCGAGGTATGCAGCGGCACGCGACGAGCGCGCATCGCTGCAGCGAAGCCCACCAAAACCTGAGTCAGCAGTCAGGCAATCATGAGCGACTCGATAATTAGAGCATCGACTCGAGAATTACCGAGTCACATATGCCGAAATAAAAACATGCTTCAAATCCCGTTCTCGAAGAAGCGAGGATTTGGAAAGATATTGTTTACAAGAATAAGTAAACCATAAATATGTTTTCATTATTTAAGCTGACAGACCTGCTCTCTCACGGATATATAGGGGGTCGAGAGCAGGGTCTCACCAGTCCCTTCGGAACTTCTGATTCTTACGGTTGACTATACAAATACACTTCGAGCAAGACTCAACCTCGATGAGGGTCGTGTGAATTGTAAGCCCTTATCGTATCGGGCCAACGCCCGATAGTCGATAGTCTATCAAGTGTGTTAAGCGTACAGAGTGTACCAGCGATTGGTAATTCAATCCAGACGGACAAGAGTAAGCATTAATAAAACACTAATAAAACATTAATAACCCATTGGTCGGACATTAATAACGGAACTTTAAGTGAACCTAAAATCAAGCGTTAACTGCGTTTGACAAGACCTTGAAATAACGTCTAATTACAGTTATTCACTAGGCACCGTTCCAACCAAAAGAAAGTCTAATTGAATATCCAAGGTAACTATTGTTAACTAACGAGTGTAACAATATCACATTGGTAAACGCATAACCAATGGGTATAGGGGGTGAACATTGTTATCTAGTAACTAAACAAAATTACCCTTGGAAATCTCCGATGTAATAAAAATATTGTAAAACCTATCAAATAAATCGTTAAATAAATATTGTTAAATACGGTCTAAATAAATCTATTGTGACGTCGCGGGTTTCTATTTAATGATTATTTATTCAATTCGAGTAGCCAACTCGGCTACAGAACGCGGTTTTAGGAAGGAAAGACTCGGTTTACACTATGCGAACTGCTTGAACCGTTTATTAAAGTGCAAACTGGCAGAGTGACGTTGTCGTACAGAAATTCGGTGACTTACTAACTAACTAGCCTAAAGGAGGGTGGTTCTTATGGGTTTATCTGTGGGAAAGTGTAGGCAGTGGGGAGAGAATTTGGGCGTCGGAGTGTTCTGAAAAAGGCAGGTGTTGTGGAAGATGCTGGATGCAGCTGCGTAAGATTCTTGGAAGGTCAGTCGGTATTGACGAAAGCGGAGTAGCCTGTCTGGACATAGGTTTACGTAAGAGATATTTGAGGATGGAACTAAGGAGAGATATTTGGGGGATGGAAAATAGACGTTGTTAGGCCTTCTGGGAAACGGGTAGGATGCACGTGCACGTCCTTTCGGAAAGGTGCCGCGGCGGGTGTCGGGAAGCGGATGGCGTCGTAAATTGTAAGAGCGAGAGGGAAGAAGGGTACGCGCAGCGAAAAGGTGATACTCGGGCTTGACCATCGTTACACCTCCACCCTTAGATTAGCAAATCCTTACAATATTAAAAGGATTTTCTAGACTTTAGTATAACTGAGATGATGGCTTCGGAGATTGATTCAATTTGAATCGGTTTTGCGGATGTTCCTAGTAGTAAGAGCAGTAGTAACGGCATGACCTAAACAAATGAGCTATTAATTTCTATAATAAGGCTTAAGTTTATTGACGTGGATCGGTTTTTTTCTTCTTCGGAGCAGAATTTCGTAATTAACATCCGATATTTCGTTGAGTATAATCGCACGCCCTTCCCACTTCGGCGCGAGTGGAGACTTATCTCTTTCCTGGGCGACGAGAACTTCGTCACCCACATTAAAGTTAGGTGCAGGTCGACGGATGTTAGCATCTTGCGTTGTCTTGTAACATTCTTTTTCTGCGACGAGGTGATCGCGTCCTTTCTTCAAGATTCGCTCGTGATCCGCGCGAAGTCCCTCGAAGTATTCGTCGATCGTGGCGTTTGTGCGGTGGATGGGGATGCTGTTTAGGACATTTGGCTTTCGTCCGAACTGCATTTCGAAAGGCGTAAGTCCGATGCTTTCTTGTTTTGCAGTGTTATAAGCCATGGAAACAAATTTCAGCTTCTTGTCCCAGTCCTGGTGATGATCGTAGATGAGAGCTTTTATCTGTTCCTTTATTGGTCCATGGGCTTTCTCGAGGCTCCTGTTACTTTGCGGGTGAAAGGTCGTTGTCGTCATATGAGAGATTTTAAATAGCTTCTCCATGTGTTTGAATGTTTGACTGATAAAGTTGCGGCCTCCATCGGTGAGAATCTTTTTCGGTGCGCCGTGAATATAGATGAAATGTTGTACTAGAGCGTCGACTGTTGCTCTAGCATCCTGAGTTTTGAGCGGAATAAGAGTTATGTATTTTGTCCGTTGATCCTGTACAGATAGAATGTACTTGTATCCGTCGCTCCATTCGGGTATGGGTCCGACGAGGTCCAACGCGATTTTATCGTTAGGTCGTTCAGGCGTATCCGTAATTACAGCCTCTGCCTGCGGACGTATGCGGACTAACTTGATTTTCTGACAAGTGTCGCATCTTCGCATGTAGTCTTCGATGTCCCTTTGCATGCTCGGCCAGGTAGCAATCGTTTTTATGCGGTCTAGAGTTTTGGCTACACCGAAGTGTCCAGTGACTTTGGTCCCATGGTGTTCTTTTATGATGCGCTGACGTTCGTCTTCGGTACCTGTCTCATAAACTTCCCTGTCGAAGAAATACAGGGAAGGCCGATTATTCCTCGATGACCAAATGAAATTTATCATCTGTTTAATACGGCTCTTTGTTCCAGGATGAGCCCTTAAATGTTCACATCCCAGGTAGATTTTTATCGGTTTATCCACCTTAGTCAGTGCGGTACAGGCAGTCTGTAGCGTCTGTCGGTGAATCCACTATCTTCAGTGCTGGAGTATCCCTCGGTGGAAGATCTTCGCTGATTTCTGGAACTAGGGGGATATCATCGTGCAACTCGAATTCCATTTAGAGAGGTGGCTCTTCTTCTAGGGTCTCGATTATCGACTCTTCTGCTACGTCGTTGTTGATGTTGCTGGTATCTGCTGCGGTGATACTTTCCTCTTGAGCATTCGCCCACTGTCGGCCTCGGGTGCTCACAGCATAAATTCGGGAGAGTGTGTCGGCGTTGGTATTGAGCGAACCCTTTTTATAAATTGGTTCGTATTCGTACTCCTCAAGTTTCATTCGTAATCTCATAAGACGACTATTCGTAGGAGGATCAGTGGCTTTCAGGATCCAGATGAGCGGCTTACGGTCAGTAACAATTTGGTACATGAGCGAATCTTGGCGTTGTACGGTGAATCGCTTGGTTCGATGAGCTCTTGTTGCAGCATCTCATTCGCCTGTCGGTCGATCTCTTCTTTATGTGCCGGTGGATACCTGTACTGTTTCACGTTTATTGGCAGGTCGTCGCTGCTGGTGATGCGATGGTTGATCGCCTTTGTACCTGGTAAGGGATCTCCAGGTAGCGCGAAGACATCTGGGAAGAAGGAGATGATGTCCCATACCTGCTCCGCTTGCTCCGGTGGCACGTGCTCGAGCCGTACGTTTTCTATAAGGCTTTGAATTCGACCAGCGGTATTGTGGCTCTCAATATGGTGTATTGCTGCGACGCCCGGCGGTGCGTCTTGGCGCTCCTCCGACGGTGAAGGGATAAGTTCCTCGAGCGGTATCCCACGCAGCAGCTTAATTGTAACACGTTTGGGTTCTTCCGAGTCGTTCATTCGTGGCACTCGGGCTTGATAGTCATTGGCTTCGAAAACGCAAGGTACAATCGCTTCTGAATTTTCTTCAGCTGTTATAGCTGGTCCATTTTTTACATCCGTACGAATTTGGATCCAGAAGATCGTTCTCGCTGGAATTGTCACTTCATCCGGCTCGAAATCGAATCTTGATCGTTAAATTTTAGATAGTCCTGTGAGCCGATGAAATGACAGTTTGGTACTGTTTCATAAATGGGATACCGACGAGTCCGTCTTCTAAAAGGGGGAAATCGTCACGTATCACGTGAAAGATCTGCTTTTTTCCTTCGAATTCTTATTGTGTGATGAATAATGATTCGTGTTCTTCATTGCCCATCGTGAATTTTGTGTTGATGTTTCTGTTGACCAGTGACTTTGCTGTCAACATCCCTTTTTTCAATAAATTAATGGCTGACCCGGTATCTAGTAAAAATCTTCCTGTTCTTCTCGTTCCTCGCATTGGTAATTTGACCACTCGCTTGTCTGATCCGATTGCGTTGATTTTTGGTAGTCCTCTCGCTCCGTTTCTGCTCTGGTGGCACGAGGTTCACTCTTGGCGGGGGGTGAGGTTGAGGCCTGTCCCTTTGAAAACCGACTGCTGTGTGAAAGAGCTGCGGCGATTTTCCGAGTCTCGCACCTTTGTGCAGCAGTCTCGTTCGGTGTGCCCAATGCGCTTGCAATAATGGCAAGTCACTGATGTTCGTCGTGTTTCCGACGAGGTTGTGGATGCTCGAGAAGCTGGCTATGTATGGTGGGGAGGAGCAGCTGTTGAATTCCTATCGGCAGCGTTGAGATTTCGAGTCATTGTTTCTCTCGTTAAGTCATAGGCCTCTGAAGCCTGAGCCTTTGCTATCGCTGACCGGTTGTTGCTTCGTTGTTGTGCTCGTACTTCCGAGAATATTTCCTTTCGCAGTCCTAGCAGATACTGTTCGAGCCCTTGCTCTCTCTCGTACTCAATTATAAAGTTGCGTTTATCTTCGTTCGTGGTGGAATTCGCGAGAACAGCTAGCACTTGATTTTGTACTTCAAGGAATCTGTTCGTAAATTTGGCGACGGTCTCGTTCCGGCCTTGGAACACGCGGGTGTCGGAAAGCGGATGGCGTCGTAAATTGTAAGAGCGAGAGGGAAGAAGGGTACGCGCAGCGAAAAGGTGATACTCGGGCTTGACCATCGTTACACTATACTTTTGTACTTCACTCTGGTTCCAACCCTTTACTGAGCACATCCCCAACCTAACGAGCTAACGGCTCGCGTAAAGAACTCAGATTAGCTACCTGAGGTTCTGCGGCATAACACCTAGTATAGAAACGCTGCACAAATTCGTCAACAGAATCCCGATAGAACCTGGATTTTGTGAAAATATATTCGAACCCCTCAGTGATAAAATCAGTCGTTTGAAAGATGATCGGTCACGGTATTGCATTTTGGCTTTTGATGAAACCGCTCTTAACTCTTCATTAACGTACATCGCGAGTACAGGGTCAATTGACGGGTTCGTGGATACAGGATACGAACGAAAAACCGAAATAGCGAATCATGCAATGGTATGGATACTTAAGGGAGTATTGGGGAATTGGAAGCAACCAATTTATTATTCTTTCTGCAATGCTACGTCAAAATGGGAAGACATTGCGTGGACCTTTAAGGATATTGTTAGAGAAGCGAACAAGATCGGTTTAAAAATAGTAGCTTCAGTTTGTGATCAAGGTGCGACCAATGTCAAAGCGATAAAAAAACTAATCGAAAGTAGCAAGCGTTCTAAATTTCAGAGTGGTGAGTTTTTACGCGACGATGTCATAATTATTGACGATCAAGTCATTGTTCCGTTGTATGATCCACCTCATGTGATGAAGTGCATACGGAACAATTTATTAACAAAAGATGTAAAGTTCACGTTAAACGATAAAATCGAACGTGTCGCGAAATGGTCACATATTCGAACCGCGTACGAGATTGATGTAAGCAGCAATTCGCTCAGAGCTATGAAAAAAAATCAGTGATTACCACGTAATCATAGAGAAGATTCCTAAAATGAAAGTCAAATACTGTACCCAGATATTTAGTAATACCGTAGCATCAGTTATGGCGCTCATGAGCCGCAGCGGTACACAATCGATTGACGGTAAAATCACTATGCCTTTCGAAGGAGAAGATACGGTAAAATGTATAAAAGTGATGAACGATCTGTTTGATTCGGTAAACGGTGGATTGACGGAGCGAACGATGACGTTGATTACAGTGTCGAATGATGAATTGAATCGATATATAGAAATTCTACGATCCATGACTTTCATTCAGTCAAAGCCCGGAGATCAGAAAAAACCTATCGTATTAAATAACTTTGTTACGACGCCTCAAGGCTTCAAGGTTCTAAAAAAACTATCTTGAGGAATTAGGTTTCAAAAAATTCTCAACGAGAGTATTCAATTAAGACGCGGTTGAGAACTTTTTTGAACAAATTAAACAGCAGGGAATGCGGGATGTCAAGCTGAATTGTTCCACTTTTCACGCGCACTACCGAATGTTATTGTTGAAATATTTCTCGCATAAACAAACACGTTCGAATTGGGAAATAGATGAAACCTCCGGTTTTTTTAGTTGACTTGGAAAAAATGTTGTCTTCTCCAATTCTCGAGAAACCTTGCGAACTGCCGTCTGTTCATGCAGGTCGACCGATAATACCCTTCAACGAGTTCCAAATAAATTCTAAAGAGTTCGTAGCGAAGATCCGGTCTTTCTCTATGAAATGTAAAACATGCCTCGAAAACGCAGACATAGTTAAGACACAGTGTAGCGCAGGATTAAATCAGTTTGACGGCAATGCTCTGTATTATACCGGGTGTCCCATTTTAATCTTACACCTGATTTTTCTCGAAAAATACTGCTCCGATTAAAAATTGTGTATAATGAAACTTTTAGGGTTAGAAGGGGGACGTTCAGAAAAAATTTTTCTTTTGTATCATAATTCAAAATGGCGGCGTTAGGATGGCCGACATATTTTTTTTAATGGAAACATGCTATTTCTTTGTCACAAAAAAATTTGTCGGTTCAAAACTAACAACTTTTGTAGGAACATTTTTTTGATAAAGTCCATAATTTTTGGAGTAGAACACCATTTTTGACTATTTTAGCGTTATCCAGGATGTACCACGAGGAGGTAAAGTCTTTAACATCCCAAGTGTAAGTGTTTTTTTTTTTTTTTTTGTGCAGGTGGAAAGATGCTTTTACGCACACCAGCACCATGTGCTGGTAGTGTGGGGCTCCTCCTGTACAGGCCCTACCCACTAAAAAACCACCTCCTTTCCTCTGACCTTCATTCCCCCGCGGGATCGCCGTTAGGCACTACTTCGCGGGGGAGGTCTCAGCCGTAGCTTTTCCTCGCTTTCGAAGGGTTCCTTGGTTCCCTCTTATCTTTCCGTTCTTCTGCTCTGATCCTCACGGCGGAGCTGTTTCATAACCGCTGCCGCGAAGGTGCTTATCGCCTCCCAGCCTGCCGGTGTTGCCAGCATTACTTCAACGATATCTTCCGGAGTTAATATCGTACTGTGCTCTTGCTCTATCTCGTTGCGGTGCGCAGCGAAGCGTGGACACTGGAAGAATACGTGTTCCGCATCTTCCGGGATCTCTCCGCAGGTAGGGCATTCTGGGGTTTCTTCCAGTTTGTATTTACACAGGTACACTCGAAAGCACCCATGACCAGAGAGCATCTGCGTCAGATAGAAATTAACTTCCCCGTGGCTTCGACTCACCCACTTGTCCACGCGAGGTATAAGTCGGTGGGTCCAACGTCCCTTCAGTGATGTGCTCCACCTCGTTTGCCAGAGCTCGAGACTACGCTGCCGTTCTTGGAAGCGCAGCTCGCCTGGTCGTAGTGGTGTTGTCCCTTTTTGCTGGTATAGGGATCTCCTCTCTTTCGCAAGAACCTCTATGGGTATCATCCCTGCAATGACGCATGCAGCGTCGTCGGAAACAGTGCGGTATCCACACGCTATCCTCAAGGCACTACGTCACTGGACCGCGGCCGCCATCTTCCGATGCTCCTTTATCTCGAATGCCTCCGCCCAGATAGGGATCGCATATGTGAGAACTGACGTGGTCACCGACGCCAGCAGTGCTCTCCTCTTCTGTCTGGGTCCGCCTATGTTGGGCATTAGCCGCGACAGGACTGCACCTACGGTGGCAGCTCTATTGCTAGCTTGCTCAACATGGTGTTTGTAGCCGAGCCTTGCATCTATCATCACCCCAAGGTATCGGATGTGCGGTTGCGATTTGATTGTATGCCCGCCTACAGTGAGTGTGATAGTCTCTACGATTTTCCTGCTAGTAATTAGGACTGCCTCGGTTTTATGTTCGGCCAGTGTTAATCCAACTGATGTCATCCACCGTTGGATCTGAGCGAACGTTTCGTGGAAGATTATCTCAATTTCCTCTAGGTATTTGGAAGTTATTACTACTGCCACGTCATCTGCGAAGGCGACTAGCTTAACCTCCTCTGACAAGGAAACATTCCCAAGTGTCCGACCCCGATTTCGATAATTTTGATATATGTTGTAGAACTCGGAAATTTAAGGGACACGTATTTTTTTTTATCATCCCTCGTTGATATATAAGGGGTGAAACAGCCCCTCAAACTTTGGCAGAAAAACAATAATTTTTTTTTTTTCTTAGAAGCACCTGACGATTATCAATGAAATTTGGTATACATATATCTCGAGCCAACAGGACTCAGAAATGGTAGTGTGCATCACGGACGCACCCCTTTAAGGGGGTAAACTACCCCTATCTAAATCTTTATTTCTTTTTTTTCGGCGAAAAATAATCGAACTGGAATACAAATAGCATCGTTTTGAAACTAAAATGATATTACAGTTTACGTGTTTTTGGTTTTTTCCCAAAAACCACTGTTTGACCAGATATATATATTTCAAAGCTTTCAATATTTCCCATAGAAGCACCCGACGGATTTCAATAAAATTTGGCAAGCATATATTTCAGAGCAACAGAATTAAAAAATGATACCGTCCGACACGCGCCCACCCCTTTGTGGGGGTAAACCACCCTGATCATTTATTTTTTTTCAGGATAAAAGAACCGAAAAAAATATAAATCGTATACAGCCGATGCTTGCATAAAAAAAACTCCCGTTTTCGCTTGGAGGGCGAATTCCTAATTCTACTATTTTATTCTACTATCAAAAACCATAATTTAGCACACGGGATATATATTCGAAACATAGGTAATATGTGAATTTGATAATATAACATTTCTACAGATGATACTATTTTCATTCCAAATTTATTCGTTCCAATACATGTATGGAATATGGGATATATGGGAATACTCCAAGAATATTAATTCTGGAAAGCAAAAAAATCTTGGGACTGAAAATTTCAGAAAATTCTATATGATAAAAATAATGTTAACCAAAAATATTTGTAACAAAAAATTATGGCTCATATTCATGACAGTAGTGATGATCGTGGAAAAAGTGTTCGAAGCAGAATGCTTTCTTACACCATGAGCATCGTATTATAGGTAGTGCACCGCAAACAGCACATTTCATAACGGAAGATTTTTCGAAAGCAAATTCGACAGGATTTGGAAAACTTTCTAATCTGTCGTCTACATAGCCACTTTTATACCAAGCATATTGAAAAAGGGATCGATACCTAGGCGAAGATAGTTGATTATGTACAAGTGATTGTAGTTTTATAATATTGTTCCGTAAATGAAGATTAACATCGTAATTGTGTAGGATCGCATTGTCAGAGAAACGCTTCACAAAGTTTTTCCACACCCTAAAACCATAAACGTCTAAAGGTTGAATTCTTCCGGTAGTTCCTTTTGGTATAGTCATCAACACAACATCTTTATCTACAGGCTTCGTTTCTGCGATAATATTGCTGCAGTGACCGCTCCAGGAGTCCAGTAAAAGTAGGCTTCTTCGTCCAACGTTAGGAAAGAACACCTCTTTTAGCCATGTTTTGAAGTGGTCTGTAATTGCAAAACATTGCTACCAGTAATATTCATGCACATTGCAGTAATAAAAAGAAAATTATCATTGCAGTACATCATTACCTTTTGTCATTTTGCCAGATGACGAAGGGAGGAGGTATACATTCGGGGGACGGATTAATGTTTTTTCTACTAGAGGACCAAAGCGACCGCCTGCTTCTTTTAATACTATCAATAGAGGAGATAGTAGTCGTCCATCACAGGAGACAATTGGCTGAATAGTATAACTATGAGTTGTAGATGATATGGATTGAGCAGAACACTCGACTTTTTCCGTTCCTGCATACGTCAACGTACGTCCTGAATGTATTTCAAGCTGGAATCCACTTTGATCAGAATTATATACGTTTTCAGGCCCGTATTCTGCTATAAAAGGCTTGACAGAAGCAACAAACTCATCAGCTGATTTTTTCAAATTAGCACTGTCTTCTATCGTCTTTCTTGAGACAAACTTTGTGATTTTTCTTGAAACGATCCGATGGGCTTTTTTGAAATTGTATATCCATTTTGAAGAGGCCACGAAAGGCCTATCGCCACTCCCCTGCTCTCCCCAGGCTTCCAGAGCCCATTTTTTGATGTCCGAGTCATGGACTATTAATCCAGCTTCTATAGCGTTTCGTAATTTGTTAAATGTAAATTCGGCGATAATCATCAATTTTACTTTCCGCGTTCCTCCTTCGTCCACTTGCTTTGCCCATCTCGTTAATTGACGAGGATTAGTAAGTCTGGCAAATGACTTTTGTACAGTAGAAAACTTGAGATAGCTTTTTTTTCCACTCCGCCAGTATTCTACTGCCCTTTTTTTGTAATCAAATGGGATTTCATCGTTTACAGGACTAGGGCACACAGATGAAGAAGGTCCAGCCACTCCTTCCTCACTCCAATCTTCGGCGTCTTCGACGTATTCTGCGTCTGTTCCGGGAAAGTCGTCTACGAAACCCAATGTAGATTCTTCAGATACTTCTAAAGTGTTGAAGTCCCATATACTGTCCAGAAGAATCTTTTGAATCGATTCTTTCAGAATGATTTCTTGCCGATTGACTTCAGTCGTTGGTAGATACATTGTTTGAAATGTTGCAAGTAATAAATTAAGCACTTTCATTGGATTCACAAACATGTTTAAAATATCGTAACGCACTGATAACACGGCAGGCTCCGAACGCGAAATTTCCAACACCGAATGATGAGGAGTAATGCACGCTCAGACTTTATAAAGAGCCGCACGACTACTTGGGATAACATTTGTCTATTTTCGTTCCAAATTGTTTACAGGCCTGCCGCCCGAAGTTTTCCGGAAACTTCGAGATCTATTTATATTTTTGGCGTCACGAAAATACGCATGAAAAAAATATGTGATCGGTTATTTTGATTTTATGAAGTCGAAGAACTAATCTTATCTTTATTTTTCCAGAAATATGAGTAGACTCATAATGAAACGATTACCGCATCGTAGAATCTACCGTGAGGCAGATTCGGTAAAATAAGCTTTACATGTGTGAACTGAATAAAAATAAATGCTAATGCATTTATTTTAATATATTTTTTTTATTTTATTGTAATTTTATTCGTTTCTAATGAAATGAATAAAATTGCGATACAAATAGTTTCATCTGTAGTTTCATGTTATATTATCAAATCCACATATTACCTATATTTCGAATATATGCCGTGTGCTAAATTATGGTTCTTGATATGAAAATAAAATCCTGTAAACTCTCATTGAACTTCTGACTGCCCTCCAAGCGAAAACGGGAGTTTTTTTTATGCAAGCATCCGCTGTATACGATTTATATTTTTTTCGGTTCTTTTATCCTGAAAAAAATAAATGATCAGGGTGGTTCACCCCCACAAAGGGGTGGGCGGGTGTCGGACAGTATCATTTTTCAATTCTGTTGCTCTGAAATATATGTTTGCCAAATTTTATTGAAATCCGTCGGGTGCTTCTATGGGAAATATTGAAAGCCTTGAAATATATATACCTGATCAAACAGTGGTTTTTCAGAAAAAACCAAAAACACGTAAACTGTAGTATCATTTTAGCTTCAAAACGATGCTATTTGTATTCCAGTTCGATTATTTTTCGCCGAAAAAAAAAGAAAAAAACATTTAGATAGGGGTAGTTTACCCCCTTAAAGGGGTGCGTCCGTGATGCACACTACCATTTCTGAGTCCTGTTGGCTCGAGATATATGTATACCAAATTTCATTGATAATCGTCAGGTGCTTCTAAGAAAAAAAAAAAATTATTGTTTTTCTGCCAAAGTTTGAGGGGCTGTTTCACCCCTTATATATCAACGAGGGATGATAAAAAAAATACGTGTCCCTTAAATTTCCGAGTTCTACAACATATATCAAAATTATCGAAATCGGGTTCGGACACTTGGGAATGTTTCCTTGTGAGTATGGCAGTTTCAGGAGTCCATCGTACATAATGTTCCACAGAAGCGGCCCCAGTACCGAGCCTTGGGGAACTCCCCCTGTGACTCTATACTCTTTTGGACCAACCTCCGTGTCGTACTTCAGGAACCTGTCACTCAGGTAGTTCATCACTATCTTTTTAAGGTAATGCGGAGCGTTCAACTGATTAAGAGCTTCCCAAATGCAATCCCATCGTGCCGAGTTGAAGGCATTCTTGATATCGAGTGTGGCAACAAAGCCATACTTCTTTGCTCCTCTTTTCCATCGAGATCCATCTGTAGCCTCTCTAGCAGTGCTTACCACTAGGTTTATCGCGTCGAGTGTTGAGCGGGATTTGCGAAATCCGTATTGGTTATCTGCCAAGGAATCTTCAATCGCCGTCTCCAGCCTGTTGTGTATGATCCGTTCGAGGATTTTGCCAGCTGTGTCCAGCATGCAGAGCGGGCGGTAGGGCGAGGGTTCGTCGGGTGGCTTCGATCCTTTGGGCAGTAACACCAGTCTCTGCCATTTCCATGGAGCCGGGAAGACTCCCTCGTGGAGGCAGGTGTTGTATAGATCAACGAACATCTCCGGTGCTGTGCTTATTGCCGTCTTGAGGGCGATATTGGGTATGCCATCTATTCCTGGTGCCTTGCTGATTCCCTTGCGAGTTCCTCCCTAGTGACGGGTGGGATGATTTCGTTCTCCCCCCATTCAACTTGATATTCGTACTCTGATTGCTGGGGAAATAGGGACGAGACGATCTTCCGTAGCAGGTCAGGACATGTAGGTGTAGGTAATGACTGGCTTTTCACCCGAGTCATCACTACCTTATACGGTCTACCCCATGGGTTATCATCTACCTCATGCAGCAGCTCTTCCCAACACTGCTTCTTGCTACGCTTGATGGCTTTATTTAGCTTGGCTTGTGCTTCCTTGTGCTTTTGTTCTAGTACTTGGAACGTCCTCTTGTTGCGAGCACGTTGAGCAAGCCGTCTTGCCTTATTACTCGCAGCTCGGAGTGTGGCTATGGTGTTATTCCACCAGTACACTGGAGGGTGGTGGTTTGTGTCTCGTTTTCTGGGCATTGAGGCATCACACGCGTTAGCAACTCTTTCCATGATGGTTGCCATTTTCTGTGTTGCGTCTCCGTCTTCGACTATATCGCTTCGCAGCGCTAGACGAAACAGGTTTTCGTCAAACATGTTCTGTCTCCGCCTGATGTCCGTTGTTCTTCTCGGCCGTGGCCTGGTACGTATCTGGTGGCGTAACTCCCACGTAATTGCTTGATGGTCGCTGTTGGTGTACAGATCTGTAACTTTCCAAGTATTATTATTCCTTGCAAGACAACTGCTGACGAACGTGACATCCACTATTGAGCTCGCTTCGCCCCTACAAAAGGTGGGAGAATTACCGCTATTTAGTAGGACTAGGTCCAGTGACGATGCGACTTCCAGGAGTGTTCGTCCCTTCGGGCTTGTCCGCTTGCTGCCCCATTCAACAGCCCAAGCATTGAAATCTCCAGCAATTACAGCAGGGCGACGACCTCGGATATCTCTGCTCAATCTGTCAAGGAGTTCTTCGAATTCTTCGAGTAGCATGCTTGGCGGAGCGTAGCAGCTGTACAGGTGAACCCCGCTAACTTTCACCCGGACGAAGCCAGATTCCAGTTTTTTCATCTTTTCCTGGATCGGGGACTTGTGACAGGACCAGATGGCGGCCTTACCAGTAGTATCCGTTTCCCAAGGTTTACCGTCAAGTTTTCTATAGGGCTCCGAGAGTATTGCTACGTCCGCCCTTATGTCGCGCACCGTCTGCATAAGCAGGTCATGTGCTGCTTCACAGTGGTTGAGGTTGAGTTGTAGTATCTTCATTTACGTTTCACGATTAGCCCTTGGAGTGCTAGTTTGAAGACTGGACACCTGCTAGATCCGGCTATGTGGCAACAGGCCTTGTTGCCTTTCTCGTCGCAGAGTACACAGTGAGCTTCCGCTTTGCATACCTTTATTTTATGTCCTGCCACACCACATTTAATGCAGTCGGCGGACCTATCAGTATCACTTCTGCAGTTCCGTGTCGTATGGCCATACTGCCAGCATTTGTAGCACTTTGTGGGTGTCACCTGCTCCCGCACGCGGCACACCACCCAGCCTATCCTGATTTTCCCTGCATCTATTGCCTTCTTAGCTGTATCCCCAGCAAGTGTCACCACCGCTGTTTGGGTATCGCCGAATGCTTTTCGGATTGACTTGATCGCGTCGATTGTGATGGTTTCGCCGTTCGCGCAAAACCGTTCCGTGAGGGCTTCACATATCTCGTCCTTGGTTGCTGCCTCATCGATGTCCTTTATCTCGATGTTTGTCTCTTGCATTCTGCTTTTCACAGTGGCTTCTTGTCCGAGTGCGCCTTCAATTGCTGCGCGCAATTGGGCGGTCTTTCCGGAGCTATTTTTATCGAGGATAAGGATGAGCTCACCTGCCACCGTCTTGCGGACCTTGTGGACACTTTTGCCAACCTCCTCAAGTGCGGTGTCTTTCTTGATTCGGCTCAGGATTTCGGCGTAGCTCAACTGCCCTTTCTTCGCGATTAGCAGAGCATTCGGTAAAGCAGGCTTTCGATGCGGCTTGCGAGCTTTCCTACGCACCTCTTGCCACGCCTGGCTGGGCCCATTGTTGTCCCTCGGTCCTTTGGTCTGCGTTGGTTCCTCTCTGGACGTCGATGCCTTGCTTTGCTTCCATACCTTGCCCTGCTTCGGCGCACTGGTTTGCTTCGGTTCGTCGCCCTGTTCCGGTCGTGGTTCCAGTCGGTTTTGCTGATCTCTTTTCACCTTTCTTTTTGCCACCTTGATTTCCCGTGAAGGTGGAGTTCGATTCTTCTTATGGTTTCCCTGTGCATTTTGTTGGGCGGGGGATTCCATAGTCGCTTTGACCGTGTTCACATCCTGCGGCTGACGGGGCGACGGTGTAGTTTGCGTATGCCTCGCTGTTTTCGCCGGTGGTGGTCCTACCTCGGTTGGTGTTCTGCTGGCAGCTCTCTCTAACTCATCGAGCTTGTTGAAGGCACTCTTCACGGAGGCGGCTAGCCGTTTTGCCTCGTGATGGATATTTGTCTTACCCTTCACGAAATCATGCAGTTTTGTGATCAACCCTCCCAGTCTTTCCATTGCCAGGGACTTCATGGTTTCATCTTCACTGCGCTGCTGTGGTTGAGTTATTGGAGTGCACACCTCGTTGCTACTCTTAGCAGCCTCTTCGTTGTCTCCAACATCCATCGGTTCGTTCGTTGTGTGGCTGATATCTTGCCATTTACCCTTCTCCGTTCTATTTTCTATGGGACTGTGCGATTGGCCTCCCCCAAAATCCGTGAGGCCGGCGCCGACCACCGGGGCTTTCACCCGATTCGAGTCGACGGTGAGCTTGCTCTCTTTGTGAGAGGTACTCACTTGGGGTAATTTGTTCTGATCGCTCATTACCATGTTGATTTTTCTTCGGGGTTTTTTCCCCTAGTCTGTTGGTCCGCGAGGCTTATTTTATTTCGGCCTTACCCTCTCTTGCGAGCGAGCATTCTCCGATCCGCAACCTGGGGACGCGCCACGTAGGGGTTACAGACATCCCCCTGTGGAAGTGTAAGTGTGTGTGCGCGCGCGTGTGTGTGTGTGTGTGTGTGTGTGTGTGTGTGTGTGAGTGTGAGTGTGTGAGTGTGTGAGTGTGTGAGTGTGTGAGTGTGTGAGTGTGTGAGTGTGTGAGTGGGTGAGTGTGTGAGTGTGTGAGTGTGTGAGTGTGTGAGTGTGTGAGTGTGTGAGTGTGTGAGTGTGTGAGTGTGTGAGTGTGTGAGTGTGTGAGTGTGTGAGTGTGTGAGTGTGTGAGTGTGTGAGTGTGTGAGTGTGTGAGTGTGTGAGTGTGTGAGTGTGTGAGTGTGTGAGTGTGTGAGTGTGTGAGTGTGTGAGTGTGTGAGTGTGTGAGTGTGTGAGTGTGTGAGTGTGTGAGTGTGTGAGTGTGTGAGTGTGTGAGTGTGTGAGTGTGTGAGTGTGTGAGTGTGTGAGTGTGTGAGTGTGTGAGTGTGTGAGTGTGTGAGTGTGTGAGTGTGTGAGTGTGTGAGTGTGTGAGTGTGTGAGTGTGTGAGTGTGTGAGTGTGTGAGTGTGTGAGTGTGTGAGTGTGTGAGTGTGTGAGTGTGTGAGTGTGTGAGTGTGTGAGTGTGTGAGTGTGTGAGTGTGTGAGTGTGTGAGTGTGTGAGTGTGTGAGTGTGTGAGTGTGTGAGTGTGTGAGTGTGTGAGTGTGTGAGTGTGTGAGTGTGTGAGTGTGTGAGTGTGTGAGTGTGTGAGTGTGTGAGTGTGTGAGTGTGTGAGTGTGTGAGTGTGTGCGTGTGTGAGTGTGTGAGTGTGTGAGTGTGTGAGTGTGTGAGTGTGTGAGTGTGTGAGTGTGTGAGTGTGTGAGTGTGTGAGTGTGTGAGTGTGTGAGTGTGTGAGTGTGTGAGTGTGTGAGTGTGTGAGTGTGTGAGTGTGTGAGTGTGTGAGTGTGTGAGTGTGTGAGTGTGTGAGTGTGTGAGTGTGTGAGTGTGTGAGTGTGTGAGTGTGTGAGTGTGTGAGTGTGTGAGTGTGTGAGTGTGTGAGTGTGTGAGTGTGTGAGTGTGTGAGTGTGTGAGTGTGTGAGTGTGTGAGTGTGTGAGTGTGTGAGTGTGTGAGTGTGTGAGTGTGTGAGTGTGTGAGTGTGTGAGTGTGTGAGTGTGTGAGTGTGTGAGTGTGTGAGTGTGTGAGTGTGTGAGTGTGTGAGTGTGTGAGTGTGTGAGTGTGTGAGTGTGTGAGTGCGTGAGTGCGTGAGTGCGTGAGTGCGTGAGTGTGTGAGTGTGTGAGTGTGTGAGTGTGTGAGTGTGTGAGTGTGTGAGTGTGTGAGTGTGTGAGTGTGTGAGTGTGTGAGTGTGTGAGTGTGTGAGTGTGTGAGTGTGTGAGTGTGTGAGTGTGTGAGTGTGTGAGTGTGTGAGTGTGAGTATGAGAAACACAAGGATTAGGTCTCTGCGGCTCGTCACATCCGCAGTATTTTTCGACTCCAAACCCTCCTTGTGAGTGTTTTCTGAACGCTTAAAGGTGTTCGAAGATTCCCCCATTCTCACACTCACACTCACACTCACACTCACACTCACTGACACTGACGCTGACGCTGACGCTGACGCTGACGCTGACGCTGGCGCTGGCGCTGGCGCTGGCGCTGGCGCTGGCGCTGGCGCTGGCGCTGGCGCTGGCGCTGGCGCTGGCGCTGGCGCTGGCGCTGGCGCTGGCGCTGGCGCTGGCGCTGGCGCTGGCGCTGGCGCTGGCGCTGGCGCTGGCGCTGGCGCTGGCGCTGGCGCTGGCGCTGGCGCTGGCGCTGGCGCTGGCGCTGGCGCTGGCGCTGGCGCTGGCGCTGGCGCCGGCGCTCGCGCTCGCGCTCGCGCTCGCACTCGCACTCGCACTCGCACTCGCACTCGCACTCGCACTCACACTCACACTCACACTCACACTCACACTCACACTTACAAGGAGGGTTTGGAGTCGAAAAAAACTGCGGATGTGACGAGCCGCAGAGACCCAATCCTTGTGAGTGTTTCTCACACTCACACTCACACGCACGCACGCACACACACACACGCACGCACACACACACACACGCGCGCGCAAACACTTACACTTGGGATGTTAAAGACTTTACCCCCTCGTGGTACATCCTGGATAACGCTAAAATAGTCAAAAATGGTGTTCCACTCCAAAAATTATGGACTTTATCAAAAAAATGTTCCTACAAAAGTTGTTAGTTTTGAAGCGGCAAATTTTTTCGTGACAAAGAAATGGCATGTTTCCATTAAAAAAAATATGTCGGCCATCCTAACGCCGCCATTTTGAATTATGATACAAGAGAAAAATTTTTTCTGAACGTCCCCCTTCTAACCCTAAAAGTTTCGTTATACACAATTTTTAATCGGAGCAGTATTTTTCGAGAAAAATCAGGTGTAAGATTAAAATGGGACACCCGGTATATCTCGCTTCCTTCACCTAAGGCAATTCGGAAAAATTCTAATAAGGCATCTTATTAACTCAAATTCTTTCCATTTCCTTCAATGTCACCACACGGAAGAATTTCACTACGTGACCGTAAAGAAATATGTCGAAAAAAATCCTCAAGCAATATTTAAACACAATCAATCGCACCCAGAGTGGCAAAGAGGTCACGCAGACGGGAATTAAAGACAATCTAATTATTCAATTCGACAAATTGCATAGGAACCGAACCCATCACAGAACGAACAAGGCGTTAAAATAAAGCGTAAATAATGTCATTTAAAATTTTACCAATGTATATAATGTAAATTATAAACCAGTAACGTATTTAGCCTATATAATGTAACATGTTTGAGTGTATAAACTGACACTGCATACATTCTGAATTTCTAATAAATATTGTTATCAACACATAATCGTATTTCATTGTTCGAAATTATTGAGGGAAAAGCGCACATGTATATTTGTGTGTGTGTATATATATATAGGTAGCCGGGTAGCCTCCAGTAGCCTCCGTATACTTATATATATTCAGTTGTAGTTCGGCGCCCGACTAGTAGACGGCGAGACCATCGAACGCGAGTGCCATTGAAAGTACGGTAGCTTGTACCCCCTGATCGCGATATCGTAACTCTTATCTTAATGCGTCTGTGGTCGATGTGGTTGTTGATCTCATTGTGAAATTGCAGTATCGAACAAGCATCATCAGAACTATCGTATAGAGAAATTTATTTCGATTTTAATTCTGTTCGCGATAATACTGTTCACTATAGTCACCATAATATAACATACATGGATTATATGATCATGGACGGTACCGAAACTAAATGAATGAAACACTTTCGTTGATTTCTTACAAGGAAACATTCCCAAGTGTCCGACCCCGATTTCGATAATTTTGATATATGTTGTAGAACTCGGAAATTTAAGGGACACGTATTTTTTTTTATCATCCCTCGTTGATATATAAGGAGTGAAACAGCCCCTCAAACTTTGGCAGAAAAACAATAATTTTTTTTTTTTTCTTCGAAGCACCTGACGATTATCAATGAAATTTGGTATACATATATCTCGAGCCAACAGGACTCAGAAATGGTAGTGTGCATCACGGACGCACCCCTTTAAGGGGGTAAACTACCCCTATCTAAATCTTTATTTCTTTTTTTTCGGCGAAAAATAATCGAACTGGAATACAAATAGCATCGTTTTGAAACTAAAATGATATTACAGTTTACGTGTTTTTGGTTTTTTCCCAAAAACCACTGTTTGACCAGATATATATATTTCAAAGCTTTCAATATTTCCCATAGAAGCACCCGACGGATTTCAATAAAATTTGGCAAGCATATATTTCAGAGCAACAGAATTAAAAAATGATACCGTCCGACACGCGGCCACCCCTTTGTGGGGGTAAACCACCCTGATAATTTTTTTTTCAGTATAAAAGAACCGAAAAAAATATAAATCGTATACAGCCGATGCTTGCATTAAAAAAACTCCCGTTTTCGCTTGGAGGGCGAATTCCTAATTCTACTATTTTATTCTACTATCAAAAACCATAATTTAGCACACGGGATATATATTCGAAACATAGGTAATATGTGAATTTGATATTATAACATTTCTATAGATGATACTATTTTCATTCCAAATTTATTCGTTCCAATACATGTATGGAATATGGGATATATGGGAATACTCCAAGAATATTAATTCTGGAAAGCAAAAAAATCTTGGGACTGAAAATTTCAGAAAATTCTATATGATAAAAATAATGTTAACCAAAAATATTTGTAACAAAAAATTATGGCTCATATTCATGACAGTAGTGATGATCGTGGAAAAAGTGTTCGAAGCAGAATGCTTTCTTACACCATGAGCATCGTATTATAGGTAGTGCACCGCAAACAGCACATTTCATAACGGAAGATTTTTCGAAAGCAAATTCGACAGGATTTGGAAAACTTTCTAATCTATCGTCTACATAGCCACTTTTATACCAAGCATATTGAAAAAGGGATCGATACCTAGGCGAAGATAGTTGATTATGTACAAGTGATTGTAGTTTTATAATATTGTTCCGTAAATGAAGATTAACATCGTAATTGTGTAGGATCGCATTGTCAGAGAAACGCTTCACAAAGTTTTTCCACACCCTAAAACCATAAACGTCTAAAGGTTGAATTCTTCCGGTAGTTCTTTTTGGTATAGTCATCAACACAACATCTTTATCTACAGGCTTCGTTTCTGCGATAATATTGCTGCAGTGACCGCTCCAGGAGTCCAGTAAAAGTAGGCTTCTTCGTCCAACGTTAGGAAAGAACACCTCTTTTAGCCATGTTTTGAAGTGGTCTGTAATTGCAAAACATTGCTACCAGTAATATTCATGCACATTGCAGTAATAAAAAGAAAATTATCATTGCAGTACATCATTACCTTTTGTCATTTTGCCAGATGACGAAGGGAGGAGGTATACATTCGTGGGACGGATTAATGTTTTTTCTACTAGAGGACCAAAGCGACCGCCTGCTTCTTTTAATACTATCAATAGAGGAGATAGTTGTCGCCCATCACAGGAGACAATTGGCTGAATAGTATAACTATGAGTTGTAGATGATATGGATTGAGCAGAACACTCGACTTTTTCCGTTCCTGCATACGTCAACGTACGTCCTGAATGTATTTCAAGCTGGAATCCACTTTGATCAGAATTATATACGTTTTCAGGCCCGTATTCTGCTATAAAAGGCTTGACAGAAGCAACAAACTCATCAGCTGATTTTTTCAAATTAGCACTGTCTTCTATCGTCTTTCTTGAGACAAACTTTGTGATTTTTCTTGAAACGATCCGATGGGCTTTTTTGAAATTGTATATCCATTTTGAAGAGGCCACGAAAGGCCTATCGCTACTCCCCTGCTCTCCCCAGGCTTCCAGAGCCCATTTTTTGATGTCCGAGTCATGGACTATTAATCCAGCTTCTATAGCGTTTCGTAATTTGTTTAATGTAAATTCGGCGATAATCATCAATTTTACTTTCCGCGTTCCTCCTTCGTCCACTTGCTTTGCCCATCTCGTTAATTGACGAGGATTAGTAAGTCTGGCAAATGACTTTTGTACAGTAGAAAACTTGAGATAGCTTTTTTTCCACTCCGCCAGTATTCTACTGCCCTTTTTTTGTAATCAAATGGGATTTCATCGTTTACAGGACTAGGGCACACAGATGAAGAAGGTCCAGCCACTCCTTCCTCACTCCAATCTTCGGCGTCTTCGACGTATTCTGCGTCTGTTCCGGGAAAGTCGTCTACGAAACCCAATGTAGATTCTTCAGATACTTCTAAAGTGTTGAAGTCCCATATACTGTCCAGAAGAATCTTTTGAATCGATTCTTTCAGAATGATTTCTTGCCGATTGACTTCAGTCGTTGGTAGATACATTGTTTGAAATGTTGCAAGTAATAAATTAAGCACGTTCATTGGATTCACAAACATGTTTAAAATATCGTAACGCACTGATAACACGGCAGGCTCCGAACGCGAAATTTTCAACACCGAATGATGAGGAGTAATGCACGCTCAGACTTTATAAAGAGCCGCACGACTACTTGGGATAACATTTGTCTATTTTCGTTCCAAATTGTTTACAGGCCTGCCGCCCGAAGTTTTCCGGAAACTTCGAGATCTATTTATATTTTTGGCGTCCCGAAAATACGCATGAAAAAAATATGTGATCGGTTATTTTGATTTTATGAAGTCGAAGAACTAATCTTATCTTTATTTTTCCAGAAATATGAGTAGACTCATAATGAAACGATTACCGCATCGTAGAATCTACCGTGAGGCAGATTCGGTAAAATAAGCTTTACATGTGTGACTGAATAAAAATAAATGCTAATGCATTTATTTTAATATATTTTTTTTATTTTATTGTAATTTTATTCGTTTCTAATGAAATGAATAAAATTGCGATACAAATAGTTTCATCTGTAGTTTCATGTTATATTATCAAATCCACATATTACCTATATTTCGAATATATGCCGTGTGCTAAATTATGGTTCTTGATATGAAAATAAAATCCTGTAAACTCTCATTGAACTTCTGACTGCCCTCCAAGCGAAAACGGGAGTTTTTTTTATGCAAGCATCCGCTGTATACGATTTATATTTTTTTCGGTTCTTTTATCCTGAAAAAAAATAAATGATCAGGGTGGTTCACCCCCACAAAGGGGTGGGCGGGTGTCGGACGGTATCATTTTTCAATTCTGTTGCTCTGAAATATATGCTTGCCAAATTTTATTGAAATCCGTCGGGTGCTTCTATGGGAAATATTGAAAGCCTTGAAATATATATACCTGATCAAACAGTGGTTTTTCAGAAAAAACCAAAAACACGTCAACTGTAATATCATTTTAGCTTCAAAACGATGCTATTTGTATTCCAGTTCGATTATTTTTCGCCGAAAAAAAAAGAAAAAAACATTTAGATAGGGGTAGTTTACCCCCTTAAAGGGGTGCGTCCGTGATGCACACTACCATTTCTGAGTCCTGTTGGCTCGAGATATATGTATACCAAATTTCATTGATAATCGTCAGGTGCTTCTAAGAAAAAAAATAAAATTATTGTTTTTCTGCCAAAGTTTGAGGGGCTGTTTCACCCCTTATATATCAACGAGGGATGATAAAAAAAAATACGTGTCCCTTAAATTTCCGAGTTCTACAACATACCGGGTGTCCCATTTTAATCTTACACCTGATTTTTCTCGAAAAATACTGCTCCGATTAAAAATTGTGTATAATGAAACTTTTAGGGTTAGAAGGGGGACGTTCAGAAAAAATTTTTCTTTTGTATCATAATTCAAAATGGCGGCGTTAGGATGGCCGACATATTTTTTTTAATGGAAACATGCCATTTCTTTGTCACGAAAAAATTTGTCGCTTCAAAACTAACAACTTTTGTAGGAACATTTTTTTTATAAAGTCCATAATTTTTGGAGTGGAACACCATTTTTGACTATTTTAGCGTTATCCAGGATGTACCACGAGGGGGTAAAGTCTTTAACATCCCAAGTGTAAGTGTTTGCGCGCGCGTGTGTGTGTGTGTGCGTGCGTGTGTGTGTGTGTGCGTGCGTGCGTGTGAGTGAGTGTGAGAAACACTCACAAGGATTAGGTCTCTGCGGCTCGTCACATCCGCAGTATTTTTCGACTCCAAACCCTCCTTGTGAGTGTGAGTGTGAGTGTGAGTGTGAGTGTGAGTGTGAGTGTGAGTGTGAGTGTGAGTGTGAGTGTGAGTGTGAGTGTGAGTGTGAGTGTGAGTGTGAGTGTGAGTGTGAGTGTGAGTGTGAGTGTGAGTGTGAGTGTGAGTGTGAGTGTGAGTGTGAGTGTGAGTGTGAGTGTGAGTGTGAGTGTGAGTGTGAGTGTGAGTGTGAGTGTGAGTGTGAGTGTGAGTGTGAGTGTGAGTGTGAGTGTGAGTGTGAGTGTGAGTGTGAGTGTGAGTGTGAGTGTGAGTGTGAGTGTGAGTGTGAGTGTGAGTGTGAGTGTGAGTGTGAGTGTGAGTGTGAGTGTGAGTGTGAGTGTGAGTGTGAGTGTGAGTGTGAGTGTGAGTGTGAGTGTGAGTGTGAGTGTGAGTGTGAGTGTGAGTGTGAGTGTGAGTGTGAGTGTGAGTGTGAGTGTGAGTGTGAGTGTGAGTGTGAGTGTGAGTGTGAGTGTGAGTGTGAGTGTGAGTGTGAGTGTGAGTGTGAGTGTGAGTGTGAGTGTGAGTGTGAGTGTGAGTGTGAGTGTGAGTGTGAGTGTGAGAATGGGGGAATCTTCGAACACCTTTAAGCGTTCAGAAACCACTCACAAGGAGGGTTTGGAGTCGAAAAATACTGCGGATGTGACGAGCCGCAGAGACCTAATCCTTGTGAGTGTTTCTCATACTCATACTCATACTCACACTCACACACTCACACACTCACACACTCACACACTCACACACTCACACACTCACACACTCACACACTCACACACTCACACACTCACACACTCACACACTCACACACTCACACACTCACACACTCACACACTCACACACTCACACACTCACACACTCACACACTCACACACTCACACACTCACACACTCACACACTCACACACTCACACACTCACACACTCACACACTCACACACTCACACACTCACACACTCACACACTCACACACTCACACACTCACACACTCACACACTCACACACTCACACACTCACACACTCACACACTCACACACTCACACACTCACACACTCACACACTCACACACTCACACACTCACACACTCACACACTCACACACTCACACACTCACACACTCACACACTCACACACTCACACACTCACACACTCACACACTCACACACTCACACACTCACACACTCACACACTCACACACTCACACACTCACACACTCACACACTCACACACTCACACACTCACACACTCACACACTCACACACTCGCACACACACACGCGCGCGCGCACACACACTTACACTTGGGATGTTAAAGACTTTACCTCCTCGTGGTACATCCTGGATAACGCTAAAATAGTCAAAAATGGTGTTCTACTCCAAAAATTATGGACTTTATCAAAAAAATGTTCCTACAAAAGTTGTTAGTTTTGAACCGACAAATTTTTTTGTGTCAAAGAAATAGCATGTTTCCATTAAAAAAAATATGTCGGCCATCCTAACGCCGCCATTTTGAATTATGATACAAAAGAAAAATTTTTTCTGAACGTCCCCCTTCTAACCCTAAAAGTTTCATTATACACAATTTTTAATCGGAGCAGTATTTTTCGAGAAAAATCAGGTGTAAGATTAAAATGGGACACCCGGTATATCAAAATTATCGAAATCGGGTTCGGACACTTGGGAATGTTTCCTTGTTAGCCAAACTCATTGAATGCTACAGATACATTAAGAGAGAATAAAATTTAGTTTAAATATAAACAAAAATAATTATTACTTTTGAGGTTCAAAAGATGAAACAGTAACGCTTTAAATTAAAAAAAAATAGTTCAGCAGTTTTCAATGAATTTGTTATCAAGGTGTGCCGCGAGAAGGTAAACCAACACCACATCTCACCTGTAACTCAGTAAAAAAAAATTCACAACCGTAAAACATATGAAATATAGTGTTACGTCCCGATCAGCAATTTTCACTCCATCTCGGTCAAGGAGAATTTTCACCCTCCCTTTACACGTTATTCGGAGATGACGCTTTATCGAGGTTTTGGCCCTGTTTTGAACCTAACCTTTCGGAAAATAATTCGGGATAGGGCCTAGAGTGTATATATTTAATATTGAAAGAATTTTATTCGCGGTTAAAAATTCGGAATTATTAGATTTGAAGTGATGATTCTAAACTGGTCAAGAAAATTCTGGATGCAAACTCTTTCTATTGAATGGAACGCGATACACGGCTATCTCACTCTCTCAGGCGTCACCCTCGACGCACGACTCGCAACACTTCGCTACCACACTCACTCACTATTTTCTCCCGACCTATCCTAATACTTTAACGCGCACGGATATAGCTGAAATGAAATTGACCAGCACGAATATACAGTAATAGGCAATTGAAGTGGAACAACGTTATTTTGGCGACAGTCTACGTGAAAGGGTCCAACTTTTGCCAAAACAGGCGAAAAAAATCGTGTTCCACTTCAATTGCCTATGACTGTATATTGACCAAGAGAATTTTAACCCTTCAGAATGGCAAATAAATGTTAAATAAATTATTGACAAGTAAATGTTGACGAATGAATGAATGTTGAAGATGATAATGTTTTAAGCTTACGATTCAAGTTAAATGGTTTTACCTCAGAGTGAATGATCGAATGAATCGATTGATGAATGATGAATATCGATATCGAAATAGAACGTCCTTCCCAAATTCCAAATGTATGTTCGAGTCAGAATCGAATGATGACTTTCCAAAATATCGTCCTTCCAAAATATCGAATATCCGAATCAGAATCGGATGATGAAGATGATCGACTCCAGAAATTAACGTCCGTCCCAGATGTTATAGATGGAAATAAGTTATTTCGACGACGAAGTGATTTCGAGGAAGAAAATACTCAAGTCGATGAAGTGATTCGGAAGTATATGGATGATTTATTGTGTGACGTGGTACGTCGCAGGTCCCTCGCCAAACTCGGCTCGAGTCCGCCGCTCACCGAACGTTAGACAAGCATATTTTTTTTACGTTTTTCTCTGGTTTTTATTTTGTGTAAGTTAGTGTTTAAATTCCCCATTTTTTTCTTCCCTCCCGTTACCCCTTGTGTGAGTGTGCGCGGCTCGAAGGCAACGTCAAGATTTCCCCCGACAGCCCCAAGGAACAGCCCAACGACCCAGCAAGCCCCAGGACCTGCAAAGAAACGAGAGCCGACGTGCTGACGCCGAGGAAGGTAGGAGGATCGTGGACGAGGGGAAAAAGCCCTGTGAAAGACCGTCCGAACCAGCCTCGAAAAGCCCGCCGAAAAGTCGCCACTGCCCGCCCCGCCTGTCCGCTGCCGCTGTGATCATCGACGCACGACATCGATTGACGATCCAGCGACACCTCTGTCGCCACCCCCCATCGTCCGGAGGAAACGCCCGTCCATGACTCCGATTACCGACCAAAGCCGACGCACAGGTGCTCTCGTTCCCCACCATCATCACTAGCGCCAGACCCGACGATGAAGAAGAAGACATCGCCCTGCCCCCTCACTCTCCGAGCCGAGCCGCGTGGTGTGTAGACGTGTGTGAGATCGGGTGTCATTAATCTTAAGAGAAATTGTATTGTTCGACAGCCGAAAGCGAGTGAATATCCTTCCCAAATTTATAAGACGACTCGGCTGTCCATTGTTAATTCCGACTCCGTGTAGGAGAGTAAAACCCGTCCATTACGACGACTCAGTGATAGCCAAGGAATACGATTTGGACCATTGTACGAAATTTTATAACGACCGAGGCTATCCACTGATTTGAGGAAATATTGTAACCAGGATCTGAGTGCATTGAGTGAGTGAACCCCGACGACCCGTAAGTTTTTGCCCACATTTTTCCCGACCCTGTTTGACCCTTTTTCCTCCCCCGAAACCCCGTATTTTTGGTAGAAATTATTCAGAAAAAACTTTGCCTCGTGGTCGACACGTGGTCGACGTCCTTTGTTACACGAGCAAAGAGACATATCGCGCGCGTGGTGAGCGGCGTAAAAGGCGTAAAATTCGTGATAAGTGATCGTTTATTTAGTTAAAGTTTTTCCCTTCCCTTCCCTTGAGCCCTTAAGTCTTTTTTTTGTACAGTTTATTGAGTTAAGACCGAGGTAATATTGTAAGAAGCCGTCGGATTCGTGTACCCTCCCCCTGAGCTCTCTCCCCTCTCCCGAGCTAGCTGGACTGTCCGCAAGACAGAGATATTTTTCAAGTACAGAGTTTTTTGAGTTGCGTGTTTTTGAGGAGAGATCCGTGCCGTCTGCACGATCTATAACGGTGCTACACCGTCACAGTAGCTGGCGCCCATTTGAGTCATTTGAGTCGTTTTTGATTTTGTATTATTCGATTTTCGTGCAACTTTTGCCTGACCAGCTTTCCCTTACGAACCCCCCTCGAAGTCCCATTGACTGTCCCACAAAGCCCCCTTAAGATCCCCATAACTTCCCCAAATTTATCCCGAATATTTCCCCCATTTGCAGCCCCCTTTTTTAGTGCTTTTTGATAATTTTGAGCCAATTGCATTTTTATTTTTCCCCGAGATCATTGTTAAAAAGCGAGTATTATTGCCCCGACTATTTCCCCCCCCCCCTTTTCCCCCGGATTATTATTTACGACTGCCCCGTATTGTTCAGCGATTATTTAGGTTATTATTCCCGTTTTGCTTGCGTTTATTTTCGACTGATTAGTTACCATTTTTCATTATTATTTCGTTGTCGATTTATTATTTTTGGGTTCTGTCTTCGATGTACCCGTAACGGCGTCGAAGCAGAAATTATTATTGTTATTTTCCGTTTGACCTTCGGCGTACCAGTAGCGGCGCCGAGGCTGTATTTTTGATTTATTTTTATACTTTCGGTTAGACTCTTCAACGTACCCGTAACGGCGTTGAAGAGAGGATTATTACTGTTATTTTTTTTTTGGTTTGGCTTCGACGTACCAGTACCGGCGTCGAAGCGGTCACTTTTGTAATTATTTCTCAACCCTTTCAAGTTCAATTTTTGTTATCCTTTTGCACCATTAAACCATCGTTATTATTGTTCCCCACGAGAATTATTTTTATCTTGTTTGACCCCCCCCCCCCCCCCTCTTCCCGCCCGTTGCACGATTTTGGCCCAATATTTAGTTTACTAATTTATCGATGATTTCGCCCGTCCCACGGGGAATATAACATCACAATTAAACCAAATTAAAATGGAGACTGCTATTTGAAGATATTTTCAGGTTGATTTTACAAGTTCTTTGTTAATGGCTCTAAATACAATGCAAGTTCGAGGTCTGTACCCCAATCGTGAAGAAGTTTGGAAGATCCAGCAGAAGAAGTAGAAGTACCAGCAGAAGAAGTAGTGCCGAGTAGGCGGTGAGCGCGCGAATAAATAACCTCGGTGCCGGACACCCCCGCATCACCGCTGTCACACCTGCGCCCCGTCACCCCACTCTCGTCACCTGATTCCTTTCTTTGATTGACTAATTACATATTCCGAATTTCTTAACTTTACATTAAATTTAACATTTTAATTTGTTGACAATTAAATTCTACCGCAAATTTTATGAACTTACAAATTTCAACGAAAGCTGTACGAGCTTTCGTTGCAAAGTTAACAATTGCTGACATAAATTTTTATCTTAACATCTATATGATTTTTCTCTTGAATTTTTGTAGTAATTATTTCACATCTCTTTCCTTTTTTCTATAATTTTCTGTATTTTCAACCCATTATTTCTATCTTTATCCTGACGATTTGACTTAATAATTATTCCACGTACTTGACTTTACTGTATTTATCCGAATATTGTTAATAATTTCCCAAAATATCTCGCCATTTTCCATATTCATTACTTGTCATTGCGTTTTCTGTTTGTTCCGTCATTAATAACGTCATCTATGATCCTCCTGGACTATAACAATGATCAATCGTTCATCGATATTCTCTGTCCAGGGGGTGCTGCACTCATTACGCTCGACGGCCGCTCTAAGCATTATGCCCATCGTGACACGCATCGTACATGCAAGCCCTATGTTCGACAACCGTGAGGAGCGTTCCGCCGATATCCTTATCTGCGTTTTTGCGGGTCAGGTTACCGAGCCTCGTCTGGTTGATTTGTGCTGTACAGTCGCCTCTGTACACCAACACAATTTACCTGAAGGCTAATTATTATTACCAGTGGATAATTTTTCCATCTGGTATTTTTTAAATTTATTCATCATCCCTTTCGGGTTTGATGATTATACCTGCCAATGACTATTTTCAGCGTTTTAGTGAATTTCAAGTTTGATTGTTAATTAACCGGTCATTTGACCGAAATGAACCCGAAATATTTTGGAAAATTTGGAGGACGTAACAATAGTATTAATAATAATAGTATGATAATAATAATAAACAACTTACTTTTAATTTTTCTTCTATAATGTAACATTAATCCTCATTTTATCGTACGATGAGCAGCAGCGCAACACAGTATGTTTATAAATTTAAAATATCCATGAAAAAACCTAACACGTATCTAATAATATTGAGATCCTGATACACAAACTATTCAATATTGTTTTCGGTCTTGAATTTGCGAACAGTTTTTTTATCATTCAGTACTAGAAACATTGCGAAGTCGTTCCAATTCTGGTAGTGCTTCGCCAACGTGAGGATGATTGAACAACTTTTTTACGTCCAAATCGGAAACAACAAGACCTGCAACAGATCGGACGGGGCTACGGACTACATACGCCGGCCCTTTTTCGAAAATCTTCTTACCTAAATAAATCACAGCCTTATCTACTGTTGTTCCTTGCAATTTATGCACAGTCACAGCCCAGCTGAGAATAAGGGGCAGCATTACACGCTTTACATTTCCAAAGCCCCTGAGTTCTTGGTAAGTCACAGTTACCGGTGAAATTCCGACAAATCCATTTGCCTCTTTGAGGTTGGGCCCTACTAAACTGTCCTCAAACTGTATGAAATTTTTTTTTGGTAGCTAGCCATCTTCGAGTTGATATCCGCGTAAAGCCTCCCACTGAAATCCTCTGCCAACTCCTAAGGCTTCAATGAGAAGTCCTTCAGTAACCCGACTATTTGACCTCAGCATAAATCTGCAGCCAATTGCGAGCTTTACTGAATTAAAAAATCCTTCGGTGTTATTGGAATCTGATGGAACACAGACAGCAGGCGGTACCGGTCCATAGGTTTGTGGCTCTCTCGATTCATCGCGAGCGTTAATAACTTACACTCTTTCATGAGATGCCAATTGTTCCATCATTCTATCGTTATATTCATTAACAACTTTCAATGTAGGAAAAATGCGAACCGCTTCACCGTCCGCGAATTCACCCACCTGAGGCACTCGTGTCCTATTTAATAACATTTCATATTGCTCTATAGTTATTTGCCCAATGCGCAAATTGGTGAACAAGTCAACAAACGGAGTATCATTTTGGTGTCGCATATTGGAATGTAGTTCGCACCTTCCGAAATACCGCCATAAGTGCGGTTCTGCAAGGTATTGTGCAGTTTGTATGAAACACCAACTACCTTTTACTGAGGGTATCTGCATGATGTCTCTAAATAGCAAGACATGAACACCACCGAATAAGAAATCATTATTTTTCAATTCCTGAAGCCGGAGATGGACGGAACGTAATATTTCATATGATACCATAGAAATCTCATCAATTATAAGCCATCTGATATACTTCCATTTGCGTCATAAGTCTTCCAGTCGTTGCCCAGTTAAGTGTCTGTAGACTGACGCTTTTCCTTTCTCAATTCTCAATGAAAAAGCACTATGGAGTGTTCAACCCTTAATTAAGCGAGTCGCAACTCCAGTTAAAGGGCAGACTTCTACAAAGGTTGCTCTTACGAGTACATCTACCGTCGGTGCATAACAGAATTTTATTTGATTAACGATCACTTTTAGTAGGAATGTTTTACCGCAACCCGCTCTACCAGTAACAAATAACCTCAGTCCATCTACTTGTTCAGGTGCAGAGAGATCTTGTCGAATTGTATCAGTAATTCTGTTGAACAAATGCTTCTGTTCAACATTCATGCTTCGAACACATGCAGCAAATTCTTCAGCTGTGATGCTAACACGGGCTTCTTCATTTGCAAGATCATTATCTTGAATATTAATATCTAATAAGCCTGGCTTATAGCCTTCAATGATTGCTTCAACCAGGTCGTGTGCTTCAACGGGATTCGGGTCCAGTTCTCTCCGATCATTTGCTTCGATTTCCCCTAATGCCAGCATCTGAGCTATAACCACCTGCAACTCACGCTCAACATGTCGAAATTCTTGGATAGTTCCTCCTTGTTGTAAAAGCCGAAGAAGATGACATTTCGCATTAAATGCAGCCTCTGCACTTTCGTAATCTTCAAGTAGCTCATTCCCGTTTCTAAATGGAATGTGCGCGACAAGATAGCTATAAAAGTAGCCTTCTCTATCCCCTGCTTGCGTATAGTATCTTGTTTTTAAGATGGCATTTCTGTGGCGCTGTTTGTTTTTAAGATGACATTTCTGTGGCGCTGTTAGTATCCTCATGTGCATCCGCATATACTTCGTGGTCACCTATTGTTTCAGTGCCGTCATCAAAGTTCGTTGTATGTTCGTATTTGATAGCGAATTCCGCCAAACTCAAATCTTCTAAGGCATCAGGCCTACAAACGTAACGATCGAATATATTCATATGTACTTGACCTTCATTATCTTCACATCTCAGTATGCGATATATTTCTTCTGGCCGTATGTGTTAACGAATATAACTTTCCGCGAACTGTCCTTCAATTTCAAATGGCAAAGACGAAATGTGCATTCCGGTGCTGACACTTGTCTATGTCTAAGGATTGCCATGGAGACCGCAAAAAGTTGACGTCGTACATCGCCACTACAACGCTGCACTCTGCTTACAGCATCTTTTACAGCTTGCCAGACATCCTGAGGTTCACCTGTGGATGCGTACTTTGCAATATAGTACGCCACAGCAGTAACATTACCATATGGCTGAATGTCCATGTTTCCAGCCCACAACTTAAATAGGATATAATTGTAATTATTCACACATACGTCTGAGGAGTGACGTTTTAAAATGAAGATCTGTCCCCTATTCCTAATAGCTTCGTCAGCATCTAAAATTCTTGTGTTTTCACTAGACTGTCTAGGAAAATGAAATCGACATTGAGCGTTTGGCCCGTTTTTGTAATAAGTTCGGCTGTGATGGTGTATTTGAACTGTCTGGACAATACCTGCAATTTCTTCACTAAATGGTTTAGAAGTACACGAAACTACTTTATTAATCACCTCTATACCGGCGGGCGACTGAAATGGTGGTATCCCTTCATTCCAGCTGTGCATATGGGGGATTCCATCCGATTTCGGCTATCCTCCGGCGTGACCCCTTTCAATTCGAACGAAACTTTTTTCCTGTCCTTATATACATTCAAAATGAAACATAATTTTTTATTTTTTTGAGGATCTGTGACAGAGCAATCGATAATTGAAAAAGTCGAAACTTGAAATTATTATATCGCTTTCTTATAATGTTCCTTTATTGTCGAAGCCTCTTCTATGAGGAAGCATTCTCTGTATTTTTGGCTTCCTATCAGTTTGTCGAATCTGTGCTTGGTGCGAAAAAATACATGGAATTTTGCACTTTCCATTTTTACTCAAGAACTCCAAGTGACACCTCTTTATCTAGCTTTTTAACTCCGTCATATCCAGCGTCTTGTGTATGTCTTGATGTAGATCACGATAGGCGACTGGGTTTTTCCGCCATGCCATCGGAAAGCAAAGAAATCGCTGTTTAAAAATACCCAAAGGTACTAATTTCTTAAATTGTGGCTATAAAAATGCCCACTAAATTTTCTCGTTAATTGTCGCTCCGGGAGTGTAATTCTATGTATTTTTTCGCGCTGATCACGAATCTGACATTTATTTTATTCGTAAATGAAGATTTGAAACAGAAAAAATGCGTCTCAAAAAAAAAATCATGATATTCAAAAAATTCAAAATGGCACAAAATTAAAACTGTTTCATCGATCCTTGTCAAATTAAATGGGGATCATCGGTCGGTAATAGTTTATTTGTGTACAAGTTTTCAGCCGGATCGGTCAAAAATTGTAACGGCTAGCGTGCGTACAGACATTTCTAATAAAGTTAAAAAAGGCGTAAAATTTTTATAACTGGAAATATTTGGCCAAAAATGTATGCAAAAATTGGGGATTGACCCCACTTGAATTTAAATTTCTACTTACCTTAGAAATGTCAGCCTGATAGCTTAAGCCGTTATTAAGTCATAATAATTACAATTTTTGGGGTCTTGCACGCACGCACGCACGCACGCACGCACGCACGGACGGACGGACGGACGGACGGACGGACGGACGGACGGACGAACGGACGAACGGACGCACGCACGCACGCACGCACGCACGCACGCACGCACGCACGCACGCACGCATCCAGACATTTTTTCTGAGTGTCATTGTTCGATGTTTTGGGACATTACGAACACGTTCTCATTAAAATCTGGACTTTTATTTTTCACTATAACAAAGCTTTCTCTATGAGGAAGCAAAAGGTGAGATCGAGAGAGTTGATGAAGATCTGTCCGGTATGTAATAGATATTGAATTTGTTCAATCGTATTTGTACGAACTGGCACGTGTGGGCTCAGAATCGGGAAGTTGATATTCTCCACGAATACGCTGAACGAGGAGAAAAAAATGACAACCTTATATACAGGTTGATCAAATATAGTAACAGGTTGTTGAAAGGTCGAAAAATACTTTAAATAATTTGTTGATATTGCTTACAGCTGCGATATATTCATGCCTCTTAATCTATATCATTCAACCGGTAACACCAAAGATCATCGACTTCATCCTGAAGAGCGGTAATGAAGTCGGAAAATTTCCATATCCAGTCGACTATTATTTTTTCGAAGCGCAGAAATATTACCGTTACATTATGGCACATATTTACATAGTCGCATGCGTGGCTGCGGTTCCCGTAGTAGCCAGTTCGAATATGTTGATAGTTTACGTGTACCACGAATGTGCTGTTTTTGCTGCGTTGGGGTGAGCTATGATCAATCCTAATAACCAAGTGTAATCAAGTGTCAATTGAAAAATTTCTGGCACAAATTGATAAACATTGGGAACAACGATACATGGGAGGAAAACTCCAGGCACATTGGTTTATTGATCGACAGACACAATGACGCTATCGAGTGAGGCAGCTTAGAGAATATATCCCGTGAAATTTTTTAATGTTATTAAATTCTCTTTGCCAGATACGCCAATCTCATCGAGACAACTTACCGATGGGATTTCTTTATTATCGTTCTGCTTGGACTGGGCTTGGTTAGCTTATTAGGCGTTCAGGTAATGGTTAAGACGAACGGTGAATGATCTTTCGAACTGACGGATAAACTGCTGAATCTCTAAAACTCAGATTCTTCTAAGATCAAACGATCCCGAATTAACCATAAGATTCATAGCTTTTGGAACATCCGTTAAATTGGTATTGTACGTCGATTGCAACATTGGCCAAGTTCTGACCGATCACAGTGTTAATATTCGCATTTGTATGTGAGTAATCCGTTAAAAATTAATGGTGGCTCGGAAAAAAAAAATTCTCCTTCCGCTCAGATATAACACCCAATGGTATAGACTACTGCCTAGAGATCAAAAAGTCCTACAATTGATGATAATGCGTTGCCGCATACCTTGTCAACTAACAGCCGGGAGCATGTTAATCATATCTATGAGTTATTTTGGGGTGGTATCGTTAATTTATTAACAGTCTATAAACATGTTGCGACACCCGAAATATATTTAACAGGTTGTTTTTATATTTCAGACAATCAGGACAGCCATGTCATACTTTGCGTTTGTCCGAAGTATGGATAGACTTAATGTTGAGTGATGCAACATATGAAGAAAATATGTTCTACGGGTTTTAACGGTAGCACGATGGTCATACATTAATTTCCGATTTACGAGCCTCGTTTAAGAGCTTATGCCACAGTAAAATTCCGATTTTTTTAAAAATAATTTATGGTGTAAAGAATATTCTGTACATTTTTTATGTCAAAATTCGACATATTACGAAAATTAGAGACCATTGCGTGGAAAGTAACGGAGCGCTCGAGCAGCTGCGCAGAGCGCTTGAGCAGCGGCGCGGCCAAACTTTGAACGCGTTTTTCTCGAATTGTGATTTTCAAAATCGCCCTGATATGTCAGAAAGGGCATGCCGGATTTGTATGATATTTTTTCCCGATATACTTCAACAGGTTCTTTAGTCTTTGACGTTTTCATATTAACAAAAAATAAAAAAAATTATCATTTTAAAAACAGATTTTTTTCAAATGATCGCTATTTCGCGATTTTTTATTTTTTTTCCGCGATATACATAATTTATTAAGAAACAATTAAAAATATTTGTTTCAGGCAAAACGAAGAGTCAATATCAGGAACACCGCAAATGAACTTTCGAAAAAAAAAAAAAAAAAAAAATGGTTTACAACGACATATAAAAAACATACATAATAATAATAAAATCGAATGAAAAAATTTCTACATGTTCTTTAATGTATCCTCCTTTCACCCTAAAAAATCAAATCGAAAAAGCGTATATTGTTACCCATTTACTGTGGCCCTTAATAAGATGCTACGTTCTGTCGGTAGAGATTTCTTGAATTCGACTGTCAAGCAGTCAAGCATTTTGGTGTATCTCTTATAACAGTACGGGAGGTTCCCGTTCGATAGACTGGTCATTCGGGCCCAATGTACTGACGACAGATGTAGATTACACTGCAAAAAATGTGTCGGTGTGAACTGCGACAGTGTGCGGTGTACAAAACACCAATGTTAATAACAACACCATTATAGAGTCCATTTTACTCGGTGCAAAGTATAAAAACAAGATCTCGTGTTACTTTGTTACAAGTTACACCATACGGTTTTGTAGCAAATCAATACTATACGGGTATAGAATTGTCATAATACGGTGTTGAAATTTGAAAAAAAACTGTTTTAACACTGCTGTTGGTGTACATTTAGGTCCATCAATTCGTTGTTGAAATGAATACCATTTTAACACTACCGTAAGTGTACATATAAGTTTATCATTTCGGTGTTAATTAAGTCGTCTCAACATTACTGTCGGTGTACATATAAATGTATAAATTCAGTTTTTAAATTAAAATAATATTAATAACGCAGGTGGTGGTGCATTTACGTCGTTCAATTTAGTGTTAACATATGACGGCGAAGACACGTCCAGTGTAAAGCGCTAAAAAGATTTACTAAATTCACTGAAATCATATTGTTCGTCGAACGCTGTCTAATATTTCATTGGTAAAGTGACTATCTGTTCGGATTCATTAGTTGAATACTCATTTCAAATACATATTATCTATCCATTATAACGGTCAATAACAATAATAATAGTCATCACGCAGACTTGTGTCAATCTGCTACACTTGGGGTATTTTTACACCGAACAGTATTAAGCGATCATCTCAGTGTGACCGCCCGAAAAATCACTGATTTTCGCGATTTTTTTTCATTGTTAGGATAACCTAATTGGTCCGGGTTTTTTTTTAATAAATTAAAGCAGCGATGAAGAATACAAAATTATTTTTGTTGCGGTGATTTTTAGTTTTTTATTATTGTTATTAATTATCAAAAATGTTGTAAAAAAAGAGTCCTAATCGGTGTCCACTTTTCCGGGCTCAATTTTGATCTGAAACAAAAATTTCAAAAAGATTATTAATCTGTAGGAATGCCGCTATTGTCCTATGGAAGCTCTTTTATTATTATTTTTTTTACAAAATGGCGGCGATTTGAAAAAAAAAGTAGTGAATTTGGCCTTTTTTTCGACAGTTTTTTGAAAAAAAAAATAGGAAGTTTAAAAAAAAAGAAAGCTTCCATAGGACGATAGAGAATGACAAGAAGAATGTTCTGTAAAAATTTGAAATCGATAGCTTGAAAACTCTTCTCTCGGCAGCGGACACCGTTTTGAAAAACACCATTCCGAAAAAAACGCGCTTAAACTTTGAGATCAGGAATTTTCAGATAAATTATTCACTTACGATTAATCGGTGATGCCAGGTCCATACAATATGCCTTCGGCTTCTTTGAACTCCTCATTTTCGGCGGACATTTCTTGTCGACGAGCTGTTCTTGCCTCTTTACTGTCCAAAGAGCTCCGCCGTTCCGCGGTGGCGATGCGCTCCGCCTTGTACTTCGGAGCGAAGTCAGCCGCTATCGGTCCTATGGTGCAACCCATTGCCTGCATGATTTTAAGAATAGCATCGTATCCTTCATTAAAGGTGCAAGCTGCACAGTATGTAGCCATTTCCACAGTTTGTTTTCCGCAGAAAATGTGCTCCGCAACGAGTTGACACACGCAATGATTGAAACTTTCATTGTTATTCTGCGTGTTGGCGCCCGTACATCTTTCCAATAAATCGTCTGTAGTTAAGTCTTTGTAAATCGGCTTCAGAACTTCTTGAACATCATCATCGACCGCTGGTGGATGAGAATATTTTTCTTGAAATCTACTGGTCACGCGCAGGTAGGAGCACAACAAAACGAATAATGGTTGAACGACCGGACGGACGCGGCAGATGTGACGCTTCGTTCTCTTTCTCTAAGAAATGCTGTAGTGACGAAAATAATTCGAATTTCGATTTAGAAATTTAACAGCATGTTTGTAACCGTGTATACGATCCGATAATAAAAAAACGATTTTTTGAAAATTTCACACTGAGATGATCCCTTAATGTAGATTGATATGGTGTCGAGGGAAATTGTTAATCTATACTAATTTTCGTACACAGTCGGTTTATACCATGGCAAAGTACTCGGTTAACACAAAATTGATGGACCTATATAAACACCGCGCTGGCGTTAAAATGGTGCCAATTTTAACACCGATTTTTTACAGTGTAGAATCGAATAGAACAGAACAGAACAGAATAGGATAGAATAGAATAGATGTATCTACTACTATACCGTCTGTTGAGTGACGGACCATCTTTACTCTACAGTTTTGGTGGGCGACGAAATTTGGACTTAACTTTTTATCTCTTCCGAGTCAAGAAGGATCACCGGATATGAAACATAACACCCTCAGTAGCAAAATTATACGCTAGTATAATTTTTATGCTGGACGAGTTATGCGATACAACTCGACTCTGTGCTCCGCTCTGCTCGTATGTCAGCGACGGCAACGCTCTTACGCTGAGGTACGCCTGCGCCAAGTTGGTATTGAAAATACAGTATATTTCAATCGACTACGAGAGAAGAATATTCTTCCAACAAAGATACACGTCAGTTTACGGTCTCAACCCGTTATTACAGTTACTACAATTCTTGAAAAGGTGGCGAAGGGACATTGAATATGCTATGACTTAATGACGCATACGGCAGGAAGAGCCTATGCACGCTCGTATCGCTGTCGCCCAACGTTGACGGGAGGTAATTGAAACGTTCATCACCGAGGTGTGATACTTTGACGTAATTCAATGAAAATTCATACTGAGAAAAGAACAAAAGAACATATGAAAAAGCCAGGCAGTGGTGTATTGCACTTCGTAGGGAACGTCAGTAGTAGAGTCATCACCATCGCTGGCTACAGTTAGAGTCTCTATGGATCTTTTTGAACACCGTTACTATAGACTCAGTAAAGTTTGCATGACCCTCCTGGGACAATGGCCGTATCAGAGCACGCGGTCTAGACGAGGCATTCTTGCTGTTATAATTTTTATCGCCATCACTGGATCAATACCACAGGTATTGGCTTATGTGAAATATCGCAACGACTGGAGAATCGTCCTAGACTGCATTATACCATGCCTTTTCGTGACAATGTGCATTATCAAGTTCATGGGTTTCATGTGGAATTCGGAGAAGGTTCGGTCTACTTTCAGAATAATTGAGGTGAGAGCGAGAGAGTTAGTCGATACCTGTCATTGATGAAGATCCGTCCGATATGTACATACAGACATTGAAGTTGTTAAATCGTATTCTTGCGAACTGGCAAGTTTGGGCTCAGGATCGAGAAGTTAACATTCTTCACGAATACGCCGAGCAAGGAGAAAAAATGACAATTGTTTATACAGGTGAATAAAGTACAATGAGAGATTGTTTAAAAGTTAAGAAATGCTTTTTTTTCTTTATCGATCTGGCTCGAAGTCGCGGTCTATTCAACCATCATCATTTTTACGACTCAACCGATGATACCAAAGATCATCGACGTCATCCTAAAGAACGGTACCGAAATCGGAAAATTTCCATATCCCGTCGACTATTATTATTTCGATGCGCAGACATATTATTGCTACATTATGATGCATACGTGCCTATGCGCATGCGTGGCTGCTATGGGCTTAGTAGCCAGTGACAGTATGTTGATAGTTGGCGTGCAGCACGTATGCAGTGTTTTTGCGGCGATGGGGTGAGTCTATGATCCGTTCATAAGTACCCCACATTACAATTGGACGACATATGTACGTCATCAATGTATCAAAAAAAATTGTGTTCCAATTTTTTTTCTCGATTTTTCAATTTTTCGTTAAAAAGTTCAAATGACATCGCTTTATCTAATTATTTTAACTCCGACATATCCATTATCTTGTATATTTCTTGCCGTAGAACATGATAGGTTTGTCCTCGATCAGGAAGCCATCAGGAAGCAAAAAAATCACTGTTTGAAAATACCCAAAAATGACTCTTTTTTTGCAATATTGGCAATAAAAATGACAGATAAACTGTTATTCGTTAGTCGTCCCTCCGGGACTGTATTTCATGTATTTTTTCACGCTGATCACGAATCTGACACTTATTTTAATCGTAAATGGATATTTAATGTGGAAAATTGCATTTAAGATAAAGTACTGATTTTTCATAAAATCCAAAAAAAATTCAAAATGACACAAAATTTTAAGGGTTCGATTTATTTTCTCGAAATTTTAATGCGATCTTCGGGTGATCATATTACATCTATGTACGCGTTTTTAGCCCAATAGCTAAAAAATTGCGAGCGCTAGAGTGCGCACAGACATTTTCGAAGAAATTCAAAATGGCGTACAAAAAAAAACTGAACATTTTTAATGAAATTTTGACCAAACGTTGCCTATTGATCACACATGATGTGTGCCAAATTTCACCTTGATCGGTCGCGACGTTCTCGAGTTATAGCGGTTAGAATTTTACGCATGGACGCACCGACGCACCGACGCACCGACGCACCGACGCACCGACGCACCGACGCACCGACGCACCGACGCACCGACGCACCGACGCACCGACGCACCGACGCACCGACGCACCGACGCACCGACGCACCGACGCACCGACGCACCGACGCACCGACGCACCGACGCACCGACGCACCGACGCACCGACGCACCGACGCACCGACGCACCGACGCACCGACGCACCGACGCACCGACGCACCGACGCACCGACGCACCGACGCACCGACGCACCGACGCACCGACGCACCGACGCACCGACGCACCGACGCACCGACGCACCGACGCACCGACGCACCGACGCACCGACGCACCGACGCACCGACGCACCGACGCACCGACGCACCGACGCACCGACGCACCGACGCACCGACGCACCGACGCACCGACGCACCGACGCACCGACGCACCGACGCACCGACGCACCGACGCACCGACGCACCGACGCACCGACGCACCGACGCACCGACGCACCGACGCACCGACGCACCGACGCACCGACGCACCGACGCACCGACGCACCGACGCACCGACGCACCGACGCACCGACGCACCGACGCACCGACGCACCGACGCACCGACGCACCGACGCACCGACGCACCGACGCACCGACGCACCGACGCACCGACGCACCGACGCACCGACGCACCGACGCACCGACGCACCGACGCACCGACGCACCGACGCACCGACGCACCGACGCACCGACGCACCGACGCACCGACGCACCGACGCACCGACGCACCGACGCACCGACGCACCGACGCACCGACGCACCGACGCACCGACGCACCGACGCACCGACGCACCGACGCACCGACGCACCGACGCACCGACATTTTTTCTAAATGTGATTTTTCGATGTTTTGGAAGATTCTGAACACGTTTTCATTAAAATCTCGAAACATTTTTTCTTCACCATAATAAAGCTTCCTCTATGAGGAAGCAAAACGGCGGACTTCTTATATGTGCTCCGAATTTATTTCGATGTGAATTCTGAATGTCTTCTGAAAGATATCGAATGCGTCGATTTCGGACCATTAGTAGTCATCTTAAACACGTGAACTTAAGTAAGTCTTTTCGAGAACCCTCTATAGGTATAAGTATCGCACCGTACAATAATATTCTGGATTAATACTGTATTAATATTCCGGATTAATATTATATGGGACAAAATATAAAGAGTCCACAAAAAGACTTACTTATGTTCAGATGTTTGAGAGTACTGTCAATTGTCTGAAATCGACGCACTCGATATCTTTCAGAGGACATTCTGAGTTCGTATAGAAATGAATTCAGAGCATATCTAAGAAGTCTGCAATTTTCGTTGTCTTCCAATTGCTATGTGGGATAGTAATAATAATAAGCATAATGAAGTTTCCTGAAAACTTTAGGTGCAAATTAGAACAAATCGGGAATAGCGATACATCAGTCGAAAAAGGCAGAACCTCCTTTGACATGGACATGAGAAGTTTTGTAGCCCTAGCTTCGTTCGTCGACAAACACAATGATGCTATCGAGTGAGATAGCTTGAAGAGTGTATTTAGTAAATCTATCGACTCATCAACTATTATTAATAAATCCACTGTTGCCAGATACGCCAATCTCATCGACGCAACTTACACATGGAGTTTTATTTTCACCATTGGGATCGGCTTGATTATGATCAACATACTAGGACTTCAGGTAACAGTTCTAACGAATGATTAATAATTTTCTCAATTGATAAGTGAACTTCTAAATTTTCCTAAAATACAGATACTTACGAGGACCGACGATCCCGAATCAACCATAAGATTCGTAGCTATAATAATATGTCTCGAATTGGTATTCTATACGGAGTGCTACATTTCCCAAATATTGGAGGATCACAGCATTAATGTTGGCTATTATATGTGAGTAATCGATTGAGATTTGATGACGCGGGTTCACAAAAAATCTTCCGTGCAGACAGAACAGTCGTTGGTACAGACTGTCGCCCAGTGTTCAGAAACTCGTACAGTTGATAACGATGCGTTGTCGCGTACCTTGCCATCTAACAGCCGGTAGAATGTTGATCATGTCCCTGAGAACTTTTGGGCTGGTGAGGATAATACTTCCCATGACACTGCGGACAACACAATGAATACGTTAAATTTAATATTCCAGACATTTAGGACAGCCATGTCATACTTTGCCGCTGTTCGAAGTATGGACGACGGATTTAATACTGCGTGACGCACTATAAGAAGAATTTATGTCCTATGGATAAGCATGTGAATAAGTGTGTAGGGATATAAGACCTTATATGTTTTTAGCGGACCACGGTAGCACGTTTTAATGTAGCACCATTTCAATAATGAATAAGAATAGGGTTGTGATTTTTTCGTTTAAGATTTTACCTGCGTCAAGTTTACAAGTAAATGTAATCTTTTTTACCTAACTTAATGTCCTCTCGAGTATGGATCGAACGACAAAATTGGTTTTTTCACGAAAAATTACAAAAAATAACTAAAGCCAGGGTGCTATCATTTTTAGTTTCAGGTTAAAACAATGATCAGTTTGCATGCCGTAGATTTCACATTGGTCATGTATTAATCGTGTACACGGTAAAAAATAATTTCGTAAAATCATCGCGGTGAAGTTTGAAACGTTGCAAAGTTTCAACAGTTCTCCCAGCTCTGGCGCTTGGCTCATGTGCCATATGGCGAATAAAAAAGAGGTTATGGGATCACGATACTGTGTCCGGCAGTTTTATGCGTTGTATAGGTTTCTTGCGGTTTTGAAAAACTACTTTTCGAAGGAAAGAGTACATGATACTATGAAGAAAAAAAATTAAGACAATCCAAGATTCAGGCCGAGCTCCTTGTTCTCGAAAATTGAGTCAGAGCTAGACACTGCAATTTTTCGAATCTCGATGCAACAACCATGATGTCGAATGAAAAAGGGTCGTTTTAAATTTTCTTACACTTCTTAATACATCAAAGCTGAGGATCGAGTAGGTCCCAACTTCCGGAACGCACTCGGTACAGCCGAAAATTAAATTCGCGTGCGATACGGGATTTTTCTAATTTCGATGCAACAAACATGATGTTGAATGAAAAAGGATCGTTTTGATTTTTTTTATACTTCTTAATACATCAAAGCTGAGGATCGAACAGGTCCCAACTTCCGAAACGCACTCGCTATAGTCGAAAATTAAATCCGCGAAAAATAGTTTTTCAGAAACCGCAACAAACCTATACAACGCATAAAACTGCCGCACACAGTATCGTGGTCCCATAACCTCTTTTTTCTTCGCCATATGACACACGAGCCAAGCGCCAGAGCTAGGAGAACCGTTGCAACTTTGCAACCTTTCAAACTTCACCGCGATGTAAAATCGAAATAAGAATTATCGTAAAAATAATTTTGTTAAATAAGTGACAAACTCGTTGGTCAATTATTTGAATACACGCACTTGTCCTTTTATTTCCCGTGTCATTGACAATTTTAGCTGGTACTTTTGTTTGTAAAACTAAAAAATTAACAAATACAAAATTGTGAACATTTGTGGACAATAAGTTGTAAAAAGTACAAACGTTTTTCAATGTGTACTCTTATTACGACGATACCCAAGTTCGGACGGCCATTCGTCTTACTGTTACTATTTTTTTTTGTTACGAACATTAAGAGTTAACATTTTATTTTACGAATGAGTACTTACCATGCGAGCTTTAACATTATGTACGATACAAATGATAAATGCCTTTCATGGTTCCATCCCTCGCACTCTCTCCATCGAAGAGGTCCGGTTCATATGTCGGCGTCGGTACCGCCACGTTCAATGACTTTTTGGCGAGTTAACTTACACATTCTTGTCAACATCAACGACAATTTGTGCGATTTGCAAGACCAGGACCTGCAGTCTAAGGCGGTCACGAAAATTCTATACACTGAAAGAAGGATCTAGTAAAAATTACTGTATCTGTTTCGGCAATCATCGATAGCGTGACTGGCGAGACTATTATTTCGTACTTCGAGTAATATTCGGACGATCTCGCGCTGTCGGTGATTCGGCATCGGTTATTGTTTACATACATACGCACTCTTACACGTACATTCTGTAACGCTCTGGCTCTCGTAGGCGAAACGACGAGAGTAGTCGCTCTCTGGAATTCGTACAAGCAGTACTAATAAATCTAACTTCTGTTCTTTTTCTGTTAAACGAATCGGCTTCCTCATCAATTCTTCTTCTTCTCAGTCCACTTCAACCAGTATTCCACCACCTTTCCTCAATATTCTCTGAACTCTCAACAGTATCACTTGGGAAATACTACCATATCACATAGTAGTAGAGCGTTACCTATCGTAGGAAGCACCGGATTTATAAGAATTTTTCTTAGATATTATGGTAAAAATTCTTGGGTAATCTCAGACTTTCTACCGTAGGTGGCGCGCTGGCGCCGTACTACTATGTGCTATGGTGATTTTTCTTAGATGATTTGTAATTTTTACTAGATCGTTCTCTCAGTGTAGGTGCAGACTTGGTGATCGAACGCAGGCCTACTTACGTAACGTGCTCCGACGAACGGACTACACTCACCCTGCTGGCGTCGATATCGCCGCTACACTGAAGCACGCCTGCGCGAAATGACGAGTGGAGCGTTTTCCCTCGCATGCCAGGCTGGTGTTGAAAATAAATCATATTTCAATCAACTACGAGAGAAGAATATTCTTCCAGCAAAGATACTTGTCAGCCCACGGTCTCAACCCGTTGTTACAGTTACTACGGTTGTCGGAAAGGTGGCGAAGGGACATCGAATATGCTATGACTTAATGACGAATACGGCAGGGAGAACCTATGCACGCTCCTATCGCTGTCGCTCAACATTGCCGTGGGGCAATTTAAACGTTCATTGCCGAGTTGTGATACTTTGACGTAATTCAATGAAAATTCATACTGCGCAGACAACTAAGTAATATATGAAAAAGCCCGCCGTTGGTGTATTGTCTTGCGCTGTGAACAGCGGTAGTAAATCGCCTGCCGCCGTTGACTGCACTTCGAATTACTATGGATCTTTTTCATCACCGTTACTATAGATTAAATAAAATGTTAACAACGCTCATTGGACAATGGCCGTATCAGAGCACCGCTGGCAGACGCGGCTTGCTTGCCGTTTTCACTTTCGTCATCATCACCGGAATCGCACCGCCGATATTGGCAGTGGTGAAATATCGTGAGGACTGGAGTGTCGTCCTCGACTCCGTAATACCATGCCTTTTCGCGGCACTCTGCGTTACAAAATTAATTGGCATAATGTTGAACTCGCAGAAGGTTAGTTACGATTTCGCACATAACAATAGACTAAAAAATTTGCCAGTGTGAACTGCCACAGTGTGCGGTATACGAAAAGACCAGAGTTAATAGCAACACCATTATGGAGTCCATTTTACTCAGTGCAAAGTGTAAAACAAGATCTGGTGTTACTTTGTTACACGTTACAGCGTACGGTTTTGTAGCAAATCAATACTATACGGGTGTAGAATTGTCATAATTCGGTGTTGAAATAAAAAATACGATTTTAACACTGCCGTTCATGTACATATAAGTCCATCAATTCGGTGTTAAAATGAATACCATTTTAACACTACCGTAGGTGTTACATATAAGTTTATCATTTCGGTGTTAATTAAGTCATTTCAACACTACACTGTAAAAAATCGGTGTTAAAATGGGTACCGTTTTAACACCAGCGCGGTGTCTATATAGGTCGATCAATTTTGTGTTAACCGAATACTCTGCCATGGTGTAAATCGAGTGCGTAAGAAAATTAGTGTAAATTAAGAATTTCACTCAACACCGTATAGTTAACAGTAGTATTAATCTACATTAATACTGTTCGGTGTAAAAACACCCCAAAGTGTAGCAGATTGACACATGTCTGCGTGATGACTATTACTATTGTTATTGACCGTTATAATGGATAGATAATATGTATTTGAAATGAGTATTCAACTAATGAATCCCAACAGATACTGACTTTACCAATGAAATATTAGACAGCGTTCAACGAACAATATCATTTTACCGAATTTAGTAAATCTTTTACGCACTTTACACTGTACGTGTCTTCGCCGTCGTATATTAACATTAAATTGATCGACGTAAATTTACCACCACTGCAGCATTAATATTATATTAATTTGAAAACTGAATTTATACATTTATATGTACACCAACAGCAGTGTTAAAATCGTATTTTTTTATTTCAACACCGAATTACGACAATTCTATATCCTTATAGTATTGATTCGCTACAAAATCGTGTGGTGTAACTTTTAACAAAGTAATACCAGATTTCGTTTTTACATTTTGCACTGAGTAAAATGAACTCTATAATGGTGTTGTTATTAACACTGTTTTTCACACCGTATACTGTGGCAGTTCACACCGGCAAATTTTTTACAGTGTGCTATAGGTGTACATATAAATGTATAAATTCAGTTTTAAAATTAATACAATATTAATACCGCGGTGGTGGTACGATTTACGTCGATCAATTTAGTATTAACATGTGACGGCGAATACATGTTCAGTGTAAAGCGCGAAAACATTTACTAAATTCACTAAAATCATATTGTTCATCGAACGCCGTCTAATATTTCATTGGTAAAGCGAGTATCTATTTGGATTCGTTAGTTGAATGCTCGTTTCAAATAACTATTATCTATCCATTATAAAGTTCAATAACAATAATAATATTCATCACACAGGCTCGTATCAATCTGTTACACTTGGTGGTGTTTTTAAACCGAACAGTATTAATGTAGATTGGTGTTAACTGTACGGAGTTGAGTGAAATTCTTAATTTGCACTAATTTTCTTACACAGTCGGTTTACACCATGGCAGAGTACTCGGTTAACACAAAATTGATGGACCTATATAGACACCGCGCTGGTGTTACAATGGTGCCAATTTTAACACGGATTTTTTATAGTCTATTATAGTAACAGAGGTGGAAAGCGAGGCATTTAATCGATACCTGTCATTGATATATATGTGCAGACATTGAAGTTGTTAAATCGTATTATTACGAACTGGCAAGTGTGGGCTCAGGATCGAGGCCTTAACATTCTCCACGAATACGCCGAGCGGGGTGAAAAAATGACAATTGCATATACAGGTTAATCATAGTACAGTGAGAGGTGGTTGAAAAGTTTACAAATACTTAGTTAGACTTATCGATATTGCTTGAAGCCGCGATCTATTCAACGATCATCCTCTTTACGACTCAACCGATGATACCAAAGATCATAGACGTAACGCTGAAAAATGGTACTGAAATCGCAAAATTTCCATATACCGTCGACTATTATTATTTCGATGAGCAGAAATATTATTGTTGCATTATGATGCACTTTTACATATGCGCATGTGTCGCTGCGATTCCATTAGTAGCCAGTGACGGTATGTTAATAATATGCGTTCAGCACGTATGTGGTGTTTTCGCGGCGATAGGGTGAGTCCTGATCCGTTAACCCTAATAATAAGCACCCTAGCAAGTCAAGCGACCGCCATACGACCAAAAAAACAACGGGTCGTTTTGTGCCATTTTAACGACTGTAAAAAGACCATTTTGTCGGTTTATTGTGATGTCGCGGATGGCAATTTTATATTATTTTAACTTTCGAGCAGCCAACTCGGCTACAGAACGCGGTAGCAGGACGGAAGGACTCGGTATACACGGTGACAAACTGCTTACGACGTTTATTATGAAAAATAAGAGCTGCAGAGGTACAGAGTGTACGCGTAGAAATTCGGTGACTTACTGACTGCCTAAACTGGGTGGAGGTTCGTTCTTATAGATCTATCTCGTGGCAAAGTCCAGATAGTGGGGAAAGGAATTCGGGCGTCGGAAAAATACTGGAAAGGCAGATGTTTCGGATTCCTGGAAGGCGGTTAGTCATGAGAAAAGGAATGCAATGATCGAAGTCTAGGATTGTATATTTGGGGGGTGATAAGGAATAGGCGTTCGGAGTCCTCGAGGAGATGACGGGATGCTCGGTGGTGCGATAAGCAGCGGCGGCGGGTGAGAAGAGATAAGCGGCAATCGTGCGGTGGTCGTGTGAAAGCGAAACAGGAAGATGTAGGGAGGATCGTTATTACATTATATTTGGTCGTATTTTCCTTTAACGACCCAAAAACGACCGAGGTAACACGACGTAACGTCTGCTGCCCTTGCCAAAGTTTTCCATTGGGCGTTTAAAGGTAAAGAATGGCATCGAAAGGTAATCAACGGGATCCTAATGGAAATTCATGGGGAACATTGAAACGGTACTTTCCACCATTCATTCTTAATGGGACTCCACTGGCAAATCCGTGGAAAATTTTAAATTGTGCGTTTTCCCTTTTGTTACCAATAGGAGACCAATGCCAATATCCTGGGAACGTTCGATTGGTACTTTTTCCCATTCGTTATTAATAGTAGTCCACCGGAACATAACTGGAACAGCTGAAATGGTACTTCTTACCATTGGGAATAAATAGGAACTGAATCGAAAGGTCAGTAGCTTTTTAATGGCACGCCTAACTATTTATAATTGACGAGGAATAAGAATCGAGTCGACAAACACTAGGGAATCACGTACGTGAGTAGGAACTTTCACTTAAATGGTATAAACGATAACAAATTGCAGATAAATGAGGCCACGATAGTAGCTGTGAATTGAAGGACCGAAAGTATTTATGAACAATAGGAGCCGTAGGAGACGTTTTTCGGGAGCATTGCAGCTTTTTCATTTATTACATATTTAGACAGTATATAGAATAGTGGACAATTATATATAGCATACTATTCCGCGAATGGGAATGTCAGTGGGACGAAAATACCATACAACGAATGGGAAACTGAATGGCATATCGAATGGTATATTAAATGTTAGCACAAGTTGAAATGATACCATTGGAAAACCCCATTGAATTACCTTTAACAAATAGTTAAAGGTAATTCAATGGGATTTTTTAATGGTAATTAATGGGAGACTTAGCCAAGGGTGCAACGTGTATCAGTCGTGTTTTGGTCATTCTTTGGGTCGTTAAAGAAAATACGACAAAGCCGAAACTAAAAACTGGTCGTTGTTTTGGTTGCGCGGTGGTCGCCAAAACGGCACAAAATGACCGGTCGTTTCTTCAGTTGTTTCGCGGTCGTTTTCAATGGTCGTTTGACCTGCTAGGGTCATTACAAAGTTTCAACTCAAAACTTTAGGTACCAAGTGGAACAAATCGGCAATAATTGTACGTCGGTAGAAAAAGGCGATAATCCGTTTATGGACAAGAGAATTATCATAGACTTAGCTTCGTTCATCGATAGACACAACGATGCTATCGAGTGAGACAGCTTAATGTATGTATTTAGTAAAACCTGGCAACTCCCATCAATCTCAATAATAAATCCACCGTTGCCAGATACACCAATCTAATCGAGGCAACTTACACATGGACTTTTCTTTTTACCATTGGAATCGGCGTAGCTATGATCAACATACTGGGACTTGAGGTGATAGTTGCAACGAACGATTAATAATCTTTCGAATTGGAAGTTAACAGTATTAGATTCGCAAAAATTCAGATTCTTATGAGAACGGACGATCCCGAATCGACCATCAGATTTGTAGCTATGGTGTTGTCTCTCGAATTGGTGTTCTACACGGAGTGCTACATCTCTCAAATTATAGAGGACCATAGTATTAATATTGGTTATCATATGTGAGTAGTCAGTCGAGGTTCGATGGTGTCGACTCACGGAAAAGAATGTCACGCAGATATAACAGCCGATGGTACAGGCTGTCGCCTAAAGTTCAAAAACTCCTGCAGTTGATGACGATGCGTTGTCGCGTACCTTGCCAACTAACAGCCGGAAAAATATTGATCATGTCCCTAAGCACTTTTGGGCTGGTGAGGACGATCATACTTTCGTTAACACTGCATAGACATTTTTTGGTAACGAGTAACCTGTCATAGGAACACAATTAATATGTTTCTTTTGTATTCCAGACATTTAGGACAGCCATGTCATACTTTGCGGTTATCCAAAGTATGGATGACAGACTTAATATTGCATGATGTAAGATAAGAAGAAAGTATATATTCTATGTGCAAGCATGTCGCATACGTCTTTCTGGTTTTAGTAACGCAAAATGTAGGGATACAAGACATTACATGTTTTTCGTAGACCAAAATGGCATTTTTGATCGTCGATAAAAAAAAAAAACAATAGGCTTACAATTATTTGTATGTGTTCATGTTATCTGGTTATGGTCAATACGAATTCGGATGTTATTGTTTTTGAATAAATATTAAGAATTAACATTTTTTACAATTAATTTGTTCTTACCATGAGAACTTTGTCATTGCGGACGAACGATCTGTCGACCCTTTCATGGCTCCATCCCTCGCTCTCTCTGTATCGAAAGACTCTGCTCGCATGCCGGAGTCGGTATGTATGTATTTCTGTTCATGGTGGACTCCAGTCTGCTACTCAGAGATGGCGTGAAACCGTACGGCCACGTCCAATAACTTGTTGGAGTTAACCTATCAATTCTCCTGCGAATCAATGACAATGTATGCATTTTGCAAAGACCCGGACCTGCACTTTAAGGTGGGCATGGAGACACCATTTGCAGAAAAAAAAACACCAAGAGAAATCCATGGATGCTGATCTGGGGATTGAACCCAGGCCTACTGCTTGGGAGACGCGCTACGATGAACCCTGCCGTACTCGACCTGTCCGCGTCGATGTCGCTCCTACACTGAAGTACGCCTGCGCGGAACAGCGAGTAAAGCCGCTCGACTTTGACGTGGGGTAATTTAAACGTTCACCATCGAGGTGCAAGACGTTGACGTAATTCAATAAAAATTCATGATGGGGAAAGAACGATAGCGTATATAAAAAAGCCCTGGAGTGGTGTATTGTGTTCCGAAGAAAAGAGCTGTAGTAGAACTCGCGCCATCGTTGACTGAACTTCGAGCCACTATGAATCTTTTTCAACATCGCTACTATCGATTAAATAAACAATGTATGATGCTCATTGGACAATGGCCGCATTAAAGCTCCCGCGATAGGCGCGGCATGCTTTTCGTTGTAATTTTTGTCGCCATGACGGGGCTTCCACCGCCGTTATTGGCTTTGATGAAATATCGTGACGACTCGAATATTGTCCTCGAATGCATGATCGCATTTCTTTTCGCAGCCCTGGGCATTATGAAGTTGATTGGTATCATATGGATCTAGCAGAAGGTTAGTTATATTGTTTCAAGTAACAATGCTGCAACAAAAATCGTGAGAGCAAGACAATTTTTCATTCGTAACCTGTCATCGCCGAAGATCTCTTCGATATGTGCAGACATTGAAGTTGTTAAATGGTATTTCTACGAACTGGAAAGTGTGGGCTCGAACTCAAGAAGTTAATATTCACCACAAATACGATAAGCAGGGAGAAACAATGACTGTCTTGTACACAGGTTAATAAAGTATCGTAATAGGTGGTTGGAAAGTTGACAAATGCTTTAAAAATTTGTCGATATTGCTTACAGCCGCGATCTATATAACCATCATATAGGTCTCAATCGATGATACCGAAGATCATCGACCTCATGCTGAAGAATGGTACCGAACCCGGCAAATTTCCATATCCCGTCAACTATTATTATTTTGACGAGCAGAAATATTATTATTACATTATGATGCATGTTTACATTTGCGCAAGTATGGCAGCGATGCTCTTAATAGCTAATGACACTATGTTAATAATGTGCGTGCTGCACGTATGTGGTGTTTTAGCTGCGTTGGGGTGAGTCTATGATCAATTGATCCTAAAATGCTTGAATTAAATACTTGCAAATTTCAGGCACAAATTGGAACAACTTGGGAATAATGGTACATCAGTAGAGAACGTCGTACACCTAAGTTCACTCATCGACATACACATTGATGCTATTGAGTAAGACACCTTGGAGAATTTATCTAGTGAAACTTATCAATAATATTAATATTATTAATATTGTAATTATGAATTATTATATATAATTATGAATATTATTAATAAATTCTCCATGCCCAGATGCGCCAATCTCATCGAGAGCACTTACATATGGAATTTCTTCATTCTCATTGGGATTGGCATCATTCAGATTAACGTATTAGGAGTGAAGGTAATAGGTATGATGTTTCGTATTGACATATAAACTGCTAAATTCCCTAAAATTCAGATTTTTTGAGAACCAACGATCCCGAATCAACAATAAGATATATAGCTTTTGTATTGTTTGTTCTATTCGTGTTCTACGTGGATTGCTGCATTTCACAAATTTTGATAGATCATAGTATTAATGTTGGTTTTTATATGTGCGTAATTAGTCGAGGAGAGGTGGCATCATAATAGAAAAAATAAATATAAATAAACAAAAATCTTTCGTACAGATATAACAGTCGATGGCATAGACTATCATCCAAGGATCAAAAACTTCTTCAATTGATGACAATCCGTTGTCGTGTACCTTGTCAACTAACAGCCGGGAAAATGTTGATAATGTCCATGAGCAATTTTGAGATGGTAAGAATGATCGTACTTTCATTAACACTCCATAAACATTTTGTGGCACCCGAAATACAATTAATACATTATTTTTTTATTCTAGACAGTTAGGACAGCCGTGTCATGCTTGATGGTTATACGTCCGCAGTAGAGATTATAAACTTTATTACGAGTACGGCGAGTAAATTAAAATCCCTCGATGTGCGCATGCGCCGAGTGTTTATAGTACACTTATCTATAAAGCGCCACTTACGCCACTCTCGGCAAGTACGAAAAGTAGCACTTTTCATGCATGAGTTAAATAAAGTACGCCTTACCGGACTTGTACTGCAAATTACTATAACACAACAAGATTCTTGTGATTTAATTTATTTTCAGTTTTGCTTCCTCATAGAGGAACTTTATGTTTTTGTAAAAAAAAAATGTAAAATTTTGAGATTTGACTTTCAGCATAATTAAAATAGTACAAAATGTCCAGAAATGTATTTTTTACTTGGCGTCCGAATGTATGTGTGTGTGTTACAGACGTGCATCGTTTAAAACAACTATAACTCGAAAACGATTGCAATGCAATTTTTATGAACATTGAGGCCGTATTGGTGAATTTATGGGATTTTTTTTGAATTACTAAAGTAATTCCAATAAACATGGAGGCATCAAGCTCAAATTTGATACGGGCATGCAATAACAGTGTACAATGTTTGGGATTAAATTTGCAGAAAACGAATCTGACTGTACATTTAACGGAAATATTAATTTTTTGAAAACATTTTTTCTTATGTTTGCCACACGTTTATGCACTATATGTTGCCCTAAAAGTAAAATAATGTGGAGTTACGTCATCAGTGGGAGAAAAATCCCGTAAGAGATGGCCTCAAAACGGCGAATTACGCAATTTTCATTTAGCGATTTTCAACAATAAGTTTTGCGGAAAATTTTACCCGCTTCAGTTTAATGAGATGTAGACATTTTTTGTTACGAAACCAGTTGCAAAGTATGCAAGGCTTCCGCATTTATTACAATTTTGTACACAGCTTTTCGAGTATAAACCGATCAATAATATTGTAAGATGCTATTTAAACTCGTCAAAAAAAGCAATTGTTCAGAAAAGTTACAAAAAAGAACTCTATGTCTGACGTTAACATTTTTAGTTGTAGGTTAAAACAATGATCAGTTTAAAAGCAGCAAGCTTCGCGTTGGTCATGTATTCAAGATGTACTTTTATCACGACGAAACCCAACTTCCGACGTCCACTCACCTCATTCTTACGAATTTTGTTTACAAATATTAAGAGTTAACACTTTTTACAATTAATTTGTGCTGACCATGCTAATTTTAACATTGCGGACCAAACAAATATCAACCATTTCATGATTCCATCCCTCGCTCTTTCTGCATCGTAGGGCTCCACTCATTTGTCAGCGTCGGTATGTATGCATTTTTGTTTGTGGTTGACACCGGTTTGGTACTCAAAGATGGCGTACGACCTTACGGCTACGTTCAATAAAAAGTTTTGTATGGTCAGCTTATAAATTTTCATGAAAACCAATGACAATTTATACGTGTTGCAAAGACCTAGGCCTGCACTTTAAGGTAGGCATCGAACCACCATTTGCAGAATAAAACACCCAGCCCTCGCGTTCCGCCCAACCTGAAATCAACGCAAAAATCAACCGATCAACTGGTGCACCAAACCAACCAATATTCCAACTTTCTGAAGGTTGATTCAGGGTTGAACGGTTGCATATTAGAAAACAACCCGAATTTGGACTTTCCGTCAAGAATGGTAACGGTTGATTTTTAGTCGATTTTTCAAACCTAACCATAAGCCAACACGCTGCACAGTTGGTTGTCAAAAATTGTTGGTTTAAGGTCAGTTTTGAACAATCAACTACAAATCAACCATCGATCTTGTAGCTTAAGAGTTAGAATTGGAGTTGGTTTATAATATCCAACCATGAACCAACCTTTCATCGCGTCCAATGAATGGTTAGTTTACAGTTGGTTTACAAAAATTAACTCAAAATCAACCTTTGAAAAGTTGGAATACTGGTTGGTTTGGTGCACCAATTGACCGGTTGGTTTGAGGTCGGATGTCGGAAAAACTACCGAATCCCAAACATAAGTGACGGTTGGGAGGTTAGCGAGTGAGAGAAACCTAACCTGGGGATCGAACCCAGGCCTACTGCTTGCGAGACGCGCTACGATGAACTTGGCGATTATCGACCTGTCGGCGTCGATGTCGCTGCTACATACCCGATACCCTCGCGTTCCGCCCAACCAAAAACCAACCCAAAAACCAACCGTCGATTGGTGCGCCAAACCAACCATTATTCCAACCTCCCGAAGGTTGATTTTGGGTTGGTTCGTCAAATCCGACCATCAGCGAACTATTCTTTCGACAGAGTAAAGGTTGATTCATGGTTGGATATTATAAACCAACTCTATTTTCGACTTTTAGCCGAGAATAGTAGTGGTTGACTTATGGTTGATTTTTCAAAACCAACCGTAAATCAACCACAAATCGATCATCACTGTAGTTACCTGAAAATCGGAATGAGGATCGTTTTATAATAACCAACCATGAACCAACTATCTACGCTGCCGGAAAATGGTTGGTTTCCAAAAACCAACAAAAAATCAACCTTCGAGCGGTTGGAATAATGGTTGATTTGGCGCACCAATTGACGGTTGCTTTGTGGTTGGTTATAGAAAAATCGTCCAAATTCCAATCATTGTTTACGGTTGGGTAGTCCGCGCGGGTACATTACTGTAATGTAATTACATTATACGACGTTAACATTACCTAATTATCACGAAAGTTACACTCACATTGTCACAAGTATGTTACGTAACGGTTACTCAATTTTTATACATAACCCCTAGCAAATCAAGCGACCATCATACGACCAAAATACAACCGGTCGTTTTGTGCCGTTATGACGACCGCAAAACGACCAATAAAATGACCATTTTTGTCGGTTTTGATTTGGTCGTCTTTTCCTTTAACGACCCAAAAACGGAGAAGGTAACGTCTGCTGCAACGTGTTTTTTGGGTCGTTAACAAAAACACGACCAAGCCGAAACTAAAAACTGGTCGCTGTTTTGGTCGCACAGTGGTCGCCAAAACGGCTCAAAACGACCGGTCGTTTTTTAAGTCGTTTCTCGGTCGTTTGACCTGCCAGGGCACGCTCGAATATTCGGCAAAATAATTCACACTTTCACATAGTGTGCATTAAGAAATTTTTTAAAATATTTATTTTAAGTGGAATCCAATCGTTCGTCACGAAATGAGGTAACTCATTTCGCGATGGTCATTCGTAAGATAAATCTAGCTGAGTTTCTCCTATTTATCTATGCATATTCTATTATCAAAAGATTATTTAAAAAAATTATACAATAGTACGACGATAAAAATTATTGGTAAATTAATTAAATAGATTAATAAATTAATAAGTGGTAAATAAATTATTTACCTCACCAGTGAATTAACTCGACGAAATAATGAAAGAATGTAAGGAAATGTATTTTCCATATCATAAGTGTTGTTCGAGAATCAGCGCGGTAACGTGCGCTCGCTCGAGCTGCTGCTGCCCGGCAGCATCTCCCGGCCGAGTCCGGTGAGACCGACGCGCGCGCACCAGTTCTCATCCGAGGCGGCACGGGTTACGTGCCACGTGCAACAGGTTTTCGCGCTCATCTACGCCGAATGGCTGACACGGGTCACCACGCGGTCGGGTAGATCGCCGTTTTCGAGCGGTTTTCTCACAGTAAAAGCTCAATGGTTCTGCTCAATTTCGGTACATCTCATCACGGCGACGTATCTTCGGTTTCGGGATATCGTTCGAGCTCACACGGAGCATAACGCGAGTGTTTTCTCGGGCACGCAACACGCGTGATCACATCGGAATGGCTCACGTTCTCAACGGCTATCTCGCGGCGATACAGCGTCGCGGATAGATTTTCTCACCCGGTTGACTCAAGCGATTCTCATATAATTGCCTTGGCTCGTCGGCGTGCGCTCAACTCGGACTGCTCATTACTATCATTATCAGTGTTAAACGGTGTCGCTCATTTTCGGTTACGCTGAAATTCGGTCTGCTCATCATTTATATTGTCCGCGGCCAGCTCATCACAGTACGGTGTTCACTGGACATTTTTGTTGTTATTGAAAATAAATGGTATTTTCATTATTGTTAATTCTGTGTGTGCGCGCATTATTTTCCCCCTCTCCCGTTCGCTATACCAAACCGGCAACGCTCACGAACAAGTGTTTACAAAATTATACAATATATATCGTACGATCGCAAAGATCGCAATGTCGTCGAGGTGGCAATTGTATAATCCGATAGCCGAGCAAGTTTTTTTTTCTCAGTTCATCGAAAAAGCGGTGGCGTTTGGATTCAACGGAATGCTGACATCGGATCCGAGCCACGGATCGCAAGTTGCCCGCACAAGCGCGTAGGCGAACCAGGCAATAAAAGTTATCAGTAAAAATCCTGACGTTCCGTAACTGCAAAAAAAAATGTATTGAATCTCAAACGAATAAAAAAATTCGTTCAACATTTCCAGATCTAAATTACCGGGTTTGATTCATCGACAGCGAAAACAATCACGAACCCGATAGTCCAAAAAACGAAAGCTCCAATGACATCGCAACCATGTAATTGTGACTAGCGAGCGGCCGCAGCGACAGTCGCCGTGGAATTTCTTTTCTGGAAATATCGGAAAAGCCATTCATCGTTCTCTTCGGAAGTTGCACAACCTTTGTTGGTGGAATCAAGATTCTTCGCGCCACTCTTCCCCAAAAATCGCGTTTATGATACGCTGCGATAATTTCTCCTTCGTACTAAAAACAAAACAAAACAAAAAATTAATTTTTGTAACTCATGCATGAAAAGTGCTGCTTTATATAGGACTCGGGCGCTACATAAAGTGGTGTTTTTCAAGAAGGCGTTACATAAATACTGGAGGCGTTGCATAAACACACGAAGCGTGTCGTAATGAGTATTTACGACACGCTTCGAGTATTTATGCAACGCGAAAGCGTATCGTAAATGCTGTGCACATGTGCACAGTATTTACGTGCGCATGCGCACGCCTTCTGTTTTTCCTTTATTGTCGCACCCGGCCAGCAACATAACCTGGCACCTTTCATGCATTCGTCACAAAATAGTACTTTGCGATACTAGTAAGTAAAAGCGGACTTTCGACGAAGGTTGGGTAGTGGCCGCACCAGCCGGATCGAGCAGCTACTATCCAACCTTCGTCGAAAGTTCGCTTTTACACGCTAGTGCATTTTTCCAGCCTATTATCGTAAAGCACGATTATCGCGCTAATGTCGTAATGCACTATTATTGCACTATCTTCGTAATGCACTATTATTGCACTAGTATCGTAATGCACTATTATCACACTAGTATCGTAATGCACTATTATCGCACTAGTGTCGTAATGCACTATTATCGCACTGGTGTCGTAATGCACTATTATCGCACTAGTGTCGTAATGCACTATTATTGCAGTAGTATCTGTTTACGCCTCAGCGGAGCGATAGTTAAATTGACGCGTGAACTCTCCGAGAATGCGAAACTGAGCGAACGTGAGGCGATTGTCACGAATTTCCATCGTGACCAGGACGGACGTGTTTATTGTTTTGAAAGGGAGAGCCGCCGCTACCGTCGTCCGAAAACGGAGCAGTCGCGCTCTCTTACACACACGCGAGTCGAACAGGCATCGATTACTTTTATTTTCGAATAAGAGCCGCGTAGATTTAATGTGTCGAGCGTTGATACTTGTTTTTCGGAGAGCAGTCGCGAGCCAAGCTTCCACGAGTGTCGTGCGTGGCTGAGTCGGCACGAAATAAACGAAGTGTTACAGCAGAAAAGAAACAGTCGTGTATCATTTTGTCCACCCAATTCTCCAGTAACCGAACTTTCCTTCGCCCACGAGTCTCTCGTGGAGCAATCACTGCTTTCCCAAGTGATTATTTTCCATCTAATTTTTTTCAACTGTGCGGAGTGAGCGAAGGCCCGCACAGTATCGTAATGCACTATTATCGCACTAGTATCGTAATGCACTATTAGCGCACTAGTATCGTAACGCACTATTATCGCACTAGTATCGTAAATTGTTATTTTCTACCGGAAGTGACGCATTTTCGATGTGATGTCGCTTCCGGTTGAAAAAATGAGATTTTCAAACCAGAAGTGATGTATTTCCGGTAAACCTCCGGCAATCTAAGTTTCCGGTAGCTAAATTGCATCTTACATAAAGACGGCGCCCTCGTTGTGAACTATGAAATTTATACCCAGAGCCGGTTAATGAAATATTTTAAAAAACCAGATTCCGATCATTACATTACAGAGTTTGATGCATACATCAGTATCAGCGTCGATTCTTCAGATGATAGACGCAAAGTGTATCATGTCATGTCTTGTTTCAAAGTCTCGTTTTTCCACTGTTGTTACAAGTAGAACATCTCGAATCAACGAAACGTTTATGCATTATCGGGTCTAATATAATAATGTTTGTCCGAAAGTCATTCCATAATTTCTATTTTAAATAAGTGACGCTCTTAGCTTTGGCATTGTTCCGTTCATCGGACATCGTTGATCCCGATCTCGCTTCGTTAACACCGACGTCCTTCGGGCCGCGCTCTTCTATTTTCCGTCGTGCTCATGTGACAATACTTCAAATGAAACGCGTCCATATAACAAAGACACGTGCCGAAGATAGTAGGGTAAAAAAAGTGTGCGTGGATGAGACTGGTATTATAGCTCAGCGTACCCGATAAGATAACATTTCCTGATCGATGTGATACCTGTCAAACGTCGACGATTCATGCGTACTTTCATTCAACGCCAAGTTGTCGGCGTGGACTATAGACGCACTGCAAGTATCGGAAGTGTTATTGTATATCGTTCGTATCGTAAGAAAGAGATGATAAGATCGTGATAAGATGAAGAACCCGATGAAGCTACGATTGCCAATTTACCAACGATCAGACACGAAGGATAAACCAGATAAAGTGGCGTCGAACATGCTGAATCTGTTGAAAGTCTCGAGTGTCCATGAGAGCGAAGATCACTCGATGGATCACCAGCCCGAAAAGTAAGGAAATTTAACCGGAAATAGGAATTTAGGAAAAAGTTCTGAAGTTTTTTGAACCCTCGAAACTGATCGCTTTGCACGCCTAGTTTTAGAGCCACCCAGGTGCGGATGGCCGACGCTCCGAGTATGGCCGACGATTAGCTTTTAGTCGGCTGCAGGTTGGCGGCCGATGGTCAGATCTCGGCGAATGCCCAGCATCGGCTAAACTGTCGATTGACAACCACTCCAACGTTGGGCTCAATAGTTGGCAAAACGCTGCTTACCAGAGTTGGGCCGACGCTGGCATAACGTCATAATGATGCGTGTTTGCCGATATCAAGTGGCCGTTCGCTCATGACGTCGAACGACTTTGGCCCAGTACCTGCTAACGACGTTCAGCCAACGTCCAACACCAAATATTTATAAACAATGATTTTTTTTTTAATTTGCGCGACTGCTGAATCCTGTTTTATTATGCCAGATCCCTTTATTATAGTTTTATTCACAGTAGTGTAGTGCAGACAGCCTAAGTTTCATCGATGCTATTAATTAAAGTGTGAATACAAAAATGAAATAATAAAACTTAGACAATTTAAAGCAATTGGTAAGTTAATATTAGATGGAGATGCAGTAGATATGCAGCTTATCCCTTAATAACATCCCAGCTTATCCCTTATATATAAGATTCGAAAAAAAACTTTCAAGGTGAGCATAGCCGAGCGCGTAAGAACATCGACTAGTAGTCCCGGGGCCATGGGTTCGAGCCCCTATTACCGACGAAAAAATGTATTCCGCTAATTCCAATGTGTGAAGAGAAAAAACTGAAAAAAAGTAATTGCAGGATGATAAAAGAACATTTGAAAATCGGACAGATCGATAAAAAAAAATTGTATTGCTTATTAATATTTTTCATTTAACGTTGGCTGGACATCGGCAGCCAACATTGGGGCAACGTCGTTTGACAACGTGGGGCTGATGTTATCATCCCAAGGTTAAATGGTAGTCGGGCGTACGTTGGCGACCAGAGTCGGGTCGACTTTCTAACTAAGGCGGTCATAGTTGGTCCAACGTCAGCCCGGCGCTAAAACCGCACCTGGGCAACTTCAAATTAATCTGAAAAATGTTGTTTTTTGATTGAAAAAAATTAGTTTGGTTCAATTTTAGGAAAACCGACGAACCGAAGAAATCGAAGGATGAAGAAGGCGTTCAAGCGGTGTCGCAATTTCAATTGGTGAGACTTTCGAGGAATGTTGCAAAGATCGCGAATTTGCGGAGATCGCGTTCGATCATCCGATCGACTGCAACTTCAACGTTTTATCAATTATCGTTAATATTTTATGAGCATTTTTTTTTCAGTTTCGTTATGCGAACAAGTTTGAAATTGTTCTCATGATCATCGGAGTTATTTGCACTATTGGAAGCGGAATTCTAGTGCCGGCAAATGTATTTATATTTGCCGAGATGGTGAATGACGACGTTGATGTGGAAATTGAAAATGCAATTGTTTCGCTAACGAACACAACCCGACCCAAAAACATAATCTACGACGCGGTCAGAACTTTCGCGATTGCGAATTTTGTCATCGGTCTCGCCATGCTCATTTTCGTGTACATAAGCGTAATGCTGTTCAATTATACAAGTCGACAGTTGTATCTGAAATCCGTACTTCATTAGGACATCAGCTGGTACGATAAGAAAATGAAGAGTGGAAACGTAGCTACTGAATTAACGGAGTACGTATATTTTTCTAAGAGTCCACAACTTATTAACTCTCTTTTTTATTAACTCATCTGCTTACTAACACTCAACTTATTAACTCTCTGTTTTATTAACTCATCTGCTTACTAACTCTCAACTTATTGACTCTCTGTTTTATTAACTCATTCTGTTTTTCGTAGAAATTCAAGCGAGTTTTTCTACTGTGCGGATCTTGAAACGAAGCAACATGCCCAATTTTTTTATAAGGAATTTCATCATACATATTAAGTATTCCATGTGAAATCGAACGGTCAAAAACCCGACCATCTCCAAAAAAGTTGTAATTTCACCACACTTCATGATTATTTACAAGGAGTTTTTGTAATTTTTTCTTCAGAATTTTTGAATCGTATTTTTTTGAGATATCGAAAAATTGAACTTTTTTAAAATCCCCCACATATAAAAAAACTATTAGTCGTACAAAAAACCAATGAGACATAAAAGTTGCAGTTTTAAATTAACTTTTGAAAACAAAATTTTGTAAATTTTTTTGAATGCAATAAACGTCCATTTCTATGAAAAATAGAGTAAAATATTTTTCTTCAGCCAATAGGTTATGTTTGATTTTTCTTAAAAAATTCCAGAATATACTCTCATATATGTTGTGACGCGGTATTTTTTCCCGTCCCAAAAGCTTATCGGACATCCGCGAGAGAGAGTCAGCACGCGCCCTCGCAGCGCACAAATCCCTTTCTCGGGTAGATTCGCAAGGGCTCAGTAGCGTAAATTCGATATAATATTAATTAAGGCGAATAAATTTCATGTACCATCCGCACCCGGACGAGTCACGAGAACGAAACGACCATCGGACGACGATACCGGTAAAGGAGAACCTCCAAAACACCGAGGAAACAACGCTTTCACTGATTCTGGACGAGGCGCAGAGGATTGCCGTCGTCTGTGCCTTCCGACAACATACAGGCCGGTGCCTGTACCCTGGGAAAACCCATCTGGACCCGTCACCGCATTTGCTCGTCGCAGGAATCTTCGCGCTCGTGACCGTGACTTTGCGCCGGCTGCTATTTAAATATTAGCGCGTGTGAGCGCTGCGCAAATCTACGATTGTGAGGCTGCCCTGCGTAGCGCCGTTTAGCGAGAGCGTGGGAACTAGAGTAGGCGCGGGGAAGCGGGGGGTCGAGAGATCGCGATCGAAGAGTCGAACGAGCATTCGGGGATTCTTCCCGGGACTGCTGACCGCGACGGTGCCCTGTACATCTCTCTCTCTCTCTCTCTCGACCCAACCGGAATTGACGGCGTACTAAAAGTTACGAAGGAAGGAGGGAAGAGACCTTTTCGAACGTCCGATAGACCGAGATTACGGGAGGCTGTGCCGACCACTGGCGATTATTTGGACCAGATATTTTGTTCCACCCTACCGGTAAGCCTCTCGCATTTTATTGTAGCAGTGAATATTCGGTCGTCGACGCACCGGCGTGCCGATGATTCGTCGTTGCGGGGTACTCTCGGTCGAGGCGTCGACCGTGATTTTCGGTTGTTGGGAATAATCCGTGCGTCGTGGCTGTAAAGACATTGACTTCTTAGATTCGCGGGTGTCGGGTGGTGCATCGTAAGTGCCGACGTAGCGTTGCGTTTTGGCGTCGAGAATCGACGCACGGGACACGGGCACTGAGCTCGCACGTGAGTCTGTCCGAGGACTTCGGGAGAATCCGCTTTGTCTATTGTCCAAAATCATTTGCTGGAGTAAATTAGTTGTTTCGAGTGCGCGCAGTGCGGGTCTCTGTGCCGTTCCTTCGTGAGTGGAAACTTCGTAGCTGTAGTCAGCGGCGGCAGCCTTTCGACGGGCAAACCCTGCGAAAATAAAGCGAGGATGGCACGTGTCCGTTTCGCCCCGGCCTCTCCGGGTAACGCATTCTTTTGCGTGCGATTTGCCTGCGCACTTTCATTACCGGTACGTCTCGAGGAATTTTTTATCGGCCTCAGCACACCGAGATCCGCGCTTCGTCAAGCGTTTCACGACGGGTCCTTCTGACCTTGCCGCGTGACCGCCGCCGCGCGGCCAAGCAGCGTTGCTTGAGTATTTACCGGTAGTTTCTCCGACTCGTATTTTAAGCCGAAATCTAGCAGGGATCTAGGGCCGGAATATTCGTGGAATTCCTTATGCTTTCTTTATGATATTTCCGCTGGTTATTTGATTATCGATCGTAATTCTTTGGGCATTAGGCCCCCCCTGCTGCCGGCGAATTGAGTACCCGTCAGAAGTGTATCAGGGACTCTTTGTACCGAGTAGCCGATAGGTTTGGATGTGAGTGAGAGCCGAGAGTGAGCATTTGTTATATTGTGGAATTCGCATTTGTTGTATCTTTGAATTTAATTTTGGTCTTATCTTTAAATTTAATTTGGCTGTATTTTTGAATCTTACTCTTGACCGATTGATCTTAATAAATTGTCCAGCTCGGCTCTCGTAAAATTGGGCCGAGAACTTTATTTATCTGACAACTCGAGAATTTTGCCGAACCGCCTCTCTGCCATACTCCCAAGGCTGCAACTAGCCGAGCGCGACCTTGGCCTTTCCTATTTCACCACCGATCCCGATCGTGATGCACGCCGTGTGCGGCTGGCCCCCATACCGAGATTAACAGGAAGAAATTAACGATCGAGGGATAGGGTTTTGTGTTCGATTACTGGTAGGAGTTTTGAGGAATCACTCTTCCCGGGAGATCGCCTCACAATGTAAAGTGATCTCATATTTTTGTTTAAATGGGCGAGATGTCCGTTTGATAGCTGTGCTCCGTTTAAGATTGACTTTTCATTTTTAACATCCTTTTTTTTATGAAAAATCCCCAATCCCTTTTTTAATTTGATCTTTTAACTTCCATTATTGTTGATAGTGTCACCATTTTTATAAAATTCAATGGGAAGTCAGAGCTATCAAACGGACGTCTCGCCCATCCAAACAAAAATATGAGATCACTCTGCGTATATGAGAGTGTATTCTGGAATTTATTAAGAAAAATCAAATATGATGTATTGCCTGAAAAAAATATTTTAGTCTATTTTTCATAGAAATGGACGTTTATTGCATTAAAAAAAAAACTATAAAATTTTGTTTCCAAATGTTCATTGAAAACTGCAACTTTTATGTTTTCATATTTTTTTGTATGACTAATAGTTTTTAAGATATAGAGAGTTTTTAGAAAAGTTCAATTTTTCGATATCTCAAAAAAAGATGATCCAAAAATTCTGAAAATAATTTTAAAAACCCCTTGTAAATAATCATGAATTGTGGTGAGAAACTGCAACTTTTTTTTGAAGGGGATCGAGTTTTTGACCGTTCGACTTCACATGAAATACCTCATAGATAAGAAAAAAAAAATATTCTTCTGTTTTGGATACGTCATTTCGATTGTTTATTAAATTTTCAGAGACGCTATCAAACTCGAGGAGGGCATCGGTGAAAAAGTTCCGATATTCATTGATCACATGGCGATCTTCGTCTTCGGCATAATCTTCGCCTTTTCCTACGGCTGGAAGCTGGTCCTTGTTTGCTTAGCGTCTTTACCAATCACCAGTGTTCTCCTTGGAGTAGTAGCGAGGGTAAGTAGCAAGGTTGGAGTTGTACACCCAGAAAAACAATTTATTGGACTGCCACCGTTTATTTAGATAAAGTAAAATGCTTATTCGAGTTAAATAAATATTTATTTAAATTAAGTAAATAGTTACTTGAATGAACTCGGATGTTACCTAACACCCGTAAAGGGGAGCGGGTAACTCGGTTGAGTGCCAACCGAGCGCGTCTCCAGGTGGCGGATAGGAGGGACCAGGGCTCGGGGACCTCTGTAGCCTGGGGGACCGGGCCGTCGTGACGACCGGTAAACTAGGCAGGGGATCTCACGGGAACTGGCCTGCGGGAGCTATAAGGTAAGCGGTCGGGGTAAAAGCCAACCAGGCGAATTAAGGCCCTGCCGCGGACCTACTTCTCGAATCCTAAGGTGTAAGCTCATCGTGCCGACGGCATGCATGGCACTTGGGAAGTAGTGTCACGAACGATGCTCTGTGGGTACCAGGCCGCACCCACTTATATTTAAGTCGCCTTGCCTACGCAACAGGCTCTGCGTAGGTGGACTACCCATTCCTGATTACTCGTGTTACGCCAATGCTCGAACCAGGTAAAATAAACAAAAAAACAGGTTGGCGCCGAGACCTCGAAAGAGGGCTTGGCGCTTGAGGTGGCGGACGTCGATCTTGTCGGGGCCCGGAGCGTGGAGGGGGCGCAAGCTCCCCCGACCCCCGCGGAACCGATGGTGACGGACGCTGGAAAGGAGAGCGGGACAGAGGGCTCAGCGTTAGCCCACACAGGAGAAACGACTCAAAGCGGGGCGCGGCGAGGAGAAGGGCCTGGAAGAACCGTCAGGCAATTCTGGCCCTCTCCAACCCGGGTTGCAGCGACCAGCCGGCGGAGAGCAATAGCGGGGCTGTACCAGCTCGACCTAACGGGCAAGCTGGGAACGGACCCAAGGGTAGCGGAGAGAAGAGCGCGGGGGGGGAGGTAGGACGGGGCCCGAAGCGACCCAGACCTACAGACCCAACCCCGCCGGAAGCCCGCAAAACCGTGAAGAGGAGCAGAGCTCACCCCGATCCGACTGGCTACGCGGACGCAGTCTTGGCTGGTAGGAGAGTGGGCATTGTGCCATCCAACTACCCTGAGACGGTCCTCAAGCAGGAGGAGGGTAAACTGTTAACACGGGCGCTTCTCGAGGCTATGGACGCCGTGCCCGTCGGGCAGGCGCTGCCGTGCTTCGATGGGCCCCGCTGGGAACAGGGAGCCATGTGGGTGACCTGCTCTGATGACATGGCTAAGGTGTGGCTGAAGGACACGGTCCCGACGCTTACACCATGGGGGGACGCCTCGCTTCAGGTTATGGAGAAGGGCAGCGTCCCCAGACTTAAAAAGACCTCTGCGGTTTTCTTCAGAACGAAGGAGGACACTGGGGTGCTTTTGCGGAGACTTAATCGCCAGAACCCGGCCCTGAACACCGACGTTTGGCGGGTTTGGGACCGACGGGAGGTGAACAGCAACGTTCACTTCTCTCTGAGTGTGGACGCTCCATCAATGGGGGCTCTGGCCAAGATCGGTAACGCTCCCCACTGCGGACTGGGACGGGCTTCCTTCGGCGATGCTCCGAACAGGACCGGTGGGAGAGACACTGCCGGCACCGGGGCCGGAGCACCGGTGGCCTCGGACCCCAGATCGAGTCCGGAACCGGAAACTGGCATTGCTCAGGAGACCGAAGTACCCTATACGACGGCCCCAGCGACCAGGGTGACCAGCGCGGGTGCCCCTCTGTTGAAGGCGCCGGTGCTGCTGCCAGCCAGTACCATGGCTCCCGCGAAGGCCAACATGCGTAGCGCGGAGAAACATCAGCCTTCTTACTGGAGGAAGGAGCAGCGACCGATCACAGGGGGCTCGGGGGTCACAACCCGCGGGACCCCGGCGGTCGGGCGCACTCCGTTTCGGCCAGTAAGCAGGAAAGGAACGAGAGGCGGGCCCTCTACGGCGAGTTTGGCGCTCAAGGCGGGGCTGGCTGGGCGGGGGCACGGGTTCCAGAGGACGCTGAACCTCGCCGCGCCAGGGACCTCTGAGGCGCCTGCTACGACCGTGGTGGGGCCGGCGAACTCGGCCGAGAGGGAGGAAGAGCGCGATGGCTGAACATCGGACTCTTCCCCTCTCGAACCCCCCATCCCCTAACCACCCAACCCCGGACCCATCCACTTCCCACATCCTTCCCCCTTCCCCTCTCTACTTTGCTAGGAGACAGATCGAACCCGCAGCTTCTATAGCTGTGGGTGCTATCAGGTTCTCCCAAATCAATCTGCAACACTGCAAAGGGACCACGGCTGTGTTAAGTCGGGACCTAGCAGTGGAGCAGACAGACGTAGCCCTCATCCAGGAACCCTGGATTAACGGGGGACTGATTAGGGGCATCGTTAAGAATCTGGGCACGCTTGTCCATGCGGTGGCGGAACTGAGACCGAGGGCCTGCATCTTCATTAACAAGATGCATAGCGCCCTCAAGTTGAACCAGTTCTGCACCAGGGATCTAGCAGCGGCCAGGATTTCATTAAATGTGGAGGGCAGGCGGAGCGAGTTAGTAATCTGCTCGGCCTACCTACCCTATGACTCGGCGGAACTTCCGTCCACGAACGAGCCCGCGGCACTAGTCGACTACACTAGGGCCAGCGGATTAAAACTAATTGTTGGTTGCGACGCGAACTCACACCACACGGTGTGAGGAAGCTCCGGCATCAATCCGAGAGGCGCTGCTCTACTGGAGTACCTCTCCACTACTAGGCTAGACATTCTCAACAGAGGATCCAGGCCAACCTTTATCACCTCTCGCAGACAGGAGGTCTTAGACCTGACCCTGGCTGCACCGGAAGTGGCACGCAGTATTCTGGACTAGCGTGTGAGCAGGGAGGTGACCCTCTCCGACCACCGTCTGATCAGATTCAGTTTATTAAGAAATGCAGCGGACTCCTATAGGAACCCTAAAGCCACCGACTGTACTGCCTATGCGACAGAGCTGGACGGGAAAGTTGCGGGGGGCCGTGAGAGGCCGGGGACGAAAGGGGGCATCGAGCCGGAGGTAAGCTTCTTACGGAACGCTATGATCGGCTCCTACGAGGCAGCATGCCCCCTTAAAAGCAGGTCCAGCAGGAAGAAGGTGACGTGGTGGAACCGTGACCTAACTCAGGCACGGGCCCGCTCCCGGAAACTGCTGAACAGGGCTTTAAAAACGAATACGGGCTCTGATTGGGACTCCTACAAGGAGGCCCAACTAGCTTACAAGAAACTAATCAGGAGATCCAAAGCGGCCTCCTGGCGTGAGTTCTGCAACGAGATCGAGGCCCTGCCCTTAGTGGCCAGACTGCGCAGAATCTTTGCATCGGGGCCTCCGACTCGACTCGACGGTCTCGTACTCCCCGACGGGAGAACTACGTCATGTCAGGAGGAGGCCCTGGCCCACCTGTTTGAGGTTCATTTCCCTGGGTCAGTTCTTACTGAACCGGGGGAACCCACAGGCACGGCGGACCCGCCGATAGGGGCGACCGCCCGGGACTGGGCTACGGCAGCGGAAGTTGTCACATCCGCGGGAATCAGATGGGCCATAGATACTTTCAACCGGTACAAAAGCCCCGGGGTGGATGGGATCTTCCCCGCCCTCTTGCAGGAGGGTGGGGAGGGCCTCATTAAACATCTTCAACGTATCTACCGCGCATGTCTCGCGATGTGCTACGTTCCATCCGCTTGGAGGGAGGTCAGGGTCGTCTTTATTCCCAAACCAGGGAAGGACACCTATGACCGAGCCAAGTCTTTCAGACCCATCAGCCTGACCGTCTGATCAGCGTCTTTTCCCCTGAAAACGCTGGAGAAACTCGTTGATAGGTACCTAAGGGAAGGTGCGCTTGTCGAAAGACCGGCACACCACTCCCAGCACGCTTACCTGTTGGGCAAATCCGTGGAAACAGCGCTCCACCATACCGTCAAGGTATTGGAGGGGGCCGCGCACACGGACAGGTCCGTCCTGGGCGTGTTAGTTGACATCGGGGAAGCATTCGATAATACCTCCTTCGTCTCTATTTGCGAAACAGCCAGGGGATTCGGGGTCAAGGATTCCGTCATCAACTGGATCCACTGCATGCTGAGAACCAGGTCTGTCACCGCAGGTCTTAGAGTGTCATCCGCGAGTGCGCTCGTCAAGAAGGGCTGCCTGCAGGGGAGAGTAACCTCTCCCATCCTGTGGATGTTGGTCATTGACGGGCTCTTTGCGGAACTCGAGAGGTTAGGGGTGACGGTAGTGGGCTACGCGGACGACGTGGCGATGCTGGTCACCGGTACTTACCCGGGGGAGATGTCGTGGAAAATGCAACGAGCATTGGACTACGTACAAACATGGTGCACATCGAAGAGCTTGAGGATCAACCCGAGCAAAACGGAGATGGTGCTATTCACGAATAGAAGGAAACTCAAAGTGAGCCCCCCTTCCATTTTTGGGACGGAACTTAGCTTTTCTACAGACGTACGCTACCTTGGCGTCACCCTGGATAGCAAGTTCCTTTGGAGAAGCCACATCGACAGGCAGACTCGGAGAGCCACTTCAACTTTCTGGGCTTGTCGTAGGATGTTCAGCTCGACCTGGGGACTCAAACCGGCTGTGGTGAAATGGATCCACACAGCCATCATCGAGCCGCAGGTGACTTATGCGTTGGTAGTCCGGTGGCCTGCGCTGCAGCGGGAAACGAACATGAAGACGCTTAACAAGGTCTATAGGCTCACACTGCTGGGGATCACAGGAGCCCTTCGGACTACTCCTATCCTGGCACTGGGGGCGCTTCTGGATATAGCGCCTCTGGACATCGTGGCTAAGGCCAAAGCGATGGGTGCAGCCGTACGGCTAAAGTTTGGCGGCAAGTGGAGGGGAGCTGGCAGGGGCCACGCGTCGCTGCTTAACGGCAACAGGGATCTCGAAGAGATCCTAGTCCTAGGCGGACCCGCGGTCCTAGTACCTACCACTTCCACCGCAATTACATTGTTACCTTCCCGAGTAGGCAAGAGTGGGAGAATTACAGTGTGGGGCTACTGTCGCCGGGGGACTCGTCTGGTACACGGATGGATCCAAAAACCCGACGGGGACAGGCGCCGGAGTGTGGTGCGCGGGCCCTAGGACGAAGATATCCTTAGCACTGCGATCCCGCACTACCATACTTCAGGCTGAAGTCCTTGCAGTCAGAACCTGTGCGGAAGAGATTCTGCTAAGGGGATACGAGGGCAGGCATATCTACATCTGTTGTGACAGACGTGCTGCGCTCAGGGCCCTCGATTCTATCGAGGTGAAGTCCGAGCTGACACGCAGCTGCATTGACACCCTATCGCGTATTGCCGACGCTAACAGGGTTAAACTGCTCTGGGTGTCGGGGCACATCGGCATACAGGGGAACACGGAAGCGGACGGGCTGGCAAGAATGGGTTCTGCAGAATCCACAGCGGCTACCCCTATGTCTGTACCAGTAGCAGCGGGCGTCATAAAGGAGACCATGAGGAGATGGACTGCCGAGCAGTTCACGATCCGGTGGATCTCGGCGCCGGGTTCAAGACACGCGAGGGCTCTCTTCGCGGGCCCCTCTGAGAGGCTGGGCTCGGAACTGTTAGCCCTCGATAGGGAAAGGCTAATGTGGCTGGTGGGCTTGATTACAGGCCACTGGTTCACCCGACAGCACTTGAAACGGATGGGGTGGGAGGTGGACCCGCTATGCCGCTTCTGCGGACTAGAAGAGGAGACCTCCCTCCACCTAATAGCGGTGTGCGAGGGACTAGAGGGGACTCGACTGAGAACCCTCGGAGCCCCAGCTCTGGATGCACTGCATTTAGAGGTGACGGGCATTGGGGGGCTTCTCCGCTTTGCGGAAGAGGCCGAACCACCGTCTCAACCTTAAAGTTCCGCGAGTGCCCCAATCGGGGCCCGAGTACAATGGTCCACTAGGACTGAGTGCTCATATCGCTCATATACCATACCATACCATACTTAAATGAAATAAATATTTATTTAAATTAAATTAATATTTTACTTAATGTAAATAAACGATGGTCGTCAAATAAAGAAACGCCGGAACGAACACCGTTTTTTCATTTTTTAATTAATTCATCATTATCTCAGATAACTTCAGCCTTTTCGAAGAAAGAGCTCGAAGCGTTTGGCGAAGCTTTCTCGGTGGCCGAAGAAGCCCTTTCGCCGATAAAACCTGTCGTTGCTTTCAGCGGCCAAAATTCCGAATTGGAAAGATTTAATACGAAACTGCGCATCAGTTACAAGCTGAACGTGAAGATGGGCTTGGCGACCGGATTTGGCTTTGGGTTCCTTTGGTTTGGTATCTACGTCAGTTACGCGCTGTCACTCTGGTACGGTGTCACACTGATTCTTGAAGAAAGACACTTGCCTGCCGAGGAACGAGATTACGATGCAGCTGTGATGATTAACGTAAGAACTTGAGTTGTCTCAATTTAGGGTCGAATTTTAAGACGCAAGTTTGAAATTAAAAACTCCATTGCGTGCTTAAGATTTATCGTTAAATTCGGTCTTCAAATAAATGTTAAGTTCGATCTTAAGATTTAACTCGATTTAAGTTTCAATTTAAGATCAAACGTAAGCACGAAAGCAAGTTTGAACTGAGGTTCGACGTTCAGGTCGAACTTAAGATAGATTTTAAGCACTCAATGAAGATCGGGCCAAACATTCGGTCTTAAGTTCAATCCCAGGAGCGATCTTAAGTCAAAACTACCTTAAAATCCGACTCTCAGGGTCGAATTTTACATCAATTTGAACTTGGGATCGTACTTAAGATCCAACTTCAGTCCGAACTTAAGATAAAACTTAAGACCGAACTTAAGATAAAAGTCAAACCTGAACTTAAGATCCAACTTAAGTCTGAACTTTTTTTTTTTTCCGAGGGATTGTGGAAAATCTTCAAGAAGACAATTGGGGAGGGTACGCACTCCCCAACGTGTGGGATTTGTACCCATTAAAAACCACACACCCTTTCACCTTGACATTTAGTCCCCCTGGAACCGCTTTCGCATTGCATCAGGGGGGTGTCATTTTCGCGCCAGCGTGGGCGCTAGCCTCCTGCGCTTAAGCGTTTGCTACCTGCTTTGCGCGCTCCTCCTGGTTCTTCGTACGCAGCACCTTCTCTACGTAACCCGTGAACGCTGGTCCATCTCTCTTCACTTTGCAGCATTTGCGGCACTGCGTTCTCCGGGGTTAAGTCAGCACCCAGAGCAGCTGTCAATTCGCTTTTCTCTTGCGCCCACCTTGGGCATGCGAAGAACGTGTGGTAAGCGTCGTCGTCCTCCACACAGTATTCGCATTGCGGGCTATCTCTTCTTTTAAACCTATGCAGGTACGCGTTGAAATGGCCGTGTCCTGACAGGAATTGGGTCAAGTGGTAGTCGACCTCTCCGTGCTCCCTACTCAGCCATGGTGGCAGGTTGGGTATGAACCGGTGCGTCCAACTACCTGTGGGCTCCTGCGCCCAGGTGTCCTGGCATTCCTGGAGGATTCGGTCTCGTTCCTGCTTTTTGGCAATGGCTCGATTTCCTTCTGATCGTCGCTGGTGTATAGCATCCTTTCCTTGGCAAGCAGTACGATGGGGATCACGCTAGCGATCACCATCGCAGCACTCCCAGATACTGTGCGGTAGGCACAGGCTACTCGTAGAGCGCTGGACCTCTGCACAGCTGTCAGTCTTTTCTGGTGTTTCTCGACTTTGAGAGAGTCTCCCCAGACCTCTACACTATACAGTATGATCGAGTGGCAGACACCCATCATAACTCTTCTTTTGGCTGCTCTCGGCCCCGCTACGTTGGGCATGAGTCTGGAGAGTGCCGCCACGAGTTTTGCGGCCTTGTCAGCCGCGCCGCGGATTTGTTCAGCGAACGTCAGCTTTTTGTCCATCACTAGCCCTAGGTATTTTACTGATCGTTTGGATTCGATAGCCACCCCGTCGATGTTGACGCTGAGTGGATCTGGGAAAAGCCGTCGCCTTTTTAGGACTACGACTTCCGTTTTGCTCGCCGCGAGGTCTAGACCATGCTGGCGGGGCCACTCGCCTATCCTGCAAGCGGCCTCCGCAACTCGTCGTTGCGCTTGCGGTGGAGTCTCCGCTGTTACCACTGCCGCGATGTCGTCCGCGAATCCCATGATTCGGGTTCCTTCCGGCATGTCTAGTCTTAGAATATCGTCATAGATGACATTCCAGAGGCCGGGTCCAAGGACTGAGCCTTGTGCGACTCCGGATGTGATTCTCGAGCTTCTTTGTCCCTCTGTCGTATCGTACACTAGTTCCCTGTTGCGGAGGTAGTCGCTCACCACTCTCCTGAGGTAAGCTGGCGTTCGGAGTCTCTCGAGCGACTCGAGAATGTCGACCCATCTTGTTGAGTTAAAGGCGTTCCTTACATCAAGTGTCACTAGGACACAAACGCTCCTATTTCTGCTCGTGCTGTACCACGCCCTCTTCGCGGTTCAACAACCTATTGTATGGCTCCTATCGTTGATCGCCTTTCCCGGAAGCCGAACTGCATGTCGGAAAGGCCGCCGGCCTCTTCGACGGCTGCTCTGACTCTCTTACGCAGCAGCTTCTCATAAATCTTCCCCGCGTTGTGCAGCATACATAGGGGCCTGAATGATGATGCCGTTATTGGGGGTCCCTTGCCCTTAACCAAGAGGACGAGCCTTTGTCTTTTCCATCTAGTGCTGAAGGTGCCAGCTCGCAGGCAGACATTGTACATGTTCAGCAACAAAAAGGGGTAGTCGGTCGCTACCACTTTAAGTACCTCGGATAGTATCCCGTCAGGTCCCGGGGCCTTGCGGCTAGGCAGGCTACCAGTTACCTCCCTGAGCTCTTCCTCAGTGAAGCGTGGGATTTCGCCTCCAGGCGGTATCGCACACTGCTCTCTTTCGGGGTGTTCGGGAAAGAGCGTCCTGATGATTTCATCCATGGTTGTGGGGTCCTTGGGCCCCTCGAGACCAAGGCCTCCTAGTTTCTTCGTGACTATCTTATACCCGAGTTCCCACATGTCATTGTTCAGCTGATGGCAGAGGGATTTCCAGCTTCGTGACTTGGCAGCAGCGATGGCTTTGGTCAGGGCCTTTTTCGCGGCTTTGTACTGTGCCGTCGCGATTTCGGCGGCTTCGGTAGCATCGGCCGGGCGGCGTCTTCTCCTAGCCTTAAGCGATCGACGCCTGAGCTTGAGGCACTCCGCCCGCATTTCTGCAATAGAGTCCGACCACCAGTAGGCGGGCGCTTTGTGCTGCTTCCCGGTTCTTCGGGGCATGGACGCGTTGCATCCTCTTTCGATGAGTTGCATTGTACGTTGGATAAGCAGCTCAGCGTCTTCTTCGTTGGGGTCCAGCAGGACTGCCTCTTGCAGAAGTGCTTCCCCGTGGCTCAGTCCCCGTGGCTCAGTTCTCGATCCAGTTTGGATGCGTTCCAGCCTTTCGGCTTTGGCAGTCCCCTTCCGCCCCGATGAGAGGCCGCCACTGTGGCAATCCCGAACTTGATGTATTGGTGGTCGCTTGCGGTAAACTCCTCCAGTACTTTCCAGTTCCTGATCGCTGACGCGGCTCTAGGAGTGGCAAGGGTTATGTCGATAATGGAGCCCCTGGTCCCAGCTCTCCGAAAGGTGGCAGCCGTTCCGGTGTTCATGACGGTCAGGTCAAGTCTGGCCGCCATCTCCACTAGGCTAGCTCCTCTGCTGTCTGTCCATTGCATCCCCCATTCGATGGCCTTGGTATTGAAGTGGCCTCCGACAATGACCTCCCCGTTCATCGGTCTAATCATATCCTCGAGGCTGTTAATCCTTTCCCGGAAGGTACCAATTGGTTCGCTTGGGGAGAGGTTGCAGCTGACATATGTTGTGTCCCCAGACCTGATCTATACATAGCCGTCTCCGGTTCCAGCGTCGGTTACCGGCACGGTTTTCCGATTCCGGACCCAGATTGCAGCCCAGCCTGTGTTGTCCTTATACCAGTTTGGGTATTTTTCGTCTCGGTTCTGCTCGCAGATGAGTAGGAGATCTGCCTCATGTTCGTTGGCTATTTGAGGGAGGAGCTGTTGAGCAAGCCTTGACCGGTTCATGTTACCTTGGAGTATCACCGCCATCGCGTTCTGGTCGTGCTGGCCGCGGTCGAGAACGCGGCGCACCTGCCGGAGCCGGGTACGTGGTCCGTCGGGCTTCCGTTTCTCAGGTCTGTACACGGGAGGCAGTGCGGGGTCTTTGTGCAAGACGGAGCCTTGTGGTCGCCGCCTCCACACCTCCAGCACTGTTGCGATCTGTCCGGGTCTTTGCACTCAGCCGCCCGGTGTCCAAATCCATGGCACCTGTAGCATCTGATAGCCTGTGGGCTCAATCGGACTCGACAGTTGATCCAGCCGATTTTAATGCGGCCAATCTTGTCCAGCTTCCGCGCGGCTTGGGCTTTCAGCTCCACGAACGCCATCCGGTTACCTCTGAGAGAGCCCTTCTGGAGTTCGATGCTCATATCTTCGCGGATGTCAGCCTCCAGTGTTCCGATGAGGGCGGCTTCGACCTGCTCCCGGGTGGAGATAGCGTCGATATCTCTGATCTCAATTGTCGATCTCGGTGTCAGCTTGCGGACAGACCCGCTCCCTCCGATTATTGACTGGATAAATTCCCCGAACTTGGTGTTGGCTTCTGTTGAGTTACCTAGTTCTACCAGGATATCCCCAGCCAGCGTCTCCCTGATTGACCTGACTTTGACGCCGTGGTCGTTGGGGTTGACTCTTTCCCTGATGTCCTTCAGGACGTCAGCATACTTCTTGCCGGTGGCTGGCCTAACTAGGACCGCCTCAGGACGAGCCTTGGGCGGTCTCCTAGGGGGCCTCCTGCTGGTCTGGGTCTTTTCCCCCTTCACCGGTGGGTTCCTTACGGGAGTTGCGGCAGTCGCTAGAGCTTTCGGTGGCTTCCTCGCGGGCCGAGCTACCAAGTTCCAGTTCTCATCCGTGTCTTTCTTTTTTCTTCTGCTGCTCCGAGAGTTCTCGGAGTTCTGGGGCCTCGGTGTCTCCCTGGTGTCCCTCTTCCGCTTGCTCGCTGGAGTTGCGGTTTGACTCGGCTTGGGGTGTTGTACCGTTGGCGTCCGGAGTGGGCGCTCTTCTTTGGGGTTTCCAGTGGGGAGTTCGATGGTAAGGTCGGCAGCGAGCCAGACGCCTTTCCATCTCCTACGGCACCTCTGGCTGTTCCTCAGAGCATCTTCTGCTTTGTCGGTTGCTTCCTTCACCTCCTTTGGTACCGTCTTGAATTTCTTGAAGCTTGCTTTCATTGCCGCGAATATGTCGCGGAGAGCCTGAAGGTGAGCTTCCTCTTCCGTCTCATGTTGGAGCGCTTCCCGCCTGAGCGTTGCCTGCCGCTGCGCGGGGATTTCGCTCGTTCCGGTGTTGGCCAAGGTTGCCTTGTTCTCGGGGTCCGGACCCGTGAGCTTGGACGCCAGTTCCGTTGTCGTTGCCGCGGGTGGCTTTTCCAGGGGCCTTTGGCTCAAGTATTGGGAGATAGGGGTCTCCCTCGCTGCTTGGTTCTTTGGTGTTTTAAGTAACGATGTCTCGTTACTACGGTCGCTGGGCGTTGACTCTTGAGAGCCCGCTAGCTCGTTCGCATTCGTACGTTGTGGACAGTGCGAGTGGCCTCCCCCAAAATCCGCGAGGCCGGCGCCGACCACCGGGGCTTTCCCCCGGGTGGAGTCGACGGTGAGATTACTCTCTGTTTGAGAGGTACTCACTTGGGGTAATGAGTTTTTGTCGCCCTTTACCATTTTTGATTTTTTATTCGGGGTTTCTTCCCCTAGTCTGGTGGTCCACGAGGCTTATTTTATTTCGGCCTTGCCCTCTCTTGCGAGCGAGCGTTCCCCGATCCGCCACCTAGGGACGCGCCCCGTAGGGGTTACAGACCTCCCCCTGTGGAACTTAAATCCGAACTTAAGATCAAATTTAAGTCCGAACTTAAGATCAAACTTAAGCACGCAATGAAATTCGGACCAAACTTCGATCTTAAGTTCGAGCTCAAGAGCGATTTTAAGTTCAAACTAATGTCTTAAAATTCGACCCTTAGGGCGATTTTTCGACTTGTCTTTGCCCCATCGGAGAATTTTTTTGATCGCTACTTATACGTTCAGTCATAATAAACAAGGAACCTTTTTTGAGTACAGGTGTTTTTCTGCACAATGGTAGGTGCGATCAACATCGGCATGGGCTCGCCCTACATCGAAGCATTTTCGATATCGAAGGCATCTGCGGCGAAGATTTTTGGAATCATCCAGAGGAAACCTGCGATCAACAGCCTCGATCCTGATGGCATCAAACTCGCGGCATTTCAGAGCTTGATCGAGTTCAAAAACGTCGAATTTCAATACCCCTCTAGACCGGATGTCGAGGTGAGCCACTAAAATCGATGAGTGGCGTTACCTAAAAATCAAAATCCTTGTGAATGATATTGTACGACGACAATCCGGGTCCAAATTTCAAGTCTTAAAAGATCTAAGCTCCTGCATTAGGAAGGCGAAACTGTGGCGCTGGTCGGTAATTCCGGTTGCGGAAAATCGACATGCATACAACTTCTTCAGAGATTCTACGATCCAGTTAACGGATAGGTAATTTTGGAAGCTGCTTAAACACTTACATCAACAGGGATACTTCATATTCCTTAGCAGGTCAAGCAACTAGCGAAAGAGCCATAAAACGACTGGTCGTTCTGTGACACTCTTCGTCCTGAATAACGACTGAAAGAAAGATCGATTGTTAGGTTGAGGATGGGTCGTTTTTCCATCAATGTCTGCAAAATGACCACAAAAACGACCGATGTGTGAATTACTGAAAAAGCTCTAGGTCGGGTCATTTCGTCGGCGTTGATCAGAAAGTAACCGGAAAGACGACCGTGATGAGAGTTTTTCTTTGGGTCTTTCTTCGAGTTTTTTTTTATGAAAAACGACTCATCTGAATTCTCGCCAGCAGTCAATTGGCGGGTAGTTTCTCATTAAAGACCCCAAGAACGATCCAAAAAAATATCTCAACATGGTCGCTTGTCCGGTTTACTCACTGATCAAAGCCGACGAAACGACCCAACCTTGAGCTTTTCCGGTAATTCATACATCGGTAGTTTTTGTGGCCATTTTGCGGTCATTGATGGAAAAACGACCCATCCTCAACCTAACTATTGGTCCTTCTTTCGGTCGTTATTCCGGACAAAAAGTGTCTCAGAATGAGCATTTTTGAATGACAGAATGAGTCGTTTTTTGGGTGTTTTGATAGTCGTTAAAGACGGTCGCTCGACTTGCTAGGGTTCTTTCATTATCCCACTGATACGTTGATCTTATCCAGATTATTTTAATATGTTCTAAGTTTTTTTTTTCTTTTTTAATTCATATACCGCTTACTGAAGATTTTTCTTGACGGTCACGATCTCCGAGATCTAAATGTCGCCTGGTTGGGGATCGTCAACGTGGGAATCGTCAGTCAGGAACTCGTGTTATTCGACACAACATTCGACAACGATCACCAAAGTAGTAAATTTCCAAACAAAGATTTCTTCTTCCTGAATCAATGGAAGTGCCCGATTTACAAAATTGCTAATTTTTCAATATATTTTGGATGAATTGTTTATCCGGTTGGCGCGGTCAAACAAATGAATCGACGTTCTCGTGAATAAATGTTTTTGTCCAGAAATATGATACGTTGGTCGGTAAAAGGGGCGCTCAAATATTCGGTGGACAGAAGCAAAGAATCGCGATCGCACGGGCGCTGATCAGAGATCCAGCAATTTTGCTCCTGGACGAAGCCACTTCTGCGTTGGATACTCGAAGCAAGTCGAAGGTTCAAGCTGCCCTCGGCAAGGTAACACGCGAATAGGATTTTTTTTTTCTAAAATGAATTTCAAAGGCTTTATTATGACGAAGCGACGACACCTTCGATTTTTGACAGGCTCATAAAGGAAGAACAACTATTATTGTTGCGCACAGATTAACGACTATACGCGGTGCGAGCAAGATAATCGTTCTGTCGGACGGGCACGTTGTCGAACAAGGCAAGCACGATGAGTTGATGGAACTAAACAGGTACTATCATGCTCTGGTTACCGCTCAAGTTTCGCAATTTTCCGAATCCCAGCAAGAACCTTCCGCGACGAATACGCACGTCGATGAAATCGACCAAGATCTCGAACCAATCGCAATGAAGTCCGAGGTGCGAATCTGTAAATCTTTCCGGTAGGACTTACCTAGGCTGTTACGATAAAAAAAAATATTGGGTAAAATCCCTCACCGAAAAGAACTACTGAAAAATATTCCTGACCGTATCCAGTAATTAACTACTAATAAACTACTGAACTACTGCCCAGTGCTAAATTGGCGAACTACTGAAAACTACTCGAAGTCTTGAGCAGTTAACTACTGAACATTACTGGGTATTTTGAGTAGTTTACTACTGAGTAGTAAACTACTCCAAACTACTATGAATGTCCAGTATTTAACTACTGGGAATTTCCGTAGTTTTCAGTAGTTCACTACTGGGAATTTTCGTAGTTTCCAGTAGTTCACTACTGGGAATTCCCGTAGTTTCCAGTAGTTCACTGCTGGGATTGTGTCTTCGCCGAAAAGAACTACTAGGGGCCCAGTAGTGACCACTGGAGGTTCAGTCCACGGGGGGAGGTCTGTAAACCCTACGTGGCGCGTCCCCGGGTGGCGGATAGGGGAGGCTCGCCGCGTGTGGTGATGGTACACTCCGGTGTCCTGCCATCTCACGCGCGGAGGGCTGGAGTGAAATGAAATAGCTCCTGCGGACCAAACAGACTAGGGGAAGAAACCCCGAAAACAAATCAACTATGGTGAGGTCGGTTTATGGGAAAGCGATTACGGTGCAAGGGGCGCGGATTCCCAGTACCGGCGTCATATGGGAGTGAGGAAGCGGGTTCCCTGACGTCGTCAACACACGACCGGAGTGCTACAGGGGTGGACGACTTGGCCCCTGGAGCATCAAATGCTACAGCTGCAACAACGCCGAAACGATGCGGACTCATACCGCGGCTGCATTTCTCAGCCAGCCCCTGGTCCAGCTTACGATCTCTCGGGACACGGCCATCGGACTTGATGACGGCAAGCTCGGTGAGCTCCAGGAACTTCTGACGGAAACCATCAGGCTGATAAAATCGAAGCGAACTGTCCGCACGAAAGTTACGAACAACGTGAAGGAGGCCCTCGCTCTGATCGCAGAGGCCCTCACCCACCGGAAATCTCGGAAGGACGAGCAACGGAAGCTCACCCTCGCTGAGGCTAGGGAATGCGAGACGCTGCGGCAAGCCGCGACACCATGCACGCCGACGAGCAAACGCCCGGCATCCAGCCCGCCCCTCGGCCCGGAGGAAGATACCCGCCCAGGCGACAAGGAAGGCTTCACCCTGGTCAACAGGAAAAAGAAGAAACGTACTGGGATACCTTTACCAGACAAGGCCATACATCAACTGACGACAGGCCCATCAAGCACGCAAGTTTCGGCCCCTGCGCACTGGAAGCAAAAAAAAAGGCAGCAGCCCCGGGCCGCCGCGCCAATGCCGTACTGATAAAGCCCGCGCAGGGAAAGACCTACGCGGACCTACTCAGGGACATTAAGGCCAAGGTAAACCCGGAGCAGCATCAGGCGACCATCCGTTCCATCCGCGAGACCAGAGACGGGAACATCCTGCTGGAGATGGATCGCAAATCGGACAACTGGCCATCTTTCACCGACGCGATAAAGGTGGCGGTCGGGGAGCAAGGCTCGGTCAAGAGCCTATCCCCGAATCATACCATAGAGATCCGGGATATTGACTCCTCCACGGATGAGGCAGATATACGCGACGCCCTAGTGCGAGACCTTGACGACACGGCGGATATCAAAAGGATCGGGCTCTCGAAGAACGCCTTTCGAGGGCAACGCACGGCATTCATAGAACTTGCTGTATAAAGATTGAGTGGGTCATCTGCCGAACCAGACGACATGAGTCCATCCAGAGGTGCTACAGATGCCTCGGATATGGACACCTGTCCAACAGATGTACTGGCCCTGACCGCAGCAAGCTGTGCTGTAAGTGCGGCGAAGCGAATCACAAAGCAGCGGCATGCAGCCGACCACCACGCTGCATACTCTGTGCGGCAATCGAGAGCGAGGGGCTCGACACCGACCACTTGCCCGGTGCGGGATGGTGCGCAACACACCGAAGAGCGCTGAAAGGAGCATCCACCGGTCAGAGATGACGACCTTTCTGCAATGTAACCTGGGAAGGGGGTGGACTGCACAGGCGCTACTGCACCAGTTCATCTACGAAAACTCCATTGACATCTGCATCATATCAGAGTAGTACGCGAACCTACCGAGGACATCGTGGCTCTCTGACACGTCGAACACGGCAGCGATCTGGATAGTCAGCCCAACCCTACACTCAATGAGCAGCGGACGCAGTGACGGTTTTGTCTGGGTGAAGTCCCGAGACTTCACCCTGATAAGCTGCTACTTCTTGCTAAATCAAGGCATCCTGGCATTCAGACGCCAACTCGCGGATCTCGAGGACACCATTCGACGCATTGGCGGTGAAGTTATTGTGGCTGGTGATTTTAATGCTAAGTCAACAGAGTGGGGAATGGAGTGGAGCGACACCAGAGGGAACGAGGTGGCAGACATGGCTGCACGACTCGACCTGACAACGCTCAACGAGGGAAACGTTTCCACCTTCAGAAGACCGGGCTGTCGAGAGTCGATTCTCGACATCACGTTCGCCTCACCGGAGACTGCTGCGGCCGTATGGGATTGGAGGGTCCTGGAGGATTATAACTCCAGCGACCACCAATACATCCAGTTCTCGACCGGCAACGCGTCGACCAACGGCACGAGACGGGAAGAATAACGGCGACGATGGAACGACAGGAAGTTGAATGAGACAAAACTCATCAACTCTCTGAAGAACCAGGCCGAACAACACGCCAACGAACCGGCCGTCTCGAGGCAAGACGCGGAGAATCTCGTGGAAAAAACGATGGATGCCATTTCGGCCGCCTGCGACGATTCCATGCCAACCAGGAGCACCCGCGAGAAAAGGCGCGCAAACTACTGGTGGAACGATGAGATCAGTGAGCTTCGGAAAAAGTGCCTCGCACTGCGGCGCAAGTCCGTCAGGGCCAACCGCAGGCGACAGGCTGGCCAACCGGACACTCTCTTCGCCGAACTCGATAGCGCCAAGAAAGCCCTGAAACGGGCGATCGAAAAGAGCAAAAACCAGTGCTGGAGAAACCTATGCGACGAGCTGGACGAGGACCCCTGGGGCAAGGCTTACCAGATTACTGTCAAAGGTCTGGGTAAGCAAAGCCGCATACCTCCTATGGAGCCGGCCACCATAAAAAGCATCATCGGCGATCACTTCCCCCAGCATCCACGGAGGGCATCTAGAGGAAACTCGACGACGGCACGTGGACCACCCTTCACAACGGCGGAGCTCCAGGACGCTGCCAAGTCCTTAAAACCAGGCAGAGCCCCTGCCCCGGACGGCATCCCTGTCAACGCCATCAAGTTTATATCCAGGGAGTACCCCGAAATTCTCCTTACTATGTACAATGCCTGCCTCGCAACAGGCACATTCAGTCGCCGTTGGAAGCGTCAACGACTGGTCTTCCTGGACAAAGGGAAGGGCCCTCCAGTGACGTCATCGTCGTATAGGCCACTATGCCTGCTGGACGTCGCAGGTAAGCTATTAGAAAAGATGATCAAGGGACGCCTAACTTCGGCAATAGACAATGCCGGAGGTCTATCGAGCAATCAGCACGGCTTCCGCAAGAAGAAATCGACAATCACCGCGATTCACCAGACCATCACCACTGTGAAGAGGGCCTGGTCTGGCAGCTACCAACCTCGAAAGGCGTGCATCCTGCTCACCTTCGACGTGCAGAACGCGTTTAACTTCGTGGGCAGGGAGGACATACTGGAAGCGCTGAAGACTGACTTCAGCGTCGACCAATACGTTCTCGACACAGTGGACGATTACTTCCGAGATCGCCTCCTCGAGTACGACACGACGGAGGGAGCCCGAACGGTGGAGGTCATTGCCGGTGTTCTGCAGGGTACAGTCCTGGGCCCTGAGTTCTGGAATATACGATACGACGACCTACTGGCCACGAACTTTATGCGCGAAACACATTTAGTCGGATACGCCGATGACATTGCCGGTATAGTCATCGCGGACAGCACCAAGGACGCACGGCGGAAAATCGGTCACCTCGTCAGACGAATAAGCGCCTGGCTAGACAGCCATGGGCTCAAGCTAGCAGCCAGCAAGACGGAGATGGTTGTCCTCACGAGGCAACGCTGGTTTGATAAACCATTCGCGATAAATATTGGCCAAGCGCTTGTCGAGGCCAGGAGATCGGTCCGGTATCCAACTCGACGAGAAGCTAACCTTCGGAGAACACATTCAACGAACAGCTGACAAAGCTAACGGCGCTGCTGCCAAGCTCTCGAGGACCACGAAGAACGTCGGCAGCCCCCGCTATGCGAAGCGGAGGCTTCTGATGAGCACCATAAACTCCACCATCCTGTACGGCGCGAAAATTTGGGCGGATCAACTCGCGCATGAAAGCCATCGGCGCAAACGGGCTGCAGTATAAAGACGCATCGCCCTCTGAGTCGCCTGTGCATATCGCACGGTCTCGCAATCAGCGATTCTGGTCGTTGCCAAGACGCCCCCCATCGACCTCCTGGCCAAGGAGCGAAGGAGGCTCCACCAGTCGCGGACAACAAATCCCCTGGTCGATGGCGCCAGGGAACTTGAACGGGCGAGGACCATTGGAGAATGGAGCACAGGTGGCAGAACAGCGACACCGGAAGGTGGACGGCTAAACTTATACCCGACATAAGACCTGGATCAGATGCGAACATGTAGAAACCAACTTCTACTTAACGCAGCTTCTCACGGGCCATGGCGCCTTTAACGCGTACCTACACCGAATGGGCCTCATCGACAGCCCACGGTGCAGCTACTGCCCAACCGAACGCGACGACGCTCAATACACCTTCTTCCATTGTGACAGATGGACGAAAGAACGAAGAGCCGCAAAAGATGCTATCGGAGAAGCACTGCACCCCGAGAACCTAGTCCCCCACATGATCGGCTCCAAGCTGAATTGGGAGACCATAATGAAATTCGCGAAGGAGGTGCTGAAGGCCAAGAGGCTCAAGCAGCAACCAAACGAGGCGGGCGCTTAGGAGCGCACCAGGGGTTGGACTGAATCAATGCGAAAGCGGTTTCCGGTCCAACCACCTTCACCACCGTGAAGGGAGGCAGAGGATTGTTTTTAGTCAGTAAAAATCTGACGCTATCAACAACACAACAACCTTTGTTGGTGTCTTTTCGAAGATTTTTCAACCTCTGAAAAAAAAAGAAAAAAAAAAACTGGAGGTTCAGTAGTCCCTGCTAGCATTGAAGCACCCTCACCGAAAAGAACTACTGAAAACTACTACAAAATACTACTGGCCGTATCCAGTAATTAACTACTAATAAACTACTGAACTACTGCCCAGTGCTAAATTGGCGGACTACTGAAAACTACTCGAAGTTTTGAGCAGTTAACTACCGAACACTACTGAATATTTTTAGCAGTTAACTACTACTGAGTTGTTAACTACTCCAAACTACTATGAATGTCCAGTAGTTAACTACTGGGAATTCCCGTAGTTTCCAGTAGTTTGCTACTGGGAATTCCCGTAGTTTCCAGTAGTTTGCTACTGGGATTTTGCCCTCACTGAAAAGAACTACTGGGAGTCCAGTAGTGACCCCTGGAGGTTCAGTAGTCCCTGCTGGCATTGCAGTAGTCACTACACATGTAGTTACTACTTCGTAGTAGTTACTCCTCAACAGTCAGTAATTATTACTGAGGACGTAGTAGTTCCTGCGTCAGTTATGACTACTTATAAGTAGTTCTATTCCAGGATTCGGTAGTTAATGCATAGGCAGTTTTTGCAGATAAGTAATTACTACTCGAGACTGCAGTAGTTTCTGTATAAGTAATTACTACAGATAAATAATTACTACTCGAGACAGCAGTAGTTCCTGGATAAGTAGTTACCACCTCCGGGTAGTTACTAATTGAATCTCGAGATTCAAATGGTAACTACACAGAAGTGGTAAGTACCTATAGAGGAACTACTGCTGTCTCAAGTAGTAACTACTTATCTGCAATAACTGCTTATGCATTAACTATTGAATACTGGAATAGAATTACTGATAAGTAGTAATTACTGATGCAGATTCTCAGCAATAATTACTGACTGTTCAGGAGTAACTACTAGCAAGTAATAACTACATGTGTAGTGACTACTGCAATGCCAGCAGGAACTACTGAACCTCCAGTAGTCCTAAGAAGGTTCCTAATTCTTCGTATCATTGCTGACCAGTTGTCCGCCGATGAAACCAACTCGAAGACAACGAGCAGCGGAGCTGGACTGTGGCAAGTCCTGAAGCTAAACAGGCCAGAATGGAAGCTGATACTGTTCGCGGGAATCGCGTCACTTGTTGCTGGTTTTTCGATGCCTTTGTTTAGTATCTTAATCGGAGATATTCTGGCGGCGTGTAAGACTTTCAATGCTTTTGCAAAATGCGAAGAAGGCGGATAATATCATTTTTCTTTCCTCGGATGCTATCGATGCCTGATGACGATTTCGTGAGGGATTGATCAACCGCGTATGCAATTTACTTTATATCGACTGGTATTGTTATTGGAACCACAACTTTCATGCAGGTACGGTTTTTACTCCTTAGGTTTGGGTTCCATTTATTATATGACATAAAAAGTACAATCTCTTCCACGAAAATTAGAAAAAAATCTGAAAAAATGCATGTCTATTCGGATACATTGGCGGATCAGTTTTCGCAAAAAGAAAAGTTAGGTAGCCGGCTTTTTGTTGAATGATTCTTTTCTCTAATTGTTAATAACTTTTTGGAATTATTAATATATAAAATCAATGTTCGTAGCACTTTCTGAATGGTAGATTTTTTTCAGATTTTTGTCCCATGAAGAAGTATTCGAAATGCTCTCTGAATCTCACATTTGGCTGGAAATTTAACGAGACTCACTACTTAATTTCTCAATAACATGAAACTGATTACAAATAATCTTAAAATAATTCCGAATATGTGCAGATTTTTCTGCTGACCGTCGCCAGCGAAAGTCTCACGACGAGACTTCGAAGCTTCGCGTTCGACGCGATGCTGAAACAAGAAATGGCTTGGTTCGATGAACGTCGAACGGCGTTGGTGCACTTTGCGCTAAACTGTCGACAGAGGCAGCCGCTGTCAAGGGTGCGACGGGTCAACGTATTGGCATGATACTCCAATCCATCAGCACGATTCTCATCGGCATTGGACTATCAATTTACTACGAGTGGCGATTGGGTTTGCTTGGAATGGCGTTCATTCCAGTTATTTTTGTGATAACGTTCATGCACGGTCGTGTTTACAAAAATGAAACACTGAATTATCGACAAAAGTATTAAAGCTGTTGAATCATGTCGTCCGTATTCGTCATTTTTACACCGAAAAAAAATATCAACTAAGCTGCGATTGAGGGTGGCGAAGAAAATATTTGGTCTAATGAACAAAATGTTTGTTCAATTCAGGCAACTGTTCGTTGAAACAACTAAAAATTAGGTCAAACAACTAAATATTAGATCAAACAACTAAATATTAGATCAAACAACTAAATATGAGATCAAACAACTAAATATTAGATCAAACAACTAAATATTAGATCAAACAACTAAATATTAGATCAAACAACTAAATATGAGATCAAGCCACTAAATATTAGATTAAACAACTAAATATGCGTTCAATCAACTAAATATTTCTTTCAATCGACCAAATATTTCTTTCGCCACCCGCAACCGCAGGTTAGTTTGATATTACCAAACCTTTTTTTCAGTGTATTGCGCCTCAGATCAGTCGATGTTGCTTTTCGGTCAACAGGTCGCGATCGAAGCCGTGAGCAATATGCGGGCCGTGGCCGGTATAGGACGCGAAGACACATTTTACAGGGACTATGTGAGCGTCATAATGCCGGCATTTGAGCAGACTAAGAGGAACACCCATTACCGAAGCATCGTATACGGACTTTTCAAATCCGGCGTCTATTTTGCTTATTCAGCGGTCATGTTCTACGGTGGATATTTGGCTCGGAAGGTGACGTCGACTTTGCACGCGTCTTCAAGTGAGTCGGATGTAAATTGTTTGACAGTTAATAAGATTTTCAACATATTCGTGATATGTTTTCGGTTTTAGAGTCTCCCAGTGCCTCATCGCTGGTACGATGGTTGTCGATCAGCTGCCTTTTCACTAAATCTTCAGAAAGGCGTAATAGCCGCGGCCAAGATAATTGATCCCCTGAAGAGAGTGCCAAAGGTTCAGGATCCCAAAAATCCCCTGAAGTATAACACGGTAGGAAACAAATTTTAATTAAAGAACAGGAAAACACGAATCACAGTAGAATCCTACTACTGGGCAGCACTTTAAGTAGTCCCCAGCTCTGAATACAATAATACTTCTAGAAGGATGAAGCTGAGGTGAGCTTCAGTGCGGTTTCTTTCGAGTACCCGACACGACCCGGTGTCACAGTACTGGATAGCCTGAATCTCAAGGCAGAAGCTGGGAAAACTATCGCCTTGGTAGGCTCCAGTGGTTGCGGAAAAAGTACGGTGATCAAGCTCGTGGAGCGTTTCTTCGATCCTGTCTCAGGCACTGTTGTAAGCAATGACTTTCTCCTTCTGTCGCAAGCCCGTTTAAGGTAGTACTAGGGGACTGCCCGAGCCCACGTGAGTACAGAGAGGATTGAGAGACGAATTGCGAACACTTCTCGATGAGATAAAAATCTGAAAAAATCAACCATATGGAATGTACTGAAAAGATTAATCTTGCATAATAATAATTACAAAATGTTATTAACAAATTAACGAAAAAAACATTTCCCAACAAATCATTCCCGCAACCTAACTTTTCTTTTTTATGAGAACGATTCGTTAAGTTTCTCGAAATACGTATGAATTTTTTTCAGAATTTCGTATAATTTTTGAAAATCGCGTTTTTAGTTAATAAAAAAAACGTAATTTTCGAAAAACTAGCCGAATTTCTGAAAAAATTCACACCCATTCAAAAAGATAAAAAAATTGTTTAAATGAACAAAAAGTTAAGTTGCTGGGGGATTTGTTGAACAATTTTTTTTATTCATTTGTTAATAACATTTTCGAATTATTATTATGCAAAATCAATCTTTTCAGCACCTGCCATATGCTTGACTTTTTTCAGATTTTTATCTCGTCGAGAAGTGTTCGTAATTCTGTCTCAATTCTCTCTGAACTTACGTGGGCTCAGACTGTCCGGTAGTACTACCTTAAGTTCTGTGAGCAAAGGTCAAATACAACTTAAACTCAACGAATGGAATCGTGTAAAACAATGAAATGCCGGAATTTGGGCTTTCAATTCTTCAGGCATGTAACGAGACAAACATCGCGACGATTGCACAATCTTCGCTGAGAATATCGCTGGGTTTGGTGGAGCAAGAACCGACGATATTCGCCAGAACGATTCAGGAGAACATAGCTTACGGCGACAACACCTAGGACGTACCGATGGAGGAAATAATTGCTGCGGCGAAGAAGGCGAACATTCACAATTTCGCAACGTCCCTTCCATTGAGATACGAAACAAAATTGGGCAACAAAGGCACAATGCTTTCGGGCGGACAGAAACAACGAGTCGCCATTGCCAGAGCACTCATCAGAAGCCCGAAGATTCTTTTGTTGGACGAAGCGACTTCGCCTCTGGACGCCGAAAGCGAAAAGGTACGTTTGCGACATGGCATGGAAGTTAGCAACGTTGCTCCAATAGTATCATTGACGGCCGTCACTTTTTTCAAACAGATTATTTTCTGGTCAGACGATTTAAAACGAAATCATATTATATATTATATATTATATATTATATATTATATATTATATATTATATATTATATATTATATATTATATATTATATATTATATATTATATATTATATATTATATATTATATATTATATATTATATATTATATATTATATATTATATATTATTATAGTAGGAAAGCAACTTTCTGTGAAACGTGACAGCTGCCAATAATTTCGTTGGCGCAACGTTGCCAACTTCGATGTGTTATTTGCGCCGCAGCTTTGTTACCAAACCAATCCGTGTACGATCAACTGGGAGACCCTCTATCCTACACATCTCGATCCTCCACATTCAGTTCTCCACATCAGCCCTCCACAATCCTTTTTCTCCACGTCTCGACTGTACACATTACCGCTGTCGATATGGATTCGTAAGATAACTCTTGCTGGTTCACTGTAGAAATCAAACCCCGTGAGAACCTCTGCGCGCAAGACGAACTGCAAGAATATTTACCTTACCAACAAGAGTTGTCTTACAAATCGATATCGACAGCGGTAATGTGTACAATCGAGATGTGGAGGAAAAGGAGTGTGGCGCACTGAGTACGTGGAGAACCGAATGTGGAGGATCGGGATGTGTCGAATCGAAATGTGTCGGAAAGAGAGTGTGTACAATTGAGATGTGGAGCAAAAGGAGTGTGGAGGACTGGGAACGTGGAAAACGGAATGTGGAGGATCGGGATGTGTCGAATCGAAATGTTTCGGAAAGAGAGTGTGTACAATTGAGATGTGGAGGAAAAGGAGTGTGGAGAACTGGGGACGAGGAGGATCGAACGTGGAGAATCGCGATGTGTCGTATCGAAATGTTTCGGAAAGAGAGTGTATACAATCGAGATGTGAAAGAAAAGGAGTGTAGAGAACTAGGAACGTGGATGACCGAATGTGGGGGATCGGGATGCGTTGAATCGAAATGTGTCGGAAGGTGAGTGTGTACAATCGAGATGTGGAGGAAAAGAATTGTGGAGGAATGGGAACGTGGAGAAGCGAACATGGAGGATCGGGATGTGTCGGAGTGAAATGTGTCGGAAAAGGAATGTGTACAATCGAGTTGTGGAGGAAAAGGTGTGTGGAGGACTGATGATGTGGAGAACAGAATGTGGAGGATCGATGATGTGGAGAATCGAGATGTGTAGGATAGAGGGGCTCCCGCGGTAACGGCCAAGTCTCGATCGGGCCCGCCACCGCCTTGTGCCGCTCGGATTCAGCTGACCGGAATGGAGCGACTGCCGAAATCACTGGCCTGGATGTACCCGGGAACTGGAGCCCAACCGCCGGTGACCCGAAGGAACGTACGTCTTCCGACGTCAGAAGCCAGTGACTATCACCGTCAAAGATAAGGGCGTCCAAGCGGAGGCGAAGACGAGGGATAAGGCAACACAAACCTCGGCTATCGAGCTCCAGCCCGGTGAGGAATTACGTTTCGTCCGATGGACAGGGGTGGCCGAGCCCAAGCGGCCCCTCCTCTAGTCGTATCGGGCGAGGATTTATTCTCTCATGGAGAATTTGCGCCGAGCCGTCGCTGACGTGCTCGGGGGCGAGGGGTCCGACGCGGAGGACGACGTTTCGGGGGCCGCCGCCGGGCTCTCCGTAGCCGGGATGGACGGCGCGTTCGCCGCCGCCGAGCGACAGCTCGGCGAGATTGAAAAAATACTCCGAGCCAGAACGATCGCGCTGGAGCGAGCACTGCAGCCGGCTCCGTCCACTGACGGCTCAAGTGACGGTGACAAGGCCGACGAATCAAGAGCCGTCATCGAGGGTTAGCCGCGGGAGACGCCGAGCGTTTCCGGTAGCGAAGCCCGAAAATCGGAAGCCACCATCTCATTCGCCTCAGCATTGATTGGCGAGAGCAACTACTCCGAAAACAGCAATCTCGAGAGCGTTTCGGGATCGTCGGATGATTCGGACAAGACCGATGCAGACTCGGAGGTCGTCGACAACGAAGACTGAGCGTGTCGACGGCGAGGGAACACGGCCGTCGCGTAAGCCCAGCTGCCGACCGCAAGGGATCACGGCCGTCACTGTACCACGGCTGCCGTCGGCTAGGAAACACAGCCATCGCCGCCACCTTAGCCGAGAGCTTTGTTCGACGCTAAGTACCCCCGATTTGGGATTTTTCTTTTGTGGTGCATCGCCGTCCACAAATCTCCTGTTGATATCGTACAAATGTTTTATTCTATATCTTTATTTGGTATCTTTATTTCATTTTACTATTATTTTTTAAGCAAGGCCCGCAAGCTTATTTTGTAAGATCACAATTTTTAATTTTTTAAGTAACATCATGACCCGATGAGATCGGCGCACTCGTCGGTTCGATCATTCCAATGATCGGGTCGACGAGGTCGTCGACTCTCGCGCGATTCGTGACAAGAACTCGCGATATGGCACGTTCGGGCTCGTCAGTGATGGTATTAACTATCAAGGTATCGGAGTACACCGGATGTATTCCGTTACCTTTTTAATATTTAATTTCGCTCGTTAGTTCTTTTAATGTCGCGCCAGCCGCGGCGTTATTCTATGCGACGCGGCTTGCGCGATATTTTTCTCGAGAATCGCAAGCGAGGGCTCGAGGGGACATGCGAATGTCTCCTCTCGCCTCCTCTCAAGCGAGGTACAATTTCGCCAACTTGCAGAAACCTTCCCCGGTTGGTTGTCTGACGGTCGAGAGATCGGCGGATGAACGGACCGGGGAAATCAGTCCCGTTTAGACACAGGAAGCGTGAGCTTGGTCTTCGGAAAAAACTCCTCGATTAGCACGCGCAAAAGTATTGTAAATCTCGGGGGAACACGCCTGTCTATTAGAGTGAAAGTCACGAAGGCCATAAAGAGCCTAAAGAGTGTTGTGCCCCGCGCTGGTGAGCCTGATCGTGCTAGATCGTAAGTGTTATTATCTGCGCCGCGAACAATAGACTGTCGTGTAATTTTAAGCGTGTGTTCACGTTAGAAGAGCTGAGAGTGAGGGAAAAAAGGTGTCCAGGGAGCAAAGGAGTTAGGAGAAGTGTAGTGAGTGAGAGAGAAGAGGTGTAGAGAAAGAGAGCGGAGAAAAGGACCGTGACCACACAACTACTACGAAAATATTGTAACTGCGATTGTATGTGTGGGTGAGGATTTTTATGAGTGAGCGATCGTGTGTATGCGCTTGCCGGCTAAACTTGCGACGAGATTGCGATATATATTTTGTGTAGAAACCTATTCTTACATTAAACGTCAAGTCATAAAAAATCACCGACATAATTATTTACTGACCTGCGCGAAATACCGGGAAACTTCCTGTAGAGGACGAACCGGAAACGATCCCGAATAAAAGATATAACTTGCCGCGCTTCCCGCGACGAGGTTATTTTAGACATATCTAACGCCCGCACATCACAAGTGTAAACACTCTGCCATATAAATACGGCCTGAAATGTAAAACACTGTAGACAATCGCCAAGGACTCCTTTTCGTATGTATCGTATCGTGATTCTGCGTCATTGAATGTACGTGAAGCAAATGCTACCGGTCTATCTGCTCTGCTGTAGGTCCTTGTGATCGGAAACCACCGATTGCGTAGCCGGACGCATCTGTGGTTACAACAAACGGCTTTGAAAAATCCGGAAATATCAAAACTGGTTATGTACATAATTTTTCTTTTAATTTTGAAAACCTTCCTCTTGACTTTCTCCCCATATGAAAGGAGTTTCGTTTATCAGAAGATTTGTGAGTGATTTAGCCAACTTTGCATAACCCTCTATGAATCGACGATAATATCCCACTAGTCCCGAAAATTGCCGAGTACCCTTGACGTCAACTGGCCTTGGAAATTCTCGAACTGCTTCTACTTTCGTCGGATTCAATTTTAGTCCCTCTTCACTGATGACGTGGCCTAAATATGCCACTTATCGTTTCAAAAATTCACACTTGTCCGGTTGTAAACTCAAATTAGCGGTCCTTAGTCGACCTATTAGTTTCTTGCATTTCTCGTCGTGTTCTTCCAGAGTTTTCGCGTACATTACGATGTCGTTGACATACACGACTAATTCCTGTCCTTGTAGTCCCACTAATACCATGTCCATTGCGCGCTGAAACGTGGCAGGAGCGTTTTTCAATCCCATAGGCATTCTGACATACTCGTAATGTCCATATGGAGTTGTGAAAGCTGTTTTATGACAATCATCCGGATGCATCTTTATCTGATGGAACCCTGAAGCCAGATCGAACACCGAAAAATACCGAGCACCTCCCAACTGATCCAATATATCTACGATATTTGGCAAAGGATAAGTGTCTCCTATAGTTTTTTCGTTTAACTGTCTAAAATCAAGAAATACCCTTCATTTCTTATTTCCCTGAGAATCTAATTTCTTTGGTACTAGCCAGACTGGTGTGTTATACGGAGATTCTCACTGCCTGATTAATCCTGCTTCTAAGAATTCAGCTACCTGTTTCCGTATTTTTTCTTTGTGAACCTTGGAAAACCGATATTGCTTTGAATTTACCGGAAATTCATCCGTCTGTAGCCCCTAATTTTTCTCCTTTGATGTGAAATCTATCTACCCCATATCTGATAATTTCATGTACAGCTTTTTTTTCTATTTCGTCCAAATGTTCTAGTCGTAACAATTCTAAAACTTTCGAGAACCGTGTCTCGTTTTTTTCTTTTTCTTTTATGGCAAAACATTTTTCAGTCATAAATTTTACTCCGATCAAACAATCGACAAGCTGATAAGAATTATTTTTCCTTTTGTACTTCATTTTCCTATCTTGACATAAATCTTGGTTTTAGCTCTTCTATTTGTAATGGAGGAAGGGGTCACTGAAAGAGCATGTACACTTCGTCTATTTCAGACACAATATATTTATTCGTTTCAAACTTCGCGTTTACAGATGATCGTTTCATGGACAACTCGCGGAGTCTTGGGAGCGATGTGCTCCGTTCGGAGATTGGGTCGTGACTAAAAACTAAAAGACTTACTTGCTATTTCTTACCTATAGTTCCTAATCTTAAGGGCTGTGATGGTAAGGAGGGTGCAGCGCCGATGACGCATCGCCGAGGGTCCCGTTTTCCGAGTGCGATTGTACTTTGCCCTGCGTTGGTCATAAAACTCGAGAGCGTCGCGACAGGGTTTTTGGGAAAGCGTTCGGCTGATTATTTTCCGAGGAGCGAGACGATGTAAAACGTGTCTTTTGTATTTATCAACAGGAGATAGGCATTGGTGTATTTGCGTTTCGCCTAAAGAGCCTTGGACGGGGTCTGCATTTGGGATTTCTGGGTTTTATCTATTTATGGCGTGCAGCTGTGGACTCTTGAGCGCGAACAGATATTATTTTACAAGCTATTTATTGTGTGAATTTTGGAAACGAAGGAAAATTGTTATTACGGGAAGACCCAAGCAAAAATATGAGTAATGTAGCTGGGAAATTACACCTCCCGACTTAGATTAAAGATCGATACAAAGAATCTATCTTTAATGGTAAGTATAAAATATGAAGTAAGGCTAGGGGTTTAAATATAAGGATCAGAGTAAAAATAACAAGAGATGTCAGTGTATCATGTAAGGCGTTAATATTAATCCATAGAGGTGCTAGGATGCTTAATAGCTATCCTTAAGAGTACTTCCTATGCGCAGGCTACCAGCACGGGCTGGTTTTTGCAAAGCGACGCTTTTTAGTGGAACTTCGCTTTGATCCGATCCGGATTCGCTTTCGGTTTCAGAGCTTTTTAACGAAGATTTAGGAGTCATCTCGATCTTGCATAACGATTCTCGTAGAGGCGTCGAACGGCGCCGTGCACGGGGTGACTGACTTCTTTGATTTCTGTTCGTGTCTCTACTAATGTCCGTTTGGACTTTAAGTGTTAAGCAATTAACAACCTTCGAACAACAACGAGATTTGTCATCGTGATCGTGATGGCTCCTTGTACTTCGACAGCGTTTATAACATTTGAAGATTACATATAGACTTAGAACGATACAAAAAACGATTCCGACGTACGTAAAGAACGAGACTTTTCGATGTACTTCTTTGCGCTGATTCATTTCGTCAATGAGATTTGTTATCATGTTCAGCTTATGGCTGGCTACTTCTAAATTTCCCATACTGATATTGGCAAGTGGTATTTCTCGAAGGTTAGCGATTACCGAGTGGTTAGCCTTAATTTTTAAACAGCAGTCGTCGTCGGAGATGTTGAACTGTGGTACAATATATGAAACGTTGCTACTATACGAGTTTTGTGCAATGAGGATAATCGATGCGGTATAGGCTCTACAATTGCTAGACAGTTCAAGTATACTGGATCCTGATAGTTTGACATCGAAGGGCTGGCGCGTACCTTTACAATTTACTGTAACGTCGCTCACTCGTGGCAAGACGTAGGCCCATTGGTTTTTATTTAATAGTCCACTCCAAGTGTCGTGGTTCAGGTGGGTAGTGCGCATATCGCAAGAGCTGGGCATTTTCGCGTTACTGAAATGTAATTCTGTCTCACAAATCGTCTTAACGTGTGTGGCGTAGAGTGGTTTCGTCATTTTACAAATGTACAACGGTCCGGTCGATTGTTTACAATCCTCCAGTGAATTAAGCGTCGTGTATTGAGCCTTGGTCTTTGACATGGCGATGAATTTCATGGAAGGTTGGATGAATAGAAAGCTGTTGTTTTGGGCAAGAACGGGAAGCGGAATTACTGGGTATAAGTCGAATATAATGTCGGATACCAACGGGGTTCCGATCACGAAGATTAGCTTGTTCTCCATGTAGTATGCATATAGAGTTATGAGGTTTAGTAACTCGTGAGCGTTACTGTGGTCGAGAAGATAAGGATAATTCAATCCTGAAGGTAGAAACTGTACTGTCCGTTTTAGTTCGTCGATGTACTGAATTGGGGTAATGATTCTGGGGTGGAGAGCATTCTGTTTCGCGAAGAGTACACCGTTCGTGATTACAGACAATACTCGATCTACTTCGTTTGTTAGCAATGTTAAAAAGGAAAAGTGTTGTCTTGCATTTTCTTCCAATTCGAGGTGGTCAATTCTGAGACGGATTTCTTTATTGTACTCGTCTAAGGTTTCGAAGTTTTCATTAAGGATTTTTTCGCTATGGTGCATGTTTGTCACTGTCTTGTTGAAGTTTGTTATTGTTGTCTGAACTACTTGAACTTGAGATTTGAGTAGGTCGGTTAGTTCGTGTTCATTTTGTTACCAATTGATCTTTTAGTGTTCCTTTGATAATTATTTACTATTTAACTAAAGATCATACACCTACCCCGGCCGGGGTCAGTGGCTGCTAGGGGGCCAAATTTTAATAATTTCGATCAATATTCAAATTGGGCGCCAGTCGTCCACAGACGACAATTCTTAAGAGTCATGAGAGGCTCAGGACGGGTATATGGGATGACCCAGAATAACTTTAAATGCGATCTGAGTTTCCACCAATAATAAGTTTAATTAGCAGACTGAATTTGGTTGGTACTCACAAAATCTCAATGATCGACACAGAACAAACGATCCGACCCTCGGACACAACGATAAACCCTTTTAGGATCGAATTGCCTTTCCACACGTTGTCGGCCGGTGTTGACGTCGCGAGGCCCGAGGATCGAATCCCGAAAATCGTCGTTACATTTTACTAGGCTTCGTTCGATCGAGAGTTCTCGCGTGCCCGGTTGCCAAATTTCGATGGCACGTTGCCGGCTCGAATTAACGAGTCAAACGACTATCGATCGAACTTACCTCGCGTGTAAACATGTGTATATATTGTAACGAATATGCAGCTGACTATTCGTTAGGACACACGATATTAGTTAGGTTTGACGATAGACAAACGAACGGACGATCGATGCAAGATCGATCGTCATATAAACAGTCTTGATCAGACTTTCAGAGACGAGAGACGTTTGACACTTGATACTCGAGATACATAGCCCTGATTATACCAATAATATCCGCCCCACAACCAAATACGCGAGTTATTCATTCCCACAGTCGTTACATTGCTGTCAGAAGTGGTTGACGGTTCCACGCGTAGTTAAATAGTCGTGAAATAGTCGTGAAAAAAAAGTGAACATGTCGATGATGACAAGAAGTCGGGTTAATAGAGTCCCGTCGTCGGAAAACAAGACGCAGGAATCGGACTATATTAGAAGAGAAGAGTTCGATAGGATTATTGAAGGATTGAAAAAGAAACAGGCCGAAGAAATTTCGAGAATCCGAGCAGAGGCGATGGAGTTGGCGACGGAAATGGCTATCACTGCCGCTACAGAGGCCACAAGAGGGGCTGTTCGAGTGGTGATGGCTGAGATCAACATCGGAAGGAGCAACGCACAATGCTCAGTAATCGTTCAATCTTTTACTGCTTGTAATTGTGCTTGCGCTACTAGCCCTCTCCCTCCGATCGCGGCTCGTTCTGTTAACCTTAGTGCCGTCGAAAATTCGGTTTCAGTAGCAGTGAGTCAGAAAGATCCTCCAATCTTTGTAGGTGACAATCGAATAGAACCCGACACGTTTGACGGTTCCGGATCTTGGAATCAATACGTCAAACAGTTCAAGATAATCGCAGAGTACAATAAGTATTCTGAAAAAGAAAAGGCTATGGTGTTAGTGGCTTCGCTTCGAGGCTCTGCGAGAGCGATTTTGCTTGATTTATCGGACGAAGAACTTACGGACTTCAAAAGTAAAAGGGGCACTCGATTTCACTTTCGGTGAAACACATTTTGCTCCGATCAGGTACGCAGAGTTTCATGATAGGAAACAAGGAGAGAAAGAAAGTGTCGTTAAGTTTGCGGTAGATCTCAAACGATTGGTCAGGTTGGCTTATCCTGAATGCAACGAGAAAACGAAGGATTGGGTTGCGTCTCAACAGTTCGTCCTAGGAATCTTTGACAAGGAGACGAGACTAACTCTGAGGTTAGAAGGCGTTTCAGAATTGGAAGCGGCCGTGACTCGTGCAGAAGAAATTGAGGCAATCATTGCCGTCGAGAAGGAACAAAGACAGCAAAACTGTAGAACGAAAAGGGATTCCGAAAAATTCAAGAGCATAGGGTCGAGTAAGTCCACTTCGGATTTGATCGGTGAACAGGACTCGAATCTTTCGGAAAATAGAAGGTATTGGTTCTGTGGTGAGGAAGACCACATCAAGAAGTCTTGTCCTCATCGACGACGCAGTGTTTAGGTTTTTGACATTGGCTCAGGTGGAATGTCAGGTTATTAGATATGGTTGTTCATGAATGAGAAAAGAAAAGTATGCAAAGTAAATGATGATTGGGGTGTTCTCTAAGGATATTACGGATATCAGTTTGAGATGTCAATGCTGGATGGAAAAATTGTTGAGATTGCTCGGTTGGAGCCTTGAACGTTTTTCTCTTTCCAAATAGGAACAGACGAACGTTCTGAAGGGTTGCCAGAGAATCTATGGATTTTTGAGTGTATTGAGTTACTGGCTGGAGTCTTGGGCTTTGCCCTGGAAGGATTTCCGAGTTTCTTGTCAAGACTGCCTGTCGGTGGGCCTTGAGCGTTGTAACATGGTATTGGTGGCCACAATACTTTGTTATGGGAAGCGCTCTGAAGGGTTCTCGAGGAGTTTTGAGTTTCAGATCGATGGTAACACTGTGAACAAGTTTCGGGTGCACACGAAATTGTTTGGATAAACAGTGGTTGATTATAGAATGGAGAAATGATTTGGCTTGACATCGAGTGACATCGACATCAGAGGTGTTGTATTCTGGCAATTGGTCGACGATGATAGGTTCATCATGTTTTCAGTATGATTGTGCAGATATGGAACTACAAGTCGGAAAAATCAGGCATAGAAATATGTTTACAGAAGGGAATAGCGAAATAACGTTGCGTAGTGAGGGAAGCGGATCCCTATTATTTTCAGATATCTACGCGGTTGTAATGTTTGTCACAGGTTTCCCTTATTTGTGAGTTTTCTACACTCCTGTCTCCTGTCCTTACGAGTGAAGTTTGGAACGAGAATATGGAGTTACCGACCATCTGGAGAAAGTTTCGACGAATATGGAAATTGATAGACAGATACATTAGACCCATCGATGAAGAGGGCACAATAAATGAAGATGCATTTTTATCTAATGAAGTATTTAAGGCTTAAATGAAGTACTTAAAATGGGCTTGACAAAGACTGGTATAGGACAGCATGAAATAATTTAGCTCAGATTTGATAGAAACTGGCCTAGGACAACATGAGACTATTTAGCTTTGTAAACGCTGTCCCTCTCAGGGTTTTTGGCCATGGTTTTCCCTGTGGACTTGGACAAATGTCAGGACAGTGTAGGTAGAAAAATACTAAATGGACTTAGAATGATGAACCGTGGCACACCATAGGGTGGACTAGGAGTTGCCGGGGCGGCAACTTAGGAGAAGGGGAGTAGTGTAACGAATATGTAGCTGACTATTCGTTAGGACACACGATATTAGTTAGGTCTGACAATAGACAAACGAACCGGCGATCGATGCAAGATCGATCGTCATATAAACAGTCTTGATCAGACTTTCAGAGACGAGAGACGTTTGACACTTGATACTCGAGATACATAGCCCTGATTATACCAATAATATCCGCCCCACAACCAAATACGCGAGTTATTCATTCCCACAGTCGTTAAAATATGTATTTCCTAGTTCGCTCAAAGTTTCGTGCGCGTGACGCTGCAGCGATTCTTTTGATTTTCTGTCACAATTTATATTAATTCTGTCGATTGCGTCGATATAGAACTCGGCGTCATCATTATCTAAGTTGTCCGTGATGGTCTTGAAAACGGTACCGAGTGCATTAATACAGCCTCTCTTCACGCGGCGATGTCCGATTAGGTCTTTCAAATCGCGTTCCCTCGTTTTCAAATCTGGGATTGTATGAGCGAGGATTTGCATAGGGTTCTCACATAGTTTCGTTTGCTTAAATATTCCGATGTCACTACAATAAACTTGGGTTTTGGTATAACTAGTCTCGATCAAATTGATTTTGTCGTCAGTATCCTTTGAGTCGTAATATGTGACGAGATTCCAGGTGGTATCGTAGAAACGCAAATCCTGAATGTTGTTGTAGTATATTCCGGGTGAGTGTTCGAATTTAACATCTTTGAATTGTTCGGCTCGGGCAGAAGTCAGGGTCCTGACATTAATTTGATGCTGTCATAATTGTGTTTACTTATTATTGTTTGAACGCGTAGTTTATCATGTTTTACTCTTTCTTCTTAGTTAATCTAGTTGTATGCACGACCACGAATTTCTTTTTGATTTTCATTGTGACGTTTACTGGTGAATTTAGATCAGTAATTTCGTAAGGGCCGATTCTTTTGGCGGAGAGTTTCTTTGAACCCGTGATTTTCTCGTTTTTCAACCACATTAAGTCACCAACTGCGTACGCCGTTCGTTTTGACCGTTTATCGTAATGGGTTTTATTTTTCTCTTTAGCCTCGATTAAATGATTCCGAGCGATTTCGCGAGTTTTCTGAAATTTGAGTTTTATGTCGTCTATGAGGTTTTCATACGTGTATTTGAACTCGGTTTTCCCTCGTAGTGCAGTTGGGATTTCGGGTTTTTCCTCGAACACAAGTTGGTATGGAGTAAAATTCGTCGAGGTGTGAGTGGTCGTATTGTAAGAGTACATGGCTGTGGGGAGCCCTTCGTCCCAATCTGTTTGTTCGGGTTTGATATAGTGTTTGAGATAATCTGCTAGGGTGGCATGGCTTCTCTCGAGTGCGCCATTAGTTTGCGGGTGATAAGCAGTCGTTCGGAGCTGCTTTATTTTAAAAAGCTTGGCAATCTCCTTGAGGGGGTTTGACGTGAAGTCGCGGCCTTGGTCTGTTAAAACGGATTCGGGTATTCTATACTTGTGTTACGTCCGGGCGTAACTTCAACTTTGACAAATATTTCTTCCGTTCTATTTCCCAGTGATTTTAATAATAAAATAAGGATGATAATTTGCTGTGAGCATTGGCCGATATCTCAGGGAAAATAATTATGTTGGAGTAATCAACCAATATAATTAACGTAAAAACCTAATTAATTAGGGTACCTTGATAAAACAGCGATGGATAAATTCCATCTAAATACCACCTGTGACAAGGGAAATATGGACAGAGGCGATAAACTGCTTTCGGTATCTATCCCGTCGGCGGTAAAACAGCAGTTACTCCGTTACGGAAACTGTATAATGGATCGAGTTATCGACCACCACCTCTCGATCTTGCGACCCAGACAGTTACCACGGCGCAAGGTAGTCCAGCGTTTAAGCTAAAGGCCGCTAGATGGTCTGTCATAAAAATGGGGCAGATAGGTTACCCCGCGCGCAAGAGGTATCCCTAGAATATCAACAATTCGGGGCCTAGGCTGCAAGGGCGTGGCCCTGCGTAACTCTCCGACGATATGGATCATGCAAAATAAGCGGAAGATCATTCTTTCCCTTAAAGATTAATTAACTTCAATTATCCAATTACGGGTTACATTTAAAAATGCACCCCGATCCGTGGGGCTATGCTATTATCAGCTGAAATTCTTAAATTCATGCCGGAAATGTACGAATTACAAACAAGGTTCTCGGATTACGCCGCATCTTCACCATTGACGCGAGGAAATATTAAAAGATAGGTAGCTCAAGAATTACTAAGTATTTAAAACAATTATATGTGAAACAATTTGCCATTTTAACTATGAATCGAATACTCTGAGGCACCTCTCACGAAAAGTTATAAAGTAAAGCGAGGAGTTGGCCGGGATTGCGTCATCCTGTAGAACGTAGCTGTATCATATGAGCCACAGAGCATAAAACCCTCAAAGAACTGAGTTACACCGTACTAATTGGGTAAAAATTAACGATATCTCTAAATACTAGACAATTTTCTACATCTCAGGAAGTAATAATATTTCAAAAATTTATAATACACAGGGCATAATTAAGTAGATAAAAGTAAGAATATCAACCGATAGAATACTGAAAGCACGGGCACGATTGACTCCGAGCGCATTAGCATAACTTGAAGAACGATAGGGGAAGCGCAACGGAGGTTAGTCCGCAGGAGGAGAAGCTTCCGATTCTCGGAAAACCCCCACGGAAGATCCACAGTGGATCATGTACAAAACATACCTTTAGGATGACGCTGTGTCCATGCAAGTACGACGACTCGACAAATTTTCTAGGAGAATCGGATACAGTAAAGTATCATGCAATCTCTACCTGGGAGTTGTGAGAGGGAGACAGCCTGATCCCAAAATGAATAGGGCATAACACGACTAAGGGAAAGATTTGAGAGGACTTTATGACCCTGTTTATTCGAGAACACATTTTGCAATACTTATGGTTAATATTTATGTATTGGAAATTTCAACCCTATTTTTCATTTCGCGATAGACTTCCATCCCGAATCTTTCCGATAGACCGTAAGATAAATTGAAAATTTAGTCAACTAAAATAATAAGCAGACCAAACCTTTGTTAAGTAAAGTTTAATTGAACGAACAAATTCTACAGGAATCCCTATCTGAGTGCATAGACTAGTCGAAAATATTAATGATAAACCCACACAACGAGGGAGACAACTATGTTCAACAATAATTAAGTCAACAGTTAACCAAAAATATCAACAGTTAAAGGAAGACCAAAGAATAAGAAAAAGTTCCCTTAAAACAAATGGAACGAAATAACGATACGCTACTGAATTAGGGGAAGGGAACATACGTACGGAAGGTGAGGAAAGGGTTGACCTTCCGCCGCACGACCCAAACGTACAACACATAAGGAGCCGTGAAAAGAGGCTCCAGGTCGTCTTCTTTCGGTCGTTGCTAGTGCTCTTTTCCCCGAGTTACTCGCGGGTCATTTTGTTTTCCTTTAATCGTCTTAGTCAACTCCTTTCGAGTTCTTTCCGAGTCTTAGTTTTCGGGGCCTATCGTCTCTCGGTTTGCGCCATTTGCATTTAATTCGAACCAATAATAACGTGGAGTGACGCATAGAGCGTACGAACTGGAGAGCAGTAGAGTGGAGCGGGAGAAATGTAACAGCACGAGCGTGACACGATACGAGATACGAACACCTGGGCGCGTAGACGAAGAGATAGATACGGCCGTGACGTTAAAAGAATAAAGAGGGTGCAGAGGCTACCTCAGTAAGGGAAGTGGATAGATAGCGAAGATCCAAAGAACATCGTCCCAACCCACTCTTTACTCATCTGCGCTTCCCTTTTTCACACACTTTGTCTCTCTTGTTCGATCTCTATATATACTGTCATAAGCTGTCTTCTGGACACTTTACTTTGGACAACGGAGTTCCGATCACTCCTGTCCTGCATCATTATTTCACCGTCTTTTGGAGAAGACACATCTCATTTTTGTCTCTCCGTTTTACTCTGAGTAGCTGTCGAAATCTAAGTTGTAATAATTTCTGTTCGGGAATCCACTGTATTAGTTCGCCGTTTCTTACTGTTTAAATTCTGGTTTTGAGATTCTTGTAACAATTTTGCGTTAATAATTGTTTTTGGAATAAACGTGAATAATAAGATTTAAACGCGTAACTATCTGTGGACAGCGACCTTCCCTCTATTGAACCATCTCCGACAACATCAGAGTAAGTACAATTTTATTAGCATTGTTCTATTTGAAAATTATTGTGTTCCCCAAAATTTTCTAGATTTTCTTTATATACATTCATCGAAATCGACCCCATTTATTATTTACAATATATCAACTAAATCAAAAACCCACCTTACCAACAAAATTATTGTTAAAACCCATCACGATCTCCTCGTTAAATGACTACATCATTTGTTCCGGATAAATTACTCGCGTAAATTACAACAACCATAATTACGGAATAATTAATTCATGTTAATACCTCTCAGACATTGTGACGAATAACATTCCTAGCCCTATCCTTAGTAATTTTCCGAAAGGGTAGACTAGAAAATGGGTAGTTACGCTTGATAATTGATGACAGGAGTGGTAAAGGAGGGCGCAATTTCTCTTGACCAGCGCGCATCAATAGTACTCATCGTAACACTACGTTAAATCTGTGGGAAGTCGGAAATCTCGCAGTTTTGACGTAACAGAATTTTTGGGGGCTCGTCCGGGATCATAAGGAATGTTGCCATATAAACGAACATGATAAGCTGTTAATATTCAAGCACTAGAACTCTATTTTATTTTGTTTCAATTTTCTCGTAAACAATTAATCAATTACATGAGCGAAAGTAAAGGGGGTAAACGGAAAAATAATCCACGAGGAAGTACAAAGGAGAGCAGTGATAAAGATAATAACTGTGCCAGGAAACACTCTTGAACTTCTGAAATTTTCCCGGAAACTGAAATTGAATATTTGCTTAATCCTATTAAATACGAGATAAAATTTCTACATCCTAAGTATATTCCCGAAAACGATCCGCGACGGATATTTTAGCTACACAAACTCTAAGAATATACACACAAAAAACACTTCGTCCTTCTCAACCTGATTTAAAAATATTTTCTTCCTTTATTCATACGAACACATCTACGGGTGCAGCGTATGGATAAATAGAAAGTAAAACAATCACAATATAACACATTGTTTAAAAGTATTTTCTTCCTTTATTCATACGGACACATCTACGGGTGCAGCGTATGGATAAAAAGAAATAATTTCAAATATTTTTGGCGACCCGTCAGCCCTTTGGAACACCTTTAAAACGAGGAATTTGAGTTCTACTCGGGGCTAGGATCAAATTTCGAGGCTCCAATCGACATCGTCGACACGTGCTTCAAGTTTGAAGCCAACAAAAATTTCAAATATTTTTGCCGACTCGCCAGCCCTTTGGAACACCTTTAAAACGAGGAATTTGAGTTCTACTCGGCGCTAGGATCAAATTTCGAGGCTCCAATCGATAATGTGGACTCGTGCTTCAAGTTTGAAGCCAACAAAAATTCAAATATTTTTGCCGACCCGCCAGCCCTTTGGAACACCTTTTAAAGGGGGAATTTGAGTTCTACTCGGTGCTAGGATCGAATTTCGAGGCTCCAATCGATATTGTGGACGCGGGCTTCAAGTTTGAAAACAATCAAAAATTTCAAATATTTTTGCCGACCCGCCAGCCCTTTGGAACACCTTTAAAACGAGGAATTTGACTTCTACTGGGGGCTACGATCAAATTTCGAGGCTCCAATCGATATCGTGGACTCGTGCTTCATGTTTGAACGCAACAAAAATTTCAAATATTTTTGCCGACCCGCCACCCCTTTGGAACACCTTTAAAACGAGGAATTTGCGTTCTACTCGGGGGTAGGATCAAATTTCGAGGCTCCAATCGATATCGTCGACACGTGCTTCAAGTTTGAAGACAACCAAAATTTCAAATACTTTTGCCGACCCGCCACCCCTTTGGGACACCGTTAAAAGTGAGAATTTCAGATCCACTCGGGGCTAGGATTGAATTTCGAGACTCTAATCGATATCATGGATTCGAGCGTCAAGTTTGAAGACAACCAAAATTTCAAATATTTTTGCCGACCCGCCAGCCCTTTGGAACACCTTTAAAACGAGGAATTTGTGTTCTACTCTGGGCCAGGATTGAATTTCGAGGCTCCAATCGATATTGTGGACTCGTGCTTCAAGTTTGAAAACAACCAAAAATTTCAAACATTTTTGCCGACCCGCCACCCCTTTGGAACACCCTTAAAAGAGGGAATTTGAGATCTACTCTGGGCTAGAATCAAATTTCGAGGCTCCAATCGATATCATGGACTCGAGCTTCAAGTTTGAAGTCAACAAAAATTTCAAATACTTTTGCCGACCCGCCACCCCTTTGGGACACCGTTAAAAGTGAGAATTTCAGATCTACTCGGGGCTAGGATTGAATTTCGAGGCTCCATTCGATATCGTGGACTTGTGCTTCAAGTGTGAAGCCAACAAAAATTCAAATATTTTTGCCGACCCGCCAGCCCTTTGGAACACCTTTTAAAGGGGGAATTTGAGTTCTACTCGGTGCTAGGATCGATTGTCGAAGCTCCAATCGATATCGTGGATTCGTGCTTCAAGTTTGAAGATAACAAACATTTTGAAATTTTTTTGCCGATCCAGTCAGCCTTTGGAGGAACATCCTTAAAAGGAGGAATTTGAGATGTCCACGGCGCTACTATCGAATTTCGATGCTCTCATCGATATCATGAATTGTTCTTAAAGTTCGAAGGTAAACAAAAATCATTTTTTTTCACCTTATATACCTTTCATATGGAAACTCGTAAAAAAATAGCAACATAAAGATATTGTCGCAGCATACCCAGGCTTCATTGATCTTAATTGCACTACGAAAAGTACGAAATGTAGAAACTATACGACCGATTCCTAATATACAAATATTTGACGTTTTACACCGTCTAAATATCCTCTTTAAATATACAAGTTGTCCAACAGAGCTGGGCAAAATATTCGAAAATGCTCAAAATACAAAATATGATATATATTTAAAATACACAATACGTTTTATACTTTAAATACATTTACAACTTCCTACTTTTTTCACAGCAGCTCCTAAAAATCAATACGAATGAACGGGATGGCTGGATGAACGGGATGACTCGCCCATCCCTTTCATCCATCCCTTTCACCCATCCATTTGGCCCGTCTTTTTCACCTGTCCCTTTCACCCATCTCTTTCACCCATTCCGTTCATCCATCCCGTTCGTCCATCCCGTTCGTCCATCCCGTTCGTCCATCCCGTTCGTCCATCCCGTTCGTCCATCCCGTTCGTCCATCCCGTTCGTCCATCCCGTTCGTCCATCCCGTTCACTCATACCGTTCGTCCATCCCGTTCATCCATCCCGTTCACTCATCCCGTTGACAGTGCTTAAACTGTATTCAAAATACCTAAACCCTGGAGGACTCCGCCGAACTTGATTGTAAACATTTGATTTCAAACTTGATTTTTACTGCAAATGAAACCTAACAATCGTGTCGAATATTTGAATTTCCGAATTTCCATTTAAGTAGAATATAAAAATATTTATACTTCCTTGCAGCTCAAAATTACCACACTACACTGTAAAACTATGCTGAAAAAATAAATCCATACACTTTTTTTTTTACATCCGCACGCCTATTGGTTCGAAATGTAATTCTATTATTCGTCATTTCGAAATTACGAATTTCGAATATAGGCCAACGGTCAAAGTCGATCGAAGCTGACAACTGTATTTCGCGCGCGTCAAGCCGCGCGGTTGTGTGAACCAAGTCGCAGTGCGACTCGCTTTACTCTCTACCTCATGCCAGTGCCGAAATAAAAGAGGGCATCATATCCGCGCGAACTTCCTGGCCCTACCTCCGATCCTACACCAGATGTGTTATGAGTCATAACACATCTGGTGTAGGATCGGAGGAATTTTTAACACCACACGGAACTCCGACACCATTTGACGAATCGATAAAACTATCGCAATCATTAAGGCGAACTCTATTCCCAACTTTTCGAACTTATCGGAAAAAACCCATTAAATATCCTGATTCAGTAGGACAAAAAGAGAAAAAGGTTTCCATACCTCAGAGTAAACTTCAAGTTAATACGAAACCCGTATTACAATTACCAGACAAAAAACACAATATTTTGGCATTGCAGAAGGGAATAAAAATTAAATAACCTGAAAATAAATATTCGATGACAACCCCAGAGGTTAACAAAATCAAATTAAACCAATCGGTGATACAAACCGGTGGTGACAATATCGTGTCCCGTGCAGCTAAAATAGAATTACCTTCTGACAAAGATAAAGTAAAGCCAACGCAAAAAAAAACAGCTCAACCATGGTATCAATCATAATCAAGTAGTATCTCTAAGGGATGCCCTGGCGGTGATACCTGAATACGATGGGAAAACCCCATCGCTAGGGGCATTTATACTAGGATGCGAAGAGGCGGTAGAAATGCTAGAGCCGGAAAGTGAGAAATATCTAGTAAAAGCTGTTAGAGTAAAAATCAAAGGTAAACCGCGCCGAACAATTCACTTGAACACCTTCACCAACATCGAGGAACTAATCGACTTTTTGAAAAGAATTTATGCCCCCTCGCGAAACATATATCAGCTACAGGGCGAATTAGGTGCAATATACCAGAAACAAGATGAGTCAGTCATTGCCGACTCCAATCGCCTACGGGATGTAGGATTTCAAATTTTAGACGCATATGAATTTGGGAAAAGTGATGAAGCCGACGAGGCATTTAAGAAAAATACAGAGGACAGCCTACCAGCATGCTTTATAAACGGATTAAGACCTGAAATCGAACAACGAATGGGTCATCACCACGAAATTGACGATGCTGTTAAAGAAGCTGTAAAAATAGAGAGGGAAATAGTTAGTTGCACGCGCCGCGCTTCGAGGCGAGAAAACTTGCCCACCCGAACCGAGGGGCAATAAAACAGAGAAGCGCAACGTGAATGTAGTAACAGGTGAAGAAACTATTTATCAGACTTGCAAAAAGACAGGGCATATTGCCCCAACTTGCCCCACCCTCAAACAAAATAACGAACAGTCTTCCGAAAAACCGGAGCAGAAATCAGACCAGAAACGTACTACGGTATGTCAGGTGTGTAATAAAATAGGACACTCGGCGGATAAATGCTTGAAATTATATCCTCCACAAAATAAAAATCGCGCGACAATTCCCGCCCCAATGATCACGGTCTGCCAGGTGTGCAACAAACGTGGGCATACTGCAGACAAGTGCTTTCGAATTTTTCCACCCGGAATTAAAGACCTGCTGAACGCAGCCGAAACGTGCCAGCTATGTAAGAAGCCAGGCCATCGTGCTGCTAATTGCTCGCAGCTACCCCAAGGATCCCAAACGCCTATGGGAGCGGCGCAGGTACAGGTCCCACAAGGCCCCCGGTACCAGCCGCAAGACACTATAAAATGTCAGATCTGTAAAAAGGACGGCCACGGAGCTCACATATGCCCTTACCGGAATTATCATTCTCAAAGTCTGGACCAGAATCAATCAGGGACGCGTAGGACATATGCAGAAGTAGCAAGTAACTCTGTATGTCATTACTGCAAAACTCCGGGTCACTTTATTAGGGAATGTCCAAAAAGAGTAGCGAATGAACCCACAGCGCACAATACATCGGGAAACGAGAATGGTCCCCCGAGTATGGGTGCGAGGGGAGAGACCGCATGGAATATGCACCCCGTACGTTTGATCAAAGCAACAGAATTTATCAAACCAGAGTTGTAAAAATATTAACTATCCAGTTACAAAATGAGAGTTCAGTCCAAACCGTTGAATTGCACAGTAAAGAATTAATTACTCCTATAATTTTGATGGTCGACACGGGAGCCGGCCCGAATATAATAAAAGAAAGATGCCTAGACCCTCAAACATTTGTCAATCGTGAGGAAATTTTACAATTAAACGGTATTACCGAAGCCTCAATTTACACACTAGGCCACGTGAAAATTCAAGCTTTTGGGCGCTATGCCACATTTCACATAGTAGGAAACGACTTTCCCATTACTGAAGGAGCAATACTGGGATCTGAATATCTCGATGGAAATCGCGTTAAAATCGATTATGAGAAAAGACAATTAAAAATGCAAAATATAAAAATCCCGTTTGCAAGCCCAGAAACTATCATCCTTCCAGGCCAAACGACGAAATTATGTTTTATACGAATAAAAAATTTGGAAATAACGGAAGGATACTTGCCGCCTCTAGATGCAGGGGAAGGTCTTACGGTCGAAAGCGGGTTCGTGAAAAATAATAATGGGATAAATAATAATGGAAAATAATAATGGAATAAAGGCCTATATCTATATAACGAATAGCAATCCGTATACATTAGAAGTACAGGTACCGGTATTAGCACTCAAATCTGTAGAAACAACGATAAGTCAGGAAACATACGAACTATGCATAAATTCAAAGGTAATGAGAGAATATGTAGACAGGGAAATAGAATGTTCAGAAAATTCAGAGGGAATAAAATGTTCAAAAAAGTCAGAGGAAAATAATTGTTCAGGAAATTCAGAGGAAAATAATTGTCCAGAGAATTCAGAGGAAATAAAATGTTCAAAAAGGTCAGAAAGTTCAGAAGAAGTAAAACTTTCCGAAGATTCTGCGGAAAACCAGTGTTTTGGAAGTTCGGCAAATTCAAAGTCTGTAAGTGTCTGTGTATCTAGTGAAGGGATCAGCCTTAACAGTATAAAATTTTGTGCGGAAAGTCCAGGGCAAAATATCGGAAAATTATGTTCAACGGTAGTGTCTGTATCTAATGAGAGGTTAGGCTCCATTGACAATCTACATTGTTAAAGTTCGGTAGGAATTTCTGTATCTAGTGAAAGTGTAGGGTCCATCGACAATATAGGAAAACCAGCGAATTCAGGTCTGGTGGGTGTCTCTGTACCCAGCGAAGGGGCAGGCCCCATCGACGATATAAAAATGTGTTCAGGGAAATCAAGAGAAATAATCAATGTACCAAAGTCAATGGAAGTTTCTGTATCTACCGAGAGGCCAGACTCTTACGATGAAATAAAAAGATATTTAGAAGAACTAATTAAAAACGACGCTCGTAGAAATCCAAGAAAGACAGAGATAGATAACAATTATTCGAACTCCGAGGAAACCGCCGTATCTACCGCAAATTTATACTCTCCGAGGAACGCAGAGCCCAGTGGAATGGATACATTAAAAATCGCTGAAGTCACAGGGAAAGCAAATTCACGTTGTAATTCGGAATTATAGGAGCCCTCGTTTAAAATAAACAAAGCCTATTGTTTTAAAACAAGAAAGGACAATTGTAGCAGAACGAGTATATATACTGGGGAAAAGCTTTATAACAAAACAAAAGGCACAGAGACCTACAAAATTAAAGACATCGCATTAGTAAGGAAACTGGGGGCAACACGCATCTCGCCCGCTATACAGCCTTTCCTTCGTAACAAGGGATGCTTTATAATTAGTGAAACAACAACAGAAGATCGGTTCAAACTATTTAAAGAATTATTAAGGCTCGACGATTTGGATAATGAGGAAAGGAAAAGCATAGAAAATCTTCTACGACAGAGCGCATTTTTATATCATCTGCCGGGTGAGAAGTTGAGTTGCACAACAATTTTACAACATAGAATACCTACCGCAGATGATCTACCTATTAACACCAGGGGATACAGATGGCCAGAGTGCACAAGGGAAGAAATAGAGAGGCAGGTAGAGGAGATGTTGACAAACGAGATAATAATACCCTCCACTTCTCCCTACAACTGGCCGGCATGGGTAGTCCCCAAGAAGCTTGACTCGAAAGGCAATAAAAAGTGGCGTGTCGTATTCGACTACCGGTCTTTAAACGAAAAAACAATAGCGGACGCATATCCTATACCAAATATCACCGAAATACTCGACCAATTGGGAGGTGCCCAATACTTCTCCATATTCGACTTAGTCTCCGGATTTCACGAAATTGAAATAAGTAGCGAAGACAGACACAAAACGGCATTCACCACGCCACACGGTCACTTCGAATTCGTCCGTATGCCGTTCGGATTAAGGAACGCTCCTCCGACGTTCCAACGCACTATGGACCTAACGTTAGGCAATATTCTCGGAAAAGGAGTATTTGTCTACTTAGATGACATAGTTATTTACGCTAGAAGCCTCCAGGAACATGATAACATTTACAAGGAATTAATGAAACGATTGGAAGCAGCTAATTTAAAATTACAACCCGACAAATGTGAATTCCTGAAAAAAGAAGTTGCCTATTTAGGACATATAATAGGGAAACAGGGAGTAAGACCCAATCCTCGGAAACTCGAAGCTGTACGCGATTATCCGAGACCCAAGAATATTAAAAACATTAGACAATTTTTGGGATTAACCGGATATTATAGAAGATTTATAGAAAGTTATGCGCAAATTTCAGAACCATTAACGACGCTTCTTCGGAAAGAAATTGATTTTGATTGGAAGCCGGAACAGCAAGAAGCTTTCGAGACACTGAAAACGAAATTATGCACTGCACCGGTCTTACGATACCCCGATTTTACCAAATCATTTATATTAACTACGGACGCATCTGGAGTTGCTATCGGTTCGATATTATCACAGGGGGAAATTAATCATGATCATCCCTGCGCATATGCTTCGCGAGGATTGAACAAGACCGAAGAAAGATACGATACGTACGAAAAAGAAGCTCTCGCAATCGTCTACTCTATACTACACTTCCGCCCGTACCTGTACGGACGACGGTTTACGGTAGTAACCGATCATAAACCTTTACTGTGGTTTCGAAAGGCTACTGACGGGAATGCAAAGATCTTACGTTGGCGTTTGAACCTCGCGGAATACGAGTATGAGGTAGTATACAAGGCTGGAAAAACCAACGTTAACGCCAATGCATTGTCCAGGAATCCAGTAATCGAACCTACTATGAGTGACGATATCTTCATGGTTCGCACAAACCAAGGAACGGAAACAAGAATCAAGAGCATGTGAATCACGCTGGAGCGACGCGACGCAGACCGGCTCTCGTGGTACGGCAGATTACCGAAAAAGTAACTCTGCCTCGTACCGCTAGGTGTCGCCCGGCGCATCTGCTCGTTTGTTATTTCTATGGAAATTGAGAGCCACTGCACCGAGAACTTGAAATTCTCGATACAATGTCCCGCGCATAAGAGTCTATACTCGGCGACTTTGCTCGCGATGTCATGCGAAAATATGTAACCCCGCATCAGCAGCTGATTGCCGAATTAGCGGGATCGTCAAACAAGAGCATATATACTCGGCGATATATATACATTTTTTTTTATTACATCCTCGCATCGACAGGTAACTCTCGAGCTAGCGGGATGATTATCGCGCAACAGCATATATGCTCGGCGGTATACATTATTTTTTTCATATCCTCGCATCGACAGGTAACTGTCGAATTAGCGGGATAAATACGGCACAAGAGAATATATACTCGGCGATATACATATTTTGTTCACATCTTCGCATCGACAGGTAACTGTCGAATTAGTGGGATAAATATGGCACAAGAGAATATATGCTCGGCGATATACATATTTTTTTCACATCCTCGCATCGACAGGTAACTGTCGAATTAGCGCGATAAATATCGCACAAGAGCATGTGAGCTCGGCGACATTTTTTTTTCTGCAAATCCCCGCATCGACATGTAAGTGTCGAATTAGCGGGATGTATTTCGCACAAGAAAATATGTACTCGGCGACATATTTAAAAAAAAAAAAAATCTTCGCATCGACAGGTACTGTCGAATTAGCGGGATAAATATCGTACAAGAGCACATGAGCTCGGCGATATGTTTTTTTTTCAGCAAACCCCGCATCGACATGTGCATGTCGAATTAGCGAGATGCATGTCGCACAAGAACATATGTACTCGGCGACATATTTAAAAAAAAAATAAATCTTTGCATCGACAGGTACTGTCGAGTTAGCGGGATAAATATCGCACAAGAGCATATGAGCTCGGCGATGTTTTTTTTTCAGCAATCCCCGCATCGACATGTGAACGTCGAATTAGCGAGATGCATGTCGCACAAGAACATATATGCTCGGCGATATATTAAAAAAAATTAAATCTTCGCATCGACAGCTAACTGTCGAATCAGCGTGATAAATATCCCACAAGAGCATATGAGCTCGGCGATATTTTTTTTTCAGCAATCCTCACAACGACATGTGAATGTCGAATTAGCGGGATAAATATCGCACAAGAGCATATATGCCCGGCCATATTTTTTTAATATTTGAACCTCGCATCGCGCGACAGTACGGATGCTCGGCGACTTTTTTAAATCTACAGACGTCCTATTGAGAACTCAAAATTCTCGATAGCACGTTCGTCGATTTTCGCTCGCGAAGTCTCGCGAGCATGGATCCTTGCATCGGCAGGTGACTGCCGAATTAGCCGTCGCAACAAGAGCGTGCACGCTCGGCGATTTTTTTAAAAAATCCACAGACATTCTATCGAGATCATGAAATTTTCGATAAAACATCTATCGATTTTCGCTCGTGATGTCTCACGAGGCTGGATCCACGCATCGACAGTTGACTGCTGAAATTAGCGGGTTCGTCGCACAAGAGCGTGCACGCTCGGCGATTTTTTTCAAAAATCCACAGACATTCTATCGAGAACATGAAATTCTAGATAAAACGTCCATCGATTTTCGCTCGTGACGTCTCACGAGCCTGGATCCACGCATCGGCAATTGACTGCCGAAATTAGCGGGATCGTCGCACAAGAGCATATTGTTTTGGATGATAGCAACTCAGATAGATAAACGTCACGAAAAGTAAAAGTTGGCGTAATAATTACGACATGTTCGGCACATGTCGCAAGCATTGCACTAATATTGGTACTTTTCATGGCGCTTGTCTATCTGGGAAGGTTTTACTTGCATTTTCGAAATTAAGTTCAACGAAGACTCCCCAGCTAGCAGTCCGATACAATTAATTTTTTGGAAGTCAACTGTATGCTCTGAATGTTTCGAGGCAACGAAAGTAAGATTACTTTTTGGGACGCAAAGTATATTCCATGCGCATTGTTGTGATGCAATAGTCACATTTTTTATTTGCATGGAATGTACTTTACAGCCAAAATATTAATACTACTTTCGTTGCCTCTAAACATTCAAACCGCACAGTTAACTTGCAATAAATTAATTGTATCGAACTGCTAGCTGGGGGCTCTCTTCATTGAACTTCATTTCGGACATGAGAGTGGAACCTTCACAGATAGACAAGCGCCATGAAAAGTAGCAATATTGGCGCAATATTTGCGACATGTGCAGCACATGTCGCAATTATTACGCCAAGTGGTAAATTTAGTGGCGCTTGGCTACTTAATTGGTATCATTGAAAACTAACGCTTGCTGCTGTGGTGGTGGTTGCTGTGGTGGTGGCTGCTGTGGTGGTGGCTGCTGCTGTTGCTGTGGCAGCTGGTGGTGTTGCTGTTGTCTCTATACGGCTGCTACTGTTGCTGCGGCAGTAGCTGGTGTTGTTGCACTGGCGGTGGCTGCCGTTGTTGCTGCGGCAACTACTGATGTTGCTGTGGGAGCAGCTGTACTTGCTGCGTGGCCAGCTGCAGTTGCTGCGGTGATGGTACCTGCATTTTGCTGCTGTTGCTGCTACTGCCATATTAACGATTGTCGAGGCTATAGCGGTGCTACCACCAACGGCTCCTGTTGATCCTGAAACAAAAACACATGAAATTTGGCCGGCGACGTTTTAATTAAATAGATCTCCGCATCGACATGCGCCTGTCGATTTACCGGGATCGTTATCGCACTAGAACATATCGCTCGGCGATTTTTTTTTCTTTTTTCTACGCATCCTCGCATCGACAGGTCACTGTCGAATTAGCGGGATCGTTATCGCACATGCTTTCAACTATAGCGACTACGATAGGCAAACGTCAAGAAATGTAGCAGTTGGCGTAATAATTGCGACATGTGCTGCACACGTCGCAAACATTGCGCCAATATTGCTACTTTTCATGGCGCTTGTCTATTTGCAAAGGTTTCACTTGCATGTCCGAAATTAAGTTCAACGAAGACCCCCTAGCTAGCAGTCCGATACAGTTCATTTATTGGAAGTTAATTGTACACTTTGAATGTTTAGAGGCAGCGAAATTAGGATTAATATTTTGGCTACAAAGTATATTCCATGCATATAAAAAAGTGGCTATTATGTCATAGCAATGCGCATGGAATATACTTTGCGTCCCAAAAAGGAATCTTACTTTCTTTGCCTCCGAACATTCAGAGCGCATAGTTAACTTCCAATAGATGAATTGTATCGAACAGCTACTAGGAGAGTCTTCGTTGAACTTAATTTCGAAAATACAAATCAAACCTGGCTATTGTTAAACATAATCTTTTCTGGATATAAACTCAAATAAAATGAAAAAAAAAATCTGTTATTCTTTTCTTCCTTGCATCAACGTTAGTACTGTACTGTTAAAATAGAAAAATCATTTCATCCATTATCCGCAATGGGTGAAATAATTTTCCTCTTTTTACTAATTTTCATATTTTTACAGTTGGGTGCTAACCTTGACGCAAGGGAGAAAAAAAACATTTTTTTTCGTCATTTTATTCAGATTTATATCTGGGAAAGAAAATGTTCAACGATAGTTGAACATTTTCAACGATCAAAATGTTCAACGATAGTTGATAGTTTTACTTGCATTTTCGAAATTATGTTGAATGTAGATCCCCCAGTCAGCGGTTCAATACAATTTATTTATTGGAAGTTAACTGTATGCTCTGAATGTTTAGAGGCAACGAAAATAGGATTACTCTTTGAAACGCAAAGTAAATTCCATGCGCATTGCTATGATACAATAGCCACATCTTTTATTCGCATGGAATATACTTTACAGCCAAAAGATGAATCCTACTTTCGTTGCCTCTCACCCATCGAAGTACAGAGTTAACTTCCAATCAATTGTATCGGATAGCTAGCTGAGGGTTTACCTTGAGGTTAATTTAAAAAATGCAAGTAAAACCCCGCTATCGTTGAACACGCTTTTTTTTTATATAAATATAAATACAATGAATAACAACAATGTTATTATTTTCTTCCTTGCGTCAAAGTCAGCATGTCACAGTAAAAATAGATAAATAAGTAAAAAGGAAATAGGTAAAAATAGAAAAATTGTTTCACCCATCGTCCGTAATGGATGAAATAATTTTCCTATTTTTACGTGATTCCATTTTACTTATCTTTCTATTCTTAGAATGATATGCTAAGCTTAATGCAATGAAGAAAAAAAAAACTTAGATTTATATCCAGAAAAGAAAATGTTCAATGATAAGGAACATTTAACTTGCATTTTTTATTAACCTCAAGGGAGACTGCCAGCTAGTTGTCCGACAAGATGATGTATTGGTAGTTAACTCTGCGCTCCCAAGGGTTAGAGGCAATGAACGAAGAATTAATCTTTTGGCCGCAAAGTACATTTCATGCAAATAAACAATGCGGCTATTGTATCGCAGTAATTCGCTTACTAAATTGTAAGCGTAATCTTGTAAGCGAATCGCTGTGCTACTATGGCCCCATTGTTTATTCGCCCTGAATAAGCTTTGCAGCCAAAACAGGAATTCTACTTTCGTTGCTTCTAACTTTAACTCTAAGTTAACTTCCAATAAATTATGATGCAATTCTGTAACGACAATTATACTTACAGTCATGCTTTTAGTTATGCCGATCCTAGTACGCCCATTGCAGTACTCCAGGCACAACATACACTGGCCGTTGTCCGCTGGATTTCCAATGTACACAGGTTCGCACTTGTTGCACTGTGGTACCATTATATTGTTGTTATACTTGACGTACTTATTGAGTTTGTCTGGTCCTATACAGCTACCGTGGTCGTTGCAGTGGTATTGAATCAAATTGTTTGCTCCGACATACTCAAAGTCGCAAAGGCAGATATTCGATTCAACACAGGTACCGTTGACGCAGCTGTGGGGGCACATAGGCACGCAGATCTTTCATTCAAACTCGATGATGGAATAAGCGCTGCAACAAATACAAACAAGATAAAACTTATTCCATGAACTACACTTTGTGTCACTGTATCGTCCATTTTACGTCGCAATCCTGCATCCATCGCAGAGATGCACTCAAAGCACATGTCGAGATTGAAGCATTTTTCACTCTTCGGCGAGGAAGTGTGATGTCCGTAGATGCTCTCGTTTTCCGGTCGACAAGGAATGTAGTGCCAAGAGAAAACTTTCATCCCGTCTCCTTGTTATCGGGAACGTCCTGAGGTTAAAGTCCGTGTAGTACAATCGGCGTTACGGTCGCTGCAAGTCTCACGGTAAATTAATTTGATAATATTAAATATAAAAATATATATTGTAACCGTTTTTCCCAACACCTAAGGTTTCCCCAATCGAGACGGCTACAAAACCCGTCTCACTCGGCCTTAAGGGCGCCAGCCGCGAGAGCGAAAGCTCTCGCGACAAAATTTTAATTTTAAGAGCCGAACGAGAGACGAGAGCGACCCGGTGTCGCTCAGCCTTGGGAACTGGTAGAGGGGGTGGTTCGGTCGACTCCGCGAGGAGGAAACAGAGATCGAGACGAAATTATGGGAACTCACAAAGATATTTTATTGTAGCGAATATCGGGAGCGTGGTCGAGAAGCGACTAGCGTGCACGCTCGTTCCCTTGGGTTATCTCTACACGCTTAACAAAACAATTCGAGAACAAAATAATTCGATAACACAAAGTCGGTAGCACTAGCGGTAACAGATAATGTTCGAGGTCTACCCTCTCGCGTTCGTCCTACACGCGTGGATCGCAGCCACGGTACCTTTCGCAACAAATCTAAAATCGCCCGATCGCAGCGGGGTTACGCGGAATATTCCAAGAAAATCAGAAGAAAGAAATAAATTACAATAATTCGGCAGAAAAAGACTGATATAAATGACTCGAAAGAACTGGAAATAAATTAGGTGAAAAAGTGGACTCGCGCGAGGCGCAAACTATGGAATGAAATAGTAAAATAGGCAAGAACCTTCCAGGCAAAATATTAAACGGAAACTATAGGAAAATAAAGCAAACGTGAATTTATAGGATTCTCCCGAGAACTAATTCCGCGGCCGCGCGCGAAAGCGTGCCGTCCCCACGATAACGAATCGAGCTTCATCTATTCTGTCTCTAGCCTCAAACCGAACCCGTACGACGATCTCACCGGTTTCGTAGCTGTTGCGGGAGCTTCTCGAGTTGTCCTCGGTCAGAAGTCCCACCTCGCGATTGGCAAGATGTCGGTATTCTCGCGAGACGATATGCACGCATCGGCAGCAGTCACCACGTCCTTCCTTCTCGGGGGCCTACGACGGAGTCCCCGAGGGAGGTGACGCTCTCGCGATCGCGGGTCCTTTTTCCCCCCACCCTGTGCCTATCTGTCTTTCGCCCTCTGCTCTATTTGTCGGATTCCCTCGAATTAGGAATCCCCGGCGCGGGTCTTTGAATCGGCGCGTTCGAGATCTTGTGAACGCGCGATGCCGAGTGCGCCCGTGGCGGGAGGTAAATCCACGAGAGCGGTGGTAGCGCAGCCCTGGGAGCTTCGTCCAGGCAGACGGGTGTGGAAGCAGCGACGAGCCGGACGCTGTAGATTTCGGTAGCTGATGGCTCGTCGAGTCCGGGTGACAGGCTGACGGGTGGAGGTCCCGTTGTCGGTAACGTCGCGCGCTACTTCGGTAGCGATGCGACTGGACGGCGAGAGGCCTAGCGAGGCTCCAGCCTGCTGATGGCGTGGGCGACTGTGACGAGGTCGGTAGCGAGGCTCCAGCATGCTGTTTCGGAATACTGCGGCGAGATCGGTAGCGAGGCTCCAGCCTGCTGACTGTTGCTGGTGCGTCGCGATATTCTTGCGGCGGTTGCAACCGCCGTACGCTCGGGAGGATTTCGGAAATAAAAGAATGCTAAAATTAGTCGTGGGAACGGTTTATTCGCGTTTGGCCCTGTCTGATCGCCTGGAAGGGACTCCTCCCGGGAGAGAGGATGCCGTGCTCCGTGCCGATACGAGCGAGAGCTGGAGATCGAGCTCTCTTTGTGACGGGAGCAGAAAAGCCCCGTCACAATATATATACAAAAATAAAAATATTACGTAAGATAAAAATATTTTTTAAAAGTACGTTCTTGAATGCTGATCGCGAACTATGCGTTTTTCTATTTGTGACTGTGACTGTCACTGACTGTCATATCAGTTGACAAAACATGTGAGCTGCAACATGCATGCGAGCCACCGTAGCGCTGTATTGCCGGACTCCGCGAGAACCTCGTACTCACGTGACCGGCTTCCAGCGCCTAATATGCGCGATTCCAGCACTAGGCTTCGATGTACGATAGATCTAGGTCGAAGTGTCTCAGAACGCAAACACCATGAAGTCAAGCCGTACACGTAAGTACCGTTTTTTGTATTTCGACGGAATTTTTGATAAAAAGTACCGTGGTTTTTATGTATTTCTGTGTTATACATTTAATCGGTCATCGTTCATCGTTTCATCATAGTTAGTCGTTATTATCGAAAGAGTTTCACGCATTTATTTTTCATTGTTGGGGGCCTACACGTGCTCCTATTAGACTAGAACAATGGCGATGGACAAAGAAGGCGAAATACACCACTATGCGCAAAACCCAAAATTATTATGGCTGCAAATTATAAGATTAAGACAAAGTTCTGGCAAAAGTCAAAAGATCGAAATATATATTCATTCACTTTTTGTCAGAACTTTGTCGGAATCGCATCAATTTCAACCATAATACTTTCGCGCTTTGCATTTACTGGTGTTACTCGCCTTATTTCTACATCGCCATTGTTCTTGTATAGCGTGAAGACGTGTGGGCCCCCAACAATGAAAAACGAGGGTGATAACGATGAAACTACGATGGCGAGGGCTATACAAATATTTCACAGTAAAAAGCTAAGAATGCGAGGTAAAGGACTGAAAATGTCATTTTTGTTTTACGCGAGTGAGACTTAATTTACGGAAAAAATTGACCGGTATTAATATTCATATTATTAAAATATACAGAAAGTTTGGAATCACGTAACAGCATTTTGTGAAAAGAAATTGCAGTAAAGTATCGTAAAATCGGAATCTTTGCGTTGTATTCGTAAAATGGAACGAGGAAAATGTTTTCAATTATTAAATTACCGGGAGAATCTCGTTTATAAAAGTATTTTATCGTAATTTTTTTTCACATACTTTTCTGATGTCATCAATGTTATATGAAAAGTATAACTCATATTACATCACCAAATTGTGTAAAAAAAGTTATGACAAATTGAAAAACGAGATTGTTCCGGTAATTTCATAAGAAGTAAAAATTGTCCTATTTCCATCTTCCGAGTAAAATTACCGCCGAGCTCGTTTTTACGGTATTTTACTGTTATTTCTTTCCATATAATTTTGTCATATAATTTTTTTCTTAAACTGTCAATCGCGTATATTCCAACTGTCATTCTCAGTGCTTTACTTTGGGTTCTTACCTTTTGCTGTTCTATTCCAATTATGAATGTGAATTCTCAACAGTTTTATGGGTTCCAGGCAAACCAAAACGCAATTTAACGCCACCGCCGCCGCAGGAACAGCAGTCGGAGGGGCGAAAGCGGGGACACGGCCAACGAATAGCACCACAAGCACAACACACTCAACAACAAGCTCAGCAGCCATCACTGGTATTGCCGCCGAGGTTAATAAACAGCAACGTCCAATTTCCACCGCTGCCGCCGCGGCCATCGGTACAACACGCTCAACAGCAAGCACATCAAGACGTACAACAACAGAAACAATAGCAGATACAACAGCAGACACAACAGCAGACACGACAGCAGATACAACAGCAGACGCAACAGCAGACGCAACAGCAGACGCAACAGCAGATGCAACAGCAGACGCAACAGCAGACGCAACAGCAGACGCAACAGCAGACGCAACAGCAGACGCAATAGCAGACGCAACAGCAAGCACCAGAGCAAGCACCAGAGCAAGCACCAGAGCAAGCACCAGAGCAAGCACCAGAGCAAGCACCAGAGCAAGCACCAGAGCAAGCACCAGAGCAAGCACCAGAGCAAGCACCAGAGCAAGCACCAGAGCAAGCACCAGAGCAAGCACCAGAGCAAGCACCAGAGCAAGCACCAGAGCAAGCACCAGAGCAAGCACCAGAGCAAGCACCACAACAAGCACCGCAGCAGATGCAACAAGCACAACAACAAGCACCGCAGCAGATGCAACAAGCACAACAAGAACAAGCACAACAACAAGCACAACCGTCACTCCCGTCCAATCCGCCATCGTTAATCAACAGCAACGTTGAATTCCCACCGCTGCCGCCCCGGCCACCGGTACAACAAAACGTACGACAACAGGCACAACAGCACACGCAACAACAAGCACAAAACCACAACAACAACACGCACAACAGGCACAACAACACGTACAACAACACGCACAACAGGTACAACAACACACACAACCGGCACAACACACGCACAACAGGCACAACAGGCACAACAGCAGACGCAACAACAAGCACAACAACAGGCACAGCAGCAGACACAACAAGCACAGCAACAATCACAACAACACGGACAACAACAAGCAAAACAACACACACAACAACAAGTAAAACAACACGGACAACAGCAAGCAAAACAACAGCAGACACAACAACCGGCACAACAGCAGACACAACAACAGGCACAACAGCAGACACAACAACAGGCACAACAGCAGACACAACAACAGGCACAACGCAGACACAACAACAGGCACAACAGCAGACACAACAACATCAGCAGCAGCAGCAACAACAACTACAGCAGCTTACGCCACCGCAACTCCTGTTGCTGCACCAACAGCTTCCGCCTCCGCCTCCGCCTCCACGATCACCGAACAAGTTTGATATTAATGCGTACATCTAGGGGTTACACCAGCGAAATACAGAATTGCATTCGCAGGTGTATCACCAGGGTGTAACCATTAACGATTATAAAAATCAGATCGCAGAGCAGCACCATCGTATCGCATCGCTGGAGCAGCAGCTCAGAGGGCGATCAGGTCAACCGACGGCGGCAGATGGGCTGTCGACACAGGCTCCGCCACCATCGCGGCCAGCATGGTGGCACGTTCGTAAAAACAAGCAGCAACAACGGCAGCAGCAGCAGAAACAACAGCAACAGCAACAGCGACAACAACAGCAACAGCAACAGCAGCAACAGCGGCAACAACATCACCAGTGGTAACAGCAGCAACAACGACAACAGCGGCCGGAAAGTCTTCTGCCGGAGGTAAAGCGCCGAAAACTGTCATTGGACGAAGTAAGTACTTACATAAAATCTATTTGTGTTAATTTAACCAAATTTAACAAAAAATATAATTGTTATTGCATTGTTTCAGAAAATCGAGACTGCTGTGATGGCAGCATTTTCCCGCCAACCCAGCAGTACCTCCTGGATTGCTCCACATACCTCTTGTGTATCATCGGAAACCAGACCGGCGTACGCTCTGGCATCGATGGTACCAACAGCTCCCGCGCCATGCCAGTATGAACAGCCAGTAGGACCAATGACTGCGGCAGCAGTCCATCGATGTCATCGATGCCATCAGTGCCGTACTATAGGACCAGATATCTGCAATGCCGCAGTTGTTTATCCAAAATTGTAATACGCGACAAGTCATTATTTCTTTGTTTATTTTTTCTTTTCGTATTATGTTCATTGGACAAGTTCACGATATTCTCTTCGTTCATTTTTTTCGTCTCAAATTCTGCACATCATTTATTTTTCATTTTCATTTTTTCGTGTTTATCTCTTATTATTTTTCAAATTCGCTGCTGCTATGGGTTTCATGCAAATGTCGGAAACACTCGACGAAAAAGTGTTTTTTTTTTTAATATCCTCCAATTACACTATTCCAAAACATTTATTAATGAAAACAAACAAAAATACTAATAAAAACATATGCGTGTAAAATGTATGAGAAATAATATATATATATTTGTTTTTCTTTATCCGCCAACTGACCTCTCACACTGTTTCATCCATAATAATTTTTTCTTCTGTTATACTTATTGATTCTTCTTTTTGTTCTTTATCTCGCTCTACGCGAGAAACACATGACGCAATTTTTCAAAATAACAACGACAAAAGTAAATGTTACCGTGTAAATATTTCTAAATATATAAATGTACTGCAATATGCAAGAAATGTTGCGCTATAAGAACGTTCGCTGACAGATTTTGACTTCCTCATGTGGAATCCATGTGCGAATTACTTTACACCATTTTTCGAAACAAAAAAATGTCTACATTATAAAATTGAGTCCGTCAAAATGTACCCCAAAATGCATTGTAGAATTTTCTACAATGCAAACTGAAATTTGTGGATTTCATTGTTTTGAGGCAGTTTTTAAAAAATTTGTTTCACCTCTGATTACAAAACTAACTCATTTTACTCTGTGTGATATTTGATTCGGAAACCCGCGTTAAGCGTGTAAAAAATAAATTTTTTAACAACTTCCAAATTGTCAAAGTCCCGTAAAATTTAAAGGTTTGGATCATTTCACAAAATTTAATATGAAACAATGTACAGCTTTAGTCCATTTCCGTATCAAAATTAAGCTTGCTATCCATATTTACTCGAATTACAGGCATATTCACATCTGTACCACTCACAACTCTACCGGAATTACAATAAAACTACCGAAATACAGCGCTACCGTCTAGCCTTGTATACCGGTATAGTTTTATTTCCATTCTGGTAGAAGTTTGTATCCATTCCGATAGAGATATATTTTAATTCCGGTTGAGATTTATTTTTATTTCGGTAGAGTTTTATTTTTATTCTGGTAGTTTTTTTACTGTCTGGTAGAGATTTTGGTAGAGTTCTAATACGGTAGAGATGTTTTCTGGTAGAGTTGTGAATGGCAGAGATGTAAATGTGCCGAATTAGACTGGATTCAGGAATTTTTCACAAAGGTCAAAATGTCATAAAAACTAACCAATTGGATAGATGTTGACCAATTCAATCCTAAAGGTCTTTCATGAAAATATTATATTTGATCAAAATTGATGCAAGATAGAGATACCAGTCATTTTTCAAAACATGCACAATTGTGTAAAATCTTCAATTCGGCAGTATTTTAAATGGCCACAAGTATCTGCGGCGTTTTCAGAAACTCCAAGGAAACGCCCACCCACACTTATCCACTCATACTGATATATGAGCTCGTTTCCGTTACGTTCTGATCTGAGATGCAGCTGACTGTCATTTTGTTCGAGGAAACGGGTGAAATCAGTTCTCACAATAGGATTATAGTAAATAATATCGGATTAACTTTATTAGCCGTGATAACGAACTCTTATCGCCGTACAAGAAGGAAGCCAGATGGCGCAAAAAGAAAAACGGAAACGGAAATAGTCTTTCTTTTTGCCCCTAAGAAAAAAAGTAACTAGGCTTTAACGCCGGGCCTTTCGAGAATGGGTGTCAATAACTTCAACACATTTGCGTCAGTTGTATTCCCAATGTTACTATAGTAACGAATTAAAAAATCTTCCATTCGTATTGAGCGCGCTACTCAATCATGACGAAAAAGTACCAGTTAGAAAACCTTGATTGTTCACAATAGCCAGACAATACAGAACGACAGTCGAAAATCTGCGCACTTCCACATTTGATGTCAAAATTCATTAATATTGTAGTCTTAAAGCATGATTTCAAGTTTTTCAGGCATTTAAATTAAGCGCGTTACTTTATCGTAAAGGAAAATCATCAATCAGGAAACCTCGATTGTTCACTATAGCCTATCAATACAGAAAGATGTCTACAAATCTGGAGATATGAAGATTTGGCACCAATATTCATTGATATCTGAGCCGTGAACTGTGCGATCGAGTATACCGGGCATGAGATGTGCTGAAAAAAAACGTCATATTTCTGCCGTTTAGACAGTTCACCTGTCACAGTTAGTACGGGCTCATTTTTCAGTATCATTTCCACTTAGTGAGGCGATTTCTGCAGAAATATAAATGGCCACAAGTATCTACGGCGTTTTTAGAAACGCCACGGAAAAACCCACCCGCACTTACCCGCTCATACTAATAGATGAGCTCGTTTCCGTGACGTTCCAATCTGAGATTCAAAGGGCTGTCATTTACGTCAAATTGTCTTCCCAACTTTACTGCGAATTTGATTAGCAAACTTTCATTTCCGCCTTAACGTTTCAATTATGTAGCGTTCCACGATGAAATGGCATGTGTAATTTACATATGCATATCTGCCATTGGGAACGGAGACAATTTTCGATTTTCAATAATCGATATCGAATGCGCTCTCATTTCACGTCCATCGCGCGAGTACACTACATTAACGGGGTCGCCTCCTAATGCTATAGTGGTTGCAAAAGCAGCGGCATAAACTCCGCAAGTATACTGATCAGGTTGCTGTGTAACAGGCTGTAGAAAGATATCCTTCTTTTCAACATGAGGATAACGCCTGTGAAGGTATCTTTTTTCCTCCTCGTGCAACCGCACGTAATCGCACCTGTTCAAACTGTCATAAATCATGACCGACGAACCATCATAATAGACGCAACACCAATGCCTATTAACATTGCCACCAATTATATGCATATCTTGCAACAGGGATTTTTAAATCCCGGTGTGCCCTCGCCCTGGCCCCTCTGTTCCCGTTGCCGCGAGAGCCATTGGGCGCCAGTCAATTTTTAATTCAACGGCGGAATTGACAAACCGCGAAACGTAACCGTAATCCTAATACGAAAACTCAAGAAACAAATACAAATAACGAAACTGCGGCTTCGGAAACAGAGAGGCTGGTGTACGGTATACCCGATTCGCTCAGTGTGTCGGTTGTGGAGAGAGGGCGTGGACGGCGTTCCTAGCTCTCGAGTCGGTCGTACCGAAATCAAAACTCGAAACAATTTTTATACTGGCACATGGTTCAGATTTTATTCCTTAAATAATCCCAATAACTATGGTACAGACGGCAATCAAATCGGAGACAGAAGGTCGATAGCTCACGATAGCGACCGTAACTCAGAAAATCGGTAGCACCAGAGCGTGTAATTCGGAACGGTACTAACGCGGAGAGAACTCCTCAAAATAGGAACGGTATTAGCGGAACGGTAACTGAAACTCTGGAACATACGAAGTAGTCTCTCCCGGGGAGACCACATTTTCCTAATTACCCGATAACGCCGTAACGAGAGCGCGTGAATCTGCGGACTCACGGTAGACATCCAGAAGATCGGAAGGTAACGCTATAAGTTCTCCAAACGTGAATTAAAGAGAGCGAAACTTATCATGGTCCTCACCCTATACTAAGGTAATGTATCGTAACCAACGATAACGTTAAGGTAGCTGGAAGGTAACCATAGACGTAGCATAGGTCTCGGTAACACTAGGTAACGGGAGCCAAAGATAGCTGAGGGGTGAGGAGGTCGGTAGCGAGAGGGGGGACAGAGCAAGATAGCTGTCCGTCCGGGCCGGAGGCCCGTCGGGATCTGACGAGCTCTGGCGAGCTCGCGAGATCGCGACTCAACGGTAGCCCCACCATGCGCGGCAGGCACTCGGGCCGACGCGACATGGCGGCTACCTAGCGTAACCTGGAATCGAGGATGAGCGGGACTGAATGTAGCCAATATGAGTTTTCCTTTAAATTTCATTAATGACGATATTAGATTTGCAAATTTCAAGGCTTGCGGTGATTGTCTCGGGAACGCACTCTCCAGAGATAATAGGGTCGAAAAGAACGAAATTAAAATTAAACAAGAAGAACAAAACGTGAAGATAGCGTGCGATCTGGCAATCCGTGGAGTTGGGTGATCGCTAGCCCAACCTCCGACGGCCTTCCAACGGAAACGTAAATGGAGCCAGTTCGCCCTATAATCTCGACCAATGGAGCGTCGAGGATTCCACTCGAGCTTATGTGCTAACCCAGAGACTCGCCGTAAGGCGTGCGATAGATATACCGGGTGGCGCGTTATATTGGCCCTGAACCACGGTATCTACCACCTTTAATACAACGTGAAGCGCAGATTCAAAACAGAAATATCAGAGAACTTTAACCACAGAGATAATTAATTTGGAAAACCCATTTCCTCGTAACGATAACCATAATCCGAGAACAAGAAACAAAAATAATTCCATGCCGATACTCGCGCAGCCGAGTCTTTCATGAATTCAATATTCGAAACTGGTCGGAATGATCCTGAGACGGGATACCCCAAAAAATCACGTCACAATCTTTATTAGATCTACATGGCTTAACAAATGTATGATATGCAAAGTAACTTGTGGGATGAAAAAAAATCAGTATTTTCGTGGACGATTGTTTGAAACAAGTCGATGCTTGTGTTATTCAATATATTGTACGCGAGGTCAACCAATATAATTTTTAGGTATTTGGGACCGTCGCCAAATTAAGAGTGAAACTTAAGTTTGTTTAACAAACTAAATAACAAGTTTATTCAAAGAATGACGATGGTTTTTGTTCGTTGGTAATATATCTTTTGTGACGTGATTTTTTGGAATCACCGTCACAAAATAAAGAAAAAGGCATCCAGTACCTTTTTGCGAAAATACCGTTTTTCTGGGGTATAGACCTCGTCGCTGCCCCTCTCGCTAATCGCGATATCGTTCGGTCGGTCCTTGGAGTTAAGATTCAGTTAAAGTCGGGATTTCGAATCTATTCGGTGGAGGGAATCTCGACGTACTGAGAACCCGAATAGAGGAGAGCCCGACGGGATTTCATCGCGAATACGCCAAAGTCCGGTGCAAACCCGGCACTCTGGGTGATAATTCAGGGCATTCGAGAACAGGCGGAGGTATGGTTTGATCCAGGCAAGGACGGAACACCTTGTGCTGCGTTTAGTTGAGTAGAGAGCCTTGTTTTCATGCCCTGGATTGAGAGTAGCGATCGCGGAAAATCTCAAGCTACCGCGCTACAGTTTCGTTTCCCGTTCGAGAGGCGCTCCAAAATGGGTTAAGAGGGCAGCAGTTATCGGTCAAGGATCTCGCAACAATGATAATAATCCACTACAGGTATTATCGTAGACAAATCAGTCTACCGAGTGTCGTCCTCGAGGCAACTCGGACTTCGCTCGCGCTCCCGTGTGTTTACGGTTTTTCGGGTATTGTCTCGCGCTCGCGATGCGTGTCTCGCTCGCGCTGTCGTAGACTCCGGCTACCGTCTCGCTCCGGTTCGTGTGTCTCGCTCGCGCTACCTGTCACCGCGCGTTCGCGGTTCGACTCGTGTGCCGTTTCGTGCGAGTGCTTTACCGATTTCCTGTGTTCAGGATGCGTTTCGGTTAACGTTCTTGAGGTACAGTGAGTGTGGTTAAGTTCCGGGGCATCGCAGGATGCGGATCTCGCGCCATACTATTGGATTTATCCCTGCGTCCGGTGAGTTTATCGTTGAATAAATTTTCGATCGTGGTAGGATTCGTTCTCGCTGCCGTTACGCTCGCTCGACTCTCCGGTCAGCTGAGCGCTCCCGATGCACGTGTGTGCGATCCCGCGGCTTATAGCCGACAAAATTAGTCATTTTCGTTCCGGAAATATTGAGTTCCCGTTCGCATTGATTCCGCGTTACTTTATTGGCAAAAGGATCGCGACCCTTCTACCATACCCAACACCCTGAGCGACCGTGCATTTCCGCACCCGTCCGCTCTCGCGGGTGGATCGGCGCTAGCTCGTACTTTTCGTTCGTTTTGTCCCTGCGGAGGTCGGGTCGTTCCACCGACCTCCAGTTCAGTCCGGTTTCCTAGTTTCCGGCGAAACAAAAAATAGGCTGGTAGAGTGAGTCGTTCCGCTCACTCCCAGGTCAGCCCGGTTGTTAACACCGGCGAAACAAAATTATCTGGCGCCCGCCGGGGCGCCGATGCATTCGCGGGGGAGGGCGGCCGAAGGTGGCGTTTGAGTTCTCGATTTCGCGGTTTTTTGTGGTTACCGATTTGCGTTGAGATACCGGAAAATACGTCACACTTTATACAGTGGTGATATTCTTTGACCATGAGCCTAACCCTGAGACCAACCTCTCCGTTCTCTAGTCGAGTTCAGACTGCCAATTTCCCGATCGCGATCCACGAGGTGCAAATTGATGCGTCTGCAATTTTGTTGCATGCCCATATTTGGGCATATAGAATCGAGCATCGTTCGATTCTTACTCGGCACGATTAGTCAGTGCCGGGTGCATTAACCGGTGCATCGTCCGATACTTACTCGGCAAATTCCTACACGCGTCGGCTTCGCGACTCGGTGGATTTGTCAGTAAGTATGTCTCAATTTTATTTCCCAATTACTTGATGAATTTATTTATTCATGTTTTCGATTGTTAAAATAATTCGGGGTAGAACATCCCTCCCCCCTTAAAAAAAAGAAATCGAGTTTTCGAGATTTATTCGCTTGACTCGACGTCGTGCGTCGGCCTCTGTTATCGTTGGTGTGGTCAGGTGTCGGTTCATGTTTCACTCTCGTAACATTCAGCTGTGAGCTGCGCGGTTCATTCATCCTTTGCTCTATATTTCTTATACGTTTCTTATGCATTTCTTGATTTACAATTTCCCGTTATTATGTTACTGGTTAATTTTATTTAATTTATTTTGTTGTGCACCATTTATTTTTCTACATCGTGCTAGTACTTTGTTTATTCCGTTGGAATCCCACCCGGAGTTGGCCAATTGTTGATTTTCATTTTGGGGCTCGCGGTACAGCCGGGCGCGGACATGGTTTTAGTGCGACTTCCTCCGGTGGGGTTACGACTTCGACGGTCGTCCTTTTCCTTGGAATGTATTTATATATTATGAAAATTATTAGCGCTATAAGGGCTATTGTCCCGATTGAGTATCCACCTATGGTATAATAATATTGTTTTTCGTCGTTTGTGATTTTTTCTAAGTCTTTTTTCACTTGCTGGATTCGCATACCGATTTGATTTAATTCCTGTGGATTGTTGATTACTCTTTTTAATTTAAGTTTTTCACTCGCGCTTTCCACTTTCGGTATAAGTTCGTTTTCATTGATGCCTAGTGTTAGATTAAATGGTGGTAAATATGTATCGAATACTTTTTGAGTTATTCGTCGCACGGTTTCTATTTTATAATCTTTGGCAGTCACCGTGCATTTCCCTGTCAAAGCCAGTATACCTGAACCCTGAAGTTTTTCGTACTTCTGGGGTGATCGTAACATTTAATTACGACGGTTTCTGTCGTGGGAGTCACGTACAGCCATCTACCTGGTTGTTTCATGGTTATTATTATAGGTCGTTTCAATGTTACAATTCTTTTTGCGCATTCGGTATGTGCACTGTCTAGATTGGAATAGGTTACTACCTCACAGGGTGCGTCTTCATTTATAGACAATGAAGGATGTTGCGGCTTGCATATATACCTGCCCTGTTTATGTTTACATTCGTTGAGCTCTGCCTCGGACATTTTTATATAGCGTTGGTGTTCCCTATCTACTATTACGGGTTCGGCATTTGTTTCGATATATTGGTACGTTTTATTCGCGGCGCGTGTCGGTAACGGATACGCTTTGCTGACGCGGTACTCTTGTGTTCGGACCAGTGGTATCTCGACCACTACTACTACTGCGTCGCGTCGGCTGAAGGCCTTAAGTTCTGCTACCTCTAGCAGATTGTGCGCCTCGCTCCGCGCTATCGGTGTGGGGAAGCTTCTACCCTTTGGTAGGTGTGGGAGCGCAGCCGTGAGATACTCTATGAGCTTGTTTGGCGTTATTACGTTCGGTTTTATTATTCCATGCGATAAGTTAGCCACGAAGCTCATCAATTCGAGTACCTCATCGAGTAAGGATTCTATTATTGCTTCTAACGCGTCTATGTGCTCGTCTAGTTGTTGTCTAGCTATTATAGAGGATACTTTGTAATTGATGGATTGCTCCACTTTGATTACAATATTTTTTAGAGCTTTCTCGTTTTCCTCAATGTGGTTTACTGATTGATTGAATACGTCGAAAGTTGTCTCGATTATTTGAACTTGGTCCTGCATTATTTTTTCGACTGATTTCTGTTTGTTTTGAATTGCCTGTATTTCGCTGTCTATGCGTGTTGCATCGGTCGCGTCCATATTTCCCGTAATGGATTTTACTATGGTTCCTAGTCCGTCTATTAGTCCTCGGCGGTTTCGTTGATTTTTATTTAATATTTCTTGCAGTACGGCCATAGTTTCTACTATCCTGCCGTTCATTTCTGTCAGCGTGGTGTCGAGTATGGAGCACAGAAAATCGAAGGACATTTGTTTTTTGCAGAGTTGCTCTAATTCCCTTAGATTTGTTAAAATTTCTTGCTCTCTTACGCGTAACGATTTTAAATCCAGGTTTATCACGAGTCTCCATATGTCTTGAGCGACTGAAAGGGTTCCGATTTCTTCGTAGAAAATTCCTGGCGAGTCGGTGAATTTTCGTATCTCGTATCCCGCCGGGTTGGTGGTCGTCGCCGCTTCATGGTGGCTTGATAGTGCCGTGAGTCTGGAAGTCGGATAATATTTCTGAGTTGTGTGTATGTAATTTTTTTTTTTTTTTTTTTTTTAATCTTATTCGGCAGTTTTTGTTCTCGAGTTATATGGCTCGTCTGTTCCTGCCTCATTCGTTCTTCAACTTTCGTTGCGTTCAGTTCGAAGTCAACTTGTCTGCTATGGAGTGCTACCGCGTGATTGTTTGCAGTGGAAGGGACATGCCGGTGAATTTGCGGGGACAGGCGGTGAGTTTTCTTTTTGTAATTTTTTTTTTTTTTTTTTTTTTAAACTTCTCCGGGATTTTTAGTTTTTCTTTATTTGTCTCCCTCCAGCTGGCGATGTTTCCTGCGAGGGTGCTCTCCCCGGAGACGATTTTTGTCCGTCGTGCGGTGGAGGTTCGCCGTGCTCGCCGTCGCCTGCGCGTGGCCGTCGACGCCCTTTGGGGTGACGGAGTGTTCCGCGGGGAGTCGGAGCCGTACCCGGATTTCGTCGGGCTGGTGGGCCTTTTTGAAAAAGATCGCTGGTGGTGTATTTTTTGCTATTACCGGCCTGGCATTTGTTCGCGCTAATTTTGTTACCGGTTTTGTAGTAATAAATTGAGGGGTTTTCCCCTCCGTGGTTTTGTTAAACCTCAATTGACTGTGGTTCTTTTTGTTTAATTGTGGCGGTTTTCCTTATTGCGTTTATTCGATTATTGCGTTATTCGGAGTTGTGTTATTATTTATCTATTTGTTTATTTATTTATTTATTTATTGGTGTATGTTTATACTCCGCACCGTATGTGGATCCAGGCTAGGATTCCACAAAATGCTGTAGTCGATTCGCGTGAATTTTCACGGATTTTTTCGGGGTTAATTTAGCCGATCTGCCCCGTCGTACAGTGGGGTCGTACAGGAGGACTTTGTCCCCTACTTTGAAGTCGGTTATTTTGGATTTCTTGTCATAGTCTATTTTAGATTTTTCCTTTGCGGCGATTAGATGAGATCGGGCGAGCTTCCATGCTGCTCGTAACCTTTCTTTTAATTCTTGCACGTAGTCGTCGTAGGTGTAGGTGAGTCGCGGCTCTTGTTTCAGCGCCGTCGGTATCTCTGCTCGGTCACCGTACACCAGCTCGTGTGGCGTGAGACCCGTGGCTGTGTGCGGCGTGGTGTTATACGTGAACATCGCGTATGGTAACAACTCATCCCAGTTTTCCTGGTCTTCGTCGGCGTAGTTTTTTAAATATTCGGCGAGAGTTCGATGCGACCGTTCCAGGGCTCCATTTGATTCTGGATGGTACGCTGTGGTCTGGATTTTTTGTATTTTCAGCAGCTTGCACATTTCTTTAAATGTGTCGCTCAGAAAATTTGTCCCTTGGTCGGACAGAATGGTTCCTGGTGTGCCGTAGCGACATATGATTTCGGTCACGAGGGCTTTGGCTACTTCCTTAGCTTCTTGATTTTTTAGGGGTATCGCGGCGCTGTATTTCGTGAGGGAATCCTGAAAGGTGAGGATGCATTTATTTCCGGCGGAGGTTTCTGTCAGAGGCCCTACGATGTCAACAGCGCATTTTTCAAATGCTCGGCTTGGTGTGTCGGTGATGACCATCGGTGCCCTTCCTCTCGGAAATATTTTATTTATTTGACATTTTTTGCATTTTGAGATATAGTCTTCGACTTCTTTCCTCATGCCTGGCCAGCGATATTGGAGCTGTATACGCTGGAGCGTTCTCGCCGTGCCCTGGTGCCCACCCAGAGGGGCATCGTGAAATTCGCGTATTATTTTTTCGCGCTCTGCCTCGTCGGGACTGGTTCCGCCTATGCTGCGGCTATCTTCGTCGGAAGCATTGGGTTGCGCGTCGCCGCTATACTCTAGCTGCTGGCGGCTTGCCTCCCCGTACTCCGCGTCCCGCTCTTGGTTCGTCCGCTTTGTGCGGCTGTCCGTACTCGCTGCCTCGCAGTCGGCATAGGTATCGCTGTCTCCGTCGCGCGGTGCCGCTCTCGCTTGCGTGCACGCGGTAGTATCTGCCTCCTCGTCGCTCGCTAGTGCGCTCTCTCTCTTCTCGGCTGTCCTCTTTGTGCGGTCGTTCGTACTCATTGCGTCGCTGTCTCCGGCTTGTTTTCTCGCTTGCGCTCGCGTGGTGGTGTATATTCGGCTAAGAGCGTCGGCGTTCGTATTAATTTTTCCAACTTTAGAGTGTATGTCGATATCGTGCTCGGATAATTTAATTTTCCAACGCATGAGTCGGGATCCGGGATCTTTTACCCCAAATAACCACGTAAGAGGTTTGTGATCGGTGACCACCTTAAACCGGGTTCCGTACACGTATGATCGAAATTGTGTCGTCGCCCATACGATAGCGAGCAGTTCTTTTTCCGTCGTCGTATAATTTTGCTCGGCTTTATTGAGTGTGCGGCTCGCGTAGCACACGGGTAGGTCCTGACCTACCTCGCCTTGCGATAAGATAGCTCCTATCGCTTTATCAGATGCGTCGGTCGTTACCACAAATTGTTTCTCGAAGTCGGGGTACTGGAGGATCGGTGCCGTTGTCAGCGTGGTTTTTAATTTTTCGAAGGCCTCGTCTTGCCTGGGAGTCCACTCGAATTTTATATCCTTTTTTGTTAATTCGGAGAGAGGTTTTGCCGTCTTCGCGAAATCTTTAATGAATTTTCGGTAGTATCCCGCTAGCCCTAGGAATGATTGTACGCCCTTCACGTTTTTCGGCGTAGGGAAATTTTTTACCGCGATGATTTTTTCAGGATCCGGTTTTACTCCCTTTTCAGATATGATGTGCCCGAGGTACTGTGTTTCTTTTTTCAGAAAACGACATTTTCTCGGCTGGATCGACAGTTTGGCTTCTCTGAGTCGTTGGAAAATTTCTGTCAGTCGTTTATTGTGCTCCGTGAGTGTCGTTCCGTTAATTACAATATCGTCCAGATATACGTAGCATTTTACGCCTTGCAGCCCGGACAGTACAGAGTTCATTAATCTCTGGAAGGTTGCCGGTGTGTTCTTTAGTCCGAAGGGCATGCGAGTATACTCGAAGTGCCCTTGTGGGGTGGAAAACGCTGTTTTTTCTTTGTCGCTCTCCGCCATCGGGATTTGATGGAATCCAGATGCGAGATCGAGCGTGGTGAAGTACAGTGCCTTTCCCAGCTGGTCCAATATTTCGGTAATATTAGGCAGTGGGTAGGAATCGCCGATTGTAGCTTCGTTTAATTTCCGGAAGTCTACAACGATCCTCATGCGCGCTTTTCCCGTGGCATCGGGCTTTTTTGCTACGACCAATAGCGGTGCGCTCCATTGGCTTCTGCTTGGTTGAATTATTCCGTCATTTAACATTTCCTGGGTTTGCTTCTGGACCTCCTTTTTGTGAGTCTCGGGTAGTCGATACGGGTTGACCTTGATTGGTCGAGTTCCTTCTCGGAGCGGTATGGTGTGCTCGACTTTATCTGTGTACTGGAGTTTATCTCCCTCCAGGTGAAATATATCCTCATATTTTTCGCATATTTCTATGAGCGATTTGCGCTCTTCCTCGTTCAGGTGAGTAGTTCGTACTTCCTCACGTATTTTTTCTAATCGGCTCGCTCCGCTCGCCGTTCCGACGGTGCTTATCTGAAGCGCCTTGGTGTCACCTTCGCCTGATAGCTCGCTCAGCGTCAGCGGTTCGAGCGTGACGGTCGGTCGCTGCACCCGTGCTTCGCTCTCCGTCGTGTTTATGATGCTCACAACGCAGCTGTTTCCCTTCGGCGGTGTGATACATGACCCTATAATTATTCCTTCGCCTATTTCGATTTTTCGGACGAGTCCGACGAATTTGCTGCTCGTTTTTGCGTGTACCAAATTTTCGCTTCGAGGTGGTAAATTTACGGTGGTAGTCTCGTCGATTAGTGGCATGCAGTGCCCATACAACTTCAGTATTTCTCCTCCTAATATATCGGCTTTGTGCTTTTTTATAAATTCCATTCCGAGCAGCCCGTCGACGTTAAGAGGTACGTCGTTGCCTACGACATAGAACCAATGTCTTATCGCGACGGTCGGGGTGTCGAGTGTCACTTGAGCTCGGCATAGTGGTTTTATCACCTTACCTGCCACGCCTGCTAAGTCGACGGCGGCTTCCTCGATTGGAGTGTCGGACGTCAGCGCGGATTCTTTCAGGATGCTGCACTGGGCTCCTGTGTCGGCCTTGAGGGTGAGGATGCCAATGTTTGCTACCGGCGATTCGATGTGAAAATCGCTTGCTGTTTCGCTCGCCGTTGGCAGGTCTACCGTGTAAAGGCGTATGGTCTCTCGGGGTTTTTCCTCTCTTCCCCATACGGTGAGGGTGTTCAAAGGCAGCATCCCCAGGGTTTTCTTCTCTGTTTCTGGTGCGGCGCCGCTTCCTTGGTTGTTGGTTCCTTGTCTGTTTTGTCCTTGACCATTTTGCCCTGGGTTATGATTTTGACCCTGCCAATTATTCTGACCCTGCCAATTATTTTGGCCCTGGTAATTATTTCGCCCCTGGTAGTTTCCTCGTCCGCGGTAATTTCCACGACCCCGATAATTTCCTCGCCCGCGGTAATTATTGTTTCCGGTGTTTCCATTATTTCCTGGTCCTTGATTGATCGCTCCTTCGTCGCGCAATCATCCCCGGCACTCGTTATAGACGTGCCCTTTCTTTTTGCAATAATTGCATATAATGTCGACTGTATTTAGGGACCTTCTTGCCCCGGGAGCGGGTAAGCTGAACCGTCCCGTCGGACCCCTGCACTCCCGTGCGAAGTACCCTGGTTTCCCGCAGTTATGACATTTTTGCGCGGGCTTGTCGCCCTGCGTTTGCTTATTAATGGATTCGTTGCCCTGTACCGATTTTTCCTCTTCCATGGCCCCTTTCATGGCGGCTGAGAGGTTAGCGAAACCTCGCGCTTTTATAATAATTTGGTACTCTCGCCGGAGTCCCCTTTCGAAATTATGCAGTCCCGTCTGTCGGATATATTCTTCAATCGCTTGTCTCCTCACGACATTGTCTTCCGCTGCCGTGCTGGCGTCTATTAGGTCCATCATTACCTTTTCTTACCGTTGCCCGAATGCTAATACTGTCTCGTTTGGTTTCTGCTTGCTGGTGTTAAACTCTACCTGTAACGCGGCTACCGTCCGTTGCGTCCCGTACGGTGCGGTCAGTTCCTCTTTAAATTTTTTTAAAGTGTTTATTTGCTTATATTTTACGTCGTTCGCGGCTTTCCCTGTTATTTTCGTTTTTAGTACGGCTTCCAAAAGATCGTTTTTGTCGACGTCGGCTACCTTTTTGTCTGCGTATTCGTAAGCGTTTATTATATCGTCTACCTCCTCAGGTTTTGTCCCGTCGAAACGCGGAATTAATGTTCTAGCCTCCTTCAACGTCATGTATACGACAGCGGCGTCCGGCATTTCGGGAAGTTCTTGTACGGTGTTATCAAGCAAAGAAAAATCTATTAAATTTATTTCGTAATTTCTTTCGGTTTCGACCGGATCAAAAAACTCGGACTCGGTTTCGCGCGAGGTGTCAGGTGACTCCGCTTCTGACCCGGAAGGTTTTGCGCGCTTTCTCGGAGGGTTATTCCCTTCCAGCTCTACTGTTTCGAAATATAAAAAGTTGTTGAGGAATGAATTTAACGACCTTGACAGTACTCTTAAACCCGGTAATCTCAATGATTTCGCTCGATCGTCCTCGGGCATGTACTCCTAACTGACTTTGATTTTTCGCAACTAAAATGGTGACTGCCACTTACAGTAATAGAAGTTTCCACATTGCGGATTTTTCGCTTCCTCTCGTTCGGGATTGTGCGTTGACAAGCTGCTGTCGTCCTTCCTGGATGCTGCTGATCCTTTCGGTAGTCCTCGGGACTCCTGGGTTGGTCTCCTCTCGTCGATCCTCGGGATGACGGTTGTCTCTGCTTCCCTCGTGACCTCGACGTCTGTGTGTCGGGCCCGGTTACTCGCAATTCAACGTCTGCGTGTTGAACTTGCATCGGTGTCTCCTTTCAACGTCTGTGTCGTCGAGACTTGATGTCACCGGAGTTGGTGAGTTAAAAAAATTTTTTTTTTTCTGTGCGTGTCGATGCTGACGTTGGCACTAGTCTTTTCGGCACTTGCCGTCGTTAATTTCTTGTTATGTTTGTACAAGACTTTTGGCAGATCCCACCGCTGCCACCAATTTTGTTGTACGCTAGGTCAACAAATATAATTTTTAGGTATTTGGGATCGTCGCCAAATTAAGAGTGAAACTCAAGTTTGTTTAACAAACTAAATAACAAGTTTATTCAAAGAATGACGATGGTTTTTGTTCGTTGGTAATATATCTTTATACAGTGGTGATATTCTTTGACCATGAGCCTAACCCTGAGACCAACCTCTCCGTTCTCTAGTCGAGTTCAGACTGCCAATTTCCCGATCGCGATCCGCGAGGTGCAAATTGATGCGTCTGCAATTTTGTTGCGTGCCCATATTTGGGCATATAGAATCGAGCATCGTTCGATTCTTACTCGGCACGATTAGTCAGTGCCGGGTGCATTAACCGGTGCATCGTCCGATACTTACTCGGCAAATTCCTACACGCGTCGGCTTCGCGACTCGGTGGATTTGTCAGTAAGTATTTCCCAATTTTATTTCCCAATTACTTGATGAATTTATTTATTCATGTTTTCGATTGTTAAAATAATTCGGGGTACAACAAATAAGTTATAGGCGGTAATATATCCGCCACAACTTCTGGCACGCTTATATTTTGTCGGACTACCTCGAGCATGCCTCTATCCTCTTCGGAAGGTTCAAGGTCCTCGTCCATAGCGATTGTTACCCAATCAGCGTGGGGACATGCTTTTTTTGTTCTGCCAACCTCAAGGTCTTGGACGATTTCAATCGTCGGATGATTAGAGGTTTCACAACAGTTGCTGCCTGTTTCATCTAGACCAGCTTTACGTGCGCGCTTGCCTTTTTCCGTTTTTTTAGAGTTAGGTTAGCTTTAGCGCGCACAATATAGCCAGGCTCTCTTATTGGCATACTTCGGCTACGCCAACTATCCACGATTTCCGGAAGCATGCATTGCAGGTAAAATCTAGTAAGGAAGGGTTCCATTTTGGAACTCCAGAACTCATCGTCTTTTATAACTTTGACATATTTCACGTCTACCGTGGTCCAAAGTGCGAAAATGCAATATTTTCATTCCGTAACATGCAGTTGACCCTGTATTTGATAATAATACACATGATTCTTATTCATGAATTCATCGTTTTTTTGTCAAAGATTGACTTCAGATGCGGGATCTGCTGTATGGCTATTTTCGGAGCGACATCTTTAGCGGAAAGCGGACATTTAATCTCAACGATGCCGTCGTCATCGATGAGACCATCCGGCGACGCTCCTAAATAGGGAATTTTCGCATCCATGAAAAGTCCACACGCTGTGATCTACTTGCCAAGTTTAACTTCGAGATCTTTTATTGCTAACTGTTCATTGTCTAAGCCAAAATGAATAGCTACTGTGTCGAGGACTTTCGGATAACGAATGCTCGTAACCATTTTCGCACAGGAAGTAGACTCCAGCATGCGGCATATCGATCCAAATTTAGAAGCAGTTATTATTTCAGTCCGAAGCTGATGCCAAAGATCCGATTTGGTCTGTGATATAGTATCACGCTCGATTTGACGATGATTGTTTTGCCATTCTTTCAATTTATCAAAATGAATGTGCACGCAAACGTCGTAAGCATCCTCCTCCATGTCTGGTTTTTTGGCGGATGGGCCATAGTCCTTGTCCGTACCATGCCATATATGAGGCTTGCGGACACCGTGTACCTGCCCGTTCATCGAAATTTGAAGCTGCCGCCTTTTTTCCATTTTCGAAACCGAAGGAGGTACTTCCATTCCGGCGGACAGATGGACCCGTGAGACAAGTTCCTGTGTATTGTGTTGGACGGCTCCGCTGTAACATTGCATTTGAAATGAATTCTTAGCGCAATGATTTATTCGCTTTCCAGAGTTCAATTTATTAACAATAGAATTGGCTGATTCAGCAACGTTGTTTGTCACATTTTCCAACAAACTAGCAGCATGACAGTTCAAATAACGAACTGCTTCGAATACTGAGTTATAGGCTCCCGTCGTATGAAGCTGTGGTATCAGATTAACTTCTTCTTCGCTGGGTTTGCACTCCATTGGCAATGTTGCACAGCCAGAATGGTCACCAAAAACGTGATTAAAGATGACAAAAATATTCTTTTGCAGTTTCATTGCCTTCTCTGACTGCGAAATAACTGCTTCTTTGTGAAAATTACGTACTTCTGTAATAAGATTTCGCATCCGCAAAGCGCTAGGTTCTACGTAAGCTTGAAATTTTCCTTTGCCTATAACATCTTTATCGGGAAAACATGTCATTTTTGACCTGGCGGCTTCTCTAACTTTCCGACAAAAGCTGCGGAACAAGTGATTGTTGCACTCAATTTTGTCGACCGTTACCCTATGCTCAGCGTATGGATTTGCGTCCCGAATCGATTGATACGTACTTGCATCACCGTCAGCAATCAGAGTCTTATATATAAGACCTTGCTTTTCAACACTCTGTTTGAAGCCCTCAACAATTATGTCAGCCTCCATAGCAGTCGAACTCTGATCACGTCCCCAATTTTTATAACACTTATGCTCGGATGGTTCCTTTTTTAGCCGCTGAACTTTCGAGCATATGGCGCAATATTTATTGCGTGCACCAACATGCAAGACTTTTTTTGTCGCAGAAACAATAATTAAGGCGTTACCAGACAGCGAATCATGTTTTCCGCCGTGATAAGATCGCTTAGGCCAATAGCCATCCGCTACAACAGCGATATATGGGATACCATCAGCAATTTGTCCCTTCCTTACAGCTATCTCGCGCTCTTCTGCAGCTGCCGCCTGCATCTCTTCTTCAAAACATGCAACGAATTTGTCATAAAGGTTATCTCGGTACTTGCGGTACGTAACATGGGACATAGAAGGAATTGCCATCGTTGAAAGTAATTCTTCCAACATGTGAAATCCGGTACCAGAGCTAATCGTACCACACACGGCCCCCTCATTAATGCCCATTACGCTAGTATGATCACGGTCAGTCCACACACTGCTAACGTAATGACAGTCGTCACACTCGAAAAACAATTGTGTTCGGAAACCACGATCAATGTACTTCCGCAATTTTAGAGAACTGAATGAACATTCGCTAGAGCTGTTGTGGTTGCCACACTGCTCGCGAAGTTGCTCTAATATGAAGGTCAGGTCGACTATACGCCGACCATTTACTTTGACCTCCTGAACATTTTTTTCATCTGCAGAAACACCATTGTATGAATCTGACTGAATGGATTCTTTCGAAACGAGATTATCTTCCTCGATACAATGGTTTTCCTGACTAAAATCCGTCTCTAATGAATCAGAGTTCGTTCGAGTTTCTCCGGGAGTCTCCGTTTCTGTGCTCGTTTCATCAAAGGATGTTTCATTAGCAGATTAATTTTCTCTGAGGTCACCGATTTTTTTAATCGAAGTAATCTTTGAAGTCTCAAAGATTGTTCGACTATCGCTTAATTCTATTATATCTACTATTTCTACTATTTGGTTATCACCTTTGTCGTGCATCGTCGCTGCGAATAAATCGTCCATGGACACTATAGGCGTACCGTCACCTCCATCAAAAACTTCCGCTATTTTCGGCGTGATCTTTACTTTGCGCCTACGGAAGAAATTATAAGTTTTTAAAATATCGGTAGAAAATATTTTCCCTCTTCCGGAAAAAAATGTATGCATAGCTTTCTATATCAGAAAGTTCGTTGATCGATTTTTGGCTTCCTCATAGCGAATGCTGTGCACAAACTGTTAATGAAGAAGCCCTCTGCAAAATACTTGGCACCATTTTTCGTATTAATTTATTTATTGGTATTTTGTGCGGAAATGGGACATCTAATCCAATGGCGATGGAGAGGATTCCATATTTCGACATTGTCTTTTTGCCCTTTTTGAAATTCAGAAAATGCGAAGGGGGTACCCTTAAATTTCTTTTCGGCATACTTTTCTTTACATTTTTTTCCTTCAATTATCCGTTGATGGAATCCATTACGAAATATGCCACTTGAAAACAATGGCGTTGGTTTTACAGCAGAACGCCGATTAACCGGAATGTTCGGGACCGAAGAGTGCCCGGATAATTGAAATCGCGGTTAATCCGAACTAGACAGCGAAAGTATACAAGACAATAATGGCTAATGATACAACTTGCACTTAATTGTGAAATAGTATGAACTAGAATGTAAAGCATGGGATATTTTTTTCATACGTAAGCTAGTATTTTTTTGGAAGTACTGAGTGACTTTGGTTTGCTTCTTCAATTTTCGTCTATCAACTGTTTCATTTATAACAAAAAAAAGAAAGAGAAAAAACCTCGGAAGACGCACGGTTAATCCTCGTCCCGGTTAATTCGACCCCGGTTAATCGGGGTTCTATTGTAATTAGATATATCGTAATTTAAAAAAAGTGCCATTTCACAAAATTTAACATTGGAATCCCCATGCTAATAAACGGTTTGCAACATTTTCGCCAAATTGAATACTAAACATTGTACAATGTCCCATTCCCGTATCAAATTTAACCCGATACCTCCATGTTTATTCGAATTAGACCTCTTCAGTATTAGAAAAACACACACACGCACGCACGCACGCACGCACAATGCCATAAAATCTGATGGCCTATGATGACGGTCAGTACTAAGATCAGAGATGTGGAAATACCGATATATTAATATTTCGTAAAATTACTGTACTTTTATCGTACTATGATGTAATTTCTCTTAACATCCTGCCTTGTGAAAATACAGTCACGAAGGTTTGTCATAATATACCATTGAAAATGGTAAAAATTATCTATCTAGATGAGAAATTTCCCGTCACAACATTTTTTGGAAAATTTACCGTCATAACGTGTAAATTGTAAACTTGGCAAACTTCACCTTTATAGTTATGAAATTACCAATAACCATTGTTTTTGGGTAAGATTACCGTAACACTTTTCAAAAATTCACCATGTATTCGTGGTATTTCGAATCACTATGGGATCTTATGATTTTATTACCAATGTGGTCATTTTCCAAGTGGTCACGTTATGTATTTTTAGGGTAAAAATACGGTAAAAAAACCGGTCTCATTTACCGCTCACATCCCTAGTCGAAATACCAATATTTGGATATTTCGTGAAATTACCGTAGAAATACCGTATAGCAACGGATATTTTTTTTTTCTCAACAAGTAAAAATACGTTGTGACGCAGTATTTTTGGGGTCCCATCATAATATAGAACCGTATAGCTTTCTTTGTGAACAACATTATTTTATGCTACATACCTTTCCATCCATTTTCTTCGCCGGGAAATCCCGGCTCGTTGTCTTTTATCTTTACAGCCCATTTCACTTATCCACTGCACTGATAATCCGTCGTCACTATATGAATAGTACAGTGTAAGTTATTATCACAAGAACACTTCAAAATGATCTATACAAAATTACAATGCGGCTTCACACGAACTACGCACGACTCCGTACAGTCAATTGTGACTTCTGCTTGTTGCGACTCACGACGTTGCCGTCAAGCCGTAAAGATAAAGAAAGAAAACGTTTGTTGTCAGTCCGTCTCTCTCGCTCTGCTGCTCGACGTTCGTAAAACGCACGTGACCGGCGATATACATTGTAAGATGAAGCCACCAACATCTGTAGCTGGCTTTCCTTATTTGTGATCGTTTCCCGACCGTTAAGTATTATTATGGTATAATTGCGGAAGCTAATAAACTTCATAATAATCATTTATGTCAAACCGTTAATGAGGGAGGATATTAAAATCGAAAACTTCATTAATATTGCACCATTCGTAAACAGATTTGATGCAATAATTTGCTAGAGGCCGTATAGCACAGTGGATATGCTTGCGATTGACCCGCCGCTGATCCGGGTTCGACGCCCAATTAATATTTTTGTTCCATATCCATACAAATGTTTATTTGACTAAGCGCAAGTTAATTTAATGGCAATTTTTTTGTGCCGGAATGCACTTTTCATTCGCATTAGGAGCGGATAAATTATTTTGCGAAATTTATAAATCTTCTTGAGGTGCAATTTTTTAAAGAAAAAGCCGTCTTCTACTCAATTAACGCTTTCTCTGATAAACATGTGCAGTCAAGTTGCACAGTTTAAAAAAAAGTGGAAAAACATTGGAGCGAATGGGGCCGACAGTGTTAGTGAGTCGCAGCGCGGCATAGGTTATCTCATAATGCTAACGCTGTCTCTCTATCGTTGACCTCATCGTGCTGCTTCCCTCGCATAGCAGTGGATCTCACACGCGCGCGAAGAAATATTTCGTTCGCTTGCCCGAAGAACCCAACCCACTAGTGACCTCTAGCGAGCCAGTTGGGCGGCTAGCCTGTAGAGAGTCATGGCCATGTTTTACTGAAATTTCGTCGTGCATATCGACGATTCCTTCGGAATAACTTTTTTCATGTACCCTACACTAAATCGGAAGAGAAAAGGATCTACATTATATAATTGTGTGCTGTCTGTCCAATGTTTCTTTCCGTTCTGGCATTTTTTCATATGCAACGGCACAATTTCCATTTTTTCGAAACATATTTTTTTTTTCGAAATTGTGAAATCCCACAGAAACACGGGAGACATTCACATTTTTGCAGTCTGCTGTTAAAATTTCGTTATATTCCGTTCAGTCTACTCTGAGAAATGTTGTTCTGAACTTTTCATGTGTCGGCTCGTGTGTTGCACATGCTCTTAAGAAAAAAAGAAACTTAACGCAGGAAGATATATGCAACCTATTGGAACACGATTTAGAAGACGAAGAGGCGGATATGGTAGAAAGCGAAGATGAAGACGACTATACTCTAGTATTTGATGCCGTAGAAGAATGTGAATGGGAACGCGAATTGCCCGATGCAGCCGAAACTGTTGAGGATTTTTCAAATTATCACCCTGATCAACTCTCAACCCAATCTCACACCACAACCAAGGAGCCGACATCTTCTCAGGGACCCGAGTTCACTGGAAACCACCCAGAGGAGGGCCCTAAACCGGTCTCAGGCACGGTAGAAACTATGAACGAAACGGCAGCAATAGAGATGAATGGAGCCCATCATAAAAGTCCGGCCGAAGACTTTATACACTATGCAACAATGGACGATGAAGACCAGCACGAGTCATATACTGACCTACCCGAGCCTAGCACCTCTGAAGAAAGAGACGAATTTCCAAGGGAAAGAGAAATAGAAGCGGCGAATTCGGACGAAGAAGAACCAGCCGACAGACGCAAACACTGAAGGCCTAAACCTATTGCAGCAAGCGAGTCAGACGACTCCAGCGAAGAAGAACCTTATGGTGACAAGAACACCGAAGACGAGGAGGCGGCACATTCGTCTTCACACAGACGGGCACCCGCAGAAAACCGCCCAGCCACTGGAAATATTAAACAATCAAGAGACTTATTTCACACCCGAAAGGATAGCTTAGCGTACTTCGTATCGACCGCCGGCGAACCTTTGGACGATGGTGCTAAAAAGTTGCAAGAACAGAATGAACTCCCAAAAATAAAAAATTTACGACTTAACCGAGCACAATCCATACTAAAAAGAGGAAACAAATTTAACATAGCCCTTCCAATTTCCGATGATACCACAGAAGGCCCGACAAAAATCCTCGAAAATATTACGGAAGTTTTACACAACTGCGAATATTTGGGCGGAAAGTTAGGACTCCAAACAGTAAGCATAGCCAAATCCACATCCGTTTGCAATGTACCATGGGATAGAATCCTGCCAGTCATACAACACGTATTCGCTGAAAGCCCGTTTAAAATAATTATCTGCAACGGAATTGTTAGAGAACCCTCGGTAGATCAACATGAAAAAATTATACAAGAAATGCACTGCTCAGACATAGGAGGTCACAGGGGAGTGAGCAAAACTTATAACCGGGTCCGTCATGAATATTATTGGAAGAATCTAAAATCAGATATTCAACAATACATCCAGCGATGTCTCCAGTACCAATTAAAGAAACTAGTACGAGTGAAAACAAAACAACCAATGGTTATTACCGATACACCAGGCACCGCCTTCGATAAAATCGCTATGGATATAGTAGGGCCTATACAAAAAAACTAAAAGAGACAGCATTCTTACAATTCAGGATACATTCTTACAATTCAGGATCAGTTAACGAAATTTTCAATAGCAATAGCCTTACCCAATGCAAAGGCTGTGACAATTGCCGAAGCATACGTAAAGCATTTTGTTTGTCAATACGGCGCACCACGAGCTGTATTAACAGATCAAGGGGCTAACTTCCTAAGCAGATTCTTGCAACAAATCGCGAAATTATTTAAAATTCGGAAAATTAGAACGGCCGCTTTTCATCCACAGTTCAATGGATCATTGGAAAGATCTCACCATGCCTTGGGAGAGTATCTTAAACAGTACACCACGAAGGAGAAAAATTGGGATAAATGGGTCGAACTCGCGATTTTTAATTAAAATACTAATGTACACGAGGGAACAAAAGATACACCTTTCGAAATGGTGTTCGGTAAAATAGCCAGAACACCCTCGAGCATCCCTTTGGGAGAAAGGGAAAAATTAGCAAGCTATGACGACTATCTAATCCAATTAGTAACTCAGATCCATGAGATACAAAAACTAGGCCGCGAAAATCTCATACAAGCTAAAGAAAGAGCCAAAGAATACCATGATCGTAAAATAAATGCCATCAATTTCAAGGTCGGTGAACCAGTATTCTTGCTTAAAGGGCCCAAACCTGGAAAACTAGGAGACCATTACGTCGGACCATACGAAGTATTGGAACTGCTAGGAAAAGGAAACATAAGGATAAGAATAAAAACGGGGTCTCGAGTCGTACATCCAAACCGGCTAAGAAAATCGTACATACCAGCATCGTAGGAACAAGCGAAGTAAAATCCCTAAAAAAAAAGAGGAAAAAAATATATATAGAAATATATACTTAGGAAAAAGAAAATAATAATAACAATAATCATCACATGAAATATAGGACAAAAGGAAAATTAAAAATAAGGAAAGATAATGAGTAGTCGACAGGCTCCCCGAATATTGTTCGGAGGAAGAACGCCTTAATAGTTGTAAGGACTGGCCTGTACCACACCAGGACCCGGCGAGGTTAGCTGCCGCGGGATTTTATTACACCGGTTAGAACGACGCCGTAACGTGTTTCGAATGCAAACTCACAGTAAATGAATGGGAAATCGGAGACAACCCCATGAGCGAACATCAAAGGTGGCAAGAAGACTGCCATTTCATCAGAAATTTGCCGTGTGGTAATATACCAATCGGTGCGGATGCTGCATCAATCCCGCGACCCCGTCGCAGAAGGCGACCTTATGGCATAGAGATTAGACCGGAGGCCACAGCTGATTGCCACGAACCACGGCACCCCGGAACTCCTGGAATGGTCACGATACCTGGCATGACAACGAGGGGTCGTGAAACGGCCGCGTTCCCGCAATACCTCGAGTACGAGGCACGACTAAAAACTTTTGCACAATGGCCAAGGGGTTTGACACAATCCAAGGAGGCCCTCGCCGATGCAGGATTTTATTACCTTCATATAGGTGACCACACGCAATGCCATTTCTGCGGAGGAGCATTGCAGGATTGGGGTATCACCGACGAGCCGTGGACCACTCATGCAAAATGGTTCCCTAATTGCCATGACTTACTCTCAGTCAAAGGCCCAAGCTTCGTCGAGAAAATGACGGAACAATCGATACCACCACCCATTACGAAAGACAAGCCTGTAACTCGCCTTCCCAGTCACCAGAAAGATGTGACACCCCAAATCGTCCGTATAAAATCACTCACCGCGGAAATAAATAACCTGCTCGATGATAACAAATGCAAGCGAACATTACGTTTTTCCGTTTCAACCAGCGGAGCACATATAGATCATGAAGGAGTAAAAAACGTTTTTGAAAGTAATGTGTGCAGGGTTTGCTGTTGCACAAACGTTGCGACGATATTTTTCCCATGCGGACATGCGGTAGCATATACGGGATGTGCCGCATGTATGACCAAATGTTTATCGTGCAAACAAACCATCCGTCACGCTACCAAGATCATAATCATGCACGAGTATTGTCGTGAAGAAGGCAGAATCGTAGTTGTGCCCAGTATTGTCACCGGAAAATAGCAGCGTACGCCCTCACACATTGACGCAAGACCGCAATAAACAGGGGAAGGAGGAAAAATAAAATATGTAAATATATTCATCTAACAAGTAGATATATACATATACAACATCATAATAATAATAATAATAACAACAAATAAACTGATAAATAAGTAAATAAGTAGAAAATCAAGATAAAATTAATAAAAATTAGTTGAATGAAAAACAAAATATATATAAAGACATGTATATAAATGATAGCAATAAATAAATTATAAATAAATAATCCTGTCGTGAATAAAACCACAATGATTTTAATTTAAAAACAGGGAAAACATGACGCTCTACCACTGCCAATGTAACCACTACAACTGGTGTCGACCAATATACGTGGACAGTCCGGAGGAGACACTCTGGATTTGCGTCAACCGGCAGTCTCCTCGCGTCATGGTCCCCGGCACCGAAGCATTGTATTGTTACTGGAAAATAGCTTTCTATCTAGAGATATCCAAAAGAAGAGTGGAGATGTATGTCCCACCTGAATGGCGATCGACTCACCCTGAAACACTGGAAAAATGGATTAATCAATTACGCGACAAGCCATACGAAGATATCGTCCTCGGGGGAATACCATATAAATGGTTGCCTCACGCCTTGGTGCCTTTAGGACAATCGGCAAACCACATACCGATCCCGAAAACAATGAGGAAGTCTCCTACTGGGATAAACCGTGTCTCCAATACTCGGATGGGACAGATCTACCAATAAAAATCAATCGTTTTCCTCCCGAACTAATCATAAGCGGAATGGAAAAAATCTTCTGCTATTGGAAATTCCAACTGCCGGGTTGGGATCAATACAAATTCGAGGTATGGGTACCACCTGAGTGGAGAAGGCTTACGAAAGAAGCCCTCGATCAATGGAAAGAAATACTATATAACAAACCACCGATGTAACCCTAGGAGGAGTCTCATATAAATGGAATGGTGATACTATCTACCCTAAGGACCAGAATATCGACTTTTTGGAAAGTCAAGGATACGGGATGTTTAACTACCATCTACCAGAAGACTCGGACAGCGAGGATGACCTCCGTACACCGTACGATGGACTACCACTCGGAGTAATTCCGGATGATCCCGCGCCGGGCACACTACGATGGGAAGACGCTATGGGCTAATTCCCAGAAGAGTTCGGTACAGTCCGTACCTGGAGAGATCCCGAAAAGGTCAACGAGAAGCAACTCGCCGATCTTTGCAAGGCATTAAACGTAAATCAAGAAGTCACCAGCGATCCTCCTCCAGAGGACTGCGGAAGGAGTAAACAAAGAAAGATTAAGCCTCTCCCTCCGCATCAGGACGAACAAACCACTTCGGGATAATAATCTCCACTTAATGGACCATGGAAAAAGAGGAAAATAATTATGATTATAAATAAAATAGAAATCACAAAAAAAAGGAAAAAATCATAAAAGAAAAAAAATAAAAATAAAATAATTGTGTAATAATAATAATATTAATGATTTTATATAAATATGCGAATAACAGGGGAGAACAACAATGATAAGAATAATTTGAGATAATAATGCTGAACCTTATCAAGAATAGTAATGATAATAATAATCTAGAATAGTACGAGTAATAATCAAGCACAATAATGATAATAATAATCGAAAATAATGATGATGATTGGAAAACAATAAATAGGTTACGATTGATGACCAAATAATAAATCACTAATAACATTGAATATAAACCCTATCAAGAAAAATAAGGGAAAAACAAAAAAAAAGAGAGAGAAGAAGGGGAAATACTAATAAAAAAAGAGGAAATATATATACACATACAGTAAACAAATAGAATAATATGGAGAAATAGGGATTATAGTTGCATATTAATAAAATAATAATAGGATTTAACATTTGGGAAGTTCATAGAGGACTCAACCGAAATTAGTTATATAGATAAAATAGGAAGTAAACTCGACAAGGAGAAATGACCGAAGAAAGAGAAAGAGAATAAACTAAGAAGAGCTAATGATGCGAGTTAACGTTCGGGAGTCCATAATGAACTCAATCAGAACTGGTTATATATGAATAAACAGAGGGGAGGAAAGCGAATACATATACAATAAATAATCAAATAATAATAATAATAACAATAAGGAAAACAAAAAAAAATTATGAAAAAAAAGGAAAAAAAAAATATATATATACACATATATATCAGCATATATCAGCATATATCAGCAAATAAAATAGTGAAAGAGAAAAGGAGAATAAACTAAGAAGAGATAAGGACGCGAGTCAACATACGGGAGTTCATAAACGACTCAACCGGAACTGTTTATACAAGAAACTAAACGTATTAATAGAAAGGAGAAGCTAATATACGTACACAATGAATAATCAATAATAATGATAATAATAATAAGGGAAAAAGAATACATGAAAAAAGGGAACGAAGAAAAAAAAGGAAAATAAAAGAAAAAAAATATATTATGACGGATACTTTCCTTTGTTGGTGGGCCGGGCGGGACCTCTTCTCGCGAAGTCTGGGGCAGGCGGGTATGGACGGGGGGGGGGAAAATAATAAATGACGATTTCGTTTATAAAAATGACCAATAATATGCTCGTTTAATCTTTCAAAATTTAACAAAACGGAATAATGAATTAGCGAAGTAGGAACACGATGTTACAATAGTAATTATCCTTCGCTTCAACGCCGTTACGGGCACGTTGAAGCGCCAAACAAAAAAAAAAAAGAGAAAAGAAAAAGAAGGAAAAAAGAAGGTAATGAGCGAAAACAATACTCTGGCGGTACCAGTCCTTTCGACGCCGTTACTGGTACGTCGAATCCTTACTATAATACTAATCGAAAAGAAAACAAAAGAAAGAATGAGAGGGACTAACAATATCGTAAGGGGATGTGGATCGGGGAAGAATTTACACGGGAGGGGTCAATCACTTGGGAAGGGCTTGCCGGTGAAAAGAACTAATCTGTCGTAAGTCCTCTCGGGTGACTCAGGGTTGCATGGGCGCCAGCTACTTTTACGGTGTAGCACCGAACTTAAAAAGAAAAGCGGAGGGAAGAAAAGAAAAAGAAAAAAAAAAAAGGAGAAAAGAAAGAAACAGAAAAATTAGCGAGTAAATTCTCGACTTTATCGCGGCACACGGCTAGCGGGGGACGAGGGGGGGGGGAAGGGGGGAGTGAGACTTCTCAGGGTCTGGGATACTGTCCTAGCGGCTCTTAATGTTATAACCTCGGCACATCGAAAAGTCTGTGAAAATTCCCGTAGACGGGTCGCGGGGACGGGGGGGGGGAAAAATACGCTAAAATAATAATAATAAAAGAAAATATTCGGGGTTATTGGCGAAAAATTACCGCCACTCACGCGCACTTAATTGTATGCAAAATGGCCGACGCACGTGGCAGCCGGTGTTCGGCGGTCGAAGATAGCACCGAGAGACAAAGGCGCCAAATAATAAAAGAGAAAAATACAATCCAAAAAAGAAAACGGTGGCAATAAATATCACGACAATTCACTTAAATCTATTAAGAGGGGCGGGGGGGGAGGTTTTCGGGATGTGGGCGAGGGTCGAATTCAGCGGGGGGGTAAAGGGGGGGGGAAAGAAGAACTTATCGGCTACTCACTCAACCAGCACGCTTCCTTCTTTACAATGTTAATTTTCCGGAGATCGCTAATTCCTGGGACGGCTGAGTCGTTGTCATTTCCGTACGAGATTTTCCTTGGGCGGCCTGGTCGTTGTAATTTTCCGTAGAGGAGGTTTCCGTGGGCGGTCTGGTCGGCTCGATCTTCCGAAGGGGGTATTCCGTGGACGGCGTGGTCGGTATAATTTCCTTGGTAATTAGTCGAATCGGGTCCTCGGGCGGTCTGGTCGGTATAATTGCAATGGTACTAACTCTCCAGAAAAGATCTGGTCCGGGGAAATATAGCTGAGTCGTCTTAAATTCGTAATTTTCACTAATTTTCGCACTCGCTCTCGCTATCACACACGCTCGCTCTACGCCCTGGCTCGAAGTGACGATGGCCTCGCCGTTTCCGGCTTCTTCCTCGTCGTAAAGGTCTGCCTCGTGCTGGAGCGACAGGTGTCGCGGATTTGATTGGCGTTCCTCGGGACTGGCTGGCGGCGGGCGTCGGGATTGGTCGCGGGCTGTTGCGAATGTTCTTCGCGACGGAAGGCTCGTCGCGACGCTCGGCGCGCGCATCTTCGTGATCGATTGGCTAATCGATCGACTAGCCATTCACGCTGCCGGGAAGTGGCGACCTCGGTGGGCTGGCGTGGAACGTCCTTTTGACAGGACTTGCTGCTGTGACTGGTGTTTTGCCCGTACGACGCACCTCGTCGTTTTATCCCCGGCATTCCGGGCCGGGAGGGTGTCGCCGGGTGTTTCCATGTCGGTGGACGGGTCGGGCAGGGTGCTCCGACTCGACGAAAATTTCCCGGGCTTGGCGGTGACGGAGTTCTCTTCGGGACTGTCGAGGGCGAATTTGCAGGTTAGTCCCAGAAGGTCTGCCAGATTGACTCCACAGTGTTGTTTCGTCCTGACAGGTCTGTCAGGGTAGCTGGCGACGTAGGGCGGTCTTCGAGGAGTCTTCGCTGGTCTGTCGAGGGCTTCGATGAATCTGGAGGTGGGTCTTCGGTGGCTGACGAGGGCTTCGGTGAGTCTGGCGGTGGGTCTTCGGTGGCTGACGCTGGCTGTGGTGAGTGAGTCGAAGGGCTGACGGGGTATCAGGGACTGAGGGTAGGTCGAGGGAGGGTTAACAATATTGCGTGTCGCTTCTATGTCCTAGATCCGTAATCCTAATTACTTATTCTACTTTTTCCCTAGGTGAGTGGCGGGACTCCGAGCCAGGCTAAGCGGGGAAAAGCTGTGACGCACCACGTCACAACTCCCCCCCACTTGCCGAAAGTTCGTCTCATGACAACTTGAGCAACATTCATACTGCGGGGTCACACGGGATGGGGGGGGGGACGGTGGGGTAGAAAAGAAAAACTGTAGTGATGCCATCTATTAAATTGTATTAGGAACTTTGTTTCTCAGTCTTGATTCTCCTCCTATTTACACCGCTTCGTACATCATGGCTTCTCGTTGCCAAACAAAAAAAAAACAAAAGGAACTAAAATAATCATTTTTGGTTTGAGAACCGTGTTAACGATAAAAGAAAAATTGTTGGCCTCTTGGTGGCAAGTACGGGGGTGCGAGGAGGTCAGGAAAAAAAAAGGAAAGGGAATAGTGACTGAGTCGAGAAAGAAGGTAAAAAAATGAGGGATATCAGGTGTAATGAGAAATGAAAAACAAAAAAAGAGAAGGGGGAGGAAAAGAAAACGACTTATTGGGGCGGTCTGGGGTGATTTCCCAGTCGGGTCGGGCACTGGGTCGATCGGTGGGTGGCTTTTCCACAGTTCCAGCACCTTGGGGGGTGCTTGACGTGGACTACGTCCGACTTTGGTTTGTGGGGTGGGTCAATCTCCAAGGCCATCAGGGCGGGTATCAGGGGGGGTGGGGTGACGGGGGCTGGCGGGGCTGAGCGTCTGGGGGTATTAGGGGTCAGGGGATCGGGTGGGGTCGGGCGCAGGGACATCGGCGAGGGTATTGAGGGTGCGCGGGCTGACGGGGGGCGGGAGGGGAAAGCAGGGGAATTACGGGGTTTGGCTAGTGTTCGGGGTGCAGGGACGGGCGGTTTGGGCTTCGGGGGTGCGGGGGTAAGTGGCTGGGGTTTTGGGGAGTGGGGAAGGGTGGGGGCATGGGCTAGAGGGCCAGGGGGGATCGTGAGCCTTAGCTTAGGGATTGCCCCTGTAGAGGCGGAGGGGGGGGGATGTTTGGGGGCTGGGGTTGGCGGGGCCTTATTGCCGGGTCCTTTTGCGCAGCTCATACTGCCGGGTAGGGGCTGCGGGAGGTCGCGCAGTGCTCCCACGGGGGCGGCCTCGGGGTCTTCTCGAGTTGGCTGTTGGTTCCCCGGCGGTTGCTTCTGCGGCGGTTGGGGCTGGCGTCGGCGGCTCGGCAGGGTGGCCGGAACTTGAGGTGGGAGTTCCGGGGCCGGCAGGTCGTATCCGATCGCCTCGCGTCGGGCTTGCAGGGTCCGAATGCCGCCTCGTCCCGGTTTCCAGGCCCTCCCTGGGAGTTCTTCCATCCTGAAAAGAAGGGGGGGCGGGCGTTAGGGTCTGGTTAGCATCGGGGGCTGGGGCTATCGGGGGTGTGGGTGGGCGTAATCCTAGTGGGGGGATACTGTCTATATTCTCTGGGGGGTGATAGGGTTTCAGATCTTTTATGTGGACTTTCGGGCGGGTGTTCTTAGAGGGAATATTTAACTCGTAGACCACGGGGGATAGCTTGTTGGTGATCTCATACGGCCCGCGATATTTTGCTGCGAATTTCGCGGCGAAGTTCTGCGCGCCGGAAGAGAGAACGCGATTTTTCCTGAGTACCAGGTCTCCGATCTGGTATTCCTGGTTAGACCGGCCTCGATTATAGTAACGCGCTTGTCGTCGCGCGGCCAAGGATAAATTCCGGTGCACCCAATCGTGTATTAAAGGGAGGCGGGTCATTCGGTTTTTCCATACTGCAGGGTCGGTCCGGTTTTCGATGGTCGGGGGAGGGGTTTCGTTGCGTATGCTCTTGGCCGGTCGGGGGTTTCGGCCAAAATTAAGGAATGCGGGGGTCATTTGGGTGGAGGCTTGAACGGCGGTGTTGAGGGCGAAGCATAATTCGGGAAGGTGTATGTCCCAGGTCTGGTGGTCGTCACCTATGTAAGATACCATCATGGTCTTAAGGGTTCGGTTCACGCGTTCGACGGGGTTGGCTTGTGCATGGTAGGGAGGGATGGTAGTCTGACGGATTCCGTATTGGGACAGCTGGGAGGTCATATATCGGTTCACAAATTCTGTACCGTTGTCTGTCAGGAGGTATCGGGGACAGCCCCAACGGTTCAGAATCAATTTCTCGAGGGCAGTCAGAATGGTGGGTCCTGTCGCGGTTTTCAGGGGTTGGGCTTCGATGTATTTTGTGAACAAATCTTGGAATACAACGACGTATCGGTTTCGGTTCTTACTCGGGGGGAAGGGCCCCATGACGTCGGCAGCCACGACGGTCCATGGGCCCTCGGTTGTTCTTTCTCTCATGATCCCAACAGGTGCGGTCTGCTGCACCTTGTTGAGCTGACAGACCGGGCATCGTCGCACGAACTGAGCGACGTCTTGGAAAATTCCGGGCCAGGCAAAGTCTTGGGTCAATCGGTGGTAGGTCTTATCTATGCCTAGGTGGCCGGCTTGCGGGCTGTCGTGTGCGTCTTGCATGGCTTGTCGACGGGCGTCATGGGGTAGGACTAACTTCCAGGAATCCAGGTCTACCAGGGTAGGGTCTATCACGGGGTGCGGGCGGTGGTGGTATAGGCGGTCATCCTCGAGCTTCCAATCAGGGTATTTAGAGGGGAATTGGCTAACATTTTTCATCTGTTCGAGGTACCAAGGGTCTACCGTTTCACCAATGGTGGCTAGGGCTTCCGGTGTTCCTTCGAACATTCGGGATAGGGCGTCGGGTACTACATTCAGGGCTCCCTTGCGGTGGACGATCTCCATATCGAGGTCTTGCATCATTAATGCCCATCTCGCAAGTCTTCCGGCGGGGTCTTTAATATTCCGCAGCCAGCGCAAGCTGCTGTGGTCGGTGATGACTCGGAAGGAGGTACCCTCCAGGTATGGTCGCAGTTTCTTTGCAGCCCATAGGACTGCCAGACACTCTTTCTCGGTGACGCTATATTTTTTTTCGGCTCGGGATAGGACTCGACTACAGAATACGATGGGGTGTTCTTCGCCTTGGGACTCTTGGGTGAGGACTGCTCCTATTGCTAGGTCGCTGGCATCGGTGTGGACGGTAAAGGGTTTGGTGAAGTCGGGACGGGCTAGTACTGGGGCTTGGGTCAGGGCTATCCGCAGGGCTTCGAATGCCGCGCTCTGTTCCTCTCCCCACTGCCACGGTGCATCCTTTTCTAGGAGTCGCACGAGGGGGACTTTGTGCTTGGAAATATCACCCAGGAATCGAGCGTACCATCCGATCATTCCGAGGAAACGGCGTAATTGTTTAAGGTTTTTGGGAGCGGGGTATTTCAGGATCGGGGCTATCTTGTCGGGGTCTGTCTTCAGTCCGTCTTTGGATATCACGTATCCCAAGTATTTCATCTCCGGACAGAAGAACGAACTCTTCTCTCGGTTAATCTCTAATCCCGCATTTCTGAGCGCGGTTAGCACGAGAGTCAGGTACTCGAAATGCTCATCGATCGTCTCTGTGGCAATGATGACATCGTCTAAATATGCGAATACGTGTGGCTCCCATTCGGGTCGTATTAGTCTGTCCATTAGTCGTTGGAATGTGGCAGGGGCGTTTGTCAGTCCGAAGGGCATGCGGGTAAATTGGAAAAGTCCACGTCCGGGGACGGCGAAGGCGGTTACGGGGCGGCTTTTGGGGTCGAGCGGGACTTGGAAGTAAGCTTGGCTCAGGTCTAACTTCGAGATGTGTCGTGCACGGCGGAGTCCGTCTAATATTCGGTCGAGGTTGGGTAGGGGATAGGCATCTTTGCGCGTGACTTTATTCACGTCGCGGTAGTCGATGCAAAAACGGTGTTTGCCGTTGGGTTTCGGGACGATCACTGGGTTGCTGAGCCAGCCACTATCTGAGGGTTCGATTACCTGTTCGCTGATCATCCTGTCGACTTCAGCTTGGGCAATTCGCAAAAGGAAGGGGGATATGGTTCGAGGGCGTTGGCGAATCGGGGGATGGTTGTTGACGTCAATGGCATGGTGAATAAGGGTCGTGCTACTGAGGGCTCCGGTGGTGGGGGGTTTCACTAGGCGGTCCAACAGGGCTTGTAATTGGGTCTCCGTGTTTTTAGTTACTTCCACCAATCCGGCAAATTCGGGGTACGCGGTGACTATCAGGGGGGCATGGCCGTAGGCGGCGAATTTCTGGGGAATCCCGTTGGGAGTACGCCACGTGTCGTTCAGGTGATCGATTTGTAGTCCCAACAGCTTACAAAAATCTCTCCCTAGAATCGCGTCGTATCCCAAGGGGGCGACGCGCATGTCCAGGGGCCACATTCTTCCTTCTATTTCGAAGAGAAGTCGGATATCTCCCACCACGGGGACGATCGCGTTGTTGGCAACACGCACCCCCCCAGTGGCGGGTCTCATTGTTACACCCAGGGAATTGGCTAGGGTGACTCCCAAATATGAGCGTGTTGCTCCTGAATCAAGGAGGGCTTCTACGGGGCGGCCGGAAAGGTTTAGGGACAGGAAGTGTCGGTCGTCTTCCTCGTAGTCGTGGGGTGAGTCGGGTGGGTTGAGTGGCAGGGACGGTCGGGGGTTTGGGCTATCTAGACTGTCTAACATTTCAAGGGGCTGGGGGTGTGGGATTTCGGGGGAGGCCTTTTTTACTGTCCTCCCCCCGAGAGGTTTCCCTCACGGATTCGGCGACATCTGGGGCACGTGTTCACGTCGTGTCCGGCGAGGCCACAAACCCTGCAAAAGTTACCGCGGGGCTGCAGGCATTGTCTGAAGATGTGGCCTTGTTGTCGACAATTATAGCACCGGACCGTGGCGGACTGGGCTCTGGGGGTTGGGGGAGGGGCTGGGGAGGTGGGGACTGGGACTGGGTTTTCGATTTGGAGGGCCATGAGGGGTTGGGGGGTGGCTCGAGCAGGGGGAACAGGGAAGGCAGGGGTTGGGGCTTGTTGGGAGGTTGAGGGGGTCGCGGGCTGGGTGGTAGGGGTGGCTGGGGGAAGGGTTAGGGTAGGGTCTGATTCTAGGGCAGCCGCTCTCCCCTGGTGGGCTTTACTCTGGGGTACGAAGGCGGCAGATGGAAGGACGGACTGGGCGGCGGTCGGTGGGGGTCGGTAGGTCCGTTTGCGCTCCTGCATGGACTCCACGCGCCGACATCTCAACTGGAAGTCCAGGAAGTCGCTGATGTCGGAGCGGTCGAGGTGGACGGCCAGGTCGGGGTGCAGGTTCTCATAGCAGAGATCGAGCTGGGCTTCCAGGGAGAGGGGAGGGTTGAGGAAACTGAAGTAAGTCCTCATTTTCGTGAGGTATTCCCCGCTTGGTTCGCCGGGGCCTTGGGTTCGGAGCTCCACTTCGCGACGTAGCTTCTCTTGGAGGTCGCTATGGCCGAATCGTGCTCGGAAATGGAACACGAACTCCTCATACGACGTCCAAGCCTCGTGTGATACCCTGTACCACATGAGGGCGTCATGGGTAAAGGATTCGGGGAGCATGCGGAGCAGCTCCTCCTCGGTGTAGGCACGGCTGGCGCAGTACTCATACAGCCGTAGGAGGTACTCCTCTCCGTCGTCGGTACGTCGTCCCGCAAATTTGGGTCCGAATCGACGGAAGTGGTCGATTCCGGCGGTATCTCGGGTTATGAAGCTGGAGGACGGGGGTTGGAACGAGGAGGGGTGTCGGAGGGGGGTGCGGGGGACGGGGGGTCTTACGTGTGTGCTGTGGTGCTGGGGGTTGGTGCGGGGGGGGATGGAAAAGGTATCGTGGAAGCGGGGGGGTGCTTGGGGTGGGGGAGGGGGTTGGGATCGGGGTGGGGATTGTGGTTGGGGTTGAGGGATGTGGACAAGGGGGGCTCGGGCAGGGATTTGGGGTGGGGCTGGTCGTCGGACTACCTGGGGAGTGGTAAATCGGGGGTCGAACGTTACGATGGGGGCTGGGGCGGGAATTAGGGGGGGGTGTTGGGGGATGGGTTCGTCATGTAGTGACATGAGATCTTCGGTTTGGTCAAACGAGATGGGGTCCTGATAGGGCCCCAGGGTTTGGCCTGTGGGTAGGGCTTGCTGGGGAGGGGGGTGTTGGGGCGGTTGGGGCTGGGGAGGGGCTGGGAGAGTAGAGGGCCCCTGGGAGGTGTCCAGGTCTAATCCTGCGAGGCGGGAGCGCAGTGTATCGTTAAATTCGGCGGCACTCTGCAGCGCGGAGGTCAGGGTGAAGGGGGCGGCCATTCCGCGTTCGTCCTCCGTAGGGTCCCAGTCCACGTGGACCTCTGGGAACCGCCGTCGAACTTCGTGCCGCCAATATCGGCTTTCCAAATCCTCGCGCTCTCCCGCGATACTCAGCCCGGCGTGATCACAGAGTCGTATCAGGTCGGCGACGTGAGGGAGGCGAGTCAGGTGGGCCTTCATCTGCTTGAGCTCCCTCGCGAGAGCGGGGGCAAGGGCAGTCGGGGGGGGTGCTATCATGGGGGGCGGGGGGGTAGAGGTGCCGGTGGGGCCAGCGGGTTGGGGACCGGCCGAGGTGACGCTGGTGGTGGTCGCAGTGACCCCCCCGGCGGTCGCGATGGCCCCGGGGGTGGGCACGACGACGTCCCCAGCGGTCGTCACGGGGGCATTTTCCGTGGTTGTTACCGGATCCATCTTCACAGCGGGGTTTAATGGGGGTGTATGCTAGGGGTCTTAAAAAGAATTCAAAGTTCAAAAAGATAATTAAATTCGAGTTTACAAGGCAAAAGAGGGGGGGGGGGTTTGACACGAAAAAGTTTTTTTTTTTTTTTTTTCTTCGGGGCTAGGGGCGAACGGGGGCGGCAGTGGAGAAAAAAAAGCGAAAGGGGAGAAAAAGAAGGAAAAGAACTCGCGGGGGGCTAAATCAGGGCGAACAGGGGGGGGGTTACAGGGCGATAGCGGTAATAAAATGAGGTGAAATGGTATCAAGGCACAAAGTGAACAATAATAAAAGCGGGTACTTACTTGCCAACAAGATTTCGTGAGTGGTGGTAATTTTGCAGGGCGAACGGCGGGAATAGCAAAAAAAAAGAAATTGTGGCTGGGGCGTACGGGGGGGGGGTTTACGGTGCCGAGGTGAGCACTTGGGCAACTCAGGGGAAAAACTCCACTCGAGGAGGGAAAAGGTCCCTGCCCTCGAGGGTACTATTTTTAGTTTTCCCTGTTATTACAGGGCCCCACGTTGGGCGCCAAATTTTTATGACGGATACTTTCCTTTGTTGGTGGGCCGGGCGGGACCTCTTCTCGCGAAGTCTGGGGCAGGCGGGTATGGACGGGGGGGGGGAAAATAATAAATGACGATTTCGTTTATAAAAATGACCAATAATATGCTCGTTTAATCTTTCAAAATTTAACAAAACGGAATAATGAATTAGCGAAGTAGGAACACGATGTTACAATAGTAATTATCCTTCGCTTCAACGCCGTTACGGGCACGTTGAAGCGCCAAACAAAAAAAAAAAGAGAAAAGAAAAAGAAGGAAAAAAGAAGGTAATGAGCGAAAACAATACTCTGGCGGTACCAGTCCTTTCGACGCCGTTACTGGTACGTCGAATCCTTACTATAATACTAATCGAAAAGAAAACAAAAGAAAGAATGAGAGGGACTAACAATATCGTAAGGGGATGTGGATCGGGGAAGAATTTACACGGGAGGGGTCAATCACTTGGGAAGGGCTTGCCGGTGAAAAGAACTAATCTGTCGTAAGTCCTCTCGGGTGACTCAGGGTTGCATGGGCGCCAGCTACTTTTACGGTGTAGCACCGAACTTAAAAAGAAAAGCGGAGGGAAGAAAAGAAAAAGAAAAAAAAAAGGAGAAAAGAAAGAAACAGAAAAATTAGCGAGTAAATTCTCGACTTTATCGCGGCACACGGCTAGCGGGGGACGAGGGGGGGGAAGGGGGGAGTGAGACTTCTCAGGGTCTGGGATACTGTCCTAGCGGCTCTTAATGTTATAACCTCGGCACATCGAAAAGTCTGTGAAAATTCCCGTAGACGGGTCGCGGGGACGGGGGGGGGAAAAATACGCTAAAATAATAATAATAAAAGAAAATATTCGGGGTTATTGGCGAAAAATTACCGCCACTCACGCGCACTTAATTGTATGCAAAATGGCCGACGCACGTGGCAGCCGGTGTTCAGCGGTCGAAGATAGCACCGAGAGACAAAGGCGCCAAATAATAAAAGAGAAAAATACAATCCAAAAAAGAAAACGGTGGCAATAAATATCACGACAATTCACTTAAATCTATTAAGAGGGGCGGGGGGGGAGGTTTTCGGGATGTGGGCGAGGGTCGAATTCAGCGGGGGGGTAAAGGGGGGGGAAAGAAGAACTTATCGGCTACTCACTCAACCAGCACGCTTCCTTCTTTACAATGTTAATTTTCCGGAGATCGCTAATTCCTGGGACGGCTGAGTCGTTGTAATTTCCGTACGAGATTTTCCTTGGGCGGCCTGGTCGTTGTAATTTTCCGTAGAGGAGGTTTCCGTGGGCGGTCTGGTCGGCTCGATCTTCCGAAGGGGGTATTCCGTGGACGGCGTGGTCGGTATAATTTCCTTGGTAATTAGTCGAATCGGGTCCTCGGGCGGTCTGGTCGGTATAATTGCAATGGTACTAACTCTCCAGAAAAGATCTGGTCCGGGGAAATATAGCTGAGTCGTCTTAAATTCGTAATTTTCACTAATTTTCGCACTCGCTCTCGCTATCACACACGCTCGCTCTACGCCCTGGCTCGAAGTGACGATGGCCTCGCCGTTTCCGGCTTCTTCCTCGTCGTAAAGGTCTGCCTCGTGCTGGAGCGACAGGTGTCGCGGATTTGATTGGCGTTCCTCGGGACTGGCTGGCGGCGGGCGTCGGGATTGGTCGCGGGCTGTTGCGAATGTTCTTCGCGACGGAAGGCTCGTCGCGACGCTCGGCGCGCGCATCTTCGTGATCGATTGGCTAATCGATCGACTAGCCATTCACGCTGCCGGGAAGTGGCGACCTCGGTGGGCTGGCGTGGAACGTCCTTTTGACAGGACTTGCTGCTGTGACTGGTGTTTTGCCCGTACGACGCACCTCGTCGTTTTATCCCCGGCATTCCGGGCCGGGAGGGTGTCGCCGGGTGTTTCCATGTCGGTGGACGGGTCGGGCAGGGTGCTCCGACTCGACGAAAATTTCCCGGGCTTGGCGGTGACGGAGTTCTCTTCGGGACTGTCGAGGGCGAATTTGCAGGTTAGTCCCAGAAGGTCTGCCAGATTGACTCCACAGTGTTGTTTCGTCCTGACAGGTCTGTCAGGGTAGCTGGCGACGTAGGGCGGTCTTCGAGGAGTCTTCGCTGGTCTGTCGAGGGCTTCGATGAATCTGGAGGTGGGTCTTCGGTGGCTGACGAGGGCTTCGGTGAGTCTGGCGGTGGGTCTTCGGTGGCTGACGCTGGCTGTGGTGAGTGAGTCGAAGGGCTGACGGGGTATCAGGGACTGAGGGTAGGTCGAGGGAGGGTTAACAATATTGCGTGTCGCTTCTATGTCCTAGATCCGTAATCCTAATTACTTATTCTACTTTTTCCCTAGGTGAGTGGCGGGACTCCGAGCCAGGCTAAGCGGGGAAAAGCTGTGACGCACCACGTCACAATATATATATACATAAACATATATAAGTCACGAAATAAAAGAGTAAAAGAGAGAAAGAGAAAGAGGAAGAGATAAAACTAAGGAAAAAATAATAATAATAAACAACAATATTTAAATATTTGGGAGTACCAAAAGGTCCTCAACCAGAAGTAGAAGGAAGATGAAAATGGACAAAGTCATAAAAGATATATACAAAAAAAATAATAATAAACAACCTTCATACGTAAAGGGCATGGTTGGGATAGTGTGATGGTACAAGGCAGCATTAAAATCTCTTTGCGTGACTACACCACCCAGGTAGACGTAAATACCGACAAAGTACATTAACGATCCGGAACTAGCTGTGAACTGAGCGAAGGCCGTTGCGTCGATTTCGACGGCGGAGATACCTTTTGGGATCTCATCCCTGAAGACAGTTGTAAAACGGGTAGGTATAGACTTCTTTATGAAGGAGTAGCCGACAGAATCACAGACTTTGAAATTGGCAATCTACAAAACGTGTACACTCTAACTGAAGGAGACGTCACGTTCGGACTAACAAGTAAAGGCACTCGTAGAGTGTGCGGATTGAAATTAACCAAGACTGAACATCCCAAATTACTGATCGTGGAAATCGAAAAAGGGAATCCATTTATTGCAAGAAAACCCATAGAAATCACCAATCTGGATATCTTCACCTATATGAATTCTAAATTCGTATTTGTCGAGAAACACATTCGAATTCAAATTAAGGACATGTACCGAGATATATTGATGGAACGATGTAATTTGAAACGGCAAATGATTCAGACTGCCTTAACGATTGCTCGCATTTCACCCGACGAGTTTGCATACGACTTAATGAAGGGTCCCGGTTATATGGCATTGACAGCCGGAGAAGTAGCTCATATAACACAATGTATCCCCGTCGAAGTAACTCTAAAGCCAACAACGGAATGTTATAACGAATTACCAGTGATACGAGGAAACATGGATTTTCATCTAGCTCCCCGCACACACGTCCTACTCAAACCCGGTACAGAGGTGACATGTTCTCGATTGTTGGCCCCCACGTATTTATTGAATGGAGAATGGCTTTCCTTCGGACCCTCTGCCTTACCCGTAACAGTCCCGACCATCCTGAAACCCCTGACGCAACCTACCTGGCATTATATAAGTCCGCACTCGCTCGCCACGAGCGGAATATATACCCAAAAGGAGTTGGATGAACTTAGGGATCATTTAATGTTCCCCGCAGAACGACCTGCAATATTAAATTCACTAGCACGAGGAATTACCGGACGATCGACCGTACCTCAAGGGGGTTCACTATCTAAGCTCCTTGATGAAGAAACATTACACAGAATAGCAGAGTCCGCCTGGTCTAAAACTTGGGGATATCTGACGGGATTCAGAAATATCAGTGCAGGATTAATCGGAGTACTTATCATTTGTAGAGGCATCAAACTCGTAATAGACACGGTAATCCACGGATATGCTTTGCATACCGTATACGGATGGTCCTTATATTTATTAGGAGCAATTTGGGACTCCGTTACGCATTTCCTTTTGCATTTGAGTAAAAAACCACCCGGATCCGGAAACGAGGGTAACGACGAACCGGGAGAAGCGAATAAAGACGAGGCAGCAGAACCTCTAAAACCACCCACCAGTGTATTAGTCTCAGCCCCTCCGGAGAATCGGGAAAGATTCTAGTTCGAACCTATGAAATTCGACTTTGATTCAAGGATCCGCGATTTCCAAGAAATCATGAGACAAACCGGATCAAGATTTTGTACCCTCCCTCACCCACGGAAAAAGGAAGAAACGGTTCCTATGCGGGTACGCACTCGCCCAGACTCGGGATACCTCGGAGAATCTATAGACCCGACTAAGCGAACAAGTACTGTATACGATATTCCACCTAAACCCCGACCTCTATCAATGACAAATCTCTCAAGTACCTGTTTGGCAACTATAAACGAAAATCCTGCCACTAACACTCTATACCCTGACCTTCGATCTGATAGCGAGGAAATCGTCGACTCCGGTAACTCCAGAAATAAACAACCATATTTCTTGCTCAGAAAACATCCTAAGTTGGATGAAAAAAATAAAGAGAAGAGTAAGACCCGATAAAAAAAGAAGACTACGGAATAAAAAATAAATAAAAAAATCTATTATGATAATCATAAAGGAAATACACAAACACGGGTTTAAAAAAAAGGAAGGAAATTGAATCGGAAAAAAATAACAATTAAAACAACATGCACATATAATGATCATAATAAAATATATAAAATAAATAATATGCATATGCATAAAAACAAATAAAACACCTATAAAATATACATGAGAAATCACCAAATGCATGAACGAAAATATACATACATTCCATTCCAACGAAACCAATTACTAATGATTAAATTAAAATTTGAAGGATAAACATCTACCGGGTGTCCCATTTTAATCTTACACCTGATTTTTCTCGAAAAATACTGCTCCGATTAAAAATTGTGTATAATGAAACTTTTAGGGTTAGAAGGGGGACGTTCAGAACAAATTTTTCTTTTGTATCATAATTCAAAATGGCGGCGTTAGGATGGCCGACATATTTTTTTTAATGGAAACATGCCATTTCTTTGTCACGAAAAAAATTGTCGGTTCAAAACTAAAAACTTTTGTAGGAACATTTTTTTGATAAAGTCCATAATTTTTGGAGTAGAACACTATTTTTGACTATTTTAGCGTTATCCAGGATGTACCACGAGGAGGTAAAGTCTTTAACATCCCAAGTGTAAGTGTGTGCGCGCGCGCATGTGTGTGTGTGTGTGTGTGTGTGTGTGTGTGTGTGTGTGTGTGTGTGTGTGTGTGCGTGCGTGTGAGTGTGAGTGTGAGAAACACTCACAAGGACTAGGTCTCTGCGGCTCGTCACATCCACAGTATTTTTCGACTCCAAACCCTCCTTGTGAGTGTGAGTGTGAGTGTGAGTGCGAGTGCGAGTGCGAGTGCGAGTGCGAGTGCGAGTGGGAGTGGGAGTGGGAGTGCGAGTGCGAGTGCGAGTGCGAGTGCGAGTGCGAGTGCGAGTGCGAGTGCGAGTGCGAGTGCGAGTGCGAGTGCGAGTGGGAGTGCGAGTGCGAGTGCGAGTGCGAGTGCGAGTGCGAGTGCGAGTGGGAGTGCGAGTGCGAGTGCGAGTGCGAGTGCGAGTGCGAGTGCGAGTGCGAGTGCGAGTGCGAGTGCGAGTGCGAGTGCGAGTGCGAGTGCGAGTGCGAGTGCGAGTGCGAGTGCGAGTGCGAGTGCGAGTGCGAGTGCGAGTGCGAGTGCGAGTGCGAGTGCGAGTGCGAGTGCGAGTGGGAGTGCGAGTGCGAGTGCGAGTGCGAGTGCGAGTGCGAGTGCGAGTGCGAGTGCGAGTGCGAGTGCGAGTGCGAGTGCGAGTGCGAGTGCGAGTGCGAGTGCGAGTGCGAGTGCGAGTGCGAGTGCGAGTGCGAGTGCGAGTGCGAGTGCGAGTGCGAGTGCGAGTGCGAGTGCGAGTGCGAGTGCGAGTGCGAGTGCGAGTGCGAGTGCGAGTGCGAGTGCGAGTGCGAGTGCGAGTGCGAGTGCGAGTGCGAGTGCGAGTGCGAGTGCGAGTGCGAGTGCGAGTGCGAGTGCGAGTGCGAGTGCGAGTGCGAGTGCGAGTGCGAGTGCGAGTGCGAGTGCGAGTGCGAGTGCGAGTGCGAGTGCGAGTGCGAGTGCGAGTGCGAGTGCGAGTGCGAGTGCGAGTGCGAGTGCGAGTGCGAGTGCGAGTGCGAGTGCGAGTGCGAGTGCGAGTGCGAGTGCGAGTGCGAGTGCGAGTGCGAGTGCGAGTGCGAGTGCGAGTGCGAGTGCGAGTGCGAGTGCGAGTGCGAGTGCGAGTGCGAGTGCGAGTGCGAGTGCGAGTGCGAGTGCGAGTGCGAGTGCGAGTGCGAGTGCGAGTGCGAGTGCGAGTGCGAGTGCGAGTGCGAGTGCGAGTGCGAGTGCGAGTGCGAGTGCGAGTGCGAGTGCGAGTGCGAGTGCGAGTGCGAGTGCGAGTGCGAGTGCGAGTGCGAGTGCGAGTGCGAGTGCGAGTGCGAGTGCGAGTGCGAGTGCGAGTGCGAGTGCGAGTGCGAGTGCGAGTGCGAGTGCGAGTGCGAGTGCGAGTGCGAGTGTGAGAAACACTCACAAGGATTAGGTCTCTGCGGCTCGTCACATCCGCAGTATTTTTCGACTCCAAACCCTCCTTGTGAGCGTGAGCGTGGGCGTGAGCGTGGGCGCGAGCGTGGGCGCGGGCGCGGGCGCGGGCGCGGGCGCGGGCGCGGGCGCGGGCGCGGGCGCGGGCGCGGGCGCGGGCGCGGGCGCGGGCGCGGGCGCGGGCGCGGGCGCGGGCGCGGGCGCGAGCGTGAGCGTGAGTGTGAGAATGGGGGAATCTTCGAACACCTTTAAGCGTTCAGAGAACACTCACAAGGAGGGTTTGGAGTCGAAAAATACTGCGGATGTGACGAGCCGCAGAGACCTAATCCTTGTGAGTGTTTCTCGCACTCGCACTCGCACTCGCACTCGCACTCGCACTCGCACTCGCACTCGCACTCGCACTCGCACTCGCACTCGCACTCGCACTCGCACTCGCACTCGCACTCGCACTCGCACTCGCACTCGCACTCGCACTCGCACTCGCACTCGCACTCGCACTCGCACTCGCACTCGCACTCGCACTCGCACTCGCACTCGCACTCGCACTCGCACTCGCACTCGCACTCGCACTCGCACTCGCACTCGCACTCGCACTCGCACTCGCACTCGCACTCGCACTCGCACTCGCACTCGCACTCGCACTCGCACTCGCACTCGCACTCGCACTCGCACTCGCACTCGCACTCGCACTCGCACTCGCACTCGCACTCGCACTCGCACTCGCACTCGCACTCGCACTCGCACTCGCACTCGCACTCGCACTCGCACTCGCACTCGCACTCGCACTCGCACTCGCACTCGCACTCGCACTCGCACTCGCACTCGCACTCGCACTCGCACTCGCACTCGCACTCGCACTCGCACTCGCACTCGCCCTCGCACTCGCCCTCGCACTCGCACTCGCACTCATACTCATACTCATACTCATACTCATACTCATACTCATACTCATACTCATACTCATACTCATACTCATACTCATACTCATACTCATACTCATACTCATACTCATACTCATACTCATACTCATACTCACACTCACAAGGAGGGTTTGGAGTCGAAAAATACTGCGGATGTGACGAGCCGCAGAGACCTAATCCTTGTGACTGTTTCTCACACTCACACACACGCGCGCGCACACACACACACACACACACACACACACACACGCGCGCGCGCGCACACACTTACACTTGGGATGTTAAAGACTTTACCTCCTCGTGGTACATCCTGGATAACGCTAAAATAGTCAAAAATGGTGTTCTACTCCAAAAATTATGGACTTTATCAAAAAAATGTTCCTACAAAAGTTGTTAGTTTTGAACCGACAAATTTTTTAGTATCAAAGAAATCGCATGTTTCCATTAAAAAAAATATGTTGGCCATCCTAACGCCGCCATTTTGAATTATGATACAAAAGAAAAATTTTTTCTGAACGTCCCCCTTCTAACCCTAAAAGTTTCATTATACACAATTTTTAATCGGAGCAGTATTTTTCGAGAAAAATCAGGTGTAAGATTAAAATGGGACACCCGGTATACATATATCTTTTTGGTGTTTTTTTTTTTTTACTGTTCGAAGAGCCATGTAAACAAATACAGCGAATATGACATAAAACGTTATTTAAAACATCTGTCTAAGATAGCTTTCGCAAACGTTCCCTTATTTCCTACTATATTCCGATCGTAGAACCTGGCGAAGGTACCCGATCTTTCTGTCCATCCTGCAGCTTTTTTAATGGCGTCTATACTAACTCCACTTCTCTTTGCTGTCGAAGTCGACGCATGACGAGTACTATACGCATCAAATATGTTCGTATTTACTCCGCTTTTTTCGATAGTCTTTTTTATCCATCTACTCAAGGTTTGGCTGGACACGCCCTTGTGAGGTTTTTTGAGTGCTACAAATAACCGAGTTTCCGTTCCTCGCAAATCTCTTGTCTTACTTAAGTACGCTTCTAATGTCGATGCCGGGCAAATACTTGTGTTCTCGGCGTAAAAGGGGATGCTCAAAATTGGTTGCGTATTATTCATTTTCGACGTCTTTAATCTACTCGGGATTTTAATCTCTATTAAGCCCGTAGATTTTTCTATATTTCTAATATCAATCGACGCGAGTGTCTGCATACGTTGCGCTGTTACTAATGCCATCAAGGTAACTAGTTTAAGAGTGAGATTTTCTAATGAGATTGTATCATTTGATCCCCATTGAGACACGTGATCCAAAACAAGTCGTGGGTCCCACGTTGACTCGTATTTAGGTTTTCCAGGTCTGAGTTTCGTGACGCCTTTAAATAATCTCCGTATTTGAGCATTTTCTCCCAACTCTGGGCCGTGCAACAACGCAATCGCCGATCGGCAGCTGTTCAATGTGCCATGGGAAGCGCCTGTTTCAAACTCCGCGGTTAAGAATCTCATAACTTGCGGTATGTCACATTTGTACGGGTCTATGGTATTTTTACGGCAAAATGCCCACCACTTTTTAGACAGCTATCGTATTGTTTGAGCGAAGACTCCGACAATGATGACAGCATGATGCCAAGCGCTTCCTCCGGTACATTTCTCTTCTTTAGCGCCTCCCGGACAGCACGCCCGCAACCAAGGTAATCCTTCTCCAAATTGGGTGCGGCTGCCTATTCAAAGAACGTAAAAGGTTCAAGTTCGGTTTAAAATATATCGGTTCGCAATCTATCATGGCATTAAAGACAGGGAACCAAGCCTGAGCTGGCCAATGTGGTACTACCACTATACCTCTAGCACCGTCGTCTTTGATCTTTTTTAACACTCGTAAAATTATTGCGAACGGTGGGAAAGCATAAAAAAACCATTGGTCCCAATTTACTGTGAACGCATCGACCGCGATTGAGCCGGGATCTCTCGACCAAGAAACGTAGCGTTTGCATTTCGCATTTGTCCGTGTTGCAAATAAATCTATCGTCGGTTTGCCAAACTTATTCTCTATATCGCAGAAGGCCGAGTCCGACAAGGCATATTCTGTCTCTGGTTCCAGACGTCTAGATTCCAAATCAGCCTCGAAATTGTCCCGAGATGAAATATAGGATGCTAAAATCCAAACGTTTCTTTTTTCGCACCATGTCCAAATCTCTTTCGCTAATTTACTCAACACTGGGAATTGAATACCGCCCATTTTGTTTATATACGCGATGGCGGTAGTGTTATCTATTCTTAATAAAACATCACAGTCCCTTAGATTTCCTGCGAAGCATTTCAGCGCAAAAAAGGCCGACAATAATTCTAAATAATTGATATGATAATCTTGTTCCTCTTGGCTCCAATGGCCGTGAGTACGGCTACCCTCACAATACGCCCCCCATCCTGAGCGGGATGCGTCTGAGGAAATTTCAAGGACTGCTCTGAACGGTTCTATCGAACGAGTAGCTTGCTTAATGTTCGTTTTCCACCATTCAAAATCTATCTGTAAGTCATCGCAGAGAGACATACGTGCTTCGAAATTCCCATTATTTGCCCTGAGTGCCAAGAACTCTGCTCTTTCAAAACTCTTCATGTGGACCCAACCATACTTTAGTGCTGTGCAACTTGAACCTAATGTTCCGATTAAGCCTGCAAACTCTCGGATAGTACAATGCTTCATCTTCTCAAATTTCTCAATTTTTTCTCCAGTCTTTTCGCTTTTCTCTTCTGGGAGCTCGATAGTCATCTTTGCAGAATCGTAAATAAACCCAAGAAATCTACATCTTCTAGCAGGTATTACTTGGCTTTTCTTGTGATTGATAATAAACCCTAACCTCTCGAACAATTGTCTAGTTACTTGAATATTTTTTAAACATTCTGCATATGAATTTCCCAGTATTAATAAATCGTCCAAATATACTATCAATAAGTATCCGCGCTCTCTAAGATGTAAAACTACAGGCTTTAGTAGTTTGGTAAACGTGTAAGGAGCCCTGTTGAGACCGAAAGGCAAACATGTAAATTCATACAAAATATCTTCAAAGATAAAGCGTAAAAATTTTCGATCAGACTTGGCAACCGGTATTAAATAATAAGCCTCCTTCAAATCAATGGATGCCATGAAACATCCACGAGTTACTATTTGCCTTGCCGTCTTGCCATCTTCTAGTTTAAAGTGCTCTGTTTGTATGAATTTATTTAACTCCTTTAAATTCAGAATAAAACGATGTGAACCGTCTGGCTTTGGCACAAGAAAAATTTTTGAAATAAATTGTCCTGGCTCCGGTTGACAACTTTCTATCGCACCTTTCCTTAATAATGCCTCAATCTCCTCTCGGATCAAATTTTTTTCCTGACTTGTCCACCGAGGCTCGACAGGCGGCGCTTGTTGATATACTTCAGACGTGAACGGTATATTGTACCCTGTGACCCAGCTCAGTATGGTTTCGTCCGAAGTAACCTCATACCATCTGTCCTTAAAATGAGCTAACCGACCAGCAAATTTACCTACATTTAAGAATCGCTCTTCTTCACATTCGGCTGCTCCTGCTTCTGATAAGGATTCCTTCCTCGAGAAGTCGACTTGTTGCCCCGATTGTGACTGTTCCCGCGATTGTAATTGCTGTGGCCCTGTCTGTACCCGCCCCCCCTCGAATAGGTATTCGACTTGTACTGGCTCCGGTGAGGCGGGCCCTTCGGGTTTTTTGAGTTCTTTCCTTGATCCGATGATGGTTTGAACGATGGTTTCAAGTCCTTAGATGATTGTTGCAAAGCTTTCGCAGCCTTTATCTTTTCGTTCAACTCTTTTCCGAATAACCACTCGTCCGTTGATGCATCCTTTAGCGTATCTTTGGAAGGTGCTTTGATGTTTTTTACAATCAAACTTTTTCGAATAGACGTCTCATCATGTTGTAGATCAGCCAAAAGTTTTGCAACGCCGTTAAGTGGCTCTAAATATTGCTTCTTATCGGCGGGATTCGATTTTAAAATCAGCTCTATGGTCTTTCCCACACCGGCAAGCGAAGCAGCGATCTTTTCCTGTTTTTCCACAATCCTCTCGTCTCTTTTTATGATCGTGCTATCTAAGGCTGCCTTAACCTCCAAATTTAATTTCGGGGGATCTATCAGAATACAATTTTTCGGAGGCGGGAACTGTTTCAAAAAGGATTTTCGATCTTCTGTCGGGAGACCTTTTTCGATAATCTCATACCAAATTGTAGCCAGGTGACTGTGTACTGGTGGTGCCAGTACTCGATCAGGTCTAAGACGCTCTCCGAATACTTGCAAAACATCTGCATCCAGCTCAGTTTCGACAACTTCGGGCGATGCCGTTTCTGTGGAAGGCTTCGTACCGACTGTCGTCTCGTCAGTTCGCCCAACTGTGACATTATCATTAACGCTCAGCACCCTTGTAGGTGTACGTATATTCGACTGCGGAGCGATATCGTCGGAACTTTTTCCGCCTTCACCTAGTCTATCAGGCGAGCGAGATCCCGTGTTTCTACGTGTCTGTGAATTAGACGCCAGCCTCGGTGACTGGCTCCTCGACTTCCGTGGACTATCCGTAGACGAATAACTTTGTTGCCTTTGGAAGGAACTGCCGCGCCTGGAGTATCTATCGCCGTCTCGATAATTCGCATATTTATCCCGATTCTCCTTGTCGCTACTGTGGTCGCTACGATATTGACGTCTATGAGACCTGTTTGAGTCGTAAGAGTCGTAGTCTCTCCTGTGAGATCGACTATGAGATCGACTACGTGTCGATGGCCTTCTCGAGCCATGTCTTCGTCCCCCTGTTGTGGTTAATGAAAGAAATAACTCGTGTTAAAACGTTTGCAACCGCATGACAAGAAGAATTTTTTTTTTTTTTTTAGGTTATGTGCTTTTCACGAGGCGGTTGTACCGCCACGCGAAATGTTGCATCGTTTGGCGATCCTTTTCTCGCACCGTTGGACGATTGCGAGACGGAATATGTACGGCATAATGTAGGAAATTATGTACTGTGACGTGATTTTTTGGAATCACCGTCACAAAATTAAAGAAAAAGGCATCTAGTACTTTTCTTGCGAAAATACCGAATTTTATGGTATAGATCTCGTTTTGCTGCCTCTCTCGCTAATCGCGGTACGATTTAGCTTACGGGGATACAGTTCCGCTAACGTTTATTTTTTTGTACGGTTACGGTTACAGTAAAGATCCAGTTAGTCGGCGTTTTCGAATCCAGTTGGTGGTGCGGATCTATAAGTTATTACAAGCCCAACTGGAGGAGAGACTCGACGAGGCTTCGTTACGAATACGCCAAAGTCCGGTGCAAACCCGGCGCTCTAGTGGGTGATACGGTAAAGTGCAATGCGTTGGAGAACAGGCGGAGTTACGGTTTAGTCCGGACAAGGATGGAACCCTTGTGCCGTGTTTTTGAGATAGGGAAGAGCCTTGTTTTCACGCATTGCACGAGAAGAAGCGATCGTAACGATCCTCGAAATTTACCGCTTCGTACAGTTCGGTTACAGGCTCCCGTTGAAATCCCGTTTCGAAAGAGTTTGAGAGGGCAGTAGCTATCGGTCAGAGTTCCCGAAATAATGATAATGATCCGTTACAGGTGTTATCGTAGACAAATCAGTCTACCGAGTGTCGTCCTCGAGGCAACTCGGACTTCGCTCGCGCTCCCGTGTGTTTACGGTTTTTCGGGTATTGTCTCGCGCTCGCGATGCGTGTCTCGCTCGCGCTGTCGTAGACTCCGGCTACCGTCTCGCTCCGGTTCGTGTGTCTCGCTCGCGCTACCTGTCACCGCGCGTTCGCGGTTCGACTCGTGTGCCGTTTCGTGCGAGTCCTTTACCGACTTCCTGTGTTCAGGATGCGTTTCGGTTAACGTTCTTGAGGTGCAGTGAGTGTGGTTAAGTTCCGGGGCATCGCAGGATGCGGATCTCGCCCCATATCATTGGATCTATTCCTGCTGTTCGGTGAGTTTATCGTTTGGATAATTTTTTCGATCGCGTATAGGATTCGTTCTCGCTCTCGTTACGCTCGCTCGATCCTTCGGTCAGCTGAGCCCTCCCGATGCACGTGTGTGCGAGCTCCCGTGGCTTATAGCCGACAAACTTAGTCGTTTTCGTTCCGGAAATATTGAGTTCCCGTTCGCATTGTTTCCGCGTTACTTTATTGGCAAAAGGATCGCGACCCTTCTACCACAACCTACACCCTGAGCAAACCGTGCATTTCCGCAACCGTTGCTCTCGCGAGTGTATTGGTGTTAGCTCGTTACCGTTCCGTTCCCGTTTTTATCGTTTTGTGTTTTGTCCTTGCGGAGGTCGGTTCCATCGACCTCCAGTTTAGTCCGGTTTGGCGATTCCGGCGAAACAAAAATCCGCCCTGCGGAGGTCGGTTCCATCGACCTCCAGGTTAGTCCGGTTGTTAATACCGGTGAAACAAAAATTAACTGGCGCCCACCGGGACTCCAATGCATTCGCGAGGGTGGACGGCCGAAGGTGACGTTTTTTTGGTTCTCGATTTCGCGTTTCGCTCCCGTTTGGTTTGAGCTTTACCTTCGATATTCGGTTTTGTTTTTTTTTGTTCGAGATTTCCGTGGAGATACCGGAAAATACGTCACAGTACACATTCGATGTTGAACATTGTTGTGACACTTTTTTTGGTTCATTGGTTGGACCAAAGAACCATTCCTTGCCTTTTGATCGGCCATTAGCGGTCGAGACACACGCGAGGCGTGCTGCCATTGTTTATCCGTTCCTTCGGATACATACTTACTTGTATTTTCCTCTCTCTGTTTGAGAATTTGGTCTTCTAGCCATTTCACTCGATTCCGTAATTTTCCTCGATCCTCGTCGTCCGACGAGCGATGTCTGTGCTTTCTTTTTCCCATTTCTTTTCTTCTTTCTTCTCTGGAATTTCTGAACAAAACGTGTGACGTGATCGGCACAAAGAAGAAGAATGATCTTACGGGCCGTCATAGACATGGAAACGGACCGGAACGGGGAAAAAAATTATGAACTGAAAAGATTGTGGCGACATCGGTGCATAGTAGGGGTACTACACTCTGATCTCGAGGAAGAGGCGCGAAATACAATTGTTTTGTCAGTGTCGAAGACAAAATAAGATTATTAAAAAATCAGCGACACTGAAAAATGCAATCATTATTGAATTTTTTGAGATCTTATAGCACGTAGAGGAAGGAATGGGAGCCCAAGGCTTTGAAGGCTACGATGACAATGGAACTTGAACATCTCACTTGAAAATGTCACACATTTTTTTCAGGTTCAACGGGACTTGTAGACAATAGCATCGCTTCAGACACACCAAACGCCGCCACATCAACAACATCCGTAATAGCCGCAGCAACACTGTCAGTCACCGACACAACAGTGACACCAGCAGCAGCCGCACAACAGCAGTTGTTGCCACTGCAACAACACCAGCGATGGCTGCAGCATAAAAATCACCGAGCATACATAATTGTAGGTAAATATAATTTAACATAATATTAATTGAAGCCTTGCGCTCTCATTCCTTACTCCATGTGTCATAAGAGTACAAAAAAAGCAAATGGCATTCTTCAGTGTCATTGACATGCTAATAATATTATTTTGTCTTCGACACTGAAGAACATAATTATAATTGAATTCTTTGAGCCCGTATAGCACGTAGAGGTAAGGAGGGCTGCGCAAGGCTTTGAAAGCTCCGAAGAAAATAGACTTTAAATATGTGATGCAATGAGCTCTCCGATTAATATTTTTAGATTGACGACCAAAAACTATTGATCGGAGAGCTCAACGCATAACATAGTTGAGTACTATCTTCATTCTAGCCTTTGAAATCTTGTGCTGCCATTCCTACCTCTACGTGCCATGAGACCTCTAAAATATCAAGTAAAATTATGCACCCTTGTAATTATAAGCATATATGCTCTTGTGCGACAACGATTCCGCTAATTCGACAGTCACCTGTCGATGCGAGGATGCATTAAAAAAATCGCCGAGTATTTTTACTCTAGTGCGATAACGATCCCGCTAATTCGACAGTCACCTGTCGATGCGAGGATCTGTTTCATCGAGATGTCGTTAGAAAAATCTCACGAGTTTTTTTTTCAGGAGCAACAGGAGCCATTAGCGGTAGCACTACTACAGCCACGGCAAGCGTCAATGGAGCAACAGCAACAACAGCAGCAACTACCGCGGCAACGACTGCAGCTACCATCACTGCAGTAACTCCAGCTGCCACTGAAGCAACACCAGCTGCCGCCGCAGCAACAGCAACAGCCGCCGCGAGTGGAAATCGATGGACGTTTTATCGAGAATTTTAATTTCTCGATAAAACGTCTGTCGTTTAAAAAAAAAAATCGCCAAGCGTAGATGCTCTTATGCGACGATCCCACTAATTCGGCAGTCAACTGCCGATGCGTGGATCTAGCTTCGTCAGACGGCGCGAGCAAAAATCGATGGACATTTTATCGGGAATTTTGAGTTCTCGATAGATGTTAGAGGTGGATTATCGCGGGGAGAGTGAAAGAGACGTTTTGGTGGCAACTCGACGCCATGCAAAAAACGCGATCATGACGTCAGTCTTTATTACCAACTGGTAGAATAGAAACATGGGCGATTACTGCCAACGTAACAACTTACAACGCGCCCACTTAATCGCAGCATTTTTACAATAAATATACACGTAGTTTTTTTCTTTTTCTTTTTACAAACATATATACACACATATTGGTCCCCGATTTTCTTTTATTATAGGACCAAACCCATTTCCCTCGAGAAGAACGAATTTTTAATTTTTGGCAAGGCCTTGGTTAGTATGTCCGCTTTCATACTGTCCGTCGGAACATACTCGATGCAGATGTTTGCTTTCTCCACATGCTCGCGTAGGAAATGATGTTTGATATCAATGTGCTTCGTGCGCTGACGATACCCGGAAGTCTCGGCCAGTGCGATAGCATCTTTATTGTCGCAGAACAGTTTTGTCGGTCGATTAACCGCACTCGGATCGAGTTCTTTCATGAGTCTCCTGAGCCACAACGCCTCCTGGCATGCGGCGGACAGAGCCATGTATTCCGCCTCAGTTGACGATAGTGCGACAGTTTTCTGCTTACGGCTGCACCACGCGATTGCACCCCCATGCAACGCAAACAGGAAACCCGTGACAGAGCGTCTGTCGTCGGCACCGTTCGCCCAATCGGCGTCGCTGAAGCCCTCGATGATGCTGTGGCCTCCTCTTCGAAACTCCAGCTTGCAGTGCGCCGTACCCTTAAGGTAGCGAAACACCCTCTTCACTGCCGTCCAATGAATTTTCCGCGGCGATCGATTATAGCGGCTCAACACGCTCATCGCATAAGCGATGTCGGGTCTCGTTGCTTGGCTTACGTAGAGTAGTGCGCCCACTGCTTCCTGGTACGGAACTTTTCCCATTTCTTCTGCCTCCGCATCGAAGATCTCGGTCGGAAAATCATCCAGCTTCTGATTCGGGTCCAATGGTGTTGAAACCGGGTTGCTGTCGCTCATGTTAAAGCGCTCACGTATCTCTTGGACATAGACCGCTTGGTCCAAGCTAATTTTTCCGACCCGAGAGTTTCTCGTGACCCTGATGCCGAGGATATGATTAACCTCTCCGAACTCCTTGGTCTTGAAGTTCTCCTTGAGTCTCTTCTTGACGTGCTCGCGCTGCACGTCGTCCTTCGTGACCAATAAAATGTCATCTACGTACACCGCGAGTATACAGATGTTTCCATTTACACGTCTGTAGTATATACACTGGTCCGCTCCGGTTTGTACGAATTTTAAGCCTTTCAGCACGGCGTCCAGTCTCCGATTCCATGAACGCCCGCTTTACTTCAAACCGTACATTGCTTTCTTCAACTTCCAGATTTTTCCGTTGTTATTGATGTTAACCAAATCCTTTGGTGGTTCCGCGTATATATCCCCTTCGAGATCCCCGTGAAGATACGCGGTCACAACATCCAGGTGTTCGATGCTAAGATTGTGTTTGACAGCCAACGCGAAAAGCAGCCTAAGGGAGTTGTGCCTCATCACGGGTGCGTACGTCTCGTTGTAATCGACACCCGCCCTCTGAGAGCACCCCTTAACGACGAGCCTCGCTTTGTGCCTTTTTATCTCGCCGTTTGCTTTGCGCTTCGTCTTGAAAACCCATTTTGTCTTCAGTAGCTTCCTCCCCGGTGGAGGGTTAACGAGCTCCCACGTCTTATTTTCGAGCAACGACTTATGCTCGTCCTGCATCGCTCTTATCCATGCATCCTTGTCCGGACTCCTTACAGCTTCGTCCGCCGTCTGAGAATCCGACGAATGCCTGTCGTACGTGAGGTACGTGACGAAATTCTCCCTCACCACCGGTTTTCTCGTTCGTGTCGATCTTCGCAATTCCGGGTTCTCGCCCTCGTCTGCGCCCGCCTCTGACGCGACTTCGCCATCAGGAAACCATCCCTCGTCTGGCGTCTCCTCAACGGGACTATAGAACACGTCCGTGTCGTCGTCCACCGCCGAAACCGTCTCGTCACCGTCGTTTACGACCTCCGCTTCGATTTCCTCTTCGTTTTCCGTACTGGAGGAACTTTGCACAGCGTCCACGCTTGTTTCAGCCGGTTCCTCTATCGTCTCTTCTGGCCAAAACGACGAATAACTTCCGACAGGCGTGACTTCCTCCTCTTTCCGGCGGTCTGCGAACTTTAAATTCTCAAAAAAAATTACATCTCTACTACGAATGACCTTTTTGCTTACGGGGTCCATCAGCTTATATCCTTTCGTATTTTCACAATACCCGACAAAGATGTGTTCTGCGCACTTCGGATCCCACTTCTTTCGCTTTTCTTGCGGAATGTGAGCGAACGCTTTACAGCCGAACACCCTCACGTGTCTCAAGTCCGGCTTCTGTCCCGTCCAAACCTCTTCAGGGGTGTTTCCAACGACCCCACTTGCTGGTGATCGATTCATCAGATACACGGCGGTAGCGACCGCCTCCACCCAAAAGGGTTTCTCGAGTGCCGCATCCAGAAGCATCGTCCGCGCCCGCTCGACGATCGTCCGATTGAAGCGCTCAGCTAGCCCGTTCTGTTGTGGGCTATAAGGAACCGTCGTCTGATGCCTCACTCCTTCGCTCTTCAAGAAGTCTCGTAGATCCTTGTTGACATACTCCGTTCCATTGTCGGTCCGTAATATCTTCATTTTCTTGCCGGTCTCATTTTCGTTGAGAACCTTGAACTCCCGTATAACCTCCGTGGCTTGACTTTTATTCTTTAAAAAAAAACACAAAAACTTTCCTCGAGTGATCGTCTATCAACGTTAGAAAATAACGCGATCCTCCAATCGAGTCCTGCTCCATCGGACCACAAATATCCGAATGCACGAGCTCCAATACTTCCTCAGCTCGCTTGCCGCTGCGCCGAAAGGGTTCTCTCTGATGCTTGCCCTTCACGCATGCCTCGCAGGAACTCTCATTCTTATCACTGTAACTAATCCCAGTGACGAGTGACTTTTTCAGCAAACCGAGTCCTTGTCGATTCAAGTGGCCTAAGCGTCGATGCCATAACATCCCATCTTCCTTCTGCGTAGTGTGGAATGCTCTTTCTTGACTGCTGTCGACATCCACTCGATATATCCCACTCGTCTCGCTCGCAGTGGCTAAAACCTCACCGCACGAGTTAACAATCTTACAATCTTTTGTACTGAAGGTCACCGTATGCCCTTTCTGGACTATTTTGCTCACCGACGAGTTCGCTGCTACTCCAGGTACCAAAAGTACATCTTTGACAGGAAGCTCCCTGCCTCTGTCCCCAACCCGAAGACTAACATCTCCGACCGCTCGAGCCACCAGCTTGACATTATCAGCTGTGCCATCAAATCTTCTCTAAATGTCATATGAGATGATGCACACGAATCCAAATACCAGTCGTCGGGACCCAAGCCGCCAGAAGCATTCAAGGCGTACAACGCCTTGTGTCCTGCGTTCCTGTCTCCTTCCTCGGTCGACTCTGCCTTCGACTTGTCGGGCTTCTTCTTCTTGCCACACACCTTCGCTATGTGTCCAACCTGGTTGCAATTATAGCAACGGAGTCCCACCTTCCTGCGGGTCTGGTGGCCCCTGGAGTACAGCGCCGTGTCTTCCTCCGCTTCAGCTGCATTTCTGCCGTACTTCACGTCCTGCAACAACTTTGTTTTTATTGAGTCTCCCGTGACAGCCGTACCTGAGCTTTCGATGCCCATGATCATCGGCCTATATTCGTCCGGCAGCCCTGCCAGCAACAACGTTCCGATCCATTCTTCCTTCACGTCGAAGCCAATCCCCCGCAGCTTATGTGCAGTTGTTATTATTTTATTTACATACTCATCAACCGAGCCCCACTTCTCCAGACTCGTTGTGACCAACGTACGCAGCAGGCCGACTCTCCTCGTCAAGCCTGTATCCTCGAACGCCGTTTGTAAACTTTCCCAAGCTTCTTTGGCATTTTCAGCGCCTCGAATATGCACAAAACTCACGGGTTCCACCGATAATATTATTTTTAACTTCGCACGTGCGTTTTTCCTTTCATCGGCCACGTACGCCGCAGTCCCAAGCACACACCCCCACAAATCATCCAATTCGAGGTACGCTTGCATCGCGAATTTCCAGTCTGTATAATTCTCTCTCCCCCGTGGGCGTTCGATTTGCGGGAGAGAACCCGATGCACCCGGCGTAACTCTAGTCGGAGATGTTGGATCGGCCATCTTAACCAACCGGCCTCGTGGTGCTTTCCGTGCAACTTTGCGAACACGGCTTCTACGGAACAATCTCGATTCACTCACAAAAACTATACATTCCCCAGGGCTCTTTTATATCCGTACTTTATAAATTTTTCTATACTTTCGACTTTGTCTGGGCCCATAACCTTTTAGAGGTGGATTATCGCGGGGAGAGTGAAAGAGACGTTTTGGTGGCACCTCGACGCCATGCAAAAAAGACGATCATGACGTCAGTCTTTATTACCAACTGGTAGGATAGAAACATGGGCGATTACTGCCAACGTAACAACTTACAACAATAGAACGTATGTGGATTATTTTTTAAATCGCCGAGCATTTAATAAGAGCATGTACGCTCGGCGATTTTTACAAAAATCTACAGTCGTTTTATCGAGAACTTAAAATTCTCGATAAAACGTCCATCGATTTTTGATTGCGTCGTCTCACGAGGCTAGATCTATGCATCGGCAGTTGACTGTCGAATTAGGGGCAACGTTGCACAAGAGCATGTACGCTCGGCGATTTTTCCAAAAATCCACAGACGTTCTATCGAGAACGTAAAATTCTCGATAAATCGTCCATCGATTTTTGCTCGCGCCGTCTGACGAGGCGACATCCACGCATCGGCAGTTGACTGCCGAATTAGCGGGATCGAGCCTTGTGAGATAACGCGAGCAAAAATCGATGGACGTTTTATCGAGAATTTTAAGGTCTCGATAGAACGTCGGTAGGTTTTGTAAAAATGCACCGATCCCGCTAATTCGAAAGCTAACTGCCGATGCGTAGATCTAGCCTGGTGAAAATCGATGGATGTTTTATCGAGTATTTGAAGTTCTCGATAGAACGTCTTGAAGAACTGAATTGCCGAAGTTCTGTGTACTGGGCATCGACTCAATACTTGATACACTAATAAGTAGTTCAAGTACTTATTTTATTTGTCTAGCACTGGCTGAAACAGATCCTCCCATCGACAGGTAACTGTCGAATTAGCGGGATCTGTATTTGGAAAAAAGCATATATGCTTAATTACAATTGAGCATAATTTTAATTGATATTTTTGAACTCTCATGGCACGTATAGGTAAGAATGGTATAACAAGATTTCAAAGGCTACAATGAAGGTAGTCAATTATGTCATGCGTTGAGCTCTTCGATCAATAGTTTCAAAATTACTGGACCAAAAAACGATTAGTCGGACAGTTCAAAGCATCGCATTTTAAAGTTCTATCTTCGTTGTAGCCTTCAAAGCCTTGGGTCCCACTTGGGCCCCACTCCTTACTCTACGTGTCATTAGAGCTCAAAAAATGCAATAATGATTGCATTCTTCAGTGTCGCTGATCTGCTAATAATATTATTTTGTCATCGACACTGAAGAACGTAATTATAATTAAATTTTTTGAGCCCTTACAGCACATAGAGGAAGGAATGGTAGCGCAAGGCTTCGAAAGCTATGATGAAGATAGTCTTTAAATACGCCATGCATTGAGCTCATCAATTAATAGTTTTCAAGTGATTCGGCCAAAAACTATTAATCGGAGAGCTCAACACATAAGATATTTGACTACTATCTTCATCGTAACCTTTGAAACCTTGCGCTGTCATTCTTTCTTCTATGTGCCATACGGGCACAAGAAGTTCAATTATAATGATATTCTTCAGTGTCGATGACAAAATAATATTCTTAGCAAGTCAGCGACACTCAACAATGCCATTATTAATGAATGTTTGAGGTCTTATAGCACGTAGAGGAAGGAATGGGAGCGCAAGACTTCGAAAGCTACCATGAAGATAGAACTGAAAAATGCGATGCGTTCAGCTCTCCGACTAATCGTTTTTTGGCCCAGTCACTCTGAAACTATTCATTGGAGAGCTCAACACATAACATAATTGAGTACTACCTTCATTGTAGCCTTTGAAATCTTGAGCTGCTATTCCTACCTCTACGTGCCATGAGAGCTCAAAAATATCAATTAAAATTATGCTCATAATTATGTACCGCTAATTCGACAGTCGCCTGTCGATGCGAAGATGCGTTAAAAAAATAAAAATAAATGAAAATCGCCGAGCAATACGCTCTTGTGCGACAACGACCCCGCTAATTCGGCAGTCACCTATCGATGCGAAGATCTGCTTAAGCGAGACGACGCTAGAAAAATCTCACGCGTTTTTTTTCCAGGATCAGCAGGGGCCGCCAGCGGTAGCACTCCCATAGTCACGGCACGCGTCGATGAAGACACAGCAGCAGCAACAGCAAGCGCCGCCACAACAACAGCAGCAACGACTGCATTTACCGTCACTGCAGTACACCAGCTGCTGCTACAGCAACATCAGCAGTCGCCGCAGCAACAAACCTAACCACCGCCACTGAAGTAACACCAGTTCCCGTCGCAGCAACAGCAACAGCAACAGCCGCCGCGAGCAAAAATCGATGCACGTTTTATTGAGAATTTTAAGTTCTCGATAGAACGTCTGTGGATTTTTTTTTAAGTCGCCGAGCATACATGATCTTAAGCGACGAACATGCTCATTCGGCAGTCACCTGCCGATGCGAAGATACAATAAAATAGATATATCGCCGAGAATATATGCTCTTGAGCGATAATGATCCCGCTAATTCGACAGTCACCTGTCGGTGCGAGGATCTGAAAATCTCACGCGTTTTTCAGGATCAGGTCAGCGGTAGCACTACCATCACCACGGCAAGCATCGATGGAGCGACAACATCGACTACCGCGGCGACAACTGCATCTACCGTCACTGCAGTTAGACCAGCTGCCGCCGCAGCAACATCAGCGGTCGCCGCAGCAACCACGGCAGCCACCGCCACTGAAGCAACACCAGCTGCCATCGCAGCAAGAGCAACAGCCGCCGCGAGCCAAAATCGATGGACGTTTTAGCGAGAAATTTTAATTTTCCACAAATCGTCTCTGGATTTTTCTGGAGAAAAAAATCGCCGAGCATATTTGCTCCAGTGCGATAACAATCCGCTAATTCGACAGTTACGTGTCGATGTGAGGATGCGTTAAAAAAAACGCACACCAATATGCTCTTGTGTGATAAACTGCCTATCGTCGAACATAAAAAAAGGAAAAAAGATGTTCAACGATAGGCAGGTTTTACTTGCATTTTCGAAATTAAGTTCAACGAAAAATCCCCCAGCCAGCTGTCTGATACAATTCACTTATTGGAAGTTAACTGTGCGTTCTGAATGTTTAGAGGCAACGAAAGTAGAATTACTCTTTTGGATGCAAAGTATATTCCATGTCCATCGCTGTGATACAATGGCCACATTTTTTATTCGCATACAATATACTTTGCAGCCAAAAGATTAATCTTACTTTCGTTGCTTCCAACATACAAAGCGCACAGTTAACTTCCAATATATGAATTGTATCGGATTGCTAGCTGGGGCGTCTTCGTTGAACTTAATTTCGAAAAGGCAAGTAAAACCTAACTATCGTTGAACAGTTTTTTGTATGGATATAAATCTAAATAAAATGGAAAAAAAATGAAATGTTATTTTTTTCTCCCTTGCGTCAAGGTTACGACGTCACTGTAAAAATAATAAATTAAATAAAAAGAAAATACGTAAAACTAACAAGGAAACATTCCCAAGTGTCCGACCCCGATTTCGATAATTTTGATATATGTTGTAGAACTCGGAAATTTAAGGGACACGTATTTTTTTTTATCATCCCTCGTTGATATATAAGGGGTGAAACAGCCCCTCAAACTTTGGCAGAAAAACAATAATTTTTTTTTTTTTTCTTAGAAGCACCTGACGATTATCAATGAAATTTGGTATACATATATCTCGAGCCAACAGGACTCACAAGGAAACATTCCCAAGTGTCCGACCCTGATTTCGATAATTTTGATATATGTTGTAGAACTCGGAAATTTAAGGGACACGTATTTTTTTTTTATCATCCCTCGTTGATATATAAGGGGTGAAACAGCCCCTCAAACTTTGGCAGAAAAACAATAATTTTTTTTTTTTTCTTAGAAGCACCTGACGATTATCAATGAAATTTGGTATACATATATCTCGAGCCAACAGGACTCAGAAATGGTAGTGTGCATCACGGACGCACCCCTTTAAGGGGGTAAACTACCCCTATCTAAATGTTTTTTTCTTTTTTTTCGGCGAAAAATAATCGAACTGGAATACAAATAGCATCGATTTGAAGCTAAAATGATATTACAGTTTACGTGTTTTTGGTTTTTTCTGAAAAACCACTGTTTGATCAGGTATATATATTTCAAGGCTTTCAATATTTCCCATAGAAGCACCCGACGGATTTCAATAAAATTTGGCAAGCATATATTTCAGAGCAACAGAATTGAAAAATGATACCGTCCGACACCCGCCCACCCCTTTGTGGGGGTGAACCACCCTGATCATTTATTTTTTTTCAGGATAAAAGAACCGAAAAAAATATAAATCGTATACAGCGGATGCTTGCATAAAAAAAACTCCCGTTTTCGCTTGGAGGGCAGTCAGAAGTTCAATGAGAGTTTACAGGATTTTATTTTCATATCAAGAACCATAATTTAGCACACGGCATATATTCGAAATATAGGTAATATGTGGATTTGATAATATAACATGAAACTACAGATGAAACTATTTGTATCGCAATTTTATTCATTTCATTAGAAACGAATAAAATTACAATAAAATAAAAAAAATATATTAAAATAAATGCATTAGCATTTATTTTTATTCAGTTCACACATGTAAAGCTTATTTTACCGAATCTGCCTCACGGTAGATTCTACGATGCGGTAATCGTTTCATTATGAGTCTACTCATATTTCTGGAAAAATAAAGATAAGATTAGTTCTTCGACTTCATAAAATCAAAATAACCGATCACATATTTTTTTCATGCGTATTTTCGTGACGCCAAAAATATAAATAGATCTCGAAGTTTCCGGAAAACTTCGGGCGGCAGGCCTGTAAACAATTTGGAACGAAAATAGACAAATGTTATCCCAAGTAGTCGTGCGGCTCTTTATAAAGTCTGAGCGTGCATTACTCCTCATCATTCGGTGTTGAAAATTTCGCGTTCGGAGCCTGCCGTGTTATCAGTGCGTTACGATATTTTAAACATGTTTGTGAATCCAATGAACGTGCTTAATTTATTACTTGCAACATTTCAAACAATGTATCTACCAACGACTGAAGTCAATCGGCAAGAAATCATTCTGAAAGAATCGATTCAAAAGATTCTTCTGGACAGTATATGGGACTTCAACACTTTAGAAGTATCTGAAGAATCTACATTGGGTTTCGTAGACGACTTTCCCGGAACAGACGCAGAATACGTCGAAGACGCCGAAGATTGGAGTGAGGAAGGAGTGGCTGGACCTTCTTCATCTGTGTGCCCTAGTCCTGTAAACGATGAAATCCCATTTGATTACAAAAAAAGGGCAGTAGAGTACTGGCGGAGTGGAAAAAAAAGCTATCTCAAGTTTTCTACTGTACAAAAGTCATTTGCCAGACTTACTAATCCTCGTCAATTAACGAGATGGGCAAAGCAAGTGGACGAAGGAGGAACGCGGAAAGTAAAATTGATGATTATCGCCGAATTTACATTAAACAAATTACGAAACGCTATAGAAGCTGGATTAATAGTCCATGACTCGGACATCAAAAAATGGGCTCTGGAAGCATGGGGAGAGCAGGGGAGTGGCGATAGGCCTTTCGTGGCCTCTTCAAAATGGATATACAATTTCAAAAAAGCCCATCGGATCGTTTCAAGAAAAATCACAAAGTTTGTCTCAAGAAAGACGATAGAAGACAGTGCTAATTTGAAAAAATCACGTGATGAGTTTGTTGCTTCTGTCAAGCCTTTTATAGCAGAATACGGGCCTGAAAACGTATATAATTCTGATCAAAGTGGATTCCAGCTTGAAATACATTCAGGACGTACGTTGACGTATGCAGGAACGGAAAAAGTCGAGTGTTCTGCTCAATCCATATCATCTACAACTCATAGTTATACTATTCAGCCAATTGTCTCCTGTGATGGGCGACTACTATCTCCTCTATTGATAGTATTAAAAGAAGCAGGCGGTCGCTTTGGTCCTCTAGTAGAAAAAACATTAATCCGTCCCCCGAATATATACCTCCTCCCTTCGTCATCTGACAAAATGACAAAAGGTAATGATGTACTGCAATGATAATTTTCTTTTTATTACTGCAATGTGCATGAATATTACTGGTAGCAATGTTTTGCAATTACAGACCACTTCAAAACATGGCTAAAAGAGGTGTTCTTTCCTAACGTTGGACGAAGAAGCCTACTTTTACTGGACTCCTGGAGCGGTCACTGCAGCAATATTATCGCAGAAACGAAGCCTGTAGATAAAGATGTTGTGTTGATGACTATACCAAAAGGAACTACCGGAAGAATTCAACCTTTAGACGTTTATGGTTTTAGGGTGTGGAAAAACTTTGTGAAGCGTTTCTCTGACAATGCGATCCTACACAATTACGATGTTAATCTTCATTTACGGAACAATATTATAAAACTACAATCACTTGTACATAATCAACTATCTTCGCCTAGGTATCGATCCCTTTTTCAATATGCTTGGTATAAAAGTGGCTATGTAGACGACAGATTAGAAAGTTTTCCAAATCCTGTCGAATTTGCTTTCGAAAAATCTTCCGTTATGAAATGTGCTGTTTGCGGTGCACTACCTATAATACGATGCTCATGGTGTAAGAAAGCATTCTGCTTCGAACACTTTTTCCACGATCATCACTACTGTCATGAATATGAGCCATAATTTTTTGTTACAAATATTTTTGGTTAACATTATTTTTATCATATAAAAATTTCTGAAATTTTCAGTCCCAAGATTTTTTTGCTTTCCAGAATTAATATTCTTGGAGTATTCCCATATATCCCATATTCCATACATGTATTGGAACGAATAAATTTGGAATGAAAATAGTATCATCTGTAGAAATGTTATATTATCAAATTCACATATTACCTATGTTTCGAATATATATCCCGTGTGCTAAATTATGGTTTTTGATAGTATAATAAAATAGTAGAATTAGGAATTCGCCCTCCAAGCGAAAACGGGAGTTTTTTTTATGCAAGCATCGGCTGTATACGATTTATATTTTTTTCGGTTCTTTTATCCTGAAAAAAAAATTATCAGGGTGGTTTACCCCCACAAAGGGGTGGGCGCGTGTCGGACGGTATCATTTTTTAATTCTGTTGCTCTGAAATATATGCTTGCCAAATTTTATTGAAATCCGTCGGGTGCTTCTATGGGAAATATTGAAAGCTTTGAAATATATATATCTGGTCAAACAGGGGTTTTTGGGAAAAAACCAAAAACACGTAAACTGTAATATCATTTTAGTTTCAAAACGATGCTATTTGTATTCCAGTTCGATTATTTTTCGCCGAAAAAAAAGAAATAAAGATTTAGATAGGGGTAGTTTACCCCCTTAAAGGGGTGCGTCCGTGATGCACACTACCATTTCTGAGTCCTGTTGGCTCGAGATATATGTATACCAAATTTCATTGATAATCGTCAGGTGCTTCTAAGAAAAAAAAAAAAATTATTGTTTTTCTGCCAAAGTTTGAGGGGCTGTTTCACCCCTTATATATCAACGAGGGATGATAAAAAAAAATACGTGTCCCTTAAATTTCCGAGTTCTACAACATATATAAAAATTATCGAAATCGGGGTCGGACACTTGGGAATGTTTCCTTGTCAGAATAGTCGCTACGATCGTCCCTCTCCCTCCCCCTCCCTCCCTCCCTCCCCCTCCCTCCCTCCCGCTCCCTCCCGCTCCCTCCCGCTCCCTCTCGCTCCCTCTCGCTCCCGCTCCCTCCCGCTCCCTCCCGCTCCCACCCGCTCCCTCCCGCTCCCTCCCGCTCCCTCTCGCTCCCCCTCGCTCCCCCTCGCTCCCCCTCGCTCCCCCTCGCTCCCTCTCGCTCCCTCGCGCTCCCTCTCGCTCCCCCGCGCTCCCCCGCGCTCCCCCGCGCTCCCCCTCGCTCCCCCTCGCTCCCCCTCGCTCCCCCTCGCTCCCCCTCGCTCCCTCGCACTCCCTCGCACTCCCTCGCACTCCCTCTCACTCCCTCTCACTCCCTCTCACTCCCTCTCACTCCCTCTCACTCCCTCTCACTCCCTCTCACTCCCTCTCACTCCCTCTCACTCCCTCTCACTCCCTCTCACTCCCTCTCACTCCCTCTCACTCCCTCTCACTCTCTCACTCGCGCTATCGCTGCCGCTGTCGCTCTCGCTCTTCATTCTACTGGAATTTTTACTGGTCGATCGTGCCCTCGGGCAATATTTTTTACAGATCTGAGCATGCTCTTACGGCTTTCCAACTTTATCAACTTACTTGGACTTTACCTCTCGGCATAGTCAGTAAATATACGTTGGAAAACAGGCTATCTTCCAAACCTCAACTGGGAACTGTACTTTTCATCTTTCATGGATTTCATCGGATCGTGCATGCGCATGCGCTACATCTCAGATCGCGGCCTTGAGCTGTCATCGCTTAACTACGCTGCTGTGAGTAATCACTGCGCACACGCCTAAATTCGCTTTCACCGACCTCGGACACCTTCAGCACCATCTACCTCATCTTTGCGTGCTGCGTATTACGCATGCGCTGACTCGCACACGCGCTAATCTCTGCTGCTGTGGTGACAGCTTTACCACTGCCGCATTTTCACCAGCGACTCTCGACTTCCGTCGTTCGGACACTTCGCCAGCAGCGGCGAATCAGAAACTGCGACGAACCGTCGCTACAGGGAAGGCGTGGCGACTAGATTCGTAATTTCCGACTGGAAACACACGAGCTCCTTTTACAAGCTCTCAACTCCATTTCTCTACCTATTGTAATAAAGTTCAACAATCAATTATTCATTTAAACCTCGTGTCGGGACTCTTTATTTAATTGCAGTAATTAAAACAGAGCGGAACCCCCACACTGCCTTCATCTTCAGCGACACCTACAACGCATCGATTGACAATCGACGACCATCGGCCTCTCATCGATCAACGCCTGTCTGTGTTACTACCTTACCGATTGCTACCCGTGCCAGACCCTTGCGCACAGCTTTCCGTACAACCATCTGTGTTATTTGCGTTAAACCACATTCTGCATGTCTGCATCCTGCTTTAAGTGCACCAAAACTATAGCTGGAAATGTAACTAGCTGCCTCGAGTGCGACCGAAGATTTCATCCCGGCTGCATCAAGTATTATCTCACACAAAGATCGGTTCCGACGTGTTGTCGTCAATCATTCGACCTAGAGATGTCTAATAGTACCCCCAACAATTTTAACTTACCGCCGAGCCCGTTTCCCCAGACCTCACAGCCTGTTACGCTCGATGCAGTTTTTGCTTATCTTAAGGATTCCGATGCGCGAATGTCAGCCTTTATTACATCTCAGACGCATGTTAACAACGAGCTCAGCTATAAACTAAAAGATTTACCGGAACTCATCCAAACAGTCAACGCCAACTCTAGTCGCATTGTTAACCTTGAACAGGACAACATACAGCTTAAGCAGCAAGTTTCCTCCCTTCAGTCGCTACTAGCTCGACAATCGACTAGCTCAAAACATAAACTCATCATGTCAGGTTTTCCTCTTAATCACCCGGATCCTCCGATTGATCTTGCAAAAAAGGTCCTAGCTGCCTTAGGTCTTGGCGCGCTTATTAATCACGTCTTAGGAGCTCGCGTACTTACGCAAAAAAATATGCCGGGTAGTGTAGTTCGTACCTCGTCAACTCTTGTAGTTGTCCTAACTTCTAACTCTGTCAGTGGCGGATTTAAGACTGATAGCGCCTTAGGCAAGTCAATTTTTGGCGCCCCAAACATTTTTTTCGATAGGTTTTTTTTCATATTCTACTCTGGCCGCTGTTCGTTTCCTGGATTGATATCCACTTAGTTTATTCTTTAAATCACACATGATTCATTCCTTTGCACTAACATTATACAATCCGAGAAAAAATTCTTTATATACAGTAGTAAATTGCCAACAATATTCCACTCGATAAACTTATATGCGCGTTGGAGCTTGCACTGTTTGCTCGCCTTGGGCACGCCACGGCCTTTTGTGTTTCTCAATACAATAGGTCTGTTCGTTACGAGAGTAAAATTGTCTTCCGAGCGATTGTAGAGTACTCCCAGAGCGCTCGGAACCGGAAACGCCGCGCGGGACAAAAACGAACACGCGTTCGGCCTTTACTCTACTCTAGATGAGTTGAGTGCGTCATAATACATCCAAGAGCGCCAAATTTATAAACGAACAGGCGTTCGGGTTTATCTCAACTCTAAGGTTAGTTTAGTCAAATAAATATAGGTGCATCTTCATGCATCTCGACTCCAGCTTAGATAAACGAACACGCGTTCGAGCTCATCTCGTCATTAGTTTTAGTTAAAAACATCGTTAAACACAATTCTAGGTTTTGCAGAACGCCGAAGGCATAAGTTCATCATCCTCGTCGTCTACATCGTCGTGTTCTTCAGGGGGATTCGAATTTTTTTTTTGACAGTTCGTCATCTTCTGACAATGAAGTACAGCAAAGGGTATGCATATCAAACTACGCCGAAAAGACGGTCCTGGAGTACAATGACACGACGTTTCTAATGCACTTCCGAGTACCAGGATCGATTATAAACGGTCTTATCACGGAGTTTGGGACATCGGAGGATTACATGAATCTTGAAAATGGTAATTTTGCATTTTGCATTCAACATGAACTATCTTAATTCGTGTACTCAATATACCTATTCATTTCAGGTCGTGGTCGAGTCCCTACATCAACAGAGAAACATATATATGTTTTTCTATGGTTTGTGAGTCATGAAGTGTCGTCGTACAGAGATGTAGCTGACCGCTTTAATATTAGCGATATAATTATACGATATAATTACCCGAGTCACAGAGTTCTTTGGAGATGTGGCTCCGTATTACATTGCATGGCCAAGCGAGGATCTAATGACAAAATCAAAAGCGCATTACAAAGAAAAACATGGGTTTCCCCAAGTGATCGGAAACATTGATGGAACTCACATTAAGATTGATCGCCCAAGCAAAAGTCAAGAGAGCTACTATAACGGCAAGAGTTACGTTTCTTTGCAAATGCAAATTGTATGCAATGAGAAAAATCAAATAGTCGATTTGCATGCTGGTTATCCAGGATCGGTGCACGATGCAAGAGTATTTCGTAACTCGCCTATTGGGAAGATGCTCATGACATCAAGATTACGTACATTAATTCAGTTAGGACTATAATGTATGCACATTCGACTGGCAAATATTTTAATATACCGTTTTTTTACTGTTTTACAGATGGCTGGATATTGGGCGATAGTGCCTACCCTTGCTTGCAAACTCTCCTGACTCCGTTTAAAGATAATGGACGCTGCACAAAGGAGCAAATGGCTTTCAATTTGAAATTATCAAAGTGCCGCATAGATGTCGAGCATACAATCGGAATTCTCAAACAAAGGTCTGCATTCATTAAAATATTTTGTGTGTATCGTCGAAGACTTTAATTAATTTTCTATAATGACATTCCTTGTGATACATTTATATCAGGTTCAGGATTTTATACCACGTCAAGCTGATAGCGCCTCTTCGAAGACTGAAAGTAATTCGCACTTGTTGCGTATTACATAATATGTGTAGCACTGACGACTTGCAGTATTTCGAAAACCCAGAAGGCATACCTGCAAACACATGCGAAGGCATCGCTGATGACAACAACGAACTAGAGGACGAGAGAAGTGGTCTACAACAACGCAAACGATTATGCACGCAATTGGCACGATGATTCGTGCAGTGATAAAGTGAATTCGGTGCAATCGAAAAAGCCATCTTACTGCGTCTATTGCGGGTATATACTCGATGTACATTAAATTTAATAAATAACTTTTAATGAACAATGTTACATACAAGTTTCACTCTTTATTATCATAACAAATATTATGATTAACAAAAAAAAAATTATTACTGTTACAAAAATCTGCCTCAATTGATAAGTGATATATCACGAGTTTGGACAACGAGCGCACGAGCCTCGTTTTTTTTGGCACATGCTATATATTATAACGAAGAAAAGTGGAATGATGTATAATATGGTTTTGCAGATCTGTTGTGTAATGTTTTAGTTATACCTTAATATGTTAATCTTGTTTATAACGCAACAATTGATACGGAAATAACTCGAAAAGGATCGTTTCGAAAAGGAGCAATTGGTCAAATTCGTTCGAAAAATCCTATCCAGTGACGGGTAAGTGCGACGCTCCGAAATACTTTGGGTAACTCGTTGAACGGTCTCGGGACTCAGTGACCGAGTCCATTTGGGTAACCCCAAGATTGCGGGCTTCGCGAGACAAATAACATGAGAAAAAAAATATTAAATCAACACGCCTTTAGGATTCTCGGCGGATACGGATGTAATATTATTTCTAGTTATTTCTTGTTTGACTACAGCGTTTATGAACGCGCGCATAAGATGACTAACGGTGATTAGAGTACGTAGCAATTATTAAATTTATCATATTATCAAGAACTGTAATCACAGACTTTAAATTACAAACTATTGCGATGTTCACGGTTGAACTATATCACAGTTTATAACGGAGTATACTTTAGGTTTATACTTGTATCAATTTTCATTGCGAAACCATTAACGATCCTTGGGATATTTCAATTGAATAATCCCGACTAAGAAAAAAAAAATGTTAACCCCGCAAAACGTCATAGGTTATTTTATAACCCGCAGCTAAAGCGTCAATTAGGCCAAGGCCAAATTCGATTGAATAATCCCGTCTTTACGAAAAAAAGGTAACCGCACAAAGCGAAGTAGGTTATTTACTAACCGGCAGTTAAAGCGTCAATTGGGCGAGGGACCCATTCGATTGAATAATCCTGTCTTTAAGGGAAAAAAATGTTAACCGTGGAAAACGAAATAGGTTCTTTTTCAACCAGCAGCCAAAGCGTCAATTAGGCAAATTATTCCAATTCGGGCAAATCCATCTCGAAATTCGGATACTTCGCTTTATACTTCGCATTCTTCATTTGAAGCTCGATCCTCTTCAGTTGCAGGTACCTGTCGTTGTTGGCAATTTTCTCGCGGTGCCTTCGTTCTTTGCCATCTCGTTCCGATTTACGTAAATTGAATTTACGATGAGGAACACTTTTATCCATTTGACTGGAAAAAAAAATTATATTATTTTCATATCACCAAACTCTACTACAAAAAGTGGATAAACTTGACTATCCACTTATCATAGTGATACAAAAAAGTCGCATTGAGAATTCGATAATTACACTGGGGAATTTTCTTTATCTCCTACTTTGCCAGCTTTTACATTATCATCGGGTGGAGGTGATGGATTTTTCGGGATTTCAGAAGTGGATAGATTGCGCGAAGTCATTTTACCTTTCGCTGATTCCCAATCACTTCCTATTGTGGCTTCAGGGTTGATTGCATGCACGACACGGAATACGCGGTGCAGATGGCTAAAATATATGTGTCGTCAAGTTAGTTACCATTATAGTGACAAAAGAATGAAAACAATAAAAAGATTCTAACTCTTCGAGCTCCAGAGTCATACGCCCAGAGTCATACGCCCAGAGTCATACGCCCTCTCCCGGTTGCTTTTGGGCCTTTATTCTCGACTTTTTTTTTTGTACGCAAGCTCCAAAGTCTTCATTCTCGATTCGACTTGCTCAAAACTGTAGTAGCAATGGTAATTTTCCAGGTCGTCCGAAATCTTTGTGTACATCTGACGTTTACTGACGAATCGGCGTTGGTCATACAACAGCTTATACTTTTTGTACAGTGTCAGCAGCAATTTTGTGTTATCCGGCGTCCACTTGCAATCCGTAGTCTTGTTGGGTACGTTTTGTTTGATGATAGATCGTCCACGCTGTTGAGAATTTTCCAGTGGAGATCGAGATCTTAAGCGCAGACTAGATTCATCGTTACTAACAGACAACAAAAGTTTTGATGGTAGTGGATCGTCTGGCTGATGCAGAGATTTTTTTTGCAAACTCGAATTAGGATGCACGGAGTCCGGCGAAGCTTCTATTTGGATATTAGCAGTCAGCGGATGCTGAGAAGTTGAATGAGTTGGCGAACCAGATTTATTTTTTGGTTGCGGTGTTCCGGCTTTGATGTCATCAATGTTCTCTGTAATTATACAAATAAACTATTATAGCATATAATTCTCATGCTCAGGACAATGACAATGTGCAAACAGCGCACACGGCTATCTAGGCTCCGATCGAACCTAGACTTATACTGTATCGTAATAGACACAAATTAGACGGCATCATGGTACTCTCCAATGTAACTATACCGTAACCGTATCACAGTGTCTGTACCGTCCACATTATGGTGCCAATAGACACTTCCTTAAATTTATATTGTACTTCTTTCTTACCTTCTTCCAGGACAAAGTTTTGTGAAGAACGATAGGATTCGACAGCTGCGTAGGTACCAGCAGACCTCAGCAAAGCAACCAATTGTTGTGTAGCAATGTTGGTTTCATCTGGAATAGCTGAAATTATATAATACTTTTATGAAAATGCAAGCTTACAATTAGGTACTATTTGTATATAAGTAAATAATTTATTTAATATTAATAATGTGATTACTTACAATTCTGCTGTGGCAGAATTCGGTAAATGTAGTCATCTTCGAACCCAAATTTCTGACCGACCTGACATGACTTAATACATGGATGTGATGTAATCTTGTTCAGTGTGCCTATTGGCATTCCGCATTCCCCACACTTCCAGATCTATATTGAAAATATAAATAGAATATATAAACGTTCAGATTAGGAAGTAATATTGGAATGGTACCTTACATAAATGATATTTGTATATTATTTTTATGTATATGTTTGATATCACCTACCGAGAAATATATCCCTGATAGACAAGCGTCACGAAATGGACGCCGTTTCGATAACTGCTTTCGTTTCGTCGTAAAACCGTTTTCTACAGCGTTTTACATGCAGCGGGATACGCCACGCTTACTCTTACCAGTACATGTGTTTATAAAATTGAATTTTTTATTATAAAAATAAAACTTACCTTCTTCGCATTCTCCATTGCTGTTTCTCGATTCATAGGCACTTTTGTTAGGTTAGTGACATCGAAAAAAATAGCAGAAAACTTGATGAATTTGACTTCTGTGTCGGAATCGAAGGCACTAGGGGGCGCGGTATTACTTGCGGATAAACGAACGCTCTGCTTGCGCTCCACTCTCGATCAACTCTCGTAACGGACAGACCTAATATATAAAAGAAGAAAAAATATCCTTCCAAAGAGGCGGGTGAGAGGCGCGCTTCTGCGTATACTGACTATCGTGAGTCAGTGCTAGATTTAGGCACAGGCAAAGCAGGCAATTGCCTAGAGGCACCGAGCTGCCGGCGGCGCCGGCGCGATGAGGGAAAAAAAATTGCCGAAAATGCTGAATACTGTATAAATCTCTTTAGTTGTTTTCAAGGCGTCAAAGGTGCATAATTTTAATCCATAAACTCGCGTCGAATTTGTGAGTAATATTGGAGGTATTCAATTCATGATTATATACAAGTAGTTTTGTCATTTTTTCAGAATTTTTGGATTGTATTTTTTTGAGATATTGAAAAAATTGACCTTTTTAAAAAAACCCCCTATATCTTAAAAGCTATTAGTAGTATGAAAAAACGTTTGAGATATGTATGTTGCAGTTTCAAATTGACTGATGAAAATAACATTTTGTAGATTTTTTTGAATGCGATAAACGTCTATTTCTATGAACTATAAACGAAAATATTTTTTTCAGCCAATACGTCATGTCTGATTTTTCTTTAAAAATTCCAGAATATACTGTCAAGTGTGTAGAGTGATCGCATATTTTTGCTTGGATGGTTAACATCCCAGTTTGATAGCTATGCTCCGTTTAAAATCGACTTATAATAAAAAAAAGCGTGCAAAGTGATTTGCACAATTACTTCCTCATGTTTTACGGTTTTGCACATAACATCCTCTCTGATAAATTTCGTTCTTCGATTTTGGTTTCCTCATAGAGGAAGCTATACATAACATACAATTTTCAACTCTTTTTAATTATATTTTTGAGTTCAGTATAAAAAACCATGTGCAAACTACTTTGCACCTTTTTTTTGTAAGATAAAAAAAATGTCTACATCTCATAAAATTAAAACCGTCAAAATCTACACCGGAGTTATAGGAGAGTATTATAGAAAATCGCAAACCGAAATTTGCGGATTTCGTGATTGTAAAGCAATTTTTAATGTATTCTTCCCCCACTGATTACATAAATGTAACTCATTTTTCTCTTTGCGTGATATTTCATTAAAAAACTCGTGTTAAACGTAAAAAAAAATTTATTTTAAATTAGCAAAATCTCATAAAATTTAAACGGTTGGATCAATTTTTGCCAAATTTAATACGAAACATTGTACGGTGCTGATCCATACGCGTGTAAAATTTTAGATCGATACCTCCATGTTAACTCGAATTACATCATTATTATTACTATTAGTAGTAGTAGTAGTGGATTTATTGACAGTGCATAACATGGAACAGTTTTCAATACATAACCCACTTCAATCACATATATGCTGCCAATTGGCCATTGACCGAAGTCCTTCAGCCACCATTATTAGTAATTAAAAAAAAAAAAAAAAATCAAAATTTCATAAAATCTGATCCCTTTAGTGGATTTCGACCAAATTCAAAACCAAAGATCTTTATTCATAGTGTTTTGAGAATTGCCGGGTGAGGTATAGCGGAACGGGGATAAATAAATTCACAACACAAATATTAACAGTGAAATGTAAACCTTTTTATTTAGCAACAAACAGATGTAAATTATGCGCGAAAACACTGTACAGCTGAGTAGATCGAAATTGAGCGTAACCGATTAACAATGATTTCTATGAGCAGTCCAATGTGAGGACGCTCCGATGAGCCAATTAAATTATATAAGAATCGCTTGAACTCCCGAGTGAGAAATCTACCCGCGACGTTGTATCGCCGCGAGGTAGCCGTTGAGAACGTGAGCCTTTCCGGTGAGAATACGCGTGTCGCGTAACCGAGAAAAACACTCCCGTTATGCTCCGTGTGAGCTCGACCGATATCCCGAAATCGAAGGTACGTCGCCTGTGATGTGATGTACCGAAAACTGGGTGAGCAGACGTGAGAATTACCATGAGAAAACCGGTTGTAAACGGCGATCTACGCGAGCGCGTGGTGACCCGTGTCAGCCATTTGCCGTAGATGAGCGCGATACCTGTTGCACATGGCACGTAGCCGTGCCGCCGGGTTGAGAGCCAGTGCGCGTGCGTCGGCCTCGCTGGCCTCGGCCGGGAGGCGCGGCCGCTCGAGCTAGCGCACGTTGCCGCGCTGATTCTCGAACACATAGTATTGTATTTATATGCATTTTCAGGACGACAGCGCAAAATTTACGGAAGCTAGAGTTACCACAGACATTTTTGAAAAATTTTAAAATCGCGTAAAATCTCGAATTGGGCTTCAATTTTCATGAAAATTGTACTGAAGGAAGTCACGTGACCATTTTACTAGTGTACACGCACGCACGCACGCACGCACGCACGCACGCATTAAAATCACGAAATTCATTTTTTTTTTTCACGAAAACATAGCCGAAGCAAAAAGCGATATTTACCACTTGCCATTGAATTTTATACAAATTGTGATACTGCCCATTATTGTGGACATCGTCACAATTTTTATAAAATTCAATGGCAAGTGGTAAATATATCTTTTTTTATTATTAATCGATCTTTAACGGATTAAACGAGCATCTCAACCATGCAAGCAAAAATATGAGATCACTCTACACACTTGAGAGTATATTCTGGAATTTTTTAAGAAAAATCGCACATGACGTATTGGCTGAAAAAAATATTATTGTCTATGTTTCATAGAAATAGACGTTTATTGCATTCAAAAAGATCAGCAAAATTTTGTTTTCCAAATTCTATTTGAAACTGCAACTTTTATAGCTCGAACTTTTTTTCGGCGACTAATAGTTTGTAAGATATAGGGGTTTATAAAAAAAAGTTCAATTCTTCGATATCTCAAAGAAATACATTCCAAAAATTCTGAAAAAAATGACAAAAACCTCTTGTAAATAATTATGATTTGTGGTGAACTTACAACTTTTTTGGAGAGTGTAGAATTTTTGACCATTCGAAACCGAATGGAATACCTCATAGATATTGATTTATACTTTGTTATCAGTTAAGAGGCTAAAAAGGGTCGATGGAAGATACAGTTTTAAAACTCGCAGCATCTTGGTCGAGTTATCCATTCAACACTCACGATAGTCAGTATACGCAGAAACGCGCCTCTCACCCGCCTCTTTGGAAGGATATTTTCTTTTCTTTTATATATTGTATTGAGAAACACAAAAGGCCGTGGCGTGCGCAAGGTGAGCAAACAGTGCAAGCTCCAGCGCGTATATAAGTTTATCGAGTGGAATATTGCTGGCAATTTACTACTGTATATAAAGAATTTTTTCTCGGATTGTATAATGTTAGTGCAAAACAATGAATCATGTGTGATTTAAAGAATAAACTAAGTGGATATCAATCCAGGAAACGAACAGCGGCCAGAGTAGAATATGAAAAAAACCTATCGAAAAAAATGTTTGGGGTGCCAAAAATTGACTTGCCTAAGGCGCTATCAGTCTTAAATCCGCCACTGCTGGAAGATACAGTTTTAAAACTCGCAGCATCTTGGTCGAGTTATCCATTCAACACTCACGATAGTCAGTATACGCAGAAACGCGCCTCTCACCCGCCTCTTTGGAAGGATATTTTCTTTTCTTTTATATATTGTTTCGAGAAACACAAAAGGCCGTGGCGTGCGCAAGGTGAGCAAACAGTGCAAGCTCCAGCGCGCATATAAGTTTATCGAGTGGAATATTGTTGGCAATTTACTACTGTATATAAAGAATTTTTTCTCGATTTGTATAATATTAATTATTTTTGTATTGTATTTATTGTAATGTATTGTATTGTATTGTATTGTATTGTATTGTATTGTATTGTAATATTTGTATAATATTAATTAGTGCAAAACAATGAATCATGTGTGATTTAAAGAATAAACTAAGTGGATATCAATCCAGGAAACGAACAGTGGCCACAGAAGAATGTGAAAAAAACCTATTGAAAAAAATATTTGGGGCGCCAAAAATTGACTTGCCTAAGGCGTTATCAGTCTTAAATCCGCCACTGCGCAGACTCAACAAAAAAAATATCTGAATAGTTCGCTATCATAGACGTAACTACGCACCAGCTTCGAGACAGGTCCTAAGTCTCGCAGACTCGACGAAAAAAATTTATATATAAAGAGTTCGATATTACACGCGTCACTACGCACCGAACTCGACAGTAGCGGGTGGACTCGCAAACACATTAAAAAAAATAAATATATAATTAAATAATGCTCCCTTAGCATCATTACCGATTCCGCTACGTGAAAGAGTGATGTCAGGCCTGCAAACGTGCAACTGATTACAAAGGCACCATTTTCGGATCTGTTGATTCCCTTTACGTATAGCGCTTAACTGCATTAGCCGCTCCGTGAACCCTTTCCTCAAAATGCTCATCAGTCAAACGATTATATTTGGGGAGATCTATCATCGTTGCATAACTAAATAGTCGTTCCACAGGAGCCGATGATGGTAACGGCGTGTTGAACTTGTAGAACAGCTTCCTCATAAGCGGATACTTCTTCAACATCTGTAACTCGCTGGCCGGATCTTTGAGGTACTGAGTGATCTCGATATCCGCAGCGGCGTGGTTCACACAATTTTCAAGGTCGTGAAAGATTGATACGGTATGGATTTTTTTGGTGTCGTTTCAGCAGACATCGCGTCGATCACCAGGTCATACACGCGCTTTCACGCATCCGGCGGTAAGCATCGAATCCAGCGAATTTTGAATTTTGGATGCGATACTGCTGCAATTGCTGCGGCTATGCCCTCATTACAAACTTTGAACGTGTGTTCAAACCTCGTTTGAAGAGCCCGAATCGTTGCTTTTACGAGTGGTTTGCAAACTTCAATGTCACCATTTTCCTGCAGCTAATTCATCTGCCTCCTGAGGGAAACAAGAGTTGGCAAGAGATAACCGTAGTGGCAATAAATGTCTCCTTGCAATCGATCGATGGCTTTGCAACAGGTTCGGTGCATTGTAAATACTCCTCAAGATACCGAAAATCAGATGTTGCCCTGGCGAAAAAAAACTACGAAAAACTATGCCATCTCAACAAAATATTATGTCTTTCTACAATAAAGTATCCTAAATCTACGACTCATTCAATTTATAAAAAGTTGTACTTTAGCGTAGAAAATTTATACAAGTCCCTACAATAAGTTACAACCGTCTACAATACGAAATAGTTAGTTGTAGTTTTCCATAAACATTATAAATATATATGATAAATTACTACTTTCAACAACACGAATGAACAGCGAAAACGTGATGGCGCATTTTTTTGTAACGTTTCATAGAAATAACAACTTTTTACAACAAAGTACGACTTTCTACACCATTATAGACTGGGGTCAAAAATGGAAATAAGTACAGCATGATTACTTGTAATTTATAGTAGAAGCTATAACTTTTTACGAATCACAACAATATTTTACAACTTCGATGAACTGTCCGAAGAAGTAAAAATGTACTACCCTGGCGAAAATTTTTCTATAACTTCCTACGCCAAAACTACGCTGTATCTACAACATTGTACGTCAAAATTGTCGAAAAAATTACGCCAAAACTACAACTTACTACGCAAAACATCGTCAAAGTTACAACTTATAATGCTAAGCGACACCGAAGCTACAACTATCTATGAGAAAGTGCGAGAATTGGAACATGTTTGTAGATAGTTGTACAGTATCGTAATAAGTTGCAAATTAACGGCAACACGCTAATCGCGTGAACTCACAGATTTTTGTAGTCAATTGTAGTCATTTGTAGTAACAACTACAATTTTCTACGGCAAACTATCGCTTAATGGGATAAAAGAATGCGGAAAAACTACAACTTTTCGCAAAAATTGACAACTACTTACAAACATGTTCCAAATCTCGCATTTTTTGTAGATAGTTGTAGATCGTCAGCATTCTGTGGTTCTGGGTAGGTAGTAGATCTTTGTAATCAATTGTATTTTTTCGTAGTAACACTACAACATTCTACAGAAAACTATAACTTACCAGGATCGACAAGATGTGGACAAACTACAACTTTTTATGGATATTGGCAACTACCTACAAGCATGTTCCAAATCTCGTCTTATTTTGTAGATAGTTGTAAATCGTCAGCATTTTATACAGAATGCTGACGATCTTCGAATTAAGACGCGGCGGAAAAATGAAGCCGCCGCGCGATATGAAAATAAGATCGGTGGGAAAGAGGCTGGAGCCGTTACAGAGGAGATACGAAAATCTATGTCATACTACATTTCGACTTCCGCAGAGACTTCAGCGAAGTTGTAAAATATCGTTGTGATTCGTAGAAAATTGTAATTTCAACAAAAAATTACGAGAAACTATGGTCCAAATATTTACCTTTCCGGTTAAAGTCCGAATTGGTTCTCGAAAGTTATAGTTACTTGTTAAAAGTTGTATTTTTTACGCGGAATTACAACTATGCATGCATTCGAATGAACATTTTTCATTGGAAGATAGTGGTTGTAGAAAATCGTAATTTCGCGTGGAAACCCTTACTTTCTACGAGGAGATACGAAAAACTAGGTCCTATTACATTTTTACTTCTCCGGACAGTTCATCAGAGTTATAAAATATCGTTGTGATTCGTGAAAAGTTGTAGTTTCTACTACAAATTACAAGTAATCATGCTTTACTTGTTTCTATTTTGGACCCAAGTTTATAAATGGTATAGAAAGTCGTACTTTATTGTCAAAAGTTGTTATGTCTATGAAACGATACAAAAAAATACGTCATCACGTTTTTGCCTTCCGTTCGTGTCGTTGAAAGTAGTAATTAGTCATACATGTTTATAATTTTTATGAAAAACTACAACTAACTATTTCATATTGTAGATGGTTGTAGCTTATTGTAGCAGTTGGGTTAGAGTTAAAGAACGGGTATACTAATTAAAAGTACAACTTTTAATTAGTAACTATAACTTTCAACAACTGTTTCGGACTTCAACAGAAAGGGGCCATAGTATATAGTAGGTTTTGTAATTAATTGTAGTAGTAACTACAATTTTTCACGGAAAACTAGAGCTTAATGGAATCGAAAAAATGTGGACAGATTATAACTTTTTACGAAAGTTGACAACTTCTTGTAAACATCTTTCAAATCTGACATTTATTTGTGGTAGTTATAGATCGTCAGCATTCTATAGTTCTGGATTTGTAATAGATTTTAGTAATAAATTGTAATTTTTTTATAGTAGAACTATAACTTTCTACAGAAAATTATAGTTTATCGGGATCGACAGGATATGGACAACCTATAGGTATACAACCTATTATATATAAACTTTTATGAAACTATCTAAAAGGATATCCTAAATTTCGTATTTTTTGTAGATAGTTGTAGATCGTCAGCATTCTGTATAAAATGCTGACGATTTCCAACTATCTACAAAATAAGACGAGATTTGGAACATGTTTGTAGGTAGTTGCCAATTTCCATAAAAAGTTGTAGTTTGTCCACATCTTGTCGATCCTGGTAAGCTATAGTTTTCTGTAGAAAGTTTTAGTTTTACTACGAAAAAATACAATTGATTACAAAGATCTACTACCTACCCAGAACCACAGAATGCTGACGATCTACAACTATCTACAAAAAAAATGCGAGATTTGGAACATGTCTGTAAGTAGTTGTCTATTTTTGTAAAAAGTTATAATTTGTGCTCATTCTTTCAATTCTAGTAAGGTATAGTTTTCTGTAGAAAGTTGTAGCTTTACTACAGATAATTACAATTGATTACAAAAATCTACTACATATCCAAAACCATTAAATACTGACGATCTACAACTATCTACAAAGAAATCCGAGATTTGGAACATATTTGTAGGTGGTTGTCAATTTTTGCGAAAAGTTGTAGTTTTTCCGCATTCTTTTATCCCATTAAGCAATAGTTTGCCGTAGAAAATTGTAATTGTTACTACAAATAACTACAATTGACTACAAAAATCTGCGAGCTCCCGCGATTAGCGTGTTGCTGTTAATTTAAAACTTATTACGATACTGTACAACTATCTACAAACATGTTCCAATTCTCACACTTTCTCATAGATAGTTGTAGCTTCGGTGTCGCTTAGCATTATAAGTTGTAACTTTGACGATGTTTTGCGTAGTAAGTTGTAGTGTTGGCGTAATTTTTTCGACAATTTTGACGTACAATGTTGTAGATACAGCGTAGTTTTGGCGTAGGAAGTTATAGAAACATTTTCGGCAGGGTGATAATGGATCTTTTAGAGTAACAATGTCGCTGATCTCCGAGCCACATCGTAAAAGAGCCACTTCTCCTTTAATGTCGTCAGTTGCTGAAGAGCATCAAACAGTGAGTTCCAACGAGTGACGACTGGCCTGCGCAATACGACACCCAAGTATTTCTTCATTTCTTCATTCACTTTGGGTGACCGTAAACTTTTCCACAAAGATGTACATTTTGCGAATACGCTCGAATGCATCTCTGCAAGCTCCGTCGAGGATTCGATGGCTTTGGTGCTATCGGTAGTAGCTACGAGATGAAGCGTATGACTCGCATACCGCAAGTGCTGCGGTAACTGCTTTCGGCATTCCTCAGGAAAGTCGGCGTCGACTTCTGTCTGATCATCAGACTCCATACAATCTTCAGGACCCTCATCGATCTACAGATTGTTAGTTACTGACCCTGAAAAATCGTAACAGACATATTTCTTGGAAACGAAAGAGCTCTTTCACAAACAAAAACAACAAATCGAAGATCGTAAACCAGCCTGTATAAGGACTAATTTTGATGAGCTCATTATTCTGAAATACTGTCAAGTGATGTAATAGCCTCATCACACCGTATGAATTCGCTTTGTTGTTACAAATTTACTTGTAATATAAACTAAGATGTCGCTTTCCTATCGTTGCAGTGGTGAATACTGTTTGACGCGATCATATGCATCTGTGCATGCATATGATCGCGCAAAAACGTTATTTACTTTTACAAATATTTATTGTAACGTAGACAACAAGTTTGTAGACGTTATGAAACAAAAAAAAAACTTTGTTCAAAGTATAAACCTTTTTTACTATATAAAGTAAGCAAAGGAATTCTAGTATTAAGTGTGTTATATATTATTATCAATTAATCGGTCTCAGTTTCTCTAAATTTTGGGGCCATCTAACAAATTTTAATAGATTACTGAATTTATGGGTTTTTTTTCGTAATCTATAGCCCAAAGTACAAAAATTCAGTAATTCAGTAAGAAAAGTTCTTTAGATACGATATATTATTTCAAATAAAATATCCACACACAGACCGGCTAACAAATCGACTTCTAAGACACCATATGTTTTCTTGACCATTTCTTAATAATTCCCAAGAAAAAAACAATTATATAGAGATGGTTGAAGTCGTAGGTAGTCACGAACCAAGTCCCGAAAAATTACACATGTCGAAACTAATCGTAATACGTAATTACCAAAGAAAAACGCTTCTGAACCATCGACACCATACTCTTTAAATGCCTTGACAAAGTCCGTAGTTGTGGCAACAATTTTTCGCGATGTCGAACCAAAGGAATCATTGATCTTTGTAAGGTACCTAGCAATGGGTACCCGGAAATCGCTTGCAGGCGATCGCAGCTGATTTCCGGTCGAAAATTTGTTGATCTATCTGAAGAGAGTAGTACAAAACATTTTACAGAAATGGTCTGTGATAATTTTGATGGTAATTTGGTGATCGTACTGTCGGACATTGTATCCGAGCATTTCTCATGACAAAATTCGTGAGCATCAATGACATATTAAGACAAATACTAAGCAAAATTTACCCAATGAACGGTCACTCCTAAAAATCGCCGATTCCTTCCGGACCATACATCTGCAGTTGTGCAAACATAGTCGATTGTTGCGACACGCTCACGAATATCTGCAAGGTGTTGATTCGTGAGTCCCGTAATTTGCATAGCCAACGAATATCGCGTCATGTGCTTTAGAGATTGCTCGCCTTTGTTTATATTAAAATTTAGAAGAGGATAAAAAACGTTAGTCCACAGGTTAACTCGATTACATCATATCGTAACGTGTAGACTCTACCATCGAAGATTTTCCGAAATGATTCGTTCCCGACGGTGCTAAGAGGCACCATACTTTGTAAAACGTAATTCGTAACGTTTGTACAAAAGGATTCCTGCGAGAATGTGCAGGACCATCGTTTTCTATCGAGAATACCCCCAAAAATAATTTTTAGATCATTTTTGTCCGGCGTATTTACCGACAAAAAACATTTATTGTCATCGATAAAGCCCGATTTTTGTTTATTACTCCCGGGAATCAAGGTTTCCCAGCATTCTAGGTTTTTTTATTATGTTTGACATTTGTTATTGCATATCTTTATATTCTTCAAGTATCTTCATTGGTATTGTAACGATAGTACCGCTCCGGCCTCTCCTTTTTGTCGTCCGTACCTCTCTTCCCTCTTTCTTTTATATTTTACGACGCCAGCCGCTTCCTAGCGCCCGCCGCGGCACCTCTCCGCAAAGGCTACACGTGCATCCTGCCCTTTTCCCGGGAAGCCTAACAACGCCTATTTTCTATTTCCCAAAAGTCAACCCATACATTACGTTACTCTGACCAGCGAGGCTACTCCGCTTATCTCCACATCTACCAACCTTCCAAGAATCGTAGGCAGCTGCTTCCAGCATCTTCCACATCACCTGCCTTTTCCAGAATGCTCCAACCCCCAAATTCTCTCCCCACGCACCACACTTTCCCACGGTAAAACCTATAAGAACGACTCTCCCTTAGGCTAGTCAGTCAGTAAGTCACCGAATTTCTGTACGACAACGTCAGTCTGCCAGTTTGTACTTTAATAAACGGTTCAAGCAGTTCGCATAGTGTAAACCGAGTCTTTCCTTCCTAAAACCGCGTTCTGTAGCCGAGTTGGCTACTCGAATCAAATAAATAAACGTTAACTAGAAACCCGCGACGTCACATTGGTGCTAAGTGTGGGGTTGTCAACTCAAAGTGCTGGGAACATAGGAACGATCGACGACACGAAGAATCTGCGAGAATCGTCCAAGTCAACACTGGATTCACGAAAAACATCGGTGAGTAATAGTCCATTTACTCAATATCGCGAACCACCGATTATCGCGACCGATTCGGAAAGTGACTCCGCGATTACCGACTCCATGTCGATCACGAACCTGACCCAAACGCTCAAAGGCGTAATAAACAAGATGGGCGAGCAACAGAACGGACAGGGCAATAATTCGCAAGAACAATTGTCGCGGGTCCCAAGTGTTGCATCCGGCCTAGATTTAGAAGAAATAACGCCGAAAGAGGCAATAGAGCTTGTTAAAGAATTCGACGGGAAAAACCTCGGCGTTGAGGGATTTATCAGCTCTATCGAGGATGTGCGACAGCAAGTTGCACGGCAAGATTATCTTCGCCGTCTAATAATCGCGAAAAGAATTATCGGCGACGCGGCACGCGAGCTTCAAGAGTACGATATTAGCACGTACGAAAAACTTTACGAGGGTCTTCGTATTTTATTCGGGAACCTGCAACCGGTTAGTGTCTACCGCGACAAACGCTCTCGCATGTTTCAAGGCCGGAATGAAACCGTCTCGAAATTTACAAACAGATTTCTGGAAGTCCAAAATCAGGTGCTAGCGGTTCTCGCGAATTCCACAGCGGACGAAGATAAGCGCAGGTTTATAATTGAATATGAGAGAGAACAGGGACTCGAACAGTACCTGTTAGGATTACGAAGAGAAATATCCTCGGAAGTACGAGCTCAACAACCGAGCAACATTCGATCAGCGATAGCGAAGGCTCAGGCTTCAGAGGCCTATGATTTCACCAGGGAAACGATGACGCGGAATCTGAACGCCGCCGATAGAAACGCAACAACCGCTCCACGCCGTCATACGCAACCAGCCTCTAGACCATCCACAACTCCATCGGAAGGACGACGGTCATCAGTGACCTGCCACTATTGTAAGCGCATTGGACACATCGAACGAGACTGCCGCACCAAGGTACGAGACGCGGAAAACCGCGGCCACCCTTCCTCACAGCAGTCGGGTTTTCGAAGGGACACGCCTCAACCTCGCCCCCCCGCCAAAAGTGAACCACGTGCCACAAGAGCAGACCCTGGAGGGGGAGGAAGAGGAGGACTACCAAAGATCAACGCCATTGGATCAGACAAGCGAGTGGTCAAATTACCAATGCGAGGAACGAGAAGAACAGGAAGATTTTTATTAGATACCGGGTCCGCCATTAGTTTATTGAAAAAAGGGATGTTGACAGAGAAGTCATTGGTCAACAGAAACGTGAACACCAAGTTCACAATGGGCAACGAAGAACATGAATCATTGTTCATTACACAACAAGAATTCGAAGGGAAAAAGCAGATTTTTCACGTGATACCTGACGATTTCCCTCTTTTGGAAGACGGACTCGTCGGTATCCCATTTATGAAACAATACCAAACTGTCATTGGCATCGGCCCACAGGACTATCTAAAATTTAACGACCAGAGATTCGATTTCGAGCCGGATGAAGTAACAATTCCAGCGAGAAGGATCTTCTGGATTCAGACTCGTACGGATGTAAAAAACGGACCAGCTATAACAGCTGAAGAAAATTCCGAAGCGATCGTACCTTGCGTTTTCGAAGCCAAGGACTATCAAGCCCGAGTGCCCGTAATAAACGACTCGGAAGAGCCCAAGAGGGTTACAATACCACTGCTGCGCGGGATCCCGTTGGAAGAAATTACCGATTCATCGTCAAAGGAACACCGAAACTCACCACCGGTTACAACAGGCGTCTACAATATTGAGAGCCACAACACCGCTGGTCGGATTCGAGACTTGAAAGAAAACGTACGGCTCGAGCACGTGCCACCGGAGCAGGCGGAGCAGGTATGGGACATTATCTCTTCCTTCCCAGACGTCTTCGCGCTACCTGGAGACCCTTTACCCGGCACAAAGGCGGTGAAACATCGCATCATCACCAGCGACGATCTACCAATAAATGTGAAACAATACAGGTACCCTCCAGCACACAAGGAGGAGATCGACCGTCAGGTGAATGAGATGCTACAGCAGGAGCTTATCGAACCAAGCGATTCACCGTATAACGCCCCACTGTGGGTTGTACCAAAAAAATCCGACGCATCGGGAAAAAAGAAATGGAGAATTGTCATCGATTTCCGAAAATTGAACGAGAAATCAGCTCACGACGCTTATCCTCTCCCGTGCATCGACGAGATATTAGATCAACTGGGTAGAGCAAAATATTTTTCTGCCTTCGATTTGGCTTCCGGCTTTCACCAAATCGCTATGGACGAGCGAGATAAACAGAAAACAGCATTCTCTACACCATCGGGACACTACCATTACAATAGGATGCCATTTGGTCTGAAGAATGCGCCGGCAACATTCCAAAGGATGATGAATAATGCGTTACGCGGCCTTATAGGCAACGCATGCTTCGTTTACCTCGACGACATAATTGTGTATGGCAACACACTCGAGGAACATAATTAAAAAATGACTGATGTCTTGAAGCAACTACGTGCAGCAGATCTGAAACTCCAGCCAGACAAGTGCGAATTTCTCCGGCCAGAACTGGAGTTTCTGGGCCACGTAATATCGGAAAACGGTGTCCAACCAAACCCAGCGAAAATTAAATCCGTAAAAGAATTCCCACGACCTAAAGACCCGAAAGCAATTAAACGTTTCTTAGGACTCGCAGGTTATTACAGAAAATTCATAAAAGACTTTAGCAAGACCGCGAAACCGCTGACAGAACTATTGAAAATAGGAGCTACCTGGGCCTGGACAGAGAAGGAAGAACAAGCCTTCAATCTATTACGCACGGCGCTCACGACCGCTCCCGTGCTGCAGTACCCGGACTTCAACAAACCATTCGTTCTGACCACCGACGCCAGCAACTTCGCTCTCGGTGCCGTCTTGTCACAGGGAACAATCGGTAAGGACCGACCTGTAGCCTACGCATCTAGAACCCTCAATAAAGCGGAACAGCGATACTCCACCACCGAGAAGGAAATGCTTGCAATAAGTTGGGCAACAAAACACTTCCGCCAGTACCTGTACGGAAAACATTTCCAAATCGTCACTGACCACAAACCGCTCATCTGGATCTTAAAGGCTACTGATCCTCCTACGAATAGTCGTCTTATGAGATTACGAATGAAGCTCGAGGAGTACGAATACGAACCAATTTATAAAAAGGGTTCGCTTAACACCAACGCCGACGCACTCTCCCGAATTTATGCTGTGACCACCCGAGGCCGACAGCGGGCGAATGCTCAAGAGGAAAGTATCACCGCAGAAGATACCAGCAACATGAAAAACGACGTAGCAGAAGAGTCGATAATCGAGACCCTAGAAGAAGAGCCACCTCTTTACATGGAATTCGAGTTGCGCGATGATATCCCACTAGTTCCAGAAATCAGCGAAGATCTTCCACCGAGGGATACTCCAGCACTGAAGATAGTGGATTCACCGACAGACGCTACAGACTGCCTGTACATCGATTTTACGGAAGATGAAATCGACTGGTACAACCGAATTTGTACCGCACTAAGCAAGGTGGATAAACCGATAAAAATCTACCTGGGATGTGAGCATTTAAGGGCTCATCCTGGAACAAAGAGCCGTATTAAACAGATGATAAATTTCATTTGGTCATCGAGGAATAACCGGCCTCCCCTGTATTTCTTCGACAGGGAAGTTTATGAGCCAGGTACCGAGGACGAACGTCAGCGCATCATAAAAGAACACCATGGGACCAAAGCCACTGGACACTTCGGTGTAGCCAAAACTCTCGACCGCATAAAAACTGTTGCTACCTGGCCGAACATGCAAAGAGACATCGAAGACTACATCCGAAGATGCGACACTTGCCAGAAAATTAAGTTAGTCCGCATACGTCCGCAGGCAGAGGCCGTAATTACGGATACGCCTGAACGACCAAACGATAAGATCGCGTTGGACCTCGTCGGACCCATCCCCGAATCGAACGATGGATACAAGTACATACTATCCGTACAGGATCAACTGACGAAATATATCACCCTTATTCCGCTCAAAACTCAAGACGCTAGAGCAACAGTCGATGCTCTAGTACAACACTTCATTTACATTCACGGCGCACCGAAGAAGATTCTAACGGATGGAGGTCGCAACTTTATCAGTCAGACATTCAAGCACATGGAAAAGCTTTTCAAGATCTCTCATATGACAACGACGACCTTTCACCCTCAAAGTAACGGGAGCCTCGAGAGAGCCCATGGACCAATAAAGGAACAGATAAAAGCTCTCATCTACGATCATCACGAAGACTGGGACAGGAAGCTGAAATTTGTTTCCATGGCTTATAACACTGCAAAACAAGAAGGCATTGGACTTACGCCTTTTGAAATGCAGTTCGGACGAAAGCCAAATGTCCCAAACAGCATCCCCATACATCGCACGAACGCCACGATCGACGAATACTTCGAGGGACTTCGCGCGGACCACGAGCGAATCCTGAGAAAAGGGCGCGACCATCTTGTCGCGGCAAAAGAACGTTATAAAACGACGCAAGATGCTAACATCAATCGACCTGCACCTATCTTTAATGTGGGTGACGAAGTCCTCGTCGCTCAAGAAAGAGATAAGTCCCCACTCGCGCCGAAGTGGGAAGGGCCCGCGATCATACTTAGTCGAACGTCGGACGTTAACTACGAAATATTACTCCGCAAACGAAGAAAACTGATTCATGTCAATAAACTCAAGCCTTATTATAAAAACTAACCACTCGTTTGTGCAGGTCATGCCGTTACTCCTGCTTTTCCTGCTAGCAACGACAGTAGCTTCGGAACGATTTCAAGTGGAACCAATCTCTGGAGCCGTCTACCTTGAACACCTAGGAGATGTAGTAATGTTCCACAAGACCTGGACCGTGGTGAACTACGTCGCCCTCACCGAGATCAACATTCACCGAGATGAACTATTCAACATCGCCCAAACATTATCTCTTGTGTGTAACACCACCCATATCGGCAAGAATTGTTTAGAATCTGTCGCAATAGAGACTGTACACCAGAGACTACATAGAATAGAAGACCGTAGAGTTCGGCTGATGGGCATAATTAACTATTCTCCCCGTTTCAAAAGAGGAGTTTTTAATTTCATTGGGGATATAAGTAAGATTCTATTCGGTACTTTAGGAAATTCAGATGCGGACTATTATAATTCCGAAATAGACAAACTTCACGCCGACAACGCGAAACTTGGTTCACTTGTTCGTAATCAAACTACCATTGTTAAAGCGATGATTTCAACTTTTGCTGACGCAATACAACAATCTGTAAGACGTACTAGTAGACATAGTCTTAGTTATACTAAAGCCTAGAAAATCCCTTTAATATTGTAAGGATTTTCTAATCTAAGGGGGGAGGTGTAACGATAGTACCGCTCCGGCCTCTCCTTTTTGTCGTCCGTACCTCTCTTCCCTCTTTCTTTTATATTTTACGACGCCAGCCGCTTCTTAGCGCCCGCCGCGGCACCTCTCCGCAAAGGCTACACGTGCATCCTGCCCTTTTCCCGGAAAGCCTAACAACGCCTATTTTCTATTTCCCAAAAGTCAACCCATACATTACGTTACTCTGACCAGCGAGGCTACTCCGCTTATCTCCACATCTACCAACCTTCCAAGAATCGTAGGCAGCTGCTTGCAGGATCTTCCACATCACCTGCCTTTTCCAGAATGCTCCAACCCCCAAATTCTCTCCCCACACACCACGCTTTCCCACGGTAAAACCTATAAGAACGACTCTCCCTTAGGCTAGTCAGTCAGTAAGTCACCGAATTTCTGTACGACAACGTCACTCTGCCAGTTTGTACTTTAATAAACGGTTCAAGCAGTTCGCATAGTGTAAACCGAGTCTTTCCTTCCTAAAACCGCGTTCTGTAGCCGAGTTGGCTACTCGAATCAAATAAATAAACGTTAACTAAAAACCCGCGACGTCACAATATGACTTTGTTCTTTTGATTTGAATATACAGCATCTGAAAGCAACTCGTTTCTCCAGCGCCTGCTGCAGAGTCAGCAGACAGCCTATGGACGCCCTATCGACCTCTTTGTTTATGACATGGACATAGAAGACCCTTTGTGGGCCTCACACGGAGGACCCACCAATCTCAAGTACTAGGAGGAGACACCTCGCGTCGTCGAGCTAGCGAGGCATTCTACGAAGAGTCCCCAAAGCGTGCACATCACGTCTGAATATTCGAACTTGTATCCGATAATATCTTTTGTCAACCAACATACGATGTTATTTTATCCACGGTCTACGGTTTCTTACAGCTCAGAAGTGGGATCTGAATTCGGTTATTTATATCGTTAACAGTAGTTCCGACAAACATGAAACAAAGTGGAGTTGTCTTTGTTAAAAATGCTGCTATTGTTTAATAGTTGCTGTCGTGTCGTGGCTACTGAGATCTGTGTAATTTCATTGACAAAATATTGTGCAATGAACACGTGTAAATCTTAGTTATTAGAAGAAATGTGTAGACGTGTAGATGAATCGTTAAACGATTACCTTGAGCAGGAGAATTGGCGGAGGATGAGCAAAAACAAGCGTAGACAGTGCAGTGAAAATATGAAAGCAAGTATTTATTGAAAAAAGTAAGATTCTTCAGCTGTTAGCACACACGGAAGGAAGCAAGCAAGCGAGAGACGAAAAACATATAGAGCGCATGCGCGAGCTCTTCAGTGCGCATGTGTTGTGGCGCGCTGTTCATGTAATTGCTTGATTTCCAAAACTTCCCCTCAAGCAATTGTCCCTTGTCTCGTTCACTCCTTGAGCTGGCACAGTCCTCGTAGATTTGTCAGCTTAGTTGCTTCCAGTGGTTTCGTCAAAAGGTCGGCGATCATCACCTCGGTCGGGCAGTATCGTAGCTCGATGACGTTCATGTGGGTCAGGTCTTCCACGAAACGAAATTTCGTATCGATGTGCTTCGTGCGATTGCTGAACTTTCCACTCGTGGCCAGTTTCATGCAGCTTTGGTTATCTTCGTATAAGGTTGTTGGTCCGTGTTGTGTTTCGTCGAAGTCCGTCAATAGCTTCCTTATCCAGACAGCTTCTTGACAGGATTCAGCCAGGGCGACGTACTCGGCTTCGGTGCTCGAGAGTGTGACGCATGGTTGCTTTCGGCACGCCCAGCTAATCACGCCTCCGTTGAACTTGAACACGAAGCCGCTGTTGGACTTCCGGTCTCTCTTATATTCCGCCCAATTTGCATCTGCGTATCCGATCAGCTGATACGAGTTCGCTTCTCCTAGCTTGAGCTTCAGATTTTTCGATCCCTTGAGGTAACGTACAATTCTTTTTACCTCTGTCCAATCTGCGCTCCTTGGCTGTTTAATTCGTTGGCTCAGAATCGACACGCTAGCTGCTATATCTGGGCGTGAGTTCACCGCGATATACAGTAGCGCTCCGATCAAGCTCTGATACTCGTTGTTTCGCTCCATGTTGTCTCCTTCAATATTCGTCTTCATGTATCCGGGGTCGAGGGGAACTTTAGATGGCTTTGCTTCCTGAAGTCCGTGTCTTTGTGCGATTTTTTCGATATACGCTTCTTGATTGATGCTAAAAATTCCATCGCGGTCCCTCCGTATTTTTAGCCCCAAGTAGTGTGTGATTTTTCCGAGGCTGGTCAGGCAAAAACGTGATTGCAGCGCTCTTGCTGTCTCGAAGATCGACCTGTCGCTGGCACACGCGATTAATATGTCGTCGACGTACACGATCAAGTAAATCACTCCCTCGTCGTCGTGTTTTTTATACAGGCACGGGTCGTTGACGCTCGGACAGAATTTGTGCTCGCGAAGTGTCGTGTCCAATTTCTCATTCCAGACTTTGGCTGCTTGCTTTAGCCCGTAGATGCTTTTTATCAGTTTGCATACGAGCGTTTCTTTTCCGGGATGTTCATAGCCTTCGGGTTGTCTGATATATATTGTTTCTTGCAGTTCTCCATTCAAGAACGCCGTCTTTGCATCGTAGTGGTATATATTGAGATTTCGTTTTCCTGCAACTGCTAACAATGTACGGAAAGTCACTGGTCTGACTACAGGGGCGAAAACCTCGTCGTAGTCTACTCCAAATTTTTGAGTGAACCCTTGCGCTACAAGCCTGGCCTTGTAGCGCACCGTCCCGTTATCCGGGTTTATCTTTCGTTTGAAAATCCACCTGCACCCGACTACTCTACCGTCCTTCGGGGGGTTGCTTAGTTTCCAAGTATTGTTTTCGCGTAGCGAACGCATTTCGTCGTCCATGGCCTTTTTCCACTCGTCGTGATGTATTCCTGACAGGGCTTCCTGCCGACTTCTCGGTTCTGCGTAGGATTCTTCAGCGACGATGTGTGCCGCATGGGTGTACCTCTCTGGTGGGACTCCTGCCGTTTGTCGCTCCGTTCTTCTTGTGGGTCCTACCGGAAATTCCTCTTCTGGACCGCTGTATACATACGTATCGTCGTGAGCTTGGGCGAAGGATTCGTCGAGGTCAGATGCGATCGTTTGGTCCTCTTCTCGGTGTTCCCAATTTGCTTCCTCGTGTTCCTCGTTTTCTTCTAGATTTTCTTCTAAGTTGTCTTCGTGAACTGCATTTTTCTCGATGGTCATTTCGATGTCGCTGGTCGTGTCTGATGAGGTTGCTTCAGGTTCTCTTGCTATTGGCATCTCATGCTTCTTTGGCGCCCGTTCTTTTATTTCCCTTCCTGATGTTTGCTGATTTATGAACTTGACGTCTCTACTGACGATGATTCTGTCAGATTGCTTATCCAGCATGCGGTACGCTTTTGCCTCTGAGGAGTACCCGACGAACGTGAGCGGTATTGCTTTACTGTCCAGCTTTCTTCGTTTTTCTTTGGGCACGTGGATGTACGCCCGGGATCCGAAGATTTGCAGGTGCTCAACACTGCCCTTTTGACCATTCCAGAGCTCGTAGGGCGTCCTTTTTGTCGCTCTAGTTGGGAGCAGATTTTGCAGGTAATTGGCTGTATTGACAGCCTCGGCCCAATATTTGTTTTCCATGTTTGCGTCGAATAACATGCTCCGCGCTGCCTCCATGAGCGTTCTGTTTCTTCTTTCGGCCACCCCATTCTGCTGGGGTGAATACGCTGCTGTGTGTTGGGCTTGTATTCCTTCGTCTGCAAAGAACTGTTTTAGGCGAGTGTTCACGTATTCCCCTCCGTTGTCTGACCTTATAATTTTCGGTACCTTACCAAACTTCGTTTTCACGTATTGCACGTAATTCTTGATGTGGTTTATCGCTTGCGATTTCTCCTCGAGAAAGTATACTGTTGTGTATCTTGAAAAATCGTCGATCATCGTGAGGACATATCTTTGTCGTTGTGGCGTCGCTGTCTGCATCGGGCCACAGATGTCCGTATGTACTATGTCCAGTACAGAGTTTGTTTTACTTGTAGATTCCTTCGGAAACGGCTTGCGTGCGAGCTTCCCCTTAATGCAGCATTCACAAACCTCGTTTATACCACAGTCTTGGATTGTGATTCCTGCAACAAGCTGATCGTTGCACAGTTGTCGGATAGCCTCTGGGTGCCTGTGGCCGAACCGCCTGTGCCACGTGTGTATGCAGTTTCCGGTGTGGCCGCCATCCTTGACTGCTACCATGCTCTGTGGTTCCTTCAGTTTGTATAGGCTTGACGACAACACACCTACCGCTACTATTGCTCCATTTTTAGTTATCTCGCATCTGAGGTCCTCCGTGAAATGCGTCGCAAGATTCTTCTGAGCTAGCCTTTTGACCGAGACTAGGTTTTGCTCCAGTGTCGGCACGTAGAGTACTTCCGTGAGCTTGACTTTCCGCATCTTGTTGTGCCCATCGAGACAAATTATTTCTCCCGAGCCAACACCGCTGACTTTCACTCGCTTTCCATCCGCCACGGTTGCGTCCTCTTGGGGTTTGGCTGTGAATTCAGTAAAGAAATTTCTATCCTTCGACATGTGACAAGTAGCACCGGAATCTATATACCACCCGTCGCACGTATTTCTCTGCCGTGCGCTGAAGCATAGGTTTCCAGAGTTTCCTTCGTTGTCCGTGACGTGGTTCGATTTTTCTCTTCCTGCCTTCCATTTAGCGTATTTTCTGCACTCCTTCTTAAGGTGCCCTGGCTTTTTACAGAAAAAACAATTTTTATCCTCTGACCGATTTTGTGCGACCTTTAATGCCGTAGCCGAACCCCGATCTCCGTCCTCCGGTCCCTTGCGTCTCTTGTACTCGTCGAGCAGTTTCCCTTTCACTAAGTCGAGGGTTAATTCTGCTTCTGATCTGCTCTCGAGTGCCGTGATGAGTGAGCCGTATGAGGCCGGAATGCTGCTGAGTAGCATTGCGACTAGGAGATGCTCCACCAGTTCCTCGCCGAGGGCTGTCAGCTTGCCCACTAGGTCTAACATTGCATTTATGTGCTCTTCCATGTTACCCGATTCGGAGAGTTTCAGGTTACAAATTTGCCTGAGCAGATACACCTTGCTTGTTAGTGTAGACTTCTCGTGGTATGCTTAAAGCGAGTCCCATACCTGTTTTGCTGTCGTGGCCTTGCGAATGTGAATGAGCTGGGAATCCTCCACAAGCAGTCCGATCGTTGCGCGAGCGTTGTCGTCCTTTACTTTCCATGCCGCTAACGCTGTTGCCTCCGTCGGTGGTTCAGTGCTTACTTGCTCCCACACTCGCTCCTTCATGAGCAAAAGCTCGACCTTATATTTCCATACTTGGTAGTTTTCATTATTGAGCTTCGTGATACTGAAGCGTGCGACGTCCGTCATCCTAACCTCTCCAGTCCACGTGTTTCAGTCCGACGATATATCCTTCTCCACCGCAACCTGAACTGGGCCCATAACCTGTTGCGATTACCTTGAGCAGGAGAATTGGCGGAGGATGAGCAAAAACAAGCGTAGACAGTGCAGTGAAAATATGAAAGCAAGTATTTATTGAAAAAAGTAAGATTCTTCAGCTGTTAGCACACACGGAAGGAAGCAAGCAAGCGAGAGACGAAAAACATATAGAGCGCATGCGCGAGCTCTTCAGTGCGCATGTGTTGTGGCGCGCTGTTCATGTAATTGCTTGATTTCCAACATAAACAGTGGTTGTCACTCACAACGCTCGTTCGAGGAAATATGAAGTAATAGTATCGGTGAACTCTTCATGCTGGCAACAGAGTTCCAAATAATAGAGACTGAAGATTGCTCGTTTAAAAGCAAGTATAGCGCACAGAGGAAAGTTCGTGTAAAATATTAGAGACCGATCTTCGATCTTTTCTACGTGCGAAGATCGAAATGAATTTGTAGAATGGACTCGATTGTGTTGTCCGATCGGAATGATTGTAATCAAGTGATTCGGGAATGAATTGACCAGTGATAAAACACTTTGAATGGATTATTTGGACTAATTCATGGATGAAGTGTCGTCGCCCTTGTCGAAGTATCTTTTGAGCATAGGCGCTCAACCAGCTTCAAAGGAAATGAGCTGCGGCTTGTATTGTGTCCGGGATAATTATAGGAATAATTACTGGCGATTGATCATTAACTACGACAATCTGCACTTGTTGGAGAAGCTGCGTATTGTCCTGAGCTTTACGGGATCATCATTGGAGTCAATCAGTGTCTAAAAAAAAGAATAATAATAATAATACACGTATGAGGCAGTAAACGATTGAACTCTCGTGAAGTCTCTTGACATGATATGTCAAGTTAAGAACGGAGGCAAAGAGAGCCCTTAGGTAAAATTCGATGGATGGAAGCCAGCAGTGTGCAGCGTTCTAGGAAGAACAATAGTGTTTGTCACACCACCGTGCAGGCCTGTGACCGGCGACGATGCTGGTCGGCACGTAGCAGCGAGTCCGTCGATGACGATGCAGCTAGGCGATGGTCTACAGGGATGTTGCTACACCCCTGCTGTTAGCAGTACGCGTACAAGGAGTCTGGAAGACTGCATAGGTGCTGATGCACGTTCGTCATCGGTATCGCAATGAGGAAATGGCACTGCGGGAAAAATTGCAGTCAACTAGAGCAAACTTCGGACACGGCTGGAGCGGCGTTGTCTATGGTTTTCGAAGCATCTTGCAGGATATACGTGTGTATATCTCATCGTAGGAAATCTCATTGCAGGGAAAATTGCGATCACTCTCTCCATGGAACTCTTCATGGACCCGGTCGAAGTAACGACGGTGCGGACAAAGGACCGACACATGTCGCTGTTCGATGAACCTGCGGCAAACGTGCAGATGGAGGAATTGTCACCGTGGAAACTGGCACTGGTGCCTGTAGAATCGACTGTCATCTGTCTCCAACATGTAGCAGACATCATGGGGAATGGTGAGACAATATTTGTGACTTATACGGGAACTTAGCGTACGCGGCAAGGCGGGCAGAGAATACTGCACACCGCAGAGATTGTTCATCAAAGTCTGGGTCGTCACCGATGGTCAATTAGTTAATTAGATAGACCAAAAAATTAAATCAATGATAATTGCGATTCATTACTTAAAAGTGTTTGCTAATCGAGTTGGATTAGTCAGAGAAATCTTCGATTCAGATAGAGCCAACTGCTTGTGCTCTAGAAGAAATATGAGCACGATGTTAATGTTTGAAAGTTAAATTCAAGTTAGATGAAAATATCGAGACTCGTGACAAAGGAAAAGTACATTTCCTGTTGCTTGTTTTATCTGGTAGGATTGCTGTGCAATGCACATATATGAATAATAGAATGTGAGAATTCACGAGACCATACGGTTCAATTTAGAAAGAATAATTTCTTTAAAAAAATAAAAAAATAATGTCCACGAACCCCATCATCATATCGTGAAAGAAATTTCAAAAATTTGTAGACGACAAGTATATATGATAAAAACGATGTTATGTAAACTTGGGAATGTTTACCAACAAAAGTAGAACATTTTTACAAAATGAGAGTCGAAATATTTTTGGGGAATGGCAAAGGTTGTCTATCTCGAGACTCAGTTCACTCAGCGGGGCATAACCCGGAGCCGTAAAATCGGGACCGTTTAGAATTTTCCAGTGCTCACAAATAAGTCCATTCGAACGGAGCTCACGAGCATAGCTAGAGTTTGTCGAGAGGTTCCTTGGGATCATGTTGCAGTTGTTAGACTCTTGTGCGTTGAAGAGAAGAAATTATACTTAGCACGCCTAGAAAAAAAATAGGGTGCCTCTCGAGAATTTTAAAATGATTCAGTTCAAGTTTCAATAACAGAAACAAAACGCAGAGATGTTGATACACAAATGCCGATAAGCACCGCTCAGGCGATATAGAATATACAATAAGAGAACGACTGTTCAAAGGGATTAAAAATCCATGATATTTATGATATTATGAAAGGAGTAAAATATTACGCGACAGTGAATAATGCACGACGATGTACAGTTATGTACTCTCAATTAAAAGTCGGAATGATAGATACAAACACCGTTAAACTCTTATGAAATGAGAATTTGATGAATACCGGTATAGTAGATTCATTTGATGGTGGAGTATTCTTCTTTGAGTACGAGTTAGTATTAAAGAAGCCGTGTGACGTGAGACACGTAGTAAATTTATCAAACCTGCCGATAGTTAGGAAGGTCAATATAAAACGCAAGACGCAATTGTGTTCGAATTAGCGACTGACTATTTCAGTTATGAGACGCATAATTTGCGCGTATACAAGAGATACAAAATTGGCGGAAGGACAATAGAGTATCATGGACGTAGAATTCGACGGTGGATCGCATAATTGAACGTATCAAAAATAATCACATCTTTTGTAACGGTTATGTAATGTTGAGTGGACGGTAATAGGGATAGCTAGGCGAAACACACAGTAAGGTGTGATGTCGCCAGATGAAACACTTGGGAGTGGCAAAGATGCTGGATCTGTGCAAAGGGACAATGGTTGTCCAATGCAACGTTACGTGAGACGGTATGTCGAGACGTGTTTAGTCTTTCTCTAGAGTAGATTCAGCTACTGAGGGATCAGGTCCTTTGCACCCATGGAAGATGTTTCGGCGTCAAGATGCTATCCTGTACATGTGGGCTACTCGAGATTGATGATAGAAATTTATCGATCAATGCGTTCTTGTTTATACAGTATTAATTGTTTGTTATGTAACAAAGTGTAATTGACAAAATTACAATTACTCACAGAGTAACGAGTCGTTATGAGAACGACATTGAAAGGCTGGAGAGTACAGATTTTTCAGTAATCAATAAAAAGTTTAGTTCAATGTAGATCAGTAAAATTGCGAGAGCGGTGAGCGACCAGACAAATAATAAGAAATGAAAGCGTTTCAGTAAAATGATTGCCAAGTACGCTGGGTTGTATAAGGTCACTAGGGTATTTAGGCCAAAACCGATTCTTCATCGTGGACATTGGCGGACATGATGGACATCATGGGCATCATGGACAACACACGACGCTGGGTCTTGTGTAACGGTGGACACCATGGAGCGGTTGACACCGTAGGACGGTAGACACCGTACGACAGTGAACACGATGGAACGTTTGGCACCGTGGCGGGTGGACAATATGGAACGGTTGACGCCGTAGGACGGTCGTCACCATGGAACGGTTGATGCCGTAGGAAGGTGGACATCATAGATGAGCAGCGTCTACGACGACCTTACTCTCATGGAATCCTGAACGCGAGATTGAGGTTCTGATCGAGTCGTTCTGGTCCACAACGGTTGATGAAAGACTCGGACGTCAACGGAAATGACGTCAAGTCTAACAACAGGAACAGTACGCGAGTCTAACAACAGGAACAGTACGCGAGGCTACAAGGTGGGACATCAGAGTCTCGTTCGTGCCTAACGCCAAGGTGTACCAGCCATATGTAAAACTGGGTTCAGAGGGTCAGGGCTAGAGTGTTGTACAAGCCATGAAAAGGAACCGCATGGGCTCACGGGGGTTCGCTTGAAGACCGCATGAGTTGTGCAACTCACGGGGGTCTGTATTAATTGTGTAGCTCACAGAAACGGAGACGGACTGAGACAGTATTGTGGGTACACGGTGATAGTGACGACTATCAGGACGATCGGAGACTTACATGGTGTCGAAATAGAGCATGGCTCGCTTAATGAGCATTAAGCGATAAGTACGGATGCATGTAGAAAAATAAGCATGTGTCTGAGAGAAAAGATGCACGTATTCGAAACTAAAATTAGTAGTAATCGGATCCGAACTAATTGCCAACGGGCATGATGGGAATACAAGTGGTTCGCCATGCAAATATTTTGATGTTGTCTTTTGTTCAACAGAGTAGCGCAGAATAAATCGCACCATAGTTGACCAACGCGAGCCAACTCCAGGTAGCCTGAGTACGCGAGGACGCGTAATCATCAGGAAGGCCGACTGAAAGCAACTCGTTTCTCCGGCGCCTGCTGCAGAGTCAGCAGACAGCCTATCGACGCCCTATCGACCCCTTTGTTTATAACATGGACATAGAAGACCCTTTGTGGCCTCACACGGAGGACCCACCAATCTCAAGTACTAGGAAGAGACGCCCCGCGTCGCCGAGCTAGCGAGGCATTCTACGAAGAGTCCCCAAAGCGTGCACATTACGTCCGAATATTCGGACTTGTATCCGATAATATCTTTTGTCGACCAATATACGATTTTATATTATCCACGGTCTACGATGTCTTACACATCGAATTTATGAATAAGACTGGCAAAAAGGCAGAAATAATAGACCTTTAGATACAGACCCTTTTCTCACAATACCTTCATATATCACACATTGAGTTTTTTGTGTGCTAACGTCAGCAAGACCTTCGTCAATTGAGAGATGGATAGCGGTACTGGATTATCAAAAAGCATTAATTAATGCAGTAATTATTTAGCAATAACGTTATGAAATATTTGCATGAATACCTGGAAGAGTTACATTTGATCACTAATTAACTTACAATTCAACATTGTCAATAAATCGCCACAGATTTCGTATGGTGCTGCAAGGAGTGGGAATTTTTCCATCCGTGATGAGTCGTTGGATGTGTGCTTCCGTGAACGAATCTTTATCTATAAATACGAAAGCCAGTACATAGGCTGTGCATGGACCCTATCGTATAATTATTTTTATACATACTTTTCAATTTTTGGTATATGCACATTTCCATATCACAGAGCTCAAACGTAGGCTCTTCATTTATGCGGAAATACAGCAACAGTCTCCTCGATGGATGTCCTAAATAATATATATTGCTCAAAGGTTATCATATTAATATTTTAAGTACAGAAGGCCATAAGGCATAGCTTATACAACTTGATGCGGCCTTTTTACCTTAGCCTGCCGATATATATATTTGGTACGCTTTGGCGAGAAAATAGCAAGAGATTTTTTTCTCGTTTTAAGTGCTTAGTTTTATGAAACTTGTAGTCCTGTTTCAAACCATTCGTAATAGTACTTCGCGCGTATTTACGAAACAAAAGCTAGTGAATCTTTCAAGCAGATGCTGTCGGCTGCGGGAAGTACGGTCTGACGGGTGCCCGAATTCTCAAACTGCGTAGCGCAATGACGCTATGTTATTGTACATCCAAAGAAAATTACATGACGAATAGCAATAATACTAGATGAGATTGCGTATTGTTTCAGCGACGGGCCCGTTCATTTTCAATTCGCATTTTCCTCTTCGAGGAGAAGACAACTGAGAAACAATAAATATAGTAATCTCCATTCTATAGCATTCTATCTTCAATTATTTCCACAAAATCAAAGTCGATACGAAACGTAAAGGTATGCTAGACGATAAATCTTTCTGATTATGCAATAAATCAAAAAATGTCAAAATTTTACACGTATACATCACTTTGCATGGATTTCAATCCCAGGAGTCCTTCGTCTCTGCGAAAGATTTTTATAAAATTCCAACACGATACTTTATAATTATTATTCTGAAAATTTAATAATTGTAAATTGCAAAATACGTTGAAAATTTTTATTTTCATATCGCTTCATCATAAAAGTTGAAAATTGACATTTTCATACACAGAGCATTTTCTGTATTTTTGGGTTCGCCAAAACAGGAACATTATGATAAAGCGGTACGAACGTTTCAATGTTCAACTTTCTTCAATGTCAGCGTCGTGGATGACTTTTATGCAAAACGCCTAATCGATTTAGGTTCGTATTTTTGCGAGTTCGTATTTTACTCACAAAATCTAAGAGATACCTAAAGAGGTATCTTTTAAATTTTGATCTAGCTTTTTTAACCCCGCCATATCCATCATCTTATATGTTTCTTGCCGTAGAATATGATAAACATGATAGTAAAGCAAAGAAATCGCTGTTTCAGAATATGTAAAAAAAAATCACGCATTTTTGCAATATGGGCTATAAAAATGCCTGATAAACTTTTTTCGTTAGTCATCGCCCTAAGACTATATTTAATATATTTTTGCACACTGATCACGAGTCTACGGCATATTTTAGTCATAGATGAATATTTAATACAGCGAATTGCGTCTAAAATAAAGTACTCACTTTTCATGAAGTTTAAAAAAATCAGATTTATGTAAAATTTAAATGGTTCTATCCATTCTCCCCACATTTAAGAGGGATCATTGGGCAAAGGGCATCTACAGTGCGCACATACATTTTTGAAGACATTAAAAATCGCATACAGAAAAAAACTGAACATTTTTAATGAAATTTTGAAGAAACATTGACTATCTATGCATTGCTGGGTGTGAAACTTCAGCTTGATCGGTCGTGGCATCCTCGAGTTATAGCGGTTTTAATTTTTTGCGTCTGACGCGCACGCGCACGCGCACGCGCAGGCACACGCAGACGCACACGCACACGCATTGAAATTTCTTAAAGGTATTGTTAGCGCGTTTTACCTTCCTCCCTCGAGGTCGCGAAGCGGTTCGGCGTGCTACTAGGGAGTCGGTGGGGATCGAACTTGAACGCCGGTAACGGAAAAAAAATGGCCGCAAGGCAAAATTTATTCATAGTGTGCGTTTGAACAAACAAGAAAAAGGACAATAAATTATAGACTAACACACGCATACAATTAGGCGCAATACGCGACAAAAGAAGGATAACTAAACTTAGAAGGACTAACACACGCACACTCGCGCTCTCGCTAGCGGTAACCTCGGGCACGGTGCCGGTTCCGTTTCTCTCTCGTTTCCTCGCGTACTCGCTCTCCGTCTCGCTCGCCTCGTGCTCGCTCGACTCACGCTCCGACTCTACTCTACTCGCTCGCCCGCTCGCATACACGGGGTACCGATTTCTTCCCGGCGCGATTGAGATGCGCACGGTCCTACGCTTGCGCACGCCGCGGTTGCGCATTTACCGACGATCGGTCTATTTCTTTTAACAGTATCTTTCACAAAAACAAAGCCTCATCTAAAAGGAAGTAAAAGGAGTTTAACGTAAAGTATTTACCATCTTCGTCAGAGATCCGCGCCCGTTTACACGGTATTTCGTCGGCTGACGACATCACTGTTGCCTCTAATAACTCTATGTACCCCAAATTTTTGATAGACTGAAAAAGTAAAGAACTGGAAGAGCAGAATGAATAGGAAGTATTTAAAAAAATGTATAGCACTTAAGGCATTTAACTGTTATTTTTATATTGATAATGAAGAAAACATTTTGTCTGAACCATATAAGTACGCTTTAGAGTTAACATAATGGGAATACACCAGTCTACGGAAAGGCAATAAAAAAAAAAGTAGAAAGGCGATATTTTACGTTAGTATTGAAAAGGATTACTATGTACTATATTGTACGTACCTTTGATCCTCGTAATAATTATTTCACCCGCGATACTCGAAATTATCTTAGGACACACTTAAAGATGTAACCACTTGAGTAGTTAATTGGCCACGGACTGAAATGCTCGCACTAAGGTAGTGGATATTCGAAACATCACCGAGCGTATTCCCTCTTACACGTCTGGTTATCTCTTATTCTCCAGCAATGACAGAAAATGATGCGTCGCGCAAAAAAAAAATATATATATGTATATATATAAACACACCACAATAGTATAAGCGGGCCCGGACGCACACCGATCTACATAGCGCTCATCGATTCAAGCATCTTCAGTGCTCATGTACTTTGGCTACGTTTCGGCTCATTGGCATTATTTCTCCTTCTTAAGATAGCGTAAAGCGACAAAATCGAGAATGTATCAGCTATTTACACGCAATATATATCAACCTCTGAAACTCATCCGCGATATTTATCTGTTTATTTTTTTTATTAAATGGTCGTAATTTTTATGTATATGATACTATTATAACTATAATGAATATTATAAAAATATCTTGACACAAGAAACCCACGCTACAAAGTGTGGGTTTTTAAAGACCTTTTAAGGACTTACGCCACAGTAAATGGGTAAAAACGCATGCATATTTCGTGATGTTTTTCCTCGGTTAATATACGCTTTGTCGATTTAATGATTTAGGGCCAAATGAGGATACATTAACGAATATTAAGGAATTGTTTCATTCAATTTTATTGTTATTATGTATTTTTTTAAATCGTTCAGCGTACATTTTTTTTCAGTTCCTTTACGGTGTCCTCGATTTAAACTTATTTTATCAGAAACAATATTTTTCAATTGTTTCTTCGCAAACGCTATATATAACGCGATCCTTAAACGAAGGAAAAAAGAAAAAATCGCAAATAGAAAAAAGTTATTTTTTTACAAATTTTTTGACACTTCAATCATTCCATTTTTTTGTTCATATGAGACCGTCAAGGACTAAAGAATCTGTTATGGTATATCGGTACACATGTGCATAAAAAATCATGAAGCTATTTTTGAGATAACTGGGATACCGATCTTGAAAATCACTTTTTGAGAAAAACCCGTTCAAAGTTCGGCTGCGCTGAAAAAAATAGATAATGGAGGCGAGATACATCATACCATAAAACAAAAAATAGAGAATGGGGACGAGTTCCATTTTTCATTTTTTTTTTTTTTTTAATGGATATTGAGGTGAGATTCATTACCCATTAAAAAAAATGGAATATGTTGGAAGCCTATTTTACAGAAAAATTAATAATGAAGGTGATTTCCATCACCCATTTAAAAAAATGGATAATGTAGGATGCGCATTTGTAAAAAAATCGATGAGAGCGAGTTCCATTATTCATTTTTTTTTATTGTATAATAAGGCGCGTTTCATTATTCATTTTTTTAATGTATAATAAAGCGAGATCCATTAACCATTTAAAAAAAATGGATAATGGATACGAGGTCCATTACCCATTTTTTGAAAAATGGGTAATGAAAGTGATTTCCATTAACCATTTGAAAAAAATGGATAATGTACGAACCTCATTTTTCAGAAAAATGGATAATGGGGACGAGTTTCATTATCCATTTAAAAAAATGGATAATGGGTAGAGATCCCATTACTCATTTTTTGAAAAATCGGTAATGGAGGTGAGTTCCATTACCCATTTTTTGAAACATAGATAATACAGGCGAGTTCCATTATCCATTTTCCAAAAAATGGATGATGGGTCGAAATCCCATTACTCATTTTTTGAAAAATCGGTAATGGAGGTGAGTTCTATTACCCATTTTTTAAAAAATGGATAATGTAGAAACCCCATTTTTCAAAACTGAATAATGGGTCGAGATCCCATTATCTATTTTTTGAAAAATGGGTAATGGCGGTGAGTTCCATTGCCCAATTAAAAAAAAAATGGATAATGAAATCCATAATCCATTACTGAAGAAATGCATTATTCGCAACTCTGCGCCACTCTAGGTTATTTAAAATAAATGAATCCCACTGCATCTTGATACAAGTAGCTCTCCACCGATGCGCCAAAAAACCGATACCTAATGCAATCTTTCGAAATCGAAAAACGTGGTGAAGTTTTTGAATTAAATGGATACTTTGCGTTTGATTGGTTTGACAAGTTACCATTTCCGCATTTTTTGTTTTATTGTTTATCGAACGATAGCTACTTAAGTATAGAGTAAAGTGCCATTCGATTTTTTTTTGTATCAGTCATCTGAAGTAGATAAATGAGGTAGACAAGCAATCGTGGAATTTCGAAGCCCCTAGGAGGTTTTGTGCGCGTGGTTCATGCAAATTATTTAAACAAATTTTGGGCATACTTGCGATGATAATAAATAGATATTTAAAGTTTATAATGATTTTATTACCTAATTCTGACAAATATCTTTAATCTTGCCGGGCTTCGCGAATGGGAATCCCCCTAAATAGCTGTAGCGTAATACATTACATCATATCTTCTCTATCCCAATTAGGATTCGTGTTCGGCGCAGTACCAGATGACATGAAATTAACTAGCCGAAAGTTCAAGAGATGCCTAACGCAACTATGTACGAATGTACGGTCGAGAGAGCGTAATTAATGAGCAGATCCGATTCTCTCAGCGCCTGAAATTCAATAATTCAGCGCCTGAAATTCAATAATTCAGCGCCTGAAATTCAATAATTTCAGCGCCTGAAATTTCAATAATTCTTTGTAACATGTATATAGTTTCGTTATGGAACTTCCACAGAGTTATCAAATAAAATTGTCTAAAAATTATGCAATTAAGATGCGATTGATTATTTCAATACCAACAATAAATATTTCCTCCAATTTTCGCAAAATGTAATTAATAACAATAATCCGATTATGGTAGAGGTTGCCCACTTCGTTTACTACAAGTTGCTCTGAAACATGATAAATGCAGATGTTACCAAATGTCTATTTAAAATTTGAGTTAGTATTAGAAAAACAAATTTGCGTATAACCGATAAACCACTTAGAAAGCTAAACAAAAAGATTGCCGTGTCGCCAAGCAGATTCTACAGATCATTACTCTGCTACACTTATTTGACGCATTTTTTCAGCAGGAAACGATTATTTCAATTTAAAAAAAAAGCAATATAATTGGCCGAGATTGTAAGGCTGCCGAATGCCTCAGAAAAATTATTCGTAAATGTATGATTTATTTCAATGATTGTACGGCCGGTTGTATTTTATGAGTAATTTGGAAACTTTGTAATAATTTCGTTCGTTTAATTTTATTTCGATATTCATAATGCAACTAAGACGAAAGATTGATATGCGAAAATCATAGCTTTCGCGCTCCTTCCCTTTCCTTCTTCATTAATGACCTGGCAACAAGCGAGCGTTCAAATGTTTTTCCGTGCGGGTTCTTGCTTCATTTGTTATCGCTCAGTCTCGCGTCTATCGTCTCTCATCGTCCGGTACGATAAACAATTTTCATTTCTTCCGGGTAAGTTTGTTGAACATGTGAATAATGGTGGACTATACCCAACGAGAATATATTGACATAGTGATTGTTTACGTGCAAAGTCAATATAACGCATTGCAAGCTGCGCGCAGATACGCGCGACGCCGGTCGAATCGGAGGCATCCGAGAGATTAAGTAATTTACGGGACTTTCCGACCTATGTGGGAAACCCGAAACGTTATGCCGAATTATGCGAATGGCGGGGCTCCACGAAGAACTCGTACTGCTAGAAATGAAGAAAGAATACTCAACGCATTTGCCCGCGACCCGACTACCTCCATTCGCGTTGTTGCAAGAATCTTGAATCTTTCATACAGTACGGTGCAGAGCATGCGTACCACTATACGCGTGTACAAAACTTACGTATCGAAGATTATCGGGCAAGACTCCATTTTTGTCAGTGGCTCCTCCGCCGACATGCGGAAGATCCACTTTTTTTAACAACGTGCTCTTCACGGATGAATCGACGTTTGGTCGCACGGGAACTTGGAATTATCGCAACTATCCCTTGTGGGTGCGAGAGAACCCACATGCGAGCGTTCAATGGAATTTTCAACAACGGTTTTCCATCAATCTTTGGGCGGCAATAATCGATGATTACTTGGTACGTACTTGCTTCCCAGGAGGCAATAATATTTTGCTTTATTTAAACGAATCGCCAAGTGCTCCGAAAAAATTAGCGTTGTCACGCCTTGCGTTCTATTCAACCGCTTGGTCGGTAACAAAAACTGTAATATATTTTAATTATAAATTATTGATGCTTCGAAAATAAACACAATACGGCCATCTCCGTAAATTCATTCGGCAATGAACTATTTCCTACTTTTTCATAAAATACAAACCATTTCGAGGAAATCCGTCATTTGAACAATGCAGCAATCTGCCTTGCAGTGATGCATGTGTCATGATCGGAAATTTAAAAACTCAAAATAAATACAATAATAAATATACCTATAAATAAATAAATAATCAAAGTTGTAATATAAAATTAAATAAAAATATTAATAACAATTAAATAACACATAAATAACAGATGAATAATTACATGCAATTGATGATCAAACATTTGGCTCAAGTTGCGAAGAGAATTCAGTTAACCCGGTATGTTTCAATTATAGTATTATCGTATTATTTCAGGTGGGCCCATTTAAATTCGACGGTACACGAATGGCGCTAAAGTATTGCACATTCCTTAGACATAATCTCAGAAGGCTGTGCTGGCGTGCCGGTATCACCCCTGAGGAATGGGAACGAATGTGGCTTCAACATGACGGTGCACCGGCTCACACAAGCAACGATGCTCAAGCTATCTTGCGAAGGTGTTCTCCCGGACGTTGGATAGGAAGAGGCGGAGTAATAAATTGGCCCGCGCATTCTCCAAACTTGAACTCTTTGGATTTTTTCCTATGGGGCCCATAGTGTATCGCACACCCATCGACACACGAGAAGAATTGGAGCAGCGAATCGAGCGGGCAATTCGGTCAATCACTCCAGAAATGCTGCAGAACTGCACTCGCAGTCTTTTGAGACGAGCACGTTTTTACATAGAGATGGCTGGTGGTCATTTCGAGAACCTGCTGCACTAATAGGTGAATCAGAGAGGAAAATGTCCAACCGACAGAATTGAAAATTGAAAAAGTGATTTGCAGATGGAATAGAAGACACAGACACGGTTTGCCAGGTGGGACTTTACGCGACGTGAGTGAGTATCGTACCGGATATAAAAAGTCGCATCTGCGATCAACTTCAACAAAGAGAACGACGACAATAATACACTTGTTAACATAAAACCGAAGATATTAAAGACACAACGTGTTGGAGACAATCATGCCCGCAGATTCTTGATCGACTATGGACCAGCTCGTACTCGTGAAGAAAGCTGTTACAGACAATGGAATAGTAACGACAGGGCTCCCGCCATTATTGGCTCTAGGCGTAGGGGACCATGCATGCTGCATAAATATTTTTAAAAACACCCAATCGCCTTTTACATACCGAGGCTTTCAATTAATACAATAAATCAATCGTCAAAATATCAAATACTAAAAAACGAATGCATCGTTTATCGAGATTGATAATGCCGTTAGTACGTCTCGTTCTCGATGAGAAGTAGATTGCAACGAATGTTGATCATTTCCACCACCTCACTGCAGCTGTAAATGTTATAAGATTTCCCGCGTACCGTGGACTACACGATCTTCGGAGATTACTACGGGGAGGATTTGTTGCAAATAAATTCGCCAACACAGTATTTGATTTAGATTGCAACGACTAACTTTAATAATATAGCGCGACAATTTCGTATCACTCGTTTTGTTGGGTAGCGCTCTTCTCCTCACTCGAAGAAATATACACTGTAAAAAATTTGGCGGTGTAAACTGCCACAGTGTGCGGTGTAAAAAAGACCAGTGTTAATAACAACACCATTATAGAGTCCTTTTTACTCGGTGCAAAGTGTAAAAATCAGATCTGGTGTTACTTTGTTACAAGTTACACCATACGGTTTTGTAGCAAATCAATACTATAGGGGTATAGGATTGTCATCATTCGGTGTTGAAATAAAAAAACGATTTTAACACTGCCGTTGGTGTATATATAGGTCCATCAATTTGGTGTTAAAATGAATACAATTTTAACACTACCGTAGGTGTACATATCAGTCTATCATTTCGGTGTTAATTAAGTCATTTCAAGCCATTTTTTTATTCAATCGTATATACTGTCACCATACAGAAGGTATATATTTTTGACTTGAATGTATACTTGGTAAATTTGAAAAAATGTGATTCGATGGGTTCGTATACATACGAACATTTGTCATCTTGAAAATGATTTTCGTCAATATTGTCATTCACAAATATTATACCCGCAATGAATTACTTTCAAGTTATTTCGATATTTCAATGTCAAATCATCGAAGTGGATTCTAAGTTAATGATTGCGAATAACTTATATATCCGATTCAAGATTACAGATATCAATAAGCGATTGTAGCGTAGCGGTAAGGTACTAGGACAGGATGCGTTAGGTTGGGGGTTCGAACCTCGGGCACGGTGCCGGTTCCGTTTCTCTCTCGTTTCCTCGCGTACTCGCTCTCCGTCTCGCTCGCCTCGTGCTCGCTCGACTCACGCTCCGACTCTACTCTACTCGCTCGCCCGCTCGCATACACGGGGTACCGATTTCTTCCCGGCGCGATTGAGATGCGCACGGTCCTACGCTTGCGCACGCCGCGGTTGCGCATTTACCGACGATCGGTCTATTTCTTTTAACAGTATCTTTCACAAAAACAAAGCCTCATCTAAAAGGAAGTAAAAGGAGTTTAACGTAAAGTATTTACCATCTTCGTCAGAGATCCGCGCCCGTTTACACGGTATTTCGTCGGCTGACGACATCACTGTTGCCTCTAATAACTCTATGTACCCCAAATTTTTGATAGACTGAAAAAGTAAAGAACTGGAAGAGCAGAATGAATAGGAAGTATTTAAAAAAATGTATAGCACTTAAGGCATTTAACTGTTATTTTTATATTGATAATGAAGAAAACATTTTGTCTGAACCATATAAGTACGCTTTAGAGTTAACATAATGGGAATACACCAGTCTACGGAAAGGCAATAAAAAAAAAAGTAGAAAGGCGATATTTTACGTTAGTATTGAAAAGGATTACTATGTACTATATTGTACGTACCTTTGATCCTCGTAATAATTATTTCACCCGCGATACTCGAAATTATCTTAGGACACACTTAAAGATGTAACCACTTGAGTAGTTAATTGGCCACGGACTGAAATGCTCGCACTAAGGTAGTGGATATTCGAAACATCACCGAGCGTATTCCCTCTTACACGTCTGGTTATCTCTTATTCTCCAGCAATGACAGAAAATGATGCGTCGCGCAAAAAAAAAATATATATATGTATATATATAAACACACCACAATAGTATAAGCGGGCCCGGACGCACACCGATCTACATAGCGCTCATCGATTCAAGCATCTTCAGTGCTCATGTACTTTGGCTACGTTTCGGCTCATTGGCATTATTTCTCCTTCTTAAGATAGCGTAAAGCGACAAAATCGAGAATGTATCAGCTATTTACACGCAATATATATCAACCTCTGAAACTCATCCGCGATATTTATCTGTTTATTTTTTTTATTAAATGGTCGTAATTTTTATGTATATGATACTATTATAACTATAATGAATATTATAAAAATATCTTGACACAAGAAACCCACGCTACAAAGTGTGGGTTTTTAAAGACCTTTTAAGGACTTACGCCACAGTAAATGGGTAAAAACGCATGCATATTTCGTGATGTTTTTCCTCGGTTAATATACGCTTTGTCGATTTAATGATTTAGGACCAAATGAGGATACATTAACGAATATTAAGGAATTGTTTCATTCAATTTTATTGTTATTATGTATTTTTTTAAATCGTTCAGCGTACATTTTTTTTCAGTTCCTTTACGGTGTCCTCGATTTAAACTTATTTTATCAGAAACAATATTTTTCAATTGTTTCTTCGCAAACGCTATATATAACGCGATCCTTAAACGAAGGAAAAAAGAAAAAATCGCAAATAGAAAAAAGTTATTTTTTTACAAATTTTTTGACACTTCAATCATTCCATTTTTTTGTTCATATGAGACCGTCAAGGACTAAAGAATCTGTTATGGTATATCGGTACACATGTGCATAAAAAATCATGAAGCTATTTTTGAGATAACTGGGATACCGATCTTGAAAATCACTTTTTGAGAAAAACCCGTTCAAAGTTCGGCTGCGCTGAAAAAAATAGATAATGGAGGCGAGATACATCATACCATAAAACAAAAAATAGAGAATGGGGACGAGTTCCATTTTTCATTTTTTTTTTTTTTTTAATGGATATTGAGGTGAGATTCATTACCCATTAAAAAAAATGGAATATGTTGGAAGCCTATTTTACAGAAAAATTAATAATGAAGGTGATTTCCATCACCCATTTAAAAAAATGGATAATGTAGGATGCGCATTTGTAAAAAAATCGATGAGAGCGAGTTCCATTATTCATTTTTTTTTATTGTATAATAAGGCGCGTTTCATTATTCATTTTTTTAATGTATAATAAAGCGAGATCCATTAACCATTTAAAAAAAATGGATAATGGATACGAGGTCCATTACCCATTTTTTGAAAAATGGGTAATGAAAGTGATTTCCATTAACCATTTGAAAAAAATGGATAATGTACGAACCTCATTTTTCAGAAAAATGGATAATGGGGACGAGTTTCATTATCCATTTAAAAAAATGGATAATGGGTAGAGATCCCATTACTCATTTTTTGAAAAATCGGTAATGGAGGTGAGTTCCATTACCCATTTTTTGAAACATAGATAATACAGGCGAGTTCCATTATCCATTTTCCAAAAAATGGATGATGGGTCGAAATCCCATTACTCATTTTTTGAAAAATCGGTAATGGAGGTGAGTTCTATTACCCATTTTTTAAAAAATGGATAATGTAGAAACCCCATTTTTCAAAACTGAATAATGGGTCGAGATCCCATTATCTATTTTTTGAAAAATGGGTAATGGCGGTGAGTTCCATTGCCCAATTAAAAAAAAAATGGATAATGAAATCCATAATCCATTACTGAAGAAATGCATTATTCGCAACTCTGCGCCACTCTAGGTTATTTAAAATAAATGAATCCCACTGCATCTTGATACAAGTAGCTCTCCACCGATGCGCCAAAAAACCGATACCTAATGCAATCTTTCGAAATCGAAAAACGTGGTGAAGTTTTTGAATTAAATGGATACTTTGCGTTTGATTGGTTTGACAAGTTACCATTTCCGCATTTTTTGTTTTATTGTTTATCGAACGATAGCTACTTAAGTATAGAGTAAAGTGCCATTCGATTTTTTTTTGTATCAGTCATCTGAAGTAGATAAATGAGGTAGACAAGCAATCGTGGAATTTCGAAGCCCCTAGGAGGTTTTGTGCGCGTGGTTCATGCAAATTATTTAAACAAATTTTGGGCATACTTGCGATGATAATAAATAGATATTTAAAGTTTATAATGATTTTATTACCTAATTCTGACAAATATCTTTAATCTTGCCGGGCTTCGCGAATGGGAATCCCCCTAAATAGCTGTAGCGTAATACATTACATCATATCTTCTCTATCCCAATTAGGATTCGTGTTCGGCGCAGTACCAGATGACATGAAATTAACTAGCCGAAAGTTCAAGAGATGCCTAACGCAACTATGTACGAATGTACGGTCGAGAGAGCGTAATTAATGAGCAGATCCGATTCTCTCAGCGCCTGAAATTCAATAATTCAGCGCCTGAAATTCAATAATTCAGCGCCTGAAATTCAATAATTTCAGCGCCTGAAATTTCAATAATTCTTTGTAACATGTATATAGTTTCGTTATGGAACTTCCACAGAGTTATCAAATAAAATTGTCTAAAAATTATGCAATTAAGATGCGATTGATTATTTCAATACCAACAATAAATATTTCCTCCAATTTTCGCAAAATGTAATTAATAACAATAATCCGATTATGGTAGAGGTTGCCCACTTCGTTTACTACAAGTTGCTCTGAAACATGATAAATGCAGATGTTACCAAATGTCTATTTAAAATTTGAGTTAGTATTAGAAAAACAAATTTGCGTATAACCGATAAACCACTTAGAAAGCTAAACAAAAAGATTGCCGTGTCGCCAAGCAGATTCTACAGATCATTACTCTGCTACACTTATTTGACGCATTTTTTCAGCAGGAAACGATTATTTCAATTTAAAAAAAAAGCAATATAATTGGCCGAGATTGTAAGGCTGCCGAATGCCTCAGAAAAATTATTCGTAAATGTATGATTTATTTCAATGATTGTACGGCCGGTTGTATTTTATGAGTAATTTGGAAACTTTGTAATAATTTCGTTCGTTTAATTTTATTTCGATATTCATAATGCAACTAAGACGAAAGATTGATATGCGAAAATCATAGCTTTCGCGCTCCTTCCCTTTCCTTCTTCATTAATGACCTGGCAACAAGCGAGCGTTCAAATGTTTTTCCGTGCGGGTTCTTGCTTCATTTGTTATCGCTCAGTCTCGCGTCTATCGTCTCTCATCGTCCGGTACGATAAACAATTTTCATTTCTTCCGGGTAAGTTTGTTGAACATGTGAATAATGGTGGACTATACCCAACGAGAATATATTGACATAGTGATTGTTTACGTGCAAAGTCAATATAACGCATTGCAAGCTGCGCGCAGATACGCGCGACGCCGGTCGAATCGGAGGCATCCGAGAGATTAAGTAATTTACGGGACTTTCCGACCTATGTGGGAAACCCGAAACGTTATGCCGAATTATGCGAATGGCGGGGCTCCACGAAGAACTCGTACTGCTAGAAATGAAGAAAGAATACTCAACGCATTTGCCCGCGACCCGACTACCTCCATTCGCGTTGTTGCAAGAATCTTGAATCTTTCATACAGTACGGTGCAGAGCATGCGTACCACTATACGCGTGTACAAAACTTACGTATCGAAGATTATCGGGCAAGACTCCATTTTTGTCAGTGGCTCCTCCGCCGACATGCGGAAGATCCACTTTTTTTAACAACGTGCTCTTCACGGATGAATCGACGTTTGGTCGCACGGGAACTTGGAATTATCGCAACTATCCCTTGTGGGTGCGAGAGAACCCACATGCGAGCGTTCAATGGAATTTTCAACAACGGTTTTCCATCAATCTTTGGGCGGCAATAATCGATGATTACTTGGTACGTACTTGCTTCCCAGGAGGCAATAATATTTTGCTTTATTTAAACGAATCGCCAAGTGCTCCGAAAAAATTAGCGTTGTCACGCCTTGCGTTCTATTCAACCGCTTGGTCGGTAACAAAAACTGTAATATATTTTAATTATAAATTATTGATGCTTCGAAAATAAACACAATACGGCCATCTCCGTAAATTCATTCGGCAATGAACTATTTCCTACTTTTTCATAAAATACAAACCATTTCGAGGAAATCCGTCATTTGAACAATGCAGCAATCTGCCTTGCAGTGATGCATGTGTCATGATCGGAAATTTAAAAACTCAAAATAAATACAATAATAAATATACCTATAAATAAATAAATAATCAAAGTTGTAATATAAAATTAAATAAAAATATTAATAACAATTAAATAACACATAAATAACAGATGAATAATTACATGCAATTGATGATCAAACATTTGGCTCAAGTTGCGAAGAGAATTCAGTTAACCCGGTATGTTTCAATTATAGTATTATCGTATTATTTCAGGTGGGCCCATTTAAATTCGACGGTACACGAATGGCGCTAAAGTATTGCACATTCCTTAGACATAATCTCAGAAGGCTGTGCTGGCGTGCCGGTATCACCCCTGAGGAATGGGAACGAATGTGGCTTCAACATGACGGTGCACCGGCTCACACAAGCAACGATGCTCAAGCTATCTTGCGAAGGTGTTCTCCCGGACGTTGGATAGGAAGAGGCGGAGTAATAAATTGGCCCGCGCATTCTCCAAACTTGAACTCTTTGGATTTTTTCCTATGGGGCCCATAGTGTATCGCACACCCATCGACACACGAGAAGAATTGGAGCAGCGAATCGAGCGGGCAATTCGGTCAATCACTCCAGAAATGCTGCAGAACTGCACTCGCAGTCTTTTGAGACGAGCACGTTTTTACATAGAGATGGCTGGTGGTCATTTCGAGAACCTGCTGCACTAATAGGTGAATCAGAGAGGAAAATGTCCAACCGACAGAATTGAAAATTGAAAAAGTGATTTGCAGATGGAATAGAAGACACAGACACGGTTTGCCAGGTGGGACTTTACGCGACGTGAGTGAGTATCGTACCGGATATAAAAAGTCGCATCTGCGATCAACTTCAACAAAGAGAACGACGACAATAATACACTTGTTAACATAAAACCGAAGATATTAAAGACACAACGTGTTGGAGACAATCATGCCCGCAGATTCTTGATCGACTATGGACCAGCTCGTACTCGTGAAGAAAGCTGTTACAGACAATGGAATAGTAACGACAGGGCTCCCGCCATTATTGGCTCTAGGCGTAGGGGACCATGCATGCTGCATAAATATTTTTAAAAACACCCAATCGCCTTTTACATACCGAGGCTTTCAATTAATACAATAAATCAATCGTCAAAATATCAAATACTAAAAAACGAATGCATCGTTTATCGAGATTGATAATGCCGTTAGTACGTCTCGTTCTCGATGAGAAGTAGATTGCAACGAATGTTGATCATTTCCACCACCTCACTGCAGCTGTAAATGTTATAAGATTTCCCGCGTACCGTGGACTACACGATCTTCGGAGATTACTACGGGGAGGATTTGTTGCAAATAAATTCGCCAACACAGTATTTGATTTAGATTGCAACGACTAACTTTAATAATATAGCGCGACAATTTCGTATCACTCGTTTTGTTGGGTAGCGCTCTTCTCCTCACTCGAAGAAATATACACTGTAAAAAATTTGGCGGTGTAAACTGCCACAGTGTGCGGTGTAAAAAAGACCAGTGTTAATAACAACACCATTATAGAGTCCTTTTTACTCGGTGCAAAGTGTAAAAATCAGATCTGGTGTTACTTTGTTACAAGTTACACCATACGGTTTTGTAGCAAATCAATACTATAGGGGTATAGGATTGTCATCATTCGGTGTTGAAATAAAAAAACGATTTTAACACTGCCGTTGGTGTATATATAGGTCCATCAATTTGGTGTTAAAATGAATACAATTTTAACACTACCGTAGGTGTACATATCAGTCTATCATTTCGGTGTTAATTAAGTCATTTCAAGCCATTTTTTTATTCAATCGTATATACTGTCACCATACAGAAGGTATATATTTTTGACTTGAATGTATACTTGGTAAATTTGAAAAAATGTGATTCGATGGGTTCGTATACATACGAACATTTGTCATCTTGAAAATGATTTTCGTCAATATTGTCATTCACAAATATTATACCCGCAATGAATTACTTTCAAGTTATTTCGATATTTCAATGTCAAATCATCGAAGTGGATTCTAAGTTAATGATTGCGAATAACTTATATATCCGATTCAAGATTACAGATATCAATAAGCGATTGTAGCGTAGCGGTAAGGTACTAGGACAGGATGCGTTAGGTTGGGGGTTCGAGCCCCGCTAGGATATATAAATTTTTCATTTGTAAAAATTGTGTTATATTAATAAGTAGCGATGTACTGATAACAATTGATCATATAAAACACGATGTAACCATGTATGAAATTAATTAGTAACAAATGACCTAAATAACAGTACTGGGACCCATCTCCAGATTGAGTTGGGCCAAACTTTTTTTTTCCTTTGTGTGAACTAGATATTCGTTTCTCGTGTCAATCTGTTACACATTACAGTGTTTTTAAGCAGCTCACAATGCGGTCGGTCGACACCGTTCATGTGTTAATGAAAGGCTTTATAGGATTTAATATTGACACCGATATGTGCCAATAGTTGCACTATCTTGTGCTATTCTCCAACCCATTGGGATATCACGTTGTACACCGAACAGTATTAATGTAAATTGGTGTTAACTATACGGTGTTGAGTGAAATTCTTAATTTACACTAAATTTCTTACACAGTCGGTTTACACCATGGCAGAGTACTCGGTTAACACAAAATTGATGGACCTGTATACACACCGCGCCGGTGTTAAAACGGTGTTAATGTTAACACCGATTTTTCACAGTGTAACAGCTTTTTCCTTAGGATACGCGGTAAGATTCAATTAGACGTTATTCATACGCGGACGCAATTGTACACTCATTCCTATGTGGTCTGCAGACCCGACATATTACAAACTCGCACAATATGAAACATTAAAAATAATTAAACGGATCACTCCTCGGGGCAGACAAGAAATTCGCAAACTCTCCGCCGACAAAACTCGAAACAGTTGCACAGCAACAAAAAGAAAAGTATTATTTTTTATAATATAATTCGCGCTCACGAGACTCCTGACACTCGACAACACTAAATAGCATAGACCTACTGAAGCAGGGCGATCTGCCTTACGGACTTACGAATCTACGTTCAATTTTCTCCATTTTTTTTTTTTTTTTATTGTATTCTCTTTTTTTTTCGTCAATTTCTTATACGCAATGCACGTGGTGGGACACTCTTGGCCGGCGACGTCACCCTGGATGCGAGCACCGGATGGGAAAGTTTTTGTTCGACACCTACTTGGTATGCACTGCGATGATTTCCCGGGTTGTATCGTGGACGCGAAGCTGATTCTCCAGACTTCCCTCAATTTCGAATGTCCGTCGATGTATTAAATTAGTAGATTCTAGATACCCAGTCGCCAGGACTAGAAGGGACGGAGTCAAGCAACAGGAATTATGCGTAAGGCGAGCCGGCGGAGCTCGGCCTATAGTCGACGACAGTGGATAGAGTTTTCGTTTTACCTTTTTTTTATATGCTCGATGTCTATTGATAATATTGGTCGCGCACGACACACATCTTGCTCACGCAGAGCCGATTCTCAGATACTTCTGAGTACCATGTGAACAAAAATTTAATAACATCCGCCGCAGCGAATAATACGTATCGCTCCGGTGCGATCTCGGCGGCGACTGGGACGAGGGTTCCGCGATGCGCGCACACGAGGCCGCAGGATCGATGCCGGATCGAATCGGCCGTCCTCTACCTTACCCATCGATCTCGGGAGAGTCTGCGCAAGACGTGCCACTCGACGCGTCAGCGCGTTGCAATGTGTACCCGTCGAGCGCATGTACCTATTCTAATGTTACAACATACACATATAGAATATCATATTACCTAAATGTTGAAAAACCGAAAGGCATAGTACTTCGCAATCTTTTGCATTTAACTACTGTCACATGGTCTGTGCACACAATATACATAGCTTATTGTGCTCAACATTTCAATATAGTGAATGGTTTTCAAGCACGGTAATTACTTAGGTATAATATTGATCGTATGTCGTAAGTATACTAATGGAAATGTTCCGTATTGTTAATAAAACTAATTTACTATGAGACATCAATATCAATATTGTATCGATGTTTTGAATTTTTGTTGTTTAACGAATTTTTTTGAAGTTAACTTCGTAAGTTTACGAACGAGGTGAATGGGATGACTCATGTGAGATACATCCGAAGGATTGGCCTCGAATGCAGTGATTACTCGCATGCCACCTGCTGAGATTTCCCACAACAAGTCGAGGTACTCGGTTGAACGTTTCATACCACTTTTTTACGTGCATTTGTCTTCAATATATCTGTGAATCTATCTTCAAATGTGACTTCAGTAATGTCTTTCCATTCCATTCAATCATGTGATGGTTTGGAGATAAATTTAACGGTAAGTTCAAAAACGTTATTCAAGACATATTTGAAAAGAGATTTGAAGACGTTATCAAAGATAAATTTGAACATAGATCCAAAAACATTACCGAAGACAAATTTGAAGAGACGTTGAAACCTATCAATTGTCCTTTAATGCCTGAATCTATCTTCAAATTTATCCATTCATCCATGCGATAGTTTGCAGAAAAATTTGACGTAGTTTCAAAGACATTATTCAAGACAAATTTGTAAATAGATTCAGACATTATCGTCTTCGATAATAAATCTGTCTTCGAATCTGTCTTCGAATCTGTCTTCGAATCCGTCTTCGAATCCGTCTTCGAATCCGTCTTCGAATCCGTCTTCGAATCCGTCTTCGAATCCGTCTTCGAATCCGTCTTCGAATCCGTCTTCGAATCCGTCTTCGAATCCGTCTTCGAATCCGTCTTCGAATCCGTCTTCGAATCCGTCTTCGAATCCGTCTTCGAATCCGTCTTCGAATCCGTCTTCGAATCCGTCTTCGAATCCGTCTTCGAATCCGTCTTCGAATCCGTCTTCGAATCCGTCTTCGAATCCGTCTTCGAATCCGTCTTCGAATCCGTCTTCGAATCCGTCTTCGAATCCGTCTTCGAATCCGTCTTCGAATCCGTCTTCGAATCCGTCTTCGAATCCGTCTTCGAATCCGTCTTCGAATCCGTCTTCGAATCCGTCTTCGAATCCGTCTTCGAATCCGTCTTCGAATCCGTCTTCGAATCCGTCTTCGAATCCGTCTTCGAATCCGTCTTCGAATCCGTCTTCGAATCCGTCTTCGAATCCGTCTTCGAATCCGTCTTCGAATCCGTCTTCGAATCCGTCTTCGAATCCGTCTTCGAATCCGTCTTCGAATCCGTCTTCGAATCCGTCTTCGAATCCGTCTTCGAATCCGTCTTCGAATCCGTCTTCGAATCCGTCTTCGAATCCGTCTTCGAATCCGTCTTCGAATCCGTCTTCGAATCCGTCTTCGAATCCGTCTTCGAATCCGTCTTCGAATCCGTCTTCGAATCCGTCTTCGAATCCGTCTTCGAATCCGTCTTCGAATCCGTCTTCGAATCCGTCTTCGAATCCGTCTTCGAATCCGTCTTCGAATCCGTCTTCGAATCCGTCTTCGAATCCGTCTTCGAATCCGTCTTCGAATCCGTCTTCGAATCCGTCTTCGAATCCGTCTTCGAATCCGTCTTCGAATCCGTCTTCGAATCCGTCTTCGAATCCGTCTTCGAATCCGTCTTCGAATCCGTCTTCGAATCCGTCTTCGAATCCGTCTTCGAATCCGTCTTCGAATCCGTCTTCGAATCCGTCTTCGAATCCGTCTTCGAATCCGTCTTCGAATCCGTCTTCGAATCCGTCTTCGAATCCGTCTTCGAATCCGTCTTCGAATCCGTCTTCGAATCCGTCTTCGAATCCGTCTTCGAATCCGTCTTCGAATCCGTCTTCGAATCCGTCTTCGAATCCGTCTTCGAATCCGTCTTCGAATCCGTCTTCGAATCCGTCTTCGAATCCGTCTTCGAATCCGTCTTCGAATCCGTCTTCGAATCCGTCTTCGAATCCGTCTTCGAATCCGTCTTCGAATCCGTCTTCGAATCCGTCTTCGAATCCGTCTTCGAATCCGTCTTCGAATCCGTCTTCGAATCCGTCTTCGAATCCGTCTTCGAATCCGTCTTCGAATCCGTCTTCGAATCCGTCTTCGAATCCGTCTTCGAATCCGTCTTCGAATCCGTCTTCGAATCCGTCTTCGAATCCGTCTTCGAATCCGTCTTCGAATCCGTCTTCGAATCCGTCTTCGAATCCGTCTTCGAATCCGTCTTCGAATCCGTCTTCGAATCCGTCTTCGAATCCGTCTTCGAATCCGTCTTCGAATCCGTCTTCGAATCCGTCTTCGAATCCGTCTTCGAATCCGTCTTCGAATCCGTCTTCGAATCCGTCTTCGAATCCGTCTTCGAATCCGTCTTCGAATCCGTCTTCGAATCCGTCTTCGAATCCGTCTTCGAATCCGTCTTCGAATCCGTCTTCGAATCCGTCTTCGAATCCGTCTTCGAATCCGTCTTCGAATCCGTCTTCGAATCCGTCTTCGAATCCGTCTTCGAATCCGTCTTCGAATCCGTCTTCGAATCCGTCTTCGAATCCGTCTTCGAATCCGTCTTCGAATCCGTCTTCGAATCCGTCTTCGAATCCGTCTTCGAATCCGTCTTCGAATCCGTCTTCGAATCCGTCTTCGAATCCGTCTTCGAATCCGTCTTCGAATCCGTCTTCGAATCCGTCTTCGAATCCGTCTTCGAATCCGTCTTCGAATCCGTCTTCGAATCCGTCTTCGAATCCGTCTTCGAATCCGTCTTCGCATCCGTCTTCGCATCCGTCTTCGAATCCGTCTTCGAATCCGTCTTCGAATCCGTCTTCGAATCTGTCTTCGAATCTGTCTTCGAATCTGTCTTCGAATCTGTCTTCGCATCTGTCTTCGAATCTGTCTTCGAATCTGTCTTCGAATCTGTCTTCGAATCTGTCTTCGAATCTGTCTTCGAATCTGTCTTCGAATCTGTCTTCGAATCTGTCTTCGAATCTGTCTTCGAATTTAAAATTATCGAAGACAAATTTGAAATTGATCCAGTCATTGTTGAAGATAGATCCAGATACTGTCGAAGATAGATGCAGATATTGTTCAAGATAGATCCAGATATTGTCGAAGATAGATGCAGATATTGTTCAAGATAGATCCAGATATTGTCGAAGATAGATGCAGATATTGTTCAAGATAGATCCAGATATTGTTGAAAATAGATCCAGATATTGTTGAAGATAGATCCAGATATTGTTGAAAATAGATTCAGATATTGTTGAAGATAGATCCAGATATTATCGAAGATAAATTTGAAGAGAAGTGGAACTATCTCCAAATTTGCCTTTAATATGTCTTTGAATCTTCTTGAATTTTTTTCAGTAATGTCTCCAGTCCATCCATTCATTCATGTGATAGTTTGAACACAGACTTGCGGGTAGATTCAAAGACATTGTTCCAGTTAAATAAGGAGCTAAATTCAAAGACAGCTGTAAAGATAAATTCGAAGATGGCTTCAAATTTGTCTGCCATGGTGTTATCGGAAAAGAGTTCGAAAAATCGCGCTAGGGAGCGGAAAGAGCGTGATGCATACTGCCTGAAAAAAAAATGTATGAAAATAAACCCATCAAAGCGAAGGTTTCAATTAAGGATGCTTCACACATACATTACCCTCATACCCAATTACTTAGGTATAATATTGATCGAAACTCATAAATATACTAACGCAAATGTGATACGTTGGTAGTGGAACTAATTTATTATGAGACACAGCGATATCGTTATTTTGTATCGATCTTTACCGGTTATTTTCTAACCTCACTGACCGATACGTCAAATATGTCAAATATTTCAGCTGCGAGACAACGAGGAATCACGGAGCTCGATCCGACGTTACCGTAGAATCTACCCGTGACACAAGACGTACCATACCCGACGTTGCCACGTCTCTTCTTTGCGATATCGGGACTCACAGCGCGGGAAGACATTTTGTTTTCATTGGCGCGGATGTTCCAGATTATTAATGCTAATACCTAATTAACTATTGCGCAGATTGAAAGCGGCTAAGTAACTTTGCTCCACTAACTGCAAACTATCGAACGGCAAAAAGTTCCGAATCCATTCTGAATCACCCTGCGTAACCAAAATCTAAACGAACCTTAAGTCTCTTAGTGAACTTTTTTTTATAGATGTATCTAGCTGTAGTACTGCATAAAATTGAGCAGTGTAATGTTATTCGATATTTCGCTAATACTAATACTTGCTCCATGTAATATAACAGAATTTGTATTGCCTTGGCCTGAGAGGATTTCTTGATCCTAGTGTCAATAAAAACATTCATTCATGCTCCCTACACGACTAACGCGGAGCTTCAGTGTTAAAATCAAGCTTCTGTGCTTTGTCCATGCTAATCGCCCTAAAGGAACATATTAACGTCTACCTAGTGGCAAGTGAAAACCGTTATAACCCTTAATACATATCGCCTATCCCGTATACCCGCAAACTCATGATAATATCCCAAAACACAACTAATATTTCGCATACGTACCGTAAATCCATAAAATAACAAATATCGATACCATCTCGAAGACAGATTTGTCCGCCGTTAAAATCTAATTAGATAACAATCGGGCGAATCCTTAGGGCGTCTATTCCAAAAAAATAACGTCAGAGTAAATAAATAAGTACAAAACATATTTGTATTTCTTGACTTTCTTCGAAAGCACTTACCTTCATGCATCTTATGTTTCCACGTTCTACTCCCACGTAGCAAATCTTACAAAAATATCGAAGTGCAGAGCGTACCCATATTGGACCATTTAATGGACACGTGAGGATATAGCTGACGCCATTTCTGTACGTGCGCATCGTTGATCTCATAGCACATGTTCAGGTCGATCATTTGCAATTGAGGACAGAGCAAAAAGATGCGCGAACACATTTCGGGACTAAGCCATTTCGCTCCTCCGACGTGCAATTGTCGAATCGGACCAAAGAGCAGCGGCTCGAGATCCTCATCGGTCAAATATGTCATTCCTGTGAGGACAATCTTCTCCAAGGAATCGCAATGAGCGAACAGGGTTCGCAGAGAATGTTTGGGATTAGGTCCAACCGGACGACGCAAAATACCACGGCTGATTATTTATACAAAAATGAAATCAGGTGAGTCATCTCCGATAGCAAGATTTGTGTGTAGCAAGTCTTTTCGAAATTATGCCACGGTGTGAAACAGACTCAGTCGATAACAAAAATGACTGCAATCCATTTTTTCAAGATATGTATAAGTTTTTTTACTGACTACATTCTTATGGATTGCAGCTTATTTTTACGAGGCGATTTAACATTGCCTTAATGGTCATTTGCATATGGCTTTAAAAGTCCGATAACGGAATGCCATTTTACAAAATCTGGTAACATTCTGTCCGCAGGATTTTACTGTACTATGGTATATGGCAAAAATGATTACATGTCGACGGTATTCCGCACTCGACAATATATATATATATATATATATATATATATATATATATATATATATATATATTTCAATAATTTCGCAAAGTCTCGCTTCAATATCTCAGAAATCCAAACGTATAATTTTTAATAGACATCATAGACTTACCAATATCCAAAGTCGACTTCGCGTAGACGGGTGCATCGTGCGAGTGCTCGGATTCCGACGGTAGTTATGGATGTATACCAAAATACGATACTTTCAAGATTTGGACACGAATCGGCAATCACAACCGCCACACTGTCCAAGTCGCTGATTATTAGTTCGGTAATATTAAGATGACGAATCTGTGGATTTTTTTGTATTATCGAACACAATGTCGGGCCCTTGATGTCCGCCCTATAGAGCTCAAATCGTTCGAGAAACTCTAATTTCGCCAAGTTTCCAAATCCACTGTCTGTTACTTCACCGCCGCAGAGGCACAGTTCTGTAGAAAAAAAATGCCAATGGACAACATTTTGTGTACGTCCCTAGCGGATCCGAAAACCGTCGTTTTTGGTTGCTTGCAGGCGCGAACAGGAAACAAACGTTGCTTAAAAAAAAAAAACAAATTCCAAACGAAGTCAAATAACAATTTTTTTTTTGTTAACCTGCTTTACCTGTTTTACCGACGGAATTAGGCAATTTTTTATTTCCGACTTAGCATTGTTAATATGCTACACATATGCGTCATATCTAACAGCATTATGATATTGACATAAACGCTTCAACGTGCAGTCTAATTTTGATTTAAAACTTACGAGGAATTAAGAAAAACGAATATTATAGTTTGAGGAAGTGCATGAACGTAGTGTCACGATTGACGCACAGGTGGCTCTGGATCGGGCCCTCCACTACGTTCAACGGCATAAGCCGTTGTCATCGGCTCTGATCACCGATTGGAAGTCGATAGAATAAGTGAACGCAGTTTACGCTATGCGTGATTACCTTTTGTGTGAGCAACTGTCCGACGGTTTTGGAATATTCGAAGAACTTCAAAGAATCGGCATGCATTCTTTTGACGTATGCCAATTCTAGAATTTTTCATATCCTACAGAAAGGATGCTGTTTACATTTCAGCGGCCATGTTGGTTTTCGCGACAATTTGTAATGTTCGATTTTCTTTATTTCTTGGAAGATTTCGACCCAAATTCGAGTGCACGCCGAATCGTTTGTTATTGATACAGTCCTGTAAAATTTGAAACATACCCGTCGCATAGTAACGACGAATAGTGCAAACTAAGAAATCACTTATTTCAGTCGGTAAAACAGGAAGGTTCAGTAGCCCTTTAAGTGGTTGCACCTGACGGTCGATCGATCCGTTAGAGGTACGCCTCGCGCGATTGCATGTCGTACCTTTGAGATCGGTGCAGATAGACGAAATTGTCTCTACAACGGAATCGTCAACAAAGTCACAACAATACAATCTCAGATGGGTCAACCGGCTTCCGCATGCACGGAGAAAATTTTTGAAGGCTTCGGAAGTTATCGCGTCGTCACTGCCACACCAAGATATGTCCAGGCGACGCAGATATTTGCAACGGGACGATAACGTTTTCAACGCCATGACGTTTGTGCAGTACCAATAGGACTTGAGATTGAGGCTTGTGTAGAGCGAGGCGTCTTGCGTCACGCATCTGAAGCGTCGGTTCACTTGGGAACAACGGCAAAGCGACCTCAAGTCGGAATACCGTAGAATTTTTAACAATATCTCATCCTGAAATGTGAAAATTGTTCGATTATTGCTTGAATTTTTTTTTCTTTTTTTACCGTCAAAACGGTTTTCGACTGGTCGCATCGGTACCGAAAGACGATCAAAGCTGTTACACGTGTCGTTTACCGACCCAATTCCACCAGTTAACACGTCAACGGAAGATATGGACGATTTATCTTCGGCGAGTTTCCTCGTCGCGGTTTTGCTTGAAAATTTAAAATTCAAATGAAACATCAGTAATCGAACTTCTCCAAAAAAAACCCATCAACCCTAGCGGATCAGACAATAGTCGAAGGCAACCAATTAAAAACCGGTTGCTTTTCCACAAAAAAAAAATCACCATTTAAAGTCGCCGAAAAACTAACAACGTGGAAACAACTAAACAGACCTAATAACCGTTTTCATTTCAAAGCTACCTGTAAAGCAACACCTGACCTTCAGTTTTTCTACGGTTGTTTTTGGTTGTCTCGTGAAATGGCAGCCAGTGAAGCCATACTGTAGTTAATTTTTATTTCAGATTGCTTTTTGATTATTCCATAAAAAAAAGAAAACAACCCAGATCGATAAGCGTCATGAAAAATAGCAATATTTGTAGAAAAATATAATACAATATTTGTTTCCGATTGCGTCCCAATCGTTCCGACAAAAAGCAACTGGTTTGGCAACGATACAGCAACAGTTGCAGTTTTGGTTCGTTCGCAATTCGGTTTTTTTTCCTTGTGGAAAACGAACCTTTACTTTTTGATTGCCGAACGGATACAACCGAACAGCAATCGTTGTCCGATCTGCTAGGAAGCGACGAGGTTGGTCGCGTTTTTTCATACCTGCTGCACAGCACGCAGTTTTCGTGCAGTATTTTTTCGAATTTCGATAGGTCGTCGTTCAACGCTCTCGAGGGAAGATCTGGCGTCAAGTTCCACGGATCTTTGGAATTGGTTTCTCGATCTCTCAAGTTTTTCAGAAACATGCCCAAATTTCGATCTTCAAAACCATCGCAAGGTACGATTAATTCCGAAGTTCCAATGAGAAAAACCCCGGTTATAATCGCACAGTAATCCAAAACGCTGTAGTCCAGCTCGAGTCTCAGGTAATTTGTTCTGAAGTTGCAGGATTCCAAAGGCGGCGAGAAAACTCTCTGCTCATCAGGTAAACGCTGCGGCGATCCACTCCACAAACGACGCCACCTGTTTACACGGTCCTTTCCCCAAATCCCGATTACACTTCCCGGATTACAGAGCTCGATCACCGAGATCCTCACAGGATAAACGTCTCGGGGAAATTCGAAATCTGGAAGATCAGAATATAATTCAATAATATCTGTGTAGCAATAATCTATAGGAAGAAAACCAAAAAGAACAAAATTTCAGAATTCTTCAAATTTTTCTGTCTGCAGTTCTAATTTGCACCCTGGTGAAAATATTTCTCTGACAATTGTCTAAAAACCTCTAAACAGATCGTTGCAGTCATTTTCACACATTTTACCAAATTTTTGTCGAAGTTTCTGTGCTAATTGCTAACAGGGTGGCCACTGTCAGGGAAAACCTGGAGATGTCAGGAAATTTATTAAGTGTCAGGGAATTAAATATTAGTCAGGGAAAGTACAAAATATCATTTGAGAACAAAAAGTGTTTGGGCGAACTTTTTTTGCGTACTGCTGAAAAAAAAATTATGGCCGGACATTTTTTTTTGTTTTTTTTTTCACGGTAAATACAAATCATAAATTGAAAATCCGCGATCACGATTACAAATTCATTATAACTATGCCTGTTTATTAATATAAACAGGCATTCTAACCACCGCTGAATCAGCGAATATAGATAAAGTTGCTCAGGCATTCGAGCTTAAAGAACTCGTAAAAAATGCAAAACAAGAAGCTCTTCTCAATGAAAAAATTACGGCGTTGAAGGAAGCAAAATAATTCTTATATCTTGTTCATTCTTTCCAAAGATATAATTTAATTAAAAAAATACCAAAAAATAAATAAAAATAAACATATGTAATGTTCCTACCGTGTTACCCTTTTTCACAATTCTGAATAGTTTGTCAAGGAAATGTCAGGGAATTTTTTTCGTCCGATTTAGTGGCCACCCTGTGCTAAATATCTCTACTATTTTCTCGGCACAACCTCCAGCAGTCACAATTTATCAGAGAAATTCCAAGTATTTTACGAAAAATTATGGACAACTCTGATTTTTCTGATAAAGTAAGTTAAGAGAAGATACAAGTCGTCTCTAAGATCAACTCATTCTGTTACTCGTACCAAGAGAAGACATTTAAAAAAAAACCTTTCTATGTTTCGGAAATGCTATGATTTTCCTACATATTGTTGGTTCAGAGAATTTTAGAGAACTCACGAGTTCTCTTTAAAATCTGCTCATTTTGTCACACGCCGTGAATCTGTGAAAATTTGAGTTTTTTTAGATAAATGTTCGCGAATATAGAAAATGACTAGCCAGAGAAAAACAACAAAATTCAGTCATTCAGAGAAGTATGGGCAGAGCAAACCAGAGATTGTCAGAACAATCAGAAATATTCAGATACAGAAAATTTCTGATTTTTTCTGAAAAGTGCAAAAACTTTGAGAATTTCAGTGAACCCTTCAGAGAAATTTCTGATGAATTTTCCAAGACTTTCACAGACATATTCAGATAAATATTTTCATCACGACAGTAATCCACAGAAGTCAGTGATATTTTTTTTCATGAAACTTGTAGACTCATAGAATGTATAGAAAAAGAACCAACCTACCAACAAAATCACGACTGACGTACGATTCGTTGTACTTTGGTGAAACATCTTTCAGTCCGGAAGGCCCATTTTCCCACCACGGTCCGTACATTTTCTAAAATCAAATTGATATAGAATATCAATTGAAAAAGTCTCGTCTCGTTTCCTCGAGCAAAAAAATCTTCCCCAACCTACGGTGTTGTAAATTTCGTGCGCCAAGGCAGATTCGTCGAACTTGCTTCGCAGAAAATCCTTAAAGACGCTTCTGTACGCAGCTATGGCGTTGTTGCTGAATCTCTCGTCATGCAAAGTAGATCCTGCCCAGATTCGCACGTCCCTGCGACTGAATGCTTTGATGAATTCGCTGGCTTGTGTTATTAGCGTCACCTCCTCGCCCGACGCCACTCGCAGTGGCGCTTCGATGCAGAACACCGTCTCGTCCTCGAAGCTCTCTACATTAGAAGAACGAACAAGGTTAGATTGAAACTTCGATATGGCGCGTGGCCCTGTAAATATTTATAACCCATTTTGCATGTTACTGAAACTGCGCAACGAAACCTTGAAACAAATGATTACAGATAATGATTAAGAAAATATTTTACTGACGAAGTAATACGTACCTGCCATATCCTTAGCAAGATTTTATAAGATCGTTCCGACTCGAGCTTATTTTATTACGATGGTATGAAAAAAAGTGATTGGTTTCAAGGGTGAAGCACCAACTCGGGCTTGTTTTTTTTAAATGCACAAGCAACAAACCCCTCGCTTCGTTCCACGGCCCGTTCAGAGTGGGCGCGCAGCGGGCGCGCTTTTACGTTACGTGTGTAACCCACACAAAGTTAGCCCCCCCAAAATGGATTTCAAGAATTTTTTTTTATCAATCGTTTGGTCGCGGTTTGGTCATGTTTGGTAGGTAATTAAAAATGTTTGGTCGTTAATTATTTTTGGTAGGTAACAATTATACATTTTTTTGTCAATGGTTAGCCCCCCCTCGTAAACTTTTGGTAGTTTTTTTTTTCAAAACGTTTGGTCGTCGTTTGGTACGGTTTGGTACAATATTAAGAAGGTTTGGTTGCTCATTTATTTAACGGAATACTTAAAACACTAAATTTACACAATCGCCCGTTCAAAGATGATAGTATGGCTCTGGTCCGTTAGGTGACGCTTCCTGTCAGAGGCCATTGTCCCGCTAACGTTTTGTTCCCGGCGCTCGTCGCTCCTTCAAATTTTGCTAATGCGCCTTTTATTTAACAAGTAAATGCATTGTTTTCTATTAATCGTTTCGTCGTATTTGGTACTGTCGCCAATCTTCGAGTATAACGGGGAACTATATTTTTTTTACTATATCGAATGACTTCCAACGGTTATAATTTTCTACCGATCTTTTAGATAAAAGTTATTGTCGCATACTCTAAATTTGCAAAACGGATCAGTACAGTTTTTGTAAGATTTATTTGTAAACAGTAATAATAAAAAAAAAATTTAATGGATTATGTACAGAGTTGTTTATAAAATTATGTTACATTTTCTTGAGGTTGAACTATACTTAAATTATTTAAATAATTTCTCCCTTAAGGTGAAGGGAAACCCGTTCTCTGTCGCTCTCTTTCGCTTCACCGTAAGACCAATGCCGCTATCTCTCTGACACTCATGGCTCCGTCACGTCAATTCGAAATCTTTTTTACTCTCTATCATGTCCTTTATTATTCTCATAAATTGCAACATCAATTGTTCGGTGTATTTGGGATTTAGCGTTAACGGCTGTATTCCAAAATCTATCGAGCCCGGACGCAAAGATTTGAAACTTTCGATGACTGCAGCGAAATCGTTTGCTGAGCTTGGTTTTTGCGAACAATTTTCGAACGTCGTGAAATCTTGGAAATTCAATTGAATCAATCGTTTGCTATTCTCCTTTTCAGTGTTCACTTGCAATAGATCGCACTGAACGTCGAGGGCGTGTATCGTTGGAAGGATGAAAGGTGCAGTGTCTAGTGCTTTCGGAGGTTGCTCAGGCTTGTTTCTCTTCTTCACTATATGGATGTTGAGCATAATGAGCATAAGAACACAAACATAACGAGGAATTAAAGATGAAAATGGAAATAAATTATGAAAAGGCTGTTGTTATTGTTTCAAATTTTTATAGAGAAAAATAATATAACGGAAGTTCTACAACACATTTTACTTTTTATCGATCACAGGATTACTTATCAATCTTTACTCACTGGAATAAAGTGTTAAGTAACTCTTAGGAACCATCCACGAACCATTTCAGTCAAGACGTTTTTAGTAAGCAAAATAACGTAACATCATTGTCCTAGTACGCGCTTTTATATATATTTTTTTTATTCATACGCGTAGGATTCATATGCGTATCGAGATCGAGATCGAAAACGAGATCGGTAATCACTAAATGTAGATAAACGTAGATAAGAATCATCCTTTGACTTTTCCAAATAGGTCAACACTTTTATAAATTCGCAGAAAATAAAATAAGTTCGCAGAGTAACAGTAACGACATATAGTAATAATATGATAAAACGTTATCACAAAACTTTCAGGTATCGAACCTTCCTAGATTGTATATCACAGGATCTCTGAACTAGAAATATATTATTAGGCGGTCTCTTTATATCAAAGGTAAGTATTAATCTTGCACAACCATGTTAGCAGTATTCGTAATTATAAGTCAAGTATTTAACGAGTCGTGGTCCGCGATCACTTAAGTAACTTTTATAAACGTAGATAGGAAACTTTCGAATATGTTTACAACTCAGTCAACAATTTGTACTTTCGCAGAAGAACGTAGAGTAATAGTGGACTACAGCATATTTATATACATTTTGAGGTATCGCAGTTTTGTACATAACATATCACAGGACCTCTCAACTAGAAACATATCAATTATCGTCGGATCTCTTCATATAAAATGCAAGTACATGTCTGGAAAACTATCCTATCGAAATAAAAACTCCAAATAAACTAAGTGTTTTAACTAAAAAGTTAAGTTGTGCGGCATGGTACGAGATGATTAGAGTCAATTGCCAAACGTACGAGTAGCATCCGTTGATGTCTACAATGAGGTCAACATCTTCGTAAATGAGTAGATAACCGGAGAATAAGTACGTAAAGTAATAGGAAAAACGTAGATTAACAAAATATAAAACAGATTTCTAATATTTAAAACGTAGACACATACATTCCGAGGTATGGTAGGTTTCTAGATTATATATCACAGGATGTCTAATCTAAAAACAATCAATTATTATCTTCATATCAAAGATTGATATATGCAATGCAATCAACGATTATGTAATTTCGCGAATCGTGGAGCAAGAGCGTGATATACATCTTCGTATACATTTTCAGGTTTCGTACTAGATTATATATCACAGAATTTGTCAACTAGAAACATACAAGTAATCGTACATTTTGTCATATCAAATGTACTTACAGTACTTGCAAAAATATTAGTCAAAATTAGTATCACAACTGAACATTTTTAAGCAGTAATTAAACGCGGTCGCAATGTAGCTTAAAGATATAGTTTCTATACCTTCATTATGTAAATTCCAGCACTCGGTTGTATTTCGTCGTCCTCGCTACACGATACAACTGCGTCTTTTAAACCGTTCCAACATTGCCAGTGACCATCGACTCTTCTGCAATACGCAGTGTAATGGTCTGACGATAAATGTACAGCGCCGGCAAGTCTAAACAAAAGAACATTTCATAATTGGTTAAAGGTACTGCTATAACATGTCAATATAATTTCGCCAACTTAATGTTACCTGTAGCCGACACCGTCCAGCTGTATCGTAGTTGGAAAGTCCTTCAATTTGCATCGCATTATCCTAAACGACTTAACGCAGATAACGTCCAGCTCGATAAAAATATGACAGTTGGCCGTTTTTGTCTCCGTTCTTTTTTCGGAACATCTTCTCTGAGTACATCTTAAGTTAAAAATGTACGACTGATAATCGAGCGCTTCCTCTAAGGCATTCATGTCTTTATTTAATAGAATGTTGTGTTTGACATCCAAAACTTGCTGTAGAGCTATCACCGTATGACAGTGAGGTCTCGAACATTTGTAAGTTTTGAACACACTGGGCTCGTCTTCGAATAGTCGCTCCCACACGCGGCTTACAATATTAGTTGCATCGAGTGAGATCGAACTGATTTTATCACCGATTTTGGTCGTCTTCACGGTTTTTGATACAGGTATCAATAGCTGTGCTCTCCGTTGATAAATTTCCGCTGTCGGGAGTCTCGGCGAGACGCAAAATGAACTTTGCAACTTCATTTGGCGACTGTTTTAGCCATTCGGAGTAGTGATTGTCGTCCAAGCTACTACACAACAAGATCTGGGCTATCGAATCGAATGTACAAGTATTATATACCATATACATTACATTATCTACTTTTGCCAGGCCTGTGCGATTACCGTTAACAAGTAGATAATTTTTTCCGACCAATCGATGATTTAAGGTATTTAATACCTTGATTTCAGGAAATGCTCTGAAATAAAAACCTTTTTTCTTGTGTGCATCCGTTTTCGATTTTTTCGTTTCAATCGTTTTTCCATCTACTAGCGATTCATCCAGATTTTGTACTTGTGTATGGACAATTGGTGATGACGTTGACAATGGCAATTCGTTATTGTTGATATCTTCGTTTGTCAGTATTTTCAGAAGATCATCTTCGACGTATTGTTGCTCACAATCGTTGAAACGAGTTAGAATCGCCGGGTTGAATTCATTAGTCATAGAACCGTTTATCGCATGTATCGTCGAATTCTTATTAATGAAGCTGTCGATTAATTTGAGGTCCGACTGACAGATGACATCTGTATTACTAGAGCCGGAAACTTCTGCCTGAATCTCAGCGATGTAACTACTGTCACTATCGGGTATGGGGATGATTTCCGTTTTTAAAGCTTTATTGCGCCAATTTTCTTCGGCTTTGAGGTCAGAGTCTTCCCAAAGCTTGGTGCTTTCGGTCGGCACATGAACGTTTGAGTTGGTGTCGTTACATGGTATCGCCGCGTTTGAAGACTTCTGTTTCCAATGTTCGAGTGACATCGGATTCGAAACGCTGCAACTCAGTTTTTGATTGCAGGCACCAGTGTCTCCTTCCACGAGATAGTGGGCAGTGCAGTTATTTGTGATGGTTTCATCGACTGTATCCAAAACGGAATTACTTTGCTCAGTAACCGAAGCATCGTGTTGCATTTTGATCTTACAAGCGGTCATCTTCGACTCGAACTGTTTCACGGCGCCGATTAGGTCCTCCAAATGGATTTTTAAAAATTTATCGACACGCAATGGCAGTTTGACACGATACTTATTATTCTTCATTACGTTAGTTTTCAAATCGCTAAAGTAGCCTTCTACGTAACTTGACGTTGCGTGTTCGTTTCCATTCGGCACGCAAACTCCACTCCACAACGGAAATTCCTTTGCGAATTGGATCAGTCTGTCTGCATATGTTGGTAAATAAAATGCACTCACGTCCGACCAAATTTCTTGGCACTATCCAGCACATCGTTGAGCCATACCGTTAAGCTGTTGGGAACGACTTCCTCCTCCTGCTCTTCCTCTTCTTCTGGGAATTGAATGTTGTCATCACCATCTTTCAGTTTTTTTTGCCGTTCGAATTGTCTTCGTCGAACTCGATGCTTGTTCCACGTACTGCGATAATGTGTTCCAATTTTTTCCTCACGTTTTTTGGCGTTTCAAAGCTCGAATTGAGTTGTGAGTCCTCATGCTTGTTCACGGCGACGATGAACGTTAACGAAATTAGCTCTTCAAATTGTTCGAAGCTTTCGGCATCAACCATGAGACTTATGCACCTTATAAAAAAGCCTCGCACTGCTGGATGATTGACTGACTTGAAGCACTGCCATTTGGTTACAGCTTTCATAATATGAGCAACGTCTATCCGGATGTATGTAATGGGTTCTTGAATATCTTTTCTTTTTTGCGACACAGCTAGAAAACGGTCGTTGACATAAGATTTTATGGTCTGATTGTTAAAAGCCAAGCACATGCCGCATAAGATCGATCGTCCATAATCAGACACGGCTTGCTTCGGTGGACGAGCACCATGCCGCATCCATGTTCTCAGCCAGTACTCTACAAGCTCTGTAGTATGGCTCTCGGATAGGAGTTGACCAACGGATAGTGTAGTTTTATCGAAATTAATGACGATCACGTACAGAAAGATGTGGCCCGTTTTTGTACTATCGGGTCGTTGTAATTTTTGTACAATACTTCCGGTAGCGTCAACACTTACTGTTGATCGTTTCACTAACCGATGATACTCGTTATACGCATGTACTTGTGGTACTGTCATATACATGGTGAAGAATGGTTAGATGCGACTCCTTGCACGGTTCCGATGTATGGCGGAGTGACCTTTATTGACTCGATCGTTCGTACGAGATCTCGACTATCGCTCGGTTTAACTTTGAGTTCCGAATCAATATATTCTTTTTTTGCTTGACTAAGTACATTCCGTCCATATATATTCGGAGGTTCCATTTCCCCGATTTGTCCATTTTCTCTGGCTTTTCTCTTCCTCCAGTTTGACGGTCCTTCTATTGCGGCTTCTTGGGCTACAATCTTCCTTTTTAAACCGCGGAGGGATCGCTTGACAGGCTCGTGTTTATCTAGTGACGTATCGCGCGTTTTTATTTTTATGTGCAAGTCTTCGCCGTTGACAGGTTCTTTTCGACGTATCCGAAAAATGGATTTGAACACGATTTGCTTTTGCATCTGCCAAATATCTCTATATAATGTAGACTGTCTGCTGAAGGATACACTTTAGCTCTCTTGAATGTATAGGCGCAAGGGAACCGGTATCGCTTGAAGAACGCGTCAAAGACAATATCAGTCCACGCATTCGGCGCTAAGATGTCATATTGTCGACTTTGCTTTCCGTATTCTACGGGAATCTTTGGTTTGATATTGTTCCAGAATTCGATAGTCAAGGACAAATTAAAATAGTCTTTAATTGCTGTGAATTCCGCATTCTGCGAAAATTCATAATCGGGGTCAGCTTTGACATGTGCCGATCTTGAAGGATCAAAAGATGTGTCACTGATGTACGAAGGATCTTGTGCAATATCTTCAATGACCACGCCCTGATTCGATCTTGCGGTTGACAGTATATCTCGTCTGTTTTCACGAACGTTTATATATACGACGTGTGCGCTCCACTTACTTCCCAGTTCGTTACTTAAGGTTTGCCAAATTGCTGCCGAATGTACCGGTAGTAACGGATTTTTGAAATGTTCAATGTACTTTTCTAAAGCACTGACGGCTTCTTCTTTTGGAACCCGTGATACCCGCGGCATTGTTATTCAATTTCGTTGCTAGAACTTATAGATTTTTTTAAGAGTGGGCACAGATTGTAGTTTATTACATTTTGAGTTACTTCGTTACATCTGTGAACAAATACAATTGATGGAATTATATGAGGAAAAGTTATCGACGAGGACCAACAGTGATTCCGTCTACACATACCTTGTGGATCGGCAGATTCTAAGTGCTGTAATGAATCAAGGTTCCTGGACAAAATCTTTTATGATCACTCAATGATGCGCCCAAAACGATGGTTGGACGCAACGATGCGCACAAAAATCGACGATCCTCATCTCGATATCTTCTAAATCGCCTAAATCTTCAAACACGTCCGGACGAAAATTCCTGCACGGACCAATACAATTCCATCGTAAACCATCAGCGTATATACATTCAATGAAATGTAACCAATAAATTGATTTTTTTTTTTATGGAAAAAAATGCAACTCACTGTACCGGATGAAGCATCGAGAATGAGGATCCCGTGGAAACTGTAGACCTTATGAGATTTTTCCAACGTCATATGTGTCAGTGCGATGATGCTGGACCGATGGCAATGGTTAACCAGTGGAATATCTCAGTACAGCATCGCTCCTACGTCTTCGCAGTGTCCAGCACATACGTGACTCCCGGCCTTCTATATACACTACATCTATATGTTATATAGTGCACTGCGTATCGTCGTATCCTGTTATATATCCAATATAAGAATCTTGTACGAAGTCCATCGGATCTATTCGGATATAATATCACATACGAATAAATTAGCTCGAACTGAAGTCCAGTAAATCTTCGAATACATCCAGACCAAAATCCCTGCACAGACCAATAGCATTATATCATAATCCATCACCGTATTTACATTCAATAAAATGTAAACAAATCAATTAGTGATTTTTTTCGAAAATAAAAATATAACACTCACTGTGCCAGATGGAGCATCGAGGATGAGGATTCCGTGGAAACTGTAGACCTTGTAAGATTTTTCCAACGTCATATGTGACGGTGCAACGATGCTGGACTGACGACAAAGCTTAACCATCGGAACAGCTCAGCGCACCATCCGTCCCACGTCTTCGCAGTATCCAACATAAACGTGATACAATTCCTTTGATTTTTTTCCTTCCTCGAAAAGGAAGCTAAATAGTACAAATATAAAATAGTAAAAATAATAACAATAGTTATAAATGAATTTTTTTGTTGTCAATTTTTTGGAGATTTATCTTAACAGAGGTGTCTTTAAAAATTCGATGTTACCAATTATTATTACTTTATAAACAAATAAATTACCTTTACGATAGTTTATTCTGGACAGTGTTGCTTATGTGAGTCTACAGGTAGTTATTAAAATTCTAAAAATAGTTAATGGATAAAGAAGATACAATGAAAGATTTTTTGTTTATTTCAGTAGCAAATGAATTTTACTTTTTAGATCGTCGACGGTTATTTACTTTCCGTGACGAGGGTAAGAAATGAAGCAGATATTCTATGTTTTTACTTACTTATTCGATGATAGGTTAACTTGAGAAAACTCGCTGTCAGCATCAGCAGGGCCGATCTGGATTATGTAAACAACCAAATTAGTCAAGCGTTTAATGATATATTGTTTATCAATTTAAAAAATGGTTTTACATACTTGTTAAACAAAAGCCGCTCCAGCGAGATTTGTAGGTGTGATCAGGTGTGATGAGCGCCGGGAAAGTCGGCAACGAACCAGCTGGCGGGGCAGTGGCCTCTGACGGGAAGCGTCACCTAACGGGCGGAGCCATACTATGATCTTCGAATGGGCGATTGTGTAAATTTAGTTTTTTTAAGTATTCCGATAAATAAATGAGCAACCAAACCTTTTTAATATTGTACCAAACCCTACCAAACGACGACCAAACGTTTTGAAAAAAAAAAACTACCAACAGTTTGCGAGGGGGGGCTATTGACAAAAAAATGTATAACTGTTACTTAACAAAAATAATTAAGGAACCAAACATTTTGAATGCCCTACCAAACATGACCAAACGACGACCAAACGATTGATACAAAAAATGCATCCATTTGTCAAATAAAAGCCGCCTGAGCGAGATTTGCAGGTGAGATGAGCGCCGGGTCCGAAACCGCCTGCGAGGCAGCGGCCTCTGACGGGATGCGTCATCTAACGGACCGGAGCCATTCTATGATCTTTGAACGGACGATTGTGTAAATTTAGTTTTTTAAGTATTCTGATAAATAAATAAGTAACCAAACATTTTTAATATTATACCAAACCTTACCAAACGACGAACAAACGTTTAAAAAAAAAACTGCCAAAAGTTTATGAGGGGGGGGGGGCTAACTAATGAAAAAAAAATTATAATTGTTATTTAACAAAAATAATTAACGACCAAACATTTTTAATTACCTACCAAACATGACCAAACCGCGACCAAACGATTGATAAAAAAAAAATTCTTGAAATCCATTTTGGGGTGGCTAACTTTATGTGGGTACGTGTGTAGAGATGTGAGCGGTAAATTTGACCGGTAATTTTACCGTATTTTTACCCTAAAAATACGGTACGTGACCGCGTTCAACATTACCACATTGGTAATAAAATCATATGGTCACATAGTGATTTAAAACATCACCAACTCATGATGAATTCAATAAAAATGTTACGATAATGTTTTTAAAAAAATGTGTTATTTGTAATTTGACAACTATGTGAGAGTGAAGTTTATCATTTTTCAACCGGTAGTGTAACGTTTAAATAGGCAGATTTAATATGTTTTCACGGTAAATTTGCAAAAAATTTTATGACCGGTAATTTCACATCTAGATAGATGATTTTTACCACTTTTTACGGTAAATTACGAGAAACTTTTGTGACCGTATTTTTGCAACACAATATGTTGAGAAAAAAATTACGTCATAATACGGTAAAAATACGGTATTTTTATGGTAATTTTACGAAATATTAAAATACCGGTATTTTCACATCTCTATACGTGTGCCTTTCGTACTAACAAAATGCACGATCCTGATTGGCTAAGAAAAGCGACTTTGCTAATTCGATTATTTCGATATATCGATCGCGAACATTCAACCTTCGTACAATTTTTTTTTTGCAATTTGGGATTGAGACGTGTTCGAACTCCCAGTAATGTATTCAACCGCGTTGTTTCCAAAAGAACTTACTGAAATTAAAGTAAAGAGGCAAAACGCATACGGAAGAGTGTAAAATAGATATGGCACGTATGCGACAACAAACTTCAATACTGAAGTACTGAAATAAATCGACGAATACATACAGTTTTTCAGACAAATAGTCAGAGAAATACTTTTCCCCGAGAAACAGCGTAAAAGAAAATCCTAGTTTAAAAAAACATTGTAAATGCATAAGGAAAATTGATTTATGGAATACCGCGGAGCACATAGAATGAATCGTTATTTGTTTAAGATATTATATGCATGGAGTGTTAGGCCATCAACTCTGTGATATTTCTACCTGAAGGTTTAAGATATATAAAGAACGTACGAGTGATATCCGCGTAGGAGCTTGAAAGCTTCTGCGGACAAAATTAATGTGGGTAAAATAGTTTGTACTCCATCAATTAATAATAATAAATTTAATTAAAAAATATCGCCAGCCGGGCATTGAACGTCAGAGGATGGACAATAAAAACACTTCCGCGTAAATAATAAATAAAATTGTTCGCATATATTATTCTACGTACAATCAAATAATCTATAATTGCAGGACACGCTACAAATTTTATTCTATATAGTTTCTTTCTTCAGTTTATGCTTCACAATCCACTTATAAAACATTGTTTCTTAGTCTCCAATAAAAAACAAAAAAAAAAAAAAAGTTCTACACCGTCGAGTGTACATGCTTTTCGGACGGTTTGGCGTCCTTCGCGTTGCCCAAGAACGGCAAGGGTTTGAGCTCGTTTTTGTACACCTCCGGTATCAGAGCCTTCATCATCATATGCGTTATGGCTGCGGTCAATCCCCATACGCGATACTTTCCACCGGTGTAAGCTGGCAGTAAGAAACCGTTGCGAAATTGGGTGAAGCGAAAGTGCTTTGGGTTGCACAGTTTTTCGAGGCTTATGACGAAAGCTTCCTCGACCTCCTCGGGATTTATTTCCATTCTTTCCGGATCCACCTCGCCGATGTATCCCAAAACTGGCATCACGCTGAGATTTTTTTGTCCGATCACGTTAGCGCTCGACCATATGTCGACATCGCCCATGGGGATTCTCAGCTCCTCCCATGTTTCCCTCAGCGCCGTGTCCTCGAGAGACTTGTCGGCGTCGTCCTTCATACCACCGGGAAACGATACTTGTCCCTTGTTCGAATTCAGCTTCGTCGATCTCAGAGTATAAAGCAGACTGAGCTCGCCCCTGTAAGTGCACAACGGCACGAGCACCGCTGCCATTCGAGCCTTCTCGTTGACCTTCATTGCCGGATAGAGCTTCAGCTTTCGCACGCATGACTCGCGATTCTTTGTCGTTAGAACGAAGTCCGGACTGAACTGGGTCTTGGTCGACAGCAATGAGAGGCACCTCCGAGACCCCAACTTTGCGGCGACAAAAAAAGTCCATTTATTATTATTATTGTTGTTGTTGTTGTTGTTGTTTTTGTTATTATGATTATTATTATTATTATTATTATTATTATTATTATTATTATTATTATTATTGTTACTTCTGGCCAAAATATAAAACTGATGGGAAATGATTACATGAGCAAAAAAAAAAAAAATTATTTACATCCTTATCTCCATTTTCAATTTTTTTTTCGATTGATTTTCATTAGTTGCGCAAAGATTAATGCGAAACTGCAATAGTAATCGTTTCCGAAGAAACATCGCAATTTTTGCTGAATTGGTGCCGTTAAGAGCATGTGCAATACCGCGGTCGGTAATGAAAACTGTAATTAATTTTTTTCACAAATTCCGAGAAGTACGGTCAAAAGAAAAGTCTCATCGAAAGCCGAGATGATATTTGCTTCCGATGAGATTTTTCTTTTGATCGTACATACGAGAATCCGTGGGAAAAGTTGATTACAGTTTTTGATACCGACTGAGCCCGGGATGGATGGGGAGGGGGTGTTTCATATGGTTTTAAGAGCATGTGAAACACGCTCTCGGTGGAGCAAGAGAGACACTGAGAACGTTTTTCACATGCTCTTAAGGGAAAATGAAATAGCTGTGCGTGCGAGATAGTTGCAATTTTCAAATTAACTTTATTTAATGGTGCTAATTTTTTTTTTTTTTTTGAGAAAAAAATGAATTCAGGTCTGTTGCGAAATTACCGTGCACATCCAGTTTGAATTTGCTTTGTCCTCAAACAAATGAGCACCCTTGAGCAAATTTCATTGCAGTTTTCATTACCGACCGCGATATTTCACTTCCCCTTAAAAGCAGGCGCAATACCGCAGTCGGTAACAAAAACTGTTATCACCTTTTCTCATGGATTCTAGCATTCACGACGAAAAGAAAAGTCTCATCGAAACTCGAGATGATATCCGCTTTCGATGTGACTTGTCTTTTGACCGAGTATATAAGATTCCGCGCGAAAAGTTGATTACAGTTTTTCGTAGTGACTGAGCCCGGAATCGCCGGAGATATTTTATATGCACTTAATAGTGGAGAAATGATCGCGGTCGGTAATGAAAACCAATACTTTTTATCTATATCTATATATTTTGACCCATCAGCTCGATAAGCCAATCGATTTCGATAAGTTATCAATTGAACTTTTCTTTTAACTGACATGCCAGTTGCCGTAAGAAAACAGTACATTACGATACTAGTGCGATACAAATTTTTCTGACGAGTTGCAATCACACGAGTTAAGAAAAAGGTTTTTGCACGAGGGGCATACGAAGTTTGACCTCAAAAGGTGTGAATATGGGGGTTTTGTGCACGCGAAGCGTGCGTAAAACTTCCATTTTCTCACCGAGTGAAATAAATTGTATCACAGTTTTTGTTACCGACCGTGGTATTTCACATGCTTTTAAGTCCTTATCGTTCATGTAAAACGTATTATTATTAGCACGAAAATAGCTTCTGAAAGCCTGTTACGTACAGTTTTACAATTTCCGCATCCCAAGCATCGACATTCAAGATATCTGCAATACCGACCCAGCTGCAATCAGCCCAGAGAATTGCCACAATTTTATTTCGAAACACTTTGCTTCAGACGTTCGAAGATTCGTGATATGGACTTTGCTGTATCTCCGATAACTGATAAGAATAATGATTGCGACATAAAAAACAAAAAAAAGACCCCGGTCGGTAAAACAGAGCCATGCAGCTTTTTTCCTCCGAATGCGCAGAATTCATGCAGAATCTTCATTGCGAAATAAATCGAAAAATGGACTAAGCTGAGCGATTTTCCGTACGCCTTAAAATCATTAGAATTACGCAATAATTGGAAATCCGTTAGTTTATCGACTATTAGATATAGAACGATCTACGATTGCGTCAGGGTAAACAAAATATTTTTTCTTCCGGAACATTTGACAGATTCGTAAGTCGTAAAAAAAAATTATCGTCCACGAAAAAATGTTATTTAATAGAATTAACGTCTAATTGTATGAAACTTACGAAGTAGCGTCGAAGGAGAGGCTCGAGTGTTGACAAATTCGTCGGTGCCATTGAGAAGCGTTTTTTTATTTTCCTTTTTCCTCCGCTCTTCGGAGTTGTCACTTACTTCGTTGGGAGCATGTCTCGTGTCACGAGGCGAGATAAGAGGAGCGTGTCATTCGAGACTCTCTTCGGGCAAGCTTCGCGTTCACGACTGATCTCTCCGAGGCCGAGGCCGATCGTCGGATCGTCGGCTAGACTTTGACACTTTGAGGGTCACACGAGAAATCATGCGATACATAACCTTCTCACTTTGGCTAGAGGCGCTGAAGCGAGATTGCGCGAGATTTAACCGGAGCGGGATGAAGTACACGTCGGATCACTCCCACCGTGTGCCCGGCAAAGCGGACATGGCTAGAGATGTGAAAATACCGGTATTTCAATGCTTTGTAAAATTAGTGTAAAAATACTTTATTTTTACGGTATTATGACGTAATTTTTTTTTCTCAATATCTTGTGTTGTGAAAATACGTTCACAAAAATGTCTCGTATTCTGCCATAAAAAGTGGTAAAAATCATCTATCTAGATGTGAATTTACCGGTCATAACATTTTTGGTAAATTTACCGCCAAAACATACAAAATCTACATATTTAAATAAGACATTACCGGTTGAAAAATTATAAATTTCACCTCCATACTTGTAAAATTACGAATAACACATTTTTTTTGCATCATTGCGGTAATTTTTTTTTTTGAACTTTCACCTTGTTCGTGACATTTTAAATCACTATGAGACCATATGATTTAATTACCAATGCGGTAATGTTCAACGCGGTCACGTACCGTAATTTTGGGGTAAAAGTACGGTAAAATTACCGGTCACATTTACAGCTCACATCTCTAGACATGACTGAAAAAAAATTTCGGAATATCGAATTAAGGCCGCCGCCATCGTTTTCAAGTGACATATTTCCGAACGAATCGCATTAGCGAAAGAATGAAAAATTAGTATATTATGCCACAAGGGAGGAAAGTACGTTTTTTCATCGACTGTAAAGTTTGATGCCCGAGCGAAGCGAGGGTAGAAATTCACACAAGGTAAAAATGTACTTCCTTCCTTGTCGCATACGATATTTTTTTCCGACTTCGTTAAAATAACCACATTTTTTGCATCGCAAAATCGTCATATACCGAGTTTCCACCAGCTCGATAAAGTTAGCCATACGACTTTAATTAAAAAATTTGGAATTTATACCAACCGATTGGTGGTCGATTGGTGGTGAATGGTAGTCTAATTAAAACGTTTGGTGGTCAATCGTTTAATTACAATTATTAAACAAAAAATTGACCGTAAAGTTAGCCAAACATTTTTTTTTTTTTTTTAATCGATTCAATTAGGGCTCAATCGATGCGGAATCGTTTGGTGGTCACGAATAATATAATTACAACGTTTGGTGGTCACTCGCTTTCTCGTCAACAGCCAATCCCATAAGTGAATTTTGAGTAGACTGGAATTTTTCCACAAGTTCAGAATAAATCTCGGTCCGATCTAGTGATGTGGGGGCGTCACAAAATGGGTCAATCGACGGTTAATTGACTGCTAATTGACGCATAAAAAATGACCAATTTATATTTGTGACCGTTTTTCAAATTTGCCGCCGGTTTTCGTCCTGCTTTAAGCTCGAACTATCGATAATCGAACTATGTCGTATACTTGCTATCATAAATCGCGAACACTGCACAGTAAAGAAGCGATGACTGTATTAAAGATATGTGATACATAGTTTGTAATGAAAAAAAAACAAATACACTATGTTTTTTGTTATTCAATATATTGGCTATCATATAAATGACCGAAAGCAAAACCTCTATCATGACCAACCTCACCAAACGTAACGTCTCTAGTACACTCGCCATGAGATCTAGGTGGCGCCAAAAGAGAAGATGTCTGCTGCGAAGAGCAATTTCCATATTAATTCTTGGTGTCGCATGCATATCACAGTAAAGACGAAATATAGTATATATATTTTATTACGATAATAAACAAATGCTGTCGGTCACATGTTTAGTGCTGTCTACTTAATAACTCGTTTTGGCTAATTACTATAAACGCCTTGAAACCTTTCGTTGGGAAGACATCTAGAGTAAAAAGGATTTTTTAAGAATTCTCTTTCACATGAATGAGATCATTTACCGTCATTTGGAGATACGAGCGGTCGGCAATGCAGATACCTACTTGATGGAAAGGTGATTGGCATTCGCCGAGGGATGTCGTTAAATGTCAACGCTGCTTCGACAGTGTCGTATCAACTTGTACGGCCCGCACACCCCAGTAAGATTTTAAACAAAAAGTAGAGCGTCAGTAGGTTCTATTACTTTCAATGGCTCGTGAAGCAATTGCGTATTATTGATTATTATTATTATAACATATTATTAAATATTATCGATTATTGATGAGCGATAAATTGTCATCGTTCTAGTTCTTTTAGTATTTGCGAAAACTCGTCGCATTCCAGCGATATTGTACCAAATGATTATTTTTTTTTATGACTTGGTAAAATTTTCTATATTTTTTTTTCATTCTTAATGCTTTTCATGCTTATCTCTGAAACCGGTGCGGTGGTCTAGTGGTTAGCGTGCTCGCCTCTAAGACCTAAGCATCGGGAGGTCGACGGTTCGATTCCCGGCTTCGTATGTTTCGCCGAGAAGGGAAAGAAACATGGACGAGACGAAGCTCCAGATATATACATTGTAACTAATTGACTATCGTCGACTACCTAAGGCCGAGCTAAACCTGCAATTATCGGCACCGAGTGAGACAGCGCGAGGTATAAGTGGCGCCATCCGACGGGATCGAGCGGCAGCTCGATCGATATCGAACAGCGCGCACGCGCAAAGGCCAGGAACAGCAAGGATTCGGAAGCACGGCAGTGCCGCCCCGCGGAATCGAGCCGAAAGCACGCTCAAGGTCGAAGAAAGGCGAAAGCGAGGGAAAATCGGCCTCGCCGATTGGACGAAAGTGACGACATCGATTTTGCACACGGTACCGACCGAGCACTCGATTCGCTCAGGAGGTAACACCGGATAATCGTCACCATAATACCGACCCGGGATTGGAGGGTAGAGGACGATGACTCTGCCAACCAATAGCAAAATTAATAACCAGGCGACCGTACGCAGACGCGAGTCCGCCAAATCCCTGCAGAACCGACGGAGTGGGAGTCCAAAATCGGGGTATAAAAGACGGCGATTTCGGCAGTCGATCATCAGTTCAACGATCTACATTACCATCGGCCAGCTCTCCAGGACTACAAGTGAAAAGTGAAAAGAGAAAAGTGAAAGTAAAAGTGAAAAAGTGAGTAAAAGTGAATTAAAGTGACTTTGTGCCAAAAAGGACTTATAAAATTTGTGCCTGCTGGACTTATAAAATTTCGTGCAATTTGGACTTATAAATTTGGTGAGATTTGGACTTATAAATTTGGTGAGATTTGGACTTATAAATTGTGTGCTAATTTGGACTTATAAAATTTGTGATAATTTGGACTTGTAAAATTTGTGCCAATTTGGACTTATGAATCTGTGACAAATTAGACTTATAAAAATCGGTGCAGTAAAAACTTATAAATTATTAAACCAAGTGAACATAGAACAATTAGGCCGATTCGGACTTGGGAAATTACCCGGCTAGTGGATTTATAAATTGTTAGACTAAGTGGAGCTTATAAATTATCGGAGAATTTGGCTTGTAAAGTGAGTGTCAAAAAGGGACTTAGAACTCGTCAAATACAACGAGAAGTGACTTAGAAAGCCTTGAGTAAGACCTAGCCACGATCTCCACCAACGTGAGACGAGAAAATTGTCAAATTAGGCAACGCTCAGTGCAGTGCGGTAAAGTGACCAAAGTAACCGGTCAGATACGATACAAGTGACCGAGTGAATAATATTACGGGACTAAGGGCACTGCACAAGTACACCCAGGGCTAAGTTCACGTTCCCTGAAGGGTTACCGACCATCAAAGTAAGGTAAAACCCTTTATTTCGCGAAATAACACCAATTGCAAATCGCGAGGTGAGCAAGCTGTCACCGTCGCGAGCCGTGACGTCATCGTGGGAATCGCCGAGCGAGGCAGCCAGCTGTACGGCACGACGATCGAGAGGCCGCCCGGGCCTGCGCAGTGCGGTCAACACGAAATAAAATTGCCTCTGCTAACTCGTCCAAATAATTAATAAATAAAAAAAAATAAATAAATAGAAATTAAAGTACGAGACCCGAGATCCGAATTATAATTATATTATCTATTGCGTTACCGACTCACTGTGTGGATTAATTATTGTTGACAATAAAGAGATCGGATTCGAGGAAAAAGAATTAAAATCAATTTGAAAGCTGTAATTTACGAATAAAGAACAGTATTTTCTTATAAATTTGTCTCTGACACGCCAGCCCATAATCCCTAGATGCTCGAGTCCACGAATCCTTCTGTGTAAGTGCCGTCTTCTCTTAAGGAGGCGCGCAAATACAGAAAATTACTGTACAGGAGCAGAGCTCAAGTTACAACATCGGTCACTCACACTCAGTTACCGCGATGCGAGTGTCGGATGTATATAGCTGTACTCCATTGTTTTCATTCTCGGTGAGACGCGACAAGGCTCCGAAGTCGGAAATCGAACCTGAGACCGCATCGGCGTAGAGGACGTAGCGTACCCATGGCCCGGGACGCCGAGTCTGTGTATCAGACTCGCCGCTCCGCAATAGCTACCCTGGCCAGAGTGTAAGCTATCGTGCTCGGGCTTCATGGCACCGGGGTATGGTGCATTATAACGATGTTCTAGGTATACCAGGCGACTATCCTAGAATACCTGGAGCCTTGCCTCCTTAACCTGGGGCTCTGAGGAGGCCGACAATGATATCCCCAGCATGACTACATTTAAGGATGCCGGGAGACGGGGGACTAGGTCAACGATACTCTGAGCAACTGGCAACCCAAAGAAGGGATGCGGTGGTGCGGTAGTACTGGCCCAGATACCCTGTACAACCGGTAATAGCCCACGAAGCGTTGCTGGAGCACGAGGGACTGACCAAGATACCCTGAGCAACCGGCAACCCCGAGAAGGGATGCTGGGAGACGGGGGACAGGCCAAGTTACACTGAGCAACCGGCAAGCCCACGAAGGGTTGCTGGGGACCGGGGGACTGACCAAGATACCCTGAGCAACCGGCAATCCCTAATGAGAAAGGTGTCAAGTCGCAGAAGTAGGTGCGAAAAAAGTCAATGACATCACGAGGGACGCCTGTCGGTTGTGTTCCGCGTCTGAGGAACACAACGTGGACAGTTAGGGCGGTGCGAGTGCCCCACGGGGCCCGAGTACAATGGTCCAGCAGGATTGAGTGCTCGTATCGCTAACAAAAACAACAAACAATAACAACATGCTTATCTCTGCGTTGTTTTTTTGTTTTCTTACTTTTCGTTACTATTTTCATGCAACAATAACGATGTTATTGAATGAAAAAACGCTTGTGTTTTAAGAAATATATGTATAATTTATTATATAATATCTGTACAATAAAGGTTTTACATGAAGTAACAAAATTAAAATATTAATTACGCTTATTATGGACAATCGACTAGGGTCCGATCTTGCGAAAATTTGAAGAAAAAAAAAACGCCGCACGAGAGCGTTGCTGTTCGATCGTAAAATCCAGTGTGAACAAAATTTTTTTTTATTTTTTGGCTCCGACGCCGAATGAATCAGCGACAAGGGTATCTTGTCTACGGTTTTTAAAATTAAAGCTTCTTACATTTCAAGCATACAATCATGTTACGCCTTCTCGTTATCGCGTTAAATGACGTTTAAACATAACGATGACAATTTATCGCTCATCAATAATCGATAATACTTAATAATATGTTATAATAATAATAATCAATAATACGCAATTGCTTCACGAGCCGTTGAAAGGAATAGAACCTACACTGTAAAAAAAGAATTTAAATTTAACGTACCAAAGAATTTGAAATTCACAAACTCGGTACATTAAACGAAAATTAATGTACCCGAACTGCAAATTTGCACACTTCAGTAATTTCATGTCTCGTACATTAAAATTAATTATGTTTTCATTAAAATTACAGAACTTGTTCCTTAAAACTATGTTTAAAGAACTTTTTTGAAAATTGCTGTACCATTATTGAAATTTAAATAAAAGTTCATAGAATTTACGTACTCATTATGGATTGAACTTTAAGCACTTCTAGCAGTTTCTGCGATTACAACGTTGGTTCAAAGTGAACCAAAACTGCATTACATCAACATTTTATTTTTTTTCGGTTCAATCGTATATAATGTCACCATACAGAAGGTATATTATTTCGACTTGAACGTATATTTGGTCAATTAAAAAAAAATATGATTCGATGTGTCCGTATATTATATGTCCATTTGTCATCTTGAAAATGATTTGATCAATTCGGCAAGACGTCAATTTAGTCATTCACAAATATTGTGTCCATAATAAACAACTTTCAAGTTGTTTCGATATTTCAATGTCCAATCATGGAAGTTGAGTCTAAGTTAATGACGAAGAATAACTTATATATCCGAGTCAAGATCTTGCATATCAATAAGCGTTTGCAGCGTAGCGGTAAAGTACTTGGTCAGAATGCGTTAGTTTCGGGGTTCGAGCCCCGCTAGGATATTAAAATTTTTATTTATAAAAATTGTGTTATATTCATAAGTGGCGATGTACTGATAACAAGTGAACATATAAAACATGATATGAACCATGTGTGAAATTAATTAGTAACAAATAACGTAAATAACTATACCGGGACCTAACTCCAGATTGAGTTGGGTCAAACTTTTTTCTGTGCATAAAAACGTCCAGACCTTACTTGAAATTTCAAGAACGAAGGTATCGTAATATTCTCGACACCGGCTTCCTTTTTCGTAAACCGTCACTTTAAAATTGCGACGTATAGGTGCTTGAAAATTACAAAACGGTTTGTGCATAAAAACTTCCAGTACCGGTTCATTAAATTTCAACCTAATTTTTTTTACAGTATACTTACGCTCTACTTTTTGTTTAAAATCTTATTGGGGTGTGCGGGTCGTACAAGTTGATACGACACTGTCGAAGCAGCGTTGACATTTAACGACATCCCTCGGCAAATACCACTCACCTTTCCATCAAGTAGGTATCTGCATTGCCGACCGCTCGTATCTCCAACTGTCGGTAAGTGATCTCATTCATGTGAAAGAGAATTCTTAAAAAATCCTTTTCACTCTAGATGCCTTACCAACGAAAGATTTCAAGGCGTTTATAGTAATTAGCCAAAACGAGTTATTAAGTAGACAGCACTAAACATGTGATCGACAGCATTTGTTTATTATCATAATAAAATATATATTCTATATTTCGTCTTTACTGTGATATGCATGCGATTCTTGGTGTCGCATGCATATCACAGTAAAGACGAAATATAGAATATATATTTTAATATGGAAATTGCTCTTCGCAGCAGACATCTTCTCATTTGGCGCTACCTAGATCTCATGGCGAGTGTACTACAGACCTTACGTTTCGTGAGGTTGGTCATAATAGAGGTTTTGCTTTCGGCCATTTGTATGTTCGCCCTTAAAAAGTATTAGACGTAAAAAAAAGATTGGAACATGAAAGTTGCAGCTTCAAATGAACTTTTGAAGCTGCAACAATGCTAACAATGAACGAAATAAAAAACGTAAATAAGGAGAATTTATTTAAAGTTCGTTTAAAGCCCGAAGAGCTTCAGGAAAAATGTTGTCTCAAAGTATATTTTTTTGTCTCAACAATAACATTGACTACAACAAATAGAAAATAATAAGCCACTTAAGCCTCCACCGAAAGACAAATAATATAACACCTTAAGGATTAAATGAACTTACGGCAGCTCGGTAGAGACGGTCGAAATCTCGTCGTCCCAGAGTATTCTTGACAGTTGGAGCTTCGGTCGAGTGCGTAAGCACAGCCAGAAGGACGATCGAGAAGACAGCTCGGTTCATTGCGTTTATATTTGAGTTAATTTATTTACCGAACTTTAAATTTATCAATTTCTAGTATCACTAAACTTATGCCCGTTTCGTCGAAAGACAACACTGCGGGATGGACTAAGAAAAAATGTTAGCGACTCTGGTGGCTCTTGCCAGGACAATGATGAAGTCGTCGTTCCTCCCGTATGATCGTACTCGACAAGCTCACGCGTCACCGACTACCACAGCCAATCGGATCAACGGAAACGCCTCCACAGGATATCGATATTCACATAATCTATCCCTTTTTTTAAGGGGGGAGTTATAAAATTATAATTACGGCAAGAAATAATGCATGCCGACAGTGTTCAGTGTTTGTTGGGGTGTGGAAAAATATTGAAACCACTGGTTACGGTAACGATCAATATTCTATATCGATTTCAAGCGCCTACTAACGTTATTGATATTTGTAAGTACAACGCAGTATGTCACGCGTTCCATTAGCAATCGAATCGCTCGTGCGGGCGTGCAGCTAATAGTTTTACCTCCCTCGGTGCGAAAACGTCAGTTTTACGAACGCTTCGCGTGCGTAAAAACCCGATTTCTCACACCCTGCGAAGCTTTCCGCTTCGCATTAAATTTTTTAAATTCATTACGTTTGGCGTGTGTTACAACAGAATGTTGTTAACTTCCAAATGCGTTACATGCGTGTAGGTAAACTTTTTGTGATGTATCGAAATGACGATGTTCAGATTTTTATCTCTTAATAAAGAAACCGTTACGTATTTGCGTTGTTCCGCACAAATGTGTGTTTCATGGAAAAATTCAAACAATTCTCGATAGGATAAAAATCTGAAAAAAAATCAACCATACGGGAGGTGCTGCAAATACTGTTTTTTACGTAATGATAATTCCAAAATGTTATGACAAACTAACGACAAAAATAATTATTTAGCAAATTACTCGGCAACTTAACTATTTTTTCCCATAAAAATTCGTTTATTTTTCGTAAGATTCGTTTATTTTTCTGAATACCTATGATTTTTTTCAGAATTTTTTGTAATGTTTGTAAATCGCTTTTTTTCTATCTTCAAACTGTGGAAAAACGTAATTTTCAAAGATTAACAAAAAAAATTCTGAAAATATTCATGCGTATTCAGAAAAATAAAATAATGATTTTTATGAAGGAAAATAGTCAAGTCGCCGAGTAATTTTGTTGAATAATGATTTTTATCTTCAATTTGTCAATAACAAATTGGAATTATTATTTCACAAAAAACAATCTTTGCGTCACAAAAAACAATCTTTTCCTCTCATATACTTGATTTTTCTTCAGATTTTTATCCCATCGAGGTGTGTTCGAAATTTTGTCTGAAACTCACGTTTGCATGAACCTTAACATGTCACCTTAACATGAACGATTGAGATCCTTCGTCAATGACCGGATAGGCGATATGACGATGGAACGGTTTATTAACATACAGAACCTAACCGCGAGACTGAGCGACGGAAAGGCGTTGACGACAGGTTGCACGTGTCATGTTCGATATTTCACACCGCTTTATCATACGTGAAGGTCGAACCGAAGCTTTTTCCATTCGCGTGTTATAGAAGGGTACGTAAAACGCACGTGTAAAGTGTATGGTCGCCACTTCGTGGAAAAAAAACCCTCTCATGGATCATGAATGTCCAGCGGAAATCGATCATTATCAATATTTTTTTTTTTTTTTAACACGCTACTTTACGACATTGACACGCAAGATGGTGCATACGAAGAATTGCTTGTAGCTTGTAGCCGTTACCAGAGTCATGCCGACCAGCGTATGGCTATCCGCAGTTTTTTCACACATAAGCATCTTCTATAGATGTTTTTACCGTGTGTTCGTTACACAGTAGAAAATCGAACGCGATTTTAATGTAGTACGAAAGCGTTCAATCTCGATTCTTAACCAAACACGATAGGAAGATAATAATTATTGAGCGTGTAGATCATAAGCTTTTTTTATTGTTCGTTTACGCAGCCCAAAAAGATGTACAACCGTCGCCCTTATCCGAACTACCATTAACAAGTTCATTATCGAATCGGTACGAATTTGACTCTCAGTGACTCTGCCGTTCTGATAATGAAGTCTGGAATCAAACGAACCGTCGAAAGTTCCATCATCGGTTCCAAATAAAAATTGTGCAGTAACAATGCAAGAAACGCTTTCAATTCCAGCATCGCGTACTTTCGACCTGCGTTAGAAAAGAAAAGGGTTTATATGTTGATATGTCTTGTCATCGAAAAACCTTAACAATTACTGATGCAATTCCGTGGTCCGGCGCTAAATACAATATACGAAAAGGGACGACGAGCTGCGATTTTTTCGGGCAAAAATCGGTCAGGATCGAATACCTTAGGGTGCGACCAGTAATTTGAATCTCGATGAGTATGGTAAATGGCCACAACGACATTTGCTCCAGATGGAACCACAAATTTTTCTAAAAATATATATCCACTTCGTAAAACAATACGGTACAATATTACTTATAAATAATGTTTTTTTTTCTTCCGTTTTTAATTAGCTCGTACTCAGACGCAAGTCCTCAGTTAGTTTCCTTCCTATTACGTAAACAGATGGATATAGTCGCAAGGATTCTTTCACGCAACGTTCGAGATATACCATGCTTTGTAATTCGTTCATTGTTAATTCTCCATTCGATTCCTTTAGTATAGAATCTATCTCGGCTCTTGCGCGTGCCTGTCAATGAATAAGAAATCGGCACGTTATGTGATGTTGCACCCTCATATTTGTTTGCAGTGGAGCGCCGATTTGGTTGCACCCTTGTTTTCCACTTCCTTATACGCGTGCCCCTGCTCTTTCGACCCAAAAACGCCCTGACATAAATTTTCGTACTCTGCATCAGGCCCCGATAAGGCCCGGTTTAGGGCTGTACAGTTGAGCCGTCTTGGCCGGCTAAAAAATCTTATCCGGCTAATGGCCATTATAGTTTAGCCGGCTAAAAATTGGCTGCAGTTTAGCCGGCTATTTTTTTTCTATTGCGAATTACAAGGAAACTAACAAAATGAGTAAGACATTTATCTTTGACACATTACCTGTTGTATTTATGCATTTCTGTACTATTATTTGCATAGATCCGATCACGTTTAAGATCTTAAAAATTTTATTCCCACAAAATAAATTTTTATAGCCAATATTATAAAAGTCAAACACGACGTTGACGTTGAAAAAAAGTTGAAAATTAGAATTTTCATATCGCTCATCTGCCTCATAAAAGCTGATAACTGACATTTTTATATCGTTTTCTCATAATGTTTCTTTATGCGCAAAGCTTCCTCCACGACGAAACCAAAAATACAGAAAATACTTTTTCATAGAAGGAGCTTTGGGAATAAAGGAACATTATGAGGATGCAATATAAAAATGTAAATTTTCAACTTTTCTAAAAGTCAACGTCGTGTTTGACTTTTATAATACTAGCTATAAAAATTAGTTCGTGGGGAAACTAATTTTGAAAATCTTAAAGATAGTCGAATGTAAGCAAATAATAGTACAGAAATTAATAAATACAGCAGGTAATGTGCGAAATGTCTTATTAATTTGTTCAGTTTCCTTGTAATTCACAATAAAAAAAATAATAGCCGGCTAAAGTGCGGCTAATTTTTAGCCGGTCAAACCATCTTAGCTGGCTAAGACGGCTTAGCCGGCCAAACGATAATATCCATTAGCCGGATAAGATTTTTTAGCCAGCCAAGACCGCTCAACTGTACAGCACTAGTCTGGTTAGGGCCTTATCAGGCTCCGATGTGAAGCTCTCAAATTTCTGTCAGGACCGAGGGTGAATGCTCACTTGTCATTCCTTGCCGGGAATGGCATATAGGACCAGTACTGGCCGACATTGACCGAACACTGACCGTCGCTCTGCCAATACTGTTCCTATGTTGCACTCCCACCAGTCGACCCAGGCACTATAAGGTAAACGCTCCTATTAGTGACACCTTAAGAATGACGCCACAAAACAAAGAAAATATTCACACAAATATACGTATCAGGTAATTGAAATGGGATCTATCGGGGAGCGGACACTTTTAGCTAACCAAAAACCTCCCAATGTAACTACTTACCTATTTTCCTTTCAAAGATGTGATTAAAAGAATAAATTAATGCCATTGCTCCTATTAGTGGCACGCCAACACTGACTTGCACCCATTAGTGGCCGCTCGTTGTATCTATTAGAGGCCATCGCGTGTCGAGTCAAGAGATTTCTTGAGTAACAGACAATTGTCTGTAACTCAAGCTTGTCTCGGTTGTATCGTGATTATAAATATAAATGGATGATAAATCAATGTTTTTACTGCATTCAATCTTCTTTAAATATTCTTTTTGTAACACGTGCACGAAAAGTCCCGCTTTTCGTGCCTGTAAAGTGTGGCGAAACTGGCGCTTTCTAGCGGAGGATGCGCGAAAACTTTTTTGCACGCTTTTTTCACATCCTAACTACTTTTTTTCATCCTAGCTACTTTTGCGTACACTTTTTTAACACTCTAGCTACTTTTTTGCACACTTTTTTCACATCCTAGCTACTTCCGCACACACACTTAGCTGGCAGCACTGTAGCTATTTGTTCGCACGCACTTTACAGGCACGAAAAGCGCCAATTTTTTTGCACTTGTCACAAAAAGTAGTATGCGATACTCGTACGAAAAAGCGGTCTCCCGCCGGCGGTTAGGAAGTCGGCAGCACTCGCCTCCTGCAGCCAACTTCACAACCTTCGCCGAAAGACTGTGCTTTTCCGTACTAGAATCGCAAAGTACTATTTTCAATTTTTTAATATTTTTAAACCTATACTCACAATGGCGCTCAGTTGGCCACTAATAGGAACTACACACATTTCTTCTGTTCGTAATCCGGGCCACCAGCTATTTCGGATAAATAATAATCCCAAAATATTTTTCAATCGTCAGTATCGTATTCGAGGTTTATGTGAACATAAAACTGACATTTTTATTCGGATAATAAATTATTACGTGTAATACGACCATTTAGAAAATACCTGACTCCTTAACCAACCTATTAATGGTCTGCTTCTTTTCACAGTGAAGGCGAATACTCGAGTGAAAAACTAATTTATATTCCTCACGTCGATGATTTAGAATTTTTAGACTGTTGTGTTAAACAAAAGAAATACCAAGGATAATTTTTTTTTGTTTGTTTAAGATTTGCTGGGGTGTGTACATACGTTGTTATAAGGCATAACGTCGTAAACCTGCCACAAATAGGACCATTTACCTTACTGACCCGAGCTCGGACTCGATCTTTTTTCAGTACCTTTGAAAAAAAAAATCCGGGTCTCCGCTGTACACCATTCATTCAATACTCGTCAATATTTTTCAAACGTATTTTCACCTGAATATCTTTGTGCTTCGCTAGCAGAAGAACTGCGAAAGTCATAGCCATAGTCGTAGTGTCATGACCCTACGAAATACAGATAAGTTTTATTGGATATACGTATATTAAGGTAGCTCCAGCGAGTGGTGTTCATTTCGCCTAAATTCGAGAAATTCGGGCAAGAATTGCAAACACTTCCCGATGTTATAAAAATCTGAAAAAATTCATACTTATTATATAGGCAATGGAAAGACTAATTTTGCATAATAATAATTTCAAAATGTTATTAACAAATTGCTGAAAAAAAATTGTTCAGCGAAATATGCGGTAACGCAACTTTTTTTTTTATGAAAATGATTCGTTTTTTTATGAAATTTGTATGAAAATGATTCATTTTTCAGAATACGTACGAATGTTTTCTGATTTTTATCTTCATTTTTCTTGTTTTTTACATGGAAAAATGTGCAAAAATCAAAATAATGATAAAAATCTGCAAAAAATTCATACGTGTTCCGAAAAATGAACGAATCATTTTCATTAAAAAAAAAGTTGAGTTACCGCATATTTCGATGAACAATTTTTTTTTCAACAATTTGTTAATAACATTTTGAAATTATTATTATGCAAAATTAGTCTTTTCAGGGGCTATAATAAGTATGCATTTTTTCAGATTTTTATAACATCGGGAATTGTTTGAAATTCTTGCCCGAATTTCTCGAATTTAGGTGAAATGAACACCACTCGCTGGAGCTACCTTAACAGCGGTGGATCGTTCGGCGCAGAATATGAGACCATTCCAACCTCGAATATAAAAGTATCGACCTCTTCGCGGATGCCAAGATCGTCGATGGTACCGTGTTCCTTTTGGGTAGCGATCAAGAGATCCAACATCGCGATCCTCTTCTTTTTTACTGTGCGGAATATACAAGAAAAACAAACATTAATAATAATTATATCTGACGATTTAATTAATTATTCGCATGATTAAAATTACATGGTAAGTCGTATCTTGGATCATTTGCTTCTGCCGTTTCATTCCCCGATGAAAAAAGCTTGAGATACTGTCCTCCGATCTCCTCGTGGTATCGTTTTCTCTTCTCAATTAGCTAGATAGTAAAATCTGACTCCGTTGCAAGTCTCGATTTTGTACCTATACCGTTAAAAATGTTACGTTGTTATATTAAAAGAACAGACCTTCGTCGTGAAGCCGTGTAATGTTTTCACTGCCTCGGCATGCGTGCGACTGGTTCGTGTCAACGCGAATATCCAATCGATCAGTAACCATGGACGTGCGAATCTGTGGACAACAGACAAGTCATCCGCCATATTAGTTAGTTATCGTTCCGCCAATTGATTCCAATTTGTTTCGAGATTTTTTTCCACATGCCTGTAAAAAGTTATTTCGCAAAATAATGTAAGCGACCTTCTGTATTTTTCATGTTCAGCATTATCGGACTGCCTGGTCGTGCCCATCGCCGTCTCTGAATTGTATGGGAGCAATGTTGGCAATTATTTGGAGTCTCCACATATTTATTGTAAGTGCATCGTAACGGAACCGATACAGATGCGCTATTTCACCACAGTTCGCGCTTAAAATTATGCGTAATACCACCGTCAGTAACAAAAACTGTAATGAACAAATGAAAGAAGATCCGGAGTCCATTTACGACGCTCAATCCTACCGCATATAGCGTGGAGCATATATTTGCTGAATAAGGAAACGACGTCATTGACCACTTCGCTGCGTTCATCCTTCAAGGTATTCACCATTCTCTCGGCCGTTTCCACAAATACTCCAATAAAATCGTGTAAAAGATTGTAATGAAAAGCGGGAGTTAGCATTTTTCTTCGTGTGCGCCATTTCTTTCCTAAAAGGCAAAGTCATCGAGATTTGTCGTCTACACGGTGTAATTTTTGGGGTGATGTGATGCACTCGCCGGTGAGAAGAGTGAGTGCACTAGTGAATGGACGAAATCACTTGTATGGTTGATAAAAATGTATTGAAAATTTATCACCCCATGTTAAATCAACGAATGGAGATGATGGCAATAAACTTCAATCCGTCTGATATTTTTTTGCGATACGTCGCTCTGATTCTAACAAAAGCAGCATTCATTTTAACTTCGGCAAAAGAATTTGACATCGAATGAAAAAATTTCGATCAATTTCACTCATCCATACGTCCAACACGTTGTCGCATCACATTAAGGTAGTCGTCTCGGTACAGTCCGGTTAATCGTCACTTTCAGACACAATTTCGGTTACTTCTCGATGAAATAAAAATCTGAAAAAAATCAAGCCTATTGAAGGTGCTGAACAGATTTATGTTTGCGTAATAATTATTGCAAAATGTTATTTACCAATTGATGAAGAAAAAAATTGTTTAACAAATGGCCCGGTAACCGAACTTTTTTTTCTAATGAAAATCATGCATTCATTTTTGTGAATACCTATGAATTTTTTCAGATTTTTTATGAGTTTTTGATTGCTTGCGAGTATTTATTAAAAAAAAAAAATCATGTGGAATACTGTAAATGTGCTGAGACCGTGAATTCGTGAAGGATGGCTGAATTTACCTCAGTGTCATCAGGGTTACGAATGAAAACGATCGGCGTGTGGCCTAACCAAAATGTATAAATCGGATAGTACATCGTGCCCCATTTTAGCAACAGAGGCCACAGTTTATCTAAATTAAAAATAATTCAACACATTTGTATTGACATGATTGATGTCGCTTTAGCGGCGATTGTGAAGAGGCAATCGTGAAATTGTCAAAGTTAAATAACATAACAAAATGACAAGCCTGATCGTTAGCAGCATCGAATATATGATTCTTACCTACCGGTATCAGAAGTGCTAACACATTTCCGATAACCGGAAATCCTTTTAGTCCTGGGAGTTTGTCGATCAGCTTTCCCGATGTGCTGTTGTGAATTATCAAGTGGCAGACCGTCAGAGCTGCTGTTATTAAAATCAATCGTTATCGTTAATGTCAATTCCATTACGATAGAGCGTTATGTTGGGTCGTGTTTTGTCACTATCTTGCACGAGCACTTCGAATGAAGTGTGTTTTATTCACTGAATCTACCGCGACTACTCGGTTGTTTAATAGTAATTGTTGGCAGATATCCATTCCCCCTACTCTGCTTGCATACCGGTATGTTTCATTTCTTTTCAGTTATTGCAATACCGCCACGGAGGAGAAAATCCTACACATAGAATACTGTACTTTTTTTTTTTTTTTGCTGGACCGATCTCAAACGACTGATCTCCGTCCGTGATCCTGTGTCAATTGCGACGTTCGTCAATCTCAACTTTCAATATAGCCAGTGCAAGCTACCTTGCCGAGGAAAAGCGAAAACGCGATAATTGCACTCTCCGACACAGCGAAAATTCTTAGTCGATGTTTTCTACGTCACTAAATTACATAATTAATTTTTTTTTATGTCCGCTTAGTTGAATTTATTCAATACGTCAATCAATCGATGTCATTATCCCTCTTGGTTTTTTTTTTGGTTTGTTTCTGATTTGTTCACTGTATTCGTAATTCGTTCCGTACACCTTCGTCACTCGTCCAAAATCCGAAATATGGCCGCATTTTTCATGTACTCACGACACACGAGGTACGCAAGGAGATATAAGTAGGGGCGAGTGGAGCACAGTGCGTCACTTTTTTTCTTATGAATTATTCAATTTATACCAGAATAGTATGAGAAAAAAGCTGACATTAAGGATGAAGAAAATTTACCGCTAGTCCAGACGCCAAACGTGGTTCTGTATGCAATCCGAGGTCGCCGAAACAACTTTGTTGGATTCAATAGATTTTGACTTCCCGATGACGAATATATAAGGTGTTTTCCAGAAAACCCGGTCGTTAAATTGTTAATCGCAATTGTTTATTAACGAAGTAAATTATTGTTTTTTTCACTTTGGATATATTTTTTTTTCATACACTTTGGTCGGTTTTGAGTCGAAAAAGTACTATAAAACTTTACTCTATAACCTATAGATTTGGAGCAATAAATTGTTGAAAGTTGTAAATAGGCCAAAACTGCTCTACTTGACAAATTTGTAGCACCGAAAATATAGGTCGTAAACGAAAATTGTAAAGGACTTTTATTCGCCAAATGGAAAAAAATATGCGACATTGTACGGGACCGAATATTATAATTCTCAATCAGTCGCGCAACCGCAGTTTTTTCGGGGATGTGAAGGAATAGCCGAGCATACGGAATAACCGAAAAAACTGCGGTCGCGCGAATTATTGGAAATCATAATATTCGGTCCCGCACAATGTCGCATATTTTTTTTCCATAATCCTCGGTTCATTTGGCGAATAAAAGTCCTTTACAATTTTCGTGTACGACCTATATTTTCGGCGCTACAAATTTATTAAGTAGATCATTTTTGGCCTATTTGCTACTTTCAATAATGTATTGCTCCGAATCTATAGGTTATAGAGTAAAATTGCATAGAACATTTTCGTCTCAAAATCAACCAAAGTATACGAAAAAAAAAAATATCCGAAGTGAAAAAAACAATAACGCATTTTGTTAATAAACAATTGCGATTAACAATTAAACGACCGGGATTTCCGCAAAACACCTTATATATTCGTGATCGGGAGGTCAAAATCTATCGAATCCGACAAAGTTATTTCGGCGACCTCGGATTGCATACAGAACCACGTCTGGCGTCTCGACTACGCTGCTCTGTAGAGACGAGAGAAATCTTTTAATCCCGGTGTGTCTATGACGATCGCGGCTATACGCGAATGCACCATCAACGTCGAAAGTACAAACGATAACGAACTTATCTTCATGGCGTTGATGTTTGTTCTTGTCGAATGGAAAATCGGCAAAATCCATATGTTGCACCCAACTACAACTCGATCGAATTTTGTGGTTGTCGAAGCTGGACACGTCGCTTTGGGACTTGACACTTCGCGACGGATGCAACAATGACAATGAACAATTCATCGTTCGCATTGTATGGTTCAGCTCGAGGACTCGTCTGTTGCAAATAAATTATCCATGCCAACGCTCGGTGTTTGTGAGAGTGGCGAGGACGATCCAAGATAAGCCTGGTGCCGGGCACTTTTTCCCCAGGGGAGTAACCTGCACGTAGGCCATTTGAAAGAGTAGATCGCATACGTCGATAGAGCGTATTGCGGCGGAAAAAAAATTGAAACGAAGGCTCACCCGAAAATTATCCGCTGCCGCAGGAACGATCATTTTTACGAGACACACGCGAAGAGAATGAAGTTTTGGATCTTGAAAAAAATATATAGACAAACAAATATATTCTAGACAAAAAAAGTGATAATAAGTTATGGTGTAATTAGGGACGATCTATAAAGGACGTCCGCAAATTTTGTATGATTTTTACCCCCTCTCCCCTTGTTACACTCAGTCACAATTTCTAAACCCTAAATTCTAAAGACCCCCTTCTTCTTATAAAATTGAGTTTAACCTGTAAAAATACTAGATCAATTTCCAATAACATTTTTATGGCTGCTATAATAAAAATTAAAACAAGAGAAGCATGTAAAACCTTCGAACACTTTTTTAGTCTTCGGTACTCTGACTTCGGTTGTTTATACAAAACAGATTTCAAAAACAGTGAGTTTTATCTGATATGCCCTGATTTTATGCTTTATGAACAACAACAAGGTGAACTACAAGGTGAATACTTTATTAAATAACATGATATTTGTAATAACAGCGTTCAATAAATGTTGTGTTACACGATATCGCATGAACTACATACACGTTACAAATTAATTTTATGACAATTACACGGGTACACGAAGCAAATTTAATATACAAGTATGTCGTATACTCGTAAATCGGTATATTAAATACATAAACAAATTTGTTTAATATGCAAATCATTTAATATTACTTAACAGTTGTACCTTAAATTTAATATAGCGGTTAATGCATTATAGGTTCCTATTTTTGTATGTTAATTTTCTAAATATTTTTAACAGTGTATATATATTTTATTGTTATTTTCAAATACGGCAAATATAACTTTTGCGGCTCCTCGAATATTTTAGTAGCGGACGTCACATCCCGCCAGACCCTTCCCCCCGCCCCTCCCTCCCACATTTTGAGAACCCCTTACCCTCTTAGAACCATGAACGTCCTTTATGGACGACCCCTAAAAGTCGTCCATAAAGAAACTAAACGCATGAATCTTGCGTATTTGCATAGAATGAAGTGTTTTTCACCTCATAATACGAGCTGGAACGTCTACAGCGAGCGTAAAACTCAAATGTACGTTTTCGATATAAAGCGACTTTGCTTTCGATTGGAACGTGTTTGGCTACTTGTAACGCATGAAGTACTGCGTAAGTACTGCACTCCTCGAACGGTTTAAATACAGTACGGTTCTCGATAACAATTCGCGGTAAATCCATACCAGATCTGGTAAATTAACGGTTAATGGCAGTCAATTTTTTCGCAGATCTCAACCGGTTGTTTTTGTGGTCGCCCGTCCCGACAGGGTCTCGAATACGCATATGCTATGGGTGTGCTGTACTAGAGTCCCTGTGAGTTCTCTTAAATAATCGCCAGGTCAAACGACGTTTTGAAAACAAACGCATCTCGTTAAATCTCAATCTTAACGCCGAAAACGTCGAGAATTTTCTTTCAGTTACCTCTCATGCCAATCGCCCGCGTTTCCCAGCTCGCCGATTCGCAATCTTCAAGCGTATCTGAAAAACAATAATCTCGCCAACGAAACACACAAGAGAACACGTCAACCCAACACCCAGAATCACAAACGCGAAACACAAGTCCTTCAGAGTCATCACCCTCCTGAACGTATTTTTTTTAACCTCATCGTCGTCCACCAACTCACGGCTCAACTTCGCGACAATGTCCTTGTACAACAATTGTTCCAGTAGACGTTTCTCGCTCCACGCCGCGAACACCGCGTCCAATCTACGCCCAAAATGATTGTTCCTCGTGAGCCGAGCCAACACGTAGTCGTGCATTATCGGCTCGGCGCTCATGTGCAGGTTGTGTTCGGTGGCCAACAGGATGGCGCTGTAGTAGTTCACGACGCAGGCCGCCAGAGGGTCGTCCGATATGTGCGCGTAACACTCGTCGCTCGACAAAATTTTCACGACACGCCCGTCGAACATCGAGTCTCCAAATCGATGCACGTGCATAGTGTAAATCGTATAACCAAGGTCCACGAGATCCTGCTTCGTGTTTGCATGACGATAAGCTATCGTCCTCGTCAGTAGCGACGCCAAATCGCCGGTGTAGATCGCCTGGAGCGTCACCACGAACATGAACAGACATGCGAGGTAAATTTTCGGCGCCAGATTTCGTGGCAACTTTGTGAGACCCGTGCCAGATGTTAAGCGCACGAGGTTGAGCACCACTGACGCTACGGCCTGGCGTAGAAAAAATTTGAAGAACAGAAAGGTAATCAAGTACACCAACCACATACCAATGCGCGATGGTCGATCAATTACCGACAGGATCTTCTCGAGCTGGGACATGTGATCGGTGTGCCGGGTGATGGCGTAAAGTGGCATCTGAAACAATGGATAGGATCTGATATCGTGTACCTCGGGAATTGAACTGCTGAGGGTGACCATTCTCAGATGCAAGGCAACCGGCGTGTGCTCGACATCGGCAGTCACTACCGCCGTTGCGTTCAGGGCAATTTCGATGTTGTGTATGATCAATCGAAAATTATTGACGACAACGTCGGCGATGCCCTTTACTCTACTTGGATCACCAAACGCCGGTTTAGCGGCATTGCTCGTGATCGTGGAAGCGAGACCGGGTAAATTCGATATAAAGTAGAACGGATAACCACCCAAATTCGTCGTCTTTGCAAAGTTGAGAGCCTCGCATGTTCGACCATCCTCTTCGTATCTTCGCGAGAATATATTGAAAGGAGCGGGGACGATCTTGTCGGCCCGCAAGAATTTCCAGGGTTTCGGTGCTTGTCGAGTAAATGGATTGAAATTGAAGATCATTGGATGATCTATCGTTGGATCGAGACAAATGAATTGGGTGTTGAGTGCACTGTAGGTCTGATATGCTATGAACAAGTAGGTGTCGATGTCCGCGCATTGGGTGTCCATTTTGGGGTTCAGTATGAGAAAGTTTGCGTAATGGTTCCACCAAATTGAATAGGAGAGCTCTTCCATCAATGACTCGAATAGTTCCGTCGTAGCGGCTGCGATCACGAAGACGTTTAGTCTGTGGAGATTTAGGGCGGTCACTCGATTATCTACTTTCATCGTTGTGTCGATCGTAACCACGGGGATGGTGTAGTTGGACCAGAGTGCTTTAAGGATGGAGCCATCCGTGTCGCCGACAATTCCGACTGCGTTGTTTCGATCTTCGTAACATGTCATCAGCACGTCGATCTGAAATAGGTCAAGTGAGCTATGTCGGTAAGCCGGGGTCATAGACATCATATGTCATCAAAAATTAATTGCATGTGGTACTTTATCTACATCAATATTATTAAAAAATAATAGAGTATCTATGAAACTGTTCGCAATTAAATTGAACCAATTATTTGTTTAGTGTGGATTTGACTTCATTTTTACGATAATTAGGTTAGGAAGCGTCATTTGACCCGATACCGTGCACTTTGATCGCAGTTCTATTGAACATTAGTCGGGTGACTTTACTTTTTTCTTGTTGCACATGAATTCCTGGTGATTCGGGAGTCCACAGTACTTCATATTTTCTCTCTATATTTGGTCCAAGTGTGTTAATTGTCGATTTGAAGATCAATTTCGCTAGCTCTCCCATAAGCGCCGTATAAAAAGACCGATTTTCACGATCTCATTATTCATTCAAATGGCCGGTAAAAGCTTTCGGGATTTTGCACAAGTAATGTTTGATAGTTAAATTACAACATGTCAAAAGTTTATGCACATGACTTTGCATTGTCTTCGCGACACAACTACCTTAAGGGTAAAAGAATCTTACCGCCGCTTTGTAGAGACGAGAGGAGTCTTTTAGCTCCGGGGTGTCTATGACGATCGCATCCACATACGATTGCACAATCAGCACCAAAAGTGCAAACGGCAAGGAACTTTTCTTCATGGTCTTCACGTTTGCACTTGTCGAATGGAAAATAGGCAAAATAGAAATCTTGCACCAAACTGCAACTCCACCGAGTTTTGTCGTCATTAACGGTAGAGCCGTCTTTTACGGACACGACACTTCAGGGCAGATAAAAAAATTGAAATTTTCACATCACTTCCTCATAAAAGTTGAAAGTTGAAAGTTGAAATTTTTATATCACTTTCCCATAATGGTCCTTTATTCGGAAAGCTCCTTCTATGAGAAAGCATTTACTATATTTTTGGCTTCCTCATAGAGGAAGCTTTCCGAATAAAGGACCATTATGAGAAAGTGATATAAAAATGTCAACTTTCAACTTTCAACTTTCAACTTTTATGAGGAAGTGATGTGAAAATTTCAATTTTCAGCTTTTATGAGGAAGCTATATGAAAATGTGAATTTTCAACTTTTTTGCCCACATCAATATCGTATTTAACTTTTAGTCAAAACTGGTGGCTGACTCAGGTTTAGCCCGAAAAAATACACCAACCTTACACTTTTGGTCAAAACGGATGTAGGCTCTGTGCTCGGCCCGAAAATAACATAGAATTATGTGTTCCAAATTTTGTTTCGATCTTTCAATTTTTACTCGAGAAGTTCAAATGACATCGCTTAATCTAATTATTTTAACTCCATCATATCCATCCTGTTGTGTATTTATTGTCTTAAAACACGATAGACCCCTGGATTTTTCCGCGATCCCATCGGAATGCAAAGAAATCGCTGTTTAAAAATACCGAAAAACACTAATTTTTGCAATTTTGGCTGCAAAAATGCCCGGTCAACTTTTTCGCTAGATGTCGCCCCAGGACTGTAATTCCATGTATTTTTTTCATGCTGATCACGAATTTGACACTTTTTTATACATAGATGAATATTTAATGTGGAAAAATGCGTCTTGAAAAAAAAAAAATTGCATAAAAATCGAAAAATTCAAAATGTCATAAAATTTTTACGGTTCGATCGATTTTCTTGAAATTTTGATAGGATCATCGGGTGATGATATTCCATTTGTGTACGCGTTTTCAGCCCAATAGCTGAAAAATTGCAAGCGCTACGCTACGTACAGACATTTTTGAAGAAATTAAAAATGGCGTACAAAAAAAACAACTGAACATTTTTGGACGAAATTTTGACCAACCGTTGACTATTGATTACATATGATGTGTGCCAAATTTCAGCGTGATCGGTTAAGGCGTTCTCGAGTTATCGCGGTTTGAATATTTCACGTCGAATTCACACACACACACACACACACACACACACATCCGGACATTTTTTCTAAATGTGATTTTTCGATGTTTTGGAACATTCTGAACACGTTTTCATTCAAATCTGGAATTTTTTTTTTTCACCATAATAAAGCTTCCTCTATGAGGAAGTAAAAAAGCTACCGACTCCAATCGTTGCGACAACGACAATGGACAATTCGTTGTTCGACCTTTATCGTCGAGCTGCAGGACTCGCGCTTCGCAAATAAATTATCCCATTGCTATGTGCGTGCAGCAAATAGCTTTTAAACAGTCGCCCTTCGCTGTTATTACTGACCTATGACTACTGGTGTGTGCCACGCGCCAGTTTTTCTTCTAACTTTAAATCCGCTCGATAGTGAAGGTTCGTTAAGGTAGTTCTGTCGCTTGGGCTTCATTTCGCATAAGTTCGAGAAAAATGAGATAAAATTGCGAATACTTCTCGATCGTATGAAAATCTTTTAAAAAATGCATGCATATTAAAGGTACCAAAAGATTGATTTCCCATCGTAATAAGTCCAAAATGTTACTTAAAAATTAATCAAAGAATTAATTGTTTAAAAAATTACTCGGTGACCTGATTTTTTTTAGTATGATAATGTTTCGTTCATTTTTCTGAATAGGTATGAATTTTTTCAGATTTTTAAGTTTGCTTTGAGTCTTGTGTTTTTCTATACATTTTTTGCATATAAAAAAAAAATCAAAGCAAATTTAAAAATCTAAAAAAAATTGAGGAAGTTCCTGTAGTCCCTTAAGGATGCTTCATACGTACCAAACTTTTCGTTGGGAATGTATGTGTGATGCATCCTTAAGTACAATGACATGGAAGGTAGGAACGTTGCTCCAATGGTATAATTGACAGTTGTCACTTTTCTCAAATAGTTTGTGTTCCAGCGAAACGATAAAAAAAATTGGTACCTTATATTATATTATTATTGTATATATAATAATAATTATTAAAGGGGTGAGCGTGACCGAGTGGATCGGCGCGCGCGTCACACGCAGTAGGCCCGGGTTCGATTCCCGGCAAGCACCAACAATTTTCTGTGGTGTTTTTATCTGCGAAAAAGTGGTTCGGAACCCACTATAATAGTAGGTCCAGAGGAAAGGACCAGCGCCTCGGTATGGGCATCCGAAAGACTGGGAAAAGTGTCGCGGGTTCGATTCCCGAGACTGAAGTCCCGTAGGTGAAAGGAAAACGGACGAGGACGTAGCTCCGGAGATAGGACGTACGAACTACGACTACATCCGTATGTCCGTGACTACTGACACCTGGCGGGCCGCGACGAAGCTCCGGGCCCAAGAATCGAAGTGGCGACAACGGATAAGGAAGGAGGAGGGAGAAAGTGAAGGAGCCCGTAACCCTTAGGGGATCGGTGTAACACACAATACCCAATACTTAATAATAATTATTATTATTAATATTTATATTATTGGCTCGTCAGGAAAGCAACTTTCTGCGAAACGTTACAGCTGTCAATAATTTCGTTGCGCAACGTTGCTAACTTCTGTGCCTTTAAGGCTTTATATACGCGATTTCGCCGATTTTCGAAGGTACTTTTCTAGACGCGGTAAAACAAAAAAATGACGCATATATTGACAACATTTTTTTACAGATCATTTATGCACATGGTTAAGTAAGTGTAAAAAAATCAGAAATATTAACAAATGGCGGAGATATTACATAATAAAGCAATGTATTTGTTTTTGCGCGCGCGATCGAAAAAATTCAAAAAATGAACATATTTATAATTGTATAATGAATGTATCTTCAGTGTGAACCAACAATATTATTTTTTTTTAATTATTATAATAAAAATTCGAAATTTAAAGTTTTTTTTACTCATTTTTCTCTCGGTATTTTATTTATTATATTTTTTGTGTCATTGAAATTTTTGTTTCTGTGGTAGTATCATCACGATAGATGATGATACTAAGAATATGTTGTAATAATTTCAAAGCGATCTGAACCTTCGTTCAAAAGTTAGAATCTTTCACAAGGTTCAAAAAAGTGAATTGTGGAAAACAACGTTCCACGATTCAATTTTTTGAAACTTGTCTGCTTCCAAGAAAATAAAAAATGTTGTGCTCCAAATGCTATAACTTTAACAATTTTTGGAATTTTTCAATTCTGTAAAGCTTAAAATATTCCTAACCGTTCAGGCTAATGGAATCATAAATAAAAAACATGAAAAATTTTGCCTGTCTGCTCCCAAGAAAATAAAAGTTTTTACGCTCCTAATGCTGTAACTTTAACAATTTTTGAAATTTTTCAATTCTGTAAAGCTCAAAATATTCCAAACCGTTCAGGCTAATGGAATCAAAAATAAAAAACGAACATTTTTGAAATTATTCGCGTACATAAGGCCTTAAGGGCGGGGTAAGGTATTTGATTTTTTTTTTGCATTTTTTTTATTTTTGAAATTGAATCCGTAATATCTGAAGAATATTGTGTCAAAAATTTAAGTCAATTGGAGCAAAATTGATGAAGTTATGAGTATTTTTATACCTGCCGGATTTTTGGACCTATACCCGACCCGACTCGAGCGCCCCGACCCGAGCACGCTATTCTTACCCGGCAGATGTTTTGCTCTCCATCTATCGAAATTTCAAGGCAAGGACTTATGGTGATGATTTTTCAATAGCAAAAAAATAGTGTGTAGGACATGTTCAAAAAAGAATGGGCACTCGTCTACGTGAAATAGTCAAAAAGACCGTTGTAGATGCCGAAACTAAGGCTGGAAAGAAAATCAAAAGAAAGAGTCTGTCTGGTAAAGGGAAGCTTACGGCCAAAATTATCGATAAATTGACGGTATACTACGGGTTGGCTATCAGACGTCACTCTGATTCCGTAAAAAATATGAAGAACGCTATCTGGGCAACGTTCTTTCACTACTGTTCGACGGACGAGACTCCACAGCACGAAAAATGCCCGAGCGGCGCGGACTCCTGGTGCGAATGGCAAAAAGCTGCAGCTGCTAATGCATTGGATTCGTTCAAACACACGTATTGTGCTCTTCTCAAGGATGTTTTGGATGTAATCAAGCCTATCTACGAAGATCTGAGCAAAGATGCCCTCCTGGAGCGATGTATCGGAGGCTTCACGCAGAACAACAATGAGAGTTTGAACCAACTTATTTAGAAAATCTCACCGAAGCACTTGAGTGGAACCTCTGTCGTCGTTGAAATTGCAGCTTATGTGGCAGCCAGTGTCTTCAATGAAGGTTCGTTTGCTTTACTCACCTTCATGCGAGACATGGAAATCAGTAGTGGATCAAGCGCTCATGACTGGGCGCGATCCACTGACTCCACACGCATAAGCCGAGCAGAGCAGGAAGCTGAACGAGAAACCAAAGAAGGCAGGATTCGTCGTAGGCAGGAGCAAAAAGATGCATTAGACATCATCGATGATAGCAACATCCTCTATGGACCTGGCATTGATGACTCAGTGTGAGGTATGTTGATAAAATTCGCTTACGAACGTTTTAACTGGATTTTTTTGTGTTTAAAACTTTAAGCGTTTTTCCCACAACTCACGTTTTTAAAGTCGGTGCCCCTGATAACTTGAAAACTACTGCACCGATCCTTTTGAAATTTTAAACACTATTTCTGTACATCATTTACGAGGTAACGCTGTCGAGTTTTTTTTTTTTTGTTCATAATTTTGATTTCGCAATAACAAATTAGCCGATATTTTCCCAAAAAATGGTGTTTTTCACTTCAAAGTGTTCGAAAAAATGAAAAAATTGGAATTAAAAAAAAAACTCGACAGCGTTACCTGGGAAAAACTATTATCTAACGAATGGACTTTGATTTTTTGATTTCAGATGATCCAGCACCAAGTTATGAGGGGCACCGCAATTCAACTTTTTTTCGAGACACGTCCGAACAATTGCTGCCATTGCCGTATTTTTTAATATTTCTTTGTACAAATTTGATGAAACATTCTTCGAATGTCATACTTCAATGTACCATTGGTTGAGTAAAGAAATTTTAACTGCGTCGTCAGAAAAAAATTACGAAAACATGGCTTTTTTCGTATGATTTGACCTTACCCCGCCCTTAAGTATACGACTATTCGGGACATATCAAAGAGCTACCAACTTCGGTGTAGCTTTAACGTAGCTTCGTTCGACGCCTAAAAAAAGATTTTTGACTGCGTTTTTCTGTGCCCCTACTGTGCGCGCAGCCACGATTGCTCAATTTCTCCGAACTGTAAAAACAGAAAAAAAAAACCCATACCCCTTTGAATCCACGAAAAGACTGTAATGAGCAACAATCGGATCGGAGCTCTCGCGAGAAAAGAAGCATTCAGTATTAAAACGAATCTCTAAGACACCTCACCGACTCTTGAAACCGTAACGAGCGAAATTCCTCGGTAATTTTCCACGTCAAGAGCTCAATTCGATTGTCAATATCGAGGAGAAAAAAAAAATTTTAATTAAAATAAATCAATAATTATTGATTATTTTGTTATCATTTTTTTTTATATATGTTTCCATCTGCGTACGGTTTCCCTTTTACGCCCCCACCTCCCCCCCTTTCCCGCAATTCCTGCGGCCGCATCCGACTTCCCCCTCTGTATCGCATTTGCCATTACATTTCTGCCATGGGCATAGGGAAACTGCGGAAAACCTATGCCGATACAGCCGGTCTCCGATTCGGTTTCTGGCCTCGGAACTTCGTCGCGTTTCACCGAGAATGTAAACATGGACTACAGCTATATACATCCGACACTCACACTTAGGCGCCATTACGTGCGAGTGACCGATGTATATATCTGGAGCTTTGTTCCGCCCATATTTTTATTCTCGCCGGAACTACGAAGCCGGGAATCGAACCGTCGACCTCCCGATGCTTTGGTCTAGAGGCGAGCACGCTAACCACTAGACCACCGCACCGGTGATTATTTTGTTATCATTTTTTTTTTTTTTTTTCATCGAAACGGTGATTCAGAGCTCGGCGATATAATCGGGAAGATACGTCGCAGACGCTTCGAGCTCGCGTCGATACGAAAGAGTCATCGATCGACGCGATTGGATAAATTGACCAAGAAAGAAGAAAGGAAAACATCAATCGTCGTTGGGCTTTGCTGCTGTGAAGAAGCGAAATTGAATTTTTGAAGATAGACGCGATGGAGGTTGTTTTGATCGAGGAGGTCCTGAGGGAAGACGAGTGCGAAGAGTCGGAGCCGAAAATTGAAGAGGAAGAAATAATGAAGAGGGAAGAAGAAATACCGGAGAATGAAAAAGAAATACCGTAAAACGTAGAAGAAATATCGAGGAGTGAAGAAGAAATACCGAAGAGTGAAGAAGAAATACCAAGGAGTGAAGAAATATACCGAGGAGTGAAGAAGAAGTACCGAGGAGTGAAGAAGAAATACCGAGGAGTGAAGAAGAAATACCGAGGAGTAAAGAAGAAATACCGAGTGAAGAAGAAAAACCGGAGAATGAAGAAGAAGGCGACGAGGGCGAGGAACGAAGAGAAGCATAATGAACGCTCCGCCGAACGGACCGTAACGGAATTTGGCGCGAAGTGCTCTTCTGATCGTCCTCGTCGATTATCTTCGAACGCAATGTTTGTTTCAGAGTTGGGCAGTATTTTAAATACTTAATGTATTTTCAGGATTTTAAATACATTGTAACGTGGCGTTTTCAACGCACGTTGCAATTGCCCCTCTTTCGGCGTGGCAATAGTTATCCAGCCGGCAAGAGGGGGGGTTTTATAGGGAAAATAAAGATTTTTTATTGAACAAAAGCGATTGAGAACAATTCGTCGGATCGACGGGACAAATTTTGGCAAGAAAAAATTATTATTAATTAGTTTTAATTCGTATTTTCGAGCACCTCGGGAAAGAAGCGACCGCCACCGGAACAGGAATTGTCGAACGAGAGGTTTTGTACCCCCGTCGTGGGGAATTATCGACATCCCATCCATCCCGACAACATCGTCGAGGGAACGGGGCCTGGCTGGACGGAGGGCGACATCGCAGGAAAGGATGCTGACCTGCACTCCGCCACAACGCTAGGCCTCGAGAAGGAGCCGTGGATATCCGTGCGACGACGTCACGAGCCAGAGCCGCTACCACGGCACGAGAAGGGCCGATAAAGTCGGTCGCGACGGGATCGGCTTCCCATCAGTACGAGGCAGCGATCATCAGCTGTCCTTAAGGAGGGTCGAGCGTTACAATGTCATCAAGAAAAATATGCTGATTTTTTTTTTACTCATTGATATGAACGGTCTAAGTGTAACTACAAAGTTTGAATGCGTTCGTCTTCAGCGTTTTCGAGAAATTTTTTTTTTTTAATTTCCACCATTTAACATTGATTCTTATGGCAAATTGAAAATAAGCTATGAATTGTAATGTTTCTAAGGTTGTTCATGTCGAAAATGTTTCAAACAAATGATTGAAAACTGTAAAGAATATTTGCAGGAAGCTGTGTACAAAAATGCAGACACTTGTTCTTCACCGTTAGTTAAGAATAAGCAATTACATGGAACTTTACAGTATTATCGCGGCACGCTTGGTACGTGAGAGTGAGAGGCCGCGTAGTGAACCTCTCACTCGCACACGACCCGCCCCGCACCTTGCGCGCCGCCGAGCCCATCCCCTCCGAGTCTCGCGCTCGACCCTCCTTAAGATTGACGAAAACTTACGTAGAATCGGCGAGGGGCGTGTGGTCCCCCCCCCCCTTCCTCCTTCGAATATCGAAGAGACCAGCGAGCCGTAGGCTCGACACTTGTTGGTTGGACGCCGAGCGAAATAGTAATTGCGTAATTTGTGCGAGTTTTGTTCGGAGCTGTGGAATTGTCCGAGGGAGAGACGCGTGTAGAAGCCGTCGATTCTTCGTCGCAGCGTAGATTTACGGTGGGTGGCATTTATCGAAATCGTGATAAATTCCTCGAGGTACTGCGATATTGTTGGTAGTTTTTCGCGTTGAAATTAGTCGTGGTACTCGGAAGTATTGTAGTACTCAGCCTTCCGCCCGGCGAGAGAACTTGTCTCTCGCCGTTTGTATTTCGCTAAAATAGTCCAGTCGGTCCGACGACGGGTCGTGTCGCTTGTTTGTCAGGTTGTTTTCTTTGTATTAGATTTTGATAGACGAATATTATATTCGAATTTTGTAGTCGTTTTTTTTTTTTTTAATTGATCTAGAAGTTGAAAGGGCCCTGAAAATTGCGGGCCTAATTACAGCGGTGTGGAGACCACTGATTGGAAAGTATCGAGACGAGCGGGGGCGCTTCCCGTCCCCCGCAAATACGTAATTTTTTGGTGATTGGCAGCGCTTCTCGCTGTCGACCGTACGTGGGATTATCATCCCTAACCTCAACGTAATTTATTGTAGACACTATTAAGGTATTTGTTACGTAAAACAGTGAAATTTATGGTGACGAAAGGGGTATAGATTTTCAGCCATTTGTAAGCAAAGAGTTTAACTCACTCAAAGCATATATTCATTGATTTCTGTTTTTTTATAAAGTACCATGCCCCTGATTGGTGTGTTGCGACGGTGTTATTCTTGGCAGGTCGTGTGACCCCCCGAACTACCCCTATAAGATCCTTGTTTTCTGAGTCTGGCCGGACAGTAGTTACTCGGCTTGGTTTTTCCCGAGTCGACAAGAAAAACCTGGCGCCCACATATTGTTTTTATAAATCGTCGGGCGACCATTGTGAGCGCACCTTTACCCGATCACACCCGACTGATCAGGAACCATAAAGACAGCGTCACAACATATTTTAAATACTCCAACACACAATATCTTTTAAATACTTTTAAATACTAATTTTAAATACTTTTATTTACTTTTTGGTATTTTAAGTACTTTTCAAAATACAAAATACAAAATACTTTTGGTTTTCTTGGCTGTACGGTTAGGCCGGACGGGATGGATGGATTGATGGATGAATGGACGGTCGGGATGGATGGATGGGCGAGCGTGATGGGCTAGCGTGACCAAGCTGGCTTAGCCGTCCTAAATCCACCCTGTCCTACCCTGTCCAGGCATCCCGTATTGATTTTAAAAACGTATTTAAAAAAGTACTTATAAATGTATTTAAAATACAAAAAGTATTTTATATTTTAAATACATATAGTATTTCGTATTTTGTATTTTAAGTACTTTCGAGTATTTTGCCCAGCTCTGGTTTGTTTTTTTCACTTTTATAAAATTATTTTATCCGTGAATTTATTCGGTGTATTTTATTTTCTATTTTTTATTTATTTTCGAGTGTGTATGTTCGATCAACTCTGGCGTTCAATGAAAAACTTGTGACAAAGGGTGGCCACTGTCAGGAAAAAACTGGAAACGTCAGGTATTTTTGTAGGTTTCATGGAAATCAAGGAAATTTCAAGGAATTGAATATTAGTCAGAGAAAATAGGAAATATCACATCGAGAAAAAAAGTGTTTGGGCGAACTTTTTTTTTAATGTCAAAAATATAAATAAAGATAATTGTCAAATATAACAATATATCGTCATATAACATTGTCAAAGGTAACAATAAAGAAATAAACGAGGGCAGAATAAATATTATATTTAAAAGAATTAATTACTAAGATTTTTTATTTTTTTATTATGCTAATTTCGATAGTACCCTTGACTAAATTTTCCAATGGGCGTTTAATGTAGCCCATTAATGTAGGTATTATAGTCGTTTGACCGAAATTTCGAAACTGGAAGTGACGTTTTTCTCTATGAAGGCGACAACTGCGACTGCGGGAATTATAGTGGCTGTGATCGTAATCAGGATTGTATTTATAAAACGTATCTTTCGACTTTCGCTACCCCGGTGAAAATATTTCTCTTAATATGTCTGAAAATGTTGTCTGAAAGTCTGAAAGTTGTCAGTTTCTCTGAAAAGCCCGCCGGAATTTCTCAAACTTTATGCACTTTTCAGAAAAAAGTCAAAGATTTTTCTGAATCTAAATAGGTCTTCCTGATTGTTATGGAAGTCTCTGATTTTCCTTGGCAACTTCTCTGAAAAACTATGAACTTTGTGTTGTTAGCCCATTTCTCTTCTAGGTATATTTAGAAACCGTTTTTTGAAAACGTCAAATGTGCGCTGAATTTCTCATACAAAGTGTACGAGGTTATTCCATCCGGTTTCCAATGAAAAAAAAACTCGAGCCTCTCCAAAGAAACTGTAATTTCACCACAATTCACGATTATTCACAAGGGGTTTTTGTGATTTTTTCAGAATTTTGAGATTATATTTTCTTTGAAATATCAAAAATTGAAGTTCTTTTTTAACACTTGTATCTTAAAAAGTATTAGACGTACAAAAAAAAAATATTGAAACAGGAAAGTTGCAGCTTCAACTTGAACTTTTGAACTTTTGAAAACAAGATTTTGTAGATTTTTTTTTATTCTCGTCACATTTATCGAAATAGATTACAAGAACCTTGTGTTCGTCAAACATACATTAAATTGTAACGATGAACGAAACAAAAACGTAAATAAGGAGAATTTATTTAAAGTTCGTTTAAAGCCCGAAGAGCTTAAGGAAAAATGTTGTCTCACAGTATATTTTTTTGTCTCAACAATAACGTTGACTACAACAAAGAGAAAATAATAAGCCACCTAAGCCTCCACCGAAAAACAAATAATATAACACATTATGGATTAAATGAACTTACCGCAGCTCGGTAGAGAGGGTCGAAATCTCGTCGTCCCAGAGTATTCTTGACAGTTTGAGCTTCGGTCGAGTGCGCAAGCACAGCCAGAAGGACGATCGAGAAGACAGCTCGGTTCATTGCGTTTATATTTGAGTTCATTTATTTACCGAACTTTAAATTTACCGATTTTTAGTATCACTAAATTTATGTCCGTTTCGTCAATAGACAACACTGCGGGATGGACTAAGAAAAAACGCTAGCGATTCTGGTGGCTGTTGCCAGGACAATGATGAAGTCGTCGTTTCCCCCGTATGATCGTACTCGACAAGCTCACGCGTCACCGACTACCACAGCCAATCGGATCAACGGAAGCTCCTCCACAGGATATCGATATTCACACAATCTATACATTTTTTTAAGGGGGGGGGGGGGGAGTTGTAAAATTATAATTACGGCAAGAAATTATGTATACCGACCTTCAGTGTTTGTTGGCGCGTGGAAATATATTGAAACCACTGGTTACAGTCACGATCAATATTCTATATCGATTTCAAGCGCCTACTAACGGTATTGATATTTGCAAGTACGAGGCAGTATGTCACGCGTTCCATTAGCAATCGAATCGCTCGTGCGGGCGTGCAGCTAATAGTTTTACCTCCCTCGGTGTGAAAACGTCAGTTTTACGAACGCTTCGCGTGCGTAAAAACCCAATTTCTCACACCCTGCGAAGCTTTCCGCTTCGCATGAAACGAGCATTACATTTTTTAAAGTTATTACGTTTGGCGTGTGTTACAACAAAATGTTGTTAACTTCCAAATGCGTTACATGCGAGTAGGTAAACTTTTTGTGATGTATCGAAATGACGATGTTTAGTTTCTGATCTCTTAATAATGAAACTGTTACATATTTGTGTTGTGTCGCAAAATGTGTGTTTCATGGAAAAATTCAAACAATTCTCGATGGGGTAAAAATCTGAATAAATCAACCATACGGGAGGTGCTGCAAATAATGTTTTTTACATAATAATAATTCCAAAATGTTATTGACAAATTAACGACAAGAATAATTGTTCAACAAATTACCCGGCATCTTAACTATTTTTTCCCATAAAGATGATTCGTTTATTTTTCTGAATACCTACGATTTTTTTTCAGAATTTTTTGTAATCTTTGAAAATCGCTTTTTTTCTATGTTCAAGCTGTGAAAAAACGCAATTTTCAAAGATTACAAAAAAATTCTAAAAATATTCATGCGTATTCAGAAAAATAAAAGAATCATTTTTAAGAAGGAAAATAGTCAAGGTGCCGAGTACTTTGTTGAATAATGATTTTTATCTTCAATTTGTCAATAACAAATTAGAATTAGTATTTCACAAAAAACAATATTCGCTGAAAAAAATCAAGTATATGGGAGGTGTTCCCATATACTTGATTTTTTCAGATTTTTATTCCATCGAAAAGTGTTCGAAATTTTGTCTGAAACTCACATTTGCATGAACCTTAACATGTCACATTAACATGAACGATTGAGATCCTTCGGCGATGTAATGATAGAACGGTTTATTATCATATCGAACCTAACAGCGAGACTGAGCGACGGAAAGGCGCTGACGATAGGTCGCACGTGTCATGTTTGATATTTCACACCGATTTGTTGTGCGTGAAGGTCGAACCGAAGCTTTTCCCACTCGCGAGCTATAGAAGGGTACGTAAAACGCGCGTGCAAAGTATACAGTGCACGGTCGCCACTTCGTGAAAAAAAACCCTCTCATGGATTATGTATGTTCAGCGGAAACCGATCATTATCAATTTTTATTAAACACGCTACGGTATGACATTGACACGCAAGATGGTGCATACGAACAATTAACTTGTGTCCGTTATCAAGGTCATAAGGACTAGCATATGGCTATTCGCAGTTTTGTTCGCACATAACCCTTGGCCAAGTCTCCCATTAACTACCATTAAAAAAATCCCATTGATTACCATTAACTATTTGTTAAAGGTAATTCAATGGGGTTTTGCCAATCATTCCAAGGTATGCTTCCATTTAATATACCATTCGTTGTATGGTATTTTTGTTCCACTAACATTCCTATTCGCGGAAAAATACACTATACATATTGTTCACTATTCTATACACTGTAATAAATGAAAAAGCTGCAATGCTCCCGAAAAACGTCTCGTATTGTTCATAAATACTTTCGGTCCTTCAGTTCACAGCTACTATCGTGGTCCATTTATCTGCAATTTGTTATCGTTTATACCATTCGAGTGAAAGTTCCTACTCACCTACGTGATTCCTTGGTGTTTGTCGACTCGATTCTTATTCCTCGTCAATTGTAAATAGTTAGACGTGCCATTAAAGATTCCCTAGCTTCTTACCTTTCGATTCAGTTCCCATTTATTCCCAATGATAAGAGGTACGATTTCAGCTGTTCCAGTTATGCTCCAGTGAGTTACCATTAATAACTAAGGAAAAAAGTATCATTTGGCACGTCCCATTGACTTGTCAGTGATCTTCCATTAATAACGAATGGGAAAAAGTACCAATTGAACTTTCCCAGGAAATTGCCATTGGTCTCCTATTGGTAACGAATGCGAAAACGTACCATTTAAAATTCCCCACTGATTTGCCAGTGGAGTACCATTAAGAATGAATGGTGGAAAGTACCGTTTCAATGTTCACTATGAATTTCCATTAGGATCCCATTGATAACCTTTCGATACCATTCGTTACCTTTAAACGCCCAATGGAAAACTTTGGCGAGGGATTCCAAACCGAGGACCACAAAAGCAAATCTTAAGTCATCGAAAGTCATGAGGCTCCAGATTTCTCGCCGCCATCGGAAGTCATACCTGTGGGTGAGTGATGATAGAATTGAAAGTACATCATAGCAACATAATTCGTAGAACAACTTTGTTTATTGTAGCATTTTAGTGCTGTTACATTTGAAAACCTTAAGATATTTTCGATCGCGCATAGGTTTCGCTTGCCAGAAACACCGTGATTCCCTGTAATCGAGCGTCAGGTCTGACGACGTACGAAGAAGCGTCGTAAATTAAATCGACAATTAAGAGACGGAAACCATGAACGTCTTTTCGCGGTTGCGCCCAAGCCGATCTCACGCGGATCCGGTCTCGTCGCTCTGCGTATTTCAAACGTATCCTACAAATCACAATTTCCCCCATGAGACACATAAAAGAACACAATAATCCTATACCGAGGATCACGAAAGCGAATCTCAAGTCGACCAAAGTCATGACTCTCCGCTCCGTGTTTTTGTTAACCTCATCGTCATCAACAAACTGGAGTCTCAATCTTTCGAGACGTGGATCAGAATATGATAATCCAGCTTCGAAATATATCACGAGAACTTAATCTATTCTACGTCGAAATATATTGATAACCGGTGTTATATGATACATATACTCGTTTACTATTGGAGCTCTGCTAACGTGCAGATTATATTTGGCTGCATAAACTAGGGCGTATATGGGTTCCAATGCACAAACAGCCAGTGGATCCCGCAATACGTAATCGATACACTCCTTCTCCTACGGGATTTCGACGATGCATCCATCCAGGACTGGATCCGCAAACAGTTTGGTAAGGGTGTCTTTCATAATGTAGAATGTGTAACCCAACTTCGGAATGTCTTCCTTAACTTGGACATTCTTATAGGCTATCGTCGTCGTCAAGAGCATCGCCAAGTTTCCCATGAAAATTGCTTGCATGGTCACAACGAATACGAAGAGACTAGTCAAGTAAAGCGTCGGTGCAACGTTCCGAGGTAGTCTCACGAGTCCCGTGTTACTGGTCAATCGTACAAGATCAAGCAGCGCTGACACCACAGTCTGGCGTAGAAAAAATTTGAAAAACAGGGAAGTAATCAGGTACACCAAACATATGCCAATCCGAGAGTTTCTGTCAACGACCGACAAGATCTTGTCGAGTTGTATCATGTGACCGGTATGTTGTGTTACGGCGAAGATCGGTTGTTGATTTCGTCGCAGGATCACATGATCAAAATGTCGTCCCATTTGTTTGGGAAAGCTTGAGAAGAACGTAACGTCCAAAACTATTCCCGGGTGGTACATTGGAGGTTCCTTGGTTATCACCTTCGAGACGTTCAGAGCATTTGGGATGCTGTCGACGAACCACAGGTGTTCTTTGATCCACGATGTTGTGATTATCCTCGAAGTGAGCGAATGACTTTGGTTCTGCTCAGCCACCACAGTGCGAGATCGTCGTAACGCAGAGGGGCGTATATTTGTCACGAAGTGTAGCGGGAAGCCACCTGCATTAGCCGTCTTCGAAAAGTTGATGAAACGGTAAGTACGTCCTCCCTCTCGATACATTCGCGCGAACAAATATCCAGTGGTACTTGTTGATCTTGTTTTCGTCGTATATTCCCTGATGAATGTCCAAACTTTCGGAGCTCGTGGCATAAACGGATTGGAATTGTAGATCATTATTGCGTCCTCGTTTTCTGCGAGATCGTAACAAATAAATTGTGCATTGAGCATAGCGAATCTTGATGTTACATACATGAACTTGTTGGCTGATGAACATTGCTCGCTCAGTTCAGGCCTCGTGTCCACTATGAGAATGTTTGCGAGGCTGTTCCACCATATATAGTTGTTGAGCTCCATGATTAAGTCGAGGAGGTGCATTGGAGAACGGACCGCAATTATGAACACTTGCAGTTTGTATGCTGTTAAGTTGTCCACCTGATCGTACGTCTCGCCCGTTCCGTCGACCAATACTACAGGGATGGAATGGAAGGCACTCAGATTAATCTGAGTGCCTTGAGGATTGAGCCATCCGTATCGCCGATAATGCCAATTGCTTTGCCCGGATCTCCATAGCATGTCATCGCGATGTCGATCTGAAATCCGTCAAGTCGTACACGGTTTTAGCATCCTCGAGAAAAACGGAGTACACTGTAAAAAATCGGTGTTAAAAATGGTACCGTTTTAACATCAGCGCGGTGTCTATATAGGTCCATAAATTTTGTGTTAACCGAGTACTCTGCCATGGTGTAAAGCGACTGTGTAAGAAAATTAGTGTAAATTAAGAATTCCACTCAACACCGTATAGTTAACACCAATCTACATTAATACTGTTCGGTGTAAAAACACCCCAAAGTGTTGCAAATTGACACAAGTCGGTGTGATGACTATTATTATTGTTATTGACCTTTATAATGGATAGATAATATGTATTTGAGATGAGTATTCAACAAATGAATCCCAACGGATACTCACTTTACCAATGAAATATAAGACGGCGTTGGACGAACAATATGATTTTAGTGAATATAGTAAATCTTTTCCGCGCTTTACACTGAACGTGCCTTCGCCGTCATATGTTAACACTAAATTGATCGACGTAAACCACTGCGGTATTCTATATTATATTAATTTTAAAACTGAATTTATACATTTATATGTACACCTATAGTAGTGTTGAAGTGACTTAATTAACACCGAAATTATAAACTTATATGTACACCTACGGTAGTGTTAAAACGGTATTCATTTTAACACCGAATTGATGGAACTATATGTACGCCAACAACAGTGTTAAAATCATATTTTTTATTTCAACACCGAATGATGACAACTCTATACCCGTGTAGTATTGATTTATTATAAAACCGTATGGTGTAACGTGTAGCAAAGTAACACCAGATCTTGTTTTTACACTTTACACTGAGTAAAATGGACTCTATAATGGTGTTGTTATTGGCACTGGTTTTTTTTACACCGCACACTGTGGCAATTCAGACCGGCAAATTTTTTACAGTGTAGGTATTACGGTCATGGGTGTTATAGACGTCACATCCGGTTAGTGACCGAGATTCCGAAACTGGAAGTGACGTTTTTCCGTATGAGGTCGACAACAACGACTGCGGTAATTATAGGGGCAATGATCGTAATCAGGATTAAAGTTATACATCGCACCTTTCGCGCTTCGACTTTCGCTACCTCTGGTGAAAATATTTCTCTTAATGTGTCTGAAAATCTGTCTGAAAGTCTGAAAGTTATCAGTTTCTCTGAAAAGCCTGCCCGAATTTCTCAAAGTTTTTGCACTTTTCAGAAAAAAAGGCAAAGATTTTTCTGAATCTAAATAGGTATTCCTGATTGTTATGAAAGTCTCTGATTTTCCCTGGCAACTTATCTGAAAAACTATGAACTTTGTTCGTGTTGTAAGCCCATTTCTCTTCTGGATTTAGAAACCATTTTCTGAAAAAGTCAAACGTTCGCTGAATTTCTCATTCAAAGTGGTACGAAGTATTCCATCCAGTTTCGACCCATCAAAAAAAACTCGAACCTCTCCAAAGAAATTGTCATTTCACCACAATTCACGATTATTCACGAGGGGTTTTTTTGTGATTTTTTTTCAGAATTTTCAGATCGTATTTTTTTTGTGATATCAAAAAATTGAAGTTTTTTTTTAAACACTTGTATCTTAAAAAGGGCTAACATACAAATGACCGAAAGCAAAACCTCTATCATGACCAACCTCACTAACCGTAAGGTCTCTAGTACACTCACCATGAGATCTAGGTGGCGCCAAATAAGATGTCTGCTGCGACGAACAATTTCGATATTAATTCTTGGTGTCGCATGGATATCACAGTAAAGACGAAATATAGTATATATATTTGATTACGATAATAAACAAATGCTGTCGGTCACATGTTTAGTGCTGTCTACTTAATAACTCGTTTTGGCAAATTATTATAAACGCCTTGAAATCTGTCGTTGGTAAGGCATCTAGAGTAAAAAGGATTTTTTAAGAATTGTCTTTCACATGAATGAGATCATTTACCGACAGTTGCAGATACGAGCGGTCGGCAATGCAGATACCTACTTGATGGGAAGGTGATTGGCATTTGCCGAGGGATGTCGTTAAATGTCAACGCTGCTTCGACAGTGTCGTATCAACTTGTACGGCCCGCACACCCCAATAAGATTTTAAACAAAAAGTAGAGCGTCAGTAGGTTCTATTCCTTTTAACGACTCGTGAAGCAATGGCGTATTATTAATTATTATTATTATAACATATTATTAAGTATTATCGATTATTGATGAGCGATAAATTGTCATCGTTCTAGTTCTTTTAGTATTCGCGAAAACTCGTCGCATTCCAGCGATATTGTACCAAATGATTATTTTTTTTTATGACTTGGTAAAATTTGCTATATTTTTTTTTCATTTTTAATGCTTTTCATGCTTATCTCTGCGTTGTTTTTTTGTTGTCTTACTTTTCGTTACTATTTTCATGCAACAATAACGATGTTATTGAATGAAAAAACGCTGGTATTTTAAAAAATATATGTATAATTGATTATATAATATCTGTACAATAAAGGTGTACAATAAAGGTTTTACATAAAGTAACAACGTTAAAATATTAATTGCGCTTATTATGTACAATCGACTAGGGTTCGATCTTGCGAAAATTTGAAGAAAAAAAAACGCCGCACGAGAGCGTTGCTCTGTTCGATCGTAAAATCCAGCGTGAACAAAGATTTTTTTTATTTTTTGAATAGCAAAACTGGGGCTTTATTATTCTTATTTTTTCTCCGCTTCTTCAGTAACGATGCACGATAACTTAGAACTACGTTAATATTTTATTCGGTAATGATATGCGATACGCAATTATCGGGGCGTTTGTTTGATTCAGTCTGTTCCTTGTTGTTATATAAACTATTATGTACAAATACAAGTAACCGATAAATTTCTCGTCTATGTTAATGCGCAATGAAAACCTATCCCGGCTCCGACGCCGAATGAATCAACCACAAGGGTATCTTGTCTACGGTTTTAAAAATTAAAGCTTCTTACATTTCAAGCATACAATCACGTTACGCATTCTCGTTATCGCGTTAAATGACGTTGAAATATAACGATGACAATTTATAGCTCATCACTAATCGATCATACTTAATAATATGTTATAATAATAATAATCAATAATACGCAATTGCTTTACGAGCCGTTGAAAGGAATAGAACCTACTGACGTTCTACTTTTTGTTTAAAATCTTATTGGGGTGTTTGGGCCCTACAAGTTGATACGACACTGTCGAAGCAGCGTTGACATTTAACGACATCCCTCGGCAAATGTCAATCACCTTTCCATCAAGTAGGTATCCGCATTCCCGACCGCTCGTATCTCCAACTGTCGGTAAATGATCTCATTCATGTGAAAGACAATTCTTAAAAAATCCTTTTTACCCTAGATGCCTTACCAACGACAGATTCCAAGGCGTTTATAGGAATTAGCCAAAACGAGTTATTAAGTAGACAGCACTACACATGTGACCGACCGCATTTGTTTATTATCGTAATCAAATATATAGACTATATTTCGTCTTTACTGTGACATGCATGCGACACCAAGAATTAATATGGAAATTGCTCTTCGTAGCAGACATCTTCTCATTTGGCGCCACCTAGATCTCATTGCGAGTGTCTAGAGATCTTACGTTTGGTGAAGTTGGTCATGATAGAGGTTTTGCTTTCGGTCATTTGTATGTCAGCCAATTTGATGTCCCAATATTTTTTTGAAAAACGTGCCGTTTCGCAAAATTTAACATAGAATTTCCTGTGCTGAAAATTTACAATTTTTAAAATATCTTTAAAAAATACAAATTTTTGTATGTTAAAATAGTCCACATGAAGTCAACGGCGGTTGAAAAAATTTGATATCACGAACAAAAAACTTGTCGCCATTTTGAAATTGGGAAAATAAACCCTCTTCTCATTTTTCCAATTTCAAACTATAGATAGATGTTTGACCGTCATTTTTTGGTCAATTGACACTTACAATAAATTACCGTCACCACACATTTAGAGGTGTGAGCTGCAAATGTGACCGGTAATTTTACCGTATTTTTACCGTAAATATACGGTACGTAACCGTGTTCAACATTACGACATTGGTAATAAAATCATATGGTCTCATAGTGATTTAAAACATCACCAACACATGATGAATTAAAAAAAAATGTTACGATAATGTTTTTTAAAAAATGTGTTATTTGTAATTTCATAACTATGTAAGAGTGAAGTTTATCATTTTTCAACTGGTAATGTCACATTTAAATAGGCAGATTTAAGATGTTTTGACGGTAAATTTGCCAAAAATTTTATGACCGGCAATTTCACATCTAGATAGATGATTTTTACCACTTTTTACGGTAAATTACGAGAAACTTTTGTGACCGTATTTTTGCAACACAATATGTTGAGAAAAAAAATTACGTCATAATACGGTAACAATACGGTATTTTTATGGTAATTTTACGAAATATTAAAATACCGGTATTGTCACATCTCTACACACATCTTTACCCGTAACACTAGCACTTTGCAGCCAATATTGAAACGCGCCCATAAAATACGTTCGGGGAAAAAATACACTGCGCTGCCGCGATCGATAAAGACAAAAAAACCATCGTGTACAAACCGCCAAAAACTCGTCTCTAAACGCCATCGCTTTGTATTCTTTCGTCCGAAAATCGAGCAACGAAACGTAAGGAAAAAAAAATACGTTCACCAATTAATTGCCAGTTAATTCCACGAGGAAATTCAAAGTTCTCGTTAATAATGGCTGATCGTAAAACTCGAATATTGGGCAAAATGCTCGCGCAGTACGTCGGCAAAGACGTAATTGTAGCCGGCAATATAACCAAGGTAAATCGGATATCGGATTTGATCGAAATACGCGACCGATTTTTTGCTCTGTTTTTTCTTTTTGTTATTTCATTTATTTACCATTTTTATAATTTCATTTATTCTATTATTTTATTTATTCGCTTTTATTTTACAGGTTGCAGCTTCGGGAGAGACCGTCGAGTTTATGACTTTCGACAATACTAAAATCAACATTACCGTGCCCAGCTCCAGCGAAGTCACCACCGAGGGTGTCTGGGAAGTCTGGGGTACGCCCAAGTCAAAAGCAACGATGATGGCCAGTCAGTGTGTACACTTTGACGAGGAACTTTCCAAAGAGTTTGGTAAATTATTGTTTTTTTTATTTTATTTTGTTATGATTTGTTAATAAAATATATTATTTTTTAATTAAGAAAAGCTATTTTGTGTTTTCAGAAAGTGTTTTTTTTAATAAAAAAAAAATAATGATTTATTGTTTATTGGTACAAAGTATTTATTTAGCCATCCTTGCCTTTTATGGCTTTTTTTATTATTTATTAGTTCATTTAGATAATTTTTGTCTGTTTCAATTTTTTTACTTGATTTTTTAAGTCCTAAATGTATTTTGACAAATTGACAAACTCTACTAATTGTTAACTATTTTGATTGTGTAGTGACTTAAAATTTCGGTGTATGTTGGGCAAGAAAATTGTGGTTGATCATATTTTTTTTTATTAAAAAAAATATTAAAAAAACATCTAAAAAAACAGAAGCAGAATTGTAAAAGTTGAATGTTTGTTTTAAGTAGAAAGTAACATAATGCTAATATATCACAATAATATTTTAACAACTATATTTAAATAGAATAATAATTCCAATTATTGGAATATCAGATAAAAAAATCGTAGGATTTCGATAAAAAAAAATATTTTGTTATTTTGAAAACATGCAAATTTTCCTGCAATATTTTCATATTCGGACTTGGGTTTTTTTACACGATTTTTTAAAATCATTGAAAAAAAAATATGACGTTTTTTTCTCAAACTTTCCCTTCCGAAGACGAAGACTCGCGAGACGCTTTTTTTTAAACTCCTGTTATTATAAAATTTGTCGAATTTCGATAAATCTTGCGAAAGTCAAAACGCATTTAATTAATTTTCTATTCACAATTTGTTATGCCTGATAATAAGGATGAAATCTTTACAGAGCCGCAGAAATACAACGACCTGCTGATAATCCGAAACGCAGCGACCAATCGCAAGTGGAAGCTGAACGCCGGTAGGAACAGTCTGTGAAAAATTATCGAAAAAACTGTGTTCGATTTGTTTTTCCCTTTCACAAAAAAAACGTCGCGGGCGCGTGGAAGATGTATTTTTTTTCTACATGTCGTAAGAATCTTAGATCTATAAGTTCGATATAAATAAACTCGATATTCTCATAATGTAAATTTTTTTTTATTTCATTTTTTATTTTATTGACAATATATCGTTCGCGTTATGTTACATTGACTCCTATCGTACACGAGGCATCCAGGGAAAAACAGCGGCAGGTGCACGACGTTACCGGACACTCGGAATGCTGCCTGAAGAAGAAAATAATATTTTCAAGACTTTTTTTTTACAGAATCTTTTTTTACACACAAAAACGTGCTTTATTGTATTTTTTACCGATAAAAATATTCTAACGATAACGAATATTAAAAAATTGTAGAATTCCTTTTTCTTTTTTTTTCAATAACATTCGTCTATTTTTTATTTAAAAAAAGTGGATCTTACAATTTTTTATGTCCGGTCCCAGAGATTTTTTTACGTGCAACATCGTTATAAACTATCGATCGCATGCAAGTTTCGACACTATTTATTTTACCGATAAAAAAACACGTTTTTGCCAGAAGGTTACAGAAGCGTCGCCTTAAGGATGTTTCGCATGTACATTCCCAGTCAAAAGTGAGATTCAGTGAGAATGCGAACACTAATCGTATAAAAATCTGAAAAAATCAACTATTAAGGGCGCCAACAACATTCATTTTGCATAATAATAATGTCAAAAATGTATTAACAAATTGCTAAACAAAAACATTGTTCAACAGCTAATTAGTAAAACTTTTTTTTTCTCTTTTCAAATGAATTCATTGATTTTCTGGAAGCCACATAATTTTTTTTCAGAATTTTCTATAATTTTTGAATTTTCCGTTTTTGACATTTTTTTAAAGGCGTAACTACAGGACGGATATTCAACAAATTACCCGGCACTTAACTATTTTCCTTCAAAAAAATAATTCGTTTATTCTTCTGAATACGTATGAGTTTTTTCAGAATTTATACATATTCAGAAAAATAAACGAATTATTTTTACGAAGAAACATAGTTAAGTTGCCGGGTAAATTTTTGAATAAAAATTTCTATCTTTAATTTGTTAATGACAAATTGGAATTATTATTTCACAAAAACAATCTTTACAGCACCTCCCATACACTTGATTTTTTTCAGATTTCTATCCCATTAAGTATTCGAAATTTTCTCTGAAACTCACGTTTGGCGGGACAGTACCGCAAGTACTACCTTAAGAGGAAGTGAAATAGTTGTGCGTGCGAGAGACAGTTGCAATTTTCAAATTAAATTTATTCAATGGTGTTAATTTTTTTGCAATAAAAATGAATTCGGGCCGATTGCGAAATTACCGTGTGCATCCGGCTCGAATTTCATTTTCCTTTAAAAGAAAAATTAGCACGTTTGAGAAAAGTTCATTACAGTCTTTATTACCGACAGCGATATTTAACTTCCCCTTATGGGCATGTCACACATACGTATCGATGCTCCAATGGTAACAAATCGCTTTCCCTATTTTCTCCGTGATGGTTGATGCTTCGACCAAAATCAAATTAGGTTTGTGTGGTCAATAGATATAAGTATGAAAACCTAATTTGCTTTTGCTCGTCGTGTCAATCGTTTTGGAGAAAACGGGGAAGGCGATTTGTTACCGACTGAGTGTGTACAACATGCCCTTAAAAGAAAAGTCTTATTATGGGAAGTGAATATCACGCCAGCTTCCGGTGAGAAGTTTCTTTTGACTGTGAACACCCGCCCGGTTTAGAAAAGTTGATTACAGTTTTTATTACCGACCGCGGTATTTCACATGCACTTTTTTTCTTAATTACCGAAACCAGTGCGTAATATGGTTGGTGTGCCCGCCGTGTCTGCAAGTTTGACACCACGTGAACCAACTGCTGAATTCCGTGAGTTTGCAATCGTCGTCGCCCTTGCTGGAACTTCCGGTAGTCATCTGAAGTCCGCTCACCGTTCCCATGTGCATGAGGCAGATTGCGCAACGAGGCAAAGGTTTTCGGCAGCTTGGGCACGAAGACATCTAAAAACGAAGAAAGTTTGTCCACAAATTTTCGTTCGTATTGAGAAAATTTGAAATACTGCAGTCGGTAACAAAAACTGTAATTATTATTTTTTAATTGTGCTGACCATCTGCGTTTGGAAACAAATTCTTACTCGAACCTGAATTGATGTACACTTCGCGTGAGAATTTGCTTTTAGCAGAAATAGTCGGCATTCGTGCAAGGAAAGCAATTACAGTTTTTGTTACCGACTAAGCTAGGGACGGGCGGGAGGGAGATTTAAGGGGAAGTGAAATATCGCGGTCGGTAATGAAAACTGTAATGAACTTTTTTCAAGGGTGCTAATTTTTTTTTGAGGAAAAAGCAAATTCGATTTTGATGCACACGATAATTTTGCATTCGGCCCGAATTCATTTTTGTTGCAAAAAAAATTAACACCATTGAATAAAGTTAATTTGAAAATTGCAACTATCTCTCTCACACTCATGGCCCCGTCACGTGACTTTCACTTCACCTTAAGGATGCTTCACATGTACATTCCCAGCCAAAAGTGAGATTCAGTGAGAATTTGCAAACTTCCTAATGCTATAAAAATCTGAAAAAATCAACTGTGTTAATGGTGCGAAGAACAATAATTTTGCATGATAATAATGTCGAAATGTTGTTAACGAATTGTAAAAAAAAATTGTTCATCAAGTAATCCGTAAACCATTTTTTTTTTCGCTTGTCAAGTTAATCGATCGATTTTCTAGAAGGCACATAATTTACTCAACATTTTCTTACACATTTTTGAATTTTCCTTTTTGAAATCTTTTTAAGGCCATAACTGCGAAAATGTCAACGCAATCGACTCGAAAATTTTTGTGTGTGCTGCGAAATCGTTATACGGAAACACATCCGAAATTCGTGCCTCCAATACTGTGCATTAATTTCTCTACAAACGATTTTTCAAATTTTCGAAAAAAAACAAAATTTTGAAATGTAAAAAATTCTAAAAAAATTAAGGAATTTATTTAAGATGAGAAAATAAATGGTTTTCTGATCTTTTCTTACAATTTATTTTTTAATAATTTTTTAGCGTTATTATTATGCAAAATCAAAGATCTTGACATCATTAATACGGTCAATTTTTTTCAGATTTTTGTCATACCGCGAAGTACTGAATATTTGATCGAATTAAACTTTTGGTTATGATCGTGTGCAATCGTTCGAGCGTACGATTCCCTTCTTTTTTACCTTCAATTTGTTCGAAGTGCTGCCCAATCTACCGAAGGGACCTCGAGCTCTGCTGAGACCCTGCATAAAGGCCGATATACTCTTGCCGCAAAAGTTGCACGATATATAAACCTGCTGAGGGGGCTTTTCGTTCATCGAGGATCGCATCGCTATGTCGAAGTGGGCTCGCTGATTCCACATCTTCCAGGCGTCCAGTAATCCCCTGTAACTGTTCGACGGACCGTAAAAATTGTCAGCATTATTCTATTATTCATATTTTTATATTAATAGTCACAATGTACACGAAAAAATATAATATTTATATTAATATTTTTTTACGAAACATTTAATGATTTAGTAATGTAATAAATCAGATGTATCCGTAAAAATATTATTTACAAAAATTATTATATTGTTATTATTATATTATATTGTTTCATTAATAACAATGATATTAAAAATAAAAAAATTATAATGAATAAATAATACATCTTTCCATGGCTGAAGTTTCGATCGACACAATTTATCGTACGATCTTCGCGAAGGCTGCACGATCGAAAAAAAGTCGGATTAAAACATTCTCGAACGAAATACCTCGCAATCCACACCTCGACTTGATTCTCCTGAAGCAATTTCGGTGGCAGAGCGCGAATTGCTATTAAACTGCAGCTCTGCACGTCGCCGGTGATTTCTAGGTATCTGTTGAGTAACTGAATGCCTTCCAAGCTCGAACCTGGAATAACGGAACGATTCTTAATAGCACGTGAAATACCACGGTCGGTAATAAAAACTGTAATTTTTTTTTAACCATGCCCGATCGTTTATGCTCAATAAAGCATATTTTATTACGTGAACCGAAGTTTATATTCACTTCATGCAAGAATTTGTTTCCAATCGAAAGTTTCTGGCACTCGTGACAAAAATATCAAGACGAAGCGAAACGACTGTGAATGCAAGGAAGATAGCTCATATTTTTTCAGTATCCATTTTTTTTTTTTTTTTTTGATAAATGAAAATCGCTGCGCATGAGAAATTACTGTATACTGTAAAAAAATTTCGTTTGAAAATTAATGCACAGCATTGGAAGCTTTTTTAACATAAACTGTTTCTGAAATATCAAACACGTGTGCTTTGGAATTGTACCGTAAAGTTTGTATTTTTAATGTAAATTCTTGTAAATTTCAAGCAAAAGATTTGTAATTTTAATATCTCGTTTTTTTATTTTACAAGCAAAGTTCACGTTAATGTTCAATTAATGTAAGTAATGTTAGCAAATTCCAAGTTCAATCTGGCTCGAATTTGCCCCCTCGAAAAAATGCGTGACCTTATAAAAATAAAAAGAAGATTCATTACAGTTTTCGTTACCGATTGAGGAATTTCACGTTATTGGTTTACCTGTGAGTAAAAATCCTGCGAGATTTCCCTCCTCGGTCAACTTTTGCGTCAACTTCTTCAGATAGTCGCACAATTTGCTGTCCGATAAAAACATGAGGGCGAACGCTACTCTGTCCTCCACTGCCATGCCATTCTCGTTCTGCAAATAAACAATAAATATCGTCAATCGTAATTAATCACCGATTGCTTTATGATTAATAAATTAAAAGTATGTGACAAATTAACAAATTAATTAAACATAGACGATTTTCAAATGGACTGTAGTTAGATAATTATGGAATTGACGATCAATTATTGTTCATTAATTAATCTACAATTAATCGAGCTTTTGCAAATAAAACATAATACATATCGTCAAGCGCAATTAATCGCCGATTGCTGGATGATCAATAAATTAACGATACGTAACAAATTTATGAATTAATTGCAGATGGGTCGTTTTCCAATGTACCGTAGTTAGATAATAATTGAGTTGACGATCAATTATCGATTATTCATTAATCGACGATTAATCGGCGTTTTGCAAATAAAAAATAACAAATATCGCCAACCGTCGTTATTCACCGATTGCTGGCTAATTAATAAATTAACGACATGTAACAAATTAATAAATTCATTACAGATAGATAACGTTCAAATTGACTGTAGTTAGATTATTATTGACTTGACGATCAATTATCGATTATTAATTAATCGACGATTATCCATTATTGTTTAAGTCGGGCGACTGTAACAATAATTGACTGAATTGTTTAATTATTAATCAGTTGATTACATTCATGATTAATAATACAAATTGCATATCGTTATTTGAAAGTAAAACGATTAAAATAATGAAATATGAATATTGCAATCTTATCAGAAATTGTATAACTCACAAGTACGTTTTCGTACGAGTCGTTGTCAGCGGTTAAAAATGCAAATGTTGATCTTAAGTAAGGATCGGACAGTTGCGATCTCGATTTTAGGCACAGCTCTCGCCACATGCTGTTGCGATCCTCGGAGAAGCCCGAGAGTGCCATAGCGACGATATTGAAATTCGTCGACATCGACATTTTGCTTGCGCCTCTGTTCAGTATCTCTATGGCCTGTCGGAGACAGAGATTGAAAACCGATATCGCAGTTGCTCGAGGATAGGCTCCCTCTCGCTCCAAACGCTCGAGAAACAAGTTGTTGTACAACGCGTTCGATTCCTTGTCGAATCTCCAACCGCACAGTTGCAAAGCCTTGTCGCGATCGGCAGATCTACGAAAAAATGGAATTCATCGAAATAAGGCTTGAACGGAAATATTGAAATGTTGAAATGTTGAAATATTGAAATATTGAAATATTGAAATATTGAAATAATGAAATATTGAAATATTGAAATATTGAAATATTGAAATATTGAAATATTGAAATATTGAAATATTGAAATATTGAAATATTGAAATATTGAAATATTGAAATATTGAAATATTGAAATATTGAAATATTGAAATATTGAAATATTGAAATATTGAAATATTGAAATATTGAAATATTGAAATATTGAAATATTGAAATATTGAAATATTGAAATATTGAAATATTGAAATATTGAAATATTGAAATATTGAAATATTGAAATATTGAAATATTGAAATATTGAAATATTGAAATATTGAAATATTGAAATATTGAAATATTGAAATATTGAAATATTGAAATATTGAAATATTGAAATATTGAAATATTGAAATATTGAAATATTGAAATATTGAAATATTGAAATATTGAAATATTGAAATATTGAAATATTGAAATATTGAAATATTGAAATATTGAAATATTGAAATATTGAAATATTGAAATATTGAAATATTGAAATATTGAAATATTGAAATATTGAAATATTGAAATATTGAAATATTGAAATATTGAAATATTGAAATATTGAAATATTGAAATATTGAAATATTGAAATATTGAAATATTGAAATATTGAAATATTGAAATATTGAAATATTGAAATATTGAAATATTGAAATATTGAAATATTGAAATATTGAAATATTGAAATATTGAAATATTGAAATATTGAAATATTGAAATATTGAAATATTGAAATATTGAAATATTGAAATATTGAAATATTGAAATATTGAAATATTGAAATATTGAAATATTGAAATATTGAAATATTGAAATATTGAAATATTGAAATATTGAAATATTGAAATATTGAAATATTGAAATATTGAAATATTGAAATATTGAAATATTGAAATATTGAAATATTGAAATATTGAAATATTGACACATATCGATAGTGCGCAAACATTGTTGTGCACATATTGTTTGTGCACACATAACTTTTTCTTATGAAATTCCGTCGTTTTTAATGAAAACGTGTTCAGAATGTTTCAAAACATCGAAAAATCACATTTAGAAAAAATGTGTGTGTGCGTGCGTGCGTGCGTGCGTACGTGCGTTTGTGTCTGTGTTTGTGTGTGTCGGGCTAAAAACGCGTAGATAGATGGAATATGATCACCCGAAGATCCCATTAAAATTTCAAGAGAATCGATCGAATCGTTTAATTTTTATGTCATTTTGAATTTTTTAAATTTTATGAAAAATTAACACTTTATTTTAAATGCAATTTCCCACATTAAATATTCATTTATGATTAAAATAAGTGTCAGATTCGTGATCAGTGTTAACAAATACATAGAATACAGTCCCGGAGGGACGGCCAACGAAAAAGTTTATCTGTCATTTTTATTGCTAATATTGCAACAATGAGTCATTTTGCGTATTTTCGAACACTGATTTTTTGCTTCCTGATGGCATCGTGGACAAACCTAGATACCTGTCATGTTCTACGGCAAGAAATACAGAAGATGGTGAATATGACGGAGTTAAAATAACTGGATAAAGCGATGTCATTTGAACTTCTAGAGTAAAAATTGAAAGATGAAAAAACAAATTTTGGAACACATAATTGTATGTATTTTTCGCGGCGAGCACAGATCCTACATCCGTTTTCACCAAAAGCGTAAGGTTGGTGTATTTTTTCGGGCTAAACCTGAGTCAGCCACCAGTTTTGCCTAAAAGTTAAATACGATGTTGATGTTGTAAAAAAAGTTGAATCATCATATAGCGTCCTCATAAAAGCTGAAAATTGAAATTTTCATATCGCTTCCTCATAAAAGTTGCAAGTTGAAAGTTGACATTTTTATATCACTTTCTCATAATGGTCCTTTATTCGGAAAGCTTCCTCTATGAGGAAGCCAAAAATATAGCAAATGCTTTCTCATAGAAAGAGCTTTGCTAATAAAGAACCTTTATGAGAAAGTGATATAAAAATGTCAACTTTTGAAAATACATTGGCATGTGCACTACAGAGATGTGCACAAGAAACACAATATTTCTACAAAATTTAATTGTGCACAAAAAAAATTGTGCACATTATGTTCTGCTCAGTAATAGTTGTGCACTACCAAAATGTGCATAAATTGTATGTGCTCAAATTGGCCGTGCACAATAAAACTGTGTCCAATAAATACCCTCTCGAATTTTGTCGATGGACAAACAATTCATAAAAATTTTGACAAAAAATCTGAAAAAATTACAAAACATGATTTCAGATCAGATATTGGTGGGAATATTACCTATACATTTTCGCCGCATGATTCGAGCCGATATCCGTCCACGGACGATAAACGAGATCCGATTTGATGAAACCATTCCCACCGTTCTGTTGTCCGTCGAGCTTTAAAACGGTTCTTACGAAAGAAATTATGTTACCTCAAGTTTTCCGAATAAACAAAAAACAGGCGTGACGTGATTTAGAGAACGAGTGATAAATGCACCGAAAAAAAGGTTTGGTAAGATCAAACAAGATTTGTTTGAATCACCCAAATGCGCGGCTTGCGGGTGGCGGACGAAATATTTAGTGAAATTGACTAAAAAAGTTACGTCAGCACTAAAAAAATCATTTCCTTTTCCCAAAAAAGAATATGTTTGTTCGAACAGAATAGGCAATTATATCGAAAAAGAATCTTTGTTCGAAACAAACGTTTATTCGTACAAAGGAAAAAAAAATTCGGCCTAACTCAATCTGGAGTTGGGGTCTCTCCTCGCGTCCCGCTCAACTGGAAACCAACCGGAAACCAACCCAACCAATATTCTAACTTTCTGAAGGTTGATTCAGGGTTGGTTTTTGTGAACCAACTATAAACCAACTATTCTTTAGACACGATGAAAGGTTGGTTAACGGTTGGATATTCGAAAACAACTATAATTCCGACTCTAACCCAAGCACGGTAATGGTTGATTTTTAGTCGATTTTTCAAACCTAACCATAAGCCGACCGATGCATAGTTGGTTGTCAAAAATGGTTGGTTTATGGTCGGTTTTGAACAATCAACCACAAATCAACCATCGATATTGTAGTCTAAGAATTGGAATTGGGGTTGGTTTATAATATCCAACCATGAACCAACCTTTCATCGCGTCCAAAAAATGGTTGGTTTACAGTCGGTTTACAAAAACTAACCCAAAATCAACCTTTGAAAAGTTAGAACACTGGTTGGTTTGGTGCACCAATTGACCGGTTCGTTTGAGGTCGGATGTGAGAGAAACTACCGAATCCCAACCATAAGTTACGGTTGGGAGGTTCGCGAGGGCCAGTATTGTTATTTACGTTGTTTGTTACTAATTAATTTCATACATGGTTACCTCGTGTTTTATATGTTCAATTGTTATCAGTACATTGCTGCTTATGAACCATAACACAATTTTTGCAAATAAAAATTCTATATTTCCTAGTGGGGTTCGAACCCCGAAACTACCGCATCCTGACCTAGTACGTTACCACTACGCTACAATCGCTCATTGATATGTGTAAACTTGAATGGGATATATAAGTTATTCTTCATCATTAACTTAGACTCAACTTCGATGATTTGAGATTGAAATATCGAGACAACTTGAAAGTTGTTTATTGTGGGTATAATATTTGTGAATTACTAAATTGACGTTTTGTCGAATTGAATAAAATCATTTTCAAGATAACAAATGCTCGTATATGTACGAACACATCGTATCACATTTTTTTTCAAATTGACCAAATCTACATTCAAGTCAAAATAATGTACCTTCTGTATGGTGACTGTATATACGATTGAATCGAAAAAAAGTTGTTGATTTAAGGTCGTACTAGCGGACAACCTGACCTCATAAAAATCTGAAAAAATCAACTACATGGAAGGTACTAAAAAGATTCATCTTGCATAATAATAATTCCAAAATGTTATTAACAAATTAACGAAAAAAAATTTCTCAACAAATCACCCGACAACCTAACTTTTTTTTTTATGAAGATGATTTGTTAATTTTTCTGAATACGTATGAATTATTTCAGAATTTTGTGTAATTTTTGAAAATCGTGTTTTTACTTAATAAAAAAAATGTAATTTTCAAAAATTAGATAAAATTCTGAAAAGAACTATGCGTATTCGAAAAGATTAAAAAATTGTTTTTATATGAACAAAAAGTCAAGTTGCCGGTGGATTTGTTGAACAATTTTTTTTTCATTCATTTGTTAATAACATTTTGGAATTATTATTATGCAAAATCAATCTTTTCAGCGCCTTCCATATTGTTGATTTTTTTCAGATTTTTATCTCGTCGAGAAGTGTTCGCAATTTTGTTTCAATCCCCTCTGAACTCACGTGGGCTCAGGCTGTCCGCTAGTACTACCTTAATGCAGTTTTGGTTCACTTTGAACCAACGTTGTAATGGCAATAACTGCTATACGCAATTGACACAACCACACCTGTTTTATTGTTTCGACAATGGTGCAGCCTGTTTAAATGCGCCGGGAATCATTGAAAACAATTTTTCGTGACCGCAACTGCGAGGTTGATATTACCAAACCTTTTTTTCGCTGTGCTAAACGATCCCGAAAAACCAACCGTTATTTACCTCACGCCGGGATGCTTGTTATCCGCGCTCGGTATGGAACCGTCCTCTACCAGCGAGCGACTCAGGTACAACCATTGCCAGAGATTTTTCAGTGTGTCGTTCTCCGCCAATTCACCATTCTGAGCCAATTCCGGCTGCAAACAATTTTCTCGACTTAGTCTTTGTAAATAAAATTAATAAAAAATTAATCGTGCACGTACTTAAAGTCAAATTAATGAAGTTTTTTAAATATCTTTTTCTAGCGACGACAATCGAAATTTTCTTTTTGTGCTTGAAATTAGAATTTATATCATTCGAAGGACTTTTGGACGTTTTTGTACAAAAAGTTCCACTTTTCGTGGCTGCGACGCGTGGCAAAAGTGGCGCTTTTCAGTAAGGCGTGCGAGAAAAATACTGCGCATGGGCAAGGCATACTTGTTACTTTTTTAACACTCCAGCTACTTTTTCGCACACTTTTTTAACGCTCTAATAATTTTTTTGCATGCTTTCGCCACGCTACAGCCATAAAAAGTGAGAGTTTTGTGCACTTGTTACAAAATAGTACTTTGCGATACTAGTGCGTGAAAGCGGACTTTACAACCGCCGTCGGCAGTCCGCTTTCACGTACAAGTATCGCATACTATTTTTTGTGAAGAATGCATGAAAGGTTATGTTGCTGTCCGGGCGCGCCAATAAAGGAGAAACAGACGGCGTGCGCATGCGCACGTAAACACTGTGCGCATGCGCACAGTATTTTCGATACGCTTTTGCGTTGCATAAATACTCGAAGCGTGTCGTAAATACTCATTACGACACGCTTCGAGTATTTATGCAACGCTTCCAGTATTTATGTAACGCCTTCTTGAAAAACTCCACATTATGTCGCGCCCGACCCCCACATAAAGCAGCACTTTTCATGCATGAGTTACAAAACAGTACATTACGATACTAGTGCGAAAAATCTTTTCCTGACGACTGCGAGTTTGCAGCACGAGCCGAAGGCGAGGGTTGCAAACCTTTTTCGCACGAGTGTCGTACAAAGATTATTTCACTAGGTGTTAAAATGTGGGTTTTACGCACTAGGGCTGTACAGTTGAGCCGTTTTGGACGGATAAAAAATCTTATCCGGCTAATGGAGATTATAGTTTGGCCGGCTAAGCCGTCTTTGCCGGCTATGATGGTTTGACAGGCTAAAATTAGCCGCAGTTTAGCCGGCTATTAATTTTTATTGAGAATTACAAGGAAACTGATTAAATGAATGGGACATTTATCTTTGGCACATTATCTGTTGTATATATTCATTTTTGTACTATTATTTACTTATAATATTTGCGCGAGTCCCATTGCTCGGACTAAAGGTCCTATTCAATAGTGGAAATCGTATCTATTTACGATTACCACTATTGAATAGGATCTTTAGTCCAAGCAATGCGACTCACGCAAATATTATAAGCAAATAATAGTACAAAAAAGCAGTTTCTCTATTTTTGGTTTTCTGGTAGAAGAAGCTTTGCGAATAAAGGAACATTATGAGAAAACGATATAAAAATGCAAATTTTCAACTTTTATGAGGAGGCGATATGAAAATTTCAATTTTCAACTTTTTTCAACGCCTAATATTGGGTATAAAAATTCATTTGTCATAATAAGATTTTAAAGATCTTAAAGGTTATCGAATCTAAGCAAATAATAGTACAGAAAGTACTATACGACACTTGTACGAAAACTACTATTAACGGTTTATCGATCGCTAAACGACGAAGTGAATTTCGTCGATGAAAAAATCGCCGACGAACTCACGAGCAGACCGTATTCGGACATCGCACGACTTTTCGTAAGTACGGATATGTCGTCAAAGGCCTTGTAAATGTTGTCGCTGCTGCATATGTACTTGAAGGTCTTCGACGCGTGATTCCAAGCGAGATGCGATCGAGTCGACCAATTAACCGTGATCCTCTCGTAAACCGTGTAGTCCGTTAGACCTGCAAAAAAAAAAAAAAAAAAAAAAAAAAAATTAGTAGATAAATAAATTTCACATTTAGCGTATTTTAAAATTTGTTCGTCCTCATCTATATACAACCGAATGGGGACCTTGTTGAGATATCGCCAACAGCCTGTTGACGTGCGACGGATGCCACGAAAAACTCGTCGGGCTTGACCAAGGAGGTGCAACCGTTCGTTCCAACGCGCCGGGTTCGGTCTCTTCGCTGCCCCCGACTCCGCAGTGTTGAATGTCGTGGAGATGCAACGCCCCTGACAAATAATAATAACAAATATAAACTATTATAAAAATGTAAACCTATAAAAAAACATGTTAATAATGCAAATAATAATTACAATTCATTTTTTGTATTGCTCTCGAGAATACGTAAATACGTAAATGAGAAATTTGTTTAAAGTGTAAGTATGTATGTAAGTGAGTGAGTAAGTGAGTGAGTGAGTGAGTAAGTGAGTATGAGAGTGAGTAAGTGAGTGAGTGAGTATGAGAGTGAGTAAGTGAGTAAGTGACTGAGTGAGTGTGAGAGTGAGTAAGTGAGTGAGTGAGTAAGTGAGTATGAGAGTGAGTAAGTACGTGAGTGGGTGGGTGAGTGAGTGAGTAAATACGTAAGTGAGTGAGTGAGTAAGTACGTGAGTGGGTGAGTGAGTAAATACATATTGTATACCAGAATCCTTTTGCAGGGTGCCCAATAGATTGTGCCTTGTCGGGCACCACAGAACTTTGCTGATCTGTCTTGCCTGGGGTAACGTCAACACGGGTTTCTCGAAATAGCGGGTGTCCCAGATGGTGATCTGATTCTCAACGTGCGACACGATGTGATAGTCATTGTGAGGGTTAACGGATACGCTGTAAACGGCTTTCGTCGGTGTCGTATTTACTATCTTCACCGAATCTGTGAAACATCGACGACACAATATTTATTGAAATGAATGAATAAATTAAAATACATGCAGACACTATTTAATTAATTTAAAAAATTATAATTCATCTTTGTTATAATTATTTATATATTATACTAGGGGGACCCTGAGCTCGCGCGCTTCGCGCGCTCGCAACTCCTGCGCGCAAACCCTTATTATTCTAAATACTCTAAAAACGTATACCCTTATAATAATAATGTTATTATAATAACCCTATTATTATAAGGTTTATCGTTTCCACACAACTATTATATGTATCAACTACAATTACCACAACGCCCCCCTGATTACAAAAGACCCCTGACCCCGTCCCCCCTCCTTCGGAATCCCCCTGCAAACACCTCGACCCCTGCCCTCCGACCCCTTTAACTCTATTGTAGACCCCCTTAACCCCATTGTAGACCCCCCTTAACGCTATTGTAGAACCCTTAACCCTATTGTAGACCCCCGTAACGCTATTATAGACCCCCTTAACCCTATTTTAGACCCCCGTAACGCTATTATAGACCCCCTTAACCCTATTGTAGACCCCCGTAACGCTATTGTAGACCCCCTTAACCCTACTGTAGACCCCCCAATTCTTGACACGGCGGCGACGGCGAAATCTTTTTATATTATAGAGAGATATCATTATACGTTAATTCAATTAATCAATTAATTAATAGTGACCACTGTTATTGTATTGCTTCCTCAGAGAGGAAGCTTTGTTATGGTGAAAAAAAGTTGAAAGTTGAAATTTTCATATCGCTTTCTCATAAAAGTTAAAAATTGAAATTTTCACATCGTTTTCTCATGATGTTCCTTGATTCGCGAAGATTCCTCTATGAGGAAGCCAAAAATACAGAAAATGCCCCAATAGACAAATGACTGCGTAATGGCAGCAGAAACGCGTCAGGCAACAGCACGTCGTGACAGCACACGCGAAGTGATATACGGCCACATTAAGCTAATTTTTGACATCACGTCGTGCCATATCTTCGTACCATCGCATTGGAGTCACATTGGCATCACGACTTGATGACTGTCTCGGCACGCCGTGGTGTCAGTGAAGCGGCATAATTGATACGCATAGTAAATGGTGTCGCGACCAGGTAATTACATGACGCTACCATAATTACTACACAACGTGTCATCGTGAGTATGAAGGATGTCCGTCGTGACGACGTATTTGTGTCAAATAGGCAGCATCTTTCAGACTAAAATGACATAATATAACGGCTTTATGACGTCTTAATTACAACATATTATGCCATTGCGTTTTATGACGATACAAAAATAAATAAAAAAATACTATTATTTAATTTTAATTATATATGTGAACTTACTCTACTGGCAGGCACTAGATAAACCCGGAAACAAGGCGGTTAATTTTCTAAACGCTGTATCTTAAACTGTACTTTTCGGAGATAATTTAAGTAACAAATAAAAATCTTGTTTTCATAAGATCTGGATGGGTTAAGGTTAAGCTGAGTGGGTTAAGGCGCAATGGTCGGACTTGGTAAGGCCCAGGGTAGGCTGTTCGATGCTCAGCGAGTGACAAAATTAATAGCGTTTTTCCGGGATTATCTTGTGCCTGTCAGTAGAGTAAGTTCGTATATATAATTATAAGTAATGAAAACTATTTATTTTTTATTTTGGCATTATCATAAAACGCAATGGCACGATATGCTGTAATTAAGACGTTATAAGGCTATCATATAATGTCATTGCAGTCTGAAAGGTGCTGCCCATTTGATACAAATACGTCGTCACGATGGGAACCCTTCGCACTCACGACGACACGTTGTGCAGTAATTATGGTGGCATCATGTCATCATCTGATCGCGACACCATTCACTGTGGGTGTCAATTATGCCGCTACACTGACACCACCGCGTGCCGAGACAGTTGTCAAATCGGGATGCCAATGTGACTCCAATGCGGTGGTACGAAGAGATGGCACGATGCGATGTCAAAAATTAGCTTAATGTGGCCGTATGTCACTTCGTTTGTGCTGTCACGACGTGCCGGTGCCTGACGTGTCTCTGCTGCCATTACGCAGTCATTTCAGGCCCATCACAGCACGTTTGTCTAGCTGGGATGCTTTCTCATAGAAGCTTTGCGAATTAAGGCACATCATGAGAAAACGATATGACAATTTCAATTTCCAACTTTTTTTTTCAAAATGAATCTGAAACGCCCTTCGGAATATGAAACGAAGGACAAGCGAGTGTTGTAAAAAAAAAAAAAAAAAACACAATTACCTCGGAAATCGATGATCTTCAGCTGCTTGTTATTTATGCCAGCGACGAGGCATCGCGACTCGTTGTTAAACCACGCGAGCGAATGGGTAGTTTCCGAGACTCCAGCCTCGGCGATCGGTTTCATAGAATCGGTTTGCGGATTCGTGTGATGATGAGCCCTGTCCGGACCCGGAGGGCTCTTCTGTATGTCCCAGAGGAGCATCGAATGATCGGTGCGATATTTGTCGAGACCCGACACTATCAAGTTAGGATCAACGGGGTTCCAAGCAACTGCGTTGCACTGACGAGCGTGCTTCGGCGCTACGAACGCGAATGAAACAAAATAAGTAACGATCGAACGATTTGAACAAATTCAAGATCCAAGATCCATAAGATCCATAAGATGAATAAGATCCATAAGATCCATAAGATGAATAAGATCCATAAGATCCATAAGATCCATAAGATCCATAAGATCCATAAGATCCATAAGATCCATAAGATCCATAAGATCCACAATATCCACAATATCCACAATATCCACAATATCCACAATATCCACAATGTCCACAATATCCATAAGATCCACAAGATCCATGAGATCTACATGATCCATAAGATGCACAAGATCCATAAGATGCACAAGATCCATAGGATCCACAAGATCCACAAGATCCACGCGATCCACAAGATCCAAGATCCACAAGATCCAGGATCCACAAGAACCAGGATCCACAAGATCCAGGATTCACAAGATCCAAGATACACAAGATCCAGGATCCACAAGAACCAGGATCCACAAGATCCAGGATCCACAAGATCCAGGATCCACAAGATCCAAGATCCACAAGATCCACAAGATCCAAGATATCCAAGAGATCCAAGAGATCCAAGAGATCCAAGAGATCCACGAGATCCACAAGATCCAAGATTCAATATTCAACATTCAAGATTCAGTCCGTTGCTCATACTCAGTTCTTTTCCGGGTAGTCCGAGCGAGTCGAAAGTTGTCGGGCCGAAAGTCGTCAGAACGACTTTTCCGTTTGCCTGGCCAACGGCGAGCAGAATGTCGGGCTCCGGTTGAGGATATATGTCTATACACTTGACGTAGTGGTGACTGCTGTTCGTGGCGAGGAGATGAGCCACAGTCGAGTCCGAGATCTTCTGACCTGCGCATTTTTATTTAAACATTTTTTTTTTTTTTTTTTACAGATTTTGCATATATATAATTTATTCGGAGCTGGACGGATACGGGCAAATTTTTGGAAAACGCGGGCAAATTTTTTATAAATTTGCATAACGAATAGGGGAGTCCCGAAAATGGATTAGCACGTCGATTCCTCACTGCTCAATATTGCTCTTATTTTTGTTGTCTTTAAGGCTATTATAAATTTATTATATTATTATGTTACACAAGTCAACGTGAGAGGACTATTAACAGTTTTTTTTAAGGGTTTTTTTCCTCGTTGATAATAAACAAATAATAAAAATAAATTTTTAAAATCCTTGCTAGGAAGTCTCGTAACTTTTTCAAGTTAAAAAAAAAATTTGATTTTTCAAGAAACAACGATAAAGATATTATGATAAAAATTAATCTTGAAGACTATTTCGAATAAACTGTTCAAAATCAAAAATCGCAATTAATTTCAATTTGATCTTATACTCTTATTATTATGTTATTTGAATTTTTTAATGGAAAGGGCATGTCCCGCAAATAAAATAAATAAATAAAAAGAAAGCATTTATATATATATATTTTTTTATGGCATCGAACATCTTTCCACAAGGAAGATAATATGGAAACAATTAATTAAAAAAATTCTGGCAGAATTCATTATTTTACTGAATTTTTTTTGTTCTTTTTATTAATAAAAAAAATAATTTAATTGTTAAAAGCAGCGTCAAATGTAAAAAAAAATCTTGAAAAATACACAAAAAATCTTACAGGATGGACGGACGCTGTCTTTCATCTGGGCGACTTCGTACAGGCATATTTCCGTCCCCCATGTTATAAATTTGTTGAGGTGAATGGGTGACCACTGTACCTCCAATTTGACGCTGTTCATCTTAACAAAAAAAACATCATTTCATTATCCAACCGAAACTTTTACAATCCGACATAAGCTTGAAAAACAATAGGTAATAATTAAATAAATAATTAAATAAACAATAAATGAAATAATAATCTGTTCTTTTTTTATAAATAATTTGATTAATAAATAAACAATAAAAATTATAATAATAACAATGTACCTTGACAAATTATCCTTATCGAGCAGAAGTCGATTACTCGCAGTCGAGCTTTTCAGCTGCGACGAACATTTTCTTCAAGTTTACGCCTCGTGCCAGGTATTTGTCCGTTAATCCAGAGGTTGCCTTTTTGCTTATCTGAGACAAATAAATAATTTTCTTTTTTGTCACATTTCACTTCACAAAAAAAAAAAAAACCTATGAAAATTTCCTTAAAAAAAGCAAATTAGGAAAAACCTAAAAATTATCAAAATATCATCTTTTTTATAAATAATTTTACCAAAAAATAAACCTTGAACCTTAAATTTGTACCTCTAGAAATTATCCTTTTCGAGCTGCGATCAGTAACTCGCATTTGAGCTTTTCAGCTGCATGCAACATTTTCTGGCTCAATTTTGTCTCTCGTTTACCTGAAAAAATAAAAATAACAATGTGTAAGATAGAATTTTATTAAAATTTTCATAAAAGCGAATAAAATAACTTGAAAACAAAAAAAAAACATTTTTTCATTGGTACAAAAAAAAAATATGTGCATTACCAGCGACACATTGTTATTTTTTTCCACGATTGTTCGATAATCGAATCGCGAGAGTAACCGAAAAAATCGATTACCAAACTCTCAAAAAAAAAACAAACAAAAATAAAAATCTCGTTGATTGAAAGAAACTCTCTCCTTAACCTCGAATTAATTTATCGTCGTAAAAACAATGATCGATCTTAAAAATATCCGTGAGATCAGATCGTCGCCGAGACAATGTTTATTTACGTCCCGGCGACTTCGCACTTAGTCGACAACTTTTTTTTTTAGCGCGACGTAAGATTGAGTACAAATTTGCGGTGTTTACAAGTAGCAAGATAGAGCGACGCAAGCGTCGCGAACGAGACTAGCGGAGAACTGTGGAACTGGCGGCGGCAGCGGCTACGTTGTTGGCTGAGCAACCCACCTAGAGATGTGAAAATACCGGCATTTTAATGTTTAGTAAAATTACCATAAAAATACCGTATTTTTACTGTATTATGACGTAATTTTTTTTCGCAATATATTGTATTGCAAAAATACGGTCACAAAAGTTTCTCGTAATTTACCGTAAAACGTGGTAAAAATCATCTATCTAGATGTGAAATTACCGGTCATAACATTTTTGGTAAATTTACTGTCAAAACATATTAAATCTGCCTATTTAAATGTAACATTACCAGTTGAAAAATGATAAACTTCACTCTTACATAGTTGTGAAATTACGAATAACATATTTTTTAAAAAACATTATCGTAACATTTTTTGAAAATTCATCATGTGTTGGTGATGTTTTAAATCACTATGAGACTATATGATTTTATTACCAATGTGGTAATGTTGAACACGGTCACGTACCGTATTTTCAGGATGAAAATACGGTACGTGGCCGGTCACATTTACCGCTCACATCTCTAAACCCACCATTCCTCCATAGAGATGTGCCGTGACGGTCATTTTTTGTAAGGGCCAATTTTTTTAAATTTTTTATATTTGTTCCATTTCCACCGTATACCCTGAGATTTCCGTATAGAATCCCTATAGATTTGCGTAGTCTTGTCAAAAAGTTTAATGGGACAATGATTTTTACGATTAAATATAAAAATCATGATCGATTATACATCGCACTCACTACCTACGAACGCCTACCTACTATATACTGGAAGAAAATTTAAATTTTCTTTCAGGTAGCCGTCTGAAGTGCAAAGCGATTTTTAACCACCCTGATCGGTTAATAAATTGGTGGGCCTGATTCAAAATTTCTACGACGGCCTTTAGGACATTACTTTCTGAAATCGTTTATGTAGAACAGATAGAATATCCGCGCTCAAATACAATTTCCATATAGAATTACCGGAGGCGTCTGCATAATATAGTTAAAAAGTTTTTTAATACAATGATTTTCATGAGTAATATCCAAATCAAGACGGGCAAGCGTTCCGTATGGACCATCTAGGAGCTCCTACTGACTGCAAATTACATGAAAACTCGAAGCTCTCCATGAAGTGAGGTTAAGCGAAAAAAACGATTTCGACGGTTTGAGTCAGGCGTTCAGAGGTGCTTTCGATTTGCCGTTATAATGATGGTGCGCATGCGCACAATCGTTTTCTGATACGAATTTCCACCAAAAAGCGGCCGAGCGCATGCGCATGGTGATTTTTTTGTGAAAATTCGTACCAGAAAACGACTATGCGCATGCGGAGTCACGTTGTAATAACGAAAAACGCCAAATCGAAAGCACCTCTGGAAGCGAACGGTAGGTAATGTAGGTATCTGCTCGCTTGACAGGTATGAATAGCGTGCTTTTCCAAGCGTCGGTAATTTACCTGCTTCTCCTGACTTAAACCGTCGGAATCGCTTTTCGCTCAACCTTATTTCATGAGGGGAGATTCGAGTGTAACGTAGGATTTTTCGTCGTCCTATTATTTCCTCGCTCGAGATGGCGCGAGAGTCCGTTTCGCCCGTGGAACACGAAAGTGTTCGACTCACGGTGCGCGGGAATTATGAGAGGGAGTTATTAAGGTATTTGTGGAGATAACCGAAAACTCGGAGAGACAAGACGTTATTGTTGAAGTTTTCAACTGATATTCAATGTATTGTTACAGACTTTTACTCAAGAGCATGATGCTCACAGCTCGAAATTCAACCGAGTTCTGTCCTTCCAATTTTTGTACTCCTTTGCTTTTTGATGATCTTCGACGATGGTGCTTCCTCGATATCCAAGGGTAGGGGTGGTTCGACCCCTCCAGTAAGTCCGTTATCCAGTCGTGGTCCGGGGCCCGCCTCCTTCGTAGAGTTTCGCCGGGGTAGATGCTGAGTCCGCTGGTGGTCCGAATGACCGTCGATGAGAGACGTCTGCTTAATTTTATGAGTTTGGGTGCTTTCTTTGCAGACCCTAAAACAAGCCTGCGTTCTTCCAGAATATTCCTTTTCTTCGGGTGAAGTATCCACATCTGGCATCTATCCTTGGGAAAGTTCTGCGCTCTCGCTGGCTTTCTGAATTACCATCTTCTATAGAAAGTTCGTATGTGACCATTCCTGCCTAATATTATATCTATTTGATTCTCGTGAGTATTATTTATATTTGAATCGGACAAATCGCGCGCGACGCATAATTCGACTATCGATTAATATCGCGGTTACCAACTAGATCCGTTACACGAGTTTTCATGTAGTATGCAGTCGGGAGAAGTTCCTAGATGATGCGTACGGATTGCGTGTCGTTCATTTCGATATTTCAAATATTTCGGTATAGGTAATGAAAATCATTGCATTAATTTAACTTTTTTACTATCTCATGCACCATTTCAGATGATTCTATACGAAAATTCTATTTGAGCGCAGGTATTCTATCTGCTCTACATAAACGGTTTCGGGCAGTAATGTGGTAAAAAGCCGTCGTAGAATTTCGAATCCGACTCATCGATTTATTAACCGATCGCGTTGGCTAAAAATCGCTTCGCACTCAAGGCGGATGCTTGAAAAAAAAAATTATAATTTTCTTGCAGTATGCAGTAGGTAGGCGTTCATAGGTAGTGTATTCGATGCGTATCCATTGCGATTTTGACATTTATCACTAAAATCATTGTACCATTAATCTTTATGCCAGAATATGCAAACCTATCCAGGCATTCTATACGGAAATTTCATTCGACCGTGGAAACCTTTAATATTTAGTTATAAAGATTTCGAACCTAAACTACGCTAGAGACTTTTGATATGATGAGGTTGGCCATGATTCACAGTTCGCATTCGGTCAACTGTCTGTCACCCATCTAGATGGGTCTTGAACGTCATTTTTTTTGTCACAAATTTAGCCAACTTCTTAGCACTCCAGGTTGGTTTCAAACGAACTTTTCTTCCTCCTTGACTTCGTAATCATTCGTATTTTCATTTTTTATCAATTAATTCATGAATGAACCAATATTATTAAATGAATACAAAATTTAGTTTTTTCTGTTTAACGAGATTGGTACGAGATTGGTACTTTGTTATTTTTGAAGTTGGGATGGCGGAGGTTTTTGGAGTTAATGTCGCTGTTGTCACAATGTGGTCATTTTTGGAGTGGTCAATTGACGGCGACGTGCCTATCAATTGACCAAAAAAGGACTGGGGCCCAGTTCTCGAGTTCGCACGAGATTTGCTCGATCGCTCAAGAAGTTCGAATGGTCGAGTCGAAACGAAACGAAAAATTGGTATTCTCGAGTTCGTTCGACATGGCTTTCGAACGACATCTCGTATGCAGCTGGATAAAGTTAGCCATGCCACTTTAATGAAAATTTTTTAAACTAATACTAATCGTTTGGTGGTCGTTTGGTAGTGATTGGTAGTCTAATTAAAACATTTGGTGGTCAATCGTTTAATTATAATAATTAAAAAATCGAATAAGGCCCAAAGTTAGCCAAACTTTTTTTTTTCTTCGAAATCAATTCAATTAGGGCTCAATTGATGCAGAATCATTTGGTGGTCACGAATATCACAATTAAAACGTTTGGTGGTCACGAGTTTGGCTAATAAACGTAAAAAACTTAATTAGGGGTTTCAATGCAATCGGATATAGATGGCGCGCATGTCACTTCCGGTCATCGCAATGATTATCAGGGGCCCGTTTAGAAACTCGCTTTATTTACAACTTATAACATGTTATAACAAAATACCAAGTGTTTACATCAGTACTTAAGGAAAAAGGTATTTAAGTACAGCAGCATATTTTCTTATAGGCGCGACTGGCGCGGACCGGCAGTACTGTAGGAATGGAGGTCGGCGAATCAGCTGAGAGACCAGGCACGAGTGACAGCGATGTTCAAGTCGAATTGAACACGTAGGAGGTTGACGAGAGCAAAGTAGCTAAGTAACAACCTTTCGCGAGACAGCAGCGGCCCGCGGCACCAAAAATCCGTCATGCTCGTGTAGCCGATGCTGGTAAGTATATCGCAGAGGATAATTTAAAAAAAAATGTCTTGGAGCAACCGTCCGCTGCAGTGTGATTGATTTTTTGTTTTTAGTCTTGCAACACGAGCCTTCGATGATGAGACTGCTCGGGGCTCTAGGCTGCAACCAGTTTCTCATCGGCTATGCTATTAGACAGCAAGGAACCTGAGCTATGCGATTCAGCATCCATTCTCAACGAGACTTTCGAACTTCTCTCAACTCGGATGAAAAAAACAATGAACGCCACATTTGTTCTCGATCCACTCTAAGGTTATCTCCCTTACTACAAGTATTGAAATTTTATTAAAAAATTATTTTCGACCCTTGAAGCCCTTGAATCGTGGTTCAATCGTTAGTTTTGTAAATTGTACCGTTTAACAACAAAAATAATACATTTTTTATCTTTAATTTTCAATCAGCCTGCGGTCGGAGTGGACCGGACCATCAATTGGGTACGATACAATCATCGAAACCATTACTGTGGTACATCCTGAAAGGCAGCGACAACGAGGTATCCATGGCAGTTTTCACAATGATGAGCAGCTTGAAAGTTCTATGCGAGAACCACCTAAACTCGAACAACGGAAGTCTGAGCGGTGGTCTTTCGTCACCTGTCGAACGCCTCGAATCGTGTAACTGTGGCCTCAACGAGTTGCTGGAAATCGTCAAACAGTGTTGAATCTTGCCCGTTCGTGCCCGTTCCTTGGCACTGTTTCGTGGGCAAAGCTGATAGTCCAGCCGGCTGATGTGCTGATACAGAGCGGGATGCTCCAGAGGAGAACCAGAACTGCTGCTTGTCCGTATTTGGATGGCCCTGAGCTATTTTGCCCAAGGAGGTCCTCATGCTTCGGTCCCATGTGCTCTCACTGACCAGTGCGTAAATCGTAAGAAGTTATAAACAATAACAGTTAATACTATGAATGTTAAACACGAGTGATCGTCGATTGTTAACATAATTTTTTAAAATTAATCTACAGCCTGCCTGTCTGCCGCAGCACTGGTGATTTCGCAAGAAAGGAATTCGGATCTTACGGTTTTCCGGATCAGTCTGTCCACTAGTGCCTACGGCCGATCTGACGTCGGTACATCTAACCCTCGTCCAGCCCGAAGTCGCAACGTCAAATACAAATTCTACTGTACATGTTTATTAAGAAAAGTCGGTCCTTTTCTTCCAAACACGGAAACCGGCTACACATTCACTGTGCCGCGACGTCCTTCGTAATGGGAGATTCACGAAGGGAGCTTAATAGCATGTGCAATACCTCGGTCGATAATAAAAACTGCAATCAACTTTTCGGACGGATTTTGGCATGTACGTTCAAAAAAAAAGTCTCATCGGAAGCCGAGATGATATCCGGTTCCGATGAAACTTTTTTTCGACCGTATATGCGAGAACACGTCAGACAAGTCGATTACAATTTTTGATTCCGACTGTGCCCGGGATGGACGGGGAGGGAGGTGTTTCACATGGTCTACAGTTTAACTTATATACGGTTTAACGTATATTACAATAAAATGTCAGTTTATCAACAGGCCTAAGTATGTTGTATCTCGGAAACTTTCGAAAGAATTGTTATTCGTACGAGTCGGGGGGGATTTTTCGTACAGTCGAATTTCGAATAAATGCTGAAACGCTGAATATGAGTACCTATGTAACAAATGTAAGTATATTCTGTAATAAATTGAGTATCGACCGAATGTGAAAATAAATCCGACTGTGTACTACTATACATCGGAGAAACATCGAATACGAAAAACGACGGGAGACGCTTTTCGGCTTTTTTCGAACCTTCGGTTCGGTGAATTCGTTCGAAAGCCCGAACATTGCCGAACTTTGGACTACGTGATGGCAGGCGAGCGCTGATCGTAGCTGTGAATTGTCAAACACCATGGAATGCGGTTAAGAGTTACACGGATATCTACAGTACTTGAAAATCGTTTTGGCTGAGATTGTGCAAAGTGTGCTTAAATAACCTTTCTTCACTGTCAACTTTAATGATCACGCGTTTATTCACTCAAAAACGACTCCCGATCCATGATTTATTCGCGAGCTCGTACCTTTTATCAATTACAAACGAATTCTGATCTTGCTCCAAAAAGCATTCGCGGCGCATTTTTGTCACACTTGACGAATTTTTCTAAATAAATCCGATATTAAAAATGATTGAACTTTCGACTTCATTAACTATCGATGTATCGTTATAGTTTTTGTCTATTTTACAAAGAGGATTATTAATCTTTTTGTATTTATCCCCCCTTCAATACGTTTTGGTGCTACGTAAATTCAATATGGCGTTCGAAGCGTTCCACATGCTAGTCATGCATTACGGAGCCATGGCTTTGTTTAAAGCTCTGCAGTATACCTTGGTGAATTTTCATTCACGATTTCGGTGAGTTTATTTAAATATCAAGAGTCTATTTGAATATCAAGCTCCTCTCGTATTATTATATCGAATGTTGAATGATTTTTTGAGTTGTTCATTTTCCATAAACTAGCCGTACATAATATTACTCCAATATTGCTGATTTGGAGCTAGAAGATGGCTCCTGCTTATGTACAAATTCTTTCTTATAGAACACATGCATTTTTTTATACTAAATTGTAATTGCTCGTAGAAGTCAGTTGATACTACCCATCTCCACTACCTGTTGACTTGCAATCTTTGACTTTACTATATGTCAAGGACAATTTATTATGTATGTATTTATTCTATCATCTACTAATATTTCTGGAGACAATTCATTGAGCTCTCATCTTGACAACATAAAATTGAAGCATACGTAAAGTTATAATATTAGAAATGCGTAATGGCTATTACAACACTAATGCAACTTATTCGCTGAATTATGTTTTTAAAGAAATGCTGGTGTTTATCGAAGGAATATCCGAGTCGTCATGAAATTATGTAGCAGCGATGTGATGCATAAACTGGAATCATTAAAAAACATCTGCAGGACCATTATGTGTTCGGTACTTCCAAATTGTGGTGACACGATGCGGTTAATAACCAGACCACTCGACTTCCTTGAGAAATATAGCAAAATTGTATCACCAAGAAGATTACTGTCACAAATGAGTAAGTTTAATACTATCTCTTTTACTTACGTAGAATTACGTGATACAATTACACATTTCATAAATTTACTATTCCGAGGGTTATGAACCCATAAATACTAACACAGAATTTTCATTGTTGCAGAGATCGTTGCAGTTCATACAACATTGGAATTGAGGAAAGGATGCTACAAACATCATGTTTGGAAATGGTAATGTAAAAAAAATATTTTTATATTCCATAACCTATTATCATTATGAAATCTAGGTAACCTACTGTGCATTGCTAACCTTCAATCGATATTTTGATCGACATTGAATATATTTAACATAAATAGAAGACTAGCGCGCACTATCTCAACGTTTTATCATGAATAATAAGTTTTTACAAAAACAACAAATAAAAAAATAATATATATTTAAAAAATGATTTTTGTCGAAAAAAATCTGGACTAGTTATTAACTATCAATTTTCTCGTTTCTTTGTGAGTTTTCATTCCCAAAGTAATCTTAAAACTCCATGTACAGAACTTTAAATCGTTCAGAATGTGAAAGGTGAATAACTACTACAAAATAATAGTACTTTCCCACCGAGTGAGCAACGTGAAAATATTAGTGAGGTACAAACTGCAATAGATTGTGTCGACTAGAAGTTAATCCACAGCACGAAGTAAAGGCTCTATTTTTTCTGGAGAATGCGACACTTTGGAATTCTTTTTGTATAATTGTTTGCTACGATGACAATTATATTAATAAGAAAGACCACAATGCCTTATGTATCTCATATATACATATATTAAACATATTTCTGTGGGCACAAGCAAATAAACAGCGCCAAAACGCCAGAGGGCCGAGATAAAACAGAGCCCTTACTTGCTGACCTCACATCAATTAACTTTTTAAGGCGCCACTTTCGTGCTATTCGGCTCTTGGTTCCGATATTGTTTAAGTCTTATCAGAAAACGTGGGAGGACCTCCCTCCATTATTAATGCTGTAAGGCAACTTTTAAGAATTATTAAAATACTATAAAAAACGAACTACGACTATAAAAACAAACTCGATAGCCTATTAATTACAAAAACACAAGCACTTCTGTTGACCATACAAAAGTAGTTGGTGTCGTAAAGCACGATTTTTTTATTTCTGTAACAGCAGCTTCAGAGTCCTCGACCTCGTCCTCGTCTTCATTTCCAGGGTCTTTTCCTCTAAATATTCATTATAAACAGCTACTTGGTTGTACTTCATCGTAATGAAGAGTAGTTGTAAATGATACTAATTTAAAGCCATTTGTTATAGGACATGCCTAGAAAATCAAAGGTGCCCCTTGAGGACCGCATCGACGTCGTAAAGAAGTTTATGAAATTCTTCGCGACAACCGAGCTTCCAGAATACACTTCAACAACATGGGAACAGATGAGTATTGAACTCAATGGACGTTGGACGCCTCATGATGTCTACATAAATGTTCGAGAAAATCGCCAATACATTCTTAGCACTGCGAGAGACGAATTGGGAATAGTAGTACTGGATGGGAAAAATGAAGTACCGCCACCTCATCAAATCAGTAAGTGATCTTGAATATATTATCAGCAATCGCAGGCTTTGTTAATTATCAGAATTAGTCGAAGTATGGACACTTCGTTTCATTTTTTTCATTTACCTTAGCGGATCACCGTAAGAAAAAATAAAAACAAAGTTAATTTTTATTTTTGTCACTAGCATAAAGAAAATCAAAAGCGAGTGAAAAGATAGAGCAAAGAAAACATATATATATATTACATTAAATTTGACTTTCTGGAATATATTTGAGCGCAAGGGAAAGTCAAGAATATTAAGTCTCAAGTTGTTTGCAGTTTATGTTGATTTTTGAACGGTGTCTTAGGAACTGCCATTGCGCAAAATGCATTAAAGAATATTTAAATTACAATTTATTTCTCATTCATTTAGCCCAAAGAGTGATGCCTCGTACTTGACTTATAATATTGTAAGATGAAATAAAAAATGTTTGGATCCAACTTAAATTGTAATTTAATTTGTTCTTTTTAAAATCATGTTTAAAAGATAATAAATAGTACATTACGATACTAGGCTGAACAAACTTTTTCTGGCGAGTGTGAGTTTAAGACGATATCTTAAAACCTCCCTTCAATTGTGCTTGAAATAGTTTCACATTTATACGTAACGGCTTCATCGGTAAAATGCTCCAATTTATCATGATCTAATAGTTCCATGTAAATTTTTCCTGATGAACATAAAAGCAATGTGAATTTCAGACTACAATCGAACCGTATATTAGTGATTATTGTATAAAGATTGTTCCTATTCGTTTCCAGTGCGGTCAAAATTTTGTTTTGTCACTCAATAAACGAATGACCTGAAAAATATTTTTTCGATTGTCTTCATACATTTCGGTTCATGAATTTTTTTTAGACGAGACTGCGATCAACGATGAGGCTTCATCAAGCGAGGATGACGTATCTTCGAGTCTTGTAAAAAATCGAAAGAGACAACAGATGAACGATTCGACATGGAGTCCCGATAAAAAACGGAAGAGGAGAGAGATTAATCACAATGAAGAAAAAACGACGGAGTTCGAGTTGTTATTAACTGCGGCAGAATGGGCCGCTATCAAACCCGACGGTACCGTTTTGCACGGAAACAAAAGTAAATTCATTTTGCAACGAGGAACGTGGACGAATGTTATTTCCATTGCATTTTGGCAACAGTACAAAACGAATTGTGCGTTCGTCTTCAAGAGAGCCAATGTGACGACCGGTCCAGAAGAAGACTCATACATTGTGGATATGTTCGGAAGGTGCAAGAGTTCGGCTTGCGGTAATACTTTCTTTGGTCACGGAGAAAAACGTCCAGATTCAGAAGGATTGATTATACACGTTAATACTCGTGACACGCGCTTAGAGTCACACGACGATGTTAAGCGTCCTCTGAATGGGCGAAGACGAAAAGAGGCTGCACAAGAAATGATCCGAGAAGGCTGCGCCGTGTGGAAGCGACGTCAAGCACGTAAATACATGGAGGACGGCGACCTCGAGCCTATGTTCTTGCCAAACGGCGACGTCCTACGACAAGCAAAAAAGGAAGCTATCCACAACAATCTGAAAGTTAACCCAGGTGATGGACGAGATTTAATACGAACAATTGAGAACCTCGTCGAAGATCCGGAGTATCTCGATCTTATACACGCTGTAGGGTCTTCGCCGGTCTATGTTTTCTACGGTACCCCATCTCAAATGGACGCGTACAAGAAATACATACGACTAAACAGAGCGAAGAGTAAGATATGCGTCGATGCGACGGGAAGCGTTGTTCGAAAATTAGATCGCCCGAGGAACACAAAAACTGGCCACATCTTTTTGTACAGCATTGTTGTAAATTTCGAGGGAACTACGCAGCCTGTTCATCAGATGATTTCGGAAAAGCACGTCACCGAATTCATAGAATATTGGTTGAAGCAATGGCTTCGAAAAGGTGCACCAAAGCCAAAAGAAGCCATCTCTGATTATTCTCGTGCTCTAATATCAGCCTTGTGTTTGGCGTTCAATAATAGAACGATCAAGTCGTACCTCAACATTTGCTTCGCGATCATAGAAAACACTCGTGGCGTGGTTGAACGACCTCCAACGGTGATTCGAATAGACGTGGCACATTTGGTCCACATGGTTTGTCGATGGAAGTGTTTCGACAAAGCTAATCAATCTTGCATCAAAGATTTCTTCGTTCGGTGCGTTGCTCTTATGGTAGAGTGCGAAACACTTGCCAACTTTCAGACAGTGTTTACTCTAACTTGCGCAGTGGGGCTTCAGACGCACGAAGATTCTACGCTTAAACTTCCGCTTGTGCACACGACAAAGGAAGCCAGGTATAAATTGGAAGATTATATCGCAACTCGACGAATTGAAGAGAAATTGAAAGCGCACACGCCTAGACATGATGAAGATTATACGGCAGGTCCATTCGAGTTCGATGCCAGTGAGCCTGATGTCGATGACACGCCTACAGAAAAAATGCATTGCACAGCGAATTCACAGGTGTTTAAAGAAGCATACGACGCGAATAAGCTCGATGACGACACGAAGGCTGGTAGTCGCCTTGTGGAGTGGATTACCGATCAGAAAGAACGAGCTGAAAAAACCGAACGCCTAGGTAGGGATGCAAACGCGTTCTATTTTCCCGACTTTATCGAAAGACTATTAAAATTGGCAAAGGAATTCCCGTTATGGACCGGAGTGGCAATGCCCTGCGATTCTCCTCATGCTACATCTAGCTACGTGGAAAGCTATTTCAACGACATAAAGACGCGAGTTTTTACCACTGAAGTTACACTACCGGCACGCGTCGATTTATTTCTAAAACATCTCGCTCGTAACATAATCGGTGAAACGTTGCTTTTTGTCGCGAAATTGAAAAAAGCCGAGATGAAGCAAGCTGCACTGGATGAAGCCGAAGCTGGACAAGCAAAGGTCGAGCACGCGGATCCGAGAGAAGCTGAAACTGGACTAACAAAGGTTGGGCAAGAGAAAAAATGTAAAGGAAATCTCGTCAACCTAGAGCGAACCGAATCAAGAGAAGCCGGGAAAAAACAAATCGAGCTGGAGCGAGCCGAATCAAGAGAAGCCGAAAAAAAACAAATCGAGCTGGAGCGAGCCGAACCAAGAGACGCAGAAAAAAAACAAATCGAGCTGGAGCGAGCCGAATCAAGAGAAGCCGAAAAAAAACAAATCGAGCTGGAGCGATCCGAATCAAGAGAAGCCGAATCAAGAGAAAAACACATCAAGCTGGAGCGAGCTGAATCAAGAGAATTTGAAAAAAAACAAATCGAACTGGAGCGATCCGAATCAAGAGAAGCCGAATTAAGAGAAAAACAAATCAAGCTGGAGCGAACCGAATCAAGAGAATTTGAAAAAAAACAAATCGAACTGGAGCGAACTGAAAAAAGAAGAGACGAAAAAAAACAAAGCGTGCGTATCGAAAATAATGGAGACGAAAACAAACAAACCGAACGTACCGAAAGGAGTAAAAACGAAAAAAAACAAACCGAGCTGGAGGGAACCGAATGGAGAAGAGACGAAAATGGACAAACCGAGATAGAACAAACAGAGACGGAAGACACCGAGCTAAGAAAAATCGAAAATAATCGAGCTAAGTTGACGAACATCAAAATGGGACTAATTGAGCTAGAGCAAATGGAACATTCATCAGAAAGTGGGCTATACAAGAACACCCATTTCACTGAGTTATCACAGCTACAAATTAGCACGGAGGAAGAACAATCAGACGTGCAAAATGTTTCTTGCTTTGTCGAAGCTATATCGTTGAACGTCAATTTAGTCGATTTCGACGATTCTGACTTGAGGTCAGCCGAAAATTGGCGCGGAAAAGCTCCTTTGGATAATGATAGCTCGATTACAGACGATAGCATAACGGAGTTACATGACGGTGTCCATTTGGATCACTCCTACGCGCAGTTACATACGGCGCAGGGCACGGTGAAGTATGAAGATATTTCAGCCGGAGAAGAACTCGAAAAAGGTTTGGACACATCGGAATTGGTTGGCCATGGGAATCTTAATGTGACGAATGATGTACAGTTTCACTCAGCGAATCTTCTTAAACTTCAAGACAGACATTTTCATAACAACAATGGAACAAATTCTAAGGAATTCGAATCGTTCGACGAGAAAGAAAACATGCAGCCCTTTTCAGAGTCAAGAGAAAATGCGGTGATAGAAGTTCAGAAACAGGAGGCAGCACAGAGTAGTAAGTACTTTCGGCCTTATCCAGAAATTCGGCAAAGAAACATGCTCACTACGATACTGAAGAAAGGCCAGTTATTGCCAAACGGTTTATGCTGTCCTCGCGGTGTCGAAATCGGTGGTGAAACAGTATTCATAACGAATACATGTGCATTCGATTCGTTAGTAAGTATTCTAATGACGAGCGCTATAGACGATGTCCAGTATGCATCATTCTTGGAAGAATCGCAGAACAGCACACTAAAGTTTGTATCTCAGCTCATCAAGAGTGGCGTTACTCGAGAGATACTCAAGGAAAGGGTTAACATATTAAAAGATTTTTACGAGAAAAAGATTGCTCTTCAAACGAAAGCACGCGTACTATCGTATTCGATTAATGCATGGAGTAGTATACAAAATACTGTAGAACTTACGATGAAATCGGAGCCTACTGTCCACAAAACCGACGAGTGTTCACACTGCATTGGCCGCACATATTCGCTTACAACACTGGCACCAAATCATAACATCATTGCGAGAAGAGGTTTTGCTGCTTTGAAAAGTGCGTTGGCTTTCAAGCCATTCGTGAATGGCTTAACGTGTTATGACTGCCCTGGCAAGTTCACGATGTTGAGCGAGCTGAACTCCCACATTTTCATTGAACTCGATATTCGCGACCTTCGTGAGAATTCTCGTCTGCGATCGAGGGAAGGATTACGATGTAAATTGGAAGAGTTCCCGCTAAAAATCGATCTTCCAGTCAGGAACCAAAATCACAAAAAAGGCAACATAACCGCCGAGTACAGGTATACGAATTAATTATGCATGTGCATTTGTTTAATCTTTCTATAGTATTTTCTATTTTTTTACTAACTGAGGTTTGCTTTTTATTAGCCTCGCTGGATTGGTTGGATTCACTCCAGGTCACTTCACCGCGTACTGTCGACGTTACAGTGGTACTTGGCAAGTTTACAACGACTTGAGTGCGGACGTAGTTGCATGCAAATCGACTACTGAAATCGAACCACATCTGGCCATATATATTCGTCAGAACAAGGATGGGATGTGCTAGATTATTATTCTGCTGACAACTAAGTACAGGTACTTTACTTTCAAGCATGTTTAATCCAATGATTCTGGAAAAATTGGTAACGACTCGACGCACTAAACGCTTCTCATGGAGTCATGAGAACCGATACCGTCCGCGGTCTCATGTAATTTTTCTTGTCTCAATTATAAAAAAAAAAACCTAATTTTCCCGTTTAATGAAAATTTGGAAAATTTAATAAAAAATATTAATTAATTAATTAAATAAATTAGTTAATTTTCTTACATTTTCAAAAATTACAACAGTTGAAAAATGTACTTATTTTTTTTACAGATCCGATATTTATATGAATAGTCGAGGAACCATGCGCGATGCCGTTTACGCCGAAGTAATCAGTGTAACTGTGCTGACTTGATAAAACAATCGAACTTATCGAATCGACGACGTCGACAGGCACAAAAAACTGAATTTTATTTTTGAACGTAATTGCGAGAGTATCAGGGCTCGCGATTATTAAAAACTCACTGGAACATCGACATAAAGGATCCCGAACAACTAGTTCTCGTTCGTCGTTACAAGGAAAAAAATTAGAGGAGAAATATACAAGGAGAAATACAGCGAGGTAAAATTTTCAACGAAATTGATTATTGATCTAAGAGAAATTTCATTCTCAGCGCTGGTTGAGGAAGAAATTATAATCATTTTGTTTTTGATTCCAGACGAAAGAACGCACATGTCTGCAAATTCTGGAGCTTTGCTATTTGCCCGGCTTGACCGACAAGTTTCGTTCGTATTTTCGCGTGATGAAAGATCCCATGACGGCCACGCAAATCGCGCCGGAAGCACGAAGAAACGTTATTCTTCAATTTGTGAAACACATTCGAACCAATGCTGTGGCAAAGAAAGTTTTGAGCGAATGGGGCCTTAGAATGACCAAGGAAGTGGCAAATCTCAGCGGTAGAGTTTTGAAACGGAGTTGATAACTTTCAGTAAAGGCAGGAACTTCAGATTCGAGAAAGGCAACGGGTCCGTTTCGGCTACGAGGAATCCACTGCATGGTAATTATATAAAAAATAATTGACATCCATTAATTCAATTTAAGAAAACTAGAGCTTGATGCCCAAAAAACAGATTTTTTGTGGTTTTTCTTTCTTGCAATTTTCTTATAATTGCTTTGTTCAAATGACGATTGTGATGAAACTATGCATTTTAGAGAAACATGTTTCTTCAATCAAAATCAAAAATGTTCCTTTATGAATTTATAACATGAATAGTCGTATTCGTTTTTCTGCGAACTCTTTTACTAATGGACATACAATGTTTCTACCATTTACATTGATTCTTATATAAGAAAGTTTTTCGTGAGTTTTTGCATTCAAACCGATTATTATAAAAAATGTTTATTGTAATCACAACCACACATGAGAAGTTGGTGTGTATTCTCTCGACCGAGAAAGGCGCCAGAGTAGCCAGCGAAATCGTTTCGATACTCCGAAGAATCTCCGACAAAATGGCTGTGGAAGCTACCTCGCCGATTTACATAAAGCTCTGAAGCGATCGTACCGAGAATTATCTCGCCGAGATAAGAAATGTACTCAATCACGATCTCGAAATGGTAGTAGCAATCTCTCCAACCAACAGAAACGATCGATACGCCGTTGTAAGTGTATTATTTTTTTCTCTCGTCAATAAACTATTATCGTTTTTTAAAATATTTTTCCATAACTTTCCCGATTTTCAGACTGCTGCATCGCATTGCCAGTAAAGTCACAAGTCGCTGTGACGAAGACAATATCGCGAAGCGACAAATTGCAAGGGCATTGCCCAGAAAATAACAGTTTAAATGAACTGCAAACTCGACGGTGCACTTTGGGGTTGAAAATTCCTTTCGTAAGTAACGAATATATAAAAATAATTTGTATACAATAAATAGACGAGTTTAGAAAGCCATTAGAAGTTTTTAAAACATAAAAAAAAAATTTCATAATGGTTGCTTTTATTCATTTATAGCGATAAAAAAATAAGCAGATGATACAATTTATCTAACAAATCTAATATTTTGTTAGATCTAACTTTGTTAAAATTAACACAGTCAATTTATATTTTTACTCTATTATTTAAGGGAAAGAAATCTTAATTTTTCTATGTTGATTTAAAATATTTTAAAAACGGCAATTGTATGATCTGCGGTGTCAACGTTTATCACGCAGTGACAGGACAAAGGATAAAGGGAAGCGTCACAGCATTGGTCGCTAATTTCGACAAGCCACTAACTTCCTCGTACAGCAAAATCTGCCTTCAATGTCTGGACCAACGTCTGGGTGGATTTTCTGAAAGTTTGCCTCGTCGCATCGGTCAAGGCTCACGTCAAGGTAAAAAATTAAAAAAACGAAAAATTTTAGATGTACACGGAACATTCGAAGATTTTGAAAAATATTAACAGAAAAATGTATGTTAACCGCAGAAAATAATTCTCTATTGCGACGGCGTCGGCGATGGATAACTCAACACCGTTACGAAGTACGGAGTCCGACAATTGCAGGAAACTTTCGCCAAATCGATTTGTCTTACGAACCGAAACTCACCGTTGTCGTTGTACAAAAGCGCATCAACACTCGTCTTATGGCTTCTCTGGTGATTACAAAATTTTACATCACCGTACAACTTTCCGAGGATTTATATTTAAAAATCATAAATACCTTTTTTGTAAACATTACAATAATGCCGCTAAGTAGTTTCGAAGTTTCGAAGTAATTTCATGCATTCAAATTATAATTAACAAAATCAAAAACACAATCTTTGCTTAATCGGTAAAAAAAATTCTAATCATCCTAATTCAATTCTGTGCAACCTTTTTTCTCGGCAAATTGATCCCAACAAAAACGCTTTAACACTAATCTTATTCTTAAATTAGTTACTTTTTATTTGCCAACTGTGGTGATAAGAAAAAAGTAATTAAAATCTAATTAGAACTCAATAAAAGAATAAACACTTATATTCATTTATCTTTATTATAATTTTTCTTTCCCCTCAGTTTGAACATCTGCAAAAACCACGACCTGGAACGATCGTCGACAGTGTCGTGACCTGCAGGAATTGGTACGATTTTTTCCTGGTTCCGCAGACGTCGCGTCAGGGTACCGTTTCGCCGACTCACTACATCGTTATACCCAACGCGGCGAACATGAAGATCGACCATCTTCAGAGTTTATCCTACAAGCTTTGCAACATGTATTACAATTGGCAGGGTACTGTTAAATTCTGGCGCCTTTCCAATACCCTCAGAAGCTCACCTACTTCGTCGGTCAGAGCACCGGCATGGACCTATCTGAACATCTCGCTGAGATTCTCTACTATTTCCAAACCACTTTTTTTTAGTTCCGTCCCTCTTGATTTCTTGTTTATTTTTCTCTGAAACGTTTATCCCAAAGAATTTACGGAGTATCAATTCACGATTGAATATTGATGTATCGATATTGGAAAACAATTATTATAGTAATTTCATTTCTTTGTGCCTTTAACGCGGAAACGAGTTTAATTTTCTTGTCTTCCATTTCGCAACAGATTTTGATTTATTCCATAATCATGAATAACCCTAAAGCTTAAGAATCGACAATCGATTCTAGACATAACTATTTTGTTATCCTTCCAGATTGATCGAGACAAGAGAATCATGATTTTTTCTCGGTGCTCGGTCAATCGACAAGGGAAGCTTTCCATTTGAAATTTAAAACAAATCGCCGACAACTATGTTGTATTTAACTCGTTAAAATCGAGTGGAAAAAAAGAAATACAATAACGAAGTATCGATGTCGTTTTATTAACGAGATATTAAATTTAACTAATTATTCTTAACTTTGTTGGTCCTGAAAGAAAAAGCGAGCGAGGAAGTCTTGGATTTGACGAATAAAATAAATGTTATTCATTGATAATATTTATTTCCTTTGCACACCACGGATTTTCCGATATTTCGTGTCAATAAGCAAGAAAGGAATGTCAAATTTAGAAAAAAAATGTATTAATTTAATAAAAAAAATTAATGGACATTGTTGATTTTGTTTACATTCGTGATCAAATTTATTCAAGATTTTTATTTAGATTTATCGATTATACGTTTTAGCTTTTTCGATCGAAAAAAACGAAAGTATTGCGGTGAATTCCTAACTAAACTAGCATTCATTGTGCAATTGAATACGAGCCAACTTGTATTTCCACACATATCCCGCGTAGCACTTTGCGTACGCGTTGATTTCTCGTTAATTTTCATGTACTCTCTATATTTTCTATTTCCGTGTAACTTGTAACCGCATTCCATGGCATCTAACAATTCACAGTTACGAACAGTGCTCGGCTTCCATCACGTAGTCCAAAGTTCGGCAATGTTCGGGCTTTCGAACGAGTTCACGTGTTTCGAACCGAAGGTTCGAATAAAGCCGAAAAACGTCTCCCGTCGTTCCTCGTATTCGATGTTTCTTCGATGTATGTATGGTGGTACACAGTCGGATGATGATTGCGTTTTCTAATAATTGATTATTTATTTTCACATTCGGTCGATACTCAATTTATTACAGAATATACTTACAGTTGTTACATTGGTACTCATATTCAGCGTTTCAGCGTTTATTCGAAATTCGACTGTACAAAAAATGCCCCCCCCCCCCGACTCATACGAATAACAATTCTTTCGAAAGTTTCCGAAATACAACATACTCAGGATCGTTGATAAACTGACATTTTATTGTAATATTCGTTAAACTGTATTAAGACCATATGAAACACCTCCCTCCCCGTCCATCCCGGGCACAGTCGGAATCAAAAATTGTAATCGACTTGTCTGACGTGTTCTCGCATATACGGTCGAAAAAAAGTTTCATTGGAACCGGATATCATCTCGGCTTCCGATGAGACTTTTTTTTTGAACGTACATGCCAGAATCCGTCCGAAAAGTTGATTGCAGTTTTTATTATCGGCCGAGGTATTGCACATGCTATTAAGCTCCCTTCGTGAATCTCCCATTACGAAGGACGTCGCGTCACAGTGAATGGGTAGCCGGTTTCCGTGTTGGAAGAAAAGGGCCGACTTTTCTTAAACATGTACAGTAGAATTTGTATTTGACGTTGCGACTTCGGGCTGGACGAGGGTTAGATGTACCGACGTCAGATCGGCCGTAGGCACTTGTGGACAGACTGATCCGGAAAACCGTAAGATCCGAATTCCTTTCTTGCGAAATCACCAGTGCTGCGGCAGACAGGCAGGCTGTAGATTAATTTTAAAAAATTATGTTAACAATCGACGATCACTCGTGTTTAACATTCATAGTATTAACTGTTATTGTTTATAACTTCTTACGATTTACGCACTGGTCAGTGAGAGCACATGGGACCGAAGCATGAGGACCTCCTTGGGCAAAATAGCTCAGGGCCATCCTATCGTTACAGCGATGAAACCTTCATCAGGGAAGAAATACGGACAAGCAGCAGTTCTGGTTCTCCTCTGGAGCATCCCGCTCTGTATCAGCACATCAGCCGGCTGGACTATCAGCTTTGCCCACGAAACAGTGCCAAGGAACGGGCACGAACGGGCAAGATTCAACACTGTTTGACGATTTCCAGCAACTCGTTGAGGCCACAGTTACACGATTCGAGGCGTTCGACAGGTGACGAAAGACCACCGCTCAGACTTCCGTTGTTCGAGTTTAGGTGGTTCTCGCATAGAACTTTCAAGCTGCTCATCATTGTGAAAACTGCCATGGATACCTCGTTGTCGCTGCCTTTCAGGATGTACCACAGTAATGGTTTCGATGATTGTATCGTACCCAATTGATGGTCCGGTCCACTCCGACCGCAGGCTGATTGAAAATTAAAGATAAAAAATGTATTATTTTTGTTGTTAAACGGTACAATTTACAAAACTAACGATTGAACCACGATTCAAGGGCTTCAAGGGTCGAAAATAATTTTTTAATAAAATTTCAATACTTGTAGTAAGGGAGATAACCTTAGAGTGGATCGAGAACAAATGTGGCGTTCATTGTTTTTTTCATCCGAGTTGAGAGAAGTTCGAAAGTCTCGTTGAGAATGGATGCTGAATCGCATAGCTCAGGTTCCTTGCTGTCTAATAGCATAGCCGATGAGAAACTGGTTGCAGCCTAGAGCCCCGAGCAGTCTCATCATCGAAGGCTCGTGTTGCAAGACTAAAAACAAAAAATCAATCACACTGCAGCGGACGGTTGCTCCAAGACATTTTTTTTAAAATTATCCTCTGCGATATACTTACCAGCATCGGCTACACGAGCATGACGGATTTTTGGTGCCGCGGGCCGCTGCTGTCTCGCGAAAGGTTGTTACTTAGCTACTTTGCTCTCGTCAACCTCCTACGTGTTCAATTCGACTTGAACATCGCTGTCACTCGTGCCTGGTCTCTCAGCTGATTCGCCGACCTCCATTCCTACAGTACTGCCGGTCCGCGCCAGTCGCGCCTATAAGAAAATATGCTGCTGTACTTAAATACCTTTTTCCTTAAGTACTGATGTAAACACTTGGTATTTTGTTATAACATGTTATAAGTTGTAAATAAAGCGAATTTCTAAACGGGCCCCTGATAATCATTGCGATGACCGGAAGTGACATGCGCGCCATCTATATCCGATTGCATTGAAACCCCTAATTAAGTTTTTTACGTTTATTAGCCAAACTCGTGACCACCAAACGTTTTAATTGTGATATTCGTGACCACCAAATGATTCTGCATCGATTGAGCCCTAATTGAATTGATTTCGAAGAAAAAAAAAAGTTTGGCTAACTTTGGGCCTTATTCGGTTTTTTAATTATTATAATTAAACGATTGACCACCAAATGTTTTAATTAGACTACCAATCACTACCAAACGACCACCAAACGATTAGTATTAGTTTAAAAAATTTTCATTAAAGTGGCATGGCTAACTTTATCCAGCTCTCGTATGCGACTTCCCGACAAACACAGTAATCTAACAGCAATGTTACAGCAATTTATCCGAAAATAACAGGTAATATTACGAGAATGTTGCATGTAAATTACATGTAAGTTGCCATTTCCGACTCAGCAATATAATACTGTTATATCGCTGTTATATAACAATGTAACATACAATTTTTATTGAAAAAACATATTATGGCTAATCCCATCTTTGGATCAGCATCTTTATTAGTGGCAAACTATATTATTCTATCGATAGGAACAAATACATCTCAGAAAAAACGTTATTAATTTATGTGCTATCGACGGGATACGAACCTGGGACCCTCGGACTTGTAGACGGTGAACTTACCTATTCGACTATGTTGGATTTGAGAACATAATTTTGGCAAATTATATACACGGTTTCGACGGATTACCTACGGATCATGACTGATATATAAACTTCAATTTCTAGCATTAAATATTAGTCGGTCAGCCCTTTGACGGTAATATAGTCCAGACGCCAGACGTGGTTCGGTATGCAATTCGAGGTCGCCGAAATAATTTTGTTCGATTCAATAGATTTTGACCTACCGATCACGAATATATAAGGTGTTTTGCGGAAAACTCGGTCGCTTAATTGTTAATCGCAATTGTTAACAAAATAAGTTATCGTTTTTTTCACTTTGGATATTTTTTATGTATACTTTGGTCGGTTTTGAGTCGAAAAGGTTCCATGAAACTTTACTCTATAGCCTATAGATTCAAAACAATAAATTGTTGAAAGTTGCAAACAGGCCAAAAGTGCTCTACTTAACAAATTTGTAGCGCCGAAAATATAGGCCGTAGACGAAAATTGTAAAGGACTTTTATTCGCCAAATGAACCGAGGAATATGGAAAAAAAAATATGCGACATTGTGCGGGACCGAATATTATGATCCTCAATCAGTCGCGCAACCAGTTTTTTCGGGGATGTGAAGGAATAGCCGAGCATACGGAACGACCGAAAAAACTGCGGTTGCGCGACTGATTGAAAATCATAATACTCGGTTCCGCACAATGTCGGATATTTTTTTTCCATATTCCTCGGTTCATTTGGCGAATAAAAGCCCTTTACAATTTTCGTATACGGCCTATATTTTCGGCGCTACAAATTTGTTAAGTAGAGCACTTTTGGCCTGTTTGCAACTTTCCACAATTTATTGTTTTGAATCTATAGGCTATAGAGTAAAGTTTCATGGAACCTTTTCGACTCAAAACCGACCAAAGTATACGTAAATAATATCCGAAGTGAAAAAAACGATAACTTATTTTGTTAATAAACAATTGCGATTGACAATTAAACGACCGAGTTTTCCGGAAAACACCTCATAAGTTCGTGATCGGGAGGTCAAAATCTATTGAATCCAACAAAGTTGTTTCGGCGACCTGGGATTGCATACAGAACCACGTCTGGCGTCTGGACTAATAAGGAAACCAGTAATTATTTGCTTGTTATAACATCGTTATATGCGTGTTATGTACCTGTTATGAAGCCTGGTTTTGTAACCGTAACGCTACCACACTTTGTAACATTAACATTGCCCGTAGATTAGTAATGGTCATAAACATTGTTATAAACTTGCTATATAAACGTTACAGAGTCCAGTTACATTATTGTAATGTAATTACGTTATACGCTATTAACATTACCTGAGTATGACGAAAGCTACACTCACATTGTTACAAGTATGTTATGTAACGGTTACACAATTTTTATACATAACTATAACGTTACACTGATATATAACAGTTACATTAATTGCATATAACAATTGTAACATTACATATTACTCCCATGTTATATACCCTCTACATATTGGAAGAATAACATTGCTACATTATATGTAACTTCCATGTTATGTTGCCATAATGAAACGTGTTCACTGGGTTGTATGCAGTATTGCCAAGTCGTTCTGGTCACTGCTCAGCCAATCAACAGCTTAGTCTAATAGAAACCTACATAGCACTGAGATGACATAAAGTGATCATAAATCGGTCCTAAAAAATGTCCGACACTTATATGTTATCTCAAAGTTATGCAGTTTGTTATCTAAAAGTCCTCCGAAAGACGTCGAATGCGTCGATTTTCGACATCTTCTGGATGTCTTAAAACTGAGATCTTAAGGAATTTCTTTTTGTGAACAAAAAAAAACTATTTCGTGGGCGGTTCATCCAGGCAGTGGAACTACAATATATTTTGGAAGTATGTTCTCTGAACTTTCTTGCATTTCAATTGTAAATGTTGAAACTATAAAAAGATAGTCGCTTGGATCAGAAGTTTATATTATTACAGGTCACTAAATCACTACATGTAAGTAATTTATTATACAATGCTTTTATTGAATAATATATATAGTTTCATGTCAATCACAAAAAATATCTTCAGTACAAAATTGATATACTAATGAAAAATAGTACCGATACGATAACATTTCACTGCTACGTCTGCACCGAAGGCTTACAAGATTCCAGTTTTGCATACAAAATGCAGCGAAGCTGCCGAGAAAAGTGTCGAATAAAATATATATATATAAACCACTGCCGAAACTTCCGGTACATTTTTCATTTATAATGATTGATTATTCGTCTCAGCGTTTCACCACGTAGAAAGCGATTTTCCACATAGAAACCACATAAGAAGCCAAAAATATAGAAAATGCTTTCTGACAGAAGAAGCTTCGCGAATAAAGGAACATTATGAGAAAAATATATAAACATTTCAAATTTCACCTTTTATGAAGAAGCAATATAAAAATAGTAATTTTAAATTATTATGGAGTAGCGATATGAAAATTTCAATTTTCAAATTTTTTCTTCAGATTATCTTAATGTCATCAAATTTGTTTTAACTATAAACTGTCATGGCGCTCAAGGTTACGATCGTCTCGTTATTCCAATAAAAGAAGTCTTTTCGAAATGTCTTAATGATTACATGTATCGGATAAGATTAAGAGAAGTTGAGACATATAAAAGACGTCTTCTTTCAGATCGTAAAGACCTCTCTAAATGGATATCTTTTATTCATCATTAAGAGATTCGTGCTTTATGGGAAGATAGCTGTTTAAAAAAACGCGGAGATTTCAAAATAAGGGAATTATATTACTTATATTGACTGTTGACTTAGAGATGATGCGCTTCAGTATAATTCAAGTTTTTTGTCTTCAAAGTCGATCATATGTTTGATGTATGATACTTAAGAAGAAATGTCATGTTCATTTTTCATTTAATCGGTTTATAATATAATACAAATGTGTTGATTGTGTATTTGTTTCCGTCGATCCTATCAGTATCGAAAAATTATTTAAACTTGAAAAGTCAATGGTGTATCTTTGAAAACATCAACTCTATTACCTGCTGAACGGATTTTTAACGGGTCGATAATAATTGTTGTCTATGTTATAAAATGAAAGAAGGCTGTTCGTCAAGGATTCGTCGGGACAATTGTCAATACCCACACACGTGTCCTGCAGTAAGGCGAATCGTCAGCATGAATTGACCCCGACCATAAACGCGCTAAGCATTTTCTTGCACGTACCTGAACCCTTGTATATTTATGAAAAACAGTTTTAACAGAGGTTCCGCAGATAGTTCAACTAATGCTATGATCAGCAACGAATTGAATAAAGTGCAAGGAGCAGTGAAAACCTGGATGAAATGGTGTAAAGTAAGTCTTTGCATCGTAGAACACTTATTTAGATTTGACAAATGTTTATTTTCGGCACTTGAATATACTTATAAATTTTACAATTTGTTAGAAAATGACCAACGTATAAAACCTTTATTATTCTATATAAATAAAATCGAATATTACAATATAAACTGTCGATCTGGCAACTCAACCGGATTCAACCTTTCAGTTTTAAATTCTATTTCCTCGTTCATTGTCGTTCAACTTCATTACTTAAGTTCCACAAAGCAATAATTATTATTCATCACGACGGTCAGTAACAGAAATACGTGAATGTATGTTAATTGATATTGCGGAGTATTTTATTACTGTTATGTACTTCGTTAATTTGAGCCCATATTTTCTATTATATTGAGAATTATTACAAAAAGTACATACCGTTCTTTCATTTAAACTGTTCCTGATTGATAAATGTTTTATGAGTCGCGTAATATAATTTTTTTAAGGACATGACGTCGAGACGCTACAATGGCTCTTGATATTATTTCCCTCTACATAACAACACAAATATAACCTCAAACTGTAAAATTTGCACTTTTCCCTATAATCTTGCATACGAGATTCCAATGTCGATCGCTAAAGACCACTCGTACTTTTCGTTCGACAATCTCGAACGTGAGATGCCGGTGAGATTTCAAGAATGCCTGTCAAGCAGTTTCATTCGACAATCTAGGGAATTTCGAATGAAACTGCTTGACAGGCATTCTCGAAATCTCACCGGCATCTCACGTTCGAGATTGTCGGACGAAAAGTACGAGTGGTCTTTAGCGATCGACATTGGAATCTCGTATGCAAGATCACAGGGAAAAGTGCCAATTTTACAGTTTGAGGTTACATTTGTGTTGTTGTGTAGAGGCGAATAATATTAAAAGACATTGTAGCGTCTCGACGTCATGTCCTTAAAAAAATAATATTACGCGACTCATAAAACATTTATCAATCAGGAACAGTTTAAATGAAAGAACGGTATGTACTTATTTGCAATGATTCATAATATAATAGAAAATATAGGCTCAAATTAACGAAGTACATAACAATAATAAAATACTCCGCAATATCAATTAACATACGTTCACATATTTCTGTTACAGACAGTCGTAATGAATAATAATAATAATTTCTTTGTATGGAATTTAATTAATGAAGTTGAACTACACGATGAACGAAGAAATAGAATTTTTAATGAAAGGTTGAATCCATTTGAGTTGCCAGATCGACAGTTCATTAAGTTGTTTCGTTTAAATAAACAAACAACAGAAGAACTGATCGATCTGATGAACGAACATATACCTGATGCAACACGGGCATCAGCATTAGATGTAACAACGAAGGTAAATTTGCTTTATTTTCAATATTATCTTTCAGCACTTGAATAATTTCTGTTTATTTCAATGTGTAGACACTGACAGCCCTCAAATTATTCAGCACTGGAAGTTCTCAATCAGATATTGGGCATAATTTATATACTGCATTGAACCAGTCTTGCGTAAGCAGAAGCATAAGACAGGTTATCGACGTTTTAAACAGACGACTAATTATGGATCGATGGATTCGCTTTCCCAGAAACATACAGAAAATGTATCAAGTTCGTGATAGGTGAGAAATTCATTTGATAGAAAACACTTACTAAAACAATTCACTATTCTAACAAAGTTTCAATTGATTGTAGATTTTGGGAAAAATACCATTTTCCAAACGTTGTGGGCTGTATTGACTGTACTCACATGGCTATATTTCCACCTCCAGGAAGCAATACGGATTATCCGGAGCATATATATGTTAATAGGAAAGGATAGCATTCTATTAATGTTCAGTTAGTATAGTTATAATATTTCGTTACACGGCACTGTAATATGTAAGATTTTTAGAAGTGACTCAACCTCTTTCACAAAATAAACGCATTCATTAAGTGTACTGTTTCAGATTTGCGATGCTGACTATAGAATTATAAATGTCAATGCCAGATATCCGGGAAGTACCCATGACAGTTTTATCTGGAATCATTGCGACGTGTTACCCTTCATGCGAGGAAATTATTAAAGGAAACGAAAATTGTTTTTCGTAGGTAAGAAATTCAGTAAGTTATGTTATGTAAAA